>CM022298.1:668697835-670034061 GCA_011799875.1 Thinopyrum elongatum | reverse complement strand
CGCAGGCCAAGACCATAAAGAGGAAACAACTCGCTAAGATCGCACGGATCAGCGATAAACTGAACACTGGACGCTCGTCGGCTTCGACCCAAGGGACCTCGTCGAGAGGGGAAGAAACACCTGGCACCATCTTCCACTGCGACACGCCGCCAACCACCCGGAGGCCCCACCAGGAATTCATCTACCCTCTATCTACCTGCCGGGCCAGAAACCGGTTCCCCCACTCTCAAACGCCTGAGTGGCGGACGGAGAGGGGAGGAAACACCCGGCAGGGCCGGCGGAGGAGTCGAGGGAACTATCGCCTTCCTTTTGCCCCGGCTGGTACTTTAAAAAAACCGCCAGGCGCGGGCCGTCAGATTTTGCCGCATCAAGCGAAGCCAAGCGCGCCCCAGAACTGCAACACAGGTTCTTGTTGAGAGTTTTTTTGCAACGACTGTTGGTTGAAGAATTTTTGTTGCAACTAACGTTTTGCGCACCTTTGCATAGAGGTTTTATCGCAAAAAATTTCGACAACGGAGGTTTTGTTGTCAAGAAACTAAACCCGTCGTAGACCATGCAACACCGAGATGTTCGGGAATCATATAGCCTCTGTTTCGGAAGCCGCGTTCGGACAACGAACGGCATGCGAGCCCTAATTGGACGTGCGTCGGCAGGGAAGGGGAGGACGCGGCCACTGCGACTCCGCCGGAATGATGGTAAGCTTTCCCTTTGTCGAGACAGCTGACGCAACCCTTTCTCCCCAAACAAACGATGGACCAGGCCCCGGGCCCATGGGCATGCAGCCTGTGCGGCACGGCCACCGGACCCTCAAATTTTTGGAGCCGGATTCCCATTGCAGCATTTTTTCCCAATGGTACGTATGGCGCTGCATGCCCCGATTCCCAGTGCAGGAGCTTTTGGGAAAGTTCACATCATGTGTCTTTTTTACTAATAAGTTCATGATCATGTTTTTAATGCATGACAATGAAATACAGAACTTTGTTAAAGGCAGGGTGAAAATTTTATAAACTACACAAGATTCTTTTTCAAATATGCAAGCGTATTGAAGACAGGAAGGGCTTGAAATACGTGCACACTTTTAAATAAACTGCATGACCACTTTTTACTTACACATTTTTTAAAGTAAACAAGGAATATATTTTAATTACATTTTGAAGGTTTAAATATATGAAACAAATTAATACATGATGAAACAATTTTAGGATTGATGAACATTTTTAATAATGATATTTTAAAAGTAGCACAATGAATACTGGTTTTTTCCAGGCGCAACATCGGCTCGGAAGAAAAGAAATCTCATAAAAAAGAGTTAAAGGATGAATGGGTGTACTAGTTTCGAAGGTGAAAATGATTGAAATAATTCAATCACTAATTTTATTTATCGGGTCTTTTCCCACAGAAATTGTTCAACCAGGGATTGAAGATCTGCAAAAAAGAAAAAACGAGTTACCCCACAGAGGAATTGATAATGCTATGGCCCATTTCAGACGGAGGGGGTGAAAAACATGGTTAAAGGATTGTGTGGATTGAAGGACTCCCTGACCGGTGGTTACACGCAATCTTTTATAAAAGGTTTGCTATTTCTTGGAGAGGATTTAACTATAGAGGTTCTAATGCAGAAATTAATGACAAGTGCCGGAAGGGGGGAATAACACCACAATGTCTTGATTCCGAAGGGAACAAGTCCAAAAAAGAAACTCACGTTTAGACCCTAGTTCCGTGGTAATGTGGTTACAAAATCATCGCGAAACTGCTTGCAAATCGGTCTGAAGATTAATATTTCTGGGGTGATTTTCCTACCCAGAGCTTTTTGTTCCTGGATAGACTTATATGATAACTTTTTATGGCGTTGAGAGTTATCTACAATTAAAAAGGAAAAAAAAGAAAAGTATGGTCTTGTGCATGAAGCTTGATGCATAAGGATATGATCGGGTGGAGGGAGTTTTTGAAGAATGCGATACACGATCTTGGGGTTGATGCGGGTGGGTGGAGGCTCATCATGGCTTGTATGCGTTCATAAAAATCAGATGCAGATTTAATTCACATGAGACCGAGGGCTTTATCCCCACTAGGGCCTCCGCCAGGTGGAGACCCTTGTCCCTACTTGTTCCTATTGGGGGCGGGAAGACTAACGCAACTATTGTAATGCTGACGAGAATGAGCAATACAAGGGGTCAAGATTTGTAGAAACGTCGCAAGACAATAACTAATCTTTGTTTGTGCTGATCGTTGATTTACATGAAGTGATAACCAGAATGCAGTGGCCTCTAAAGCAACTGCTGGGTCAATTGTGCGTCCTCGGTCAGATGGTCAGCGAGGATAAGTCCTTATCTTTCAATCCGTGTACATGCGGAAGTAGGGAGGAAGTTTGGTCACAATGAACCTATGACTGAAGCAATTACAGCGTAAGTATCTCGGCCTCCCCCCTAGTGCGTTGGCACGGATAGATGGCAGCAATTTTCAACATCTATGGATCGGCTAGGCTTGTGTGCTAAAATTTGAAGTGGATGAAAGAGAAAATCTTATCTTTTGGCGGCAAGGAGGTTCTCCGGGAAGGCGTTCTCAGGCGGGGCTATGCCATGTCAGTTTTCAACTCCCAAAAAGGAGTCAACGGATAACTACTTATGTCCCAATTACAGGTGGGGGGATGATGACCAACGTAAGCATTATAACTGGTTTGCCTGGTGGAAAATGTGCAATCCAAAGAAAATGGGTGGATGGGATTTTAGAGTATCTCCATTGTTTTATAAGCGAAAGGCCAACAGAAAAAATCCCCTTTCAAAAACACCTAGCGCAATCAACACAACACTAACGATTATATCAGGCATCACGTGCTCAACAAGCAGAAGAAGAAGAAAAACGTCCAAGAGAAAAACACCCCATAATTCTGTCGCCACAAGTTAATAGTACAAAAGCGACAGAGGGACATAAACTGGATGAATCAGTATCTACTCTTTTATTCAAGGGTTCATCAAGAGCTAGCATGGCTCATCAGCACATCAAGTAGACAGGCGTCTGTGTGCATATATAGAAAGATAACAAAGATGTGCATGCAGTGAATGAAATCCTAATTCTAGGAGCATCCTTTGCCATCCAACTTCTTTTTTGCTTCGCGGGCGATTACGTTCATTAATCGGCGCGTAGGACATCGTTATAAGCCCGGGAGGTGCGCCTGCGGGCGAGGAAGTCGTCGTCGACTCGCGTCGCGCGCTTTCATACTAGGCGCGGACAAGTGCCTGGTACTTGCTACCAAGCGAATATACTCTAGAAAAGGGGATTAGAGAGAGTGGCGGGCAACAGCTAGAGGAGAACTTGGACCTGTCAAGCTGATCCGAAGGCGAGGGCCAGCAAGCTGGGGTTTTCGCGCTTCAGGGCTCGTAGTGATGAGAGACAGGACCAGCCACCCCATGGCAAGGGTCCATTGATCTCTTCCTGCGGCAAGCGCGTCTTCCTTTTTCGAGTACGGCCCTCCACTGCGGCTTTCAATGAATCTGCGACATCGTCCGGCGACAAACCGCAGAAAAAGGAATAGAAAATAAGACAAGGCAAGGCCGCCGCACCAATGAACCAAACTTCATCGGAAACTCCTCGACGGCCGCCGACGCTCCTGACCTTCCTTTTGGGGGCGAACTGGACGTCCGGGTCGATGAGCAACTTCTCAACACTACAATTTGTTGGCACGCCTTCATGGTGGGGGGGGCCGGCCATCCCTTGCTCGCCGACTCCTCATCCGCCGCCATAGGTCTAATGGTACGCCGCTTAGGTGAAATTGGGGATTTGGAACCGATCTACCGCGTGATCTTAGAATGTTGTGTGTTGTTGGGGTTTTTTTCGAGACAAGTTTGGCATGCGGCCCGTGCGACGGCAACAGGGGTTCAATATTAGGGGCCCGGGATTCCCATTGCAGAATTTTTTTTGCACTGGTACGTATGGGCTGCATGCCCGATTCCCCATTGACAAACATGTTTTTGAAAAAAAGTTCATGATATGTGTCGTTTTTTGCTGCGAATCAAGTCATGATCATTGTTTTTTAATGCGAGTGAACAAATGAAAATACATGAACTGTTTTGTAAAGACGTTAACACTTTAATAAACTACACAAACTTTTTTAAATAATGCAAAGCATCATGAAGTACAGGATTTTTTAATACGACCTTTAAAGAAATTGTGACCACTGTGTAGTGACACAATTCCTTACAAAAATACCAATAATATTTTTTAATTATGCTTTGAAACATTTTTTTAAAATACGATTAACAATAATGACATGAGTAACAATTTTAGTATATGGAGGAACATTTAATAGTGGAATTTTAAAATACACAATGAACATTTTAAAAAAAAAAATTAGGATTGAGATAATATTTACTATCTTAGTTTAAAGCTGCGACACTTGGATAGGGGGGTAGTAAAATAGAACTATTTGGAAAAAAGCTATACTCAAATATTTTCAAATATATTATATATAAAGTAGAAAACAAAAAACTCAAAAAAAAAGCTGAAAAATGTATGTCGACACCACAAAATAGAGATCAGGACTTCTCTGTGAGCGGAAACACAAAAGCTAGCTCATGAGTGACACTACATCTACAACCCGTATAAAAACATGGAGAACCTAATCTCATCACACGTATAAATATCTCTAATCTACGATCCACACCACTTCAATGTTTAGCATCAAAACATGTTTACTGCTAAAACAACGAGGATCCCTATGCCAAGTATGGCGGGCCAAGTACCCAAAGGGCTCATATGTTAGCATTGCCAAGTAATTGCTCTTAATAGCTATATGTTATTAGGCTCAATAATATCCCCGAAATCTCTCCCTCCCCAGGCATGTAAGGTCCCTCCAACTTGAGCCCAACTTTTCACTAAAAAAATAGTTATAGGCCACAATAAAACATACATTGCTAAACTTCTTTCGAATAGAATCAATGCTATATTCTAGATGGAATATAACTCGTGGATTTTAGTAGGAGGTAGATATGATGTTGGTAGTCAAGGGAGTTAGGTGTGGCTCAAAAAATGGCTTGGGGGGGGGGGGGGGGGGGTGTTGCGGAGGAGGTTTATAAATTATGAGAGAGAGGTAGTAGTGTTTCGGTAGTATTATGGTTAGAAATGAGGTTTGGAAGACAACCGCCCTCAAGTTGAAGCCAGAGGGAATTATGAAGTTATAGGGAAGCACACCATAGTTACACATTTATTTGTTGATTCTTGGTGATGGTTGGCAAAGTCCAAACCATATTCATTACACCATCCTCCTTAGACAAAATGGTTGCATGGAGCATGACAGTGTTCTATGTGAAGTTTCCCTTTAAGGCGATCTGCATGGTTCTTGCGACTGCTTGATTTTTTTGTGATTGACGCACAACATGCAGTTCAAGTCCAGGTCGTCGCAACTTCTACGGAGGAAAGCCAACGAAGTGATGACCACACTAGGGTTCGTTCCCCATTGGTCAGTACGGGTGGCCAACCCAATTACCTTCGAGTGGCATTACATCAATCACAAACATGTCGGAGTCGTGGACCAAACATTATAACTAAATACTCTATCTCATAAATGACCAAAGACCATCAACAATATATATACTATACGATTAAAACATCAAGGGTCTCTTTTGCACTGTGATGTTTTTTTAGAAGGTCCCAAAATTATTGGTACCAGAGACATATAAAAATTTACCAAGAATGGTGCAACCGGATTATATGTATACATCCCCTGGAGATAGAATTGGTGTATTTGTATTCATAGTGGCAGTAGCAGTAGTCAAGGTCTATTTATGCTCATCAACATGTGATTTACGGGTGTCACAAGTTACAACCTAAACCAGGCCACGTAGTAAGGTGATTCAAGAAACGGTGAATACAAACAACATTAATTACTGGGATACCAAGGTATCAACACATACAAAATCTCAAGTAGGTGGAACTCAAATAAGACCATCATACATGTTCAGATTTTAAATGATCTTTGAATTCATAAATGTCGGGTTGAGTGCAAATCAAAGCACAATTAAGGTAAATTGACTCAAGGTCCATTATAATGTGTGGGATACCAACGATATCTGATGATTTTGGCACCATATATACCACATGATATTCTACTAATGATTTGACCCTAATTAAATACATATAATATGAAATAGATCCTGGCAAATAGATCGGATATTGGCAATAAAAGGTAATGTTGCATTCTTTATCTCAGCCAAATATGAGTATTGCAACCAAAATTTGATATTATGTAGTATTTATTACACATTCTCCTGCAGGGGATAGTTTAGGCGAAATTGGGTGCACAACTGTAGCGGCTTTCCGTCCCATGTGGGACCGTGTGCTCTGAGCGCTCTTGCAGGGAAACCTCACTGGTTGCCGTGATGTCGCACAACACCATGCAAGTCAGATCTGGCTTTTTCTCGTGATGCTTTGGTTGCCAAAAAAAGAAGGCATGGGACGGAAAGAGGGTTTTCCCCAGGTCGGCATGATCTTGGACACATCACTTTCAATCCCTCCCTGCATAGACTAAAGTGAAGAAATACACGCTTAGATGGTAACTTTGGAGCACAAGTCAACAAAAAGTCGCGATACAACATGATGCGAGTATAGTAAAAATCTCAAAAAAATAAGAAATAAATAAATGGGTGAAGGATCAAAAAATTGAAGAAACGCACATAATAGAGTTTTGAAGCCTGTCCTTGGAACCTTACGGGATATTTGCGTCACTACCTATTTCATCATTGCACTCTGTCTGCTTTGTTCGCAGACAGGCATATAATCTCCTAGAGCCTAAGAGCGTCTCCGAAAATAATGTAATAGTGATCGTGCCTTAAAACAACCATTTGAGGCACTTGAAAAACCGTCGTCAACAGATGCCCTATTCCGTCGGTTGCCCATTTTTTGTATCAAGCCCAAAATTGCTAACAAGACTTAACATATTACAATTATTCTAGGGGTTGCCGCAAAAAAATACAAACGCTGTTGCAATGACCCAAAACCGGGCGGCCGCAGAAAAAATTTCCGTTTTACCGAGTCACCACCCATCCGCCACCGGGGGGGGGCCTTTTTCCTGTTTTGATATCTTCGCCATGGAAGGCACCTCCAAGCGGACCGCCGAGTGCCCACGACCCTCCCCTGTCTAAATGGATTGTTTTAGAATTAATTTCTTCAACAACTGTATTATCTCCCCGTAAGTTCAAAACAAATATCATCCCAGTCAAGTACCCGGGAAGAAATATGGGGCTGTATTCTTCAATCAAAACCAAGTGATAATCTTATCGGACCCACACTCCCCCGCATCCTCCTCTTAGAACAAAAGGGCGTTTCTCGGAAGCTGCGATAGTGAATAAATGGTATATGCATATGGGTGGAGTTACTGGCGACCAAGTGTTGTAGCGGAACGCGGAGTTTTTGTTGTGGTTTTTCTGATGGGTTGTTCACTATTGCATCAAGGTCCTTTGTTTTTTACTCTATTTGTCTATGGTTTTTTCTTGTTCCTTTACCTTTCCTTTTTTCTTTGGTTTTACCTGGTTTTTATTTTTTATTTTTTACCTTCGAGTTTCCTTTCATGTCCAATTTACATTATATATTTGGTTGCAGACAATCAGAATATTTTCATACACATTTACCTTTTTGAAATAAACTATTAACATTTTTTCAACTAGATGTTTGGAGATCGTTATGTTTTACTACCACATTGTGTCTATTGGGATACCATCTGAAACATTATTTCTGTACATGGTTAAAGATTTTTTCAGAGAAACAAGTAACCTTTTTTTTCCAAATTCATGTTTTGAAAAATTTTTAACTGTTAAATATGGTTGTGTTGCGGTGTGAACTGTTAAATATTTTTCAAAAACACGTTGTGAAACATTTTTCTGAATTGATTTGATTTTTAAACAATTGTAACCCCTTTGTATTTTGTATATAAACCTTTAAAAAAAAAATCATATTTGAAATGGGGAAGTATTTTAAATTTAACGGACATTTTTTGAATCATATGATTGTTTGGAACTACAGAACATTTACATTGTATGAAGCTTTAAAAAATCGTACAACACTTTAGCGGGAACCTTTTTTCTAAATTGGTATCAACATTTGCTTAAAGCAATTTGCAGGTTTTAGTTTTTTAAGTAAATTAAGTTTGAAATAAGTATAGGAGTGGTCGAGAAATATTACAAAAGGAAAAAAGTGACTGAATAAAAAAGCAAAGAAAGGAAAATAAATAACCTACATGAAGCACTGGCCGCCATTAGAGCATGCCTGAGGCCGGAGACGAGTTGTGTCTCGCTATAAAGAGACAAAGTGGCTCCCTAGACACGAGCTTGTATTCCAAGTTGCTAAACCCTAGGCATGACTTGGATGAGACGCTGGCGCTTAGAATTAACTTCGGCGTTGTGTCGGGTGGCTCAAATTCATTGTGTGGAAAGCATTGACATAGTCTAAATTGACGAGAATATTTGATGCCCCCACAATAGCAGTGCCCTCTAGCCTCAATTTAGAGGCAAACTCTTGGTTCCCTTCTTAGGGCAGCGTCCCCTCCCGCCCCTCCATCCGAGTGCCGCCTTGCATACCCCGTCTGCTGGGGGGAAATAAAAGGGGTGTTAAACAGTCCTCAACGCATTGCGTAAGTCAGTTTCCTGTCTATGCCTCTCATTCGTATCCCCTCCCGGCGTGGACTCTCGTCATCCTGGCGGACGCCTCCTACAAATGAGGAATTCCAATGTGGACAATTGACCATCCAAGCAAGCATCACAGGAGTCTATTCTCCGAATCTCCCAAGTGCCAATTGTGAACATCCAAACAACAAATTTTGAGTTCTGTCTAAGTACTAATTATCCTGGTTTGGAAACCCAATGCAATCCATGGCCTCCCATAACGAAGCATTGCTTCCCACTCACGAGGTCTGCCCTGATCAACACCTCGTTGTTGGACTGATCAAAGTTCTTATCACGGAGCCACAACACCTAATGCTTTTGTCAGTGCTCTCTACAAGTACTACCCCTCCATTCAGGCGTATTGTCACCCTTTGTATATATAAAAACTGTACTCTAACTCATATTACTCCTTGATGCAATCTTCAAGAGTAAGTTGTAGCAAATGAAAGAATAAAAATAAATTCGCCCTTTGTCCAAATAACTTAGTTCATGCACAGCCAGAAGCACCGCGATGAGCGGCGAGGAGCTCGTGGGGGATGGGGGATGGTGTGGGGGAGGGTGCAAGGAGCAGATTCTCTGCATCGCCGGAGCTCGAGGCCACGTCATGGCTCGGGAGACGGGTGGCTGGCCGACACATGCTTTGGATGTGGCGCAGAGCTTGCGAAGGACCACACCTCCCTTGAGCACCGGCAGCGGGGTGCTTCGGTTTACATGTGGCAGCTTCTCCTACAGCGGGGAGAGTCGGTGAGGGCAAGGAACACAAAAAGGCGGCAGCAGTGCACCTATGACAGAGAACAGAGGCGGCCGGAGGCGGTGGTTGGACGTTGCAAATTCCTCCGACAAGATTTTCTTGTTTTGTTAGTTGGATTGGGAGGTCCAAAAATTTTCCAGAGTATTAGAAGCCAGGATGTGTTTCTTTTAGAGCTCTTAAAATATTATAGGAGTTAATTTTTTTGATTGTTTCCTAGAATGCTAAGTCTTGGTGATCACTGAATGCAAACCCATGATCAAAGACAAACATCAGTTTTCCTACGAAAGTATCGTACCTTTTGCAGATTTCACGTGTCTTTGCAAGTGCAAACATATACTAATAATCTGAGACCTGGTTTTCACGTGTCTTTGTAAGTGCAAACAAACATAATTTGAGACTTGCAATCCTTCACCATCATGATCATGATGCGTCCCGATCCGCTGCTGACATGAGATTCTACTTTCTATCTGAACATTGTGTAATGGAATTGGCCCAAATAAGAGGCACTCACACCTCTTCCGTCTCTCTTTTATTGCCTAGTAATCATAGTTTTAAATAGCCGGCTATAGCTTCGCTATAGCCCGCTATAGCCTTTTCAGCAGGGTGCCGCTAAATGGTTGCCTTCACAAATAGCCCGCTATAGCCTGCTTTAGCCCGCTATAGCTGATTTGGAGGCCCGCCGCTATTTTCCATAGCCCGCTATTTAAAACATTGCTAGTAATGCAAACTTTGTCTTGCTTGAATCCTAACTATAAGGAACATGCAGATATGAAAGCAATTGAGACAAGTGATAATCTGGCAATCATACTGCCCAGTTCATCAGAGGCAACAAAAAATGCAGCGTTTCAAACACCTAGCGCGTTAGCACAGCATACACATTGATGTTCAAGAATGACACTGATATATGATCACAAAGCAGAAAACTTGTCCAACAAAAAAAAAACACTTACGAACAGCACATAACTGGATGAATCAGTATACTACTTCCTCCATTTCTAAATATAAGCCCGTTTAGAGATTTCAATATGGATTATATACGGATGTATATAAACATATTTTAGAGTCTAGATTCACTCATTTTGCTCCATATGTAGTCTATATTGAAATCTCTAGAAGGTCTTATACTTAGAAACGGATGGAGTATTATTCAAGGTGTTCATCAAGGGATGCTTCATCAGCACATCAAGTCGACAGAGCTGTGCATAGACAGATAACAAAGATGTGCATGAAGTGAAATCCTCATTCTCAGGAGCATCCTTTGCCATCCAACTCAATCTATTCTTTGTGGGCTGCGGCCGGCGACCAAAAGTTCGCCGGTGTCGACCAAATGGGCGACATATTTCATTACCTTGGCGCGTAGGACATCGTTATACGCACGGAGGTGCGCCCTGCGGGTCAGGAAGTCGTCGTCAACCTCAACGTAGCCGCGCTTCTCATACTCAGCACGGCCAAGTGCCTGATACTTTGCGAATCTCTCTCGAACGGCAAAGAAAGCGCGGGCACCATTATAGAGATCAACCTTCCAGCTGTCCATCTGCTCCTCCGGCGAGGGCAGCAAGCTGGGGTTTTCGCGCTTCAGGGACTCGTAGTAATGAGGGACAGGACCATCCACCACATCGGCAAGGATCTCATTGATCTCTTCCCGGGGCAGCCGCGTCAACCCTTTCTCGCGTACGGCCTCCACTGCCGGCTTCAATGAATCTGCGACATCGTCCGGCGCGGCCGCAGAAAAGGCCTCAGAACGGCCGGCCGCCGCCTCCACTTTGCACACCTTCAGCGGACACTCGTTGCCGCCGGCCGCCACCGCCTCCTCGGCCTTCCTTTTGGTGGCGCACCGGCCGCCGGTCGATGAGCACTTCTCAACACTACAATTTTGGCAACCTTCATGGCCGGCCATCCCCTTGCTCGCCGGCTCCTCATCCGCCGCCATAGGTTTAATGGTGCGCCGCTTGGTGATATACTTCCTCACTCCCGTGAAATTTGTGGATTTGGAACCGACCTACCTCGCGATCTTATAATTTGTTTGTGTAATTGGAGTTTTTGTTGGGGGCGTGCTACGCGTCCACCGGTTTTTTTTGCGAAAAAGCCATCAAATCTATTAATAAGTCCAGCCAATTACAACCAGCTCTTCACAAAGAATAGAAAATACAATCAGGCCCCTGGGAAGCCACACAACCGCAATCGCCGGAACGACTCGCTGGCGCGCTGCTGCCGTCGCTGCTCCACATATTTGCCGGCGAACCATCGTATCAGACGGGAAGTCAACGGACTTCGGTCCAAAGGACCAGCACCCCGACGAGAAGGCCATCACCGGCAAATTCATCACCTGATTTGAACACCTAACACCCCTGAACAAGTAGTAGCACCACCCAGCGAAAATCACAGGAGCAGCGCAGCACCATCTCCACGAACGACACATCAAGGACAAACATACCTCACCGCGATGAGGGCAGAACGGGAGGACAAAACCTCCATAGCAAGGTCATAGCCCTCGCAGCCACGACCATACACAGAGGAACACAACTCGCTAGATCGACGGATCAGCGATAACTGAACACCGGACGCTCGTCGGCTTCGACCCAAGGGACCTCGTCGAGATGGGGAAGAAACACCGGCACCATTATTCCACTGCGACACCGCCTCCACCACCAGGACGGCACCACCAGGAATCATCTACCCTACTATCTACATGCCGGGCCAGAACCAAGGTTCCCCCACTCTCCAAACGCCTGAGTGGCGGACGGAGAGGGGAGGAACACCCGGCCTGGCCGGCGGCGGAGTCGAGGGAAACCATCGCCTTCCTTTCGCCCCGGCTGGTATCTTTAAAAAATCAGCCGGGTCGCGGGCCGTCAGATTTGCCGCATCAAGCGAGCCAAGCGCGCCTCTAGAACTGCAACACAGGTCTTGTTGCAGATTTTTTTTTGCAACGACTGTTTTGTTGAAGAATTTTTTTTGCAACTAACGTTTTGCTGCAACCTTTTTTGCAACTGAGGTTTTATCGCAGAAAATTTCCGCAACGGAGGTTTTGTTGCAAAAGTAAACCCGTCGTAGACCATTGCAACACCGTATATGTTTCGGAATCATAGCCTCTGTTTCGGAAGCGCGTTCGACAAAGAACGGCATGCGAGCCCTTAATTGGACGTGCGTCGTGCAGGGAAGGTGACGGACGCGGCCACTGCGATCCGCCGGATGATGGTAAGCTTTTCCCTTCTGTTTTCGAGACAACTTACGCAAACCTTTCTCCCAAACAAACGATGGTACCAGGCCCGGGCCCATGGGCATGCAGCCTGTGCGGCGGCACCGGACCCTCAATTTTTTGGAGCCCGGATTCCCATTGCAGCATTTTTTCCCAATGGTACGTATGGCGCTGCATGCCCCGATTCCCATTGCAGCATCTTTTTGGAAAGTTCATAATCATGTGTCTTTTTTACTAATAAGTTCATGATCATGTTTTTAATGCATGAACAATGAATATACATGAACTTTTGTTAAAGGCGTGAACACTTTTATAAACTACACAGATATTTTTCTAAATATGCAAGCAGTCTTGAAGTACAGGAATGCTTTTTAAATACGTGCACACTTTTAAATAAACTGCATGACCACTTTTTTAATTACACATTTTTTAAATAAACAATTAATATATTTTTAATTACATTTTGAATGTTTTAAATATATGATTAAAAATTAATACATGATGAACAATTTTTAGTATGTGATGAACATTTTTAATAGATGATAATTTTTAAAATACACAATGAATACTGGTTTTTTCCATGGCGCAACATCGGCTCGGAAGAAAAGAAATCTCATAAAAAAGTTAAAGGATGATATTGGTGTACTAGTCGAAGGTATAAATGATTTGAATAATCATATCACTAATTATTTCTCGGGTCTTTTTCCCACAGAAATTGTTCAACCAGGGATTGAAGATCTGCAAAAAGGAAAAAATCGAGTTACCCCACAGAGGAATGAAATGCTATTGGCCCCTTTCAGTACGGAGGGGGTGAAAAAAGCCTTGTTCAGTATTGGGGATCTTAAGGCTCCCGGACCGGATGGGTTACACGCAATCTTTTATAAAAGGTTTTGGCATATTCTTGGAGAGGATTTAACTATAGAGGTTCTTAATGCAGTAAATTCATGACAAGTGCCGGAAGGGTGGAATAACACCACAATTGTCTTGATTCCGAAGGTAACAAGTCAAAAAAGATAACTCAGTTTAGACCCATTAGTCTGTGTAATGTGGTTTACAAAATCATCTCGAAAATGCTTGCAAATCGGCTGAAGATTATATTTCCTGGGGTGATTTCTCCTACCCAGAGCTCTTTTGTTCCGGATAGACTTATAACTGATAACTTTTTATTGGCGTATGAGAGTTATCATACAATTAAAAAGAAAACAAAAGAAAAGTATGGTCTGTGTGCCATTAAGCTTGATATGCATAAGGCATATGATCGGGTGGAGTGGAGTTTTTTGAAGAATGCGATACTACGATTGGGGTTTGATGCTGGTTGGGTGGAGCTCATCATGGCTTGTATGCGTTCAGTAACATATCAGATCAGATTTAATTCACATGAGACCGAGGGCTTTATCCCCACTAGGGGCCTCCGCCAGGGAGACCCTTTGTCCCCTTACTTGTTCCTATTGTGGGCGGAAGGACTAACGACACTATTGTCTAATGCTGACGAGAATGAGCAGATACAAGGGGTCAAGATTTGTAGAACTGCACCGACAATAACTAATCTTTTGTTTGCTGATGATTCGTTGATTTTAATGAAGGCTGATAACCAGAATGCAGTGGCTCTAAAGCAACTGCTGGGTTCATATTGTGCGTCCTCGGGTCAGATGGTCAGCGAGGATAAGTCCTCTATCTTTTCAATCCGTGTACATCGGCGGAAGCTAGGGAGGAAGTTTGTGTCACAATGAACATTATGACTGAAGCAATTACAGATAAGTATCTCGGCCTCCCCCCTATGGTTGGCACGGATAGATCAGACAATTTTCAACATCTTATTGATCGTGTGTGCAAAATTTGAAGTGGATGAAAAGAGAAAATCTTATCTTTTGGCGGCAAGGAGGTTCTCCTGAAGGCAGTTTCTCAGGCGGTCTATGCCATGTCAGTTTTCAAACTCCCAAAACAAGTATGTCAACGGATAACTACAGTTATGTCCCAATACCGGTGGGGGGATGATGACCAACGTAAGCATATTCACTGGTTTGCCTGGTGGAAAATGTGCAATCCAAAGAAAATGGGTGGGATGGGATTTAGAGATCTCCATTGTTTTTATAATGCCTGAAAGCCAACAGAAAAAATGCCCCTTTTCAAACACCTAGCGCATCAACACAACACACCGATATATCAGGCATCACGTGCTCACAAAGCAGAAAACTTGTCCAAGAGAAAAACACCCATAATTCTGTCTGCCACAAGTTAATAGTACAAAAGCAGACAGAGGGACATAACTGGATGAATCAGTATACTACTCTGTATTATTCAAGGTGTTCATCAAGAGCTAGCATGGCTTCATCAGCACATCAAGTCGACAGTGCTGTCTGTGCATATATAGAAAGATAACAAAGATGTGCATGCAGTGAAATCCCCATTCTCAGGAGCATCCTTTGCCATCCAACTCTTTTTGTTCTTCGCGGGCGATACGTTTCATTAACTCGGCGCGTAGGACATCGTTATACGCCCGGAGGTGCGCCCTGCGGGCGAGGAAGTCGTCGTCGACCTCGACATAGCCGCGCTTCTCATACTAGGCGCGGACAAGTGCCTGGTACTTGGCGAATCTCTCTCGAACGGCGTAGAGAGCGCGGGCACCATTATAGAGGATGACCTTGGACCTGTCCATCTGCTCCTCCGGCGAGGGCAGCAAGCTGGGGTTTTCGCGCTTCAGGGACTCGTAGTGATGAGAGACAGGACCATCCACCACATGGGCAAGGGTCCAATTGATCTCTTCCTGCGGCAGCCGCGTCATCCTTTTCTCGCGTACGGCCTCCACTGCCGGCTTCAATGAATCTGCGACATCGTCTGGCGCAGCCGCAGAAAAGGCATCAGAACGGCCGGCCGCCGCCTCCACTTTGCACACCTTCATCGGACACTCCTCGCCGGCCGCCGCCGCCTCCTCGACCTTCCTTTTGGTGGCGCACTGGCCGCCGGTCGACGAGCACTTCTCAACACTACAATTTTGTTGGCACCCTTCATGGCCGGCCATCCCCTTGCTCGCCGACTCCTCATCCGCCGCCATAGGTCTAATGGTACGCCGCTTAGTGAAATTTGGGGATTTGGAACCGATCTACCTCGTGATCTTATAATTTGTTTGTGTTGTTGGTGTTTTTTTTTCGAGACAAGTTTTGCATGCGGCCCGTGCGACGGCACAGGGCGTTCAATTCTTAGGGTCCCCGGATTCCCATTGCAGCATTTTTTTTTTGCAATGGTACGTATGGTGCTGCATGCCCCGATTCCCATTGCAACATGTTTTTGAAAAGTTCATGATCATGTGTCTTTTTTTGCGAATAAGTTCATGATCATGTTTTTAATGCATGAACAATGAAAATACATGAACTTTTGTTAAAGACGTGAACACTTTTATAAACTACACAAACATTTTTTTAAATATGCAAGCAGTCATTGAAGTACAAGATTTTTTTAATACGACTTTTAAAGAAATTGCATGACCACTGTTTTAGTTACACCAATTTCCTTAATAACAATACACAATTAATATTTTTTAATTATGCTTTGAACATTTTAAAATATATGATTAACAAATAAACATGATGAACATTTTAGTATATGATAACATTTTTAATAGATGATAATTTTAAAAATACACATGAACATTTAAAAAAAATTAAATGAGATGAATATTTACTAATCTTAGTTTAAAGCTGCGACACTTAGGATAGAGGTGTAGTAAATAGAACTATTTTGGAAAAAGTATTTACTCACATTTTTCAATATATATATAAGGAACGGACGAGGGGATTGATAGGGTTGGTTTCGGTCCTGATCCCCACCCCACCCCCCTCCAAACACCAACTCTGAAAACCTGTATGTACCACCCAACTAGAGATCAGACTTCCTCTTTGAGAAGAAAAAAAGTCTAGCCTTGATCCCTACATCTACTACCGTATAAAACATGGAGAACCTACTCCATCACACCGTACATAGCTCTATTCTACGATCCACACCACTTCAATGTTTAGCTCAAACATGTTTACTGCTAAACCCTATATGATCCCTACTGCCAAAGTAGGCGTCCCATTACCCACATTGCTTCACTAATGTTAGCATGCCAAGTAATTATCTCTTAATAGCTTATAGTTATTAGGCTCTATAATTATCTCCCAAATCTCTCCTCCCCAGGCATGTAAGGTCCCCTCCAACTTTGAGCCCAACTTTTTCACTAAAAAATATTAGTATATGCCACTAAAACTATACCATTGGAAACTTCTTTCGAATAGAAATCCAATGCTATATTTTCTATGGAAATATAACTCAGATTTTATTAGTAAAATTTTGTATTCAAAGTTAGGCTCAAAAGTGGGGGGGGGGGGGGGGGGGTAGTATAACATTTGGAGCGAGGTAGTTTATGGTTAGTAAATGAGTTGGAAGACCAACCGACTCAAGTTGAGCATAGGGAATTATGAATATTATAGTTAAGCACACATCAGTTACACATTTATTGTTTGATGTATTTGGGTATGGTTGGCAAAGTCCAAACCATATTCATTACACCACCTCTTAGACAAATGGTTGCATGAGCATGACAGTGTTCCTCATGTGAAGTTTCCTTTAAGGCGATCTTCATGTCTTGCGACTGCTTGATGTGATGACGCACAACAGGCAGTTCAAGTCCAAGTCGTCGCAACTTCTCACGAGGAAAGCCAACGAAGTGAGACCACACTAGGTTTCTTCCACCTGGTCAGTAAGGTTGCCAACCCATTTACCTTCGAGTGGAATTACATCAATCACAAACACTGGTCGAGTCTGGACAACATATAACAAATCTCTTATCTCTCATAAATGACCAAGACCATCAACAAGATATACTCTACTATATAAAACATCAATGGGTCTCCTTTTGTTACTGTGACTGTTTTTATAAGGTCCCAAATATTGTAACCATATGACATTAAAAATTTACCAAGGAATGGTGCACCGGATATATGTATACTCCTCTGAGATGAATTGGTGTATTCATAGTGGCAGTAGCAGTAGTCAGGTCTATTATGTTCTCTCGAACATGTGATTTACGGTTGTCACAAGTTACACCTAACCAAGCCACCGTAGATAAGGTGATTCAAGAATACTGTTGAATACAACAACATTATTACTAGGATACCAAGGTATCAACACATACAAATCTCATAGTAGTTGGACTCAAACTAAGACCACATACATGTTCATGGATTTAAACGATCTTGAATTCATAAATGTCTTGTTGAGTGCAAATCAAAGCACAATTAAGGTAAATTTGACTCGAAGTTCCATATAATGTGTGCGATACCAAGATATTATGATGATTTTGGCACCATATATACCACACTTGATCATTCTATCTAATTTATTTGACCCTAATAAATAACATAGATATGAACTAGTTCGGCCAATAGATCTGGATATTGCAATAAAAGGTATATGTTGCATTCTTTAATTTCAGCACAAATATGAGTAGTTGCAACAAAAATCTTTGTATATGTAGTATTTTATTACCACATTCTCCTTCAGGTGACTAGTTCTAGGCAATGGTTGCACAACTTTAGCGGCTTTCCTCCCATGGCCCTTGCCTCTGAGCTGCTCTTGCAAGGAAACCTCACTGGTTGCCGTGATGTCGCACACACCATGCAAGTCAGATCTGGCTTTTTCTCGTTGCTGCTTGTGGTTGCCAAAAAACGAATGCATGGACGACATGAGGGTTTTCCCCCATGGTCGGCATGATCTTGGACACATCTACTTTCAATCCATCCTGCATAGACTAAAGTGAAGAACATACACTCTTTAGATGGTAACTTTGGAGCACAAGTCAACAAAAGTCGTATACAACATGATGCGAGTATAGTAAAAAATCTCAAAAAATAAGAAATAATAATATGGGTGAATGGATCGAAAAATTGAAGAAACGCACCATATAGATGTGTTTGAAGCATGTTTTGAACCTTACAGTGATTATTTTGCGTCACTACCTATTCATGCATGTGACTTCTGTCTTTGCTTTGTTCGCATGACATGGCATATAATCTCCTAAGAGACTAAGAGCTTCTCCAAAACATAATGTAAAATAGTGATCGTGCTTAAAAACAACCATTTGAGTCAGTTTGAACAAAAACGTCTTCTACAGATGCCCTATTCCTGTCGGTTGCCCATTTTTTATATCAAGCCCCAAAATTTGCTACAAGTACTACATATTTACAATACTTCTAGTGGCTGCCGCAAAAATACAAACTCTGTTGCATGAACCCAACCGCGCCGCAGAAAATTTCCGTTACCGAGTCACCACCCATCCGCCACCGCTTCCTGATATCTTCGCCATGGAAGGCACCTCCAATGCGACCGCCGATGCCACCGACCTCCCCTTTTCTAAATGTATTGTTTTTAGAATAATTTCTTCAACAACTGTACTTATCTCCCCGTAATTTTCAAAACAAATATCATCCCAGTCGTCCCCGGAAAGAAATATGGGGCTTGTTATCTTCAAAACCCAGTGATAATCTTATCGGACCCACACTCCCCCGCATCCTCCTCTTAGACAACAGGGCTGTTTCTCAGACGCTGCGATAGTTAATTAACTCGGTCTTGCCTATGGTGTGGCGTTACTGGGCCGACCAAGTGTTGTAGCTGCAACGCGAGGTTTTTTGTTTGTGGTTTTCTTTATCGGTTTTTCACTACTTGCATCAGTTTCCTTTGTTTTTTCTCTATTTTTCTATGGTTTTTTCTTTTTCTTTTTCTTTTCCTTTTCCTTTTTTTCTTTGGTTTTCCTTGTTTTTTCTTTTTTATTTTTTACCTTCGAGTTTTCCTTTCATTTCCAATACATTATATATTTTTTGCATACATCAAGAATATTTTTCATACACATTTACCTTTTTAAAATAAACTATTAACTTTTTAATTATGTTTTGATATCTTTTTTTTACTACACATTGTCTATTTTGGTATAACATCTGAAACTTATTTATGTACATGTTTAAGATTTTTCAGAGAAACAATTACCTTTTTTCCAAATTCATGTTTTGAAAATTTTAACTGTTAAATATTTTCTGTTTTGCGGTTGAACTGTTAAATATTTCAAATACCGTTGAAACATTTTTCTGAATGATATGATTTTTTTAAACAATGTGAACACATTTGTACGTTGTATAAACCTTTAAAAAAAAATCATATTTTTGAAATGTGTGAGTATTTTCTAAATTTTAACGTACATTTTTGAATCATATGATTGTTTGAATCACAGTAACATTTTTTCATTGTATGAAGCTTTTTAAAAATCGTACATACACTTTACGCGTGAACCTTTTTTCTTAAATGGTATCACATTTTCTTAAAGCAATTTGCAGTTTTTATTTTTTAAGTAAATGTTTTTGAAATAATGTATTTAGAGTGTTTTCAGAAATATTAACAAAAGAAAAAAGTGAAGAAAATAAAAGCAAAGAAGAAAATAAACTAACCTACATGAAGCTACTTGGCCGGGCCCATTAGTAGCAATGCCTGAGGCCGAGACGAGCTTGTGTCTCGCTATAGAGAGACAAAGTGGCTCCCTAGACACGAGCTTGTGCCAAAGTTGCTAAAACCCTAGGCATGACTTGGATGTAGACGCTGGGGCTAGAATTCAACTTCGCTTCGGGGGTGGCTCAAATATCATTGTTTGGAAAGCCTTGACATTCAGTCTAATTGACGACGAATATTTGATGCCCCACAACAATAAGCATGTGCCCTAGCCTTCAATTTAGAGGCAAAACTCTTGTTCCCTCTTATGTGGGCAGCGCCCCCTCCCCCCTCCCTCCAGTGCGCCTTGCATACCCCTTTTGTCTTGCTCGTGGGGGAAATAAAAGGGGTGTTAACGTCCTCAACGCATTGCGTAAGTCTGTTGCCTGTCTCTCGCCCTCCTCCTTCGTCTCTCACCTCCTCGGTGAATCTCCGTCCACTCCTTGGCGACCGCCTCCTACAAATGAGGAATTCCAATTTGGACAATTGACCATCCCAAGCAAGCTCACCTGGCGTCTATTCTCCGAATTCCAAGTGCCAATTGCTCGAACATCCAAACAACAAATTTTGAGTTCTGTCTCAGTACTAATATCCTTGGTTTGAACCAATTCAATTCCATGGCCTCCAATAACGAAGCATTGCTTTCCCACTCACTAGTCCTTTCCCTGATCAACACCTCGTTGTGGTACTGATCAAAGTCTTATCACGGAGCCAACACCTAATGCTTTTGTCAGGCTCTCTACAAGTACATACTCCCTCCATTTCAGGCTATTTTCACCCTTTTTAATATAAAACTGTATTCTAACATCATATTAATTCATTGATGCAATCTTCAAGTATAATTTTGTAGCAAAATGAAAAGAAAAGAAATACATTCGCCCCTTTGTCCAAATAACTTATGTTCATCACAGCCAGAGCACCGCGATGATCGGCGAGAACTCGTGGGGGAGGTGGGAAGGTGTGGGGGATGCAAGGAGCAGATTCTCTGCATCACCGGAGCCCGAGGCCACGGCATGGCTCGGGAGACGGGTGGCTGGCCGACACATGCTTTGGATGTGGCCCAGAGCTTGCGAAGGACCACACCTCCCTTGAGCACCTGCAGCGGGGTGCTTCGGTTCACATGTGGCAGCTTCTCCAACAGCGGGGAGAGTCGGTGAGGGCAAGGAACACAAAAAGGCGGCAGCGGTGCACCTATGACAGAGAATAGAGGCGGCTGGAGGCGGTGGTTGGACGTTGCAAATTCCTCCGACAAGATTTTCTTGTTTTGTTAGTTGGATTGGGAGGTCCCAAAATTTTCCAGAGTATTAGAAGAAGCCAGGATGTGTTTCTTTTAGAGCTCTTAAAATATTATAGGGGTTTTTTTTATTGTTTCATAGAATGCTAAGTCTTGGTGATCACTGAATGCAAACAACAAACATATCAAGTTTCCTACGAAAGTATCCTACCTTTTGAAGATTTCACGTGTCTTTGTAAGTGCAAAAATATACTAATAATCTGAGACTTAGTTTTCCCGTGTCTTTGTAAGTGCAAACAAACATAATTTGAGACCTGCAATCCTTCACTCCATCATGATCATGATGCGTCCCGATCCGCTGCTGACATGAGGTTCTACTTTCTATCTGAACATTATGTAATGGAATTGGCCCAAACAAGAGGCACTCACACCTCTTTTCCGTCTCTCTTTTATGGCCTAGTAATGCAAACTTTGTCTCGCTTGAATCCTAACTATAAGGAACATGCAGATATGAAAGCAATTAAGACAAGTGATAATCTGGCAATCATACTGCCCAGTTCATCAGAGACAACAAAAAATGCAGCGTTTCAGACACCTAGCGCGTTAGCACAGCATACACATTGATGTTCAAGAATGACACTGATATATGATCACAAAGCAGAAAACTTGTCCAACAAAAAAAACACTTACGAACAGCACATAACTGGATGAATCAGTATACTATTATCCAAGGTGTTCATCAAGAGGATGGCTTCATCAGCACATCGAGTCGACAGAGCTGTGCATAGACAGATAGAAAAGATGTGCATGAAGTGAAATCCTCATTCTCAGGAGCACCCTTTGCCATCCAACTCAATTTATTCTTCGCGGGGGGCGGCCAAAAGTTCGCCGGTGTCGACCAAAAGGGCAATACGTTTCATTACCTTGGCGCGGAGGACATCATTATACGCCCTGTTGGAATTTGCTAGTAGGCCTTTGGCCCAAAGCCCAACTAAAATTCTGAAATTCTCTTGGCCCATTCATGCATAGCTTGTGAGTGGTGTGAGTGGGACTAAAGTTTAGTCCCACCCCGGAAGTTGAGTGAGACTTGCACCTCTTTATAAGGTGAGCTCTTCTACCACTTGTAAGAGCATGAGAAGAGGAGACCTACACGCGTGCTCCTCCTCCTCGCTCGCCTCGCCACGCCACGACGCGACGCGGGTTGCGGGATTGAGCCGAGCCGAGGACAGAGCTATGCACGTTGTCTATATTTTTGCTGCGCTTCGTCGAGGATGCGGATCGGATGCTCCTTATAGGAAAGATCATCTTGTAGCTCGAGCATCTCATGATCCATTGCACGATGCGGAAAGGACTTGTTCTTCGGCATGCTGAATAATGTCCGGTCCAACAAGAGGTCGTTCCCCAGTTTCTGACCAATTCAGAGGGGTTCGACATTTACGACCATAAAGAACCTCAAAGGGGGCCATTTTCAAGCTGGCTTGATAGCTGTTGTTATAAGAGAACTCGGCATACGGAAGAGATTCCTCCCATTTCTTACCGAAGGATATAACACAGGCTCGAAGCATGTCTTCAAGCACTTGATTAACGCGCTTAACTTGACCTTGGGATTGAGGATGATAAGCTGAACTCCAGGTAATATGAGTTCCCATTGCTTTCTGGAAACTTTCCCAGAAATGACCAGTGAAAATGCTGCCACGGTCTGAACTGATTTCCTTGGGAATACCATGGAGTGAAACAATTCTGGAGATATATAGCTCTGCTAACTGACTAGCAGTAATAGTCTCCTTAACTGGCAGAAAGTGTGCAACCTTGGAAAGTTGGTCAACGACGACAAGAATAGCATCGTGACCCTTCTGAGACTTGGGAAGACCAGTGATGAAGTCCATTTGCACTTTATCCCACTTCCATGGAGGAATAGGGAACGGTTGCAGAATTCCAGCAGGTTTTTGATGTTCTGCCTTCACGCGACGACAAACGTCACATGCGGCAACATAACGAGCAATATCTTGCTTCATCCTAGACCACCAGTACCTTTGACGAAGATCTCGATACATCTTGGTACTACCCGGATGGATAGATAACGGTGTATCATGGGCCTCCTTCATGACTTTGTCAGTCATCAGCTCGAAGCGAGGTACTACAATGCGGTCTCGGAAGTACAAGGTTCCATCTTCAGCAATCGAGAAATCCCTGTATTTTTGGAGGTGAAGCTCTTTCTTCATTAGACCAATTTCAGCATCTTTGGCTTGCGCAATCTTGACAGCTTTCTCAAGATCTGGCTGTATCACAAGATTATTAAGAGAACCTCGCGGAATGATGCAGAGATTCAGCTTGCGCAATTCTTCATACAGCTGGGGTTGAGCTTGTTTAACCATGAGGTTGTTGCAATAAGACTTGCGGCTCAAGGCATCAGCCATCACATTAGCTTTGCCGGGAGTGTATGAAATTCCACAGTCATAATCGGTGATTGTTTCCAACCAACGCTGCTGACGAAGATTAAGTTCCGGTTGAGTGAATAAGTACTTCAAGCTCTGATGATCGGTGTAAATCTCACACCGATTACCAAGGAGGTAATGACGCCACTGCTTCAAAGCATAAATGACAGCAGCAAGTTCGAGGTCATGCACTGGGTAATTCTCTTCATGTGGACGCAGTTGTCGCGAAGCATAAGCAATTACTCTTCGCTCTTGCATTAGGACACAACCTAGTCCTTGGCGAGATGCGTCGCAGAAGATCACAAAATCTTTGCGAGAGTCTGGAGGAGCAAGGACTGGAGCAGAAGTCAGCTTGTCCTTGAGGGTCTGGAAGCTTTCCTGACATTTGTCTGTCCACTCAAACTTAACGCCTTTGTGGAGCAGATTAGTCAGGGGCTTAGCAATCTTGGAGAAATTCTCGATGAAACGGCGGCAATAACTTGCAAGCCCGAGGAAACTTCTGACTTGTTTGACATTCTTCGGAGGGGTCCAGTCAAGAATAGCCTGAACTCGCTCCGGGTTAACTGCGATACCATCCTTGGAAATGACATGTCCAAGGTAGGTTACCTCAGAAAGCCAGAATTCGCACTTAGAGTACTTGGCATATAATTGGTGCTCTCGAAGTCTCTCCAGAACAAGATGAAGGTGCTCAGCATGTTCTTCTTTGTTCTTCGAATAAACCAGAATATCATCCAGATATACGACGACGAATTTGTCGAGGTAATCCATGAATATGTAATTCATTAGGCGGGAGAATGTAGCTAGAGCGTTTGTTAAACCAAACGACATGACTGTGTACTCGTAAGAGCCATAACGAGTAACGAATGCAGTCTTCGGAATATCCTCTTCGCGGACACGGATCTGGTGATAACCCAACCTCAAGTCGAGTTTAGAGAACACCGAAGATCGATCAACTTGCAGGATCCTACTCTCCGTGTGCACTCTGATGCAGAATCCGGTCTTATCGAATGACAACTCGGAGTATAATACAACTCCGAGAGAAAGGTTAAACAAAACAATGGAAAGAAAAATAATTATCAGACTAATCAGATCAACGATAGGGAAATCGCACTGAATCCAGCTCTCCGGGTGGATAGAATTAACGAGAACCTAAATGTCGGTGTTAGTAAATTTTATTAAACCCGAATAGATGAGAGATTAGAATCCCAGAGTAAAGACGAGGAATAAAAGATCCTAATACCACCCAGTTGGCGACGTGGGCTCGTAAGCCACACAGCCAAGTTAGTAAAATAGTTTTGGACCACTAGACTCAACTTCAGCCAAGGAATTGGATAGGGGGATACCTAGAGGCAGTCGGCTCTGATACCAACCTGTGACGACCCCGGCTTAATCGTGCACTAATCATACACGCAAATGCGCACGATCAAGCCTAAGGACTCACTTGAAGATATCACAACACAACTCTAAAACATAAATAAAGTCATACAAGCTTTATATTACAAGCCAGGGCCTCGAGGGCTCGAATACATAGCTCGATGGCATACAAGCGTCAGCGGAAGCATCAGATATCTGAGTACAGATATTTTACAGAGAGAGAGAGAGAGAGAGAGATAAGCCTTCACAGAGGCGGGGTAAAATAAAAAGCTACGATCGAAAGGCGTAGGCCTCCTGCCCTGGACCCTCCGATCCTACTCCTGGTCGTCAAACGGCTCCTCGTAGTAGTAGTACTCGCCAGGCGGGTAGTTGTACTGGTCGTCGGCTGGGGCGTCTGGCTCAGGGGCTCCATCGTCTGGTGGCATCAAATGGAATATGGGGGAAAAAGAAAGTAAAGCAAACATGAGTACTCATCCGAAGTACTCAGCAAGCAAGGATCTACACTACATATGCAACATTGTCAAAGGAATGGCTGTATATGTGGACTGGGCTGTAGAAATACCAGAATAGAAGGGGAAGGCCTAGTCCTATCGAAGACTAGTATCTTCAACAATCTTCGACAGTCTTGCAGCAATAGAAGAGAACATATGAACATAATGTAAAGTAGTAGTAGTAGTATCAACAACCTCGACCTGAGATCCTTTCTCGACTCCCTGCGAGAAAGCAATCCCAGAGCCATACTATCCAGTTCTCATCACATGTTCTAGTTGTACCGATCGAGATACAACTCCGAGTGTCCGTTACCGTAGGACAGGTTATCGATAGAAGTTTCTTCCCTGCAGGGGTGCACCAACTTACCCACAACGCTCGCTTAACTCCGGCCGGACACACTTTTCTGGGCCATGCCCGGCCTCGGCTAAGCAACACGCCGCAACCCGACCGAATACCTAACAGAGAGGTCAGCACGCCGGACTAAACCTATGCGCCCAGGGGTCTTGGGCCTTCGCCCCGGGAACTCCAGCACGTTGCGTACGCGGCTGAAAGCAGACCTAGCAACCCCTTATACAAGCGCGATTGCGTTCCCAGTCCAATTCAGCGCGCGCCGCTCAGTCGCTGACGTCCATTAAGCTCCGGCTGAAGTATACGACGCAGAAAGCCCATACTATGCCCACGTGATGGTTAGTGCTATCGGGCCAGAGGCCCCTCGGATCAAATATCCAAACCGTAGTGGATTAGGAGAACGCGGAAACGAGCAGAGACTCATGATCGATGTGACCCCGTCGCCCCGTCTCGAGGACTTGCGGCAAGGGCTAAGAATGCCCGGCCACGCCTCGTATTTATCTCGCGGGCACCTTCCAGGTCAACCCGACTCCACATCACTTCGCATTAGGCTCGCGCGGGTACCCCTCAGGGCCGACCCGTCTTTAGTAACATAGTTTAGTGCAAGTCAATTCAATCCACAGTATCTGTGTGTCTGACACCAGGGGAGCCCTGAGGAATCACCCTCGATGGAACCCCACCTGATGTTATCATCAAGGTGAACGAAGGAGGAATCACCCTCGAGGTCCACACTTGAGGAGTTGCGCGACGATGTCGTTATCGGGGGTGGTGTAGGAGGAATCACCCTCGCTTACCACGACCGAGTAACTAACCTACAAGGTTAACATCAGAAGTGCTGACGAGGTATCACCCTCAGCACTCATTGTTAACCCAGCAGTGTCGGCAACTAAGGGGAAGTGATGTGCAGTGCCGGGGTCTAGTCTTCAATCCCGATGATCGGGTCTTCTGATATCCAGCAGGGCAGTCGGGATCCAGTGGGGGTCTCTGTCGTGTCTCTACCCAGCCTATACTAAGCAGTCTAGGATAACCAGAAAGGTAACAAGGCAGGGTACAATAATCAGGCTATGCAGCAGATATAGGAAACAGTAGCAGTAGCAGTTCTAATGCAAGCATAAGAGAGAAGAGAATAGGCGATATAGGCATGCTCAAAAAGGGGGTGCTTGCCTGTTTGCTCTGGGGCAAGGACAAGGTCTTCAGTGGTACCGTCGGGAACGTAGTCGTACTCCTGGGCTGCGTCTGCCTCGGGAGCTACGTCAACGTCGGGGTCTACCGAGAGGGAAGAGGGGGAAGAAACAGGTAAACATAATGCAAACAAATACAATACGGTGCGTGTGATGCTATGATGCAGTGCATGGTTGCCTAATTATGCATCTAAGTCATTTTAGTTATTTTTAGAATTATTCTGGGATTGAATATCCGACGTGTGTGCACTTTTCATCTGCCGGATTCGGGTCCGGAGTTACGAGTTCTTCTACGTAGGGGGTTCCGATGGAGAAATAGACGGCACGGTCAGACTCGGCTCGTCGTTCTAAGCAAGTTTCATGTTTTAACTTTTTCGATCCGAGCTACGGTTTAAAAGTTATTAATTTTTAAAGTTTATTTGAATTTCTGGAATTATTTTATTTATCAGAAAATGAATTATGACATCAGCATTGCGTCACAGTGACGTCAGCAGGTCAACTGCGGTTGACCAGGGTCAAACCTGACATGTGGGTCCAGTGGGACCCACATGTCAGCCACTGTTTCTTTAACCAGTGAATTAATTTAATTACCAGGGTTAATTAGGGGGTGGACCCCACATGCCAGTGAGACATTAGGTTAATTAGCTAGTTTTATTTAATTAAA
Source organism: Thinopyrum elongatum (assembly GCA_011799875.1). Classification (NCBI taxonomy): domain Eukaryota; kingdom Viridiplantae; phylum Streptophyta; class Magnoliopsida; order Poales; family Poaceae; genus Thinopyrum; species Thinopyrum elongatum. The sequence continues at coordinate 670,006,226 of CM022298.1, read as the reverse complement.
TGTCTAATTAGTCTAATTATCGAACGGGGCCCACATGTCAGCGGCTAGTGAATAGTACCCCACGTTGACCATGGTCAACGGGGTCAAAGTGGGCCCGTGGGACCCACTGGCAGTGACCCAGTGGCGGGGCCCGCCTGTGCCACGTAAGCGGCGGCCGGCGTCTCGCCGTCGGCGACCAGAAACGCGGCGGATGGCCTCGGCCATCGTCGGAAAACGCCTACGGGCGTCCGTTCGGCGCGCGGTTGGGCGCGTTGGACCGGTCACTCGGCCGCGCGTCCGATCGTGGCGGTGGCGTCACCGGAATCTCACCGGAGCAGCGACGGCGAGTGGCGGGGCGGACGCCGGCGTTCGGGTCCTGCTGGGAAAGCGGCTTCGGCGAGCTAAAGGCCCCACGGAGGGAATGGGGAGGCGCTGCGCGATGCGGCGAGCTCAACGGCCGCGGTCCCGTGACCATTTGGTCACCGGAGACTCGCCGGAGTCGGGTGCGGGCGGCGGCGACTTCGGGCACGCATCGAGCTAGACGACAGAGGGCACGGGGAAGCCCGGGCGCGGCCGCATTCGACTCCTGGGGTTGCCAGGAGCATGATGCCGTGCTCAGCCGGGCATGGCAGTGGGCATGTCCACGAGCACGAGCTTGTCGGCGGCGGGCAGAGTGCGGCTACGGCAGTGGCTAGCTACGGCGGTTCCTACGGCGTAGCGAGAGAGAGGAGGGGAGGAGCTCACCGTGCAGGCTCACACGTAGGCCCGGCGAGTGGTTTAGTAGCTGTAGTGGTTCAGCGTCGCCGGAATCACGCCGGAGACAGAGAAGAAGGGGGCGGCGATGCACGGCGCCTCTGGGGCTCCCCTGCTCCTCCAACTGGCTCCGGACGGTGAAGCCGAGAGCGGCGGAGCTCGCAGACGTGCTGGCCGAGCTCGGGGACGACGGTGGCCACGCGAACGACGGCGGGTGGCTGCGATGGTGCAATACCGGTGGATCTGGGGGGGAAAGGAGCGCCGCAGAGCGAGGATGAGAGGGGGTGAGTGGATAGGAGTGGACGGAGGGGTCGAGCGGCTCCTCCTTATCCTCTCCCCGCCTCCCTGTAGCGTCGGTGGGGGCGGCATGTCGACGCCGCGCCGGCGCGCGCGCGCGCGGCCAGAGGCGCGTCGACACGGCGACAGAGAGAGGGAGAGAGAGAGCTAGATGGGCCAGTGGGCTGGGTCTAAGTGCACTGTGCACTTAGGCCCAGTCCACAGTAGCTTTTCACTTTTCTTTTCTGTTCTTTATTTCTTTTCTCTTTTTGGAAATGATTAGGCCACTATTGCACTTTTGTAAAATATGGGAGTTGACCCAAATATTGCAATGCAATATTAGCTCTCACCAAAAAGTGGTTTGAACAGTTTTGGAAGCCATTTGATTTAGTAATGATTTTAAATGAATTTAATATTGCTGTTTTGGGTGTTGTTTCATCTAGTTAGAGTCACTTGTCCAACTCCAAATATTTTGATATTGATTTTAGAAGTGTTCCTGAATTATTTGCCATTTAATGAACATTTCCCTAACAATGTTTGGTCAACTTTATAATTCACTTTTGAATTTGAGTTGATTTTCAGATGTGGATTTGAATTGGATCATTAACCCATATGACTTGGCACTGCAAATGATCAGGACTTGGCAGTTTTAACAGAGTGTCACAGAGCTTATTACAAGGGGGTGTTACATTGACGATGACTCCTCACAGGGAGGTCGAGGGAGAGGTGCCCCTAGAGGAGGAGGGGGCGGGGGAAGAGCCCCTAGAGGGCGAGGTGGTGGGGGAAGAGCCACTACAGGGGGTCGCGGCCAGAAAGAGCGCACCCTCACCGACTTAGGGGTGTTGTCTTCGAGGCCCTCCTCTAGTGAGGTACCCTCTGAGGAGGAGGAGGAGGAGGACGAGGAGGAGGAGGAGGTTCGGGATGGGGCCGAGGAGGAGGTTGGGGAGGGGGAGGAGGAGGAGGAGGAGGCAGGCGAGGAGGAGGGTGGTGGCGGGGATGATGGTGGTGGCGCGGAGGGGGTTGGCAACAAGGGGTGGCTGCGTGGTAACGCAAAGCTACCAAAGCAGATTCCTGCTACTGAGGAACAGAAGTGGCTCATTGAGCCCACGGGGAAAGTGTAAGTGCCACTTTATAAGAATTTCATTCTTTTGCTTGTCACATGCTCATTCCGGTAGTTATTTATTTTGCTTGTCACATGCTAATATTTCATTCTTTTGCAGCAACTCGATTTATCCTAAAGGGGCCCGTATTCCCAACGGCCTCATCACCGTCTTGCTGAAGTTACACTGGCCGGGGCTGTACTGTCCGGATCCAGTCAGGCACCCGGACCGTCGGGTTTTGGCCACGAGCTGGGACCACTGGGAAGCGGCCCTCCACGCGGACCATGAGACCCATGCCAAGGCCGTGATCACTACTTTCTGGGTGAGTTCTCTTCAGAAGCACAAGTCCATTCTGGTTTCATGAATGATTTAACTCATGGCTTCTTCCATTCTTGTTTCATGCATGATTGTAGAAATTCTATCGAGTTCTTCCGGAGCACTAGGCCAGAGCCGACCAGATCGTGCTGCGCCAAGCCAAGAAGAAGGCCCGACAGCTCCAGTACGAGGTGCGCTGGGTGGCCATCTCGACATACTATCACGACGTTCTTGGTGTGAAGATGACCAAGGAAGAAGCGCGGAGGATGGGCATTACCTTGGAGAGGCACGAGTACTTGGCGGTAAGTATAAAAGATTTTTCATTCCGATGTTTGTGGTACATTTCACCGTTTCGTGTTGACATGCCATTATGCTTTTATTATGTAGGTGTGTCCAAATTGGTGTTATGGAAAAGACGAGTCCTGGGCGACATTGGTGGATCTTTGGTGTGATAAGGATGGAGCCTGGGCAACTACGAGCATAAAAAACAAGGCTAACCGAGGGAAGGAGGGAGTACATGCTCAGGGAAACCGAAACCACTTTCTCCACAAGACACTTAATGTATGACTAACCTCATTAAACATTCTTCTTCTTCTATTTACCATCACTTTCTTATGTATGACTAACCTCTGTTTGGTGGTGCAGGAGGAGAAACTGAAGTGGCCGCTCTCACACATGCAGGCGTGGGAGATCGCCCATACGCGGAAGGACTCCAAGCCTGGCGAGCCCAAGTACTACGGCAAGACCGCGCACAAGAAGAAGGCCTACTCCGAAGGGTATCTGAGGTTACATCCTGACACACCTGAACCCATTGCGGCGGATCTGGACGAGAGGGTGGTGGTGGGCATGGGGCCCAAGGAGCACGGTAGGGAGGCGGTTCTGGATGCTGTGATCACTCCTACTATCTCCTACACACAGCTCCGTCGGATCGACCCGAGCCTGAGCCAGCGCACGAGCACGCCCATGACCAGTGCGCAGTCACAGTCCCTCTTTCAGGAGCGGCAATCTGTAAGTATTTTCCCTCTTATCTTCATTGCTCACTTTATTTTCCGCATTTAGTAGTTTTATGAGTTCCATCATGTCATACCGTAGGCCTACATGGAGTACACAAGCCAGGAGACCATGGCGTGGCACGAGAGCCTTTTTGCATTCCATGAGCAGAACAATCGCATGATGCAGCACGCTCTTCAGGAAATGGCGGCCGGCAGGGTTCCTCAATTGCAACCAGCACCATCTCCTCCACCATAACCAAGGCTGCTTACCTTTGAGGAGTTTCTGGCACAGAACGCTGGCCCCTCGCCGGTTAGTTCATCCCCAATCTATTCACCCAAAGCATATCGTTTATTCAACACAGTCATATATCCCATTAACATGTCTTTTCAACATCCAGGGAACCGGTGGATCGTCTACCGTTGGTGGTGGTCTTCGCAGCACTCCCGAGTCACGGAGCCCGATCACTCCGATCAACGGAGGCGGAGGCGGAGGTGGTGGCGCTGCCGCTAGCAGTGACGACCTGGGCTTCGGCGGACTTGGCGGTGACGACCTTCGCGGTGCTTGACGTCCAGGCGCTTAAGCCTTTGGGTGACTTGTGACGGTCTTGGTGGTGATGATACTTATATGCTTGTGATGTTACTTATTGTTGTTTGTGATATTCTTATATGCTTGGTGGTGATGATACTTATATGTTTATGGTTTGCGATGCTTCTTATGTTGTGTGATGATGCATTTGTTGTGTGATGCTGCTCCTTATTGTTATGTGATGCATATATTGCTGTATGATTCTTATATATGCTCTATATATTCAAATGAATTGAGCTGAAAAGAAACAGTAAAAAGAAAAAAAAACAGACATAAACTATGCCGACAGCCTAGCGGTCGGCATAGATATGGCGAGAGCTCCCAGTGGCTGCCATGTGGCAGCTATGTCGACGGTCTAGCCGTCGGCATAGTTGTAAAGTACGCCGACGGCTAGGCTGTCGGCATAGCAGCCACGTGGCAGTCACTGGGCATTCTTGGGGCAGGGCTATGCCGACGGCTGAGCCGTCGGCATAGATTTAAACTACGCCGACGGCTCAGCCGTCGGCATAACCCTGCCCCAGGAGGTACAGCTGCGCGCCACGTGGCACATATATGCCGACGGCCAAGCCGTCGGCATACATGTGCCACGTGCCGCGCAGCTGTTGGTCTGCACTTGACGGCGGCCATCGTTAGGCGGGGACGTTGCCGACGGCCGAGGCCGTCGGCATAGATGTACGGACACCGTCGGGATAGGATCTATGCCGACGGCCTCCCGGGCTACGCCGACGGATATGTTGCCGACGGCCCTATGCCGACGGGGGCCGTCGGCATAGACCTGTCCCGACGGGAATTAGGGCCATGGCGGCCGTCGGCATAGGGGGCGATTCTGGTAGTGACGCTACGCATGCATCGATCGCCGGCCAGGCGCTCTTCGGCCAAATGATGACCGAAGAGTGGTCTTCGGCCTGAGCAAAGCCGAAAATAGCTCTTCGGCCCAGCTGCGCTAGTCTTCGGCCATTAGGAGACCGAAGAGCCTACTTCGGCCTGGTGCTGACCGAGAAGTTGGTCTTCGGCCTAAAAGAGGCCGACGGGGTCATAGTTTTGCAAATAACACATTAGGTCATATAGTTTTCGAATTCGCTATAAAAAACGTCATAGTTTCAAAAAAAAATCCAATTTTTAGGGTCCCTGGATTCCCATTGCAGCATTTTTTTTCCATTGGTACGTATGGTGCTGCATGCCCCGATTCCCATTGCAACATCTTTTTGAGAAGTTCATGATCATGTGTCTTTTTTTCGAATAAGTTCATGATCATATTTTTAATGCATGGACAATGAAAATACATGAACTTTTGTTAAAGACGTGAACACTTTTATAACCTACACAAACTTCTTTAAATATGCAAGCAGTCATTGAAGTACAGGAATATTTTTTAATACGACTTTTAAAGAAATTGCATGACCACTGTTTAGTTACACAATTTTCTTAAAAAATACACAATTAATATTTTTTAATTATGCTTTGAACATTTTTAAAATATATGATTAACAAATTTAATACATGATGAACAATTTTTAGTATGTGATGAACATTTTTAATAGATGATTTTTTTTAAAATACACAATGAACTTTTTAAATTTTTTAAGAAATGAATATTTACTAATCTTAGTTTAAGCTGCGACACTTAGGATAGAGGCTGTAGAAAAATATAACTATTTTTGGAAAAGTATTTCTCAATATTTTAAATATATATATTAAGCAGAAAACTGTATGTAGACACCACAAAACTAGAGATCAGACTTCTCTTTGAGAGAAACAAAAGTTAGCCATCCGACACTACATCTACTACCCGTATAAAAACATGGAGAACCTAATCCTCACACCGTACATATCTCTAATTCTACATCCCCACCACTTCAATGTTTAGCATCAACATGTTTACTGCTAAACATCTATATGATCCCTACTGCCAAAGTATGGCGGTCCAATTACCCAAATGCTTCACAAATGTTTAGCATGCCAAGTAATTATCTCATAATAGCTACTCCCTCTGTAAAGAAATATATTAAGTGTTTGGATCACTACTTTAGTGATCTAAACGTCTTATATTCTTTACGGAAGGAGTATATTTATTAGGCTCTAAATTACTCTTGAAATCTTCTCCCTCCTCAGGCATGTAAGGTCCGCTCCAACTTTGAGCCCAACTTTTCACTAAAAAATATTAGTTATATGCCACATAAACTATACCATTGGAAACTTTTTTCGAATAGAAATCCGATGCTATATTTTCTATGGAATATAACTCAGATTTTATTAGTAAAATTTGTAGTCAAAGTTAGGTTCAAAAGTTGGGGGGGGGGGGGGGGTACACATTTGGAGGGAGGTAGTATTATGGTTAATAAATGAGTTGGGAAGACAACCAACTCAAGTTGAAGCATAGGGAATTATGAATATTATAGTTAAGCACACCATCGGTTACACATTTATTGTTCGGTGTATTTGGTATGGTTGGGAAAGTCGAAACCATATTCATTGCCCCATCCTCCTTAGACAAAATGGTTGGATAAGCATGACAATCTTCCTCATGTGAAGTTTCCCTTTAAGGCGATCTTGCATGTTCTTGCGACTGCTTGATGTGATGACGCACACCATGCAGTTCAAGTCCAAGTCGTCGCAACTTGTCACGAGGAAAGCCATCGAAGTGATGACCACAATAGGGTTTTCCCCATTGGTCAGTAATGCTGCCAACCCATTTACCTGCGAGTGGAATTACATCAATCACAAACACTGGTCGAGTCTTGGACAACATATAAGAAATACTCTTATTTCCCATAAATGACCAAAGACCATCAACAATATATATACACCATCAATGGATCTGGATCTACTATATAAAACATCAATGGGTCTCCTTTTGTTATTGTTGAACGTTTTTTTATAGAAGGTCCCAAATTATTGGTAACCAGATGACATATAAAAAAATTACCAAGGAATATTGCAGCAGATATATGTATACATCTCTCTGGAGATAGAATTGGCGTATTCATAGTGACAGTAGCAGTAGTCAAGGTCTATTTATGTTCCTCAACATGTGATTTACGGTTGTCAGAAGTTACACCTAACCAAGCCACTGTAGATAAGGTGATTCAAGAATACTGTTGAATACAACAACATTATTAGTAGGATACCAAGGTATCGACACATACAAATCTCATAGTAGGTTCGACTCAAACTAAGGCCACATACATGTTCATGGATTTAAAATGAACTTGAATTCATAAATGTCTTGTCGAGTGCAAATCAAAGCATAATTAAGGTAAATTTGACTCAAAGTTCCATATAATGTGTGCGATACCAAGATATTATGATGATTTTGGCATCATATATACCACACTTGATCATTCTATCTAATTTATTTCACCCTAATAAATAACATAGATATGAACTAGTTCGGCAAATAGATATGGATATTACAATAAAATGTATATGTTGCATTCTTTAATTTCAGCACAAATATGTGTAGTTGCATAAAAAATCTTTGTATATGTAGTATTTTATTACCACATTCTCCTTCAGGTGACTAGTTCTACGCAATGGTTGCACAACTTTAGCGGCTTTCCTCCCATGGCTCTTGCCTCTGAGATGCTCTTGCTGGGAAACCTCATTGGTTGCCGTGATGTCGCACACCATGCAAGTCAGATCTGGCTTTTGCTTGTTGCTGCTTGTGGTTGCCGAAAAACGAATGCATGGATGACCTGATGGTTTTTCCCCTTGGTCAGCATGATCTTGGACACATCTACTTTCAATCCATCCTGCATAGACTAAAGCGAAGAACATACACTCTTTAGATTGTAACTTTGGAGCACAAGTCAACAAAAGTTGTATACAACATGATGCGAGTATAGTAAAAAATCTCAAAATATACGAAATAATAATATGGGTGAACGGATCACAAATTTGAAAAAACGCATCTTACTTTATCAGTAGGTATAGATATATATGTGTTTGAAGCATATTTTGAACCTTACAGTGATTATTTTGCGTCACTACTTGTTCATGCATGTGCCTTCTATGTTTGCTTTGTTCACATGACATGGCATATAATCTCCTAAGAGACTAAGAGCTTCTCCAAAACATAATGTAAAATAGTGATCGTGCTTAAAAACAACCATTTGAGTCACTTTGAACAAAAACGTCTTCAACAGATGCCCTATTTCTGTCTGTTGCCCATTTTTTCATATCAAGCCCTAAAATTTGCTACAAGTACTACATATTTGCAATACTTCTAGCGGCTGCCGCAAAAATACAAACTGTGTTGCACGAACCCAACCGTGCCGCGGAAACTTTTCGTTACCGAGTCGCCACCCATCCGTCACCGCTGCCTGACATCTACGCCATGGAAGGCACCTCCAATGCGACCGCCAATGCCACCGACCTCCCCTTTTCTAAATGTATTGTCTTCAGAACAATTTCTTCAACAACTGTACTTATCTCCCCGTAATTCTCAAAACAAATATCATCCCAGTCGTCCCCGGAAAGAAATATGGGGCTTGTTATCTTCAAAACCCAATGATATCCTCCTGCTCTGCTTTCAGCAGATGTCTGGCCTTAGGATCAACTTTGATAAGAGTGCAGTCATGGTCTTGGGATACTCCCAAGACGAGCGTCAGAGCATCACAGACCGCCTCAACTGCCAGCTTGGGAGCTTCCCCATGACTTATTTGGGGATCCCCATTAGCGATTCGCGACTCACGGTGGCCGAGCTGCGTCCCACGGTGGGGAAGCTTCAGCACCGCATTGAACCTTGGCAGGGCTGCTGGCTCTCTAAGGCCGCCCGGATGGTGCTCATTAACTCGTCCCTCGCCGGCTTGCTCCTGTTCATTATGAGCTTCTACAGCTTGCCTAAGACTCTGCACCATGAGATTGCCACGGTCCAGGGACGCTTCTTCTGGGGTGGCGAGGGCGATAAGCAGAAGTACCACATGGTTCGGTGGTCGGAGATCTGTAAACCTCGCGATCAGGGCGGACTCGGGATCATGTCCTCCAAACGCATGAACATTGCTCTCCTGACTAGGTGGCTTTGGCGGATTGCGAACGGAGAGGGTGGCTTGTGGCTCCGCATTATCCAGCAGAAATACCTCCGTGGCCAGCCACTTGCCTTCTGCCAGCGGTCCGGTGGCTCCCAGTTCTGGCAATCCATCATACAGCTGCTTCCAGTCCTCCGCATCGGGACCTCGATTGCGGTTGGATCTGGCACCACCACGCTGTTTTGGTTCGATAGATGGGCTGGGGACACTCCCTTCGCCGCTCGCTTCCCTGACCTGTTCTCCATCACGGTAGATCCGCGGATTTCTGTCACGGTGGCCCTTATTGACTTAGGGTATCTCGCGCTCCGGCGTCCTTTTGGACCGGCGGAGAATGAGGCGTGGCAGGACCTGCTTGACTGCATTGCTTTGCACGAGCCGGATCTGGAGATTGGAGAGGACCGCACCAGGTGGCGGCTAGAGCCATCTGGGCAATTCTCCTCTAAATCTCTCTACTAGGCTATAGCCCCTTCGCCAGGCCTTGAGGCTCTCACCACCATCTGGGCGATCTGGCTCCCCTTAAAGATTAGGATCTTCTTATGGCAATGGATTCGTGGCCGCCTTCCGACCGGCGTAGAGGTCCTGAAACGCAACGGCCCTGGTGATGGGCGGTGCCCGCTCTGCGAGCCTGAAGAGGATACGAACCATATCTTCTTCACCTGCGTGTCCGCGCAGTTCCTCTGGAGCTGTTTCCGCGATTTAGTGGGTGGAAGCTGGGACCACAACAACTTCCCCGCTCTCTTTGCCGAACTTCAGGCGTTACCACCCGCGTATCGCCACATTAGGTGGTTGACCGTCGGTGTGCTAGCCTGGACGCTGTGGACTATTAGGAATAAGCTTGTGATTCAGCGTGTCCCTCTTCGTCGTGCTACTGACGCTTTGTTCAAATGGTCTAGTTACCTGCAGCTTTGGCGGCCGCTTAGCTGCCCCAGGGAGAGAGACGCCATCACCTCCATCATCACCCAGCTTCGCGCGATGGCTCTCCGGATGGCTCCACCGCTTCCCCCACCACCACCAGAGCCGGACTAGATTTTCTCCTCTTTGCCGTCACCGCCGTTTATGTGTTGTGTGTGCTTCATTTCTGTGTTGGGCTTGTTGTGCTGTGCCCACAGCTGAACCTCGTGTAGTGTTTGGATGTGTGTGTGTTGGATCTTGTCTGCGGTGGCGTTGTGTGTGTGTGTTGTTCGGATGGTACCATGTTGATTTTGTGCTCGGTGGTTTGCTTTATTTATCAAGCGGGGAGAAAGCCTTTTTCGGTAAACCCAATGATAATCTTATCGGACCCACGCTCCCCCGCATCCTCCTCTTAGACGCCAGGGCTGTTTCTCGGACACTGCGATAGTTAACTCGGTCTTGCCTATGGCGTGACATTACTGGGCCGACCAAGTGTTGTAGCTGCAACGCGAGGTTTTTCGTTTGTGGTTTTCTTTATCGGTTTTTCACTACTTGCATCAATTTCCTTCATTTTTTCTCTATTTTTCTATGGTTTTTCTTTTTTTCCTTTTCATTTTGTTTTTTCTTTGGTTTTCCTTCTTTCTTTATTTTTTATTTTCACCTTTGAGTTGTCCTTCTTTCCAACACATTATATATTTTATATACATCAAGAATATTTTTCATACACATTACCTTTTTAAATAAAATATTAACATTTTTCAAATATATGTTTGATATCTTATTTTTTACTACACATTATATTTTTTGGTATAAATCTGAAACATTATTTATGTACATGTTCAAGATTTTCAAAGAAACAATTAACCTTTTTAAATTCATGTTTTTGAAAATTTAACTGTTTAAACATTGTTCTTTTTTTGCGGTTGAACTCTTAAATATTTTTCAAATACACGTTCAAACATTTTTCTGAATTGATAGGTTTTTTTTTAAACAATGTGAACACATTTGTACGTTGTATAAACATTTTTATTAATTTCATATTTTGAAATGTGTGAGTATTTCTAAATTCGAACGTACATTTTTTGAATGGTATGAGTTGTGGAATCACAATAACATTTTTTACATGTATGAAGCTTTTTAAAAAACCGTGCATACATTTTTACGCGTGAACCTTTTTCTTAAACAATTTGCAGTTTTTATTTTTTAAGTAAAATTAAGTTTTGAAATAATGTATTTACAAGTTTTCAGAAATATTAACAAAAGAAAAAAGTGAATGAATAAAAAAAAGAAGAAGAAAAATAAACTAACCTACATGAAGCTACTTGGCCCGGCCCATTAGTAGCAATGCCTGAGGCCGAGACGAGCTTGTGTCTCGCTATAGCGAGACAAAGCGGCTCCCTAGACACGAGCTTGTGCCAAAGTTGCTAAACCCTAGGCGCGGGCTTGGATGTAGATACTAGGCCTAGAATTCAACTTTGGCGTTCGGGTGGCTCAAATATCATTCTTGTGAAAGCCTTGGCATTTAGTCTAATTGACGACGAATATTTGACGCCCCACGGCAATAAGCATGGCCCTAGCCTTCAATTTAGAGGAAAAACCCTCGGTTCCCTCCTATGTGGGCAGCTCCCCCTCCCCCTCCCTCTGAGTGCGCTTTGCATACCGTTTGTCTGCTCGTTGGGAAAATAAAAGGGGTGTTAATCAGTCCTCGACGCAGTGGTAAGTCAGTTGCCTGTCTCCGCCCTCCTCCTCCGTCTCTCACCTCCCCGGCGAATATCCGTCACTCCTTAGCGACCGCCTCCTACAAATGAGGAATTCAAATTTGGACAATGACCATCCAAGCAAGCATCACAATGGAGTCTATTCTCCGAATTCCAAGTGCCAATTGCTCGAACATCCAAACAACAAATTTTGAGTTCTGTCTCAGTACTAATATCCTTGGTTTGAACCAATTCAATTCCATGGCCTCCAATAACGAAGCATTGCTTTCCCACTCACTTGTCCTTTCCCTGATCAACACCTCGTGTGGTACTGATCAAAGTCTTATCACAGAGGCAACACCTAATGCTTTTGTCAGGCTCTCTACAAGTACATACTACCTCTGTTTCAGGCTATTTTAACCCTTTTTAATATAAAACTGTATTCTAACATCATATTAATTCATTGATGCAATCTTCAAGTACAATTTTATAGCAAAATGAAAAGAAAAGAAATACACTCGCCCCTTTGTCCAAATAATTTATGTTCATCACAGCCAGAGCACCGCGATGATCGGCGAGAGCTCGTGGGGGAGGCGGCAAGGTGTGTGTGTGTGGGGGGGGGGTGCAAGGAGCAGATTCTCTGCATCGCCGGAGCTCGAGGCCACGTCATGGCTCGGGAGACGGGTGGCTGGCCGACACATGCTTTGGATGTGGCGCAGAGCTTGCGAAGGACCACACCTCCCTTGAGCACCGGCAGCGGGGTGCTTCGGTTTACATGTGGCAGCTTCTCCTACAGCGGGGAGAGTTGGTGAGGGCAAGGAACACAAAAAGGCGGCAGCAGTGCACCTATGACAGAGAACAGAGGCGGCCGGAGGCGGTGGTTGGACGTTGCAAATTCCTCCGACAAGATTTTCTTGTTTTGTTAGTTGGATTGGGAGGTCCCAAAATTTTCCAGAGTATTAGAAGCCAGGATGTGTTTCTTTTAGAGCTCTTAAAATATTATAGGAGTTAATTTTTTTGATTGTTTCCTAGAATGCTAAGTCTTGGTGATCACTGAATGCAAACCCATGATCAAAGACAAACATCAGTTTTCCTACGAAAGTATCGTACCTTTTGCAGATTTCACGTGTCTTTGCAAGTGCAAACATATACTAATAATCTGAGACCTGGTTTTCATGTGTCTTTGTAAGTGCAAACAAACATAATTTGAGACTTGCAATCCTTCACCATCATGATCATGATGCGTCCCGATCCGCTGCTGACATGAGATTCTACTTTCTATCTGAACATTGTGTAATGGAATTGGCCCAAATAAGAGGCACTCACACCTCTTCCGTCTCTCTTTTATTGCCTAGTAATCATAGTTTTAAATAGCCGGCTATAGCTCCACTATAGCCCGCTATAGCCTTTTCAGCAGGATGCCGCTAAATGGTTGCCTTCACAAATAGCCCGCTATAGCCTGCTTTAGCCCGCTATAGCTCCGCTATAGCTGATTTGGAGGCCCGCCGCTATTTTCCATAGCCCGCTATTTAAAACATTGCTAGTAATGCAAACATTGTCTTGCTTGAATCCTAACTATAAGGAACATGCAGATATGAAAGCAATTGAGACAAGTGATAATCTGGCAATCATACTGCCCAGTTCATCAGAGGCAACAAAAAATGCAGCGTTTCAAACACCTAGCGCGTTAGCACAGCATACACATTGATGTTCAAGAATGACACTGATATATGATCACAAAGCAGAAAACTTGTCCAACAAAAAAAAAACACTTACGAACAGGACATAACTGGATGAATCAGTATACTACTTCCTCCATTTCTAAATATAAGCCCGTTTAGAGATTTCAATATGGATTATATACGGATGTATATAGACATATTTTAGAGTCTAGATTCACTCATTTTGCTCCGTATGTAGTCTATATTGAAATCTCTAGAAGGTCTTATACTTAGAAACGGATGGAGTATTATTCAAGGTGTTCATCAAGGGATGCTTCATCAGCACATCAAGTCGACAGAGCTGTGCATAGACAGATAACAAAGATGTGCATGAAGTGAAATCCTCATTCTCAGGAGCATCCTTTGCCATCCAACTCAATCTATTCTTTGTGGGCTGCGGCCGGCGACCAAAAGTTCGCCGGTGTCGACCAAATGGGCGACATATTTCATTACCTTGGCGCGTAGGACATCGTTATACGCACGGAGGTGCGCCCTACGGGTCAGGAAGTCGTCGTCAACCTCAACGTAGCCGCGCTTCTCATACTCAGCACGGCCAAGTGCCTGATACTTTGCGAATCTCTCTCGAACGGCAAAGAAAGCGCGGGCACCATTATAGAGATCAACCTTCCAGCTGTCCATCTGCTCCTCCGGCGAGGGAAGCAAGCTGGAGTTTTCGCGCTTCAGGGACTCGTAGTAATGAGGGACAGGACCATCCACCACATCGGCAAGGATCTCATTGATCTCTTCCCGGGGCAGCCGCGTCAACCCTTTCTCGCGTACGGCCTCCACTGCCGGCTTCAATGAATCTGCGACATCGTCCGGCGCGGCCGCAGAAAAGGCCTCAGAACGGCCGGCCGCCGCCTCCACTTTGCACACCTTCAGCGGACACTCGTTGCCGCCGGCCGCCACCGCCTCCTCGGCCTTCCTTTTGGTGGCGCACCGGCCGCCGGTCGATGAGCACTTCTCAACACTACAATTTTGGCACCCTTCATGGCCGGCCATCCCCTTGCTCGCCGGCTCCTCATCCGCCGCCATAGGTTTAATGGTGCGCCGCTTGGTGATATACTTCCTCACTCCCGTGAAATTTGTGGATTTGGAACCGACCTACCTCGCGATCTTATAATTTGTTTGTGTAATTGGAGTTTTTGTTGGGGGCGTGCTACGCGTCCACCGGTTTTTTTTTTGCGAAAAAGCCATCAAATCTATTAATAAGTCCAGCCAATTACAACCAGCTCTTCACAAAGAATAGAAAATACAATCAGGCCCCTGGGAAGCCACACAACCGCAATCGCCGGAACGACTCGCTGGCGCGCTGCTGCCGTCGCTGCTCCACATATTTGCCGGCGAACCATCGTAGCAGACGGGAAGTCAACGGACTTCGGTCCAAAGGACCAGCACCCCGACGAGAAGGCCATCACCGGCAAATTCATCACCTGATTTGAACACCTAACACCCCTGAACAAGTAGTAGCACCACCCAGCGAAAATCACAGGAGCAGCGCAGCACCATCTCCACGAACGACACATCAAGGACAAACATACCTCACCGCGATGAGGGCAGAACGGGAGGACAAAACCTCCATAGCAAGGTCATAGCCCTCGCAGCCACGACCATACACAGAGGAACACAACTCGCTAGATCGACGGATCAGCGATAACTGAACACCGGACGCTCGTCGGCTTCGACCCAAGGGACCTCGTCGAGATGGGGAAGAAACACCGGCACCATTATTCCACTGCGACACCGCCTCCACCACCAGGACGGCACCACCAGGAATCATCTACCCTACTATCTACATGCCGGGCCAGAACCAAGGTTCCCCCACTCTCCAAACGCCTGAGTGGCGGACGGAGAGGGGAGGAACACCCGGCCTGGCCGGCGGCGGAGTCGAGGGAAACCATCGCCTTCCTTTCGCCCCGGCTGGTATCTTTAAAAAATCAGCCGGGTCGCGGGCCGTCAGATTTGCCGCATCAAGCGAGCCGAGCGCGCCTCCAGAACTGCAACACAGGTCTTGTTGCAGATTTTTTTTGCAACGACTGTTTTGTTGAAGAATTTTTTTTGCAACTAACGTTTTGCTGCAACCTTTTTTGCAACTGAGGTTTTATCGCAGAAAATTTCCGCAACGGAGGTTTTGTTGCAAAACTAAACCCGTCGTAGACCATTGCAACACCGTATATGTTTCGGAATCATAGCCTCTGTTTCGGAAGCGCGTTCGACAAAGAACGGCATGCGAGCCCTTAGTTGGACGTGCGTCGTGCAGGGAAGGTGACGGACGCGGCCACTGCGATCCGCCGGATGATGGTAAGCTTTTCCCTTCTGTTTTCGAGACAACTTACGCAAACCTTTCTCCCAAACAAACGATGGTACCAGGCCCGGGCCCATGGGCATGCAGCCTGTGCGGCGGCACCGGACCCTCAATTTTTTGGAGCCCGGATTCCCATTGCAGCATTTTTTCCCAATGGTACGTATGGCGCTGCATGCCCCGATTCCCATTGCAGCATCTTTTTGGAAAGTTCATAATCATGTGTCTTTTTTACTAATAAGTTCATGATCATGTTTTTAATGCATGAACAATGAATATACATGAACTTTTGTTAAAGGCGTGAACACTTTTATAAACTACACAGATATTTTTCTAAATATGCAAGCAGTCTTGAAGTACAGGAATGCTTTTTAAATATGTGCACACTTTTAAATAAACTGCATGACCACTTTTTTAATTACACATTTTTTAAATAAACAATTAATATATTTTTAATTACATTTTGAGTGTTTTAAATATATGATTAAAAATTAATACATGATGAACAATTTTTAGTATGTGATGAACATTTTTAATAGATGATAATTTTTAAAATACACAATGAATACTGGTTTTTTCCATGGCGCAACATCGGCTCGGAAGAAAAGAAATCTCATAAAAAAGTTAAAGGATGATATTGGTGTACTAGTCGAAGGTATAAATGATTTGAATAATCATATCACTAATTATTTCTCGGGTCTTTTTCCCACAGAAATTGTTCAACCAGGGATTGAAGATCTGCAAAAAGGAAAAAATCAAGTTACCCCACAGAGGAATGAAATGCTATTGGCCCCTTTCAGTACGGAGGGGGTGAAAAAAGCCTTGTTCAGTATTGGGGATCTTAAGGCTCCCGGACCGGATGGGTTACACGCAATCTTTTATAAAAGGTTTTGGCATATTCTTGGAGAGGATTTAACTATAGAGGTTCTTAATGCAGTAAATTCATGACAAGGGCCGCAAGGGTGGAATAACACCACAATTGTCTTGATTCCGAAGGTAACAAGTCAAAAAAGATAACTCAGTTTAGACCCATTAGTCTGTGTAATGTGGTTTACAAAATCATCTCGAAAATGCTTGCAAATCGGCTGAAGATTATATTTCCTGGGGTGATTTCTCCTACCCAGAGCTCTTTTGTTCCGGATAGACTTATAACTGATAACTTTTTATTGGCGTATGAGAGTTATCATACAATTAAAAAGAAAACAAAAGAAAAGTATGGTCTGTGTGCCATTAAGCTTGATATGCATAAGGCATATGATCGGGTGGAGTGGAGTTTTTTGAAGAATACGATACTACGATTGGGGTTTGATGCTGGTTGGGTGGAGCTCATCATGGCTTGTATGCGTTCAGTAACATATCAGATCAGATTTAATTCACATGAGACCGAGGGCTTTATCCCCACTAGGGGCCTCCGCCAGGGAGACCCTTTGTCCCCTTACTTGTTCCTATTGTGGGCGGAAGGACTAACGACACTATTGTCTAATGCTGACGAGAATGAGCAGATACAAGGGGTCAAGATTTGTAGAACTGCACCGACAATAACTAATCTTTTGTTTGCTGATGATTCGTTGATTTTAATGAAGGCTGATAACCAGAATGCAGTGGCTCTAAAGCAACTGCTGGGTTCATATTGTGCGTCCTCGGGTCAGATGGTCAGCGAGGATAAGTCCTCTATCTTTTCAATCCGTGTACATCGGCGGAAGCTAGGGAGGAAGTTTGTGTCACAATGAACATTATGACTGAAGCAATTACAGATAAGTATCTCGGCCTCCCCCCTATGGTTGGCACGGATAGATCAGACAATTTTCAACATCTTATTGATCGTGTGTGCAAAATTTGAAGTGGATGAAAAGAGAAAATCTTATCTTTTGGCGGCAAGGAGGTTCTCCTGAAGGCAGTTTCTCAGGCGGTCTATGCCATGTCAGTTTTCAAACTCCCAAAACAAGTATGTCAACGGATAACTACAGTTATGTCCCAATACCGGTGGGGGGATGATGACCAACGTAAGCATATTCACTGGTTTGCCTGGTGGAAAATGTGCAATCCAAAGAAAATGGGTGGGATGGGATTTAGAGATCTCCATTGTTTTTATAATGCCTGAAAGCCAACAGAAAAAATGCCCCTTTTCAAACACCTAGCGCATCAACACAACACACCGATATATCAGGCATCACGTGCTCACAAAGCAGAAAACTTGTCCAAGAGAAAAACACCCATAATTCTGTCTGCCACAAGTTAATAGTACAAAAGCAGACAGAGGGACATAACTGGAT
Organism: Thinopyrum elongatum; assembly: GCA_011799875.1. Taxonomy (NCBI): domain Eukaryota; kingdom Viridiplantae; phylum Streptophyta; class Magnoliopsida; order Poales; family Poaceae; genus Thinopyrum; species Thinopyrum elongatum. Next base: position 669,988,314 of record CM022298.1, on the reverse strand, counting down.
GAATCAGTATACTACTCTGTATTATTCAAGGTGTTCATCAAGAGCTAGCATGGCTTCATCAGCACATCAAGTCGACAGTGCTGTCTGTGCATATATAGAAAGATAACAAAGATGTGCATGCAGTGAAATCCTCATTCTCAGGAGCATCCTTTGCCATCCAACTCTTTTTGTTCTTCGCGGGCGATACGTTTCATTAACTCGGCGCGTAGGACATCGTTATACGCCCGGAGGTGCGCCCTGCGGGCGAGGAAGTCGTCGTCGACCTCGACGTAGCCGCGCTTCTCATACTAGGCGCGGACAAGTGCCTGGTACTTGGCGAATCTCTCTCGAACGGCGTAGAGAGCGCGGGCACCATTATAGAGGATGACCTTGGACCTGTCCATCTGCTCCTCCGGCGAGGGCAGCAAGCTGGGGTTTTCGCGCTTCAGGGACTCGTAGTGATGAGAGACAGGACCATCCACCACATGGGCAAGGGTCCAATTGATCTCTTCCTGCGGCAGCTGCGTCATCCTTTTCTCGCGTACGGCCTCCACTGCCGGCTTCAATGAATCTGCGACATCGTCCGGCGCAGCCGCAGAAAAGGCATCAGAACGGCCGGCCGCCGCCTCCACTTTGCACACCTTCATCGGACACTCCTCGCCGGCCGCCGCCGCCTCCTCGACCTTCCTTTTGGTGGCGCACTGGCCGCCGGTCGACGAGCACTTCTCAACACTACAATTTTGTTGGCACCCTTCATGGCCGGCCATCCCCTTGCTCGCCGACTCCTCATCGGCCGCCATAGGTCTAATGGTACGCCCTTAGTGAAATTTGGGGATTTGGAACCGATCTACCTCGTGATCTTATAATTTGTTTGTGTTGTTGGTGTTTTTTTTTCGAGACAAGTTTTGCATGCGGCCCGTGCGACGGCACAGGGCGTTCAATTCTTAGGGTCCCCGGATTCCCATTGCAGCATTTTTTTTTTGCAATGGTACGTATGGTGCTGCATGCCCCGATTCCCATTGCAACATGTTTTTGAAAAGTTCATGATCATGTGTCTTTTTTTGCGAATAAGTTCATGATCATGTTTTTAATGCATGAACAATGAAAATACATGAACTTTTGTTAAAGACGTGAACACTTTTATAAACTACACAAACATTTTTTTTAAATATGCAAGCAGTCATTGAAGTACAAGATTTTTTTAATACGACTTTTAAAGAAATTGCATGACCACTGTTTTAGTTACACAATTTCCTTTAAAAAATACACAATTAATATTTTTTAATTATGCTTTGAACTTTTTAAATATATGATTACAATAATACATGATGAACAATTTTTAGTATATGATGAACATTTTTAATAGATGATAATTTTAAAATACACAATGAACATTAAAAAAAAATTAAGATGAGATGAATATTTACTATCTTAGTTTAAAGCTGCGACCTTAGGATAGAGGGTGTAGTAAAATAGAACTATTTTGGAAAAAGTATATACTCAAATATTTTCAAATATATTATATATAAGTGAAACAAAAAACTCAAAAAAAAGCTGAAAACTGTATTGACACCCACAAACTAGAGATCAGACTTCTCTTTGAGAGAAACAAAAGCTAGCCATGAGACACTACATCTACTACCCGTATAAAAACATGGAGAACCTAATCCATCACACCGTACATATCTCTAATTCTACGATCCACACCACTTCAATGTTTAGCATCAAACATGTTTACTGCTAAACAACTATATGATCCCTACTGCCAAAGTATGGCGGTCCAATTACCCAAATTGCTTCACTAATGTTTAGCATGCCAAGTAATTATCTCTTAATAGCTATATGTTATTAGGCTCTATAATTATCTCCCGAAATCTTCTCCCTCCCCAGGCATTTAAGTCCCCTCCAACTTGAGCCCAACTTTTCACTAAAAATATTAGTTATATGCCACATAAACTATACCATTGGAAACTTCTTTCGAATAGAAATCCAATGCTAATTTTCTATGGAATAACTCAGATTTTATTAGTAAAATTTGTAGTCAAAGTTAGGCTCAAAAGTTGGGGGGGGGGGGGGGGGGGGGGGGGAGTTATACATTTGGAGCGAGGTAGTATTATGGTTAGTAAATGAGTTGGGAAGACAACCGACTCAAGTTGAAGCATAGGTACTGAATATGACTCTTATCGTTTACACACCATCAGTTACACATTTATTGTTTGATGTATTTGGGTATGGTTGGCAAAGTCCAAACCATATTCATTACACCATCCTCCTTAGACAAAATGGTTGCATGAGCATGACAGTGTTCCTCATGTGAAGTTTCCCTTTAAGGCGATCTTGCATGTTCTTGCGACTGCTTGATGTGATGACGCACAACATGCAGTTCAAGTCCAAGTCGTCGCAACTTCTCACGAGGAAAGCCAACGAAGTGATGACCACACTAGGGTTTTCCCCATTGGTCAGTAAGGTTGCCAACCCATTTACCTTCGAGTGGAATTACATCAATCACAAACACTGGTCGAGTCTTGGACAACATATAACAAATACTCTTATCTCTCATAAATGACCAAAGACCATCAACAATATATATACTCTACTATATAAAACATCAATGGGTCTCCTTTTGTTACTGTTGACTGTTTTTTATAGAAGGTCCCAAATTATTGGTAACCAGATGACATATGAAAATTTACCAAGGAATGGTGCACCGGATATATGTATACATCCCTCTGGAGATAGAATTGGTGTATTCATAGTGGCAGTAGCAGTAGTCAAGGTCTATTTATGTTCCTCACCATGTGATTTACGGTTGTCACAAGTTACACCTAACCAAGCCACCGTAGATAAGGTGATTCAAGAATACTGTTGAATACAACAACATTATTACTAGGATACCAAGGTATCAACACATACAAATCTCATAGTAGTTGGACTCAAACTAAGACCACATACATGTTCATGGATTTAAACGATCTTGAATTCATAAATGTCTTGTTGAGTGCAAATCAAAGCACAATTAAGGTAAATTTGACTCGAAGTTCCATATAATGTGTGCGATACCAAGATATTATGATGATTTTGGCACCATATATACCACACTTGATCATTCTATCTAATTTATTTGACCCTAATAAATAACATAGATATGAACTAGTTCGGCCAATAGATCTGGATATTGCAATAAAAGGTATATGTTGCATTCTTTAATTTCAGCACAAATATGAGTAGTTGCAACAAAAATCTTTGTATATGTAGTATTTTATTACCACATTCTCCTTCAGGTGACTAGTTCTAGGCAATGGTTGCACAACTTTAGCGGCTTTCCTCCCATGGCCCTTGCCTCTGAGCTGCTCTTGCAAGGAAACCTCACTGGTTGCCGTGATGTCGCACACACCATGCAAGTCAGATCTGGCTTTTTCTCGTTGCTGCTTGTGGTTGCCAAAAAACGAATGCATGGACGACATGAGGGTTTTCCCCCATGGTCGGCATGATCTTGGACACATCTACTTTCAATCCATCCTTCATAGACTAAAGTGAAGAACATACACTCTTTAGATGGTAACTTTGGAGCACAAGTCAACAAAAGTCGTATACAACATGATGCGAGTATAGTAAAAAATCTCAAAAAATAAGAAATAATAATATGGGTGAATGGATCAAAAAATTGAAGAAACGCACCATATAGATGTGTTTGAAGCATGTTTTGAACCTTACAGTGATTATTTTGCGTCACTACCTATTCATGCATGTGACTTCTGTCTTTGCTTTGTTCGCATGACATGGCATATAATCTCCTAAGAGACTAAGAGCTTCTCCAAAACATAATGTAAAATAGTGATCGTGCTTAAAAACAACCATTTGAGTCACTTTGAACAAAAACGTCTTCTACAGATGCCCTATTCCTGTCGGTTGCCCATTTTTTATATCAAGCCCCAAAATTTGCTACAAGTACTACATATTTACAATACTTCTAGTGGCTGCCGCAAAAATACAAACTCTGTTGCATGAACCCAACCGCGCCGCAGAAAATTTCCGTTACCGAGTCACCACCCATCCGCCACCGCTTCCTGATATCTTCGCCATGGAAGGCACCTCCAATGCGACCGCCGATGCCACCGACCTCCCCTTTTCTAAATGTATTGTTTTTAGAATAATTTCTTCAACAACTGTACTTATCTCCCCGTAATTTTCAAAACAAATATCATCCCAGTCGTCCCCGGAAAGAAATATGGGGCTTGTTATCTTCAAAACCCAGTGATAATCTTATCGGACCCACACTCCCCCGCATCCTCCTCTTAGACAACAGGGCTGTTTCTCAGACGCTGCGATAGTTAATTAACTCGGTCTTGCCTATGGTGTGGCGTTACTGGGCCGACCAAGTGTTGTAGCTGCAACGCGAGGTTTTTTGTTTGTGGTTTTCTTTATCGGTTTTTCACTACTTGCATCAGTTTCCTTTGTTTTTTCTCTATTTTTCTATGGTTTTTTCTTTTTCTTTTTCTTTTCCTTTTCCTTTTTTTCTTTGGTTTTCCTTGTTTTTTCTTTTTTATTTTTTACCTTCGAGTTTTCCTTTCATTTCCAATACATTATATATTTTTTGCATACATCAAGAATATTTTTCATACACATTTACCTTTTTAAAATAAACTATTAACATTTTTCAACTATATGTTTTGATATCTTATTTTTTTACTACACATTGTCTATTTTTGGTATACATCTGAAACATTATTTATGTACATGTTTAAGATTTTTCAGAGAAACAATTAACCTTTTTTCCAAATTCATGTTTTTGAAATTTTAACTGTTAAATATTGTTCTGTTTTTGCGGTTGAACTGTTAAATATTTTTCAAATACCACGTTGAAACTTTTTCTGAATGATTATGATTTTTTAAACAACTTGTGAACACATTTGTACGTTGTATAACCTTTTAAAAAAAATCTTTTTTGAAATGTGTGAGTATTTTCTAATTTTAACGTACATTTTTTGAATCATATGATTGTTTGGAATCACAGTAACATTTTTTACATTGTATGAAGCTTTTTAAAAATCGTACATACACTTTACGCGTGAACCTTTTTCTTAAATGGTATCAACATTTTCTTAAAGCAATTTGCAGTTTTTATTTTTTAAGTAAATTTAAGTTTTGAAATATGTATTTAGAGTGTTTTCAGAAATATTAACAAAGAAAAAAGTGAATGAATAAAAAGCAAAGAGAAAAAAACTAACCTACATGAAGCTACTGGCCGGGCCCATTAGTAGCAATCCCTGAGGCCGAACGAGCTTGTGTCTCGCTTAGAGAGACAAAGTGGCTCCCTAACACGAGCTTGTGCCAAAGTTGCTAAACCCTAGGCATGACTTGGATGTGAGACGCTGGGGCTAGAATTCACTTCGGCGTTCGGGTGGCTCAATAATCATTGTTTGGAAAGCCTTGACATTCATTCTAATTGACGGAATATTTGATGCCCCACAACAATAAGCATGTGCCCTAGCCTTCAATTTAGAGGCAAAACTCTTGGTTCCCTCTTATGTGGGCAGCGCCCCCTCCCCCCTCCCTCCGAGTGCGCCTTGCATACCCCTTTGTCTGCTCGTGGGGGAAATAAAAGGGGTGTTAAACAGTCCTCAACGCATTGCGTAAGTCATTGCCTGTCTCTGCCCTCCTCCTTCGTCTCTCACCTCCTCGGTGAATCTCCGTCACTCCTTGGCGACCGCCTCCTACAAATGAGGATTCCAATTTGGACCTGACATCCAGCACGCATCACAATGGAGTCTATTCTCCGAATTCCAAGTGCCAATTGCTCGAACATCCAAACAACAAATTTTGAGTTCTGTCTCAGTACTAATATCCTTGGTTTGAACCAATTCAATTCCATGGCCTCCAATAACGAAGCATTGCTTTCCCACTCACTAGTCCTTTCCCTGATCAACACCTCGTTGTGGTACTGATCAAAGTCTTATCACGGAGCCAACACCTAATGCTTTTGTCAGGCTCTCTACAAGTACATACTCCCTCCATTTCAGGCTATTTTCACCCTTTTTAATATAAAACTGTATTCTAACATCATATTAATTCATTGATGCAATCTTCAAGTATAATTTTGTAGCAAAATGAAAAGAAAAGAAATACATTCGCCCCTTTGTCCAAATAACTTATGTTCATCACAGCCAGAGCACCGCGATGATCGGCGAGAACTCGTGGGGGAGGTGGGAAGGTGTGGGGGATGCAAGGAGCAGATTCTCTGCATCACCGGAGCCCGAGGCCACGGCATGGCTCGGGAGACGGGTGGCTGGCCGACACATGCTTTGGATGTGGCCCAGAGCTTGCGAAGGACCACACCTCCCTTGAGCACCTGCAGCGGGGTGCTTCGGTTCACATGTGGCAGCTTCTCCAACAGCGGGGAGAGTCGGTGAGGGCAAGGAACACAAAAAGGCGGCAGCGGTGCACCTATGACAGAGAATAGAGGCGGCTGGAGGCGGTGGTTGGACGTTGCAAATTCCTCCGACAAGATTTTCTTGTTTTGTTAGTTGGATTGGGAGGTCCCAAAATTTTCCAGAGTATTAGAAGAAGCCAGGATGTGTTTCTTTTAGAGCTCTTAAAATATTATAGGGGTTTTTTTTATTGTTTCATAGAATGCTAAGTCTTGGTGATCACTGAATGCAAACAACAAACATATCAAGTTTCCTACGAAAGTATCCTACCTTTTGCAGATTTCACGTGTCTTTGTAAGTGCAAAAATATACTAATAATCTGAGACTTAGTTTTCACCTGTCTTTGTAAGTGCAAACAAACATAATTTGAGACCTGCAATCCTTCACTCCATCATGATCATGATGCGTCCCGATCCGCTGCTGACATGAGGTTCTACTTTCTATCTGAACATTATGTAATGGAATTGGCCCAAACAAGAGGCACTCACACCTCTTTTCCGTCTCTCTTTTATGGCCTAGTAATGAAAACTTTGTCTCGCTTGAATCCTAACTATAAGGAACATGCAGATATGAAAGCAATTAAGACAAGTGATAATCTGGCAATCATACTGCCCAGTTCATCAGAGACAACAAAAAATGCAGCGTTTCAGACACCTAGCGCGTTAGCACAGCATACACATTGATGTTCAAGAATGACACTGATATATGATCACAAAGCAGAAAACTTGTCCAACAAAAAAAACACTTACGAACAGCACATAACTGGATGAATCAGTATACTATTATCCAAGGTGTTCATCAAGAGGATGGCTTCATCAGCACATCGAGTCGACAGAGCTGTGCATAGACAGATAGAAAAGATGTGCATGAAGTGAAATCCTCATTCTCAGGAGCACCCTTTGCCATCCAACTCAATTTATTCTTCGCGGGGGGCGGCCAAAAGTTCGCCGGTGTCGACCAAAAGGGCAATACGTTTCATTACCTTGGCGCGGAGGACATCGTTATACGCCCTGTTGGAATTTGCTAGTAGGCCTTTGGCCCAAAGCCCAACTAAAATTCTGAAATTCTCTTGGCCCATTCATGCATAGCTTGTGAGTGGTGTGAGTGGGACTAAAGTTTAGTCCCACCCCGGAAGTTGAGTGAGACTTGCACCTCTTTATAAGGTGAGCTCTTCTACCACTTGTAAGAGCATGAGAAGAGGAGACCTACACGCGCGCTCCTCCTCCTCGCTCGCCACGCCTCGTCACGACGCGCCGCGCCGCGGGTTGCGGGATTGAGCAGAGCCGAGGACAGAGCTATGCACGTTGTCTATATTTTTGCTGCTTGGGAAAAATTAATTCTTTTGGATCGCGACTCGGACATGGGATTTACTCCCACGACCTACCCGGCCCGCACTGCCGCCGCTTCGTATGGTTTCACACCACCGTTCCAGATCATTGCGCCGCCACGCAAGTCTTCTCCATCCCTCCTTCCGGCGTGCACCGCGAGAAGGGACAGCAGGCCTCCGGAACCCCGCCTCTCGTGATCCTATACGGGAGAGGGGCGATCAGGTTTTTGGGGAGCGCACTCGCGCGACTGCTGGCAGCGACGACTTCGCCAACGACGACTTCTTCCCCGACCTCGGCAACCTCATCCTCGACGACATGGGCGACAACCTCAACGCCGGCGGTGCTGCTCCCGCTGCACCGTATGTGATTCTATCCTTCTTGTTCGAGATCGTGGTAGAATTCATGTTTCTAGTATGTGCCCTAGATGTGATATGTTCATCTACTATGCTAGTTTGCATGGTTAGTTTAATCTCTGCTATTGCTGTCATGGTTTATCTTCTGTTTATTCGGATTAAATCTCGTAGTAATTTGCTCATATTTCCAACAATCCAAAAACCTGATTATTGGCAATTTACTCCGAGTGGTTTTGCTGCGCATTTGAAGCCGCCTGCCTTTAAGGGGGTGCAATATAAGAGGTGGCGCACGAGAGCAGTCTACTGGTTTCAGACCATGTGCTGCTATGATGCCACTAAGGGCAAGCCTGAGGGCGATCTTAATCCAGCACAGCTGGAAGCTTTTAAGAAGATCGATACTCTCTTTAAAGGCGCTCTTCTGAGTGTTCTTGATGATTCCATTGTGAATTCGTATATGTCGTTTAACAATGGCAAGGACATGTGGGCTACGCTCGAGGCCAAGTTTGGTGCCTTGGACGCCGGCAGCGAGTTGTACGTCATGGAGCAATTCTATGACTACAAGATGACTGATGAGCGCTCTGTTGTACAGCAAGCTCATGAGATACAGTCGCTCGCAAAGGAACTCGAGTACTTCAAGTGTGTGTTGCCGGACAAATTTGTTGCCGGAGGCATCATTGCCAAGCTTCCACCCTCATGGAACAATTTTGCTACTTCCTTGAAACACAAGAGACAGGAGTTTTCCGTTGCGGATCTCATTGGTACTCTTGATGTTGAAGAGAAGGCGAGAGCAAAGGACACACGTGCTCGAGTTGCTGAGGGAGCTTCTAGTGCCCACATGGTACAGAAGAAGAACTTCCAGCCCAACAAGTTCAAAAACAACAAGAACAAAACTCAGGGCAAAGGCAAGTTTGATACAAAAAACAAGCCGTCACATTCTACAAACTTCAAGAAGAATTCTCATAAGAAGGGGAAGGGACTTTGCCATGTCTGCGGTGATCCTGATCACTGGGCTCCGAAGTGTCCTAACCGCTTTGAGGAGCGCGAACATGAAAAGAGTGGCAAGTCCGCTAATGTTGTCATCGGTGATACTGATATGAAGGAATCTGGGTACGGTATTCTTCCTACCATCCTTTCAGTATTTCAATCTCCTGATTGGTTAATTGATACCGGTGCCAATGTACACGTTTGTGCTGACGCCTCCATGTTTTCTTCTTACCAGGTCACAGGGACTTCTCCCGTGCTGATGGGGAATGGGTCACATGCCGTCGTTCAAGGTGTCGGTACAGTCGATCTGAAGTTCACTTCGGGGAAGACCGTGCGTCTGAAGAACGTTCATCATGTGCCGTCCATCAATAAAAATCTCGTTAGCGGTTCCCGTTTATGTCGAGATAGTTTTAAGTTGGTTTTCGAATCCAATAAAGTTGTAATTTCTAAGTATGGACAATTTGTTGGAAAAGGCTATGAGAGCGGAGGCTTGTTCCGCCTATCTTTGTCAGATATTTGCACTAAAGTTATTAATAATGTTTGCCACAATAATGAGTCTGATATTTGGCATTCACGACTTTGTCATATTAACTTTGGTTGCATGACGCGGCTAGCCAATATGAATTTAATTCCGAAAATACCTACTGTCAAGGGCTCCAAGTGCCAAGTGTGTGTGCAAGCTAAGCAACCTCGCAAGTCCCATAAGACTGCAGAGGCAAGAGACTTGGCGCCACTAGAACTTATACATTCTGATCTTTGTGAGATGAATGGCGTGTTGACAAAAGGTGGAAAGAGGTACTTCATGACGTTGATCGATGACTCCACTAGATATTGTTATGTGTATCTTCTGAAATCAAAAGTTGAGGCTTTAACCTTTTTCAAAAACTATAAAGCTGAGGCAGAGAACCAACTTGATCGGAAAATTAAACGGCTTAGGTCTGATCGTGGTGGAGAGTATTTTTCCAATGATTTTGATTTGTTTTGTGCGGAACATGGTATAATCCATGAGAGGACGCCTCCCTACTCACCTCAGTCAAATGGGGTAGCCGAAAGAAAGAGCCGAACTCTAACTGATATGGTTAACACCATGTTAGACACATCTGGTCTCTCTAAGGAATGGTGGGGGGAGGCGCTAATGACTGCGTGTCATGTCCTAAACCGAGTTCCCACAAAGCATAAGACCATGACTCCATTTGAGGAATGGGAAAGGAAAAGGTTGAAACTCTCTTACCTACGTACTTGGGGTTGTTTGGCGAAAGTCAATATACCAATTCCCAAGAAGCGCAAGCTTGGACCAAAAACCGTGGATTGTGTTCTTCTGGGCTATGCTTTTCATAGCATTGGTTATAGATTTTTGATAATAAAATCTGAGGTATCCGACATGTATGTTGGTACAATTATGGAGTCGAATGATGCAACTTTCTTTGAGGACATATTTCCTATGAAGGATATGTCGAGTTCATCAAATCAGGAGATACCTACTCCATCTAGTGAGGAATTTGCTGTAATTCCTGAACCCACCATTGCGATGGAACACGTTGAGAATCCAGTTGAGGGTGACAACGGAACTCCTGTGAGGAGTAAGAGACAGAGGACTGCAAAGTCCTTTGGTGATGATTTCATTGTGTACCTTGTGGATGACACACCCAGGACTATTTCAGAAGCCTATGCATCTCCTGATGCTGACTACTGGAAGGAAGCTGTTCGTAGCGAGATGGATTCCATCTTAGCTAACGGAACCTGAGAGATCACTGACCGTCCTTATGGGTGCAAACCTGTAGGATGTAAGTGGGTGTTCAAGAAAAAGCTTAGACCTGATGGTACGATTGAAAAGTACAAGGCACGGCTTGTGGCTAAGGGTTATACCCAGAAAGAAGGTGAAGACTTCTTTGATACTTACTCACCCGTGGCTAGACTGACCACTATTCGGGTGCTACTATCACTGGCTGCCTCACATGGTCTTCTCGTTCATCAAATGGACGTTAAGACGGCTTTCCTCAATGGAGTGTTGAAGGAGGAAATTTACATGGATCAGCCAGATGGTTTTGTAGTACCTGGTCAGGAAGGAAAGGTGTGCAAGTTATTAAAGTCTTTATATGGCCTTAAGCAAGCTCCTAAGGAGTGGCATGAGAAGTTCGAAAGAACATTAACTGCTGCCGGCTTTGTAGTAAACGATGGTGACAAGTGTGTGTACTATCGCCATGGTGGGGGCGAAGGAGTTATTCTTTGTCTGTATGTCGATGACATACTGATCTTTGGAACCAAACTTGATTTAATCAATGAGGTTAAGGATTTCTTATCTCGTTGCTTTGAGATGAAGGATCTAGAAGTAGCTGATGTTATCTTAAACATCAAGCTGTTGAGAGATGAGAATGGTGGGATTACACTGCTTCAGTCTCACTATGTGGAAAAGGTCTTGAGTCGTTTTGGGTATAGCGACTGCCAGCCTTCCCCAACTCCATATGATGCTAGTGTGTTGCTTCGAAAGAATCGACGGATTGCTAAGGATCAACTGAGGTATTCTCAGATTATTGGTTCGCTTATGTATTTGGCGAGTGCCACGAGGCCTGACATCTCTTTTGCTGTGAGCAAACTGAGTCGGTTTGTGTCAAAACCGGGAGATGATCATTGGCATGCGCTTGAGAGAGTTATGCGCTATTTGAAAGGCACTGCGAGCTATGGGATTCACTACACTGGGTATCCAAGGGTACTGGAGGGTTATAGTGACTCAAACTGGATATCTGATGCTGATGAGATTAAGGCCACAAGTGGTTATGTTTTTACACTTGGTGGTGGCGCTGTTTCCTGGAAGTCTTGCAAGCAGACCATCTTAACGAGGTCAACTATGGAAGCAGAACTCACAGCATTAGACACTACCACTGTTGAAGCAGAGTGGCTTCGTGAGCTCTTGATGGACTTACCTGTGGTTAAAAAACCAATACCCCATATCCTGATGAACTGTGATAATCAAACTGTGATCATCAAGATAAACAGTTCTAAGGACAATATGAAGTCCTCAAGGCATGTGAAGAGGAGACTAAAATCTGTCAGAAAATTGAGGAACTCCGGAGTTATTACGTTGGATTATATCCAAACGTCGAAAAACTTGGCAGATCCCTTCACAAAGGGTCTATCACGTAATGTGATAGATAATGCATCGATGGAGATGGGTTTGAGACCCACCGCATGAGTTGTCCATAGTGGTAACCCATTCTATGTGATCGGAGATCCCGTGAAGTAGAAGTGGGAGACAAGCTGTTGGTCAGCTGGGAGGAGAGTATCCCTATATTAATTATCCCACTCCGTGAAGATGCAATACTCTCCTGATCTGCATGGCAGGTTGATACTTATCTTAATGTGTTCCAAGTGGCTTATTTGGATAAGCAGAGATGTTGTCCTGCAGAGCATCTCCTGAGGAACACACCTGTATGAATTTGACTGTTAACGTCACAGCCTGTGAGAATTGGGTGTTCTCTAATAAATTCATGAAAGGCCCTGGAGTATGACGTATACGCTCCACCCGCGGGGAAGCCTTGTGGCAGCCCAGTATCGGTCAAGAATTTGTGTGAAACTAGTCTCGCAGAAAACTTGTAGTTCAAGGCATAGTCCACTATTCAAGTTGTGATCTAGTGTAGCATAAATCTCTAAGTGGAAGTTCAACTTTACAGTCTCCACTGAGCACCGGTATATAAACAATGTTTTGGAACTAAGTGATGAGATGTGCCAATGAGACTTTGTGGGGGATTGTTGGAATTTGCTAGTAGGCCTTTGGCCCAAAGCCCAACTAAAATTCTGAAATTCTCTTGGCCCATTCATGCATAGCTTGTGAGTGGTGTGAGTGGGACTAAAGTTTAGTCCCACCCCGGAAGTTGAGTGAGACTTGCACCTCTTTATAAGGTGAGCTCTTCTACCACTTGTAAGAGCATGAGAAGAGGAGACCTACACGCGCGCTCCTCCTCCTCGCCACGCCTCGTCACGACGCGCCGCGCCGCGCCGCGGGTTGCGGGATTGAGCCGAGCCGAGTACAGAGCTATGCACGTTGTCTATATTTTTGCTGCTTGGGAAAAATTAATGAGTCATTAATTAATAATTAACTGACGCGTTAATTACCGAACCGTTTCCGATTCTTTTGGATCGCGACTCAGACGTGGGATTTACTCCCACGACCTACCCGGCCCGCACTATATAGTCAGGCAGACGTCTACCCTAGCCGCCGCCGCTTCGTATGGTTTCACACCACCGTTCCAGATCATTGCGCCACCACGCAAGTCTTCTCCATCCCTCCTTCCGGCGTGCACCGCGAGAAGGAACAGCAGGCCTCCGGAACCCCGCCTCTCGTGATCCTGTACGGGAGAGGGGCGATCAGGTTTTTGGGGAGCGCACTCGCACGATTGCTGGCAGCGACGACTTCGCCAACGACGACTTCTTCCCCGACCTCGGCAACCTCATCCTCGACGACATGGGCGACAACCTCAACGCCGGCGGTGCTGCTCCCGCTGCACCGTATATGATTCTATCCTTCTTGTTCGAGATCGCGGTAGAATTCATGTTTCTAGTATATGCCCTAGATGTGATCTGTTCATCTACTATGCTAATTTGCATGGTTAGTTTAATCTCTGCTATTGCTGTCATGGTTTATCTTCTGTTTATTCGGATTAAATCTCGTAGTAATTTGCTCATATTTCCAACACGCCCGGAGGTGCGCCCTGTGGGCGAGGAAGTCGTCGTCGACCTCGACGTAGCCGCGCTTCTCATACTCAGCGCGGACAAGTGCCTGGAACTTGGCGAATCTCTCTCGAACGGCGAACATAGCGCGGGCACCATTATAGAGGATGACCTTGGACCTGTCCATCTGCTCCTCCGGCGAGGGCAGCAAGCCTGGGTTTTCGCGCTTCAGGGACTCGTAGTAATGAGGGACAGGACCATCCACCACATCGGCAAGGATCTCATTGATCTCTTCCCGCGGCAGCCGCGTCAACCTTTTCTCACGTACGGCATCCACCGCCGGCTTCAATGAATCTGCGACGTCGTCCGGCGCCGCCTCCACTTTGCACACCTTTAGCGGACACTCCTCGCCGGCCGCCGCCGCCTCCTCGGCCTTCCTTTTGGTGGCGCACCGGCACCTCTGGCCGGCCATCGAGGAGCACTTCTCAACACTACAATTTTGGCACCCTTCATGGCCGGCCATCCCCTTGCTCGTCGGCTCCTCATCCGCCGCCATAGCTTTAATGGTGCGCCGCTTGGTGATACTTCCTCACTCCCGTGAAATTTGGGGATTTGGAACTGACCTACCTCTCGTGATCTTATAATTTGTTTGCGTGTTGGAGTTTTTTTTTTCCTTTAAACTCTTATTTTTCACCCGGTTGATTTCTCGTCTCTTTAGAGCATCTCCAATAGGCACGCTATCTTAGCCGCGCGCTGGAAAAAACCCGCTTTATTGCGCGCGCAGACCGAAACGGGCGCTCCAGCAGCCGCACAAGAATCACGCGCGCGTAGGAAAATGGCATCGCGCGCGGTGTATTTGCTGCGCCAGCTCCTTCACGCTGGACATGGCAATCGGGCGTGTGACTCTCACCAACCGCCAGATCTAAAACCACCAAGCGCTGGCGCCGCCGCCCGCACCTTCCCCATTAGCTCCGGCGACCCGTCGGCGCTTCCCCGGCCTATCCCCCCGCGCCGCCGCTGCTTCCTCCACCTTCTCTCCTCGCCGCCGTCGCCCCTCGAGCGCACCACTCCTCCGACGAACAGCGCCCGTCGGCCGTTTACAGCTCGGCGCCCACAAGGTGTTTGACAAAACGCTTGCAAGGTATGTATTGCTTCAACTTTATATTTGTAGATGAATTTAGTGCATGTTGTTTGTAGTATTAAACTAATTTAAATTCAATATTGTGGATGAGTTCGTCTTACAATTCTTCCGACGAAGAATTCGATATTCAAGAGGAGGAGGACATCGCAATGATTCTAGCTATGCAAGTCAATAAAAAGCCGAAGCACGGTGGTTCGGTTATCGGTCGTCAGAAATTGTGGAGGGATAGGATCGATGCCCACAACAGATTGATGAGAAACTATTTTGCGGAGAATGCCGCATACCCTGAGTCCTACTTTCGGCGCCATTTTAGGATGAGTGTCGAGTTGTTCAAATGCATTGCGGAGAAACTGATGAGTCATGATCGGTTTTTTCAGCAAAGGAGGAATGCCGCCGGAGAACTCGGGCATAGCACCTTTCAAAAGGTGACCGCCGTTTTTGCGTATGTTGGCATATGGTATTCCTGCGGATCTCGTAGATGACCACTTGTCCATGAGTGAGATTCAAGCTATCATGTGTGTCAAGCGCTTCACAGTCGGAATTGTGCAAGTATTTGGTTCGAAATATTTGAGAGCTCCCAATGCTGAAGACACCGCAAGGCTTTTGGAGATGAACAAAGCTCGTGGGTCCACGGACAGAAAAAGGGTTCCACTATAGTCTTTGAAGCGGTGGCCGATCAGGAGACTTGGATTTGGCATGCTTTTTTGGAATGCCTGGATATTTGAATGACATCAATGTTCTTAATCGGTCACCACTCATGAATAAGTTTGCAAATGGTGAAACTACACCGGTGGAGTTTGTAGCACATGGTCATACATACAACTATGGCTACTATCTTGCGGATAGCATCTACCCAAGGTGGCAAACATTTGTGAAGCCGTTGACGGCACCGCAAGGTAAGAAAAATCTTGGTTTCCACAATGCTCAGGCGGCGGCTACGAAAGATGTGGAGAGAACTTTTGAAATTTTGCAAGCCCAATTTGCTATTGTTAGAGGACCGGCTAGATTTTGGGATCAATAGATCCTTTGGTATATCATGAACGCTTGTGTGATCATGCATAACATGATCATCGAGAATGAGCGTGGGCAAGATTTAGACTATTCTCAGTATGAGTTGTTGAGACGTCTCGTGCGAGTGCGGAGGAGGGCTGCGAGGGTGGCCCGATTTATTGCCTCCTATCATGCCATTCGACGTGCTGAAACGCATGATGATCTTCAAAAGGATCTAGTTGAGGAGTGGTGGGCATGGAATAGACGACAAAATTAGTTTGATGTTGTATTGTTGAACTATTTGTTGTATTGAAAGATAAACTATTTGTTTGAGTTGTAATAATAATTGAACTATTTATTGTTGATTTGTTTTTGTGTGTTTGATCTTTTTGGTTCTCTGTTGAGTGGGAAATGTTGTTTGTGCTGGACGCGCGGTGTAATTTTAGCGCGCCTGCTGGAGCGCTACCCGCGGCGCGAAATATAGCGCTTCTGCCCAGCGCGCGAAAACGCTATTTCGGTGCTGTAAAAGCTTTTTAGTGCGCCGCGCAAGCGCGCGTCTATTGGAGATGCTTTTAAGTCGCCTTCGTCTTGCGCCACGTGTCCCAGCAGGACCGCTGCACTGCTTCCCTCTCCCTTCCTTATCTTCTGGGGCGAATCATTCCCATTGGCTTCACGCGCTCGATCCCCTCTGCTAGCTCCCGCTCTCTCTATTTTTTATCCCCAATCAACTCCGCCGTCGGCGAGCTGAGCTCCCAGGCCCGTCCAGCAACCACTCATCGCCGACGCTTTCATGTTGCAGGGACTCCGTGAGCTGCCAGATGGGGTGCAACGCCGCCGGGGCAGCAGCAACCGGCATCTCGCAGCTGAGGCGATGCCGGTTGGTTCTGCAGAGCATCGACGATGCCAAGGAGGGGGGCGTCTGGCGTGCTGCGCTGCAACATCCACCATGCTGCATGTCAGATGGGGTGTGACGGCGTCGGGTCATTGGTGCTGCGATGCCGGCTAGGCTGCAACAGCAGGTGAAGCATAGGGGGCTCGTCGGCGTTGCGATGAAGCATCACCGAGGGGACCGCCGGAGCTACAGTGAAGCGCGCGGGGTCGTTGAAGCTCCGCTCAGGTTGCAATGCAGCGCCAGGGGGCCGTTGAAGCTCACCGCCGGCGGCGGCGAGCTTGGTGTTGCCATGGAGCAGCCCCAATGGCTCTCGGTGCTGCGATGCAGCAGTCGCCGACGGCTCTGGGAGCTATGTGTGCTCGTCGGCATGGGGGCGACGGCGGGTGCGTCGGTGCTACAGTCGCCGATTTTCTTTCGCATCGTCGTCGTTGCTAAGAGGAAGTGGGTGTCACAGCAGCGGAGAAGGATGACGTGGGGGGCTGAGTTTCTCTGATCGGACGGGTCACATGCGCCTAATCGAACGGCTGGCTAGGCGGAAGAAATCATCTGACTGATCCGTTAGCATCCGCCTGTTTTTTAGACAAGTTTTGCGTTGTTGGATTAGCTTGTGAGGATTTCCTCAGTTGTTCGACCTGTGTGGCTTTATTTATTTATAAAATGGGGTAAAAGCCTATTTCGGGGTATACCACCGGTGTCGGAGGAAGACGTGGCACGACCACTTGCTCGTTTGCTGAGTACTGTCCTTGAGGTGCTAGACGATAGGCTTTGTATATATAACTTCGGTGTTTTTTGACGGCTCCGTGTGTGCATCTTGATGAGATGTACCGCTCATGTTCACAGGATTCATGGATTTATTTGATTCTCTTGTAATCATATTCTAACTCATTCAAATTTCGGCTTTTTTTTTTTGACGAGGCAAAAACTTCAACAAATATAAGTAACGGATTGTGCATGCCCAGCTCTCATATCTATCTCACCATTGGATTAAAAAGTTACTAGCAAAACAAAAAAACAAAAAACCTGAACCGTGCTAGTACTATATACCACCAATATAACATCAGAGTTCCTTTAAAAGAACTGCGCGGATGCTCTAAGACACGTGAGCTCTAAAGACTAAACAGTGTTTTGCATGTAACAACAATCAATGAACGTGGCTCTAGTGCTAGTAGTCCAAAAACTCCTCGGGGATGGGCAGAGGAACCCCTTTGGCATCTCTTATCTCTCTTTGGATCGCTCTGCATTTCTTAATGCGGCCTTCGAATGCAGCCCAAGCAGATTCCATCTCAGCTGCTGAGGCTTGGCGTCCTCCGGACATGTTAACGATTTCCTTGTGACTTTTCACCATTGATTGGAATTCCCTTTTAAGCTCAAGATTCTTCGACCGGACGAAATCCTTGCCCAATAAGAACCACTCAGGGATGGGCTCAGGAACCCCTTTGGCATTTCTTATCTGTCTTTGTATCGCTCTGCACTTGTCGAGGCGAGCTTCGAATGCAACCCAAGCAACATCTTCAGCTTGGCCACCCCTGGACATTTTCCTGATGTTGTTGTACTCCTTATCCATTTCTTCGTATTCCTGTCCTAGCTCAAGCTTCTTGGACAGGATGAAACCAGAGTCCACCACCTGCTTATCCTGGATGCATGCAAAGCACATTGTAGCAAATATTCACAATGAAGAGAAGTATCTCCTTCACACAAGTACCGAGGGATTACCTTTTCAGCTGGAGCATTTGAGCTTGACGGTTCAGTTGGAGCATTGGAACTTGACTGCTTATCTGAAACATTGGATCTCCCCTGCCTCTGATTATGGCTTGTACTCCCCCAGCCTCGAGCAGAAGCGTCTTGAGAGTAAGCCTGTAAGCATGGAAAGGTGCCATAGATTTTAGCGGCCCATAATTAAAACACCTAGCGCCATTAATCATTTTTCTTGATCATCGATTTTAGCTGCCCGTAATGTTGCAAGGATTATGTGAATAAACTAGCATATATGACATGAAATGGCAGACATTAAAACTCTTCCGGTCTTTACAATGTTTGAATAAGATATCAATTTGTATTTTGCAAGTAGATGACTCTTGTGTGACCATGATGAGGAATATCCCTTCTCACAGTAAACTCCAGCGAGTCAACCATAGATGAAAACAAAGGGAAACAACATCCATCTCACACACAAAAGCTGAGATTACAATAAATTAAGCCACACAAGAGGAACTGTGGAATTTCCAATGCGTGTAGCAGGCTCAGTTTTGTTAGCTACTGCATCAACAATAGGTAATATTGCAAACGGAAAGTCATGTTTGCTTCAGTGCGCAAACTATGACCTATTTGACTTAGGATTACCTATGATAGTAGAGATTGGAGAAGAATTCTAAATTATGACAGTTAGGAGTACAACTACGCATCTACGTCCCCATACACTGGCAAAAAACTACGAACTGATTTATTCTTATTTACCTTGGGTAGGTGGAAACACGCTAACTATTGTGAAAACAATGCAGAAGTCGGTAGTGTTTTGAATAGCAAAAAACAATCATGCAGCAGGTTCCGTGTTAGTGCAGATAGAAAAAATACTTGTAATGACAAGTCTAGTGACATACTCGTATTTCACATGACCATCTAAACTGTTTGAAAAATATTGATGGGAAACTCAAAGTACATTTGGCAACGTGAATTATAACATTATGTCAATTATCTACTGGGCTTCTAACATATTTCAGAACAGCAAATATTTTGAAAACATATTGTGAAGGTAAATAAAAGAAAACCGTACATTTGATCCACGGTTACTTCTCACTGGATTAAGGTATCTCTGAGCATCATCCCGGGAGAGCTCGACAAAAATTACCTGCACACATTGTGAAGTAGCAGTGATCTCATCAAATGGTTTAACAAAATGAAAACCAAAAGATAGTACATCACAACGTCATGAAATCAGTAATACCTCATCGAAACGTTCCAATGAACCAGGCATGTTCGTCGATAATGGCAAGGCAAAATTCGCTGAAAAGAACATTGAAGGCAAACCTTTTCAGCTTAGAATTGTACTAGGCATTTACTGTAAAAGTTTTGTAAGATGCGTGCCAAGCTAATATACACATTGTGATCGTAAATGCTGCAACAGGAAATATGAGATAAATATTTTCAGCAAAATATTTAGCGAAATGATATACTTTTCCGTTTATGTTCTATTTCAAAATTTTCGGCTTGGATATGAGATAAATATTTTAATTAATTTCAGCATGGAAAGTATTTTTTTAAGGGTAAAATGGCAGGTGCTCTGCCTTTGCATTATAGATTAGGGATGTACAAGGGAAACAAGTTGGAGACAGAGGACAGGAGAAAGGGTCAAAAGAGAAACAAGCTGCAGTCGCCCCAGGCACTGCCTATACATGCTTGATCAGCTAAGGTTCTCCTACATTCAGTCTAATCAGCACACAAGAAAACGAAATTTCGGCAGCATTTCACCTTAATTAGCATAACATCACAATTTGCATAAGAAGTTCTAACACCACAGACAGCTATGACACAAGAATGTCCTCACAAGCATCAAAGTTGTCACATGAGCATATTGGTTCATCACAACACATGGGGGTGGATGGGAGGAGCGTTTAGGATGAGGAAGAAGGGGCTGCTTGCTGCTGCCGCGCATCCTCGGCCGGAGCGGCTCGCTGCTTGGCGCCGCGAGTGCGAGGAGGGTCGAGGCCGGCACCTCCCGCCGCCCTCCTGCGAGCGCGGCCAGGGCCGCGTGGGGAGGGGGCGGCGATGTGGAGGGGAGCCAGGAGCAGCTGTGGCGGCGGGGATGTGGAGATGCTACGGTTGGGTCCGGGACTGGCGGCGACGGCGATGAGGATATGCGGTGGGAGGGGAGGGGTAGGGGGCGGGGCGGGACCGGCGGCTGCGGTGGAGGGGTCGGGACCGGCGGTCCGGCGAGGTAGTGCCAGGCAGCGTTTTCTATTTTGTTTCCTTTTTTTTTTCAGGTTCTTTGTTTCCTATTTCTGGCATATGGGTCCAAGGGTAGAATGGTCTTTATATTGGATAAACTGACATCATGTAAATTTTCAGCATATGTGGAACTCACCCTAAGAAAGGCTGCAAGTGCATTGCTTATGCTTTTATTATAATTAGTGTAAGTTAGCATGCATGCTTCTTTCGAACAATCTAAACAAGTACTGTACTATATAAAAAGGCCAGTGATGCATTGTACTATAACATGTTTTTCAGTTCAGATTACAGGAAATGACATGGCACTGGATGATATTCTTCTCTGAATTTTGTGAATTTTCAGTGGATGGTAATCTTTCAGCTTAGAGAGGAAAATTCATCTAACAAATTACATTAGTTAGATGGTGGATACCCAAAAGAAAGACACGACAGTCAAGGGGGAGAGGTTCTGACGAAATCGAAGCTACTGTATTAACGATGCAGTGCCACTGACTGAATCTTCCCTTGGCCTTGGTTTCGAATTCTCATTCATCAAAACAGGAAACAAGTTTAGCGGTAGAAATTACATACCCGACATCTTGTTAACCTCCTCATCAGACACTTGCTTCCATGTTTGTCGGAATCGCTTGGAGGACCTTGACTTTCGCTCAGCAGGTGACGGAAAAACAACCACAGCAGTCTGTAACAATGGTTCAGTTTTACTGTTACACGACCTGTGTGACCATCCATTTCATTTGAACTACAAGTGCAGACACACATTACAACTTACTTTGCGGCCAAAATTGGAGAATCTGCTCAGAAGACGAATGCGTGCGATTCTTTCGTGGTTCGCCTGGTCGAGAATGTAGTTGCGAGGGACGTTTTCAGCTATGCGCAGCAATCCGTTGACAACTGTAGTAGCGCGATCAATCCAGCGATCAAAGTGCGCATCTGCAATCTTTCTTTCGCTAAGCAATCCTGTCATCTGCACGCAACAAAAGTATCCATCTGCTCAGCTAGCTAGCTGAAGAAACAACTCCAAGTAGAAAAAGTTACTACTAGCTAGATGTAAGTAAGATGCGAGTGGGTTAATTTGCACCTTCATCTGTTCCAATGCAAGGTTGATCCCGAGAATCACGGATCTTCTCTCTTGATGTTCCTTGACCCACTTCTCTGCCCAAGTAGTCTTCCCAGAAGCCGGGAGGCCAACCATCATCATAACCTCACACTCCTTCTGTTCTGTAAACACGGGCCCAAGAACACCGTTGCCATCAGCAAGAACTGAGCTCCAGGGCTGGTAACCATTCACCGGCTCCAGCCCGTCCTCCATGCTAAACTGCATATCCACGATCACATTCTTCAGCAGAACGTGAGGAAAGATCGCCGACTCCCACGGCATTGGCTTCACAGGAGCATCAACCAAACCAAACCCCATCTGGCTGGAATCGAAGGGCAGGGCGATCCCGAGCCACTGCCCGTTCTTGGAGAACCCGATCGAGGCCATGGGCCTGGCATCCAGGTCCACGGCGCACACGATCGTATCGCCGACCCCAAACTTGGCGCCGTCGTCGATCAAGTTGCCGCCGTGGCAGGGCTTGCCGCCGGTGCCCCCGAACGCGAAGCTGTGGCCGCCGGCCTCCCCGAGCCCGCCAACGGGGTCATCCCCCCTGGAGACGCCGACGCGGCAGAGGTGCCGCTGGCCGGCCTCCGTGTCGTCCATCTCCACGGCCTGCTCCGCCACCACCGTGCACCCGAAGCAGTACCTCCCGCCGCCCCGGACCCCGGCCGTCGGGCGCGCGCCCGACCAGCAGTAGGCAAACCCGCCCCCATGAAGCGCGTGCCCCCGGAGCCCGCCATGGCCGACGACGAAATCTGGAGAGGGAGGGAGAGAGAGAGAGACGAGACGCGTGACCAACGGAGTTGAGCGAGCGCTTGGAGAATTTCGGCGGATATGGAAATGCAGGCACTGACCGAGGTTGCAGTCGGCCGGGTTGAGCTGCACGCGCGCCGCCGCCGGCGCCGGCCCGCCCTGGGCGCCGCCATGTCGGGCGCGCTTCGCTGGTGGCTGCTTGCTCTCCTCGCCTGTGCTCGCCATTGGCAGCGGTGAGTTCTTGGCTTCTTGCCAGGGAGGACGAACCAACGAACCAAGCGGTTACGACTGGCGGGAGATTGGTTGGGTCGACTCCGTATGGAAGGTTAGCCAATGGCGGTATGTAAGAGGACTATATATATCTTGGATGGAAACTTTGTTTACCGTGACGGAAGTATGACCCTATTCAGAAACAGCTCTCTTGCGATAGGTGACGAGAATTCGCATTGCGGCAAACAATAATTTTTCAGTAGTGAGCATCACTGCTGAAAAATTATTGTTAGCCACCCCTCAAAAAAAATTATATTATTGTTAGCCACCCCACAAAAAAAATTTATTGTTTGCCGAGCGAAGGGCGGCGCTAGGCGCCTGTCAACCTGACCAAATTTCGGCCGGTTGCAACGCAGTTGTCGGATGTCCCCTGCACATAGCCGTTCGATGGGCTTCGTTCCCATCGTCTCTCAACCCCCATACCCCGCGAGCGCGCCTCCGCCCTCACCCGTTTGTCTCGCCGTAGACAATTGACGTCGATGCTCGCCGTCGTCAATCGCAACAAAAAACGTTGACCAAAGCACATTGAAACTTTAGGTGAGCTCTTGTGATACGTGAGGCGATTTAGGCCGCCGCTTCGGGAGCGACACTGCCGCTGCTCTCTCCGACCACCCCCACATTGTCGTCCCATCCGTATGGAGACTTTGTTTTGATCCCCACTCACTATTGAAAAATTGTTGTTCTCTGAGCGCAATAATATTTGCCCAGTTTTCTTTCACATGCTTTGGTAAAATATCCACCTTGACAAGTTGTACACTCAGCAAACGTTGAGACTCGGCAGAGGTCTTCCTTTGCCGAGATATTCTCTTAAAAAACTCGATAAAAGGAAAATGCTCAGCCTATGTAGTCTTCTCCAAGAGCCCAAAAGGTGGCACTCGGTAAAAATGTGCCACGTGTCCCTGTCGTTCGTGGCTGGCAGCTCCGTGACGGCAGGGTCACGTTTGCCAAGTACCCAAAGAACGGAACTCGGCATACCTTCCGTGCCCCTTCCATTTCGTCTTCCCATTGCATTAGACGTGCGATGCCTAATATTGCCCTAGCTCTTCCACACTTGTCACCATTGTCGCCCCGCTGCGAGAGCTCCTCCACACTTGCCGTCGGCGCCTTTCCTATCTGCCGCCCCTCCAAGCTCGCCACCTTGCCAAGGTTGCTGCCTTCCCCGTAGGAATGACAATGGGTAGGATATGGCTGGGTACAACCCCCTTCTTCACAAATCCATACTCACAAAAACCTTCTATACCCACCTACTTCAATACCCATGAACACAAATCGACACCCAATCCATATCCATCGGGTATCTTATACCTAATTGGTATCCAATGAGAAGAATATATAACATTTACATTTGAAAAAGTAGATAAATAAGTCTAAAATTCTGGCTTTGAAGGGCGATCAGTGGAGCACCAACGTAGCCTCCTTCTTGCCGCATGCCGCTAATTGGTCGGCACAATAATTGAGCTGAGCCTTCTTCTCTTATCTCCCTTCACTTCTCTTCATCTTCCCATCTCAATTAATTATCTTCTTCCCCTCCCCCCCCCCCCATCTCTCTTACCAGTTCTTCCTACCACTGGATTTCCGGGGGCGGCTTGTGTGAGAACTTACATTAGATGAGACCAATGAGATCGATTATTTTTTTGTAAAAAGATACAGATTAAAACATTCTCAAAAAAATTGTAGGCACACAGCAATGTTTGATTTACAATCTAAAAAAAATCAGCTCCTAATTCGATTACATTAATAGAAACAAAAAAAATCGGATGTCAATAGTGTCAAGGTACTATTCACTCAAAGTTGCCACTATTCACATTCAAATTTGTCTTTTTTTGAATCTCTAAATGTACATCAAGTTTTGAGCTGATTTTTTTAGGAGTTGTAGACATACCTCTCATGAATGTTGTCAAATAATTTTAGATTTTTTTTAAATACTTAAATATGAATTTTTGGGGTTGGTCTCACGATCTCACCTAAATGTGAGATCTCATACAAGTCTCCCCTTCGATTTCCCCTCTCCCCCTTTATTCACACTATTTTCCCCTCTCCTTAAATTTTTCACCCCCCTTCGCTATATTTTTCTTTCTCTCTCATATTCTTATTTCACTTTTTTTCTTTCTAGCTCTCGCCACTTTTTCACTTTTTCTTTTCCCGCGGTGTTCCCATACATTGTCTTGGCCATGAGCTCTCCGTCTTGGCCTATGTAGTCGGTGTTGTCCATCGAATCATCGTGTTGCAATACCACGTCGTCCGTGGGATCCAGTTGCATTCGTACACCACTGGCAGCAAAGCCCCCCCCCCCCCCCCCCCCTCCTCCCCCCAAACACAGGGAGCCCACTTGTGCTGCTTCGTAGTTGCAAATGTCTTGTTGTGAAGAGAACCTCATACACATGAATCATGAAGGAATGCAATTCGAAAATTCCTCATGTGTGTAGGTAAGGTAACCAAGGTATAACAAAACATGTCTCTCTGGTAATAAATTAATTTGCAATTTCGCATGCAACTCTCGTTTCTCATGGCATTATGTGCACACACATGCAGAAAACATTCTCTTGCCACACATGGGTATGGGTTGATCTCTTAATGCCTTGCATAAACCAGTTGGTTGAGTACCGTACTTGATCACTTAGAGCCCAGTTGGATGATGCGTTGGCAGACACACGAGAGAAGTAAGTCAAGATGGATGAGAAGCAAGTCAAGCTAGATGAGCAGCAAGTAGAAAAAAATGTTATGCACATCCAAAACAATGAGATGCCAACCCAGATAGAAACCTTTAAGAAACTTCGATATGCACACTCAGTTGGTGTGATTATTTGTTTCATACTCCCGGGATCAGTAGCAGGATTCCATCTAGTGGTACCCATTGCACTGATGATGTTATTCGCTTAGGCATTACCTAGAGGAACAATGGCCAGTTATTTTTTGTTAGTTCTTAGACTATTAATTAAGCTATTCTTAGTATTATGCATGTACTCAAGATCAACTCAATGAAAGCAGTACTTCTTCATATGTTATCGATCCTGCGGTATTATGCATTAAAATGTGGCTTAATATGGTATGTTAACATGGTACTCATGTATGAAGTAATGAAGTTGCTTGAATTGGCACATGTTTACACATGTTTCATCAATTCCATTTTGACCTCAAAGTTGTTACAAATTTAGCATATAGCATCATGTTCATGTTACCGCTTAATGCTTACTTATTCAAAATGCATGATTATTATGAATATGTTGTCTAGTTGGTCGCTTCCCAATCTATTGCTAACATTTGCCTGTACTAAGCGAAACTAACTGCTTGTGCATCCAAAATCCTAGTCCAAAGTTTATTTCCATAAGAGTCCACTATACCTACCATCATGGCTTGAAGAAGTCATTGCAAGTAAATTGTCATTGTCATGCCCCTGTTTTGTTGTCTAAGTTTCTGAAGGAGGGAAATGAGTAGTTTTCTATTCTTCTTGTAATGGCTGCGATCAAATAAATCAAGTCTAATAAAAAATTCCAAAATTCCTAGCAAAGGGAAGCAAGCAAATAATGTTCAAAGTGCAAAGTTCCAAAGCAGTTATTACAAAAAGAATAGGGTTAAACATGTCTTTCCACTCTTGAAATTCTAAAAACAACCTTCCAAAATACAGTGTCACAAGTTTGCCAGTTTTATAAAACAAGCGCATGGCAATCCCTGCTCCCCTCTGCGAAGGGCCTATCAATTTACTTTTATGTTGTGTCATGACCTTCTTGGAGCACTAACTAGGAGAGCATAGTTATCATTCTTAATTTAAGATGCATTTGGTCTAAGTAACATTATGTGATGCATGAATGTGATGCTCTATACTATATCATAATATCTAGTCACCTCTTGAATTTCATTGGTGTCTTGCATTTATGTTTTGCTCACACAAAGACTAGCGGGATACCATGTTGTCATATTTTCATTATGTCTATTTTTCGATCATGTTGGTGTTTCAGATGATTTATTATAACTTCCTAATTTATTGAAATCTTATCGCAAGAGAACATAGTTATTAAGCTTTTGTTATTCATTCTTTTACTCTCATAAGATAGATGTAAAGTTATCATGAACTAAATTTCTATGCATACACTAAATAAAAGTGCTAGCAGAAGTTTCTTTGCCTCATCAGTTTGTCAACTAAATTGTTTGAGGACAAGCAATAATCTAGTCTTGGAGGAGTTGATACATCTCAAATGTATATATTTTTTTCGAGCACTTTTGCTATGTTTTTGCCCTCTAATTTTCATAATTTGAATAAAAACTAACTCAGTTGACATTGTTTCCAGCAGAGTTTTCCTTGGTATTATTTTTGTGCAGAAATAAACACTACTACAGATCCGAACACTATTGACCCCTCATCACTGACCGTCCACTGGCCAAAGTGGCATCGGTAATAATGACTTTTGGGCTAGGCAAGATGGTTATCATAAACCGATTTAAAACTGGCCGGTCGGTGATAGCTTTTACTGATGGTCAAATAAGACCAAAGGTACTCACTGACCGACCGCTAAAATTGATCCATCTATGTAGTTCATTCAAATCAGACCCTTTATTTTTTTTCCATCGGCCAATATTGCATTTTTCACGTCCTATTATATTCAACCGTTCACTACCTCTCCACAATGAAACCCTCATTATCTGTCCCCGGCACCACTCTCTCTTCACCATTTCTAGTACCACTCTCTACGGCCATAACCACTCCCGGCCACCGGCCGTATTCTTTCCACTTTTCTTCCCCTCTATCCCGGATAAGTCTGGTGGAGAGAGTCTGACACCATGGTCGGCATCGTGCTGCTCAAAGATGCAGATCCAAAATCCCCCGACGCAGTCACTACCTTTATGGCATTGATGAGTGGATTCCATGCATACTTTTTAGAGTATATTTCATTGCCAAAATCCCTCATATCATACCATCTAGCACTTATTCATGTCCTCAATGCATAGTTTCTGGTCTTTACTCGTTTTACTATGTTCATTTCACAAATTTTGTCTTTATTTAGTTTTTATTAGTTTACCTTTGTTTTGTGGTCTTTGTAGGTGTATTGGTATGTTCATGGACTTGGCACATCAAAAGCACCAAGTCGGGGGGGGGGGGGGGGGGGGGGGGCGGAGAAGTTCCAGGCATCAGATTAGGGCCCTATTGAGTGTTTAGTGTTTTGACATTTATTAAAGTGTCCAAATTGAAGATCCAATGCCTTAGGTGAATTGGGTTTTTCTAGAGGAATCCAATGAGCCAAAAACTTCAAAATTGGAGTTCGTATGAAGAAATGACGACCAAAATACAAAACGGCTCCTAGAGGCCAGAGCGTTCAATGACCATTGGTACGAGCGCAAATGGTCATACCTGCGCTCGCACCAGCGCCCGACGACACTAGTAAACCAGTCATAACTTCGTCGATTTTGCTCTGATTTCATCGCCGTTTGTTCCAACGTGTTCCTTGACGACCAAGGCATGTTTTGGGAGAAGATTTGGCTCCCTTAGATCCCTTGGATGAAAGGAGGAGAGGCTACATCAATGGAGGAGGCCCATCCTATATATTTATCTCCAACCCTAGCGACCGAGATCCATCTCAGTCATCATATCCATGTCCCATCTCCTACTGCCACACCTCGATAGCTGCAACTCCACCAAAGATAATGGCCAAGACATGGAAGAAGAAGGGATGATGCTCCATCGGCGTCGGACACCGACCCTCCGGCTAGTGCTATCGCTATCGACCCCGCTGCACGTTGGTGCCGTCATGCCTCTCTTCTTCGCCAACACCATGTTGGCTTGTAACGTGTCTCTACCCTCTATGTTCTTCATCTACATGTTTGAGTAACTACCAATTCTCGGGGAACGGATGAACTCTAGGGGTGTGTTTGGTTGCAGTTACGGACTGGAATGTCATGGGTCCAACCTGTTCCCGAGCCTCGTTCTCGCGTTTAGTTCACGCATGGAACCGGAACCCACTGATTCCTTGGAACGGCATATTCCCTCAATATGCGGCATGGGGTCATACCTCCGAATCGGCGGAACGACGCGGAACGGCTCGCTCTCACCCTCCCGACGCACTCACCCCGCAACTCCATCGTCTCTCTCCCCCTCTATATGCCACTCCGGCGGCCATTCCCACCTCTCTCCCTCTCTGGCGCGGCCTCTCCCTCGCCTCCCAGCGGGGCGACGGCGAGGTACCATGTGAGGAAGCTACTCTCCACAGCCGCTCTCCCCTCTCTCGATCTGCGGCGGCGCTGCTGCCATGGGAGTAGTGGCGGCGGTCCAGAAGCTGCATGGGAGCAGTGCGGCGAGCTAGCAGTGGCACAGGATTCCAATGGCGGGAGGAGGCGAGCAGCGGAGTGGGGAGGCAAGCAGCGCATCGGCCATCCTTGCGTGGATCTGGCGTCAAACATCGTGCGAATCCACGGGGTCGTCAGGCTCGGAGGCTAGCGACGGAACTGCTGACTTTCATCCCGCCGTCCATGCTCGACATCATCCCGTCTCGCACCTGGCGCCGCCGGTGGGAGGCCCTCGCCTGTTGGTTAAGGCACTGGATCGATTCATACAGAGGAGAGAGATGTACGTTGAAAGCTAGCTCAAAGCACCTTGATCGATTGATCCAGCAGCTTGCTCTGAAGCCGGCATGCCGGCATGGGCTAGCTTGCTCACATCGATGGAACTCTTTCGTGTTTATCAAAGAAGGAACTCTTTCGTGTTTTTGTTTGATGCCGGTTGATGTTTTTTTTTAATCTTTGTATGTGTTTTGTTTGTTGATGTCAAACTTCAATTTCAATGTAAATATTCGGTGGAGAATGTTGTTAAAACTATAGTTATAACTATTTATATTGTACGTAGGGTAATCTCACTATTTCTATACACAAGATGAGCTGAACTAAATCCATTCCATTCCATCTCCAACCAAACACTGAGATATAATCATTCCATTCCACTCAATTGTCCCGACCAAACACTGAGACGGAACCAACCCATTCTCGTGGAATGGAACCATGACATTCCGTTTTACTTCGTTCCCAAACCAAGCACACCCTAGTTGTATTTGATATGAACACCTACACGAGCTAAAAAAAATCACTTTTGTATGTTTGAGTTAATAACCTTCATGGATGTCATGTAAAGGGGCCCCAACCAACATTGTCGACAAGTTTAGACATGGAGCGTATTACTATCATTGTAAAGGTTAAGATGTCGAGGTAATTCGAGATGACGGTAAAAATCTCAATTTCGTGCCTTTACAATTGATAGGGGAATAACGGAGAACCCTTAGTGTGGCCGCGTCGATGAGGAAAACCTTAATCATCGTTGTGAGAACCGGAGTGGGAAAACTATGGGGGGTCGTGCATGGTACGATGTCTACCGCGAGTAGAACATATTTTGTACCCGGCTCCACCCACATCAAACATATAAGGTGACTTAAGTATCCAAACATAGAACTATGCTTGTGCATATGTTGCGTAGATCATACTAGTGGTGATGATTCCAAACCCCCTAAGAGAGCCTCGATTGCTCAAAAGCCGCCTTTTATTTTATTCCCTTTTATTTACTTTTTTAAACTTTGCTTAGTTGTTTAGATAAAATCGTCATTATTATCATTCTGTTAGCGACCGATGAAATAAACTATTTCCAGATAACACTCTGGATGTGAACGCAGCCACATGAGTGACAATGTAGCTGCGGGGTTGATAGTGGCCTGCGTAAACGCTCCATGTGAGATCAACATACTCTACTTATCAGAAATGACAATTGCCTAGTGTACCTGCAGGTCATCAAGCTTTTCTAGTGTGTTGTCGCGTAGCAAAGCGCTCCGTTATTACCTTCCCACTCACATATAGTTATTTTGTATGTTGTTATTTATCTTTCTATTTTCACTTAAATCAAAAAGGAAAAAACAATTAATCATGTCTTCTGAGATGTCTACTCAGGATATATTGCAACTATCGATGAGAAACTACACAGGTCTACCATAATTGGTTACCAAAGAAGACTAGTAAGCGTGCACGTGCAACGCACGAATAACCGTACACAAGAATTTCCCTGTTCATAATTAGCAAAATTCACACATCGAAGGCAATCAACGGGGTGAACTTCTCCATAGAGAACATATGGGATATTTATCGTATAGTAAAAATGGAATCAAATATTCCATAATGTTTCTGTTTTCTAATGCAAACTTCATAGGACTTATGATACGATTAAGCATTGTACTAATCAGAGGTTGTAATGTAAAAACAATTAAGGTCACATTTATATTCCAATATGTCATCTTCTTTAGCATACTATACTTTCCTTTATCTAAGAAAACAGTGTCATACTACACAATCTGTAGAGAAAAGGCAAACCAATAAACCCTGCGTTCATGACAAGTAGATAGTTTGGTAGACAGAAAGACTCATCCAACACGGATCATAATATAATTTGCAGAAACATATGTAGATTCAACGTCCTATCTCGGAGAAAATAATAAGTACAGAAGATATTGGCAAGGTTTCTACATCCAGCATGGATGCAAACAGTTCGCTGTTAGGTACATATACATGTCAAAGGTTTCTTTCCTATTTAAAACATGCCCATAAATGCAAGCCAATCCAAAGTCTAAGCAGTGCCTTGCATGCATATACCGCAATAGAGCATTAACCATGTGCTTCCATATAAATCAGGCTTGCCTGGCAAAAGTAAAAAAAAAACATTCATAGGAAAATCAAATCACCATTCGAAATTATTAAAAGACACTTTCTCATCATTCAAATGTTTGATGCACCCTCTCTAGGAGCAGCAGTACATAAACTGAGTCCTTGCAAAACAAGAACTGAAACCCCCACACAAGAATATCAGTTCTTCACAGCAAGAAATTAACCCCACAAACTACAAACAAAAACTGAATCCTTGCAAATAAAAATCAAAACTGAATGCCCTGCAGAACATGTCACATATGCTCAAAATAGAGAACCGAACCGAATCGACAAGACAGTAGGCTAATCTTTCAGGGGGAAGAAGTGGGTGGATCAACTTATGGGGACAGAGATACCAGTGTCTTGGGGTCTCGATTGCAGGGAGTCAAAGGCGAGTGAGGTGGCTGACTGGAGAACATTTGCGATATTTGTTAGGCCAAAAAAAAGTTCCAGATCAGTGTCATTCCCAATGAAGAAGGTGAGCCAAACTTAATGAATTCACGCCTCCATTTTGGAAGGTGTGGGTGGATATATTGCAACTATCGATGAGAAACTACACAGGTCTACCATAATTGGTTACCAAAGAAGAAGCAAGGATAAAAAGACTTGTTGAAATTGGTGAATGGCTATTCGTCAATGGTATGTGATTCATACCCTCTACCATCTGAAGAATGCCAATCCAAAGATCATCTAAATTATCAATGTGAGTATAGTATGGACTCAATACTAGCAACTTACAATACTGGTTATAAATGCAATGCTAGTATTGAAGTCGTACAACTAGTGCTTCTTGTAAGTGCATGTGAGATTCTTCGTAGGATAAGAAATACGACAGTAGAGGGTGTTTTACTTGATAGAATTTATAATAAGGTGCATCCTATTTATTGCTTTTGCCTGGATAAATTTGTGATAATTCATTGGTGGTAAATTTTCTAGAGCGGATGGATAAACTAATCTTTTGCATGACTTGTAGAAGAATAAAGAAAATGATGTACATCATGATGAGCAAACAACCCCCATTGATACATGACAGCAAGAATTGGTAAGGGAACATGAATTAAATATTTTCCAAATAAACTTGCAGCAAACCAATGGGGATGACAAAGAACAAACTATCTTTAATGAAAAGGTGTGCATAGAAGAACGAAACAATGAGGAAAATAAAGAGGAGGAACAGATTGATCACCCACCCACACCTTCCACATACGAGAGTAACTTTTCGCACACTCTTAATATGTGCTTTGATGATGCAACTCTCAAAAAAAGCATAACTTTTATGAATACTGCTACTTGTGATAGGCGTTGGGATTTCCCCGAAGAGGAAGGGTGAAGTAGTATAGTAAGATGCAAGATCACCTCAAAGGGAAACTTCACATGAGGAAGACTGTCATGCTCATGCAACCATTTTGTCTAAGGAGGATGGGGCAACGAATATGGTTTGGACTTTGCCAACCCTATCCAAATACATCAAACAATAAATGTGTTACTGATGGTGTGCTTAACTATAATATTCATAATTCCCTATGCTTCAACTTGAGTCTGTTGTCTTCTCAACTCATTTATTAACCATAATACTACCTCCCTCCAAATATGTAACACCCCCTCAAATTTTGAGTCTAACTTTGACTACAAATTTTACTAATAAAATCTAAGTTATATGCCATAGAAAATATAGCATTGGATTGGTATTCGAAAGAAGTTTCCAATGGTATAATTTATGTGGCATATAACTAATACTATTTTGTTAGCGAAAGTTTGGCTGAAAGTTGGAGCGGACCTTACATGCCTAGTGAGGGAGCAGATTTTGGGAGATAATTATAGAGCCTTATAACATATAGCTATTAAGAGATAATTACTGGGCATGCTAATCATTAGTGGAGCAATTTGGGTAATTGGATTGCCATACTTTGGCAGTTGGGATCATGTATAGATGTTTAGCAGTAAACATGTTTGGCACTAAACATTGAAGTGGTGTGGATAGCAGAATTAGAGATATGTCGATTGATTAGGTTATCCACATTTTTACAGGGGTATTAGATGTAGTGTCTGATGGCTAGCTTTTGTTTCTCTCAGAGAGAAGTCCGGTCTCTAGCTTGTGGTGTCTATATATAAATATTTTAGTACATATTTTCTTTCCAAAAAGAGTTGTATTTTACTAATCCCTCTGATCCAAAATAAGTGTCGCAGCTTTAACTAAGTTTAGTAAATATTCATCTTGTATTAAAATATTTATTGGGTACAGAAAAATGCTCATTGTGTATTAAAATATTCATTGTGTATTTTAAAAATTATCATATATTAAAAATGTTCATTGCATACTAAAAATTGATCATCATGTATTAAAATTTATTAATCACATATTTTAAAAAGTTCAAAGCATAATTAATAATATATTACTTTTTTATTTTATTTTTAAAATGTGTAATTAAAAAAGTGGTCATGCAGTTTATTTAAAAGAGTGTACGTATTTAAAAAATATTCCTGTACTTCAAGACTGCTTGCATATTTAAAAAAAATCGTGTAGTCTATAAAAGTGTTCACGCCTTTAACAAAAGTTCATGTATATTCATTGTTTATGCATTAAAAACATGATCATGAACTTATTGGCCAAAAAGACACATGATCATGGACTTTCCAAAAAGATGCTGCAATGGGAATCGGGGCATGCAGCACCATACATAAGTACCATTGAAGAAAAAATGCTGCAATGGGAATCCGGGCCCCCAAAAATTGAGGGCCCTGTGATGTCGCACAGGCCGCATGCCCATGGGCCCGGGCCTGGTACCATCGTTTGTTTTGAGGAAAGGATTTGCGTAACAGGAGTGGAGGCCGGCCCGCCGACCTCTCCAACAAAGCAAAACTTGTCTCGAAAAAAAAAACTCCAACACGCAAACAAATTATAAGATCACGAGAGGTAGGTCAGTTCCAAATCCCCAAATTTCACGGGAGTGAGGAAGTATCACTAAGCGGCGCACCATTAAAGCTATGGCGGCGGATGAGGAGCCGACGAGCAAGGGGATGGCCGGCCATGAAGGGTGCCAAAATTGTAGTGTTGAGAAGTGCTCCTCGATGGCCGGCCAGAGGTGCCGGTGCGCCACCAAAAGGAAGGCCGAGGAGGCGGCGGCGGCCGGCGAGGACTGTCGGCTGAAGGTGTGCGAAGTGGAGGCGGCGCCGGACGACGTCGCAGATTCATTCAAGCCGGCAGTGGAGGCCGTACGCGAGAAAGGGTTGACGCGGCTGCCGCGGGAAGAGATCAATGAGATCCTTGCCGATGTGGTGGATGGTCCTGTACCTCATTACTACGAGTCCCTGAAGCGCGAAAACCCCAGCTTGCTGCCCTCGCCGGAGGAGCAGATGGACAGGTCCAAGGTCATCCTCTATAATGGTGCCCGCGCTCTCTACGCCGTTTGAGAGAGATTCGCCAAGTTCCAGGCACTTGTCCGCGCTGAGTATGAGAAGCGTGGCTACGTCGAGGTCGACGACGACTTCCTGGCCCATCGTAGTCCAGGCGTATAACGATGTCCTACGCGCCAAGGCAATGAAATATGTCGCCCATTTGGTCGACACCGGGGAACTTTTGGTTGCCCCCCGCCAAGAATAAATTGAGTTGGATGGCAAAGGATGCTCCTGACAATGAGGATTTCACTTCATGCACATCTTCGTTTATCTGTCTATGCACAAATCTGTTTGTGTTGATGTGCAGATGAAGCCATGTTCGTGATGAACACCTTGAATAATACGTAGTCATAGTAGCATACTGATTCATCCAGTTATGTCCCTCTGTATCGTTTATAGAGGGAACATGTATTAAGTTGTGGTTTTGTTCGTACTACATGGCAGACATAAATATAAGTGTTTTTCTGTTGGACAAGTTTTCTGCTTTGTGATGATGTGATGCCTGATATATCAGTGTCATTCTTGAACATCAGTGTGTTGTGTATATTGTGCTGATGCGCTAGGTGTTTGAAAAGTGGCATTTTTTGTTGGCTCTGAGGAATGGCATATTTTGTCACGCCGCGTGGCATAGGCGGCTACTAGCGCCCCCCCCCCCCCCCCCCCCCCCTCTTTGCTATTTTTTTTAGTCTAGCATTTGCATGGAGTACTTCACTGTGTTGGATTACACATCTTTTCCATTATATCTCCATGGCTTGTATTTTTGTTGAGAAACCATGACTTGTAATTTGCAGTGGATCTCGTGTTAATCCATGGTTATAATAGCAAGCCGATCAGGGAAAAAAATTGGAGGTACACTTCTAGGCAGCCTTGGAATTTCTGACACATGATTCAATTTTTTTGCATCTCCATTTCGCGTAGTAAATATTACGCCCCGTCGAGGTGTTAATTAGGCATTTGGTCGCGGAAGACTCCCTGTGGACTCTTGGATTTGCTTGTATATTTGTCGTAGATCTTGTGTCGATCCACCGGTTTAATACAAACCAGGGACTTCCTATCAATTTTCCTTGGAGTTACTTTCGTAGAGAGAATTGAAGCTTCCAACCATGCTTCACTTTTTTGTGCATCCTATTTGAAACAAGGTAAATGGTTCTATCACTGGTAGAAAACAGGGCATCAGTCTCGGTTCCAGAGGGCCTTTAGTCCCGGTTCTGCAACCGGGACAAAACGATCGGGACTAAAACCCACAACTTTTAGTCTCGGTTGGCTTACGAACCGGGACTAAAGAAGCTCCACGTGGCCGCTATGGGGCGCCTAGGCAGGAGGACCTTTAGTCCCGGTTGGTAACACCGATCGGGACTAAAAGGCAGCCACGCGTTAGCAGCTGCCAGGCGCTGGGTTTTTTTAAAGGAGGGGTTTAGGGGTTTTCATATTGTGTTTCCCCCTTTTATTTTTGTGTTTACCCTTCAATTCTTTTACATTTAGGGTTTTATTTTTATTTAATGTTTTCCATTCAACTCGACGCTACCTACTACATATAGCAATGAAGGAACCATTACACAAGATCGTCATGAACATATATAGAGAGAAGTGACCTCTCTTTCTCCGTGCTTGGTCGAATAACAAGTTTTCGTATATCTATCCGACGCTACTACATATATACAATATAATATCTCTTACGATCCCTGACATCACCGACCAAAATCCATTATCAATTCCTGATGGTATTCTCCGTCTTTAGGTATGACGTGGTCAACAAAGAATCCCGCCAATTCCTCTTGAATTGCTCGTATGCGATCATGTGGTAGGAGTTCTTGTCGCATCTCCCAGACCTAATTTAAAGAAGGGGGTCAATACATATATATGAATGAAACTCAACACAATTGATGGTAATAAAATAAAATTATGAATATTGTTTACGTACTTCAAATTGTTGGTCAGAGAAGCCCCGCTCAGAGGTCGAGTGGCGCATGAACTCGCAAACGTAGTATCCACATAAATTATTTCCGGCTGCCTGCCACAAGCACTTTACGAGAATAGAGTTCAATCAAACTGATAATCAAGCATGATAATGGTATTGATGAAATTAGAATCAATGAGAGATGCGCGGAACTAGCTAGTACTACTTACTTTGGGGTGTGTAAATCGCAACTCCTTCTTCAGACCCGGAACAATTCTGGTGAACTTTTTCCAAACCCTGCCCGGCAAAGAAAATGATTACTTGATATCAGGAAATGAACGAAAGTTGCCGATATGGTGCGATAATGATTGAACTTAGTTCTGGAGCATTTCACTCATGTCCGCCCACAATTTAGGATCTTTACGCCTCGAGTCTAAGACAGTTACTACTCCCCCGTCAAGCTTAATGGATAGCAGAATAAAATGGAAGCTGCGCACGCATAACTCATCAATTACACTTAACCTCGAGTAAGCGAAACCGAATATGCACAAGACAGTAACACTCACTTGAAGTTGTAAAGAAAGAGTATTTTTCTTTTGTTTTGATGTCGAAGGAACGCGTTTAGCAAGTTTTCCTCAGTATGTTTGGCTCTGTTTTGTACCGCCCATTCATTTACGGTATTTGGGCTAATGAACCAAATGTCATAGATTTGTCCTCTTTTGCATTCGACGATCTTCGATCTTCATAATATAGTGAGGATAATTATATATACATGCAATGAACGAGCTGAGCTAGAGACTTAATTACAAAAGTAATACTTACAGACAGTAGCAAGTCATGAGAATTTTGTCGAGGGCGTCTTGATTGAATAACTGAAATAATTCGACAAATTGAACGTACATCAGGTCGACTCCAATTACGTTGTGCTCATCTTTAATTCTCAGCAACATACTGTCGGTCCCATCCTTGCAGGTTTCCAAGTACCAGTCATGCAATGTTCGCATCATCGTTGGTAGATGCGGGAGCTGATCAGGTTTGACGAGAGGCTTCCCGTGCTCGTATCTGAAGGTTACTACCTCAGCAATTTCAAACTGTACATCATCCCCCACGTAATCACCAAGAGTGGTACCAGTCGCTAGCCCCAGATGATTAGCGATATCGTTAGACACCTTGAGTGGGGGGCACGATTGCTTCTCATGTTCGCCGAGCCGGAGAATTGTTTTCCCACTTCGTCTTGCAGCACTGGTAGTACTTCCTGACCGCCGCGCTTCATCATATGTCTTTCCAATACAGCGGTCATAGTGTGATTGCGGCGGTGGTGGTCGCTTAAGGGCATCCAGAGTGCGCTTCGCTTTCACGGGATATATTATTTCCTTCGGAGGTGGAAGTTTCCGTTCAAAATGGACCTGCACTTCGGCATCCGCGATGTCCTTGTTTTCCTCGTCAGTCCTCTCATATGGTAACTTTCGAGGAGCCCTTAGGCTTGGACCAGCTCTGAATTTCTTGCCTGTTGTACTGCTAGCCGTCGGAGCGGCGGCGCCTCTCTTCCGCTGTTGCTGAGGCGGCGGAGTCCGCTGATGCGCCGGAGGAGGCGGAGTCCGCTGACGCGTCGGAGACAGCTAAGGCGGAAGAGGACTCTGCTGAGGGGCCTCCTCCGTCGGAGATGGATGAGGCGGCGGAGACAGCTCACGCGCCGGAGACGACTCAGGCAGCTGAGACGACTGAGCTGGACTGTGAGGAGTCTGTTGAGGGGCCTCCTCCGGCTGAGTCTGCTGAGGCAGCGTCTAGTTTGGAAGCTTGATGTTCTCCTTTCTCCATAGACAGGTAGTCCTTAAGGCATTTTCCAGAAGAATCCCCCCTTCACCTGTAGGGTACTCAAGCTCCAGCCCCTCAAATCCGTCCATTATTTCATCCACCCCGACAATAGCAAAGCCATGTGGAATCGGACGGCAATGGAAAGTTCCCTCAGCTCGAGGAGGTAAGACATAGCCGACCGCCACCTTCAAGGTCAGGTTATGGCATTTTGCCATTAGCACATAATGTTCATTCTCTGTGATACGATCCACGGGGTAGCGAGGAGCCGTGATATCAGGCTGAACGATCTCCATGGAAGCCACACTGCTTCTCCGCTGAGATGGTGGGGTAGCTTCGGGGGCAGTGTCAAATGAAGGATCTTTGTGCCGCTGAGATGGTTGGCCGGTAGCTCGCTGGCTCTCAAGTTCCTCTAGTTTCGCTAATCTTTCATTGATCTTCTGCATTTCGCTTGCTTCCTCTTTCTTCTTTCTCTCTCGGCTTCTATAACCAGTGCTGTCGGGAAACCCATGCACCCACGGAACGGAGCCTGATATGCCTCGTGTTCGTCCAGAGTGTTCAGGATTCCCGAGGGCCTTGGATAGCTCGTCCTTCCCTTTGTCGGGATGGAACCTCCCTTCCTGCGCTTCCTTGATTGCTTCCTCAAGCTTCTTGATGGGTGTTGCAAGTTGAGCTTTCGTGAAAACACACTTCCCTGATTCTGGGTCCAAAGTTCCCCCAACCCCGAAGAACCAAGTCCTTGCCCGATCTGGCCAGTGCAATGTCACTGGTTGGACCCCTTTAGCAAGCAGGTCTTGCTCAGCTTTGTCCCACGTAGGCCGGGCTTTGTTGTAGCCACCTGACCCCGTAACATGGTGATACTTCTTCTTTGCAGCATTTTGCTTATTTATCTATGACCTTTGCTTGGCCTTCTTCGATTTCTTGTAGGCCACAAATGCGGGCCAGTGATCTTTTATCTTCTCATATTGACCAGTGAATTCTGGAGTCTTGTCTTTGTCGACAAACTTTTTCTTCAAATCTTTCTTCCAGTTCTTGAATAGTTCTGCCATCTTCTTAAGAGCAAACGCCTTGACCTTCGGGAGAATAACTGGCTTATTCAGATCCTCCTCTGTCGATAGGCTGAAATTTGTCATCAGTGAGTTCCAAAGATCATATTTCTGTCTATCGTGGACATAAGAAACTTCAGGGTTCTTCTTCTTATTCCATTCTTGGATGCTGATCAGGACGCTGTCCCTAACAATAATTCCGCACTGATGTACAAATTGGTCTTTGGTCCGCTTGGGAGCAATCGGTTGGCCATTTGGAGCGACTACTTCGATCGTGAACCTTTCATCCTGACCCAACCTTTTCTTCGGGCCTCGTGTGCTTACCGAAGTTTGGCTCGATCCGGAGGGCTAAAAGAAGAACGAAGCGTTAATATATGTACACACAAAATAATTAATGCATCTACTCAGGAGAGGCTTAATATATATATATATATATATATATATATATATATATATATATATATATATATATATATATATATACACTTCGCCAGACTTTGCAACAGTTAAGGCTCCCTTCTCCATTCGATCACCGTAGCCGTCATGATCTCCTTCCTCCTCCATTGGATCACCGGAGCCGTCATGATCTCCTTCCTCCTCCATTGGATCACCGGAGCCATCATCCTCTCTTTCCTCACCATCGGTGTCGTTGAGAAACGACAAGGTGATATCACCTTCGTCACAGATTATATCCCCCAACAACTCTTCTTTTTCTAAGTCTCTATCCATAGTTTATGCAAATATTGCACATGGCAATATACAACCATGAGAGATGGATTAGTGGCAAACATAGACTTAATCACAACAAGGAATCATATGCATATGAGCAATGGATTAGTGGCAAACATCATGCAAAGTTCACAAGTTTTATAACAGTCAGTTTTAGACGATCGTCGAGGACTCCTCCCCCCTCATGTCTGATGAGTCGTCCTATCTTTCGAGAGAGGATACTTTGCGGACCGCCTCTCTCATGGTCGTCGAGGATACTTGCGGACGCCCCCTCATGTCAAAGTTATCGACGATATGTTAAATTCCCGAGAGAGTTAGGGGTGTTCTAACGCGGCACTACATGATATAGGTGAAGGGGGATAACATCCGGGAATGTTTTCCCGAAGTCTGCATTTTCGGACAGGTGAAAATGGGGGGGTGGGGGGCGGGGGGGGGGGGGGGGACGGTTCCAGATTCGCTATGCTAGCTGCTTGTGACAGATGAACGGAGGGCATATTCGGACTCGTCATATTTTTCTGATCGATTTTCATGTATAAATTATTTTCATCGGAGTTACGGTTAATTTTCTATGAATTTCTAAAGTTTTACCAATATCCTGAAAATTCCTGGAATTCTGCTAAGTCTGAGAATTCCTCAGCTTTAAACATCACTTAGCTGTTTTCCAAAGGCTGCAACTATTGTTCTGTACATCCTATGAGTTAGTGCCTTATATCAATATTGATCACTCTCCTGTGATCTACAAGATAGTATCAATTGCATCTCTGCTAGAGTCCATTAGCTTGCTCAAAACATTGTTTGAAAAGTGTCACTTGATATTAATTCTATGAACAAAAAAAATCATCATATCAACATTTTCTATATCATCCATCCATCCATACATACATACATACATACATACATACATACATACATATACATCTACATACATATATATATATACACTAAGCATCTACATATATATATATATCTACATTAATAAACAAAAAATATGAACAAAAAAGATGGACAGCATCAGGCCAGGGCGGCGGCGGCTCACAGCGGGGGCACGTTGCCGGGGAGCGGGAGCGGCGAGGGCTTGGGGAGGAGGGCCGGCGGGGGCGGCGAAGAGGAGCGAGCGAGCTCGGGGACGGCGTCGGGGGCGGCGATGAGGAGCGTGCGGGCTCGGGGATAGCGTCGGTGTAGGGGCTCGGGGACGGCGACGAGGAGCGGGCGGTGATGGCGAGGA
Source organism: Thinopyrum elongatum (assembly GCA_011799875.1). Classification (NCBI taxonomy): domain Eukaryota; kingdom Viridiplantae; phylum Streptophyta; class Magnoliopsida; order Poales; family Poaceae; genus Thinopyrum; species Thinopyrum elongatum. The sequence continues at coordinate 669,946,724 of CM022298.1, read as the reverse complement.
GGCCTGGCGACGAGGTGACGGCGCAGCAGCCTGGCGGCGTCGGGGCAGGGCGTCGGTGTCGGGAGGAGAATGGGAGAGGTTGGGGAAAATTTCCTAAGTGTGTGCTTATATAACCCCCCCCCCCCTTTAGTCCCGGTTGGTGGCTCCAACCGGGACTAAAGGCCCCCTTTCGTCCCGGTTGGTGGCTCCAACCGGGACTAAAGGCCCCCTTTCGTCCCGGTTGGCGCCACCAACCGGGACTAAAGGTCAAATTCAGCAGCCCAAAGGGCGGGAAGCCCAGGCCTTTAGTCCCGGTTGGTGGCTCGGATCGGGACTAAAGGGGGGCCTTTAGTCCCGGTTGGAGCCACCAACCGGGACTAAACGGCTGGTGCTGCCGCAGCCAAATGTTTAGTGCCACCTCGCTAGTTGAGAGGCGCCGACACTGGTTTATAAGCCGCGCTGCGACTGAGATGTCGAGCTCCTCTCTATTGTAGGCAGTACATGCCTAATCTTTGTCACTGCCATGTTGGGCCTGCTGGGCCCGCGGTCCTGCATCCTGGCCCATGTACAGATGGGTTTCTAGTCGTATGCAGGCCGTGGTGGCCTAGTAGGCGGCATTTTTTATTTTTTATGTTATTTTAGTTTGCTATTAAAGTTTTTAACAAAAAATACTTTATGAAAATTCTTTTTGCTATTAAAGTTTTTAACATACTTTGATAATTTTAGTTGCATAAGTTTTATATAATTTTAATTTAATATTATTTTGATAATAACTATAGTTTTATAAAATCTTTTTAGTTGATTCTTTTTGCCATTGAAGAATATTACAGTTTTGTTTTAGTTGATCATAACAAAATATTTCAATTGATTCTTTTTAGTTCATTCTTTTTGCTATTAGAGTTTTATAAAAGCTTTTTAGTTCCTTCTTTTTTGCTATTAGTTCATTCTTTGAGCTAAATGACCCTGAAATTTAAAAACACTACAAATGAACTCTGAAAAGGTTGAAACTTGGCATGGTGTCATAATTTCAGCCACATAGCATGTGCTAAAAAGTTGAGAGGGTTACGGGAAAAACTGGATGCACTTCGTGTACAAACTGGACAATCTCTTTCGAAGTATCACGGTTTCGGACGAAAACTCATCTACTACAAAGGGATTTCATTTTTTTAACTTATTTTAACTCCAGACTTTTTGTGTGTTCAAAATGCACCATTCAAAGCCACATCATCAATTTTCAACCCTTTTGTGACTTCATTTGCTATTTTTCATGCATTTAATGATTTATTTTGAGCTAAATGACCCTGAAATTTAAAAGCACTACAAATGAACTCTGAAAAGGTTGAAACTTGGCATGGTGTCATAATTTCAGCCACATAGCATGTGCTAAAAAGTTGAGAGGGTTACGGGAAAAACTGGATGCACTTCGTGTACAAACTGGACAATCTCTTTCGAAGTATCAGGGTTTTGGACGAAAACTCATCTACTACAAAGGGATTTCATTTTTTTAACTTATTTTAACTCCAAACTTTTTGTGTGTTCAAAATACACCATACAAAGACACATCATCAATTTTTAACCCTTTTGTGACTTCATTTGCTATTTTTCATGCATTTAATGATTTATTTTGAGCTAAATGACCCTGGAATTGACAAGCACTACAAATGAACTCTGAAAAGGTTGAAACTTGGCATGGTATCATAATTTCATCCACATAGCATGTGCTAAAAAGTTGAGAGGGTTACGGGAAAACTGGATGCACTTCGTGTACAAACTGGACAATCTCTTTCAAAGTATCAGGGTTTCGGACAAAAACTCATCTACTACAAAGGGATTTCATTTTTTTTAACTTATTTTAACTCCAGACTTTTTATGTGTTCAAAATGCACCATTCAAAGCCACGTCATCAATTTTCAACCCTTTTGTGACTTCATTTGCTATTTTTCATGCATTTAATGATTTATTTTGAGCTAAATGACACTGAAATTGACAAGCACTATAAATGAACTCTGAAAAGGTTGAAACTTGGCATGGTATCATAATTTCAGCCACATAGCATGTGCTAAAAAGTTGAGAGGGTTACGGGAAAAACTGGATGCACTTCGTGTACAAAACTGGACAATCCCTTTCGAAGTATCAGGGTTTCGGACGAAAACTCATCTATTACAAAAGGGATTTCATTTCTTGACATGTAACTGCAGTGATATTCTAGATCAAAGCCATCATCAGAATAGTTGTGGAGAGAAAGTCTTCACTTTTTCTTCGCATGTGTCCCTTGCTTATTACGCCGTAACCATGGATAATCTTCATTGTTTAACAGGGTGCTTGGGTCAGCCTTCACTTTGAAGGGAGGAATTTCATGAAACTTTTCATAATCTTCAGACATGTCTGTCTTGCCCTCCACTCCCCCGATGTCTATTTTCCCTGAAAGAACTATGTGGCGCTTTGGCTCATCGTATGATGTATTCGCTTCCTTATCTTTTCTTTTTCTCGGTTTGGTAGACATGTCCTTCACATAGAAAACCTGCGCCACATCATTGGCTAGGACGAATGGTTCGTCTGTGTACCCAAGATTGTTGAGATCCACTGTTGTCATTCCGCACTGCGGGTCGACCTGTACCCCGCCTCCTGACAGATTAACCCATTTGCATCGAAACGAAGGTGTAAGGGCATATTTTTCCCTATGTGGTTTTGGTGATTGATGACAATGCATTTGCGGACTAATCGTGTGCATTGAGCATTTCAGATATCTCATGTCTAGGCACAAGACGATTCAGTGCCCCTCGGAGCCTAGTGAAGACGGCGTTTCTCTACGTTTCTTTTCGGTGGATTTGAGTCGTAGGAAAGCCGTACTCTTAAGAGGGGGTCCGCGTCGGAAAGGTTAGGGTGGAATCAACACGTACATGTCTGTTCCTTTGCACCACCTTTCCTTTGCTTCTTTGGAGCACCGTCCGTTTATCCGTGTCTTTACAAAATGAAGGCTCCCAAGTGCTATAGTTCTGTGGCGTGCGGTAGTACTACTCAACGGAGCAGTAGTACCGCAGTGGCCCACGGTAGTACCGGCCAAGGAAGCGGTAGTACCGCTCTATGCGGTAGTACCGCTCCTCAGGTGCAGTAGTACCGTGACCTCTAGCCCAGAACACTGGCATGCGCGGAAGTAGGAGCGGAAGTAATTTTTTACATCCGCGCCCTATGCGGTAGTACCGCTCTCAGCATGCGGTAGTACCGTGTCGGATTTTTGCACAGACCGAGAATCAGCGGAAGTAGCCACGGATGTAATTTTATTAGTCCATGCCTTCCCAGCCTAGTCGAACCTTGCCTTGCGGTAGTACCGCAAGGGCGCGCGGTAGTACCGCTCCGGCGGTTCTACCGCTCGTTGTTTCAACACAACAGGGCCTCGTCTGGTCTCTGTCGCGGGAGCGGTAGTACCGCATCGTGGAGTGATAGTACCGCGATGCCTTGCGGTAGTACCGCGGCTTTGTGCGGTAGTACCGCATGTCGCGGGCTGAATAAGTGGATAACGGTTGGATCTTTCCTCCCACTATAAAAAGGGGTATTCTTCCCCAAGTTGACCACCTCTGCTCTTCCCAAGCTCCATTGTTGCTCAAAGCTCCATTTTCGCCCGATCTCTCTCCCTAGCCAATCAAACTTGTTGATTTTCTAAGGATTGGTTGAGAAGGCCCCGATCTACACTTCCACCAAGAGAAATTTGATTCCCCCCCACTAATCCCTTGCGGATCTTGTTACTCTTGGGTGTTTGAGCAACCTAGACGGTTGAGGTCACCGCAGAGCCATATTCCATTGTGGTGAAGCTTTGTGGTGTCGTTGGGAGCCTCCAATTAAGTTGTGGAGATTGCCCCAACCTTGTTTGTAAAGGTTCGGTCGCCGCCTCCAAGGGCACCAATAGTGGAATCACGGCATCTCGCATTGGGTGAGGGCGTGAGGAGAATAAGGTGGCCCTAGTGGCTTCTTGGGGAGCATTGTGCCTCCACATCGCTCCAACGGAGACGTACTTCCTCTCAAAGGGAAGGAACTTCGGTAACACATCCTCGTCTCCACCGGCTCCACTTTTGGTTATCTCTTACCTTTACTTGTGCAAGCTTAATTTATGTTGTATCCCTTGCTTGCTTGTGTGCTTGTTGTTGTTGCATCATATAGGTTGCTCACCTAGTTGCATTTCTAGACAACCTACTTTGATGCAAAGTTTAAATTGGTAAAGAAAAGCTAAAAATTGTTAGTTGCCTATTCACCCCCCCCCCCTCTAGTCAACTATATCGATCCTTTCAATTGGTATCAGATCCTCGTCTCTTTATTAATGACTTTGTCGTCCGAAGAGTATGGTTGACACCGTAGACGGTGGGGAGGAGCACCCCGGTGTGATTCCGTCCTCGTCTACGGCCGACGGGGGATCCTCGGTCTCTCGTGAGGAGTTCAATGCGGCTTTGGACACATTGAAAACCTCCATGACGACCGAGGTTGAAGGCATGTTCAATAAGTTTTTAGAAGGCCTTAAATTATCCACCGCACCAATGAAAGTGGGTGATCCCGCTAACAAGGTGACGGATGCTAACTCCGACAAGGGGGAAGCTACTAGTGATAAAGTTCCTTTATCTAGTGATAGAAGTGGAAATAGCATCTTTGCCCATGTTGAACCACCCCTTACTTATGGAGGACCGGTTCCCTCCACTCATTTGAATCATGTTGGTCCTCCTCCTAAGTTTGTGAAAAATGAGGATTTTGCCTCTTGGGTCTACCGTTTTAAACGTCATTTAAATCATAGTTCTACTAATCTTTGGAGAATTATTGAGCAAGGTTTCTACCCGCATGACCCAAGCAACCTCACTCCAAGAGAAGCCGCGGATCATCAATTCAACGAGTCTGCCCTCTTCATTATCCAGGATGCAATCCTACCCGAAGATATTGCGCACCTCCGACCCTTCACCGTGGCCAAGGAAGCATGGCAACATGTTGTTTCCATTTACAAGGGAAGCACAAGCATTCAATGCTCCAACTATGAAGTGGTGCAATATGAAGCCGATGAGTTTGCGATGAATGAAGATGAAGAACCTCGAGAGCTCTACCGGAGATTAACCACTCTTGCGGTCTCACTCCGAGATCATGGGAGCAAGGATACGGATGACAATTGGATCAAGCGCAAGTTTCTCAAGGCCATGATTCCTTACCATAAGGCCATGTCCTCCGTCATCCATCAAAGGTCGGACTTTCACTCCTTGTCCTCAAGTGAAGTGTTGGATGAGTTTGTTGCAATGAGGATCTTGGACAAGACCGCCGACAATGCGGTGTTGCGTTATCAACAAGCAAAGAAGCCCAACCTTGCTTTGAATGCCAAGGCTGGCATGGAAGAAGAGGGTGATGAGGAAGAAGAGGAGTGTTGCCCCGAAGATACCAAGTACGCATATCATGAGCACATGGCTCTCGCTTCACGGCAATTTTGGAGCAAGAAGAATTCAAGGCCCAACTTCAACAAGAACAACTCAAGTGGCGCCAAGGGCAAGCAACACATGAGGACATGCTATAATTGTGGCAATGTGAGCCACTTTGTTGTGGAGTGCCCATACAAGAAGAGGGAAGACAATGGTGGCAAGCTTATCCGAAAAGACAAGGTCAAGTCCTTCCCCAACAAGAACAACTTCGCCAAGAAGACTCCTCCCAAGGGGTTGGTGGCACACGAAGAGTACAATGAGGATGATGATGATGATGAAGACGGTGAGACGGTTGCCATGGCCTCCGTTGCCATTGCAACAACTCCACGGGTGTCCCTCTTCGATTCACCCAACGAGAACATCACCGCCAAGTGCCTCATGGCTAAAGCCACCAACAAGGTAACCCCCAACATCAAAACTACCATCATTACTAATCCTTCCTTGATGGATTGCATTGATGAAAGTGAGGGGACGAAGGAGGAGGAAAATGAATTTGAGTCTTTTATGAGTAAGCTCAAGGGTAAATCCAAGAAGCACTTTGTTGCTCTCTTGGAACAACTTGATGAAGCCAATGACATGATCGAGGCTCACGAAGAAACCATCTCTAAGATGGAAGGGCATAGTCGTGACTATGCCGATGAGATATTGGATCTCTCTAATGCGCTTGAGGAAGAGCGTGGTCATTGTTTGGCTCTTGAGGAGTCACACAACGATGATCATGCTAAATTAAAGAAAGATCTTGATCTTGCTCTTGTTGTATCTCGTGTGCTCAATTCCGAGAAGGCTAAACTTGGGGTTGACCATGCTAGACTCAAGGAGGAGTTTGATGTACTTGACAAGGCTCACAAGGCCTTGAAGGGTGCACATGCTAGCCTCAAAGAGTCTCATGATCAACTCCAAGTGAAGCTAACCAAGGAGAAAGCCACATTTCCTCATATGGTTCTAATTGATAATGCAAATGCTACTAACCCGTGTTGTGAGCATGTGCATCTTGTGGAGGAGAATGCAAAGTTGAAGGAGCAACTTGAGAAAGGCCTTGTGTCTTGCATACAAGGTGAGAAGAACCTCAACGAACTTTTGAGCAATCAAAAGGAAGTGGTGGGCAAGGAGGGAATTGGGTTTGCACCCAAGTCCAAGAACAAGAAGAAGAATGACAAGGCCAAATGACCTCTTCCTATCAAGCAAACTTTTGTGAAGAAGGGAGAGGGTTCTCCTAAGGAGAAGAAGAACAATGTGAAGGGTGGTGGTGTCAAGAAGGGCAATGCCACCCCTTCCAACAAAGCCGGCGACTTTAACCCTTCCTATGTGTTATGCCGTGCTAGTGATGGGCATGTTTATGCTAAATTTGTTGGTTCTCCTTATGAGTACATTGAATGGTCTATTTGGGTTCCTAAGACCCTTGTTGCTAACATCAAAGGACCCATTAAAAAATGGGTACCTAAAACCAAGCATTGATCTCTTGTAGGTGTTTGCTTCCGGTGGGGGACCATGGTTGCTCGATAGTGGAGCCACAAATCATATGACTGGAAGCAAGGACTTGGTGGTGGACGTGCACAAGATTTCATCTATGCCCACCAATGTCGAGTGGGGTGATGCCTCGTCTTCTAAGGTATTGGGTCTTGGCAAGGTTGTCATTTCTCATGATCTCATGATCGAGAAAGTCATGCTTGTTGAGTCCGTTGCATACAATTTACTTTCCGTTCGTCAACTTGCACTCATGGGCTTTGCCACCTTCTTTGATATTGATACTATGGCCCTCTTGTGGAGCAAGACTCTTAAAGTAGCCTTTGTTGGGCATGTCGAGAACGGTCTTTATGTGATTAACTTTTCGGAGCGACCCACTAAGACCGCGACATGCCTAATGGCTAAAGTTGACGTGGGTTGGCTTTGGCATCGCCGTTCAGCCCATGTCAATATGAGATCTTTGCAAAGTCTTCTCAAGGGGGACCATGTCTGTGGACTAACAAATGTTAGTTTTGCCAAAGATCGTGCTTGCAGTGCTTGTATCGAAGGAAAGCTACATGAGAAGGCTCACCCTCCCACGACTATCATCTACTCGAAGAGGCCCTTGGAGCTCCTTCACTTGGATCTCTTTGGACCTCCATCCTTTGATAGTCTTGGGGGTAGAAAGTATTGCTTGGTGATTGTGGATGATTATTCAAGATACACTTGGGTATATTTCTTCAAGAGGAAGAGCGAGACCCAACAAACCATCATCGACTTTGCAAATGAAGCTCAACGCCAACACAATGCAAAGATCTTGACGATAAGAAGTGACAATGGCACCGAGTTCAAGAACTACACCTTGGATCAGTTTCTTAGTGATGAGGGGATCAAGCATCAATATTCTGCTCCTTACACCCCTCAACAAAATGGTGTGGCGGAGAGGAAGAACCGGACGTTGATGGATGCGGCAAGGACCATGATGGTGGAGTTCAAGTCTCCGTACAACTTTTGGGCCGAAACCATCAACACCGCTTGTCATGCATCCAATCAGCTCTATCTTCGCAAAGGCTTGAACAAGACTCGATATGAGATACTCACCGGTAACAATCCTAACCTCAAGTACTTCCGGGTGTTCGGGTGTAAGTGTTTCATTCTCAAGAAAGGTGTTCGTTTGTCTAAATTTGAGGCTAGAGCTCATGAGGGCATATTTGTTGGTTATGCTACAAACTCTCATGCTTACCGTGTCCTCAACAAGTCCACCGGACTCATTGAGGAGATGTGTAACATGGAGTTTGATGAGAATAACGGCTCCCAAGTGGAGCAAAGTGGTACTTGTTATGTAGGTGATGAAATTCCTCCCCAAGCCATAAGAAGAATGGGTGTTGGTCATATCCTACCCATTGAGGAACCCCTTGTGGCCGAAGGAGAAGGACAATGTTCCACTCAAGTGGAACCATCACCAACCCAAGACCCACACGCTTCCGAAGAACAAAGTGAAGGCCCTCAACCAAATGAACAAGATCAAGGGCAAGATCAACCTCAAAATGGTGGTGAACCACCAAATCATGCCCAAGGTCAAGTTTTTACCACCGAGCAAGTTCAAGATCAAGAGCAAGCTCAAGATCGAGATCAAGCTCAAGACGATGCTCACAATGATCAAATTACCGCTCCTCAACTCTCTCTCGAGGAGGAATTGGAGCGTCGTGCCGCTAAGATTGCATCCAAGCTCACTACCAAAGATCATCTTATGAAGAATGTGCTTGGAAGCTTGAGAAAGGGGGTAAGCACTCATAGACAATTAGCAAACTATTGTGAACATCACGCGTTTGTTTCTTGTGTTGAACCCCAAAAGGTCTATGAGGCGCTCGAGGATCCAGATTGGCTTAATGCCATGCATGAAGAACTCAATAACTTCGAGCACAACAAGGTGTGAAGATTGGTGCCAAGGCCAACGGGGAACCATAATGTCATTGGAACCAAGTGGATATTCAAGAACAAGCAAGATGCTCATGGGATTATCGTTCGCAACAAGGCTCGTTTGGTAGCACAAGGCTACTCCCAAGTCGAGGGTATCGACTACAGTGAAACCTTTGCTCCCGTTGCTCGCCTTGAATCCATTCGTTTGTTGATTGCTTATGCTTCTCATCATAATTTCAAGTTGCAACAAATGGATGTGAAGAGTGATTTTCTTAATGGTCCTATTAATGAGTTGGTGTATGTCAAACAACCCCCTGGGTTTGAGGATCCCGAGTTCCCCAATCATGTGTACCAACTCAATAAGGCACTCTATGGCCTTAAACAAGCCCCACGTGCATGGTATGAGCACCTTACCGAGTTGTTGCAAGATCGTGGGTTTGAAATTGGGAAAATCGACCCCACTCTTTTTACTAAGAAGGTCAAAGGGGAGTTGTTTGTATGCCAACTATATGTTGATGATATTATCTTTGGTTCTCCTAACAAAGCTTTCAATGAAGAATTTGCCGCTCTCATGACCTCGAAGTTCAAGATGTCCATGATGGGAGAGTTGAAGTTCTTCCTTGGGTTCGAAATCAAACAAAGAAGAGAAGGAACCTTCATCAACCAAGCCAAATACACTCAAGACATGCTCAAGAGATTCAAGCTCAGCGATGTCAAGCCGGCTTCCACTCCAATGCCCATCAAATGCCAACTTGACATAGATCCCAATGGTAAAGCGGTGGATCAAAAGGTATATCATTCCATGATTGGCTCCTTGCTTTACCTTTGTGCATCTAGACCGGATATCATGTTGAGTGTGGGAATTTGTGCATGGTTTCAAGCCGCACCTAAGGAAAGCCACTATGTGGCGGTCAAGCGAATCTTTCGATATTTGGCTCATACCCCAAACTTTGGCTTATGGTACCCAAGAGGAGCAAACTTCAACCTTGTGGGCTTTTCGGACTCGGATTGGGCGGGAGACAAAGTGGATAGGAAGTCAACTTCCGGAGGGTGCCAATTTCTTGGTTGCTCTTTGGTGAGTTGGTCTTCTAAGAAGCAAAGTTGTGTGTCTCCCTTGTCCATCGAAGCGGAGTATGTGGCCGTCGGTAGTTGTTGTGCTCAACTTCTTTGGATGAGGCAAACTTTAAAGGAGTACGGTGTCATTTGTGACAAAGTGCCTCTTTGGTGTGACAAGGAAAGTGCCATCAAGATCTCTCTCAACCCGGTGCAACACTTCAAGACGAAGCATATTGAGATTCGGTATCACTTTATCCAGGATCATATTAGGCGAGGGGAGATCGAGCTCAACTATGTCAACACTCATGATAACCTTGCAGATATCTTCACGAAGCCCTTGGATGAAGCAAGATTTCGCGAGTTAAGGCATGAGCTAAATATCATTGATTCGAGCAATGTGGCTTGAACCCTTGCACACACCCCATACTCATCTTGATGTCTTGTTTAGGTGTAGGCATGGACATAGGGGGAGTGTTGTTCTCTCAATGAACTCTCCCTCCCCCCATTATGCATAAATTGATCAACTCTTTCACATTAGCCATTTTTTATGGTACTTGTGCTTCAAAGACGAGTTTTGGTCATGGGCCCAAGGATAATTCTTCGCGGTGCCATACCAATTGACTCAAACATAGGTGGCTCCGGCCACCGCCCTCTCTTTAAAGAGGTTGTGTTTCGTGTTTGGTTGGTCCTTGTTGTCTCTTGCTTTCCCTTGAGCCACGTTTGTGGTTGTGTTGCCTCGTGTGTGTGCTCTTCTGCGTGTCCGGTTGCTTGAAGGTTGCATTGCAAAGGCCGTGTTTTTCTATTTTTGTCAAATCTTGCACTTTCTTGGGTTTACGGTACTACCGTGGTGAGCCACGGTACTACCGCAGGAGATGGGTTACCCTGTGCGTGCACAGCTGCATCCCAGGCACGGTACTACCGCTTCCATCGCGGCAGTAATTTTTTACTGCCGCTGGAAGAGCGGTACTACCGCCCTGCATGCGGTACTTCCGCCCGGGCGGTACTACCGCGATGACCCGTGGTACTACCGCGCTGTCGCGAGAGTGTGGGGGTTAAGAGCGGGCAGGGGGAGTTCCAACTCCCCCATACCCATTCATCTATTTTCCCCACTTCGTCTCTCTCTCTCTCCTGCCCAAGAATGACGCCGGAGGACCTCGTCGGATCTCCGTCTCCGGCCGCTCTCCTCGCATTCTGACCGGTGGGATCGTTCCCCACCTCGCCCTCTTGCCATGGACCCCGGTATCTCCCCTAGTCCCTCTCCTTTTTGCCCCGTTTTTGTGCTTCTAGGTCTTGGGGAGATGCATGTGTTGTTCGTGTGATTTTCGGCTAAATCTTTGCAAGAGGAGATTGTAGGAGAGTGCTAGTGCAGTAGATATGATATTTGGTGTGATACAACAGTGTAGTTTTGATCAACGGTAGTACCAATCTACTTTTACGGATGTTTTTTAGATCCATAGAGGCTGTTCATCTGCGATTTGGTTCCGTGCGGTACTACCGCTCCTCCTGGAGCGGTACTACCGCTCCTCCTGGAGCGGTACTACCGCTCACTCGCTCGTGAACCGCCCCGCGCGGTAACCGCTCTGCTGGAGCGGTACTACCGCCCGGGCGCGGAAGTAAAATTTTACTTCCGCTCCAGGCGCGGTACTACCGTGCCACCCGGGCACGGTACTACCGCGGATGGAGCGGCTGTAAAATTTTACATCCGTGATCTGGCCCGGTACTACCGTTGAGTTAACAATTGCCTTGTTTTTTCCACTCAATCTCATTTCTACGTGTTTCGTTTGGTTTTGGCCGTGGACTTTGCAATGACCCTTCTCGTCCTTCTCGTGTGTTTGTGTTTTGTGTCATAGGTGGTGGCTCCAATGTCCGTCGCTCGAATCCCAGCCACGACACAAGCTCCAAGCGGCTTCGCAACCAAGAAGAACCTGAGGGCTCCACCCCCCAACACAACATCAAGTCCATAGCTAGCAAGTTTAAGGAGCCAAATATGGGCATGGATGAGATGCCTCTAGCCGAGTTCATCACTCGAAGGAGGCTCAACCCCTATGTGAAGCCTCGTGAGAATGTCAGAGGAAATGATTTGTTCTGGACCAAGCAGCAGAATCTCATATACCTCGATGTGATCAAGTACAAGCAGAACATCTATGTTCCAGTTCAGTGGATTGATATGGGTCATCTGAAGAAGGACCGGGCATACTTTGGCGAGCCGTTGGATTTGGTGGAGCAGTTTGGCATTGAAGAATTTATCACGTTCCACATGGACTTTGACGCGGAGATCGTGGCTCAGTTCTTTGCTTCCGTCCACTTCCACACGGATGAGGAGCGGACTATGACTTGGATGACCAATGGGAAGAGGATGACTGCTAAGTGGAAGGAATTCATGGAGATGTTGCATGTTCGTGATGAGGGGCTCAATGTGCCCATTGGTGTCTGCCCTCATGGCAACCCAGAGTCCGCCAACAAGAACAAGCTTCAACCGTTCCTTGTGGAGAAGACGTTAGCCAATGGCAAGAAGACTTGGGTGCTCAACCCTTTTCTTGACGTCATGCATCGGATCTTCTGCAACACTCTCTTTCCGTGCATTGGTGACAAGGACAAGGTGCATGCCTATCTCGTGGACATGATGCTTCTTTGTGAGGAGGCGCGTCATCAAATTCCTAGACCACTTGATGTCTCTCATATCATGTGGTGTGAGCTCCGGTTTGCGGTCTTCAATCGCAAAGTTCCCATCTATGGACCATATTTGCACCTTTTGATCTCGAAGACTTGGGAGAAGCTCTTTCCGGGTGAAGAATTTCTTGCTCCAAACTGGGTTCCTCATGAGCCTATCAAGCTGCGTCAGAAGAACAAGTGGGCTAATACCACAACCCGGGCTGAGGCTGAGGCTGCACGGATGGATGTTGATGAGGACGAGTTTGAGGAGGAGGAGGCTGAGGACAGTTCTGCGGGGTACGCTCCTCCCTCTACTGAGCCCTCTTGGGCTAAGAGGCTGAAGGCAAAGATGAAGGCTCTGTTCTGCATGCAGGCCAAGGGGCAGTACAAGACCCATGTTGCTTAGAAGGAGAGTCGCCAGCGCGACAAGAGGATCTTAAGGACGTTCGGCGAGCACGTGTCGAGCGGGTCAGAGAAGAACATCACTCCTGAGGCTGACTGGATGGCGAAGCAAGACTATCAGTGGACTGAGTCAGAGGAGGAGTCCCCTCCCGTTGCCGAGACAGATGAGGAGATTGTTGGGTGATCACTGCTGAGGGAGCTATCACCTGTGTCGTAGGTGTCCTCTCTGCCTTTTTGGTGTCTCGATGCCAAAGGGGGAGAGAGTGTGGGATTTGCGAGTCTTTCGTCTTGTGTCTTTTTGCTTTCGTTGATCTCTCGTTTTGCTTTGTTTTGTGGTTGTGTTTGTGTCAGTCCAGGAGACTTTCATATGGTGTGAGACATATGCACTCAAGCTTATCTTATCTTATTGTCTAGTATGTTTAGTAGCTTGTGAGCTTGTGCTATCATGTGCCCTTTACCTCTTGCTCTCGCACTTTACCTTGCATCCATGCTTAGTGTAGTTTATTTTGTTGTAAGGATTGCCTTGTCTATAAAATATAGGGGGAGTGTTGATCCTAGTATGTGTGCCGTGCAGTCCAAAGCATATCTATAGAGTGCACACATCTAGGGGGAGCCTGTCTATATTTTATAGATGTTGAGTTTGCTTATGTTCATTTTATATCCTTATGTGCAAATCCAGTATTGTCATCAATCCACCAAAAAGGGGGAGATTGTAAGGGCATATTTTTCCCTATGTGGTTTTGGTGATTGATGACAATGCATTTGCGGACTAATCGTGTGCATTGAGCATTTCAGATATCTCATGTCTAGGCACAAGACGATTCGGTGCCCCTCGGAGCCTAGTGAAGACGGCGTTTCTCTACGTTTCTTTTTGGTGGATTTGAGTCATAGGAAAGCCGTACTATTAAGAGGGGGTCCGCGTCGGAAAGGTTAGGGTGGAATCAACACGTACACGTCTGTTCCTTTGCACCACCTTTCCTTTGCTTCTTTGGAGCACCGTCCGTTTATCCGTGTCTTTACAAAATGAAGGCTCCCAAGTGCTATAGTTCTGTGGCGTGCGGTAGTACTGCTCAACGGAGCAGTAGTACCGCAGTAGCCCACGGTAGTACCGGCCAGGGAAGCGGTAGTACCACTCTATGCGGTAGTACCGCTCCTCAGGTGCGGTAGTACCGTGACCTCTAGCCCAGAACACTGGCATGCGCGGAAGTAGGAGCGGAAGTAATTTTTTACATCCGCGCCCTACGCGGTAGTACCGCTCTCAGCATGCGGTAGTACTGTGCTGGATTTTTGCACAGACCGAGAATCAGCGGAAGTAGCCACGGATGTAATTTTATTAGTCCGTGCCTTCCCAGCCTAGTCGAACCCTGCCTTGCTGTAGTACCGCAAGGGCGCGCGGTAGTACCGCTCCGGCGGTTCTACCGCTCGTTGTTTTAACACAACAGGGCCTCGTCTGGTCTCTGCCGCGGGAGCGGTAGTACCGCATCGTGGAGCGGTAGTACCGTGATGCCTTGCGGTAGTACCGCGGCTTTGTGCGGTAGTACCGCATGTCGCGGGCTGAATAAGTGGGTAACGGTTGGATCTTTCCTCCCACTATAAAAAGGGGTCTTCTTCCCCAAGTTGACCACCTCTGCTCTTCCCAAGCTCCATTGTTGCTCAAAGCTCCATTTTCGCCCGATCTCTCTCCCTAGCCAATCAAACTTGTTGATTTTCTAAGGATTGGTTGAGAAGGCCCCGATCTACACTTCCACCAAGAGAAATTTGATTCCCCCCACTAATCCCTTGCGGATCTTGTTACTCTTGGGTGTTTGAGCACCCTAGACGGTTGAGGTCACCGCGGAGCCATATTCCATTGTGGTGAAACTTCGTGGTGTCGTTGGGAGCCCCCAATTAAGTTGTGGAGATTGCCCCAACCTTGTTTGTAAAGGTTCGGTCGCCGCCTCCAAGGGCACCAATAGTGGAATCACGGCATCTCGCATTGTGTGAGGGCGTGAGGAGAATACGGTGGCCCTAGTGGCTTCTTGGGGAGCATTGTGCCTCCACACCGCTCCAACGGAGACGTACTTCCTCTCAAAGGGAAGGAACTTCGGTAACACATCCTCGTCTCCACCGGCTCCACTTTTGGTTATCTTTTACCTTTACTTGTGCAAGCTTAATTTATGTTGTATCCCTTGCTTGCTTGTGTGCTTGTTGTTGTTGCATCATATAGGTTGCTCACCTAGTTGCATTTCTAGACAACCTACTTTGATGCAAAGTTTAAATTGGTAAAGAAAAGCTAAAAATTGTTAGTTGCCTATTCACCCCCCCCCCCCCCCCCTCTAGTCAACTATATCGATCCTTTCAAAAGGGACCTTAAAATCATGTCCATAGTCAAGTTCCCATATGTCCACTATGTAACCATAATATGTGTCCTTTCCCCTGTTGGTTGCTGCATCAAAGCGAACACCACTGTTTTGGTTGGTGCTCTTTTGATCTTGGGTGATCATGTAAAATGTATTCCCATTTATCTCGTACCCTTGGTAAGTCAATACAGTCAAAGATGGTGTCCTGGCCAACGAGTACAGCTCATCTCCAACAATGTTGTTACCCATGAGATGTGTTTGCAACCAACTGCCGAAAGTCCTGATGTGTTCACATGTAATCCAATCGTCAGACTGCTCCAGGTGTTTGGAGCGCAGAATATTCTTGTGTTCATTGACATACGGGGTCACCAAGTTAGAATTCTGTAGAACTGTGTAGTGTGCTTGAGCCCAAGAATGCATGTCCCTACATATTATTGAATCCGCTCCTAGCATGCCTTTTCTAGACAGTCTCCCCTCACACCGCGATTGAGGGAGACCAACCGGCTTAAGGTCAGGAATAAAGTCAACACAAAACCCAATGACCTCCTCTGTTTGATGGCCCATGGAGATGCTTCCTTCTGGCCTAGCATGGTTACGAACATATTTCTTTAAGACTCCCATGAACCTCTCAAAGGGGAACATATTGTGTAGAAATACAGGACCCAGAATGGCAATCTCGTCGACTAGATTAACTAGGACGTGCGTCATGATATTGAAGAAGGATGGTGGGAACACCAACTCGAAACTGACAAGACATTGCACCAAATCATTCTTTAACCTTGGTAGGATTTCTGGATCAATTACCTTCTGAGAGATTGCATTGAGGAATGCACATAGCTTCACAATGGCTAATCGAACGTTTCCGGTAGAAACCCCCTCAATGCAACCGGAAGCAGTTGCGTCATAATCACGTGGCAGTCATGAGACTTTAGGTTCTGGAACTTTTTCTCTGCCATATTTATTATTCCCTTTATATTAGACGAGAAGCCAGACGGGACCTTCATACTGAGTAGACATTCAAAGAAGATTTCCTTCTCTTCTTTGGTAAGAGCGTAGCTGGCAGGACCTTGATACTGCTTTGGATGCATGCCGTCTTTTTCGTGCACACGTTGCTGGTCCTCCCATGCCTCCGGTGTATCTTTTGTCTTCCCATACATGCCCAAGAAGCCTAGCAGGTTCACGCAAAGATTCTTCGTCACGTGCATCATGTCAATTGCAGAGCAGACCTCTAGGTCTTTCCAATAGGGTAGGTCCCAAAATATAGATTTCTTCTTCCACATGGGTGTGCGTCCCTCAACGTCATTCGGAACAGATTGTCCGCCAGGACCCTTTCCAAAGATTATTTGTAAATCCTTGACCATATCAAGTATGTCATCACCAGTACGAAGGACGGGCTTCTTCCGGTGATATGCCTCACCTTTGAAATGCTTGTCTTTCTTTCTTAAGAGATGGTTGGTCGGAAGAAATCGACGATGTCCCAGGTACACATTCTTCTTGCATTTGTCCAAATATATACTTTCGGTATCATCTAAACAGTGCGTGCATGCGTGGTATCCCTTGTTTGTCTGTCCTGAAAGGTTACTAAGAGCAGGCCAATCATTGATGGTTACAAACAGCAACGCATGTAGGTCAAATTCCTCCTGTTTGTGCTCATCCCACACACGTACACCTTTTCCATTCCACAGCTGTAAAAGTTCTTCAACTAATGACCTTAGGTACACATCAATGTCGTTGCCAGGTTGCTTAGGGCCTTGGATGAGCACTGGCATCATAATGAACTTCCGCTTCATGCACAACCAAGGAGGAAGGTTATAGATACATTAGAGTCACAGGCCAGTTGCTATGATTGCTGCTCTGCTCCCCAAAAGGATTAATGCCATCTTCACTTAAACCAAACCATATGTTCCTTGCGTCACCTGCAAAGTCCCCCCACTTTCTCTTGATTTTTCTCCACTGCGACCCGTCAGTGGGTGCTCTCAACTTCCCGTCTTTCTTACGATCTTCTTTGTGCCATCGCAACAACTTGGCATGCTCTTTGTTTCTGAACAGACGTTTCAACTGTGGTATTATAGGAGCATATCACATCACCTTGGCAGGAACCCTCTTCCTGGGGCGCTCGCCTTCAACATCACCAGGGTCATCTCGTCTGATCTTATACCACAATGCACCGCATACCGGGCATGCGTTCAATTCCTCATACTCACCGCGGTAGAGGATGCAGTCATTAGGGCATGCATGTATCTTCTGCACCTCCAATCCTAGAGGGCAGAGAACCTTCTTTGCTTCGTACGTACTGTCAGGCAATTCATTATCCTTTGGAAGCTTCTTCTTCACTATTTTCAGTAGCTTCCCAAATCTGTTGTCAGATACACCATTCTCTACCTTCCACTGCAGCAATTCCAGTGCGGTACCGATCTTTGTGTTGCCATCTTCGCAATTTGGGTACAACCCTTTTTTGTGATCCTCTAACATGCGATCGAACTTCAACTTCTCCCTTTCACTTTTTCATTCTCTCTATGCATCAACAATGACCCGGCGAAGATCATCATCGGGCACATTGTCTGGTTCCTCTTGATCTTCAGCTTCCCCCGTTGCAGTATCACCGTATTCAGGGGGATAGTTGTCATCATCCTCTTCTTCTTCGTTGTCTTCCATCATAACCCCTCTTTCTCCCTGCTTGGTCCAAACATTATTGTGCGGCATGAAACTCTTCTCAAGCAGGTGGATGTGAAGGGTTTTCGAGGAAGACTGATCCTTCGTATTCCCATAGACAGTACATGGACAATACATAAAACCATTCTGCTTGTTTGCCTCAGCCACTTCGAGAAAATTATGCAGGCCCGTAATGTAGTAAGAGGTGCGTCGGTCACCGTACATCCATTGCCGGTTCATCTGCGGGCATTATATAATTAAGTATATCAAAAACCATTACAGAACATCATGAATAGAGAAGTGACCAAATTAATACAAGTTCATCATCACATTAAAACCAAAGTACAGTAGTGATCAAATGTTATTACTAAAAAAATAAATACATAACGTTCATACATAGTTCTCATAGAACAACATACAGCTCTCTAGAGCATCTAATTAAAACATACATTGAAACTAACATACAACTATGTCAAACATTTAAATGCAACAACAAATGCGATCATAACCGCAACTAAGGTAACAATTGATCCAACAACATAATGATATCAAGCCTCATTATCAATGGCATATTTTCTTATCTTTCTAATCTTCAAGCGCATTGCATCCATCTTGATCTTGTGATCATCGACGACATCGGCAACATGCAACTCCAATTTCATCTTCTCTTCCTCAATTCTTTTAAATTTTTCTTTCAAATACTCGTTTTATTTTTCAACTAAATTTAACCTCTTGACAAGAGGGTCGGTTGGAATTTCCGGTTCACATACCTCCTAGATAAAAACATCTATGTCACGTTGGTCGGCATAATTGTCGTAAACACTAAATGAAACAAATAGTTATAAAAGATAATATACCACATCCGAATCATAGACCAGACGAGGGCCGACGGGGGCGGATACCAAAACCATGGCACTATATAATAACCGACAATAATAAAAGTAAGAAATTTATACAAGTATCTATGTAAATCATGCAAGTAAGAATCTTTTATTTTAAGAAGAAGATAAGAACAAGAGGCTCACCACGGTGCTGCCGGCGACGAGATCGGCGCGGGCGATCGACGACGGTGAGGACGGGGACGGGATGGGATGGACCGCCAAACCTAGACAAATCTTGGGGAAAATGGAGCTTGGAGGTCGACCTTGGAGAGGAGAAAGCTTAAGCGTGGCTCGGGCATTTCATCGAACACCTCATGTGCATAGGAGGTGAGAGAAGAACATCACACTCCTCCCACACTTCGGCCGGCCAAAAAACAGAGGAGTGAGTGGGCAGGGGCGAGCATATATATAGGCATCTCTTTAGTCCCGGTTTGTGGCTAGAACCGGGACAGAAGACTGACCTTTAGTCCCGGTTCCAGCCACCAACCTGGACTAAAGGGGCTGCGCCAGGAGCGAGGACCTTTAGTCCCGGTTCGTGTCTAGAACCGGGACTAAAGGGGTCAGACGAACCGGGACTGGTGCCTGCCGAGGCCCGGCCGGCGTCCTGGCCTCACGAACCGGGACTGATGCACCCATTAGTCCCGGTTCGTAACACGACCGAGACTAATGCACTTATCTGGCCTGGACCAAAGCCCCGTTTTCTACTAGTGTATGATAAATGCTTCTACTGGACCGATGGGTCCTCTCTCATGTTCTTGCTCCCAAGCACCTCATATTTCGAACTTCTCCCTCCCGAGCACCTCTGCATTCTGCCGTCACCTCCTCAATGGGCGGGCATGGGGGGACCAGCCAGCCAAATGCCTTCCATAGGTGATCTATCTCCCCCTTTGTATGCTGGTTAATCCATGGGTTCCCTTCCCCTCCATTGGTCGCTCTGGTGGCGGCAGGAGGGACGGGAACCCTAACTATGAAGCTGACGACTGATAACCCACAAGTATAGGGGATCGCAACAGTTTTCGAGGATAGAGTATTCAACCCAAATTTATTGATTCGACACAAGGGGAGCCAAAGAATATTCTCAAGTATTAGCAGCTGAGTTGTCAATTCAACCACACCTGAAAGACTTAATATCTGCAGCAAAGTATTTAGTAGCAAAGTTGTATGGAAGTAACGGTAACGGTGGCAAAAGTAACAGTAGCAGTTTTGTAGTAATCGTAACAGTGGCAACAGAAAAGTAAAGTAGCAAAGATCAATATGTGAAAAGCTCGTAGGCAATGGATCAGTGATGGATAATTATGTTGGATGGCATTCATCATGCAACAGTTATAACATAGGGTGACACAGAACTAGCTCCAATTCATCAATATAATGTAGGCATGTATTCCGAATATAGTCATACGTGCTTATGGAAAAGAACTTGCATGACATCTTTTGTCCTACCCTCCCCTGGCAGCGGGGTCCTATTGGAAACTAAGGGATATTAAGGTCTCCTTTTAATAGAGAACCGGACCAAAGCATTAGCACTTAGTGAATACATGAGCTCCTCAAACTACGGTCATCACCGGGAGTGGTCCCGACTATTGTCACTCCGGGGTTGCCGGATCATAACATGTAATAGGTGACTATTGACTTCCAAGATAGGATCAAGAACACAAATATATTCATGAAAACATAATAGGTTCAGATCTGAAATCATGGCACTCGGGCCCTAGTGACAAGCATTAAGCATAGCAAAGTCATAGCAATATCAATCTAAGAACATACTGGATACTAGGGATCAAACCCTAACAAAACTAACTCGATTACATAATAGATCTCATCCAACCCATCACCGTCCAGCAAGCCTATGATGGAATTACTCACGCACGGTGGTGAGCATCATGAAATTGGTGATGGAGGATGGTTGATGATGACGACGGCGACGATTTCCCCTCTCCGGAGCCCTGATCGGACTCCAGATCTGCCCTCCTGACGAAGAACAATAGGTGGCGGCGCCTCCATATCGTAAAATGCGATGAATCCTTCTCTCTGATTTTTTTCTCCCCGAACGTGAATATATGGAGTTGGAGTTGAGGTCGGTGTTGGTCCAGGGGGCCCACAAGGTCGGAGGGCGCGCCCGGGGGGGTAGGGCGCGCCCCCACCCTTGTGGCTAGGGTGTGGCTCCCCTGCTGCTGATTCTTTTGCCAATATTTTTAATTAATTCCAAAAGTTATCTCCGTTGATTTTCAGGTCATTCCGAGAACTTTTTATTCTGCACAAAAATAACACCATGGCAATTCTGCTGAAAACGGCGTCAGTCCGGGTTAGTTCCATTCAAATCATGCAAATTAGAGTCCAAAACAAGGGCAAAAGAGTTTGGAAAAGTAGATACGATGGAGACGTATCAACTCCCCCAAGCTTAACCCATTGCTTGTTCTCAAGCAATTGAGTTGATAAACTGAAAGTGATAAAGAAAAACTTTTACAAACTCTGTTTGATCTTGTTGTTGCAAATATGTAAACCCAGTATTCAAGTTTTCAGCAAAGATTATGAACAAACCATATTCACAATAACTTTTAGGTCTCACATTTACTCATATCAATGGCATAATCAACTAACGAGCAATAATAATAAATCTCGGATGACAACACTTTTTCAAAATAATCATGATATGATATAACAAGATGGTATCTCGCTAGCCCTTTCTGAGACCGCAAAACATAAATGCAGAGCACCCCTGAAGATCAAGGACTGACTAGACATTGTAATTCATGGTAAAAGAGATCCAGTCATAGTCATACTCAACATCAATTAATAACAAAGCATACAAATGACAGTGGTGCTCTCTAACTGGTGCTTTTTATAAGAGGATGATAACTCAACATAAAAGTAAATAGATAGGCCCTTCGCAGAGAAAAGCAGGGATTTGCAGAGGTGCCAGAGCTCGAGTTTTTGAAATAGAGATAAATAATATTTTGAGCGGCATGCTTTCATTGTCAACATAACAACCAAGAGATCTCGGTATCTTTCATGCTACATACATTATAGGCGGTTCCCAAACAGAATGGTAAAGTTTTTACTCCCCCTCCACCAATCAATCACACTCCATGGCTTGTCCGAAACAACGGGTGCCGTCCAACTATCAACAATCCTGGGGGAGTTTTGATTTGCAATTATTTTGATTTGATTTGAGCATGGGACTGGGCATCCCGATTACCAGCCATTTTCTCGTGAATGATGAGCGGAGTCCATTCATCATGAGAATAACCCACCTAGCATGGAAGATACTGACAGCCCCCAGTCGCCACATGAGCGATTTGGGCATACAAAACAGATTATCATTTGAAGGTTTAGAGTTTGGCACATGCAAATTTACTTGGAACGGCAGGTAAATACCGCATATAGGAAGGTATGGTGGACTCATATGGAACAACTTTGGGTTCATGGAAGTGGATGCACAAGCAGTATTCCCGCTTAGTACAAGTGAAGGCTAGAGAGAGGCTGGGAAGCGACCAACTAGAGAGCGACAACAGTCATAAACATGCATCGAGATTAACCAACATTGAATGCAAGCATGAGTAGGATATAAATCACCATGAACATAAATATCATAGAGGCTATGTTGATTTTGTTTCAATTACATGCGTGAACATGTGCCAAGTCAAGCCACTCGAATCATTCAAAGGAGGATACTGATGTGGATATGTATTAGGGGTAGGGTCCTAAGCATGGCCTACACACCCCACCTGAAGACACCACATGCAAGATTACAAGGAAGATTCCGACTGAAGTAACCATAGCATACGAGCCACTCGACAATCAGCTCACTCGGAAGATCCTACATCCACTTGACAAACTCATTCCACTCGGAGTACCTGATTCCACTCGGATATGCGAAGACCAAACAGTCGAAGAGGCAGTCGGAGCATCATTCTCATAGTGGAGGTTTCGTAGTGGGCTGACATTATGGCATTTATGCCCTTCTTTGTAACATAGGAGGTGAAGGGGTGGCGCACTCTATATAAGCCACCCCCACCACTAGACAGGGGGCAGATTCTTCTCCTCCTAGCTCTCTCTCTCGCCATTAGTCTCAGGACTTGTCCAGGCATGAAGATCCGTTCTTCTCTCTCCCACACATACATTGTAATCTCCGGATACATACTCAGATAAAACAAAGCCTCTCTGGAGCACGAGACGTAGGGTTGTTATCTCCATCGTGAGAGGCCCGAACTCGATAAAACCACCGTGTCACCCATTTGCATCTCGATAGATCATGCTCCTTTACCCTACCCCCTTCGTATTGTCGGAATCGTTCCCACGACAGTTGGCGCCCACCTTGGGGCATGGCGTCTATCGAGCCATGATGCAAATGGTTTTATTTCTTTGATCTTCGTCCGTTGGTCAACAATCATCGATGGAGAATTTGATTCAGGATGTTCCAGACATCGCTCCATTCACTGGAAAGTCATGACACTCTGCGTACAGAAGGATCAGGGAGTTGCTCATCTCAACTTGTCCTCTTTACAATCAAACAATGATCTAACAATGGTTTGTTCTTCTTATGTATGCACACGAGCTTATACAAAAGGACGCCTCCCTTTGTTCCGATTAGTGGATCGGCTCCCGGACGATGAAGCGTCGTCGTCCGCCCGTCATCATCTCACGAACTCATCTGTGACGCCGTCGCCGAGCGCCCACACACGCGCAGCCGCTAACGCTCGGCCTGATTCCCCGACCGGGTGACCACGACGATCGGCGGTCGACCCGGTTCCTCGGGCGACAAGGCGTGGCTGCCGGCAATCCGCCCAGTTCCGCGAGTGTCGAAGCGCGACTCCGATCGGCGCACGGTTCCGGCTCCCCGAGCAGTGAAACGCGATCACCAGCGCTCACGTCGCCCTCGCCCTTGGCTGTGCCGGCCCGCAACTCCCGCGCCTGGTCTGCGACCAGCTGCTCATCCTCCTCGTCGCCACCTCTCGGCCGCTGTCCAATTCCGGCCAGACCGGCCTTTTCCACCGCAGCGGGGCTCTCCTTCGGGCTGCCTCTACAACTCTCCTTCTCATTTCAACTCCCATCGCATGCAGAATCTTCTTTAATTCTTGCTTAATTAGCACTAATCCCTCCTGCATGCAGGTCCTGGACGTGGGGCAACTCCTTCAATGCGTTGGACGTGGACAATCACACCTAAATACCAGGGCTTTATTGCTCCATGACTAACCGACCGAGCTCTGCACCAAATCAACCTCCTCGAGGGATAACTGCATGCAGGAAAAAAGGAAACGGAAGGACTGGCTCCCACCAGTACGCCGCTCTGCTGGCTCCGCTTCGTCAGGACTTCGTTATTGTACTTGCTGGTTGGCAGGGTGGTTCGCTGGAGCCGGCACTCCGCACGTCGTCTCTGCCTCGACAAGACCCAGCACTCGGCAGCAACTCCCTTCAGTCGGCATGGTCACTCGGATGGGACTAGTTCACTCGGACCAAACCAGATCACTGGCACTTGGTCGTCTGTGCGCCGCCACTCGGCCGCCCGTGCATCATCACTCGACTGGGCATGTTCTTAGCCGCCCTGCACGCGGTCACGAAGCTGTTCGCGTCTACATCACTCGGACGCCCCGCGCATCGCCACTTCGCGGGACGCGTCAACTTCACTCGGACGCCCCACGCATCGCCACTCCATGGGACGCATCTACTTCACTTGGACACCCCGTGCGTCGCCACTCCGCGGGACGCGTCTACTTCACTCGGATGCCCCGCGCTTCGCCACTCCGCGGGACGCGTCTACTTCACTGGGACACCCCGTGCGTCGCCACTCCGCGGGACGCGTCTACTTCACTCGGACGCCCCGCGCATCGCCACTCCACAGGATGCATCTACTTCACTTGGACACCCCGTGCGTCGCCACTCCACGGGACGCGTCTACTTCACTCGGATGCCCCGCGCTTCGCCACTCCGCGGGATGTGTCTACTTCACTGGGACACCCCGTGCGTCGCCACTCCGTGGGACGCATCTACTTCACTCAGACGCCCCGCGCATCGCCACTCCGTGGGACGCGTCTACTTCACTCGGACGCCCTGTGCGTCACCACTACGCCCCGTGTGTCGCCACTCAGCTAGACACGACTTCTGCACTCGCCGCCCCGCGCACGGTCACCAAGACAGGGCACTCTGCTGATCACTCGGACGGATTCACTCGGCCGTTCAATTGGTCGGGGGATTTACTCGGACAACATGCGCTCCAGTCAACATACACTCGGACAGTCCGCCAGCACTCGGCCACCCGCGTGTTGTCGTCACTCGGATGTCACATAGTCGGACGCGTCTACACCACTCGGCCGTTCCGTGCATAGCCACTCGGCTGGGCATGTCCTCATCGACTTGCCCGCTCGGCCGCCCCGCGCGTCGCCGCTCAATTGTGCGCGTCTTCATCGACTTGCCCGCTCGGCCGCCCTGCGCGTCGCCGCTCAGTTGGGCGCGTCTTCATCGACTTGCCCGCTCGGCCGCCCCGCGCGTCGCCGCTCAGTTGGGCGCATCTTCATCAACTTGCCCGCTCGGCCGCCCCGCGCGTCGCCGCTCAGTTAGGGCCCATCTTCATCAACTTGCCCGCTCGGCCGCCCCGCGCGTCGCCTCTCGGTTGGTCACCTCATCACCACACGGCCGCTCCGCGCGTCGCCTCTCGGTTGGTCACCTCATCACCACTCGGCCGCTCCGCGCGTCGCCACTCGATTGGTCACGTCATCACCACTCGGCCACTCCGCGCGTCGCCTCTCGGTTGGTCACCTCATCACCACTCGGCCGCCCCGCGCGTCGCCTCTCAGTTGGTCACCTCATCACCACACGGCCGCTCCGCGCGTCGCCTCTCGGTTGGTCACCTCATCACCACTCGGCTGCTCCGCGCGTCGCCTCTTGGTTGGTCACCTCATCACCACACGGCCGCTCCGCGCGTCGCCACTCGGTTGGTCACCTCATCACCACACGCCCCGCTTGCGCGTTTGCCTCTTGGTTGGTCACCTCATCACCACTCCGCCTCCGCGCGTCGCACTCGGTTGGTCACCTCATCACCCCACGGCCGCTCCGCGCGTTCGCCTCTTGGTGGTCACCTCATCACCACTCGGCCGCTCCGCGCGTCGCCTCTCGGTTGGTCACTCATCACACACTCGGCCGCTCCGCGAGTCGCCTCTTGGTTGGTCACCTCATCACCACTCGGCCGCTCCGCGCGTCGCCATCGGTTGGTCACTCATCACCACTCGGCCGCCCCGCGCGTCGCAATCGGTTGGTCACCTATCACACCACTCCGACCGCTCCGCGCGTCGCCGCTGGTTGGTCACATAATACACAACTAGGCCGACCCGAGTGTAGTCTTCGGTTGGTCACCTCATCACCACACGGCCGCTCCGCGCGTTGCCTCTTGGTTGGTCACCTCATCACCACTCGGCCGCCCCGCGCGTCGCCTCTCGGTTGGTCACCTCATCACCACACGGCCACTCCGTGCGTCGCCTCTTGGTTGGTCATCTCATCACCACTCGGTCGCCCCGCGCGTCGCCTCTTGGTTGGTCACCTCATCACCACTCGGCCGCTCCGCGCGTCGCCCCTCGGTTGATCACCTCATCACCACTCGGCCGCCTCGCGCGCCTTCAGACAGCTAAGTCATTCTACATGCACTACATTCTGTTATTTCCGAGTTCCCGAGTATCCTGTAATTCACACATCACGTTCACTCGGAGACCACGCCACCAAGTGTACCTCTACGCTCAGCTCCTTATTTTCACATACTTGCTTAGTACTGGTTATGTGACTCCCGAGTCCAACTTCCATTTTTTCGCATACATCATTCACAAACACCATGTGTTCTTCATTTCGAGTTTGCATCGGTCCTCCGGGGTTGCAACTCAGTCAAAACACGACAGTTCCATTTTATTTGAGCCAGTATTCCAACGAGTTCAGTCGGATGCTTCACTTCGACAAGTTCGAACGGGTCCTTTGCTCTTCCGGACTCTTACTGGTTAACCAGCAAGCCCCTTGCACTCCCAGCGGGTGTCTATGGGTGTTATTCACACAAATTATTTCAGCACACATCAAATTTCCTCGAGAAATTGTTACGTTGGCTTGTGCTATTTTTCTTACACAAGTTGCGCGACCACTTGACGGCCCTATGCGCCACTTCATCGCTACTCAGACTCGGTCACCATATCGGTCTTAGCGCACCACAACACCGACCTTGTCGCTCTGTTGACTTCAAACACATCCGGCTGACCCCTCTGTGGGATCCTCTTCATCGTATCAATGATATAGACCTCGTCAGGCATGAGACAGATAAGTCACTTTTGTAATTAGAACTGCACACTTCACTCCTTTGCGAGTTTGCTTCTTTCGAGCATCACTCGGAAGTTCCTCCTCACCATTACCCGAGTCCGACTCGATGAATCACAAATTATCCATTCAAAACTACATTTCTTGTATTTCGACATGTCCGTTGTCGAAGCCTGTAGTACGCTTGGGGGCTACGCCGCACTCGGGGGCTTCAGCTCATTCGGAATGACACTCTCTTGAGTGGTCGAATACTTCATCACCTGTCAGATCCTTCACTTCAACAAGTGCATTCGATCCGCCACTTTGACAAGTTACATAATCACTCAGACACTTTGCACGCCATCTTCATTCCTACTCAGACTCAGTTGTCACGCCAATCTTGTTACGTCGCTACATCGACCACACTACACCGACCTCGTCGCTACATCGGCTTCGAAAGCATATGGCTGACTCCTCCGAGGACCATTTTTCACTCGGCCACCCCGCGCGTCGCCACTCGGCCGCCCCGCGCGTCGCCACTCGGTTGTGCACGTCGCCACTCGGCAGCCTTGCACGTCGCCACTCGGTTGTGCACGTAGTCCTTCACTCGGCCACCTCGCACATCTTCACTCGACCGCCCTGCGCGTCGCCACTCGGTTGTGCACGTATTCACCGCTCGGCCGCCCCGCGCGTCACCACTCGGTTGTGCACGTCTTCATTGCTTGGCCGCCCCGCGCGTCGCCACTCGGTTGTGCACGTCTTCACCGCTCGGCCGCCCCGCGCGTCGCCACTCGGTTGTGCACGTCTTCACCGCTCGGCCGCCCCGCGCGTCGCCACTCGGTTGTGCACATCTTCACCGCTCGGCCGCCCCGCGCATCGTCACTTGGTTGTACACATCCTCGCCCTTCGGCCGCTCCGCGCGTCGCCACTCGATTGGGCATGTCCTTACCATTCATCCACCCCCGCGCATCACCATCGGTTGGACACGTCTTCACCACTACATCCCCAACTCGGGAACGACTAAGTTACTCATATGATCAAGCCTCGTATCGCACTCTGTAGCAAGCTTACCTCTTTCGAGCATCACTCGGGGGCTACACACAGCCGTGGGCCATGCCGCCTTCAGGGGTTATGCCCATTTGATCAACCTGTTGATCACATCGGGAATATTTTTCTGACAATACATGCTCGGTCCGCCGAAGTTCTATAAGGGTTGCACCATCCACTCGGACGATCGCCCAAATCATTACCTGGAGTCATCTTCAGGACTGCAAAAGGGTGAAAACGACGCTCCCCTACGGATTCACTTGGCCCTTATTCTAGGCTCCAAGGTGTCAGTTTCACAAACTTGGACTCAGAGATGGCATGTGCTGGTGTTCCCCCGGGATAATGAGTGGCCTCTCTCCGGAGAGTTAGCCCACACACTAGCCTCGACACTCGAGTTTCATGGCACATCCACGTCGGACCACTAGTCTATCTCCTCCGGGAGACATACAAGTGCCACCAAGTTTTTCCTTGCAGTCAACATCCCCCGATCAGTCGGGAAGCACGTCCACTCGGACAAATACCCCTTTCATGCAAAAGGGTGAAACAAGAAGCTAACGGTCAATGTAAGAAGTACTACTGGAACGAGTACTCCTTGCAATGTCCAACTTTTCTCTCCAGTCGGCAGTTTCAAGACTGAAGTTATTTACCATGCTGAGTGCATGAAGATTCACCTGCTTGACCCAGTTCCAGGATGAATTTTCTTACCGTGCCAAGTGCATGAAGATCAGTCCGACTGATTCAGCTCCAGACTGAACTTATTTACCATGCCGAGTGCATGATGACCCATTCCGAATGCATGAAGACCTGCCACAGTTCTAGGCTGAAGTCATTTACCATGCCGAGCGCACGAGGGTTCACCTGTTTAATTCAGTTCCAGACCAGAAGACAGGCTCTAAGACCCCCCACCGACTGCCCGTAGTCGACGGCAGTCTCGGGGACTACACCTAGTGGGTGCACTCAGCGTGCCCCCACTGGAATGGTATCCACTCGGAACGGTCCGCCCGGTCCGAGTGACGACCAAACAACAACAAAGAAGACAGGCTCTAAGACCCCCGCCGACTGCCCGCCGACTGCCCGCAGTCGACGGCGGTCTCGGGGACTACACCCAGTGGGTGCACTCAGCGTGCCCCCACTGGAATGGTATCCACTCGGAACGGTCCGCCCGGTCCGAGTGACGGCCAAACAAAAAAAAAAAAGAGACACGTTCCAGACGTGAAGAAATTCCGAGTAATCAGTTACTCGATGCAGGACCTACATCCAAATTCACTCAGAAGGACTGATAAGCTGAATAGATCAAGGCGAATGCT
Organism: Thinopyrum elongatum; assembly: GCA_011799875.1. Classification (NCBI taxonomy): domain Eukaryota; kingdom Viridiplantae; phylum Streptophyta; class Magnoliopsida; order Poales; family Poaceae; genus Thinopyrum; species Thinopyrum elongatum. The sequence continues at coordinate 669,917,343 of CM022298.1, read as the reverse complement.
AGAAGGCCCAGTCATCACAAGCATCAGCAAAATCTCAAAGCTCATTCGGAACGTTGAGTTTGGTAGAACCTACACTGTCCCTTTCCCACTCGAACCCTGATCCATTCAGGGGCTAATGATGTGGATATGTATTAGGGGTAGGGTCCTAAGCATGGCCTACACACCCCACCTGAAGACACCACATGCAAGATTACAAGGAAGATTCCGACTGAAGTAACCATAGCATACGAGCCACTCGGCAATCAGCTCACTCGGAAGATCCTACATCCACTCGACAAACTCATTCCACTCGGAGTACCTGATTCCACTCGGATATGCGAAGACCAAACAGTCGAAGAGGCAGTCGGAGCATCATTCTCATAGTGGAGGTTTTCTAGTGGGCTGACATTATGGCATTTATGCCCTTCTTTGTAACATAGGAGGTGAAGGGGTGGCGCACTCTATATAAGCCACCCCCCACCACTAGACAGGGGGCGGATTCTTCTCCTCCTAGCTCTCTCTCTCGCCATTAGTCTTAGGACTTGTCCAGGCATGAAGATCCGTTCTTCTCTCTCCCACACATACATTGTAATCTCCGGATACATACTCAGATAAAACAAAGCCTCTCCGGAGCATGAGACGTAGGGTTGTTATCTCCACCGTGAGAGGCCCAAAATCGATAAAACCACCGTGTCACCCATTTGCATCTCGATAGATCATGCTCCTTTACCCTACCCCCTTCGTACTGTCGGAATCGTTCCCACGACAGATACCATCCTATCATACTGCATCACAACCATTTTAATTTCCATGTTGGCATGCAAGGTAAACCATTATAAACTCCTAGCTAATTAAGCATGGCATGAGTAACTATAATCTCTAATTGTCATTGCAAACATGTTTCATTCATAATAGGCTGAATCAGGAATGATGAACTAATCATATTTACAAAAACAAGATAGGTCGACTTCATACCAGCTTTTCCTCATCTCAATCATTTTATCATATATCGTCATTATTGCCTTTCACTTGCATGACCGAACGGTGTGGATAATAATAATAGTGCATGTGCATTGGACTAAGCTGGAATCTGCAAACATTTATTCAAAGGAGAAGACAAGGTAATCTGGGCTCTTTGTTAGATCAACAATAATGCATATGAGAGCCACTCAACATTTTCATCGTGGTCTTCTCCTCTCGACCCCCAAAGAAAAGAAAAGAATTTCTAAGAAACACACTGAAATGTTTTTTGGAGTTTTTGTTTTTTTGAAGAAGGTAAAACAAGAACGAGAAAAACTGTTTACACGGGAAAGCTGCCAACAAGCAAAAGAAGAACGAGAAATCTTTTTGGGTTTTCTTTTAATACTACAACTAAACATGGAAAGTAAACTAAGCTACAACTATTATTTTTTTGTAATTTCTCAAAGTTTTTCAAACACTCACGAAGAAAGCGAGAAAAAGAAATAAACTAACATGGATAATACAATGAAAAAGTATGAACACCGACAACTGGATTGAGTGTGTGAACAAGAATGTAATGTCGGTGAGAAATACGTACTCCCCCAAGATTAGGCTTTTGGCCTAAGTTGGTCTAAGCCCATGGATCAAAGTAGCCCTCTCCGGTGTACTAAGGAGGATCCTGTGGGTTCCACTGGTTAGCGAGCTCTTGTGGATCCCACTGATAAATAGACTCCTGATATGGATCAGGTGATGGCTCCGGCTCAGGAGGTGGGGATCGTGTCCCCTCCCAGTATGCATGAATGTCCGCGGGTAAAACAAAGTACCTGCCTGAATGCATATTGAACAAAGTAGGTGCAGGCAAGGTAATAATCTGAAAGGTGACCTCATTAAATACCAGGTTATAAATAAGCCTCTTTTCCTTATCATGGCGAATAAACTTATGTGCTACCATGCTGTCATAATCTAAATGTATAGTGGGTAGCAGTTTCTCTTCTTTTTCATAGTGCCTAATGGGTATCTCAAAATGTTTAGCAAGGTGGGAGGCAAAGATACCTCTGAAAATAGGACCCTTAGTACGGTTTAAACTCAACCGTTTAGCGACCATAGCACCCAAACTGTAAGTTCTATCTCTATGTAAAGCATGGCGCAAAATAGCAAGGTCAGGGGCACTAAGGCCTCCACTCTCTCCACGACCAATTAAACATCTCCCAGCAAATAATGAGTAATAGCGTAAAATAGGGAAATGTATACTAGCCACCCTTGCTCCCGACACTCCTCTGTTTTTCCCAACGGTAATTTCATGAATAAAACTTTCCACATCACTAGGGCGTGGTTCCTCGACGCTACCTTCATAAGGTAATTTACAAACCTCACAAAAGTCATAAAGCGTCATTTCTTTGTACTCATCATATAAGTAAAAGTCTACCATGGGTGGTGATCTCCTAGCATGAAAATGAAAATTTTGCACGAAAGTATTAGTGAGTAGGAGATACTGATCACACTGGTCGAGGAGGAAGTCGGTGATGCTTGGGCTTTTCCTTCTCCTCATTTTCTTTTTCCTTCGAACCATGGCTCGAGGATCCTCTCAACAATCTCCTTATCATTTTCTTCCTCTGAAAATTTCTGAATTTTTAGTGACTCAAAATAAAAGTGAACCAAACTCGATAAAATTGATAGCAACTACTCCTACAAGTGTCTAGAGGCTGAACCATGCATCAAAACTACTTTGGACCATATAAATTTAGCATGCAAGCTCAAGAACAGGGTCACCATAGCAGCAAAAATTTGCAATGAATAAAGCACTAGAACAAAAACTAATTGGACCATTGGAGGAGTCACATACCGAAGAACAATCCCCCAAAGCAGTTTTGTAAATGGGGCTTTGAGTAAGGAGATTGAAAATGGCAGCAAGAAGAGCAAGAACACGAGTTTGAGCTATGGAGTGATTTTTTCTGGAGGAAGAAGGAGAGGATGGGTGCTGGAATAAGTGGAGGGGGGCACGAGGGGCCCATAAGGTCAGGGGCGCGCCCCAGGGGGGTGGGCGCGCCCTCCACCCTTGTGGCCAGCTGGTGAGGCCCCCTGGTGTGTTCTTTGTATCAGAAATTCTAAAATATTCTATAAAAAATCATATCCAATTTTCAGGGCATTTGGAGAACTTTTATTTTCGGGACATTTTTTATTGCGTGGATAATTCAGAAAACAGACAGAAAATACTATATTTGCTTTATTTAAACTAAATAACAGAAAGTAAAAGATAGGTACAGAGAGTTGTGCTTTCTAGATTCGTCCATCTCATGCTCATCAAAAGAAATCCGTTAACAAGGTTGATCAAGTCTTATTAACAAACTTCTTCCAAGTGACATGAAGCCGGAGAATTTTCGAATAACACTAGGTTACCTCAACAGGGATATGCATGTCCCCAACAATAAGAATATCATATTTCTTTTTGACAGTAGGAAGAGGGAATTCAAAACCTCCAATAGTAATAGTTGAAATTTTTCCAATAGAATTGATACTATGAACTTGAGGTTGTTTCTTCGGAAAGTGTACCGTATGCTCATTACCATTAACATGAAAAGTGACATTGCCTTTATTGCAATCAATAACAGCCCCTGCAGTATTTAAAAAGGGTCTACCAAGGATGACCGACATACTGTCGTCCTCGGGACTATCAAGAATAACAAAGTCCGTTAATATAGTAACATTTGCAACCACAACAGGCACATCCTCACAAATACCGATGGGTATAGCAGTTGATTTATCAGCCATTTGCAAAGAGATTTCAGTAGGTGTCAACTTATTCAAATCAAGTCTACGATACAAAGAGAAAGGCATAACACCAACACCGGCTCCAAGATCACATAAAGCAGTTTTAACATAGTTTCTTTTAATGGAGCATGGTATAGTTGGTACTCCTGGATCCCCAAGTTTCTTTGGTATTCCACCCTTAAAAGTATAATTAGCAAGCATGGTGGAGATTTCAGCTTCAGGTATCTTTATTTTATTTGTAACAATATCTTTCATATACTTAGCATAAGGAGGCATTTTAAGCATATCAGTTAAATGCATACGCAAAAAGATAGGTCTAATCATTTCAGCAAAGCGCTCAAAATCCTCATCATCCTTTTTCTTGGATGGCTTAGGAGGATAGGGCATGGGTTTCTGAACCCATGGTTCTCTTTCTTTACCATGTTTCCTAGCAACAAAGTCTCTCTTACCGTATCGTTGATTCTTTGATTGTGGGTTATCAAGATCAACAGCAGGTTCAATCTCTACATCATTATCAATACTAGGTTGAGCATCATCATGATTAACATTATCACTAGGTTCATGTTCATCACCAGATTGTGTCTCAGCATCAGAAATAGAAATATCATTGGGATTCTCAGGTGTGTCTATGACAGGTTCACTAGAAGTATGCAAAGTCCTATCAGTTTTCTTTTTCTTTTTATTACTAGGACTAGATGCATCAGTATTGATTTTCTGAGAATCTTGCTCAACTCTCTTAGGATGGCCCTCAGGATACAAAGGTTCCTGAGTCATTTTACCACCTCTAGTCATAACCCTAACAGCATTATCATTGTTCTTACTATTCAACTCATTAAGCAATTCATCTAGGGCCTTAAGAACTTGTTCTACTTGAGTTATAACCATGGAAGCATGTTTACTAATAAGCTTAAGATCATTAACAGTTCTACTCATATAATCACCCAAGTAGTCAAGCATGTGAGCATTACGTTTCAATTGTCTACTAACATAAGCATTGAAATTTTCTTGTTTAACAATAAAATTATCAAACTCATCCAAGCATTGACTAGCAGACTTTTTATGAGGAATATCACCTTCATCAAATCTACGGAGAGAGTTTACCTCTACTACCTGTGTCGGGTTATCAAGACCATGTATTTCTTCAATAGGCGGTAAATTCTTAACATCTTCAGCTTTAATACCTTTTTCTTTCATTGATTTCTTTGCCTCTTGCATATCTTCAGGACTGAGAAATAGAATACCTCTTTTCTTCGGAGTTGGCTTAGGAGTTGGTTCAGGAAGTGTCCAATCATTATCATTACTCAATATATTATTCAATAGCAATTCAGCTTGCTCAACAGTTAGTTCCCTGAAAACACAACCAGCACAACTATACAGGTGGTCTCTGGAAGCATCGGTTAGTCCATTATAAAAGATATCAAGTATTTCATTTTTCTTGAGAGGATGATCAGGCAAAGCATTAAGTAATTGGAGAAGCCTCCCCCAAGCTTGTGGGAGACTCTCTTCTTCAGTTTGCACAAAATTATATATTTCCCTTAAAGCAGCTTGTTTCTTATGAGCGGGGAAATATTTTGCAGAGAAGTGATATATCATATCCTGGGGACTACGCACACAACTAGGAGCAAGAGAATTAAACCATAACTTAGCATCACCCTTTAATGAGAAGGGAAATAGTTTAAGGATATAGTAATAGCGAATTTTTTCCTCATGAGCAAATAGGGTGGCTATATCATTTAATTTAGTAAGATGTGCCACAACAGTTTCAGATTCATAACCATAGAAAGGGTCAGATTCAACCAAAGTAATTAACTCAGGATCGACAGATAATTCATAATCCTTATCAGTAACAAAGATAGGTGAAGTAGCAAAAGCGGGATCATATTTCATTCTAGCATTCAAGGATTTTTCTTTCAGCTTAGCTAACAGTTTCTTAAGATCATCTCTATCATTGCAGGCAAGAAAGTCTCTAGCAGTTTCTTCATCCATAACATAACCCTCAGGTACAACAGGTAATTCATATCTAGGGGGAGAATCATAATCATCAGTTTCACTAATATCATCAGTTTCAGAAATTTCATTCTCTCTAACCCTAACAAGTTGTTCATCAAGAAATTCACCAAGTGGCACAGTATTATCAAGCATAGAAGTAGTTTCATCATAAGCATCATGCATAGCAGAGGTGGCATCATCAATAACATGCGACATATCGGGATCAATAGCAGGTGTAGGTGTCGCAAGTTTACTCAAAACAGAAGGAGAATCAAGTGCAGAGCTAGATGGCAGTTCCTTACCTCCCCTCGTAGTTGAGGGATAGATCTAGGTTTTGTTGTCTTTCAAATTCCTCATAGTGATCAACAGATATAAATCCCAAGTGACTCAGAGAATAGAGCTATGCTCCCTAGCAACGGCGCCAGAAAAAGGTCTTGATAACCCACAAGTATAGGGGATCGCAACAGTTTTCGAGGATAGAGTATTCAACCCAAATTTATTGATTCGACACAAGGGGAGCCAAAGAATATTCTCAAGTATTAGCAGCTGAGTTGTCAATTCAACCACACCTGAAAGACTTAATATCTGTAGCAAAGTATTTAGTAGCAAAGTAGTATGGAAGTAACGGTAACGGTGGCAAAAGTAACAGTAGCAGTTTTGTAGTAATCGTAACAGTGGCAACGGAAAAGTAAAGTAGCAAAGATCAATATGTGAAAAGCTCGTAGGCAATGGATCAATGATGGATAATTATGTTGGATGGCATTCATCATGCAACAGTTATAACATAGGGTGACACAGAACTAGCTCCAATTCATCAATATAATGTAGGCATGTATTCCGAATATAGTCATACGTGCTTATGGAAAAGAACTTGCATGACATCTTTTGTCCTACCCTTCCCTGGCAGCGGGGTCCTATTGGAAACTAAGGGATATTAAGGTCTCCTTTTAACAAAGAACCGGACCAAAGCATTAGCACTTAGTGAATACATGAACTCCTCAAACTACGGTCATCACCGGGAGTTGCCGGATCATAACACGTAATAGGTGACTATTGACTTGCAAGATAGGATCAAGAACACAAATATATTCATGAAAACATAATAGGTTCAGATCTGAAATCATGGCACTCGGGCCCTAGTGACAAGCATTAAGCATAGCAAAGTCATAGCAACATCAATCTTAGAACATATTGGATACTAGGGATCAAACCCTAACAAAACTAACTCAATTACATGATAGATCTCATCCAACCCATCATCGTCCAGCAAGCCTACGATGGAATTACTCACACACAGCGGTGAGCATCATGAAATTGGTGATGGAGGATGGTTGATGATGACGAAGGCGACGATTTCCCCTCTCCGGAGCCCTGAACGGACTCCAGATCTGCCCTCTCGAGGAAGAACAGGAGGTGGCGGTGGCTCCATATCGTAAAACGCGATGAATCCTTCTCTCTGATTTTTTTCTCCCCGAACGTGAATATATGGAGTTGGAGTTGAGGTCAGTGGAGGTCCAGGGGGCCCACAAGGTCGAAGGGCGCGCCCAGAGGGGTAGGGCGCGCACCCCACCCTTGTGGCTAGGGTGTGGGTCCCCTGCTGCTGATTCTTTTGCCAATATTTTTTATTAATTCCAAAAGTTATCTCTGTTGATTTTCAAGTCATTCCGAGAACTTTTTATTCTGCACAAAAATAACACCATGGCAATTCTGCTGAAAACAGCGTCAGTCCGGGTTAGTTCCTGTAGGAGATATGCCCTAGAGGCAATAATAAATGTTATTATTTATCTCCGTGTTCATAATTAGGTTTATGTTCCATGCTATAACTGCTGTGGTTCCCGAGCCCGTATATCCATAAAGGCTCTGGGGAAAACCCATGTGCACGTGTGGAATAATAAACGGTAAAATGTATTCCTAGTCATGCCTCTAAGACTAGCTCAAGTGTTGCATGATGATTATGTTTTCCCAATCATGGGCATGTCTATGCCATCAACTTTGAGGGCACAATGTTAGAAGAACATTTGTGTTGAATCGACCCGATTGGTGTTATGCTATGAGATTCATTCGTCACAAGTTAATGGTTAATAACACAGAGATGGTTAACGTTTGCATGATTCCTCAGACCATGAGAGTATCGAGTTTCTTCATGCTTGCTTCATGAACTTTGGGGTTTGTTAAACGTCATCCGTAAATGGGTGGCTATTACGGCGGCTTACGGGTTCATGGGAAAGTATGTCAAGTAACTTGATAGCTCAAGATTGGGATTTGCTCCTCCGACGATGGAGAGATATCTCTGGGCCCTCTCGGTGTTACGGTATCCATCATCGTCTGGCCAGACACTTTGTGATTTGATCACGGGGATGCCGGAACACGGTAACGAGAAAAGAGAACAATATCGGTAACGAGGTAACTAGCATAGTGGACAAGTTGTTGATCCATGGGAATGCCAACATGTCACACCTCAGGTATTTGTAACATATCGCGAAGCAACAGGAATAGCACACGGCAACTGGAGGTTCACTCGAATATTCATTCGTGTGGGTATAGGGGTCAATATGGGTGTCCACGGCTCCGATGTTGATCATTGATCGGAAGGGGTTCCGTGTCATGTCTATACTTCACCGAACCTATAGGGTCACACGCTTAAGGGTCATCTATCTGTTGAATACTAGACAGGGAGTCTGAGAGAAAATCACCGAAAAAGTTTCGGACACCGAAAAGTTTCGGACAGCGGAAAAGTTCCGCAGAGAGAGGTCACCGGATGAGTTCCGGTGAAACTGAAAAGTTGTTTCAGAGGATACCATTAAGTCAAATTGGTTTCGGCACATGCCTGATAATTCTTGGAGGGTGCCAGAATCATTCTGGAAACTTCTGGGAATTTTCTGGAAGAAAAACCGGAAATGTTTCGGAGCTGCCGGAACCGCTTCAGATGCTTTTCGCAGATGAAAATCACTAATCTGGAATTGTTCCAGAACGCGTTGAAAATTATTTTAGTGGGTACTGGAATTGTTCTAAGCCCACATAAATATTTTCAGTTCGAACGGACGCTGAAAAATGCCGTCGTGAATAGTGAAAGTGCTTTTTGGATAATTTTTGGAAGCCACCTTTTAGGGCTTTTGCTAAAGGCTTCTAGAAGGTGATGTGGATGGATGAGAACCCCCTTTGGGGGGGCCCTCATGGGGGAGTGGCCGGCCACACTAGGGGTTCCACCTTGGAGCCCCTCTTGTTCCTTGGTTTCTCCTTTAGGTCCTTGTGGAAGGACTTCCCTCATATGCCTTTGGGTTTTATTGGATAACTACCCTACCCCTTGGCTTTCCTATAAATAGAGGTGGAGGGGCAGCCCTCCACACTCATCCCTTCTCACATACAAGTGCCATGCAATGATCTGGCTTCTCTCTCCCTCCCACGAAAAGAGTTTCGTAGAGCCGAAAGGCTGTCTGGGTTCCAGTGGGAACTAGTTCTGGACGGCGAAGCCCTGCCGGATAGATGACACCGTATGTGTGCAACTCTGTAGAGAGGTCGTAGTTTCGATCTTAGTGCCCGAGGGGCTGTTCGAGAGTGCCTCCCGAAGGGCTGTCCAAGTGACGATTCGAGTTCTGTGAGTCCTCCCGAAGGGCTGTCCGAGTGACCGTTCGAGTTTCGAAGGTCCTCCCGAAGGGCTGTCCGCGACACCGTCCGGGGGACTGTTCGACCGCCTCCCGGAGGGCTGTCTGAAGGGAAGACGAGGGGATACATCCTCGCGGTTGGGAGGTTGTAAATCCTAGCTGCGGGGATCTGCACCGCCGATCGTCATCGACTCTACTTCCGCTGCGCTACGAGTCGGTAACGAAAATGATCAAACCTTGTATGCAGTCTCCATAGTGGTCCTGGGCTGGTGCGTAGGTCAGAAATTTTTGTTTTCTGCTGCGTTACCCTACAGTGGCATCATGAGCCGTGCTATGCGTAGATGCAGGTTGCGATCTAGAATACATAGAGATGTATGGGTGTTGCACAATATAATTAGGTAGTAGATGAGTTCTATTACTGAAAATTATTTGTGCGGGTAGTAGATGAAATCTGTTACCCGATGTTCTTGTTGCTTCCCTTGAATTTGCGTAGTCCTGATCTTGACAGCATTGTGGAATCTCACAAAGTTCTGGCAATCCGCGATCCTTTCATGCTGCTCCTGAGTATGCTGATTGACAGATCAATGAAGTGCTAACAGTTCTTTGGGTTTCACTTTAGTTAAAGAAAGATGGATGTTTCGCAGACGAAAGGGCAATGCAGATATGATCTGCACGGGGGTCATGCGTATGACGAAGTTTAGTATGGGGTTCGAGATTTTATTATCTCGTGCTTCATACACCCCGCGTTGTTAATCTAGCAACTTGGATTATCATACTTGATGATGGACGTTGGTAGCTTCGGTTTGTTTCGAAACCTTAGAAGCCACGAAAAACAAGTTTTTGCTGAACCGATTAGAGGCGTCTAACTTGGTTTTGCAGGAGGGTTAGCATGTGCATATGATGTGGTATAGCAGTGCTCATAATAATTTGATTATGTATGAGATGACTATATGATGTAAATTGATTAACATGACTTGCGTGTCATGATTCGGCATGATGGCTGGAGCCATATGATTGCACTTTAATGACCTGCATGTCAACCTTGTTGTAATGCATTATTTTATTAGCTATAGAGATAGCAATATTATCTGGTGCATCGACAAGGTGGTGGCAATCTTCGCGAAGGTGAACACCGACGCGAATGCCGAAGACGAAGAAATACAAGACTTCTTCGTCAGAAAGGGCTATACCATATCATGCTATTATGAATTGCCTGAGATGTTTATCCCTTATAATGCACCCTTCTTGATTGCGCGGTAGTCGCTTTTATTAGGGTGATCTCTCACAAAAATATCATAGTTGATAGTGTTCTCCCAAGTGTAGCACCGTCACGGCACCTAACTTTTCGGGGTGCGCCATGCTAACATGGGTACGAACGATTAGGGATGTGTGAGGCGGGTGAGTTCAGACCTTGCAGCGAGATCACTTGGTTGTCTTTGACGTTCAGGCATGACAGTCATGAGCTCGGAACACGCCCATCGAAAGATGAACAAGAGTCGCATAGAGATGTGATTGGCAGGTTGGCCTACCGGTTGAGATTTTCGTCATCAGTGGTGACTAACATCAATGACGAATAATCGAAACACGGGTCTTGAATCACTCACAATCAATTATGAGAGATATTGATTTGAGTGGGAGCGCGCTGTAGAATTAATTCTTTTAATTCTCAGTGCAATTAATTATGAACTTTGTCTAAAGTGTGATTTGCAAAATAGTTGTAGAATAATGGCTCGCGTTTCCACCTTCCCTATTAAAATTGAATAGCTGTTAAATATCTGGTTAAAAACTTTACGGTTGGTAACGTAATGTGAGGATTGTCCTCAAGAGTGCCAAGAAGGACTTTGTCCTATCGCATACTTTCGGTATTCTCTCGCTTATGCTATGGATCATGTGACTCTCGTCCTTCGGTCCAAAAGCTAGAATTCCATTTTTAGTCAAGTGCAATATGTTTGCTTCCATGAGACCCGAACTTCGAAAGTTTGGATAGTTATGTGATATTCATGGAATCTGAAAATCATTTTCAGAGACAGACAAAGGCTAAAAGATATGAGATATCCAAAGCAATGTTTGTTTGCAAACTATTAGTAAAGGAGTTTACTATGCATTAGACTGATAAGAGAGGGATCCAGAAGAACGCCTATCATATGATGAAAGGTGAATAAAACAACAACTTAAAGAGAAAGGAAGTGTCCGAAGGGTGTTAGTGAAACTTTCACGCCTAGGAAGTCCGGGGCTAACGCCACTCTTAAGTTGGGTGCTTCTTCTGAGAGTAGGAGAAATACTAAAAGTTAAACTGTTAGAAGTATAATGGCAGAAAGAAAGAAGACTGGAATATCCAGCTCATGTATGAATGTCATACAAGTTTTTGATGTATAGAAGGCTAGTCAAAGATATAGTTCTTGGGAATTATGATTAATTTGTTAATCACTGATTCTTGGGTATTGTGAGTTAATCATAGAGATACCCGCTCGATTGCATTCTATTGCAACTCGATGTAAGAACTACTATGGCCTGAAAGACTAGCCAGGAATGAGGTTTAGGTATACACAGGGAACATAGTAAATGTTACTATACCTTCCATCGGTGTATTACCGTCTGTATTTATTTTCATAATTCATTTAGAGTTTTACAAACTCTAGCCTTTGCATAAAGTAATCTTGCAAGAAGGTTGTTCATAAGAGAACTTTTTATGTTCGATGTTATGAATAACATAAGGGCCATACTTTCATTGAGAATGAGATGCATGTTATGAATAATGATAATAATATATTACCTCTGGATTTACTTTCATAATTCATTTTAGAGTTTTACACACTCTAGCCCATTGCACAATGTTTGTTGCAAAAGAGTTGTTCATAAAAGAACAATTGTTGTTCAGTATTATGAATAACATGAAGGGCCATGCTTCCATCCAAGATGGGATGTATGTTATGAATATTAATGGTAATATGATACATCCATAACACTGACACTAAATGTCGCAAGACTAACAGAATACCACACACGTGTGGCACTGCATTTGGTCACATTGGAGAAACCCGCATGGAAATTCCATTATGATGGATTTTTTAAGTCGGTTGATTTTTGAATCATCTGACACTTGCAACTTTCCTCCAAAAAGTAAAGTGACTGAAATACCGTTCACAGGCCATAAGGAACGAGCAACAAACTTATTGATGATCATACATTTTGATGTATGCAGTTCAATAAATGTTGTTGCAAGTAGTGGATTTATCTATCTTCAGAAATGACTCAAGTAGATATATGGATATTTACTTGATGAGACGTAAGTCTGAATTTTTTGAATTCATTCAAAAGGTTTTCAAATATGAAGTAGAAGTTATTGTAACAAGAAGATTATGTTTCTACAATTCGATTGCAGAAAAGAATATTTGAGTTACAAGTTTAGCGAATGTCTGATGAGTTGTGAAAGGGGTTTCATAACTTGCACCTCCCGGAACACCACTGCAAGTGGAAAGTCCGTGAAGATGTAATCGAACCATTTATGACATGGTAAGATCAAAGATGACATAAATAAATTTGCCATTATCCCTTTTAAAAGGTGATGCTTTAGAGACTGCGGCTTTTACACTGAAAAGAGCTCCATCGGGTCTGTTGAAATGACACCATGGTATGGTACGCCCAACCATGTTATATCTTTTCTTAACATTTGGAATATGGGGCTTGTGTAAAAGGTTACAAACCTATTCCAAATCAGACAAGTGCTACTTTGTAGGTTATCCCAAGTCATTGGGTATTCCCCCACCACTATACCGAGGCAAAGGTTTTTGCCACAAAACGGTATGCTTTTAAAGAGAATTGTTCTTGCAAAAGGTGAGTGGGAGGACAGTGCAACTCGACGAGATAACCAGTATCTCCATCATCAGGTCAAAGGAAAGAGACCTTGGAAGTAATTCCAGAGTTTCCTACTATGACTGATACGGAAGTCTCTACAATAAAATGTATGGACTTCGGTCGAACTTGCAGCTGAACCACGTAGGCAAGGCTCGTGCAAACCTCTCAGGTGCGCAAACGAGATATTGTTGTTAGACAACAGTATACCTATGATACACAAGGAAGCGTTGATGGGCCCTGACTCCGGAATTGGCTAAATGCCAATACAATCCGAGATAGTCTCCATATAAATGTTTCAAGATTAAAACCTTGATACACCTTTCGAAAGACTTAGAGTCTAACAAATTTTATGGAACTAAAAACTGATACGGGTAAAAATGTTTTATCCATAAAGCTTGACTTGTTGCAATAACAAGTTCAAGGAGTTGACTACGATGAGGTTGTTTCATCGTAGCGATGCTTAAAATCGGTTCGGGTTGAACTAGCAATTAATACATATTTCAATCATGAGATATGAAACAAAGGATGACAAAAGGATTTCCATCTGATGGAAATGAAACCAAGGACTTGCATGTGTTACAGTCCAAGGTATTTTGTCATTCTAGAGGATGCTAGTAAGTATGCAAACTTCAGAGTTCCAGCAATGGACAGAAGAGAGCAAAATGGAGTTGGAATCTTCGTGTTTTGATGAAATGGTCAAAGGGGTTTGACTTCATCAATGGGTAACGAAGATGCTTATGATTCAAGAAAGTAAGTGGGAGCATAATAAAATTTCTAAAAACGTTGTGTGCTTGACACATTGTTAATTGGAAATAAATTTCTTGACATGAATTAGGACTTCATTTGAAAATAGTTTTTCGATGAAGTGCTTGGGCAAAATAGCCTTTATATTAGGCATGATGATCTATGGAGATAGATTTACCTAATGGGGCTGAGCAAAGATACATATTGACAAGATGCTAAAACCTTTTAGCATTAAAAACGTCAAGGAGTGATTCTTGCCGAAGTCACATGGAAAGAGTTTTTGCAAGACTCGGTGTCCCAAAAACACTGATGAGCAAAATACATGATGGAGATTCCACACACCTTCATGTTTGGATTAATCATGTATTCCATGGTATGTAAAAACAACCAGATATGTCCAATACTCCCAAAGTTGTTGCGAGTATAGATACCAAAGTGATCAAAAGTTCTGATCATGGGACAACAGTGAAAAAGGGTCATTGAGTACTATAGTAGCACTGATGACATGTTTTCTCGCAAGCGGAGATCATGAAGAGTTTGTTGTAAAAGGTTACATCGATACAGTCTTCATCCATGCTCCAAGCGATTTTCGATTTAAGTTAAGGGTTTTGTGTAATACACAATATGGTGGCACGGCAGTTGGAAATTGTTCCAAACAAGTTACTGTGGCGAATTCTATAACAGAGGCAAAGTATGTTGCCGCTTTTAAAAGCGACAAAGAAGATGTTGAATCATATAGTTCATTCATGAACTTAGTATGGTTCCAAGATGGCTTTTGTCAATGGGACACTACTACAGGTAGTTGCTCCATAACTCAGTCTGAGGAATCCAGGTTCGACCTGTGATTCGCATACATACCAAGCCAAGTCCACACAAAATATGAATTTTGTGAAAGCGTGAAGACGCGAGGATATGCAAAGATACACACGGAGCTGAAGTCGTCAGATCCGTTGGACATCAGGCTATACCACAAGCGAAGCATATTTACACCGGTGTGCCACAGGTGTAAAGTGCATTAGCATTAACTAGATTATTGACTCTAGTGCAAGTGGGAGTCTGTAGGAGATATGCCCTAGAGGCAATAATAAATGTTATTATTTATCTCCGTGTTCATAATTAGGTTTATGTTCCATGCTATAACTGTTGTGGTTCCCGAGCCCGTATATCCATAAAGGCTCTGGGGAAAACTCATGTGCACGTGTGGAATAATAAACGGTAAAATGTATTCCTAGTCATGCCTCTAAGACTAGCTCAAGTGTTGCATGATGATTATGTTTTCCCAATCATGGGCATGTCTATGCCATCAACTTTGAGGGCACAATGTTAGAAGAACATTTGTGTTGAATCGACCCGATTGGTGTTATGCTATGAGATTCATTCGTCACAAGTTAATGGTTAATAACACAGAGATGGTTAACGTTTGCATGATTCCTCAGACCATGAGAGTATCGAGTTTCTTCATGCTTGCTTCATGAACTTTGGGGTTTGTTAAACGTCATCCGTAAATGGGTGGCTATTACGGCGGCTTACGGGTTCATGGGAAAGTATGTCAAGTAACTTGATAGCTCAAGATTGGGATTTGCTCCTCCGACGATGGAGAGATATCTCTGGGCCCTCTCGGTGTTACGGTATCCATCATCGTCTGGCCAGACACTTTGTGATTTGATCACGGGGATGCCGGAACACGGTAACGAGAAAAGAGAACAATACCGATAACGAGGTAACTAGCATAGTGGACAAGTTGTTGATCCACGGGAATGCCAACATGTCTCACCTCGGGTATTTGTAACATATCGCGAAGCAATAGGAATAGCACACGGCAACTGGAGGTTCACTCGAATATTCATTCGTGTGGGTATAGGGGTCAATATGGGTGTCCATGGCTCCGATGTTGATCATTGATCGGAAGGGGTTCCAGGTCATGTCTATACTTCACCGAACCTATAGGGTCACACGCTTAAGGGTCATCTATCTGCTGAATACTAGACAGGGAGTCTGACAGAAAATCACCGAAAAAGTTTCGGACACCGAAAAGTTTCGGACAGCGGAAAAGTTCCGCAGAGAGAGGTCACCGGATGAGTTCCGGTGAAACTGAAAAGTTGTTTCAGAGGATACCATTAAGTCAAATTGGTTTCGGCACATGCCTGATAATTCTTGGAGGGTGCCAGAATCATTCTGGAAACTTCTGGGAATTTTCTGGAAGAAAAACCGGAAATGTTTCGGAGCTGCCGGAACCGCTTCAGATGCTTTTCGCAGATGAAAATCACTAATCTGGAATTGTTCCAGAACGCGTTGAAAATTATTTTAGTGGGTACTGGAATTGTTCTAAGCCCACATAAATATTTTCAGTTCGAACGGACGCTGAAAAATGTCGTCGTGAATAGTGAAAGTGCTTTTTGGATAATTTTTGGAAGCCACCTTTTAGGGCTTTTGCTAAAGGCTTCTAGAAGGTGATGTGGATGGATGAGAACCCCTTTGGGGGGGCCCTCATGGGGGAGTGGCCGGCCACACTAGGGGCTCCACCTTGGAGCCCCTCTTGTTCCTTGGTTTCTCCTTTAGGTCCTTGTGGAAGGACTTCCCTCATATGCCTTTGGGTTTTATTGGATAACTACCCTACCCCTTGGCTTTCCTATAAATAGAGGTGGAGGGGCAGCCCTCCACACTCATCCCTTCTCACATACAAGTGCCATGCAATGATCTGGCTTCTCTCTCCCTCCCACGAAAAGAGTTTCGTAGAGCCGAAAGGCTGTCTGGGTTCCGGTGGGAACTAGTTCTGGACGGCGAAGCCCTGCCGGATAGATGACACCGTATGTGTGCAACTCTATAGAGAGGTCGTAGTTTCGATCTTAGTGCCCGAGGGGCTGTTCGAGAGTGCCTCCCGAAGGGCTGTCCAAGTGACGGTTCGAGTTCTGTGAGTCCTCCCGAAGGGCTGTCCGAGTGACCGTTCGAGTTTCGAAGGTCCTCCCGAAGGGCTGTCCGCGACACCGTCCGGGGGACTGTTCGACCGCCTCCCGGAGGGCTGTCTGAAGGGAAGACGAGGGGATACATCCTCGCGGTTGGGAGGTTGTAAATCCTAGCTGCGGGGATCTGCACCGCCGATCGTCATCGACTCTACTTCCGCTGCGCTACGAGTCGGTAACGAAAATGATCAAACCTTGTATGCAGTCTCCATAGTGGTCCTGGGCTGGTGCATAGGTCAGAAATTTTTGTTTTCTGCTGCGTTACCCTACAGTTCCATTCAAATCATGCAAATTAGAGTCCAAAACAAGGGCAAAAGAGTTTGGAAAAGTAGATACGATGGAGACGTATCAACGATCGTGTCGCGTTCCTTGTGTTTTCCATTGGTCCGGCTCCTTCCCGACCAAAGTCGATGTGTCGCGGACGGTGGTATGGTGGAAGTAGATTCATGGGATCCTTTTAGGGTGGTGAGGCTAGGTTTTGCTCGCTCGCCATGCACGGCAGTGAGATGTGTGTTCTTGGTCGATGTTGTTGAGGTGGGAGTGGTGCCACCAGCGGAAGATTTTGTCCTAGAGTTTCTCATCCGCTAAGTTGATAGCTGCTCCAAAGTCGGCATGGAACTTAGTGGGATCTCTAGACAGAGGTGTGCCAGATTTGGCTTCTCCATCCAGGGGAGCTAGTTTTGGTCTTGGAAGGTGATGACAAGCTCAACACATGTCTTACAGTGAGCGGCAGCATGGTCTTGCATGCCTACCCCACCTCAGTGGTGTTCGGTGTCAGACCTGAAGAGTGTGGTGTACCGGGCACAGGCTAGGCCGACGAATCACAGAGAAGATGGCCTTTGGGCCATTCAAGAGGATCTACAAAAGCATAGAGATATGAGGATGCACCCTCATGATGGTTCATGTCGGGCGCGTTTGGTAGTCCGCATCCACCTCAAATAGGCCTGCGCGAGAAGAAAATTAGTTGTTTAGTTATCTAGGTTGCATCAGATTTTTGCATAGCACGAAACTTAAAGCACCCCTTAGTCAGATCCGCTAAGGAACGACCGAACGTCTGTTTCTAGCGATGCAAGCTGAGTCGAGCCATATCGAGCGCACATAGATGGGTCCAGTTGCACTGAGAGGACGAGCTAGTATACAGTCCATAAGTGGTTTCTTCTCCTACCAGTAAGCTCCTTCTCTAATATCCTTTCTTTCATCCCTTCTAATCTACACAACGGTGTTTCGATTCGAGATAAGCTCTACACAAAAATGATGCACATAGATGTTATGGTTTCACTCAGGTGATCGGTTCATGGTTTCATCGACCGTAAATGTTCAATTTTGTGATCATGTTTGGAGCTATTTTTGACAAAATTTGTCATGCATGGTCCGACTGTTTGAAATTTTCTTTGACCAGTAGCTTCATCTTCCAGTTTTCACCCGACTTTCGTGTTGCACGTTTGTTTCGACGATTGTAGACGAGTAAATCTAACCTCTTCCTCGTGAAACGCACATATGCATATGTGATATCTGTGATCTGTGTTAATGACACTACTCAATCTCGGTGTCCTCTCCTGTGTCCTCCTACACCGATGATACGTCTCCAATGTATCTATAATTTTTGATTGTTCCATGCTATTATATTATCTGTTTTGGATGTTTTATATGCATTAATATGCTATTTTATATTATTTTTGGGACTAACCTATTAACCTAGGGCCCAGTGCCAGTTCCTGTTTTTTCACTGTTTTTGAGTTTCGCAGAAAAGGAATACCAAACGGAGTCCAAACGGAATAAAACTTTCGCGATGATCTTTCTTGGACGAGCAGGAAACCAGGAGACTTGGAGATGAAGTCGGAGGAGCCACGAGGCGGCCACAAGGACGGAGGGTGCGCCCAGGGGTGTAGGGCGCGCCCCCCACCCTTGTGGGCCCCTCGTGCATCTCCTGACCTAATTCTTTCGCCGATATATACTCTTATATGCCCAAACCACCAGAGGCATCCACGAAAATACTTTTCCACCGCCGCAACCTTCTGTGCCCGTGAGATCCCATCTAGGGGCCTTTTTCGGTGTCCTGCCGGAGGGGGATTCGTTCACGGAGGGCTTCTACATCAACACCATTGCCCTTCCGATGAAGCGTGAGTAGTTTACCTCAGACCTACGGGTCCATAGCTAGTAGCTAGATGGCTTTTTCTCTCTTTGATTCTCAATACCATGTTCTCCTCGATGTTCTTGGAGATCTATTCGATGTAATACTTTTTTGCAGTGTGTTTGCCGAGATTCGATGAATTATGGATTTATGATCAGCTTATCTATGAATACTATTTGAATCTTCTCTGATTTCTTTTATGCATGATTTGATATCTTTGTAATTCTCTTCGAACTATCGGTTTGGTTTGGCCAACTAGATTGGTTTTTCTTGCAATGGGAGAAGTGCTTAGCTTTGGGTTCAATCTTGGGGTGTCCTTTCCCAGTGATAGTAGGGGCAGCAAGGCACATATTGTATTGTTGCCATCGAGGATAAAAAGATGGGGTTTTCATCATATTGCTTGAGTTAATTCCTCTACATCATGTCATCTTGCTTAATGTGTTACTCCGTTCTTTATGAACTTAATACTCTAGATGCATGATGGATAGCGGTCGATGTGTGGAGTAATAGTAGTAGATGCAGAATCGTTTCGGTCTACTTGACACGGACGTGATGCCTATATTCCTGATCAATTCCTTAGATATCGTCATAACTTTGCGCTTTTCTATCAATTGCTCGGCAGTAATTTGTTCACCCACCGTAATATTTTCTATCTTGAGAGAAGCCTCTAGTGAAACCTATGGCCCCGGATCTATTTTCCATCATATGATCTTCTACTTTTCATCATACAAGTTTCCGATCTACTATTTTGCAATCTTTTACTTTCCGATCTATAAAACAAAAATACCAAAAATATTTACTTTATCGTTTATCTATCTCTATCATATCTCACTTTTGCAAATAACCGTGAAGAGATTAACAACCCCTTTATCGTGTTGGGCGCAAGTTGTTTGATTGTTTGTGCAGGTATTCGGTGATTTGTGCGTTGTCTCCTACTGGATTGATACCTTGGTTCTCAAACTGAGGGAAATACTTATCTCTACTTTGCTGCATCACCCTTTCCTCTTCAAGGGAAAAACCAACGCAAGCTCAAGAAGTAGCAGGAAGAATTTCTGACGCCGTTGCCGGGGAGATCTACGCCAAGTCAAGACATACCAAGTACCCATCATAAACTCTCATCTCTTGCATTACATTATTCACCATTTGCCTCTCGTTTTCCTCTCCCTCACTTCTAAAATAATTTTCGAAAAGATTTGCCTTTTGATTCGCCCTTCTCTTTGCCTTTTTATTCGCCCTTCTTTCCGTTTGATCTTTTGTTTGCTTGTGTTACCATGTGCCTTCTTTTTGCATGCATCTTTGCTTGCTAAAAGTTTATGGATCCTCATCCACTTGCTAATCTTTTTAAGAGATCCAATTATGATGAACCCATTTCTAGTGATTTGTGTGCACTAGATTATCTTTATGAAGTTTTGCTTGAAATTCATGAATCTAAAAATTGTGATGAAGTGTTAAAAGAAGAAATCTATGAAGTGATTCACGATAGCTCCTTGGATGTAAAGCATGATTGCAATGGTTCTACTATAAATTCTATTAATGTCAGTTGTGCTAATGATATGCAAAACCCTAAGCTTGGGGATGCTAGTTTTGCTAGGTCCACTACTTGTTGCAATGATCATGATTGGGGTGATTTTTCTTATGATCTTGAAAATTTATTTAAGCCCCATGATGAATATGAGATTGATAATAATGTTTGCAATAATATTGAAAGTGGGTTTGGAGAGGTCATGACTTTAGTTAATGTTAATCCCACTATTTTGGAAGAGTGTCAACCTCGCATGCATGTGGATCGTGTTGAGAATATGTTATGTGATAGCTATATTGTTGAATTTTCTTATGATCCTACATGTAATTATTATGAGAGAGGAAAGTATGGTTGTAGAAATTTTCATGTTACTAAATTACCTCTCTTCATGTTGAGATTGCTATCGTCTCTTTCTTCTTCCTTGCATATGCTAGTTTTTTGCCTTGATAATTTGTTTGCTTATAAAATGCCTATGCATAGGAAGTATGTTAGACTTAGATGTGTTTGTCACGTGTTTTATGATGCTCTCTTTGTGCTTCAATTCTTCTCTTTTATGTGAGTATCATTGAAATTATCAATGCCTAGCTAAAAGGCTTTAAAGAAAAGCGCTTGTTGGGAGACAACCCAATATTTTTCTTTTCTGTTTTTGAATAAATAATTCATCTAGCCTCTGGTTAGATGTGTTTTTGTGTTTTAATTAGTGTTTGTGCCAAGTAAAACCTTTGGGATGGCTTACAGTGATAGTTGATTTAATCTTACTGAAAAACAGAAACTTTTGCGTCCAGTCTCAGAATTCTAATAATTCACTGGAGCATTGAAAAACCCTGAATTTTTTACATAAGATTGATATACAAATTGCCTCTATTGTCCTAATTTTTCAGAATTTGGAGTTACAGAAGTATTAGAACAATTCGGATCTTCGCAGACTGTTCTGTTTTTGACAGATTCTTTTTTCTTTGTGTTGTTTGCTTATCTTGATGAATCTATGGGTAGTATCGGGGGGTATGAACCATGGGAAAGTTGGAATACAGTAGATATTACACCAATATAAATAAAGAATGAGTTCACAATAGTACCAAAGTGGTGGTTTATTTTCTTATACTAACGGAGCTTATGAGATTTTCTGTTGAGTTTTGTGTTGTGAACTTTTCAAGTTTTGGGTAAGGATTTGATGGACTATGGAATAAGGAGTGGCAAGAGTCTAAGCTTGGGGATGCCCAAGGCACCCCAAGGTAATATTCAAGGACAACCAAGAGCCTAAGCTTGGGGATGCCCCGGAAGGCATCCCCTCTTTCGTCTTCGTCTATCGGTAACTTTACTTGAGGCTATATTTTTATTCACCACATGATATGTGTTTTGCTTGGAGCGTCTTGTATGATTTGAGTCTTTGCTTTTTAGTTTGCCACAATCATCCTTGTTGTACACACCTTTTGAGAGGGACACGCATGAATCGTGATTTATTAGAATACTCTATGTGCTTCACTTATATCTTTTGAGCTAGGCAATTTTGCTCTAGTCCTTCACTTATATCTTTTTAGAGCACGGCGGTGGCTTTATTTTATAGAAATTATTGAACTCTCATTATTCACTTATATTAGTTTGAGAGTCTTTAAACCGCATGGCAATTTGCTTTGGTTATAAATTTAGTCCTAATATGATAGGCATCCAAGAGGGATATAATAAAAACTTTCATATAAAGTGCATTGAATACTATGAGAAGTTTGATTCCTTATGATAGTTTTGAGATATAAAGATGGTGATATTAGAGTCATGCTAGTGAGTAATTGTGATGTGACACCCTAATTTTGGCAACTTTTTCTTTTCAAACTTTTCTTGGCTTTATTTGAAATTTGAATGGTTTTTGAATCTTTCTAGTTGGTCTTGGAAACTTTTGAATCTTTCCAAGTGATCCAAAGCCTCATCACCTTGCCAAAACCCTGCCAAGTACCTCTAGGACCTAAATCCCAATTTAAATCTTTTCCAATAACCCTTTTCTTTTATTTGGGAATTTAGGTCATCACTATGGGTTGTGAAGCAACCTATAGTTTGGATGGCTAGAAAATTCTCAAATAATTCTATAAAATACCTTGGACCATATCTTGCCCCAATATCCAAAAATATTCCATGGCCTAGTTCAAATATTTTGCAAAACAATTCATTTTTGTTCCTGGTCAGTCTGGACCTTTGTGAAGGAAGTACCTGCTAGGTTTGTCCAAATGCTCTGAAATTTTTGTGGCATGAGGACAACTACAAATGACTTCCCTCCAGCAAGTTTCAGCCTCAGGAGATCTTCCAAGTGAGCAGTACCTCAACATTCAGATTCTGGACCAGATTTGTAGGTTACACATGAACTACCCTCAAACCTCAACCAAACCTCCTCAAACTTGACCAGTTTGGAGTCCTTCCAACGAGGATCACTCCAGACAATCTTTTTGGCTCCATCCCTAGCTCTCCACCTCTCCAGATCCCTCTCTAGTTCACTGTCAGAAACTGTTGTTGATCCTACTCTTCATCTCAGGCAGAACCAAGCCAAACTATGGGTACAGATGAAGTGAGTGATCGAGGGTCGACGTGCCAGACAAGAAACGCCAGGCTCTCGTGGCCTCTAGACATCAACTTCCGCGGTGAGCACGGCTATGGCATGCCAGTCGCCACGCTCTGGTCGCGTCGGAGCGAGTCGCCTGCGCTGCAGTAGCTTGTCCAAACGTGCCGACATTGTCCCTGGTCGCCACCTAGACCCTCCAGATTCTTCCCCCTCACCGGAGAAGCTCTCGGCGGCCGCCACAACCACGAGCACTGTGCCGCCCATGCGGCCATAGTTGCGACACGGCTCGTCTTCTTCTCCCCGAGCCATCTCCTCGTGCATTTAATGCCTCTGCGTTCTCTCGTCGCTTCGCCCCGCGCCACGATGGCCAGCTCGCTGTCCTTGCTACAGTGGCATAGCCATGTCGCCGCTGATCCAGTGAGATCGCCGAGCGCCTCCTCCCGACGATAAATAGCCATGCCCGGCCTCGCCAAGTTCCTCACCCCTCTCCCTCTCGCTCAAATTGCCTCCCAGAGCAAGAGCCAAGGTCGAGAGGCCCTCTGGCCTCGAGCTTCACCAGAGCTCCTCCGCCGCCCTAGCTCTGCCACCAGCCATATCCACTCCACCTCCGCCTCAACCGAGACCATCATAGTGCTCAGCTCGTTCCACTGGTCCTTCCAGAGCCACCGCTCGGTCGAATTGCGGCCGGATTCGCCATCCCCGACGACCACCGTAGCCACCACCCGCCGGAGAAGAAGGGCGCGACGCCATCCGACCACCTCCAGAGGATCTGCGGGTACAGGTGTGCTCGTTGTTGACCGGCCGATCCATCCCCGCCATCCACGAGCCCAACCGCCGTCGAAATCGCCGGCAATCACCGCCGGTGAGCCGCCCCTTTCTCTGCCCTCTCCCTCTTTCTACTTAAATGGGCCCGGCCCCACCTGTCAGCCACTTACTGAAGCGGTAAGTGGAGACGCCTCGGGCATTTACGCCTTCGACGTGGCCCCTTCGTTGGTTTTCTAATTTTTATTTATTTAAACAGAGTTGACCAGCCACTTTGACCTTGAATAACTTTTTATAGAAAGGTCCAATTGACGTGATTCTTTTTGCATTGTGTTGGTATTAAACTCCTTTATTTTCTGACTAAGTTTGGTATTTTTCCAATACCCACAGAATTTTTGGTGAATAAAAAGGCTTTATGTGACATTTTCCTTTACCATTTAAAAATGTTTTCAGAAGGAGATTCTTGTGGATTTGAAGACCAGGAGTATTTGAACAACCCAACAGAGCAAGGAAAGCCAGGACATCCATATTATGAAACATTTCATAGCATTGCATAATTCATATTCATTTCTTGCATTTAATTAACATAGATAATTCAAGTGAAGTATTTAATTGCCTATTGTTGACAACTTAAATTGATATGATGAACGACCATGATTGCTAAGTGAAACTTAGTTGGTTGATCAAGAGTCACCTGTCCGGGCTTACCCGTGCAGCCACATTTGCCGGTATGGGACGGCCATGACTTGGTCTAGCTTCGTGCTCTTCCACCGGTACCTCCAGACAGGGAGGGTTATGCGTGCGTGCTTCCCTGATCAGGCAGACGGCGATAACCCTGTGATCCCAGTTGAGTTTTGTGCCGGCGTCCTCGTTTGGGACATTTTAGTTAGGCCACGACGGTGGCAGGTGTCACGAGGTGTCACGAGGTGACACGGGGCCACCCAAGGCTTGACTCCGGGGGAATGTGATTGCCGGTGGTACGATGGGAGAGTCACGAGTTAGGCGGGTTTCGTTGGAGCAACGCTGGTCCACCCGAATGGGATCACGAGGTCAGGTGCTCTATAGTGTGGGTAAAGTGCGCAACCTCTGTAGAGTGTAAAATCTATTCGAATAGCCACGTCCACGGTATTGGACAACCCGTCCAGACCTCTCTAGGTGATCAACCGTAATAACCATAGTAATAATGGAAGAACTTGTCTTATGAGCGGAAGTACTCGTTGGCATCGAGTATTCCAAGGGTTGTAAGACAACCCGGATATGAGTAAGTTAATAACACTAAGTGAATCAGTTTAGACATAACATGTTGATTGCCATGCTATTATTTGCTGCATACTTGGTTGTCATGTGCTTACGAGTACATTCAAAGTACTCACCTGGCGTATCATGCCAGATGCAGGAGAAGACTGAGACGGAGATCTCGGAGGTCCGTGTGGCGATGTCTAGGATGTGTCCTCAGCAGTGTCCCTGTGGATGGAGTTACTATCATGTTTCGCTACGCAGTAGTCTTTCGCTGTAGTATCCCACAGTAATATCGAGGCCCTGATATGTTAGATAAATAATGTAGATATTATCATAGCACTAGATGTGCTTTTGACCTCGGTGATCATGTAATATATAAGCTTGTACTCGACTATTATAAATAAAAGTTCAGCTATGTTCTATTCCAAGTTGTTGTGTGTTTCCAGAAGACGTGATCTCTGGGTTGGAAACACTGGTAAACCGGTTCTCTGAGCCGGGGTGCCACAACGCTTGGTATCAGAGTAGTGCTGACTGTAGGACACCCTAGGTAACCCGCGCTAGGACTGTGATTAGCATAGGACTTTGAGTGTGCATTCTGCTTGCTGCATTTTATTGTTGCATGCCATTCCTCATGCATCATAATTCATTATGTTACTAACCCTTGGCATTGTGAGTGTAGATGGCACCAGTTCCATATCACTTTCATCATGAGCCAGAACCCGACACTTTTCCAGTTCTGCTTCGTAGCGTCTGGCTTCAGCTGTATCCCAACGGTGATGACCCGGTGTACCATGTGTTTCGGGAGCAGTTGGGCGAGTCAGTATATGAGTACCATGCAGTGGTTTACATGACCGCGACTTCGGATATTGGAAGCTCTTCTCGCTCTTCCAAGGGCGGAGTGGCTTCTACTCCGGAGCTGGCATTCCAGTTTGCTGCCATGGAGGCTATTACTGACTTGCGCTTCGACGAGGTCGAGATGCAGACCCATCCAGGTTTCTTCCACTATCCCACACTGTCGCCTGCGACAGGGCGAGTTCTTTTCTCACCTGTTGACCCGGCGTGTGATCATGCGGCTGGTGTTTTGTCTTGCTACCTAAACGCCAGTTACCGTATGATCATTTCCTTGGCTGAGGAGCTGTGTCCTGTTCAGGAGGCATTTGCAGGAGTGACTCCAGCTCCTCCTCCTCTTGTAGTTCCACCTAGGTATCCACCACCAGTTCCACCTCCGCGTGTGTTTGATACCCCTTCTGGTTTTTTTGGACCATCAGGCTTATCATCTGGTAGTCGACTTGAGACCCCAGCTGAGTGGGCCTCACTCCTAGCCACTCTTGCTCTGCCGATGTTGAGGCGACGTGCTCGTTCTCCCACAGAAGGAGAGTCGTCTCAGCAGCGACGTCGCGTCTCCTTTGACCCGGTGACTCACATCATCAGTTCTAATTCTGACTCCGGATCTGACGGCGAGGACTCTTCAGATGGGTAGTGTTCGTGTCACCGACGCACTAGACTGGAGCTTGAGTAGTAATGCATGCATCTTTGCATATGTAGACTGCCGTATGAGCAGTCTAGCCATGATATCCCCCTACTAGCTTGCCATGTATGATGTTGGGTTATCTTGTATAATTATGTTTTTCTCTTTATTTGCCTTTTTCATGAATTTTCTCTGGTGTCATATTACTGTATTTCTCCTTATGGATGTTGCTCATCGATTCGGTATTTGCCATGGGAACAAAAATTTGGATGAAGAAAGGAAGTAGCAGTCAAGGCGGCGATGGAAACCCCATCCGTCGATCCGCCAGGCAGGCAGGGCAACCGCCCGAAGACTTACCACCACCACCACCTCAAGCACCAACCACAGAACAGATAATGAGAATGTTTGAGGAAAAGAGAAACCAAGACCTCATGGAATTTCTCAAGAGTATGCAGACAATAGTAGGTCAGAACAATGGCAATGGGGTGCATTCCAAACTATCTGACTTACAGCGCACAAAACCACCCAGCTTTGGTCAGGCTGTGGATCCTATTGAGGCTGATGACTGGTTAAGAACCATGGAAAAGAAATTGGACATCGCTCGTTGTGAAGAAGCAGATAAAGTCCTATTTTCCAACCATTATCTCGAAGGCCCGGCGGCCATATGGTGGGACAACACCAAGTTAATGTGGCCTGCTGGAGAAGAGATCTCCTGGGAGAAATTCAAAGAGTTGTTCCGCAAGTATCATATTCCCACGGGTATCATGAAGGTGAAGCAGAGAGAATTCCTGGCTCTCACACAAGGAAACATGTCTGTGGGAGAATACCTAAACAAGTTCAACAACTTGGCCCGGTACTCTCCTCATGATGTGCCTACCGAAGAAAGGAAAATAGACCGGTTCCTCGGAGGACTTAATCACACCCTCCGATGTCAGCTATGCATGTTGGACTTCCCCGATTTCCAGACCTTGGTGAATAAAGCCTTCATCGCCGAACGAGAACACAAGCCTGGGAATGACGATCGTAAGAGGAAGTTCGAGCCCAAGAAGGACATGTTGGGGAACATAGTAATAATTCAAAAATTCCTACGTGTCACCAAGATCAATCTAGGAGATGCTAGCAACAAGTGAGAGGGAGTGCATCTTCATACCCTTGAAGATCGCTAAGCGGAAGCATTACAAGAACGCGGTTGATGGAGTCGTACTCGCGGCGATTCAAATCGCGGAAGATCCGATTCAAGCGCCGAATGGACGGCGCCTCCGTGTTCAACACATGTACAGCCCGGGGATGTCTCCTCCTTCTTGATCCAGCAAGGAGAGAGGAGAAGTTGAGGGAGAGCTCCGGCAGCACGACGGCGTGGTGGCGGTGGAGCTCATGGTTCTCCGGCAGAGCTTCGCTAAGCACTACGGAGGAGGAGGAGTAGGAGGGGGAGGGCTGCGCCAGGGGCAATGGTGCAACTGCCCTCCCACCCCCCCCCCACTATTTATAGGGTGAAGGGGGCTGGTTTCTTGCCCTCCAAGTCCATTGGGGCGTTGGCAAAGCTGGGAGGAAAGAAATCCCATCATTTCCCTTCCCCACCGATTGTTATCCCCCTTTTTAGGGATCTTGATCTTATCCCTTCGGGATATGATCTTATTCCTTCTAAGGGGGGATCTTGGTGCGCCTTGACCAGGGGTGTGGGGCCTTTCCCCCACTACCCATGTTCATGTGGGTCCCCCCATGCAGGTGGGCCCCACTCCGGAACCTTCTAGAACCTTCCCGGTATAATACCGAAAAATCCCGAACATTTTCCGGTGGCCAAAATAGGACTTCCCATATATAAATCTTTACCTCCGGACCATTCTGGAACTCCTCGTGATGTCCGGGATCTCATCCGAGACTCTGAACAACTTTCGTTAACCACATACAATTCCCATTACAACTCTAGCGTCACCGAACCTTAAGTGTGTAGACCCTACGGGTTCGGGAACCATGCAGACATGACCGAGACACCTCTCCGACAAATAAACAATAGCAAGATCTGGATACCCATATTGGCTCCCACATGTTCCACGATGATCTCATCGGATGAACCACGATGTAGGGGATCCAATTAATCCCGTATACAATTCCCTTTGTCCATCGGTATGTTACTTCCCCGAGATTCGATCGTTGGTATCCCTATACCTTGTTCAATCTCGTTACCGGCAAGTCTCTTTACTCATTCCATAACGCATGATCCCGTGGCTAACTTCTTAGTCACATTGAGCTCATTATGATGATGCATTACCGAGTGGGCCCAGAGATACCTCTCCGTCATACGGAGTGACAAATCCCAGTCTCGATTCGTGCCAACCCAACAGACACTTTCGGAGATACCTGTAGTGCACCTTTATGGTCACCCAGTTACGTTGTGACGTTTGATACACCCAAAGCATTCCTACTGTAACTGGGAGTTGCACAATCTCATGGTCTAAGGAAATGATACTTGGCATTAGAAAAGCTCTAGCAAACGAACTACACGATCTTGTGCTATGCTTAGGATTGGGTCTTGTCCATCACATCATTCTCCTAATGATGTGATCCCGTTATCAACGACATCCAATGTCCATGGTCAGGAAACCACAACCATCTATTGATCAATGAGCTAGTCAACTAGAGGCTCACTAGGGACATGCTGTGGTCTATGTATTCACACATGTATTATGGTTTCTGGTTAATACAATTATAGCATGAACAATAGACAATTATCATGAACAAGGAAATATAATAATAACCATTTTATTATTGCCTCTAGGGCATATTTCCAACAGTCTCCCACTTGCACTAGAGTCAATAATCTAGTTACATTGTGATGAATCGAACACCCATAGAGTTCTGATGCTGATCATGTTTTGCTCGTGGAAGAGGTTTAGTCAACGGATCTGCGACATTCAGATCCGTATGTACTTTACAAATATCTATGTCTCCATCTTGAATATATTCACGAATGGAGTTGAAGTGGCGCTTGATGTGCTTGGTCTTCCTGTGAAACCTGGGCTCCTTGGCAATGGCAATAGCTCCAGTGTTGTCACAGAAGAGAGTCATCGGGCCCGACGCTTTGGGAATCACTCCTAGGTCGGTGATAAACTCCTTCATCCAGACTCCTTCCAGAGCTGCTTCCGAAGCAGCTATGTACTCTGCTTCACATGTAGATCCCGCCACGACGCTTTGCTTGCAACTGCACCAGCTGACTGCCCCACCATTCAAAATGTACATGTATCTGGTTTGTGACTTGGAGTCATCCATATCTGTGTCAAAGCTAGCATCGACGTAACCCTTTACGACGAGCTCTTCGGCACCTCCATAAACGAGAAACATATCCTTAGTCCTTTTTAGGTACTTCAGGATATTCTTGACCGCTGTCCAGTGTTCCATTCCGGGATCACTTTGGTACCTCCCTACCAAACTTATGGCAAGGTTCACATCAGGTCTGGTACACAGCATGGCATACATAATAGAGCCTGTGGCTGAGGCATAGGGGATGACACTCATCTTTTCTCTTTCTTCTGCTAAGGTCGGGCATTGAGCTGTGCTCAATCTCACACCTTGCAATACAGGCAAGAACCCCTTCTTGGACTGATCCATATTGAACTTCTTCAATATCTTGTCAAGGTATGTGCTTTGTGAAAGACCAATGAGGCGTCTCGATCTATCTCTATAGATCTTGATGCCTAATATGTAAGCAGCTTCTCCAAGGTCCTTCATTGAAAAACACTTATTCAAGTAGGCCTTTATGCTTTCCAAAAGTTATATATCATTTCCCATCAATAGTATGTCATCCACATATAATATGAGAAATGCTACAGAGCTCCCACTCACTTTCTTGTAAATGCAGGCTTCTCCATAAGACTGTATAAACCCAAACGCTTTGATCATTTCATCAAAGCGAATGTTCCAACTCCGAGATGCTTGCACCAGCCCATAGATGGAGTGCTGGAGCTTGCATACTTTGTCAGCATTCTTAGGATCGACAAAACCTTCCGGCTGCCTCATATACAATTCTTCCTTAAGGAAACCATTAAGGAATGCCGTTTTGACGTCCATTTGCCAGATCTCATAATCATAGAATGCGGCAATTGCTAACATGATTCGGACGGACTTCAGCTTCGCTACGGGTGAGAAGGTCTCATCGTAGTCAACCCCTTGAACTTGTCGATAACCCTTAGCGACAAGCCGAGCCTTATAGACGGTCACATTACCATCCGCGTCAGTCTTCTTCTTAAAGATCCACTTATTCTCTATGGCTTGCCGATCATCGGGCAAGTCCGTCAAAGTCCATACTTTGTTTTCATACATGGATCCTATCTCGGATTTCATGGCTTCAAGCCATTTGTTGGAATCCGGGCCCGCCATCGCTTCTTCATAGTTCTAAGGTTCACCGTTGTCTAACAACATGATTTCTAGGACAGGGTTGCCGTACCACTCTGGTGCGGAACGTGTCCTCATGGACCTACGAAGTTCAGTAGCAACTTGACCCGAAGTTTCATGATCATCATCATTAACTTCCTCTCTAGTCGGTGCAGGCACCATAGAAACATCTTCCTGAGCTGCCCTACTCTCCGGTTCAAGAGGGGGTACCTCATCAAGTTCTACATTCCTCCCACTTACTTCTTTCGAGAGAAACTCTTTCTCCAGAAAGGATCCATTCTTGGCATCAAAGATCTTGCCTTCGGATCTGAGGTAGAAGGTATACCCAATAGTTTCCTTAGGGTATCCTATGAAGACGCATTTTTTCGATTTGGGTTCGAGCTTTTCAGGTTGAAGTTTCTTGACATAAGCATCGCATCCCCAAACTTTCATAAACGACAGCTTAGGTTTCTTCCCAAACCATAATTCATACGGTGTCGTCTCAATGGATTTAGACGGTGCCCTATTTAAAGTGAATGCGGCAGTCTCTAAAGCATAACCCCAAAATGATAGCGGTAGATCGGTAAGAGACATCATAGATCGCACCATATCCACTAGAGTGCGATTACGACATTTGGACACACCATTACGCTGAGGTGTTCTAGGCAGCGTGAGTTGTGAAACAATTCCACATTTCCTTAAGTGCGTGCCAAACTCGTGACTCAAGTATTCTCCTCCACGATCTGATCGTAAGAGCTTTATTTTCCTGTCACGTTGATTCTCTACCTTGCTCTGAAATTCCTTGAACTTTTCAAAGGTCTCAGACTTGTGTTTCATTAAGTAGACATACCCATATCTACTTAAGTCATCAGTGAGTAACGATAGCCACCGCGAGCCTCAACGCTCATTGGACCGCATACATCAGTATGTATTATTTCCAACAAGTTGGTTGCTCGCTCCATTGTTCCAGAGAACGGAGTCTTGGTCATTTTGCCCATGAGGCATGGTTCGCACGTGTCAAATGATTCATAATCAAGAGACTCCAAAAGTCCATCTACATGGAGTTTCTTCATGCGTTTGACACCAATGTGACCAAGGCGGCAGTGCCAGAAGTATGTGGGACTATCATTATCAACCTTACATCTTTTGGCATTCACACTATGAATATGTGTAACATAACGTTCGAGATTCAATAAAAATAAACCATTGACCAGCGGGGCATGACCATAAAACATGTCCCTCATATAAATAGAACAACCATTATTCTCAGATTTAAATGAGTAGCCATCTCGCATTAAACGAGATCCAGATACAATGTTCATGCTCAAAGCTGGCACTGAATAACAATTATTGAGGTTTAAAACTAATCCCGAAGGTAAATGTAGAGGTAGCATGCCGACGGCGATCACATCGACCTTGGAACCATTCCCGACGCGCATCGTCACCTTGTCCTTCGCCAGTCTCTGGTTATTCCACAGCTCCTGTTTTGAGTTACAAATATGAGCAACCGCACCGGTATCAAATACCCAGGAGCTACTACGAGCGCTGGTAAGGTACACATCAATAACATGTATATCATATATACCTTTGGCGTTGTCGGCCTTCTTATCCGCTAAGTACTTGGGGCAGTTCCGCTTCCAGTGACCATTTCCCTTGCAATAAAAGCACTCAGTCTCAGGCTTGGGTCCATTCTTTGGCTTCTTCTCAGCAACTGACTTACCGGGCGCGGCAACTCCCTTGCCGTCCTTCTTGAAGTTCTTCTTACCCTTGCCTTTCTTGAAACTAGTGGTCTTATTCACCATCAACACTTGATGTTCCTTTTTGATCTCCACCTCCGCTGATTTCAGCATTGAATATAACTCAGGAATGGATTTCTCCATCCCTTGCATATTGTAGTTCATGACAAAGCTCTTGTAGCTAGGTGGAAGCGACTGGAGGATCCTGTCAATGACCGAGTCATCTAGAAGATTAACTCCCAGCTGAGACAAGCGGTTGTGCAACCCAGACATTTTGAGTATATGCTCGCTGACAGAACTATTTTCCTCCATCTTACAACTGTAGAACTTGTCGGAGACTTCATATCTCTCGACCTGGGCATGAGCTTGGAAAACCATTTTCAGCTCTTGGAACATCTCATATGCTTCGTGTTGCTCAAAATGCTTTTGGAGCCCCGGTTCTAAGCTGTAAAGCATGCCGCACTGAACCAGGGAGTAATCATCACTACGCGACTGCCAGGGGTTCATAACATCTTGAGTTGCTGGGAAAATGGGTGCGTCACCTAGCGGTGCTTCAAGGACATATGCTTTCTTGGCAGCTATGAGGATGATCCTCAAGTTACAGACCCAGTCCGTATAGTTGCTACCATCGTCTTTCAGCTTGGTTTTCTCTAGGAACGCGTTGAAGTTGAGGGCAACATTAGCGTGGGCCATTGGATCTACAAGATAGATTGTAAAGACAATTTTAGACTAAGTTCATGATAATTAAGTTCATCTGATCAAATTATTTAATGAACTCCCACTCAGATAGACATCCCTCTAGTCATCTAAGTGATACATGATCCGAATCGACTAGGCCATGTCCGATCATCACGTGAGACGGACTAGTCATCAACGGTGAACATCTCCAAGTTGATCGCATCTACTATACGACTCATGTTTGACCTTTCGGTCTCTCGTGTTCTGAGGCCATGTCTGTACATGCTAGGCTCGTCAAGTCAACCTAAGTGTTTCGCATGTGTAAATCTGGCTTACACCCATTGTATGCGAACGTTAGAATCTATCACACCCGATCATCACGTGGTGCTTCGAAACAACGAACCTTCGCAACGGTGCACACTTAGGGGGAACACATTTCTTGAAATTTTTAGTGAGGGGTCATCTTATTTATGCTACCGTCGTTCTAAGCAAATAAGATGTAAACATGATAAACATCACATGCAAATCATAAAGTGACATGATATGGCCAATATCATCTTGCGCTTTTGATCTCCATCTTCGAGGCGCGGCATGATCACCATCGTCACCGGCATGACACCATGATCTCCATCATCATGATCTCCATCATCGTGTCTTCATGAAGTTGTCTCACCAATTATTACTTCTACTACTATGGCTAATGGTTAGCAATAAAGTAAAGTAATTACATGGCGTTTTCATTAACACGCAGGTCATACAATAAATTAAGACAACTCCTATGGCTCCTGCCGGTTGTCATACTCATCGACATGCAAGTCATGATTCCTATTACAAGAACATGATCAATCTCATACATCACATATATAATTCATCACATCCTTTTGGCCATATCACATCACATAGCATACCCTGCAAAAACAAGTTAGACATCCTCTAATTGTTGTTGCATGTTTTACGTGGCTGCTATGGGTTTCTAGCAAGAACGTTTCTTACCTACGCAAAAGCCACAACGGTGATATGCCAATTGCTATTTACCCTTCATAAGGACCCTCTTCATCGAATCCGATCCGACTAAAGTGGGAGAGACAGACACCCGCTAACCACCTTATGCAACAAGTGCATGTCAGTCGGGGGAACCTGTCTCACGTAAGCGTACGTGTAAGGTCGGTCCAGGCCGCTTCATCCCACAATGCCGCCGAATCAAGATAGGACTTGTAACGGTAAGCAAATTGAACAAATCATCGCCCACAACTACTTGTGTTCTACTCGTGCATAGAATCTACGCATAGACCTAGCTCATGATGCCACTGTTGGGGAACATAGTAATAATTCAAAAACTCCTACGTGTCACCAAGATCAATCTAGGAGATGCTAGCAACAAGTGAGAGGGAGTGCATCTTCATACCCTTGAAGATCGCTAAGCGGAAGCGTTACAAGAACGCGGTTGATGGAGTCGTACTCGCGGCGATTCAAATCGCAGAAGATCTGATTCAAGCGTCGAACGGACGGCGCCTCCGCGTTCAACACACGTACAGCCCGGGGACGTCTCCTCCTTCTTGATCCAGCAAGGGGAGAAGATAAGTTGAGGGAGAGCTCCGGCAGCACGACGGCGTGGTGGCGGTGGAGCTCGTGGTTCTCCGGCAGAGCTTCGCTAAGCACTACTGAGGAGGAGGAGTAGGAGGGAGGAGGGCTACGCCAGGGGCAAGGGTGCGGCTACCCTAACCACCCCCCCCCCCGCTATTTATAGGGTGAAGGGGGCTGGTTTCTTGCCCTCCAAGTCCATTGGGGCGTTGGCAAAGGTGGGAGGAAAGAAATCCCATCCTTTCCCTTCCCCACCGATTGTTATCCCCCTTTTTTAGGGATCTTGATCTTATCCCTTCGGGATATGATCTTATTCCTTCTACAGGGGGATCTTGGTGCGCCTTGACCCGGGGTGTGGGGCCTTGCCCCCACTGCCCACGTTCATGTGGGTCCCCCCATGTAGGTGGACCCCACTGCGGAACCTTCTAGAACCTTCCTGATACAATAACGAAAAATCCCGAACATTTTCCGGTGGCCAAAATAGGACTTCCCATATATAAATCTTTACCTCCGGACCATTCTGGAACTCCTCGTGATGTACGGGATCTCATCCGAGACTCTGAACAACTTTTGGTAACCACATACAATTCCCATTACAACTCTAGCGTCATCGAACCTTAAGTGTGTAGACCCTACGGGTTCAGGAACCATGCAGACATGACCGAGACACCTCTCCGACCAATAACCAATAGCGGGATCTGGATACCCATATTGGCTCCCACATGTTCCACGATGATCTCATCGGATGAACCACGATGTCGGCGATCCAATTAATCCCGTATACAATTCCCTTTGTCCATCGGTATGTTACTTGCCCAAGATTCGATCGTCGGTATCCCTATACCTTGTTCAATCTCGTTACCGGCAAGTCTCTTTACTCATTCCGTAATGCATGATCCCGTGGCTTACTCCTTAGTCACACTGAGCTCATTATGATGATGCATTACCGAGTGGGCCCAGAGATACCTCTCCGTTATACGGAGTGACAAATCCCAGTCTCGATTCATGCCAACCCAACAGACACTTTCGGAGATACCTGTAGTGCACCTTTATGGTCACCCAGTTACGTTGTGATGTTTGATACACCCAAAGCATTCCTACGGTATCTGGGAGTTGCACAATCTCATGGTCTAAGGAAATGATACTTGACATTAGAAAAGCTCTAGCAAACGAACTACACGATCTTGTGCTATGCTTAGGATTGGTTCTTGTCCATCACATCATTCTCCTAATGATGTGATCCCGTTATCAACGACATCCAATGTCCATGGTCAGGAAACCACAACCATCTATTAATCAACGAGCTAGTCAACTAGAGGCTCACTAGGGACATGTTGTGGTCTATGTATTCACACATGTATTACGGTTTCCGGTTAATACAATTATAGCATGAACAATAGACAATTATCATGAACAAGGAAATATAATAATAACCATTTTATTATTGCCTCTAGGACATATTTCCAACAGGACAACAGGGAGCCATATGCGCAAAAGCTGCACAGTTGGCAGTCAGGGCCATCTGAGAACAAACCTATGTGGAACAATGGTGGCAACAACAGCAAGCCAGGCAACCAGAGCAAGACCTTCGGCAAGCAGCCAGTCATAGAGGACTACCGCCTCAACAACACCTGTTTCACTTGTGGCCAGAGTGGACACTACACCAAGCAATGTCCTACTAATAACGGAAAGCAATTAGCTGACCACAAGCCACAAGTCAATCACCTTGGATGTCGCCCCAACCACAACTTCAGCCATGGATGCGTCCACCACATCTCTGCCGAAGAAGTCTGCGAGGCTCCAGACATTGTCCTTGGTATGTTTTCTGTCAATGACATACCTGCAATAATTTTATTTGATTCTGGGGCTTCCCACTCATTTATTTCGCGAAGTTATGCCACCTTGCACAAATTTTCTCCTTCACTTTTGGACAAAATCATGGTGATACAATCCTCTAGCTCTATGCTCAGAACAAATATAATATACAAGGGTCTGGAAATCTCAATCCATGGAGTTAAATTCCCAGCTACCCTTGTTGCCATTGAATCCCCAGGACTGGACATAATACTGGGGATGGACTGGTTGGCACCGCACCAAGTGTGTATCAACTGCGCCACCAGAACGGTGACATTGGTGAACCCCGCCGGACAAACCGTCCAATTTCTGGCCAGCAGAATGATAACAAGAAAGGGCAAGGCATACCAGACCACTGTTACAGATATGAATCTGATCCCGGTAGTGGGTGAATTTCAGGATGTGTTTCCTGAGGAATTACCAGGAATGCCGCCCGACCGAGAATTGGAGTTCGCCATTGAAGTAATTCCTGGTACAGCTCCAACATACAAGAAATATTATCGTATGCCAGGCCCAGAGCTAGCAGAGCTAAAGAAGCAGTTAGACGAGTTGCTACAGAAAGGATACATTCATCCAAGCATTTCGCCATGGGGGTCACCAGTATTATTTGTCAAGAAGAAGGATGGAAGTCTATGAATGTGCGTAGACTATCGCCAGCTTAACGAGGTCACTATCAAGAACAAGTACCCGCTTCCTCGAATTGATGACTTATTCGACCAGTTGAATGGAGCACGGGTATTCTCTAAGATCGACCTCAGAACGGGATATCATCAACTGAAAATCCAAAAGGAGGATATCCCCAAGACAATGTTCACCACTCGATATGGACTATATGAGTTTACAGTTATGGCATTTGGATTGACCAACGCTCCAGCCTACTTCATGAGCATGATGAACAAAGTCTTCATGGACTTTCTGGACAAGTTTGTAGTGGTGTTCATTAACGACATCCTGATATACTCTAAGGATGAAGAGGAGCATAAGCAACATCTCAAAGCTGTCTTGGAAAGGTTGAGAACCCATCGCTTATATGCCAAGTTCAGTAAGTGCGAATTTTGGCTGAAAGAGGTGGGATTCCTTGGACATATTCTGTCAGATAAAGGAATAGCTGTTGATCCCAGTAAGGTTACTGCAGTCTTGAACTGGAAGACACCAGCCACGGTGACCGAAATCCATAGTTTCCTGGGCTTGGCAGGCTACTACCGTCGCTTCATTGAAGGCTTTTCTAAGATAGCCAAGCCACTGACAGAATTATTGAAAAAGAACCAAAGGTTTATCTGGACAGCCGAGTGCGACAGTAGTTTCCAGGAGTTAAAGACAAGGCTAACCACAGCCCCTGTCTTAGTCCTCCCAGACATTCACAAGAGTTTCGACATATACTGCGATGCATCCAGGCGTGGAATCGGATGCGTGCTAATGCAAGAGGGGAAGGTTGTAGCTTATGCATCACGACAGCTACGACCTCATGAGGAGAACTATCCCACACATGACTTGGAGCTAGCTGCTGTGGTTCATGCCCTGAAGATTTGGAGGCATTATCTTATTGGACAACGATGTGAAATATACACAGACCATAAGAGTCTCAAGTATATTTTCACTCAACCCGACCTAAACCTCAGGCAGCGAAGATGGCTTGAGCTAGTCAAGGACTATGATGTTGGAATAAACTATCATCCAGGGAAAGCGAATGTGGTCGCTGATGCCCTAAGTAGGAAACAAGCTACTGTGAATGCACTAGTTGAGGGTATGCATCCGAGCTTACAAGAAGAGTTTGTCAAGCTCAATATGGTGCTATGCGGCCCAATGACCCCGGACACGTTGGAAATTACTCCAACCCTCATGGAGGAAATCAAGGAAGCACAGAAGTCAGATAAATAAATTTGAGAGATCAAGGAGTTAATTCAGCAAGGAAAGGCTAAGTCCTTCCGTATAGATGAACAGGGTACCGTGTGGTTCGAGAAACGAATTTGTGTGCCAGATCAGAACAACTTGAGGCAACAAATACTCAAGGAAGCACATGAGTCCGCATATTCGATCCACCCGGGAGGTACCAAGATGTATCAGGACTTAAGAGAAACTTTTTGGTGGTGTGGAATGCGGAAAGATATAGCATACTATCTCGCCTGCTGTGACATTTGCAACAAGGTCAAAGCAGAGCATTAGAAACCCGCTGGGCTACTGCAACCTTTACCGGTGCCCCAGTGGAAGTGTGACGACATATGTATGGATTTTATTGTGGGACTGCCCAAGTCCACGAGAGGCAATGATGCTATTTGGGTCATTGTAGACATCCTCATGAAAGTGGCTCACTTTATCCCAGTAAAGACCATTTTCAACGCAAATCAGCTAGCACAACTCTACATGTCCCGGATAGTCAGTCTGCACGGAGTACCCAAGTCTATCACTTTAGATAGGGGTTCCCTATTTACCTCAGCATTCTGGCTACGGCTACATCAAGCTCTGGGAACCATGCTGAAACACAGCACAATGTACCATCCACAGACGGATGGACAGACCGAGCGAGTGAACCAAATATTAGAGGATATGCTTCGGTCATGTGCTCTCTCCCATGGACCCAAATGGGAGGATAGTCTGCCGTACGCTGAATTCTCCTACAACAACAGCTATCAGGCAAGTCTCAAGATGTCGCCTTTTGAGGCATTGTACGGACGGAAGTGCCGCACACCGCTGAACTGGTCCCAAACAGGAGATAGTCTCATCTTTGGTACGGACTTGATGCTCGAGGCTGAAAGGCCAGTCAAGGATATTCAAGAGCGGCTACGAGTAGCCAAGTCCCGACAGAAGAGCTATTACGACCCAAAGCACCGGGAAGTAACTTTTGAGCCCGGAGACTATGCTTACCTACGGGTAACTCCTATGAAGGGAGTAAAGAGTTTTGGCACCCGGGGAAAGTTGGACCCAAGATATATCGGTCCCTTTCCAGTGATCGCTAGGAAGGGCAGAGTTGCATATCAGTTGGAATTGCCACCAACATTGTCAAACGTTCATGATGTCTTTCACATCTCACAGTTAAGGAAATGCATTGCACCCCCAGCCAAGCAAGCGAATATGAGTGAGCTAGAGCTAGCTAAGGATTTGACTTATGAGGAAAAACCTGTCAGGATCTTGGATGAGATGGAAAGAACCACGAGGAGTAAGGTGATAAGATTTTACAAGGTGCTGTGGGAGCACCACACTGAGGAAGAGGCCACTTGGGAAAGAGAAGATTTTCTGAGATCCGCATATCCATATTTGTTCCCTGAGCAACCGAATCTCGAGGACGAGATTCATCCTAAGGGGGGTAGGTTTGTGACACCTTGATTTTGGCAACTTTTTCTTTTCAAACTTTTCTTGGCTTTATTTGAAATTTGAATGGTTTTTGAATCTTTCTAGTTGGTCTTGGAAACTTTTGAATCTTTCCAAGTGATCCAAAGCCTCATCACCTTGCCAAAACCCTGCCAAGTACCTCTAGGACCTAAATCCCAATTTAAATCTTTTCCAATAACCCTTTTCTTTTATTTGGGAATTTAGGTCATCACTATGGGTTGTGAAGCAACCTATAGTTTGGATGGCTAGAAAATTCTCAAATAATTCTCTAAAATACCTTGGACCATATCTTGCCCCAATATCCAAAAATATTCCATGGCCTAGTTCAAATATTTTGCAAAACAATTCATTTTTGTTCCTGGTCAGTCTGGACCTTTGTGAAGGAAGTACCTGCTAGGTTTGTCCAAATGCTCTGAAATTTTTGTGGCATGAGGACAACTACAAATGACTTCCCTCCACCAAGTTTCAGCCTCAGGATATCATCCAAGTGAGCAGTACCTCAACATTCAGATTCAGGACCAGATTTGTAGGTTACACATGAACTACCCTCAAACCTCAACCAAACCTCCTCAAACTTGACCAGTTTGGAGTCCTTCCAACGAGGATCACTCCAGACAATCTTTTTGGCTCCATCCCTAGCTCTCCACCTCTCTAGATCCCTCTCTAGTTCACTGTCAGAAACTGTTGTTGATCCTACTCTTCATCTCAGGCAGAACCAAGCCAAACTATGGGTACAGATGAAGTGAGTGATCGAGGGTCGACGTGCCAGACAAGAAACGCCAGGCTCTCGTGGCCTCTAGACATCAACTTCCGCGATGAGCACGGCTATAGCATGTCAGTCGCCGCGCTCTGGACGCCGCCAGGCTCGGGTCGCGTCGGAGCGAGTCGCCTGCGCCGCAGTAGCTTGTCCAAACGTGCCGACATCGTCCCTGGTCGCCACCTAGACCCTCCAGATTCTTCCCCCTCACCGGAGAAGCTCTTGGCGGCCGCCACAACCATGAGCACTGTGCCGCCCGTGCGGCCACAGTTGCGGCGCCGCTCGTCTTCTTCTCCCCGAGCCATCTCCTCGCGCATTTAATGCCTCTGCCTTCTCCCATCGCTTCGCCCCGCGCCACAACAACCAGCTCACCGTCCTTGCTCTAGTGGCATAGCCACGTCGTCGCTGATCCAGAGAGATCGCCGAGCGCCTCCTCCCGGCTATAAATAGCCATGCCCGGCCTCGCCAAGTTCCTCACCCCTCTCCCTCTCTCTCAAATTGCCTCCCTAGAGCAAGAGCCAAGGCCGAGAGGCCCTCTGGCCTCGAGCTTCACCGGAGCTCCTCCGCCGCCCTAGCTCTACCACCAGCCATATCCACTCCACCTCCGACTCAACCGAGACCACCATAGTGCTCAGCTCGTTCCACTGGTCCTTCCAGAGCCACCGCCCGGTCGAATTGCTGCCGGATTCGCCATCCCCGACGACCACCGTAGCCACCACCCGTCGGAGAAGAAGGGCGCGACACTGTTCGATGACCTCTGGAGGATCTGCGGGTACGGGTGTGCTCGTTGTCGACCGGCCGATCCATCCCCGCCATCCACGAGCCCAACCGCCGTCGAAATCGTCGGCAATCACCGCCAGTG
The DNA here is from genome assembly GCA_011799875.1 of Thinopyrum elongatum. Lineage (NCBI taxonomy): Eukaryota > Viridiplantae > Streptophyta > Magnoliopsida > Poales > Poaceae > Thinopyrum > Thinopyrum elongatum. The sequence continues at coordinate 669,875,655 of CM022298.1, read as the reverse complement.
AGCCACCCCTTTCTCTACCCTCTCCCTCTTTCTAATTTAAACGGGCCCGACCCCACCTATCAGCCACTTACAAAAGTGGTAAGTGGAGACGCCTCGGGCGTTTACGCCTTCGACGTGGCCCCTTCACTAGTTTTCTGATTTTTATTTATTTAAACAGAGTTGACTAGCCACTTTGACCTTGAATAACTTTTTATAGAAAGGTCCAATTGTCCTGATTCTTTTTGCATTGTGTTGGTATTAAACTCCTTTATTTTCTTACTAAGTTTGGTATTTTTCCAATACCCACAGAATTGTTGGTGAATAAAAAGGCTTTATGTGATATTTTCCTTTGCCATTTAAAAATGTTTTCAGAAGGAGATTCTTGTGGATTTGAAGACCAGGAGTATTTGAACAACCCAACAGAGAAAGGCAAGCCAGGACATCCATATTATGAAGCATTTCATAGCATTGCATAATTCATATTCATTTCTTGCATTTAATTAACATAGATAATTCAAGTGAAGTATTTGATTGCCTATTGTTGACAACTTAAATTGATATGATGAACAACCATGATTGCTAAGTGAAACTTAGTTGGTTGATCAAGAGTCACCTGTCCGGGCTTACCCGTGCAGCCACATTTGCCGGTATGGGACGGCCTTGACTTGGTCTGGCTTCGTGCTCTTCCACCAGTACCTCCAGACAGGGAGGGTTATGCGTGCGTGCTGCCCTGATCAGGCAGACGGTGATAACCCTGTGATCATAGTTGAGTTTTGTGTCGGCGTCCCCGTTTGAGACAGTTTAGTTAGGCCACGACGGTGGCAGGTGTCACGAGGTGACACGGGGCCACCCAAGGCTTGACTCCGGGGGAGTGTGATTGCCGATGGTATGATGGGAGAGTCACGAGTCAGGCGGGTTTCGTTGGAGCAACACTGGTCCACCCGAATGGGATCACGAGGTCAGGTGCTCCATAGTGTGGGTAAAGTGCGCAACCTCTGCAGAGTGTAAAATCTATTCGAATAGCCGCGTCCACGGTATTGGACAGCCCGTCCAGACCTCTCTAGGTGATCAACCGTAATAACCATAGTAATGATGGAAGAACTTGTCTTATGAGCGGAAGTACTCGTTGGCATCGAGTATTTCGAGGGTTGTAAGACAACCCAGATATGAGTAAGTTAATAACAGTAAGTGCAGTTAAGACATAACATGTTGATTGCCATGCTATTATTTGCTGCATACTTGGTTGTCATGTGCTTGCGAGTACATTCAAAGTACTCACCTGGCGTATCATGCCAGATGCAGGAGAAGACTGAGACGGAGATCTCGGAGGTCCGTGTTGCGATGCCTAGGATGTGTCCTCAGCAGTGTCCCTGTGGATGGAGTTACTATCATGTTCTGCTACGCAGTAGTCTTTCGCTGTAGTATCCCGCAGTAATATCGAGGCCCTGATATGTTAGATAAATAATGTAGATATTGTCATAGCACTAGATGTGCTTTTGGCCTCGGTGATCATGTAATATATAAGCTTGTACTCGACTATTATAAATAAAAGTTCAGCTATGTTTTGTTCCAAGTTGTTGTGTGTTTCCAGAAGACATGATCTCTGGGTTGGAAATACCGGTAAACCGGTTCTCTGAGCTGGGGTGCCACAACGCTTGGTATCAGAGCAGTGCTGACTGTAGGACACCCTAGGTAACCCGCGCTAGGATTGCGATTAGCATAGGACTTTGAGTGTGCATTCTGCTTGTTGCATTTGATTGTTGCATGCCATTCCTCATGCATCATAATTCATTATGTTACTAACCCTTGGCATTGTGAGTGTAGATGGCACCAGTTCCATATCACTTTCATCATGAGCCAGAACCCCACACTTTTCCAGTTCTACTTTGTAGCCTCTGGCTTCGGCTGTATCCCAACGGTGATGACCCGGTGTACCAGGTGTTTTGGGAGCAGTTGGGCGAGTCAGTATATGAGTACCATGCAGTGGCTTACATGACCGCGACTTCGGATATTGGAAGCTCTTCTCGCTCTTCCAAGGGCGGAGTGGCTTCTACTCCGGAGCTGGCAATCCAGTTTGCTGCCATGGAGGCTATTACTGACTTGCGCTTCCACGAGGTCGAGATGCAGACCCATCTAGGTTTCTTCCACTATCCCACACTGTCGCCTACGACAGGGCGAGTTCTTTTCTCACCTGTTGACCCGGCGTGTGATCATGCGGCTGGTGTTTTGTCTCGCTACCTAAACACCAGTTACCGTATTATCATTTCCTTGGCTGAGGAGCTGTGTCGTGTTCAGGAGGCACTTGCAGCAGTGACTCCATCTCCTCCTCCTCTTGTAGTTCCACCTAGGTATCCACCACCAGTTCCACCTCCGCGTGTGTTTGATACCCCTTCTGGTTTTTCTGGACCATTAGGCTTATCATCTGGTAGTCGACTTGAGACCCCAGCTGAGTGGGCCTCACTCCTAGCCACTCCTGCTCCACCGATGTTGAGGCAACGTGCTCTTTCTCCCACAGAAGGAGAGCCATCTCAGCAGCGACGTCGCGTCTCCTTTGACCCGGTGACTCACATCATCAGTTCTGATTCTGACTCCGGATCTAACGACGAGGACTCTTCAGATGGGCAATGTTCGTGTCACCGACGCACTAGACTGGAGCTTGAGTAGTAATGCATGCATCTTTGCATATGTAGACTGCCGTATGAGCAGTCCAACCATGATATCCCCCTACTAGCTTGACATGTATGATGTTGGGTTATCTTGTATAATTACGTTGTTCTCTTTATTTGCCTTTTTCATGAAATTTCTCTGGTGTCATATTATTGTATTTCTCCTTATGGATGTTGCTCATCGATTTGGTATTTGCCATGGGAACAAAAATTAGGATGAAGAAAGGAAGTAGCAGTCAAGGCGGTGATGGAAACCCCGTCCGTCGTTCCGCCAGGCAGGCAGGGCAACCGCCCGAAGACTTACCACCACCACCACCTCAAGCACCAACCACAGAACAGATAATGAGAATGTTTGAGGAAAAGAGAAACCAAGACCTCATGGAATTTCTCAAGAGTATGCAGACAATAGTAGGTCAGAACAATGGCAATGGGGTGCATTCCAAACTATCTGACTTATGATTGTTATGAGATATAAAGATGGTGATATTAGAGTCATGCTAGTGAGTAATTGTGAATTATAGAAATACTTGTGTTGAGGTTTGTGATTCCCGTAGCATGCACGTATGGTGAACCGTTATGTGATGAAGTCGGAGCATGATTTATTTATTGATTATCTTCCTTATGAGTGGCGGTCGGGGATGAGCGATGATCTTTTCCTACCAATCTATCCCCCTAGGAGCATGCGCGTAATACTCTGTTCCGATAACTAATAGATTTTTGCAATAAGTATGTGAGTTCTTTATGACTAATGTTGAGTCCATGGATTATACGTACTCTCACCCTTCCACCATCGCTAGCCTCTCTAGTGCCGCGCAACTTTCGCCGGTACCATACACCCACCATATACCTTCCTCAAAACAGCCACCATACCTACCTATTATGGCATTTCCATAGCCATTCCGAGATATATTGCCATGCAACTTTCCACCGTTCCGTTTATTATGACACGTTCCATCATTCTCATATTGCTTTGCTTGATCATGTAGTTGACATCGTATTTGTGGCAAAGCCACCATTCATAATTCTTTCATACATGTCACTCTTGATTCATTGCACATCCCGGTACACCGCCGGAGGCATTCATATAGAGTCATATTTTGTTCTAAGTATTGAGTTGTAATTCTTGAGTTGTAAGTAAATAAAAGTGTGATGATCTTCATTATTAGAGCATTGTCCCATGTAAGGAGAAGGATGATGGAGACTATGGTTCCCCCACAAGTCGGGATAAGACTCCGGACGAAAAAATGAGGCCAAAAAAAATGAGAGAAGGCCTAAAAAAATGAGAGAAAAGAGAGAAGGGGCAAGGTTACTATCCTTTTACCACACTTGTGCTTCAAAGTAGCACCATGATCTTCATGATAGAGAGTCTCCTATGTTGTCACTTTCATATACTAGTGGGAATTTTCATTATAGAACTTGGCTTGTGTATTCCAATGATGGGCTTCCTCAAATTGCCCTAGGTCTTCGTGAGCAAGCGAGTTGGATGCACACCCACTTAGTTTCTTTTTTGAGCTTTCATAAACTTATAGCTCTAAGTGCATCCGTTGCATGGCAATCCCTACTCACTCACATTGATATCTATTGATGGGCATCTCCATAGCCCGTTGATACGCCTAGTTGATGTGAGACTATCTCCTTCTTTTTGTCTTCTCCACAACCACCTTCTATTCCACCTATAGTGCTATGTCCATGGCTCACGCTCATGTATTGCGTGAAAGTTGAAAAAGTTTGAGAACATCAAAAGTATGAAACAATTGCTTGGCTTGTCATCGGGGTTGTGCATGATTTAAATACTTTGTGTGATGAAGATGGAGCATAGCCAGACTATATGATTTTGTAGGGATAAGCTTTCTTTGGCCATGTTATTTTGAGAAGACATAATTATCTTCTTAGTATGCTTGAAGTATTATTGTTTTTATGTCAATATTAAACTTTTGTTTTGAATCTTATGGATCTGAACATTCATGCCACAATAAAGAAAATTACATGGATAAATATGTTAGGTAGCATTCCACATCAAAAAATCTGTTTTTATCATTTACCTACTCGAGGACGAGCAGGAATTAAGCTTGGGGATGCTTGATACGTCTCCAACATATCTATAATTTTTTATTGTTCCATGCTATTATATTATCTGTTTTGGATGTTTTATATGCATTAATATGCTATTTTATATTATTTTTTGGGACTAAACTATTAACCTAGGGCCTAGTGCCAGTTCCTGTTTTTTCCCTGTTTTTTAGTTTCGTAGAAAAGGAATACCAAACGGAGTCCAAACGGAATAAAACTTTTGCGATGATCTTTCTTGGACCAGAAGGAAACCAGGAGACTTGGAGATGAAGTCGGAGGAGCCACGAGGAGGCCACAAGGACTGAGGGCGCGCCCCCCACCCTTGTGGGCCCCTCGTGCACCTCCTGACCTAATTCTTTCGCCTATATATATACTCTTATATGCCCAAACCACTAGAGGCATCCACGAAAATACTTTTCCACCGCCGCAACCATGAGATCCCATCTAGGGGCCTTTTTCGGCGTCCTGCCGAAGGGGGATTCGATCACGGAGGGCTTCTACATCAACACCATTGCCCTTCCGATGAAGCGTGAGTAGTTTACCTCAGACCTACGGGTCCATAGCTAGTAGCTAGATGGCTTTTTCTCTCTCTTTGATTCTCAATACCACGTTCTCCTCGATGTTCTTGGAGATCTATTCGATGTAATACTTTTTTGCGGTGTGTTTGCCGAGATCCGATGAATTGTGGATTTATGATCAGCTTATCTATGAATACTATTTGAATCTTCTCTGAATTCTTTTATGCATGATTTGATATCTTTGTAATTCTCTTCGAACTATCGGTTTGGTTTGGCCAACTAGATTGGTTTTCTTGCAATGGGAGAAGTGCTTAGCTTTGGGTTCAATTTTGCGATGTCCTTTCCCAGTGACAGTAGGGGCAGCAAGGCACGTATTGTATTGTTGCCATCGAGGATAAAAAGATGGGGTTTTCATCATATTGCTTGAGTTAATTCCTCTACATCATGTCATCTTGCTTAATGCGTTACTCCGTTCTTTATGAACTTAATACTCTAGATGCATGCTGGATAGCGGTCGATGTGTGGAGTAATAGTAGTAGATGCAGAATCGTTTCGGTCTACTTGACACGGACGTGATGCCTATATTCATGATCATTGCCTTATATATCGTCATAACTTTGCGCTTTTCTATCAATTGCTCGGCAGTAATTTGTTCACCCACCGTAATATTTTCTATCTTGAGAGAAGCCTCTAGTGAAACCTATGGCCCATGGGTCTATTTTCCATCATATAATCTTCTACTTTTCATCATACAAGTTTCCGATCTACTATTTTGCAATCTTTTACTTTCCGATCTATAAAACAAAAATACCAAAAATATTTACTTTATCGTTTATCTATCTCTATCATATCTCACTTTTGCAAATAACCGTGAAGGGATTGACAACCCCTTTATCGCGTTGGGTGCAAGTTGTTTGATTGTTTGTGCAGGTATTCGGTGATTTGTGTGTTGTCTCCTACTGGATTGATACCTTGGTTCCAAACTGAGGGAAATACTTATCTCTACTTTGCCGCATCACCCTTTCCTCTTCAAGGGAAAAACCGACGCAAGCTCAAGAAGTAACAACTGACATCACCGTTGGCGTCGTTCCTCTCGGCCTCCTCTCCCGCGTACTATTGCACTAGTGCCACCGCCGGCGTAGTTCCTCTCAACCTCCTCTCCCGCATCCTATTTGTGAGAGAGTGTCTTAATGAAAATGATAGACTACTCATATCAACAAGGAATTGCTTCTTTTTCGGGAGCCGAAGTTAAGCATTCTTGGTTTGGAGTAATTCTAGATGGGCGACCGACCGGGAAGTTGCTCCCGGGTGCGCACGAGTGAGGACAAAGTGCGCAGGAAAGACTAGTGTTGGTGTGTAGGGCCAGTCTAGATCCCGCCAGGCTTAACGGGCGGGAACTGATGGCTATGATCGGGGCGTTAAAATTCGTATCAGAGAAGCCCCTTGCGGTTACACGGGCATGTGCGTGTCGGGTGCGCGGTCGCGTGGCACATGGCACGTGTGGCCCGTTAAGGCATACACATGGCACACTCCGGACAGAACACACATACGTGTTCCAAGAGGGAACGTTCTTGATGGGCCGACAAGGACGTCGGTTCCTTTAAATGGGGGTGTACGTGAGAGTCTGACTTAATAGGAATGATAGACTACTCATATGAACAAGGAATTCCTTCTTTTTCGGGAGCCGATTCGAAAAGAACTCCAAAGTTAAGCGTGCTTGGCTAGTAATTCTAGGATGGGTGACCGACCGGAAGTTGCTCCCGGGTGCGCGAGTGAGGACAAAGTGCGCATAAAGACTAGTGTTAGCCTGTGGGGCCAGTCTAGATCCCGCCAGGCGTAAAGGGCGGGAACTGGTGGCTATGGCCAGGGCATTACACTACTACACTCGGGCGCCGTCGTCGGCGTTGTTCTTTTTGGCCTCCTCCTCCATGTTCTCCTACACTCACGCGCCCATGGCGCGCAAACTGCATTTCTCCTTCATCTTTTTCTGCCTCAGTGCCATGGCGTCACCAGTGTTATGTGTAGTTGTCAACCTTGTCGAATGGACGCCATGTTGTGCCCGACGCTGCAGTCGACGTCGTTCCTCTCGGCCTCCTCGCCCTTGGCCTACACTGACGCCGTCATCGCGAGCACACTGCCAAGGAACTCTACTGTAACTGTGTGTGTCATGTGTAGGTGTTAACTTAATCATGTTGCGTGTATGCAACCGAACACCGAACACTTGCATGACAACATGAGCCCAAACAATGCATGCAACCAAACACCAGGTAAAAATTGCTCCCCTAATGCAGGCAGTCTACATGCAGATATTGGTTTTACCTGCATTAGTTGAATCAGGGCCAACTGAGACAAGTATGCAAAGTGACAAAAAAGATGCAGGTAACCAAACGCGTCCGTCCTCTCCCTCCGGCGGGCGTTGCGGCGACGCGTTTTGGGAAGCGACATGTGCAAGTCTTGTTCAGTGTGGAGGATCCCAGTGACCTTTTGTTATTTCTTGTATTATTTGGGGGTGGGGGTGGGAGGAGGCCTTTCTGAATGTATTTTTTGCGAGCAAGAAAAACGAAATTAACAAAACATAACTAGATATACGATTCCATGAGCGATTAAGGGAAATGGGATTCCAGGTTGGAAAAAAGGATTTATTTTAGAAACGTTTTTTTTGAATAACCAAGCTTTATTAAGCAAAGTTCACAACGCTAGGGATACAAACGGGATCATGCGACTATCCCAACCAAACATGACGACCACAATCTAGAGAGGGACTAAACTTGGCTAACAAATGGGCCCCACTATTTGATGCCCGAGCCTCAAACTGAAAAGTACAGTTAAACTCCTTTGCACTTAGCTTAATCTCCTTTATAATCTGGCCATGGAGACCGATACATCCCCTGTTGATATCGTTTGCTACATGCTTGGAATCAGTAGCGACGACTATATTGTGTAGAAGGAGATCCTCAACCAACGATAGAGCTTCTCTGGAAGCTATAGTTTCAAGTGTTGCAACATCTCGCACTCTGTGGATCACCAGTGCCGACGATCCCAGATAGTTTCCATGGGAGTCCCTACATACCGCCACCGCTGAGCCTCCTCTTTGTGTTCTTGCTAGGCCCGCGTCAACATGGATCTTAGCGAAACCTTGTGGCAGAGCAATCATTCGCATCGGTTCCCTTCGTCAGACTGGTGCAGGGGTAGGAGCAGTAGTAGTTTTGGTGCTTCTCCAAGTTCTGTAATGAAATATTTGACGAAAAGATTTGCTGTTAGTGGACTCTGAAACACCCACTCGTGTATCGCTTTTCATCTCGCCCACCACGTAGCCCAAAGAGTGGATACCATCCTTACAAACGCCTTGTGAGACGACGCTCCCATCATCGTGAACATACAATGTTTAGTGTTCGGTTCCGTTGTCGATATCATATGAGCATTCAGCCCAAGACAACCACTAGCCCGTGATTCTTTCAGTCCCCAGCCACTCCGACATGGCCTAGCCCAACAATTTCTTCTTGGCTTACGAGCCGCCGCCTCCTGTCCTCCTTCCAAGAAAAATTAGGGTTCCCCCGCCTCCCGCCGGCGTTGCCACCGATCTGCCTTGTCTCCGGTGGCCTTAGGGCCATGGTGGCGCGATGGATCCCGGCCCTTGCCGGCGGGAGGGCTCCGTTTTTAGTTATTTCTTTGAGTTTTGTTAGGGTTTGTGTCCTGTTCAGGAAGGTGAGACAACAACGGCTCCTTGAAGATGGAATAAGGTTTTCCTCACCTAGCCCTCGTGGTGGTGGTGCGTCTAGTATCGTCAGTAGGCGTGTGGAGGTGTGTCTCCGGCAGATCTATCTTTGCTGTATCTGCTCGGATCTGGTCGTCCTTCGTCTACGTTCGTATGTTTTCAGGTTAGATCCTTCTGATCTGCGCTCCTCTTCATCGGCGGCATTTGCTGTTCTGGTGCGCTAGTCCTATGAGGTCTTAGCACGACGACTTCTCGACTGTCTACTATGACAAATTTTACCCGACTCCGACAAGGGAGGGGTGATGACGGCGACGAGCCTTCGGCTCGCTTCAGTGCTTGTAGTGTCGCTAGATGGCCTACGAATCTGGATGTAATTTTTATTATTTCTGGTGTTCATTGTACTGCAATGATTGAAGATGAATAGATCAGAAGTTTTCTCGCAATTTTTTTTTCTTGGCTCAATTCGGAAATCCGTAGCCTCACTCATCAGACGAGACACTAGACAAGCAGCCGTCGTCACGTCATCACGAATTCAACGGCTATTGGTGGCCATTCCTCTACTGCGTCTATTTCTCATCCGTTTGTACTGTGTTAAAAAAAGTTCTGTCGCAATTCATTAAAAATAAGGGGGAAAATAAGAGGGAATAACAAGGGTTCCAATGGGAATACGGACGGATTCGGTCGGACGCAACGCAACCGAAGCGGCCGAGCCAGGAAGAGGAAGGGCAGCCTGATGCGGCCCTCGACCCAAACACGTCGACCTAATCCGTCCCCTCCCCGACCACCGCGCCGCACCACCGTCCCGCCTCGCCGCGCTGCCCACCAGCCACCGCTTTCCCTCCGGCCTCTATCGCTCCGCCGCCTGCTGCTACGCCGTCGAAACCCCGCCCCACGATCCTCAAAGCGCTATTCGTCCTCCCTAGCCTCTGCCGCTGCCGTTCCTGACGTCCCCTGCGGCGGTGACATGACTCGGTCCCACGGCGAGGGCAGGGAGGAGGACCGGCGTGTGGCTTGCGAGACGGGGCCGCGGAAGAAGGGCAGGAAGAGGAAGCGGGGGAGCGCCAAGGCTCGGCCGCCTCCAACCGCCCCATCCCAGGAGCACCGCGCTACCACCAGCGACGACGATAGGTCGGCTCAGGTCAGGGCTATGGTGGGCGAGCAGGTGCGGCATATGCTTGCCGTCCGCGACGCTAGCAAGAAAGAAACTGCCGAGCTACGTAAGAATAACTGCTCTATGAAAGATCTGTTTTTTCTTCCTTAGATCTGTGTATCTTTCCGCAATTGTTTTGAAGGAATAGCACTAGGTACCGATATCTGCTGCGATTGTGAAATGCTTCACTCTTGATTGGTTCCCACGGCGACTGGGAAATGTTTCACTCTTCATTGGTTTCCACATCCTTCCTTCTGTTGGTCCTGGGAAGTTAAACCAATCGCTTAGTAGTTGGTAGATTTCACTGGGTGTATTGCTGTGTACATGGGTGCAAATTATATTACATTCTCTGATTGAGTACAAAATTAGCCCAAAATAAATAACTCTGTCGGTATGAGTTCGGAGCGCCTCTCGATTTGCTTCTTCAAAGCACCTTACTAGTCTTGCCGTACATCCCAGAGCACCTTTTCATACAACAAAGTGCGTTTTTTGGGCACTAAAAAACAGTTTTTTGGGCACTTGCCCTATTATACTTGCCCGCATATCAGCTCCAGTATCAATGCCACTAGAATACAGAGTGCTTTCAAGGGGCAAAAAGGGCACATCTAGAGGCTCAGGTGAGTCAAGACACGGCAAAAATGCCTCAATCTCAAGCTCAACAAGGGGGTGGCCTCTCACTAACTGCATATCGTACATAAGATCACTACTAGCTGTAATGTTCTTAGTTTTTGCCAAAGTCACTTAATTCTCATGGTTTGCATTGTTTTGCCGTATTTAGTTTCTCTCACTTATTTCCAATTTGACCAATATGTTCTCAATACGCCTTTTGTATTTCTACATGTACATGATGACGACTGTGTTATAAAGCACCTAGTCTGATTATAAGTGTGTCTGTCATTTCACATGTGGAAAAGGCACTAAGATATTTTCATGAGTTCTATTTGCCGCTGCATGTCATCAACCATATGCAGTAGACTTTATAGTCTGGAAAATTAAAGCAAGAGTTAGGTGGTTAATCTGTTATCTCTGCATAATTATTTACTCTTTCTTTTTTTGCGGGAGAGCATAATTTTTTTTACTCTAATTGGACATCAAACATATATGTTTCTTTCTGACTAATATCCATGGCTATGAATTGCATATTGTAGTTAAAAGACTCTCTGGGGAATCCGACCTTTCTGTGGAGGATACGTTTGGTGACTGCAATGATGGCAGCCTTGAGAGTCTCCAGGCTCATAAAGTTGCATTGTTGGTCTCAAAGTCAGTCGTGAGCCTGTCTTCTTTTGCAGGTATATCATAGGTTTACTCAGTAGTTATTTTTTCCATATTTGGTTTGACCTGAAGCCTCAGTAAGGTGTTCATAAAATTTAGGTGGAAAGAGGATCCGTGTTTGTTCAGGATTTGTGATGCATGGAACAGCCAATACTGGTGCAAATATGATTTTAACCTCAGCAACACTTGTTAGATCTCTGAATGGAGACAATAATGTGATATCTGATGTGACGGTAATTTTTTTGAGCCTTAATCCATTGCCAAGCATGTAGATTTATTCTTGTCAGTTGGTCTTGATATTTTGTTGGATAACTGATTTCAGGTCAAGGTTCTTCTACCTGATGGGCATATAATCGATGGCCACATCTTTCTTGTGGATTTTCACTATAATGTAGCTGTTGTCAAAGTTGCAGCTTATTTACCGCTCTTAGAAGAAAGCACTACCAACAATGGAGCTGTGTTAGCACTTGGACGTGCATATGAAGGTGGTTATATCATGTGTTCACGGGGTCAAGTTGTAAACAAAAAAAGCAATTTTGGGTGCGCGGAGCTATTGGTGTCAAGCTGCGAGGTTTCAATGGTATAAAATATATCATATTTATTTTTTTATCTTATTGACCCCTTCCGCATAGTTGTGACCTGTGTACCACACAAACCTAGATGGTGCAGAAGCTGCATGAACTAACAATGTAGTAACACCTACAAAAGTGGAATAGTCTAATTAATTGACCGTAATTGTGATTCTTTGTTTGTTTGGTTAAATTTAATCTCAATTTAGTTGCTGGCCAGTTGTCCTCAGGAGACTTTGCAAATTCTTTGTTTATCTCTTGATTACACTGACACATTTCCCATTGTTTTTCCCTTTTGGCAGGCTGGTTCTGGAGGACCTCTTGTCAATTACAATGGTCAAGTTCTTGGTATTAACTTTTATGAAGACAATCAAACATCGTACCTTCCAGTGTTAATTGTTTCAAGGATCCTGGAACAACATCATAGCTTCGGGTAAACTATTCTACTTGTGATGCTTCCACTGCTTTTTTTTTTGATGTTATAGGTTTTACCTTAGCATTCTTATTAGGGAAAATGGACTCCTCATTTGTTCTTTAGTACTTCCCTTTTCTTTTTTTAGCCGAGTATGTGTCAAATAAGAATTTTCTTGCTGTGCAGGAAATTAATTAGCCCTTGGCTTGGATTAAGGTATACTTCTCTTCATATGTTGACACTGGCAGTCCTGGAGCGTATCTATAGAAAATTCCCAGATGTTGACCAGGGTTTATATGTTTCAAAGGTATATATCTCTTCTATTTTTTTCAATTCTTTTCTGCTTTGATTATCTTATTTGTATGTCAAAAAGTTCCTCTTAGGAATATGAGCCTTCCAGTTTTAGAGTAAACTGATAGGCATTGCATGATGTCATCTTTTCTCGAATGTTAGACAAATTCTTAATTGTGGATTGGGTTTGCACAGGATTGGCCTCTACATACTTAATAATATACAAATGTTATGTTCCTACTATACGATAAAATTGATGCCAATGTTATTTGATTTAGTTTCTTAACTGGCCCCTGTTTTGCGCCAAATCGTTGGTGGTGGAAGCAAGAGCTCCCCTGATAAGTAAATAGGAAGCTGGGATGGGAAGGCACTCCCTTTGGGGAATAGACCTATTGCCATCCGAAATAGCTCTGTTGCCAGCCATTGTCACACAGCAGCATGCTGATGGCTTGAAAGGATACAACAATGGCAGCGTTTCAACGCTCCTAAGGCACCGCTAGGCAGACAGCAGTATCAGTACGAATAGTTCGCATTGGACTGATTTATCTGTCTGAAAGGTTAGATAGTGTTTGATTGGTGCCAGTCTGATATTTCGGAACGACAATCAAATCAGAATTTCTCCATAGGTGATGCTGAAATATAGGGTGCTAGAGCAAGCATTTAGACGCTTGATGGGAACTCTTTGTTGCTCATCCAATTAGGATTTCCTCATTAATTAGTACTCCCTCCGTTCACAAATATAAGATGCTCTAACTTTTTTGTGAATCAGATGTATATAGATGTGTTTTAGTGTGTTTGTTCACTCATTTAAGTTCGTATGTAGTCCATATTGAAATATCCAAAACATCTTATATTTGTGAAAGGAAGGAGTACTGATTTGTAGCTCATGCATTGCCGCGGGCCCAAACAGAAAAATGTTGGATCTGCAAAAGTAGTATAAATAACTAAGCAGAGAGATATTACATTTTGCCAAAGTTTTTCCTTCCAACATATGCATGATATACTCCCTCCGTTCCTAAATATTTGTCTTTTTAGAGATTTCAAATGGACTACCACATACAGATGTATATAGACATATTTTAGAGTGTAGATTCACTCATTTTGCTCCGTATGTAGTCACTTGTTGAAATCTCTAGAAAGACAAATATTTAGGAACGGAGGGAGTACATGATATGCATGTCTAGAAGTTTAACAAATAGTCAAGGAAATGAGGGGGGAAATGTGTAAAAGAACATGGAAGATCTCTAGAAGTGATTTATGCTGTTTACCAAAATTTTAACATAGACCGGTGAAAGACAAATTGAATTTATGACCCAATTATTTCTTCCCCGTCCTGTCCCATAAAGATGAACTATAAAGCTTGATGGCATGAGGTACTTCAGGCCAATAACTTGCTAGTCTTACATGTCATTGATGCTACTTTATTCTTTGCCGCACAATGGCATGAGGTACTTCAGGCCAATAACTTGCTACCTAGTCTTACATGTCATGGATTCTATTTTATTCTTTGCCGCACACAAATATCTTGTTCATCAGGCTTGAAAATGAACGGTTAGCTTTGCTTTGATCAATTCCACAGTATTACAGAATGTTTGAGCTTGAGTAGCACCATCTGTCTATTTAGACCATTGAACAAAATCGTGCTGCTGATTAAAGGAAACATGTAAAATTGAGCTTGAGTAGCACCATCTGTCTATTTAGACCATTGAACAAAATCGCGCTGCTGATTAAAGGAAACATGTAAAATTGAGCTTGAGTAGCACCATCAGTAGTGCATGGCAATCTCCATGCAGAATAAGGCTGCACTTGGGATCGTTGTATTTCAGTACGGGGGTGTTTAATTTACAGTTGTATCTTACTGGCCGCTGAACAATTTCCGTCCGGAAACAAAACGACCGCCCGAGGCCTGTATTTTTTACAGGGGTATTTGAAAAGGAAATGACAATCCAAACAAGGCATAAAGAGAAAATCACAAAAGAAGCTTCTTTAGGAATTGTGAGAAGCAGGTTACATGGTGTGTGTGTTATCTAAATCAGCGATACTTATTCTGGGACAGAGGGAGTACTATATATGTATAACTTGCTGAAAAAGTATATGTACAATGCTGTAGGCAAAAGTAAATAAAGACAAAAAACTGAAACCAATTAGTCTCCTGGTAATGACTTTGAAGAAGAAGAATCTGAATCACCTACCTCAAGTTCCAGTGCAGGATCTACTAGCTGTTCAGCCACTGGAGGCATGGCAAGCACCAATCAGTTAAAAAACATGGCGACGCCCGTGCGTTCATAAAAAGAGTAGATAATTAGATTAACCACTGCTAGAGATATGACCATCAATCTTCTGCTTTCGGTAAACAATAATTCATGGTATCAATTGAATTACATAAGAGAAAATCTGAAAGCAATCACATAATCACCATGGAAATTAGAATAGCATGGAAGTTCATGGGCTGAGTAACAGGAGTTTTAATGGCATACCATGAATACCAAATTGTCTGGAGCTTAATGCTCTTTTTCAACAATATATAGTACCAAAACTATCGGTGAAGTTGATGCAACTCTGTTATTTTAATGAAAAGAAGCAGAAACATGAGAACATATTGAAATAT
Organism: Thinopyrum elongatum; assembly: GCA_011799875.1. NCBI lineage: Eukaryota > Viridiplantae > Streptophyta > Magnoliopsida > Poales > Poaceae > Thinopyrum > Thinopyrum elongatum. The sequence continues at coordinate 669,860,405 of CM022298.1, read as the reverse complement.
GATGTTGTGGAAGGGGCAGAGTTATTACCTTACTCTGGTCATGTTCTGCCGCTTGATTGCTCCTCGCTACTCGCTAGGGGTGTTTGAATAGTTGCCTTGATGGTTACATAATGTGAGGATTTGAATGGGGTATGCCGGAGGTGTCTTAGGGATAAGGGAAAAATATGAATTTTATTATGACTTTGACCAACCAGGACTAGCCCTTGGTTGCATGTTTTAAGAAAGCTATGCACCAACCTAGCGGAGACTGAGCCTTGAACGCGGGTTGGCAGGCTATAAGCATTTCAGACTGCTCTAGCTAGCCAACTGGCTGATGCCCAGTTCTCTAGAGTTGACCTGATGATATGGCTTAAGGAGGTGGTAAGAAAAATAAATAGAGGGGGCATCTGTTCAGTTATAAACGATTCCTGCATATAAGAGTGTGCTTTTATCTACTATATTTTCAGTAGAGTTGCTTTGCTGGTTAGTGAATTTAATGTTTGAACTACGGTGCACATGTTGGTATTTTTAATATAGTACTATTTTTGCAAACCACATAGATTTTTTTAATTCCCCAAAATGCAATATCTGAATTAGTTTTATGTATTTATTTTCTGGCTTATTATATAGTTGTTTCACTAGCATGTTTTGTATAAAATGGATCAAATAAATTGTTAGGTTGTTGAGGGATCACCTGCTGATGTTGCTGGATTATGTGTCGGTGATGTTATTGTAAAATGCGGTGAACAGGTTCTCTCGAGTGTTCCAGAGGTAACTATGTTTTCTGCAGCTTGCTGCTATGATTTTGCCTCGTTGTATGCTTTTTGTAATTACTATAACTTCAAAATGCATGCATCAGTTTGGTGCAATATTACTGGATGCTGCTGTGAGTCATATTGAAGCTTATGGAGGTTGTGATGGGGGCATGGCAATTGAGGTATTTGCTTAGCCGTTCAAGCGATATGTTTTCAAATACCATCATATGTTCTTTTCCATTTTTCTTTGCCATATACTCTGTTCATAAAACTATCTCTTTTTATTTACAATTTCTATTAGGTTGTAATAAAGCGACAAAGAGATGGCAGCACGGTGTCAAAAACTATAGCTGCAGAGATGCTGGAAGAGAGCAATTACAACAGGCAAAAATTATTTTCTTTTATAAAAAACATTAACGTCATATTTGCTGCTGAAGCGTTGTTTGTAACACTGCCATCACATCTTGTTTTGTTTTGCATTCAGGTGGCCTGCGCCGATGCCAAGCTACAAGATGCGCGTAGTAAATGTCACGCCGCGTGGCATAGGCGGCTACTAGCGCCCCCCCCCCCCCCCCCCCCCCCTCTCTTTCTCTCTCTCTCTAGCGTTGGCATGGTAGAGTACCTAACTGTGTCGGATTACACTTTTCTTCATGATCTCCATGGCTTGTATTTTTGTTGAGAAACAATGACCTGTAATTTGCTGTGGATCTCGTGTTGATCTACGGCTATGATAACAAGCTAATCAGAAGAAAAAATGGAAGCACGCTTGTAGGCAGCCTTGGAATTTCTGACACATGATTTTTTTTTTGCATCCCATTTGAAGCAAGGTAAATGATTCTACCTTCACCGACGGACAGATCAAGCAGAAAAATCGGACACTTGCACCATGGTATACATGAAGTTGCACTGAACAGTCACTTTTGTGCACAAATTATAAAAAATAAAATACACGATCTGAGTGCCAAAACTCACTAATATAGTGCATTTTCCATTGTCTCTGGGTCCCACTTGTCGGCATGCAAGAGAAATAAATCCGTCTGTCTCCCTATAACAGTAGGCCCACTTTTTAGAGGAGTGGAATGAAAGAAACAGGAACTAGTAATAAGAAGGCCAGCTAAGCTAAGAGCAACTCTAGCAAAAAGGAGTGGGAGGAAAGAAATAGGAACTAATAAGAACTAGTCATAAGAAGTCTAGCTAAGAGCAACTCTAGCAAAAAGGAGTGGGAGGAAAGAAATAGGAACTAATAAGAAGACCAGCTAAGAGCAACTCTAGCAGACCCAGCAAAAACAATATATGCTTTTTCCTAAAAGGGATTCGCAATACCACGTGGCATCGGGAAGAACAAATCCTGTAAATCCGTACAACAAAACTTTTCCCTCTTTTTCTCCCCACACTTCTTCTATGGTTCACACGGATGCATGGGACGCACGCATGGACGAACTTGAATTCCGGCCGGCCAGAACGCACTGACATAACGCACGCATGCACGACTAGGACGCACGGTCGGCCTGCTCCGACCGCCGTCTACTTCAGCGACGCTCCGGTCGGCCGCTGCCGAGCTCCTCTGCCTGCTCGGTCCTCCTTTACGGCGCCGCCAGGCCGCCTGCTCCGGCGTTGATCGGTTTACAGTTCCCTAAAAAATGACTGAAACCCTGCAAGTATGGGGTATGTAGGGGATAGTATACCGGGACCTGTATTTTTTTAGGGATCTATTTGGTGCGTTTTTAACCAATACTGCAAATTTAAAGGTTTGACCACTTTTACAGGATCCACTAGAGATGCTGTAAGGGGATTCGATCGATGGAAATACACCATTTAAGTGCCAAAACTTGACTTGACGTCATAATATGGTGCCTTTTCCATCATGTGTGTGTCCCACTTGTTGGCATACAAGAGAAATAAGGAGGCTAATAGCCAGCGAGCGTTCACTGGCAGGATGGCATTTGCGCATGGCGCAACTAGTAGTTTCTATAATGGGTGTGACAATTTTCAAAATTGCCATGATGTTTCGTTTAAATCTGGGGAGTTTTTGGTCCGCCACCGCTGGGGGGGGGGGGGGGGTGGAGGGGTGTTGCTGGGATTTCGTTCCCAGGGAACTTTCCCTAGATAGCATTACCGAGAAAGAAATCTCTCTCTATCGGATGTGGGGACAAGCCCTTGTTTGCTCAATCTTCACAAATTGAAGAGGGAGTTTAGGAGGAACACGAAGAACACAAGGGGGAAAACATGGAGAATCAAAGGGAAAAACACTCTTGTACAAGATCCACACCAAGCATCCCTCAAATCACAAGCAATACATGAGGTGCATCAAGATCGAAACACTACAAGGGAATAACGATATAAGGGTAGTGTTGGGGATATAACCCCACAATATGACCTGCCATGATGGGTCGGGTCATTCAAGTGGCGACTTATGATCCAGACTCAAGATGGGCCAAGACGTTCAAGATCTCAAGACCTGCGGGACGGTTCATAGAGTGGGCCGGCTTAGGCCCAGCGCTTGAAGACGGCGACTTGTGGCCCAGAAGTCTAAGTCGCTGGTTGGAGTTTCCTTACTTAGAGAACAATACAAGTAGGAAACATATTGGGTTACGGGTCGCAATACGACCCGGACTCTATTGTAAGCTCAGGGCCTCCGCCTGTATATAAAGGGGAGCCCCTGAGGGGAAAAGACTAGGTTACAATCTCTCGAGTACTAGGTTAGCCAAGTTGCGCCCTTGTAATCGAGATCATCATCATCAATAGCAATCAAGCAGGAGTAGACTTTTACCTTCACCGTGAGGGGCCGAACCTGGGTAAACCTTTGACTCTCGATTTCCGATCAACCCCGTTCAAGCAATCACCTAGCGGCGATGGCCTCACGACTAAGTCCTTTCACGAGGACATCTGCCGTGACAAAACCACGACAGTTGGCGCCCACCGTGGGACTATCGCTCGGTGGTGTTGAGTTCTTGGAGGGAGCTCTCCCAGGGATCGAGGGATACGCGATCGGCCGCATGGCCAAGAGTCGCCGTGGCAAGCTCTAAATCGACGACTTAGGCTGGGGCCCCGAGGCCGACTCGATTGAGTACGGGTACCGGGTCCCCTTCGGCAAGATCCACGTCTTCATTGGCAAGATCGGCAAATCAGGACCCGAGCCGGACACCTACGGCGACATCGTCGAGCCGGCTCGGTGCACGCAACCCGCCTGGGCTCAAGCCGACCGGAGCCACGTTTTTGTGGGCTTCACCCAGGGGGTTGACCTCGCAGACAACTCGACGTCGGGCGGCGACGCGCTGGTCTACTCCGACAACGAGTCATCGGTTGGGGAGACGGAGTCGATTCGCCCCTTGTATGATCGCAAACTTGGGGGCCGCTCCGACGATCAGTCAGCCCCGGATGACCATGGGTCACCATGTTGGACCGCAGTTTACATGGCGGGCACCGCCCCGGCTTTGGATTCTACTGTGGCAGGCGCTGTGGGAGGTGCCGGAGCTTCGGCGACTGATCCGGACGCGACTGGCCCCGTCAAGCCGCCAACTCAAGTCTTCTCAGAATTGGTCGCCTCATTGACGGCTCTTCTGGAGTCGCCCCTGACAGCAGAAAACCAGGAAGAGCGTAATGCAGAGGTAGCCAAAATCTGTGAGCAGATGACCAAAGCTCAGGAGGACATCAACCTGAGAATACTCGCATGGCGCAGCTACTACCTAGATCCGCAACGAGACAGAGGGCCTAAGGACAGAGGCGTGGCGCCTAAATCTCTGTCAGCACGCCTCTGAAGAGGTTTGTTGGGGATGTAACCCCGAGGTATGACCCGCCCAGGAGGGGCCGGGTCACACCGTTGGCGACTCAACATGAAGAAGGCCTCGGATAGAACCAGGATGGGGCGTGAACACTACTAGGGAAAACCCTAGTAGTAGCGCTTGAAATATGCATAGCAATAGCGCTGGGTCCAGCGCTACTGCTAGCGCGCTACAGCTAAGTTGTAGCAGTAGCGCTGTAACGGGCAGCGCTACTGGTAAGTATTGTTAGCAGTAGCGCTTCCTGGACCAGCGCTACTGATAACTATCTGTAGCGCTTGTTCACAGGAAGCGCTGCTGCTAAGCCAGCGCTACTGCTAGGTGCTTTCCAGCGCTACTGCTAATGTTCCTGCTTTCGCCGGTCCGCACCCCTCTACGTATTTGTGCTGTATTTATACAGACTCTACAAAAGTTTCATCAGATCATACTAAACATACACTATTCTCATCGTATCATAGACATACAGTAGTCTCGTCATACCATCATCATCATCATTCAACACAAATATCATCACATCTCGAAAATAGCGATATACAAGTGCGGTCATGTCATGTCTCGAATAAGTGCAACTGCATGGTCATGGCACACACACAAGTTTCATCATCTCTATCTAAACCATGATGTAGAAGAGAAGAGCGATCAACATGAGCAAGAGCGCGACTATGTAGTACCGGCGGTTCCGCCCCTGCTCATGTTGGAGTGTCCACCTCAAGTAACTACTTTCCGCTTCGGCTCTGCTGTCGAACCCACTGTGGCTAGCACCCGGGTACCTGTGCACCTGGGCCTGAGCGGCTGGCCAGTGGTCGTAGACTCCTGGAACCCTCCCAACGTACAAGGTGTAGTAGCCCTTCGCCATCTCTGATCTATGTACCTGCATCATGAGTTGATGAATTGAACGATAATATGCAACATAATGTACTTAAAAAAACAAAGAGGCATAATTAGCAAAGTACAAGCAACCAATAGTAAACATAAATGACGAAGTTCCTCATACCCAAACTAATTAACTAGAGCGATCTACACTAGTTCAGGACCACGGTTTAGTTACATCACATAGTTTCGCCGTGCATAAATTCAAAGTTTTGCCATAGAAAAAGACAGTAGTGACACATTGTCATCAACAATCAGTCCTCCATGTCGGCGGTCCAATCTTCATAGTCAGGGAGGAAGCACCCGAGCTTCTTGAAAGGCTTCAGGTCCAGACGCTGAGCGAGTAGCAGTGCTCGGACATCTTCCCGCGTGATTGGCCCATGGTCGAACATCCCTGTTGGTTCGAGGACCTGCTTCATGATCACTTGGGCAAGTTCACACTGTACGTGATAAAACTCAGCTCTGATTCGATGATCCGGTGTCTTTCCTATGCTTGTGGCCCAGCTGACAATCTCGGCATCGTTGGTAGTAGGTGACATGCGAAGGCGTTGATTATCCCTTCTGTACTCGAGCAGGTGATGCATGAGGTAGAATCCATCAGCCATACTGGTGTGCGGTTGCTGGATGCAGCAGAAGTCGGTCTTATGACCGAAAGCCAGCCCGTGATTCCTGTACTTTTTCACCTTGATATATCCACCAGACAGGCTGAAGGTTAACAGGGCACTATCGAGAACACTCTTTATGTGCTTGTAATCCTTTTTCCTGAGGTTCTTCGATGAGTCCAAGTACATAGCATGGGAGTATTCCGGGTACAGAACGATGAGGACGGCGCCCCCCCCCCCCGCTGCGCAAATTAAGTACACCTCAAATTAGCCTCCATGCTTGCAAATGAATGATTAACACTTACGAAAGGATATGTGCGGATGACTTACATGGGATGATAAGGCACGAGAATCGCTTCCTTGTCCTTATTAGAGATCATGAAGTCGCTGAGGTACTTGCTCGCATAGTCACGGTGCTCTTTGCAAACTGCCAAGAAGCTCTCGTGCATATAGAACGGGTCCGCGACCCAGATATATTTGATGTTCTCGACCCTGATGAAGTAGTTCAGATACAGCGCATACATGCGGATGAACTGGAAATCCAGCTTGGTCATGTGGAACATGTCGTAGATGTAGTCAAATCGCAGGATGAACTTATTCGCGGGCCATCTCTCGACGTACAACTTCCCACCCGGCACCTGAGCCGCGTAAAGCGGGTATCCTGGTTTTTCCGCGATCAGAAGGCTTTTCTCTCTGGCCAGCACATCTTCATGGAGTTTCCTTAGATCATTGTTCAGTATGTGCTCTAGCGCTTTGGCAGGTAGGATCGGGTCGCCGGCGACATGGAAACGCTTCTTACCTTCGACAGGTATTCTGTCTACCACCCGGGGCTTCGGAGGCGGCTGGCTGCTTGAAGCAGCTCTGGCGCCTTTAGGGCCTTTCCTGTCCAGTCTCCTCCTTTGCTTCTTGGCGGGTGGCGGTAGTGAGCCCACCATACCTTCCCTAACCACCACCCCCAGTGTCGTCGGGCTAATCAGTGGACGGGCCTCGGGGGGTTGCTGGGTACAAGCGGCATCTGGAGGCGTCTCCTGCGAGGATCGCTTGAAGAGAGACTTTTTGCATTCCGCCTTAGGACATTCTGGCTCCGGCAAATCAGGCAGCATCAAGTCATCATCTCCACGCTCATAGCCTGAGTCTTCATCGTCCTGAGCCATCAATCCTCCATCATCATAGGCGGTATTGAAATACTTGTCTGGGTCATCATCATCATCCTCCATGTCATCATCAACATTTGCTTCTTTAACAGCGGGGGCTACATCATCTGGCACTAATGGAGGCTCTCCGTCGCGTCGTCCGCTATCACTCACCACGACAGGTGCAGGTAATGTGGTAGGTGGGGTGGTGTTCATACCTTCTTGAGAAGGTGGCGTTGGCGTGATACTGGGCGCCTCGAGACGAAGAAGAGACTTTGGCCAAGGCAAGAACCAGCTCTTGCATGCGCCAATCATCTTAGGGGTCTCGTCGTCATCGACTGGTACCGGAGGAGGCAAATCCTCGAAGCTCGCTAAGACACTGGCCACGTTAACCTTGAAGACGCCATCGGGCATCTCTCGGTTGTGGAACATGCGGTCCTTCGGCTTCACGATCGTTGCCTTTCCCACGGCCACCTTCTTGCCCTTGATGTCGTAGAGTAGGGTGCACGGGGTGTCGTCGGCCTACGAAGGAGACATGTCTGCAACGTCAAACATCCGAAAGGCAACTGAAACGGAAGACTATAGACATGCTGGTGAAAAGGGTATGACGCGTAATTACCATGAGGGCGTCGAGCTCAGCCAGCGATGAAGGCCCACCGAGCATGCAAGAGACAGAGGTCGGGCTGCTATGAACAGGAGCGGGACCTTTTGCAGTTGCTTGAGCAGGTGCTGGTGCTGTGGTGTTCGCCGAATTGCTCCCGACAAAGCTGGGACGGGGAAAGTCCTCCGGCCGTGCATTTGGAATGTTCTTCGTGAAATCGAAAAGTGCCGGAAGCAAGCTGACCACCGCGTCAGTGACCGCTACATTGACGAGCCCGAGCAACTCTTCTTTGGTCTTATTGACCGCAATCGCGACCTTCTCGTCGATGCTCTGCTGAGTGACGACCGACCGTCTCTTCCTTCTTTCCTCTGGCTCCTCATGGTAGCACGTCTTCCACGAGGCGCCATCTCTGACGCCGTGCACACGTCCATAGGACGGCGGCTTGTCCACCGGGACCTTTTTCAGTATGTTCAGGGCCCGGTTGAATGGGGTGTCCCACTTGGGCCTCGCCGACGACTGTGACGACTCATCGCTTTCGGCTGCCTTTTGGTGCTGCTCTTTTTGCAAAAGGGACGTGGATGGTTTACTAATGTGACAAAAATTGCAGTCGAATTGATTGGAAGCTAATATGATAATGTGGTAATATAACAATTACCAGAAGTCTCATGAACTCCCTCGTGTTCGGGTCCGTGTAAAAGATCTTTTTGACTTTGTCCCACTTGTACCGGGCCCTGATCCAGTCATGCTCCGGCGGGTCGGTGAACTCCGCCAAGGGGTCTGGGATTCTGTGACTTTCACGTTCGGCGTCCTCCTTGGCCCATACGTGCCTCTTCCCCTCGTAACCACGGCTTCCGAGGCAGTGGGGAGGCGTGTTCCTGGCCTGGAGCGCCTTCATTTTCTCCGACCTTGCCTTGACTTCTTCTTTACCGCAATTCTCCTTGAATTTTGCAAAGTCCTCTTCCGTTATTGTCGGATTATCAGCATGAATCTTGGACCACGGTTCATTCTCCCCAATCGCTTTTTTCACCCAAACTTTCCAGGAGGACAAGTCGTTGGTGAACGTCACCATCGTCTTGTCGTTTATCTTTGTCATGGCGATGTCGTCCCACAACTCTTTATATTTGCCTTCATTCTGGCCGGGGAACAGGAACCTATTGTGCAACTTCTTTAGGAGCATGTGCTCCATATGTGGTATCTGCTTCAACCTCTCGTCATTGATGTTGGCGGTTTCCCTGAGGATGCATCCAAGTTGATTGCCCCAGCAAGAGCGCGCATCCTCCGGCGCCGTTGGCTCTAACTTCTTTGGGTGCATCTCCGTGACCACAATTTGTCCGATGCCAAGCTTGTTTGGTCTTCGTGTCCTCTTCTTCTTCGGTGCTTTACCGGCTACGACAGCATCGTTGCCGGTCTCGGGGGTGGTGTCGGTCCCGGTGCCAGTGCTGGTGCTGGTGTCGGCGTCGGTGTCGGGGTTGGTGTCACTGCCGCCACCATGCAACCCCATCTGGTGTTCGTCCAAGTAATCGAAATAGTGATTTGCTGCCTCGATGGGGTCTTCAAGGCGAGCAGAACCACCCACGACTTCGGCGTCGGTAGACATGTTTCCTATTGATCAACAATTGTAAATAAAAGATATAATGAAGAGGAAAAAGGGGCCTATGTTTGGTCGGAATGTTGATTCACTGCCCTTCCGGCAAATCCCGGGTACTCCATATGTCCTAGTTTCTAGCGCAAGTCATGCCGAAAATCACGGAAATTTTCGGCATGACCTTTGCTAAAAAGTGGACATATGGAGCGCCTGAAATTTGCCGGAACGGAAATGAATCAACATTCCGGCAAAACATAGGCCACTCGGATATTTTTCGACATTCAACCAACATTGCAAAACCAACATATAACATCAATGACATATATCATTCAAGCAAAAGCATGCTTGTACTTAAATGCACAAAAATGACAAAAATAGCTACAAACTTGCTCTCTCTCTCTCTACTGTTTTTGCTAACTTGCTCAAAATTTTGCTAACTTTGCTACTGTTTTTTTTAATTTGCTACTGTTTTTTTTATTTGCTACTGTTTTTATACCTATTTTTTGCTAAATTTGCTAACTTACCCTAAAAGCCCTAAATAGAGAGAGAGGAGGGCAGGGGAGAGGAGAGGGAGAGGAGGGCAGGGGAGAGGAGAGGAGAGGCTTACGGCGATGCAGGAGAAGCCGAGGACGGAGGTGGAGGGCGGCGGACGGCGGCAGCGGCGAGGTCGAGGGCGCGTGGGCAGGGGAGAGGCGGGGGCGGCGTTGTGGTCGAGGGCGGGCAGGGGAGACGCCGGTGAGGTCGAGGGCGGGCTCGGGAGACGGCCGGCGACGAGGTCGACGGCGGCCAGGGGCGACGGCCGGCGGTCGAGGGCGATGGACGGCGCGAGGGCGGGCAGGGCGACGGCGGCGGCGACAGAGTGGTGGAAGAGTGGGGGATTGGGACTTGGCGGACTTGGCAAAATTTGAGCCCTCGCGGGTTAACTCAAAATAGTAGTAGCGCTGGATTGTGAACCAGCGCTATAGCTAACTTAGCTATAGCGCTGGGTTGTAATGCAGTGCTACTGCTAATGGCACATAGTAGTAGCGCTTTTTTGGAACCCAGCGCTATAGCTATAAAGCTATAGCGCTGGTTCACAATCCAGCGCTACTGCTAACTGTTCCAATTTTTATTCTTTTCTTTTTATTATTTTCCTTTTCTAGTTTTTAGTTTTCTTTTCTTTTATTATTTTCCTTTTCGTTTCTGTTTACTTTCCTTTTTCTTTTGTACTGCTTTCTCCCTTTTGTTTTTTTTCTCCCGACGACGGCGTCTCCCTCTCCCCCACTGCGCGAATATCACCGGAACCATGCATGTGGTGGTAACATATCAGTTGACCGATAACGGTTACTTAAGTGCGTACACAAAATAGATACATATATATAAATGTAGGTTTCTGATCAGCTGCGTCGACGACGTTTCACATTGAGCTTCTTCCCTTTCTTGTTCATTGCCGAGTAATTGAGCCCATCCGTGTGACTTTTCCGGAGCCATGGATTACGATCTTTCTTAGGTAATGTAGTATTGATTCTTCATTTCACGTATGCTGCATCGTCATCGTCATCTTCCCTCATCGGGTTGCCGTATTGGTCGTAGTCTTCCTCGTTGGCGACTCCATCCATTCCGACGATGCTCCTTTTGGATCTCCTCACGACAACACGGCTGGGATTGGCCGAGTCGGTTATGAAGAAGCATTGTGTCACGTGCTTAGCGTGTACCCATGGCTCATTTTTGGCGATGACGTTAACATTCACGGGAGTGCTCTTCGCGTCGGGTATAGACATGGTGGTGAAATACTTGTTTTCTCTTACGACGTCCTTGGCCCATCTGACACGGAACATTGTCGCATCATGCATTCCAGCATAGTCAAGCTCCCAGATCTCTTCGACCCTTCCGTAGAATTTTTCAGTTGTGCCGTTGGCGTCAGTCACGCATTGAATTGTCACCCCGGAGTTCTGGTAATCACTGTCCATGTCTTTGGCCTCCGTGTAGAACGTGTACCCATTGATATCGTAGGACTGATAGGTCGCGGGCTTGGGCGCGGGGCCATGTGCTAAGGCGTGTATGAGCAATCCGTCCGAACTGCCCTCTTCCGGGGGATTTTCAAGAACTTGCTCTTTGAACCAACGCAAGAAAGTGTCTTTGTGCTCTACAGTAACTTCGTCGTCCGTCTTGAGCATCCCCTTATCACGGTACTTCTTTGCGATGCTTTCTTTGTGCTGTGCCACATAATCATCTACGACATCTAGGTGTTGTAGCACTACTAAGTTAGCCCTGTCAAAGTCGTTCCGTCGATCCGAGTAGTCCACGTGCAATTCCCTCCGGCCGTTGTTGTGACCATCTCCTTCGAGCTTCCCATCGTGCTTCTTGACGGGCAAACCAACAACAGGGTCTCCGATGCTTATATAATTCTCGCAAAAGGAGACGCACTCATGCGTCAGATACCCCTGGACGATGCTCCCTTCGGGACGGGACATGTTATGAATACTTTGATGACCATCCTCTCGAGCGGCATCATGCTGTGAAGGAATGTCGGCCTGAGGTCGATGATGTCGTCTATGATGTGGACACACAGATGCACCATGACGTCAAAGAACGCTGGCGGGAAGTACATCTCAAGCTCACATAGCATGACAACGATCTCTTCCTTTAGCCTTCGGAGCTGCTTCACACTTATGGACTTTCGAGATATAACGTCGAAGAAGTTGCAGAGACCAGTAAGCGTGTCACAGACGTGCTTGTCCATTATCCCTCTAATGGCAACCGAGAGTATCTGCGTCATCATCACGTGACAGTCATGAGACTTAATCCCGCTGAACCTTTTCTTCTTGGGGTCTAGAAATCTGCTTATCTTCCCACAGTAACCGGAACTGACTTTGATTCCCATAAGACACTTGATGAATTGATCGATCTCCTTTGCACTTAAGGTGAAGCAAGAAGGGGGGCAATAATTCTCCTCCTTCTTGTTGACTCTTCTGCCCCTTTCCCCTTCCTCCGTCTCCATCTCCGTCTCCTCCATCGACTTTTTACGGTGGAGCTCTTTCCTGATCTTCAAATCTTCCAAGTCTTTCCTTGCCTTCGGCCCATCCTTGGTCTTCTCCGGCATGTTCATCAGTGTGCCAAGCAAGCTCTCGAGGACATTCTTCGTGATATGCATCTGATCAAGGCAATGAGGCGTGTCGTGATTGGGCCAGTACTCCAAGTCCCAGAAAACAGACCTCGTTTTCCATACCTTCAGCAGCGGCTCCGGAGCCTTTTTGATCTTTCCCGGCGCGGGGCATTGTTCCCAGTTTCTCAACAGCTCGTCAATTTCGGCGCCGCTCCTCTTACGTGGAGGTCCTTGAAGCTCAGCCAACCCATTGAATAGATCTCCACGCTTTCTCCACGGGTCATCCTTCTCGAGCCATCTATGATGCCCCATGTACACAATTTTCCTGGACCCGCCATCTTTCGTTGACGTAAGCTGCTGAGACGTTGTATCATCCATGCACCTCGTGCGTCCGCAGTATCCGTGGCACACCTGGCCTGAGGTGTACCCGTAACCGAGATAGTCGTGCACCGTCGTCATCAGCGCGACTCTCATATGGAAATATTCTCCTTTGCTGGCGTCCCATGTCCATGCCGGTGTTTTCCATAACGTGTCTAGCTCCTCTTGCAGAAGCCCCATATACAGGTTAATACTATTTCCCGGTTGTTTCGGCCCTTGAATCAGCATGCTCATGTGTATGTACTTTGTCTTCATGCACTTCCATGGGGGGAGGTTGTACATCCATACAAACACGGGCCATGTGCTGTGGTTGGTGTTCTGGTTTCCAAACGGATTCATGCCATCGGTACTCGCACCAAGCACGATGTTCCTTGGATCTTCTGCAGCAAATCCATATACGGCGTTGAATGCTCTCCACTGGCTACCATCTACGAGGTGTCTCAGCCTCGGATCATCTCCATCGTCGGGCTTCTTCCTCTCCGCGTGCCAGCGCATGAGCTTTGCTTCCTTAGGATCTACGAAATACCGCTGCAGACGGGGAGTGATCGGAAAGTACCATACAACTTTCTGAGGAGCTTTCTTTCCTGCCTTCTTGTATCGAGAAGCATTGCACACTGGACAGCTGGTTTTTTCCGCGTGCTCCCCCCGATAAATGATGCAATCATTGATGCATGCGTGGTACCTAATGTGCGGCAAATCAAAAGGGCAAACGATTTTCTTGGCCTCCTCGACACTAGTAGGACACAGGTTCCCCGCGGGAAGAACTTTATTATGTAGATACTTCAAATGCTCATCGAGGCTTTTGTCTGTCCATTTGTTTTTGGCCTTCGTCTTTAGAAGTTCGAGCGTGAAACTCAAGCGGGTCACCTCGGGATCGCAACCATCATACAATGGAGTCCTCGAGTCTACTTCAAGTTGCGCCAGCTTGGCCTCCTCTCTAGAAGTAGCTCTCTCGATAGTCGTACTCTTGCGAAGGAGGTCTCGAACATGAGGGTCCTGCACGACTGCACTTAGTACCGTCGAAGACTGCGGCGTGACCGCCGCCTCTTCTCCGCCATGTCCAGACTCTTCTTCGCCGTGTCCGGAATCTTCTCCGCCGCCGTCGTCATTTCCAAACTCTTCCCCGCCGACATGTCCGGCGCCATCGTCTTCATGTCGATCGGTCATCTCTTCGTCTAGCCCCATGTCGTTATTCCCTGCCATGTGGACGTCCTCATCATCATCATCTTCTTCACTTATCCACTGAGTATAGCCATCCATGAAACCATTCATCAGCAGGTGCACCTTCAAAGTGCCACGATCAAAAGGGTCCAAAAGGACTCCTTCCTTGCATCTTGCACACGGACATCTAATCCTAGTCCGATTATTTGCATACATGTCCATCACCGCGGATTGCATGTACCGCTCCACCTTCCATCCACTCACCTTCATGACCGACTGCACGGTATAACAAGCAAAAGGGTTATAAAATAAATAATGCATGCTTCAAAGTCATATATATATAATTTTGGCATGACCTTGCCTAAAAATAGGACATATTGAGTTTGCTCGAAATTCACCGAAACGGAAATAAATCGACATTTCGGCAAAACATAAGCAACTCGAGGGCATGTCACCCGCACAAATCTCTCCATATATATATATCCCAAACACACATATTCTCATTCACACACATATTCCCATTCTTGAAATGAACAACTTTTTACTCACCTATATATCTCCCGAGAGAGACCGAGAGCACGCGCGGTTGATTAGATGATGAGAGAGAACGATCGAGAGAGCACGTGTGGTTGGCTAAATAGCTAGCTCGATCTAGTTGTTGGGGAGGAGAGGTGAATCTAGCTAGCTAACTAATGGAGAGGGGTTATGGTGGAGGGGGGCATTAATGGGGGAGAGAAGAGAGGTGTAGGAGAAAGAGAGAGGCCATTTATGGAGGAGGGTGCCATTAATGAGGAGAGAAGAGAAGAGAGGTAGGAGGAAGAGAGAAGAAGAGCAACAATGGTGGAGAGTGGAGAGTGGAGAGGGGAAAGGAGGGGGAGAGAGGGCAAAGTGGGGGAGGAGGGGGAGGGGGTGGAAAAGGTGGCACGAGCCGCAACTAGCAGTAGCGATGCTTAGCAAAAAGCGCTGCTGCTATGGGACTTAGTAGTAGCGCTCTCCTGGAACAGTGCTACTACTAAGTGGGGCCCATTAGCAGTAGCGGCGCAGTACAATCAAGCGCTGCTACTAAACTGTTAGTAGTAGCGCTTGTTTCTGTACAGCGCTACAACTCCAGCGACCGTCGGTGGCCTTGTCTGGTCCCACATAGTAGTAGCGCGTTTTTGCTTACCAGCGCTACTACTAGAGTTTTACTAGTAGCGCTTTCTAGGAAAAGCACTACTGCTAAATAGCAGCAGCGGTTACTATTTTACAGCGCTACTACTATGCTACTGTGTATAAGCATTTTCCTAGTAGTGGAAGATTGGTGGCGGCTCACCAGGTGGGCTTGTTGAAGGCCCAAGACCCGATTGTTTACCAAGACTCGGAAGGTGTGAGCCGCCACGATGGTGACTTGTCCTGCAAGGCAAGGCGACTTAGAAATCGGGTTGGTCATGTTGTGTGATCCGACTTGGACTCTTGTAAGCTTCAGGGTCTCGACCTGTGTATATAAAGATGAGACCCTGCAGCGGGTTAGGGCTAAGAAACAATTGATCGATAGCTAGGTCAAGCGTGATCTCTCCCTTGTAATCGAAACTCAAGCAATACAACTAGAAGCAGGACGTAGGCTTTTACCACGTTGTGAGGGGCCGAACCTGTGTAAACCTCTGTGTCCTTTGTCCCGTTCAACCCCTTCGAGCGAACCTACGTTGCGATGGCTCCACACTTAAGTCCTTTCACAAAGGCATCTGCCGTGTTAAATCCATGACAGTTGGCGCCCACCGTGGGGCCAGAGCACGGTGGTTTCGAGTTCTTGAAGGGCAACTTCTCAGGGATCAAAGGATATGCCGTGGGCCGGATGACTAAGAGTCACCGCGGCAAGATCTACATCGACGACACTAGTTGGAGCTCTGAGGCCGACTCAATCGAGTATGGGTACCGGGTCCCCTTCGGCGGAATTCACGTCTTCATCGGCAAGATCGGTGAGTCAAAGCCTGAGCTGGACATCTGCACCAACATCGTTGAGACGGCTCGGCGCGCGCGACCCGCCAGGGTTCAACCTGGCCGGAAGCATGTTTTCGTTGGCTTTGTTCATGGGGCGGATCTTGAGGAAGGTTCTGCATCCGGTGAAGAGACGGCCATCTATTCAGGTGATGAGTCATCAACCGAAGAAACCGAATCAATCTATCAGCTTCAAGATGGCGGGCTTGGGGGCTATTCCGATGGTGACAGTTTTCCAGACCCTTATGAGCCGCCGAGCAGGGCTGCTGTTTTTATGGTTGGTACGCAACCAATGGTAAACTCATCAACAACCGCTGCTATGACATCCGGTTCAACTGCTGCTGCGACGGCTGGGGCGAGCGGCTCTGTTCGGCCGCCGACTCAGGTTTTATCTGAGCTCTTGGGCACCCTAGCGACTCTGTTAGCCACGGAGGTGACTCCAGCAAATCAAGCACAGCATAATGCAGAAGCTGCAAAGGTGCGAGATGAGGTGGCCAAATCCCAAGAGGATCTTAATGCAGAGAACGCTAGGATGGCAACAGAGCGAGCTTCGATGGAGGCCGAGGCATAGCGGATAAGAGCAGAAGCTTTCCGCCTAAGTCTAGATCAGAATGCATCCAATGCTGTTTTTTGAAGGAGGCACCAGAGCCGCCTGCCTTCGCAGTTTGAGGGGCGGAATCTTTTTAACACGCCCGGGGCAGGAACGAGTAACCCGCCCATGGTAACCCGGGCTACTGAGGCGCCAGGGACCGGAGTGGCGGCCCAGCCTCGCGTGCCAGACCCGCCTCGTGGGGAGCTAACCCCACCTCAACAGGTTCCAACACCCTCTGGACATTATTCCAACCCAGTGGATAACATGATAGCAGCGGCTACACGGCTGGCGGCTATCGCGATCGAAGGTGAATCTCCAGCAACGATAGAGACCCGGAACGCAATGGAGCTTCTTCAGACAGCAGTGGCACAATAGGCGGCTTATTCATACAGCTGTGAGCGTGTTCACTCAACTCCCCGCCCAAGCCGAAGCTACAGCCGGCGTGTTGAGTCACCGGCAGTTTCCAGCAGCGAGCGGCGTCGTAACCCACCCCGTAATGATGACCCGCCCCGTGGACCTAACCCGCCCCGAGATGACAATATGCTGAACAATGCTCAGGCACTTGTGGATCAGGCTAGAGCTCGTCGTGAGGCGGAATTGGCGGCTCAGTTAGGGGCTCATCAGCAATTTCCAATAAACCCTTCGACATCTATTGAACCTGGAACGACTTCGAGGATAGTTGGCGTGCCATGTCTAGTACCGGCTCTACGCAATGAATGCTTGCCCAAGGATTTTAAGGGCCCTCGTAAGGTGCGTAATTACACAGCTGATCTTCCACCTGAGGCTTGGATTGAGAGCTATGAGCTAGCTATGGAGATGCTAGACGTTAATGATGCTGTATGTGCCAAGTACTTCACCATGATGTTGGATGGACCGGCTCGTACCTGGTTGAAAGGGTTACCGCCAATTCCATCAATTCATGGGCTGAGTTAAAGGCACGCTTCATTCAGAACTTTAAGGGAACATGTAAGCAGCCTCTGACGATTATTGATCTGGACAACTGTGTGCAGCGGGAGGATGAGTCGGCCCACCATTGGGTTCGCCGGGTCTCAGCTATTATCCATTCATCAGATAGCATTGCAGCAGGTTCAGCTGTCCTGGTCTTGGAGAAGAATTGTCACTTTACCCACCTTAAGCAGAAGCTCGGGCGGCTTAAGCATCATTGTAATGACATGGGAGAACTCATGGCAGCTCTCATCAAATATGCCGACTCAGACACTACTAAAGACCCTGGATCTGATGATGAAAAATCCAACAAGGGAAAGAAGAGTGGTAATGGTAAGGGTCAGCAGCAGAACGCGACGGGGAATAATGGTCACAACCAGGGCAACGGTGGTATGCGTAGACAACCCGATGGCGGGTCAGATTTTGTAGCTAACACCAACACTGGATATAAAGGCCAGCGCCGTAATGGCAATGGTAAGCAGGCTTTTGGAGGGCCAAAATTTAATATTGAGGCGATGATGAACGAGCCTTGTCCAAAACACAACCTGCTCAATAAGCCGGCGGCTCATGCTTGGAAGGACTGTTTCATCATGAAAGAGTACAAGAATTTCAACTTCAATCAAAATCACAGCAACAATAATGTTCCGCCTGGCGGGTCAGGATCCGGCTCACAGGGTCCCGGCTTTGGTGGTGGTGGCTCAAATTCTGGATATCAAGGACAGGGCAACAAGGGTGGTTCTAATCAGCAGTCTGGTCAGGGTAACTAGCAGCATCAGTCAGGGTATCAGAGTAACCTAAAGCAGCTCAATGGGGGTCAATATCATGTTTTCACAACCAGTCTCTGCAAGAGGGATCAAAAGGTTCATAAACGCGCGGTCAATGCTGTTGAGCTGGCGGTACCCCAATACTTGCGGTGGTCAGAGCATCCAATAACATGGAGTCGGGCGGATCACCCGCCCCGGGTCGATAATCCGGGTCAACTGGCATTAGTGGTAGCCCCTCAAGTTGGGGGTTATAAATTCACTAAAGTGCTCATGGATGGTGGCAGCAGTATTAACATCCTATATTATGACACATTTCGGCGGATAAATTTAATTGACAAAGATCTCAAACCATATTCAACAGTCTTTCATGGTGTAGTGCCTGGTAAGTCGGCATATCCTGTGGGAAAAATATCCTTAGAAGTGGCTTTTGGTGATGAACATGACTACAGGGCAGAGACATTGTGGTTTGAGGTGGTTAAAATCAAGAGCCCGTATCATGCCTTGTTCGGGCATCCGGCTTATGCCAAGTTTATGGCTCGGCCTTGCTATGCTTATTTACAGCTTAAGATGCCAGGGCGTAAGGGTACTATCACGGTCTATGGTGATCAAAAAATTGCTCTGGAATGTGAAGAAGGAGATGCTGCTTATGCTGAGTCGGCTTGCGCCACAGAAGAGCTTAAGTTTTATAAGGATAATGTTGACCCGGCGGATATGACCCCTCTGAAGAAACCCACCACTGAGCAAGACCCTTTGCTGAAGTTTAAGTCGGCTGATGATACTAAGCAGGTTGACTTTGTCCCTGGCGACTCATCTCAGCAGTTTACAGTGGGGGCTAATATGGATCCCAAATAGGAAAGCGCGCTCATCGAGTTCATCCGTGAGAATCGGGACATCTTTGCATGGAAACCTTCTGACATGCCGGGTGTACCGAGAGAATTCGCTGAGCACACTCTTAACATAGATCCTAAATTTAAGCCGGTCAAGCAGTTTCTTCGTCATTTCAATGAAGAACGATGTAAGGCTATTGGAGAAGAGGTGGCCCGGCTCTTGGCAGCCGGGTTTATCGTGGAGGTCTTTCATCCGGAGTGGCTGGCTAACCCGGTACTGGTGCTCAAGAAGAATGGCACTTGGCGTATGTGTGTTGACTACACAGATCTTAACAAAGCTTGTCCAGCTGATCCGTTTTCTCTCCCTCATATTGACCAGATTATTGATGCCACGGCGGGTTGTGAGAGTTTATGTTTCCTAGATGTTTATTTTGGTTATCATCAGATCAAGATGGCAGTTAAAGACCAAGAGAAGACATCTTTTATCACCCATTTTGGAGCCTTCTGCTATGTTTCTATGCCTTTTGGGCTTAAAAGTGCCCAGGCGACTTATCAATGTTGTGTTCAGAATTGCTTTCACAGTCAAATTGGGCGTAATGTGCATGCTTATGTGGATGATATTGTGGTTAAATCCAGGAAAAAGGAGACGCTCTTGGATGATCTAAGGGAGACTTTTGACAATCTCCAGGTCTATAAGATGATGCTTAACCTGGCCAAGTGTGTTTTTGGTGTACCTGCAGGCAAGCTCTTGGGTTTTCTGGTCTCGAAGAGAGGTATAGAAGCTAACCCGGAGAAGATTAAGGCTATTACTTCGTTGGCTAAGCTGGCGTGTGTCAATGACGTCCAGCGCCTGGCGGGTCGTATCGCGGCTCTAAGCCGGTTTATAAGCCACCTGGGAGAGAAGGCCATTCCCTTATACCAGATGATGAAGAAAATAGATCATTTTCTCTAGAGTGACGCTATGGATAAGGCGTTTGAGGCGCTCAAAAAGCAGTTGGCTGAGCCACCCGTCCTTGCGGCCCCCATTGATAAGGAACCCTTGCTCCTGTATGTGGCGGCTAATAGTAAGGCCGTCAGTGTGGCGATTGTGGTGGAGCGCAAGGAAACGGGTAAGGAGTACCCAGTCCAACGGCCGGCTTACTATGTCAGTGAGGTGTTGATTGAGTCTAAGCAACGATATCCACATTGGCAGAAGTTGGTATATGGGGTGTTCATGGCAAGTCACAAGCTGAAGCACTATTTTCTTGGTCATCCCATTACTGTGGTCAGCTCTGCTCCCTTAGGAGACATTATTCAAAACAGAGAGGCCACTGGCCGGGTTGCTAAGTGGGCAATAGAACTCGGACCTCATGGTTTGAAATATGTGCCAAGAACAGCTATCAAATCTCAGGCTCTGGTGGATTTCATCAATGACTGGACAGAATTACAGACACCTGAGGAGAAGCCTGATAACACATATTGGACGATCCACTTTGATGGGTCCAGGTAGCTGGAAGGCTCGGGGCTGGAGTTATTTTGACTTCCCCACGAGGTGACAAATTTTGTTATGTTTTAAGGCTGATGTTTCCTTGTACTAACAATCCAGCTGAATATGAGGCTTTACTCCACGGCCTTCGAATGGCCAAAGAGATGAATTTAAGCCGGGTCAGGTGCTTTGGCGACTCACACCTGGTGGCTCAGCAAGTTTCAGGCACATGGGATTCCAAAGACCTGCTCATGGCGGCTTATCGCCGGGCGGTTGATAACATTGCTGGCCACTTCAAGAGTTACCAGGTGGAGCATCTGGATCAAAGGAAGAATGAGGCGGCTGACTCCTTGAGCCGGCTTGGGTCCCAACATAAGCCGGTGCCTCCTAATGTGTTTCTGGATGTATTGCATCATCCTTCAGTCAAGTTGCCATCAGAAGAGGATCTTGCTATTCCTGACCCGGAGGCGCAGTTGGTGGCGGCTCTCCATGCTATTCCTGATTGGATGCTTCCCTACTTGGCTTATATGACCCGGGGCGAGTTACCTGAGGATGAAACTTTGGCAAGGCAAATCACCAGGAGATCTAAGTCTATGACTATTGTCAATGGCGAGTTACACCGATGCAGTGTGACCGGCGTGTTCCAACGTTGTGTTTCTCCTGAAGAGGGCCGTGAAATTTTAAGAGAGATCCATGAAGGTGATTGTGGTCATCATGCCGGCTCTAAATCTTTAGTGGCTAAAGCCTTTCGTCATGGGTTTTATTGGTTGACGGCTCATGCTGATGCAGAGGATATCGTCAGTAAGTGTGATGGATGTCAGAAATTTTCTCGACGGGCTCATGTGCCGGCTCAAGAATTGAGGATGATTCCAATTACTTGGCCGTTTGCAGTATGGGGTCTTGATATGGTTGGACCCTTCAAGAGGTCTAAGGATAAGAAAACTCACCTCTTGGTGGCGGTTGACAAATTTACCAAGTGGGTTGAGGCGGAGCCGGTTAGCAAGTGTGACGCAGCAACTGTAGTACAGTTTGTTAAAAAACTGATCTTCCGTTTTGGTTACCCTCATAGTATCATCACTGATAATGGCACTAATTTGTCTAAGGGCGCTTTCTGTCAACAAGAGCATATTCGTCTTGCTGTTTCCTCTGTGGCTCATCCGCAGTCTAATGGTCAAGCTGAGAGGGCTAACCAAGAAATTTTGAGAGGCATAAAACCCCGGCTTATGGTTCCTTTGAAGCGAACGCCGAGCTGTTGGGTTGAGGAGTTACCTTCAGTACTCTGGAGTATCAATACCACCCCTAACAGGTCAACAGGCTATACGCCTTTCTTCATGGTCTACGGTGCAGAGGCGGTTCTTCCAAGTGATATCCGTCATGACTCGCCCCGTGTGGCGGCTTATGTTGAAGCTGATAATGAGATAGCCCGTAAAAATGCACTTGATGCTTTGGATGAGGAGCGTGACCTTGCGACGGCTCGTTTGGCAATATATCAACAAAGACCTGCGTCGCTATCATAGCCGTAGAGTTAAAACCCGGGCGTTTCAAAAAGGCGACTTGGTGCTCCGGCTGATCCAAGTTCAAACAGATATGCACAAGTTATCCCCACCTTGGGAAGGACCCTTTGTGGTCAGTAAAAACTTGAATAACGGGTCTTATTACCTCATTGATATACGAGAACACAAGGATTCACGCAAGTCGGAGGAGGAGACCCGCCGGCCCTGGAATATTGCTCATCTTCGGCCGTATTACACCTGAGCCACCGGCTCTCGTCTTGGTACATACATTTGTCAATGTATATATATATATATATATATATATATATATATATATATTATGATCAATATAATAAAGCCAGCATCCCTGAAAAATTCAGGGCCTTTGTCGTTTCATTTCTGTGTATCTGAGTCTTTATTATTTGATCATAAGGTCACTTGGGGGCTTCCAACCCACCGGGTTTAGCTTTCATACCCTCTTGACCCGGCGTGGATGCCAAATTATGAGTTATCCTACCTATTTGCAACTTGCAACTCCACCAGGTGACCCGCCGAACTCTTAACAGTCAATCTTTTTTAAGACCCTGAACTCGTTATGGTTAAAATGGCGGCTTGTGTCACGTGAGAGCCGGCTTACAGTGAGCTAGGATACACTCAACGGCTGTGCGGCCCTTGAAAGCACATGACCCTGTGAGCCAACTTGTTTGGCTGTGCTTTGGCAAGCCGACCAGGCAATTATTTTTGATTTTTTGAATTTCTCCTCTTAAGTCCTTTGGATTTGTTTCTCCTAAAGGTTTTTTCTGTTAAGTGAATTTTCACAATCCGGGTTATAAAGCTCCGATTGTATGACTCATGTTTGAGTATTTTGGGTTTGGTAACCCGCCCTGGCTATGGATTTTAAGTCGCCAGTATGCTTTGGTTTGAACAATTGAGGTCATGTGATTACACGCCTTTGGGTTGTCACCCGCTCTGGATATTAATGTTCAAGACATCAATATGATCTAAATCTACAGGTATGTTTTTCAATGGTTATATGAATATTTGAGGTTTGGTAACCCACCCTAGCTTTCGACTTTAAGTCGCCAGTATGTTTCGGCTTGAATGGCATTGATTCTACTCTTTTCTGTAATTGTCCAAGACTATATTATGTTTGGGTTGTTACCCGCCCTGGCTTTTGATGTTAAGTCACCGGGGCATATGTTGTTTAACCTTTGTGCAGGACATGCAAAACTTTGAATGGAAATACGAGTACTGGTATGACCCATATGAGTGATTACATCAGGCAGGTCATAAAGATCAAAGTGGCGGTTCACAAATCAAAGGTTAACATGCACGAAGGAATGACATGGTAGATCATTGTTTTCAGCAATCCTATTACAAGACATTGCTTTGAGATCGCAAAAGTTTTAAACGTCAAATGTCTTTGGAGCTGTGCTCCCATAAGCCGGCCTGAGAGCCGCTTGGATCATCATCACTGCTTAATTTTCTTCCGGCCGCCTTGAGGATTGTGGATCATCCTGCGCCGGTTCTTCCTCGTCGATCATCTGAAGATCAGCCATTGTCCAGTCGATGCCGGTTAAAGCTTCAAAAGTGGCTTCATCATTGAGTATAATAGAATGATCAACGTCAGGAGTGAAGGTATGCTTACGCCGAGGAGGGATGAGATTGACAACGTCATGGGCTGGCGGCTTAATCTTCTGATTGTTGCTATCGTAAGCCGCCGTATAGTTGTTCAAGTTTAACTCTTCCACAAGCTTACAGGCCATGGGCCGTATCTCCCGGACGCAGCGATTGAAGTCCTTCTCTTCAAAGGGTGACTAATCACCTTTGAATTCTGGACACTCGGTGGCTATCTCCTCCGGGTCAAGCTCCGATTGCCAGGCTTTGGCCCAGCCAAGAGCGATGATGGCTCCAGCTCGGGCAGATGATAGTCTTTGCTCTTCAATCTGGCTTGGGAAAGTTGACAAGTGATCCAGCACAACCTTGATTTGACTTGGCGGCTTTCTGTTACCCCCTAAGGCCACAAGACTGCGGAAAGTGCAGCTGTATAGCTGTTCTGTTAAAGAATAAATGGCCTTCAGCTTCAATAGCATGTCTTGGCCAAGGTTGGCACATCTGGGGCCTGTTAAGAGGTTATATAAGAATCGCAAGGCGAGTTAGCACTGTGTATATGAAGCCAGGCGGGTTGCCAGACTTAAATGCATGTAATACTTACCGAAGATGGCGGCTGTCATTCGACTAATATGTTGTTTTAAGCCGGTCAACTCATCAGTTACCGGCTTAAGAGCATTTTCTGCATCTTCGGCCTTTTTGGCTAGAACAACCTTCTCAGTTTCCCAGGCGGTTCTTTCTACAACAAAGCTCGCTTTAAGCTTTTAATCTCTTCTAAAGAGGTTTTCAATTCTGACTTGGCTTTGGAAGTTTCTGCTTGCTGCATCTGGATGTTTTTCCTTAAGTTGCCTACTTGCGACTCCTTCATACTTAATTTTGCCTGAAAGACAACAGTGAAATAATGGTTACAACATGCGATGACAAGTTTTGGTGATGCAGATTAATTGAAGTCCCAAGCACATTGCAAGCAATATTCTTGGCACTTGGGGGCTAATGCAGGTTGTTTCAAAAAAAATTACGACCCGGTTCAACTTGTCAGTTAAACTGGCCCGTGGGGGCTACATATTGGAGTTTTTTAAAGTACAGTGACTATAAGTCCTGACTCATCTTGATAAGTTAAGCCGGCTCTTGGGGGCTACATATTTGGATCTTAAGAGTTAATTATCAGTCCGGCTCATCTTGTTACTATGAGGTTATGGTTGAAAAGTTGTACAAAGTTCATTCAAGGATTAATATCTGAACGACCCGACCCATCTTGATAGGATAAGCCGGCCTTGAATGTCTAGAGTTTGAAGATTATTATTAAGTCTACAGCATACTCAACCTTTTCGTATCCTCTAGACTTGGCGGCTATATGCATACATATGGAAAGGGATTGGTAACATACCTCATAGCGTTCCTTCATAAGGTTTACTAAACCGGCTTCTAGGTCACGGCTAGTATGAAGGCGGTTCAGATAACCCGCGTGGATGTCACTTGTGTCGAGGGCGGCATAATTCTCCAGATCCAGCTTCAATTTGCCTTCTGCTGTTAGCTCTTCTTTGGCGCTGTGTTTGGCCAAGACAGTGGATTCCCTGGCTCTGTATAGCCTGTGCCAGTGATGATGACGTCCTCAGCGGTCTTGTCAAGAGGGACCTCTTCAGCAAGCTTGGCAGGGCTGGGCGGTTTAGGACTTGGCGGGTTATGTGTGATGGCCGGGTCAACTTTAGTGTTCATTGGATCAAAGGCTGTGGTGTCAGTTTGTGGCGGTGGATCATTAGCAAGGTCTCCAGGATTTTGAATTGAAGCCCCAGAGACTACTAATGCTTGCTTCTCCGGTTCACTAACTTTGGGGTCCTTTGAAGAACCGCCCACTTTTAATTTCTTGCCCGCCTTGGCTATGCCTCTGTGATGAAGATATAAGAGTATGAGAATATCATCATAAAATATTGACCAACAAATGAAAGTTCTTACCCCTGGGCAATCTTGAAGGCAAGCATCTGGATCCCGGTAGAGTCGCTAGATGATGAATGAGATGTTCCCTGATAGTTTGAGTCGGAAGTGTTAAGTGGTTGATGAATGAGACCCGCCTTTGGAAAGGAGAGGGATGGATTTTGAGGCACCTCATTACAGCGTTTGCAAGGGGAAGGTGTGTTGGGTAAGCCAGTTACAAGGTCTCCACCACCACTGCTCCAGGTTGTATGCTTTGCCTCGTGCTGCTATTTTTTCAAAAGAAAATTGGGGTCCAGATAAGCAAGAGGATGAGAAAATCCTACTTTTCGGGAGACCCGCCGAGTTTTTTGTCTTGGCAAAGGTTCTGAGTTGGAGGAGATTATGGTTACCTCTGCTGCGTCTGCATGGCTGGTCTCCGCATTGTCCTGAGAGGAGTCAGCGTCAATAAGTTACATAAAAAGAAAGCCAAGAGAATCAAGTTCTAGCTCCGACTCATTATCAAGGGCAAATAAGTCTTCAGCATCCTGTTTCTTTCCTTTGGTCTTTTTTGGAGCTCGAGATTTTCCTTTAGCCTTTTTGGCCGGTTTATCTTGCAGTTTCTTGTTCCAGAAGGAAGAGCCGGCCTGAGAACATAAATTACAATGAGACGATGTGCAGTTTATGAGAAAGTGATAAATGAGTTAAAGAATGACTTAAAATACTTACGTCGGGAGCCGGATTAAGAGCGCAGAAAGGGTTCAGTCCCGTTTTACTGCAGCTTTCGAGGGTCTCCCCGAGCAGTGACTTGGTCATCTCATTGATTTGCTGATCATCAAGACGTACTTGGCTGTGTCGCTGTGGGTCCTTTACGTCACATGTATATTGGTAAATTAAGCCGGTGCGGCGGCTCAAAGGCAAAATCCTCCAGGCGACCCAGCAGCGGACCAGGTCAACCCCAGTCAAGCCGTTGGCTAGTAAAGCTCTTATTTTTGAAAAAGTAGGCGCGTACTTGGCCCGTTTTGCAGCACTGATCCGGTCAGGGAGTTCATGCCTAGGGCTATGCCGGAAGGGGCGAAAACCCGACAGAGGATTTTCATCAGCTGGAGAGGTATCTAGGCAGTAGAACCAAGTCTGGTTCCAGTCCTTGGGGTGACTGGGTAGTGCAGCTGCAGGGAAAACGACGTCTCTCCGCCTCTGGATAGAAATCCCGCCGAGTTCAAGACTAGGCCCATCTATCATCTTGGTCTGGCGGTTCAGGTAATAGTACTCTCTAAATAAGTCAACGTTGGGCTCCTCTTGAAGGTACACCTCACAGAAGACTTGAAAGTGCATATATTGGAAACAGAGTTGGGGCCAATGTCTTGGGGGTGCAGCTTGTAGAAGTTCAGAACATCCCGAAAGAATTTGGACCCGGGTGGTGAGAATCCATGGAGGAGATGATCTAAAAAGACTATAACATCGCCCTCTTTGGGTTGAGGCTTAGCTTCAGCCCCAGGAACTCGCCAGTGGATGACGATTTTTGCTGGTAAAACGCCCATCTCAACATACTCATTGAGAGATTGTTCAGTGATAGTAGAAACAACCCAATCGCAAGAGGTGGTGGTCTTAGTCATTTTTGACAGTGGATGCCTGAGAATAAAGTACGGTGGGTTAATATCGTGATGATAAACCACCTAGTGGTTACAGGATTTATGCTTGAGCCGGCCGTTAGTTACAAGTTCATGATTAAACCGGTCAGAGGTTGGCGGGTTATAAGTTTATTATTAAGTCCAGAGGTTGGCAGTTTATAAGTTTCACTACTGAACCGCCAAATGATGGTAGGTCGTGGGACCATTACTAAGTCTTTGGAAATTAATGGGCTACGAAATTGATTACTTAACCCACTCGATATGTGTAATGGCGGGTCACATAAGCAAGGATGTGCTGAAGATATTACTAAGTATGGACAAACAAGTTTCACAAGTTGCAACTATATTCACGGATCTACGGACAGTTCGAAAAGGAAAATAATGGTAAAACCTAAAAGTGACAGTGAAAGAACTAGTGGACTATTTATCAATTCTGGAGAAGGAGAGATCTGTTTGAGATTCAATATGGGTGCTGAACTGGCTACAACACTATTTCTATAGTATTTTTGGATTGAAAGACAAGTTCTATTCAAAGCTATGAAGAACTGCGATGAACGCCGACGAACTTATGAAAACTCAGTGACCTAATGCAGATCTGAAAAGGCCAGGAAGTGGTACCTGACAGCGGTGATGATGAGCGGGCATGCGCCGCAGTTTTCTGGTTCGTTCAGGTTGATGCAGCGGCCCTTGTTGGAGTCGCCGGTGAAGGACGGCCGGAGTGGCAGAGCTCTGGCGGCGGAGGTCACGAGGAGGAAGAAGAAGTGGAAGCGGAAGGGGGTAAAAGTGAAAAGGAACCCCCTCGGGCCTATTTATAAGGAAAAAGGTGAAACAGTGAAATGGCAGGTGCGGGAATCGAGGAGATGTCATGATTATCTAAACGCTGGAGGCGCCTTGATTCTCGGACGACCAATTAATGCGAAAAGATCCATTGTGATGTCATGGGTTTTCTCCATATTTACTTTGCATGACGTCATGGTGGGTTACACGATTTGTTCAATATTTGAAAGGAAGTATTGCCAATTTGGAGCAGTGAAGATTGACATGAACAAGTTCAAATCAATATGGGGCCTAATGTTGGGGATGTAACCCCGAGGTATGACCCGCCCAGGAGGGGCCGGGTTACACCGTTGGAGACTCAACATGAAGAAGGCCCCGGGTAGAACCAGGACGGGGCGTGAAGATTGGTGGCGGCTCACCAGGTGGGCTTGTTGAAGGCCCAAGACCCAGCGGTTTACCAAGACCCGGAAGGTGTGAGCCGCCACGATGGTGACTTGTCCTGCAAGGCAAGGCGACTTATAAATCGGGTTGGTCATGTTGTGTGATCCGACTTGGACTCTTGTAAGCTTCAGGGTCTCGAACTGTGTATATAAAGATGAGACCCTACAGTGGGTTAGGGCTAAGAAACAATTAATCGATAGCTAGGTCAAGCGTGATCTCTCCCTTGTAATCGAAACTCAAGCAATACAACTAGAAGCAAGACGTAGGCTTTTACCTTGTTGTGAGGGGCCGAACCTGGGTAAACTTCTGTGTCCTTTGTCCAGTTCAACCCCTTCGAGCTAACCTACGTTGTGATGGCTCCACACCTAAGTCCTTTCACAAAGGCATCTGCCGTGTTAAATCCACGACAAGGTTCATAGGAGACGTCATGAAACTCGCCTGCCACTGGCTTCGAGGGAAGACGTTTGTTTAACACGCCCGCGCCAGGAGCCGGTACGAGCAACCCCACAGAACCAGTCATACCCCAATTGAACCGGGTCGTACCTCAAGATGGCAATAGCGGGCCACCTCCAGCTCAACCTCGCCAACCAATGCCACACCCGCCGCCCATCGGACAACTCCAGATCGCGTCGTGATGCCAGCGGGTCACTTCTCTAACCCTGTTGATAATCTGATGGCAGCGGCAGCCAATCTCGCTGCACTTCCGATCACGGGCGCTACCCCTATGGAGAGAGAGGCTTTGCACGCCATTCAGCTGTTAAAAGCTACAGTCGCTCATCAGGCGAACTATTCTTACAGTCAGCAACGCCTTCATTCCACCCCACATCCGAGTCAAAGCAGGAGCCGTCATGCAGAGTCGCCGGCCGTCTCGAGCAACGCCCTGCGGCTACGCGAGAAGCAGCGTGACCCGCCTCGGCAGGGGGCTGTGGTGATGGAAATATGCCCTAGAGGCAATAATAAAATGGTTATTATTATATTTCCTAAATCATGATAAAGATTTATTATTCATGCTAGAATTGTATTGACCGGAAACTTAAATACATGTGTGGATACATAAACAAATACCGTGTCCCTAGTGAGCCTCTACTAGACTAGCTCGTTGATCAAAGATGGTTAAGGTTTCCTAACCATAGACATGAGTTGTCATTTGATAACGGAATCACATCATTAGGAGAATGATGTGATGGACAAGACCCAACCGTTAGCATAGCATATGATCGTTCAGTTTATTGCTACTGCTTTCTTAATGTCAAATACATGTTTCTTCGACCATGAGATCATGCAACTCTCGGATACCGGAGGAATACCTTGTGTGCTATCAAACATCACAACGTAACTGGGTGATCATAAAGATGCTCTACAGGTATCTCTGAAGGTGTCTGTTGGGTTGGCGTGAATCGAGATTGGGATTTGTCACTCCATGTAACGGAGAGGTATCTCTGGGCCCTCTCGGTAATACAACATCACAAGAAGCTTGCAGGCAAAGTAACTAAGGAGTTATTTACAAGATGATGTATTACGGAACGAGTAAAGAGACTTGCCGGTAACAAGATTGAACTAGGTATACAGATACCTACGATCGAATCTCGGGCAAGTAACATACCGACAGACAAAGGGAATTATGTATATTGTCATAAAGGTTCAACCGATAAAAGATCATCGTGGAATATGTAGGAATCAATATGGGCATCCAGGTCCCGCTATTGGTTATTGACCGGAGAGGTGTCTCGGTCATGACTACATAATTCCTGAACCCGCAGGGTCGCACGCTTAACGTTCGTTGACGCTAGAGTAGGATATTTGATGAGTGGTAACCAAATGTTGTTCGGAGTCCCGGATGAGATCCCGGACGTCACAAGGAGTCTCAGAATGGTCAAGAGGTAAAGATTTATATATGGGAAGTCATATTTTGGGTTCCGGAAAAAGGTGCAGTTTTTTCGGTATTGTATCGGGAAGCTTCCAGAAGGTTCTGGAGGATTCCGGAGGGGCCTGAAAGTCCACAAGTGGGTCCACCATGACCCAAGGGCTAGCATGGGCTGCAGGGAGGTGCCCTGGACTTATTGGGCTAGGCGTACCAAGTCCTCAAAAGCCCATGTGGCTAGGGAAGGCAAAAAGGAAGGAGTCCTAGTAGGAATAGGATTGGACTTGGAGTCCAAGTCCTCTCCCCCTTAGCTGCGCCCTAGGGCTTGGAGGGGCTGTTTCCCACGCCCCTCCACCTATATATAGAGAGGAGGGGGTGCCCCAAGAGGACACACCAAGCCCTTGGCACCCCTCTCTCTCCCGTTACTCCGTAGTTCCACCGCCTCGTCCCGGCGACGCTTAGTGAAGCGCTGTCGGTGCTCCACCACCACCATCACCACCACGCCGTCGTGTTGGTTGTGATCCCATATACTTCTCCTCTCCCGTTTGCTAGATCAATAAGGAGGATACGTCATCGAGCCGCACGTGTGCTAAACTCGGAGGTGCCGTCCGTTCAGCACTAGATCGGTTGGATCATGATCGGATCGCGAAGAGTACGACTACATCAACCGCGTTGATAAACACTTCTACTTAGCGATCTACAAGGCTATGTAGATGCTCTCCCCCTCTCGTAGCTATGCATCTCCATGGATAGATCTTGCGTGTGCGTAGAAATTTTTTGTTTTCCATGCAACATTCGCCAACAGGTGGACGCCCAGGAGATTGTTGACATAGCTCGGGCACGACAGGAAGTAGAGGATGCAAATGCAGCGGCTTATCAGCCACCCCCTATGGCCCCCTTGGCTTCACAAGGTGTTGGGTCGAGCACCCGAACCATTGGGATTCCGTGCCTAGTACCAGCTCTGCGCAACGAGCGTATGCCTAAGGATTTTAGGGGCCCTCGGAAGGTTTCCAACCACACGCCTGATCTTGAGCCGGCAGCCTGGATTGAGAGGTATGAGATTGCCATGGATATGCTGGACGTCAGCGATG
This sequence comes from Thinopyrum elongatum, assembly GCA_011799875.1. NCBI lineage: Eukaryota > Viridiplantae > Streptophyta > Magnoliopsida > Poales > Poaceae > Thinopyrum > Thinopyrum elongatum. The sequence continues at coordinate 669,829,097 of CM022298.1, read as the reverse complement.
CGATCTGCGCCAAGTATTTGACTATGATGCTGGAAGGGCCTGCTCGGACCTGGCTCAAAAACCTGCCAACTAACTCCATCAACACTTGGGCAGAGTTGAAGGCACGCTTCATCAAACACTTTCAGGGAACCTGCAAGCGTCCCATGATGATTGTTAATTTGCAGCGTTGTGTCCAATGCGAAGGTGAGTCAGCTCATCATTGGTCTTGCCGGGTCACGGATATCATCCACTCCTCGGATGGTATATTGGCAGCTCAAACCGTTCTGATCCTGGAGAAAAACTGCCATTTTGACCCCCTCATTCAGAAGCTCGGGCGACTCAAGCGGACGGTTACAGACATGGGTGAGCTCATGGATGTCCTAACCCGGTATGCAGAGTGAGATACCACAAAGGATCCTAACTCAGAAGATGACCAGACCGGCAAAGGGAAGAAGAATGGTGGTGGCAAGGGTCACTAGCAGGGTAACCCGGGGTTCAACGGTAGCCATCACGGTCAAGGCAATGGCGGCAAGCGCAAAAACCTAGAGGGCGGCTCAGATCTTGTTTCTAATACCAACACTGGTTTGAAGGGCCAGAGGCGGAATAATTCTGGGAGGCCATTCAATGCCAATAAAGCTCATAATTTTGAGAAAGCCCTCAAAGGTCCATGTCCAAAGCATAGCACCCCAGATAGGCTGGCAAGTCACTCTTGGGAAAACTGTCATATCATGTAGGCTTATCGCAATCAAGTCCACTAGAACCATCAGGGTGGTGGTGTTGGCAACCCTAGACAACCAGGGGCTGGCAGCTCAAGTTACCCAGGAGATGACTCATCGGGTAACCATCACAACCCGGGGTATCAAGGCTCGGGCGGCTCAGGATCTGGATATCAGGGGTCTGTCAATCATGGTGGCAATCAACATTCTGGCAAAGGTGGCAATCAACATCAGGGCAACCAGACAGGTTATCAGAGCAATCCTAAGCAGTTAAACAGTGGGTAGTATCACGTCTTTACCACTAGTACCTACAAGGGGGACAACAAAGTTCAGAAACGAGCTGTTAATTTGGTTGACCCCGCGGTTCCTCAATATTTGAATTGGTCGGAGCAGCCAGTCACTTGGAGTAGGGCTGATCACTTGCCACGGGTTGAAAATCTCGGTGGCCTGGCTCTGGTGGTGGCGCCTCAAGTCGGTGGATATAATCTCACGAAGGTACTCATGGACGGAGGAACCAGTATTAACATCCTGTATTATGACACGTTTAGGCGCATGAACTTGTCGGAGAAGCAGCTCTCATCTTCCTCCACCATTTTTCATGGGATTGTTCGCGGAAAATCTGCATACCCCACTGGGCGGATCAAGCTAGAGGTCGCATTCGGCGATGAGTATAATTACAGGACAAAATTTCTGACGTTTGAGGTGGTCAAGATTAAGAGTACTTATCATGCCTTGTTTGGACGGCCGACTTATGCTCGTTTTATGGCTCGGCCCTGTTATGTCTATCTCAAGCTCAAGATGCCTGGGCCGAAGGGTACTATCACAGTCAATGGGGACAGAAAGATTGCTCGTGAGTGTGAAGAAGGGGACGCGGCTTATGCCGAGTCGGCCTGTGCAGCAGAGGAGTTGAAATTCTATAAATCCAATGTAGACCCGTTGATATGACGTCTCTGAAGAAACCCACCACAGAATCTGACCCGCCCCTCAAGTTCTAGTCGGCTAAAGACACAAAACAAGTTGACTTCACCCCAGGCGACTCATCTCAGCAGTTCACTATTGGGACTGGCATGGATCCCAAATAGGAAAGCGCGCTCATCGAATTCATCCGTGGGAATCGGGACATCTTTGCATGGAAACCTTCTGACATGCCTGGAATACCGAGAGAATTCGCTGAGCACCACCTCAATGTTGATCCTAAGATGAAACTAGTTCGGCAATACCTTCGTCGTTTTAACGAGGAGAGACGAAAGGCTATTGGGGAAGAAGTAGCCCGTCTCCTAGCTGCCGGGTTCATCGTGGAAGTATTCCATCCTGAGTGGCTGGCAAATTTTGTACTTGTTCTCAAGAAGAACGGTACTTGGCGTATGTGTGTTGATTACACAGATCTCAACAAGGCTTGTCCTAAAGACCCGTTTTGCCCTTCCCCGTATTGATTAAATCATTGATTCTATGGCTAGGTGTGAGAGTTTATGTTTCTTGGATGCTTACTCCGGCTATCACCAGATTAAGATGGCTGTTGAGGAACAGGAGAAGATGGCCTTCATAACACCATTTGGAGATTTCTGCTATGTCTCATTGCCTTTCGGGCTTAAGAGCGAAGGGGCGACTTATCAGCGCACAGTGCAGAATTGTTTTCACAAGCAGATTGGGCGTAACGTTCATGCTTATGTCAACGATATTGTCGTCAAGTCTCGGAAGAAGGAGACTTTGCTGGATGCCCTCAAGGAGACCTTTGACAACCTTAGGCGGTACAAGATGATGCTCAACCCGACCAAGTGTGTCTTTGGAGTTCCAGCAGGCAAAATTTTGGGTTTTCTGGTATCTGAACAAGGAATTGAAGCTAATCCAGAGAAAATTAATGCAGTGACCTCCCTTGCCAAGCCGGCGAACATCAACGATGTTCAACATTTGGTGGGTCGTATAGCTGCTTTGAGCCGGTTCATAAGCCGCCTCGGGGAGAAGGCAATCCCTCTATATCAGATGTTGAAAAAGGCGGACAACTTCGTCTGGAGTGATGCTGCCAATAACGCTTTTGAGGCTTTGAAGAAGCAGTTGGCTGAGCCGCCTATTCTGGCGGCTCCCATCGACAAAGAGCCTATGCGCCTGTACATTGCTGCAAATAATAAAGCAGTAAGTGTTGCAGTTGTCGTGGAGCACAAGGAAGCTGGGAAATAATATCCTGTTCAACGACCAGTCTACTATATCAGCGAAGTTTTAACAGAGTCCAAGCAGAGATATCCGCATTGGCAGAAGCTGATTTTTATGGGGTCTTCCTGGCGAGTCGCAAGCTGAAGCATTATTTCCTGGAGCATCCTATAACTGTGGTTAGCTCTGCCCCATTGGGAGACATCATCCAGAATAGGGAAGCCACATGACGGATTGCTAAGTGGGCAATTGAGCTTGGGCCACATCATCTGAAATATGTGCCTCGAACGGCTATCAAATCTCAAGCACTGGTGGATTTCATTAATGATTGGACTAAACTTCAAGTTCCCAAAGAGAGGCCAGACAAAACTTATTGGATAATTCATTTTGATGATTCCAGACAGTTGGAGGGCTCGGGGGCTGGAGTTATCTTATCTTCTCCGCAAGGTGATAAATTTTGTTATGTTGTGAGGATCATGTTCCCCTGTACTAACAATGCAGCTGAGTATGATGCCCTTCTCCATGGTCTCCGTATGGCTAAGGAGATGAATCTTAGCTGGGTTAGATGTTTGGGTGACTCAGACCTCGTAGCTCAGCAAGTTCCTGGCACTTGGGACTCAAAAGATCCCCTGATGGCGGCTTATCGACAGGCGGTGACTAATATTGCAGGCCACTTCAAAGGATATCAGGTGGATCACATTGAGACGGCTCAATGAGGCGGCTGATGCCCTATCTCGCGTCGGTTCGCAGCAGAAGCCGGTTCCCCGATGTGTTCCTTGATGTGCTTCATAACCCCTCTGTTAAACTGCCATCAGAGGAAGATTTGGTGATTCCTGACCCGGAGGCACATCTTGTGGCGGCTCTTTGTGCAACTCCAGATTGGACAGTCCCTTATCTAGCTTATCTGACTCGAGGAGAGCTCCCTAAGGATGAACTTATTACTCGTCAAATCGTTCGTCGTTCCAAGTCAATGACCATTGTCCATGGCGAGTTGCACAGAAAAAGCATCACCGGTGTTTTTCAACGTTGCGTCTCCCCTGACGAGGGCCGAGAGATCCTCAACGAGATCCACTCCGACGACTGTGGTCATCATGCCGGCTCAAGATCTTTGGTTGCCAAGGTGTTTTGACACGGTTTTTATTGGCTCACGGCTCATGCAGATGCTGAGGATATCATGCGTCGATGTGATGGATGTCAGAAGTTTGCATGTCAAGCTCATGTGCCAGCTCAAGAACTTTGTATGATTCCCATCACTTGGCCTTTCGAAGTCCGGGGGCTTGATATGGTTGGTCCATTCAAACGGTCCAAGGACAAGAAAACTCATCTTCTTGTGGCTGTTGATAAATTCACCAAGTGGGTTGAAGGAGAGCCTATCAGTAATTGCAATGCAGAAACAACAGTCAAGTTCGTGAAGAAGCTAATCTTTAATTTTGGTTATCCACACAGCATCATCACTGATCATGGGACTAACTTGTCCAAAGGGGCCATGAAGAAATTTTGTCAGCAAGAGCATATCCGGCTTGACGTGGCCTCTGTGGCACACCCTCAGTCCAATGATCAGGCAGAACGTGCTAACCAGGAGATCCTACGAGGTATCAAGCCCAGACTTATGTTTCCTCTCGAGCGTACTCCGGGTTGTTGGGTTGAAGAGTTTCCTTCTGTCCTTTGGAGTATACAGACCGCCCCCAACATATCAACTGGTTATACGGCTTTCTTCATGGTTTATGGTGCTGAAGCAGTGCTTCCAAGTGATATTCGTCATGATTCCCCCAGAGTGGCGGCTTATGTTGAGGCAGATAATGAGACGGCTCGATAAGACTCCCTAGATGCTCTGGAGGAAGAACGTGACTTTGCAGCATCAAGATCAGTCATCTATCAGCAAGACCTACGTCGCTATCATAGCCGTAGGGTGCGCAGCTTACTTTCCAGGAGGGCGACTTAGTGCTCTGTTTGATTCAAGATCAGACTGGTATGCATAAGCTTTCACCTCCTTGGGAAGGGCCCTTTGTAATCAGTAAGAACCTCAACAATGGGTCATATTATCTAATTGACATACATGAGCACAATAAGTCACGTACATCGGAGGAGGAGACCAACAGGCCTTGGAACATCGCTCATCTCTGTCCTTACTACACTTAGAGCCATTGGCTCCAACTTTTGTACATACCTCTGCATATATCTTTTATGATCAATGATAATAAAGCCGGCATTCCCGAAACTTGGGGCCTCTGTCGTTTCGTCCAATATATTGTGTATGAGTCTTTATTCTTTGATCATAGGTCACTTGGGAGCTTCCAATTCATCGAGTTTAGCTATTAACATCCCTCTTGACCAGGCATATGCCATTGTATCACATGGTTAAACCTGTCTGTTTGCTTGATGCTCATCCACCAAGATGACCCGACATACTCTTGACAGTCAATCTATTATGACCCTAAACTTGTCAAGGTTAAAACGCCGGCTTAAGTCATGTGAGAGCCGGCTTACAGAAAGCTAGGACAAACCATAGGCTATCAAGCCAGCTTCATTGAAGCAAGACTCGAGCCTCGAAAGCCGGTCTTTTTGTCGAGCCTTGAAAGCTGACTTAATATTTATACTTATGTGTTTATTTAATTTATTACAAAACTATTTGTCTTGCAGGACTATATCCTTTGACCATCAATTGGCCATGAGCCGCTGGGTCATTCGTACACCGGCTTATTTTGATCATAGAGCTTAAAATTACGACCATGAGTCGTCAGGTCAATATCATACTAGGTTATGTTGATTTCTAACTTTCGAATTCATCAAAATAAAGACCAGCAATTGGCGGCTCATACAAATATGGGTAGCCATACTTTGAAAAGGTGGATATTTCACAAAATACTGGGCGGTTCAAGAGAAGCACCACACCACTCAGCATATTTATACTTCCAAAATATCAAAGGTGCACGAAGGCACTACAGAGGCCGAAGTTTGTACTATCATATTACAACAGCCACAACAGGGCTCAAATAAATCATCAAAGTTTTTTGGAGTCATCTACTCCTTTGAGCCGGCCCCTGTACCCTCTGGGTCAACCTGCTCCGGGTTGACATTTCATGATCCCCAGCGGTAGATGGCTCCGGGTTATCCTGCGTCGACTCTTCTACATCTCTGATCTGAAGGTTGTCGAGATTCCCGTCGATAGAAGTTAAAGCTTGGAAGACGGCGTCATCTTGCATGATAGGTGATGGCTCGACATTAGGGGCAAAGATATGCTTGCGCCGTTGTGGAGTCAACTCAAAGGCCTCAAAAGTTGGCGGTTGAACCCACGTATTATCTTCATCATAAGCCGCCTGGTATTTCTTCAAGTTGAGTTCTTCAACCAGTCGACTCGCCAATACACGGGTCTCCTTCACACAACGGGCATAATCTTCTGGTGAAAACTCACTACCATCATCGTTGAATTGTGGAAACCCGTCGGCCATCTCTGCAGGATCCATCTCTGGACAATAAGCTTTGGCCTAGCTCAAAGAAGTCATTGCACCTGCTCGGGCGGCTGATTTCTTCAACTCTTCATTTTGTTTAGGGATGGTTGAGAGTATCTTCAACACATCCCTGATGAATCATGGCGGGTCTTTTCCACCATTCACAGCCATGATGGTAAATAAGCTGCCAGCATACAATTTCTCCAGGAAAGAATATACGGCCTTCAATTTCATAAGGTTATCTTGCCGGAGGTTGCCACTTCTACTACCTGCAAATATTTTAACACATGAGCCGCCAGGCGACTTATTCCTACTTTCGAGCTGCCAGGAGAGTTATTCATACATATTTCAAGAAGTAACTTACCAAATATAACTTGAGTCATCTGAGAGATATGATGCTTCAAGCCATCCAGCTCTTCAGTTATTGGCTTGAGTTGGCCCTCAGCATCCTCTGCACGCTTGGTTAAGGCTGCCTTTCACTACAAGAAATATGTCAACTTGCGACCATCACTATTGTTCGCTGAATGGTCATTGTTTTTCATTTGCGACCTTTTTGTGACCAAAAACAGATGGTCAAAAGCTGGCCGTCGTAAACTGAAATTAACGACCTTCTCTGTGATATGTAAAAGGTCGTAGGTTCTACGACCAAATTTTTGGTCACTGGCAGCCTCCCCAGGCCACGTAGGATCCAGCGTGGCAAGCTGACGTGGATAAGATTCAGCCCGGTCCAATTCGGTGCCTATATGGGCCGAGCCCATTAATTCAGCCTATTTATTGTTTTTTTCCTTTCAATTTTGGTCAGCTACATGGGCCAAGCCCAACAACCATTTATTTTTTGGGCCACAGTCTTTTACAGTATGCATTTTTTTGGGCCTCAGCCTTTTTCCAGTCCAATTGTCAATTTTCTTTTTCTTTTTCATTTTAAAGTAGGTCCCACTAGTCAAATGGGAACCAATTAGCAGGATCACTCTTTCGGTACCACACGTCGGTTCTATATTTGTGCAATTAGATAATTTGATTCAAAAAGAGCCGATAAGGCGTAATATTTCATACAACAGCCAAGCAAAGTAAATTACAATCATACATAGTACAAATCTGGTATTCAGCAAAAATACAACTAAATATACAGATAACTAGCTCCAGTGAGCTAAAACGCATTGCTAGGTGTGGGTTTTCTTCAGGATTCTTCTTCCTAGAGATCCTGTACACCCAACTTCTGAAGAATGAAGGCCAGCATCTGCAAATAATAAATTATGAAAAGTTAGAAACATAATCAAGTGAATCCGTGAATATAAAATTCTCATAATGATGAGAATTTGCTGCAGAACTTTACATTTAACAGGAAACCATGCATATAACATTCTCATAATAGCGAAAATTGAGATGTATTTTGCAAATGACAAGTACCAGAACAGATGAGTAGTACAAGCTATCAATGATTTTCCACTTTAGAACAGGGCACATGCATCAATTTTTATAGTCAGGAACAAAGAAGACAGTGCTGCAGGACCTGGGATACCAAATTGATCTTAGAAATGAAAATTGCAATAGGTACTAAATGTATATGGCTATACATAAACCAGTAGTAGTACTACTACTAGATGAAAAGATGTTGCATGGTAAATCTCCAAAGTATACAACCAAGAATATAAGAATAAACCTGTTTCATTACATAGTACTGCTATGTAATTGAAATGCAAAAGATACATCTCCCATGTTCAGCAATCAGGATCAACCATGGAGTTTCTACTACTCCTATATCAGTAAGCTGGTTATTTGAGATGCTAATGTTTACTTTTGAAGTACAGTTATGGTTATCTCAAAGAATTTGTGCCTCATAAACATGCATGGAATTTCTATCTCAAAGAAGTATACATATTTATCTTGTTTAATTAGGCCAGCAGCGCAAAACAACCATGCAGAAATGTCAGAGCAACAGAGCAGCAAGGTATCATGCATACCAACACAGTAACACTGCAGATATGTTAGACCAAAAGATGTGAGCGACGGTAGACTACACTAACACTAACTAGGTAACAGAATTACTTAAGACTGTAGCTCAGGAATTCGTTATCCACGCTAATACAAAATTCGCTCAAATGGAACCTTGGAAACACCCTTTCCCAAGTAGTCAGATCCACCGTCCCTCAGTTCCAAAGCTTCATAAAGACCTACAGAAGAGGGATGATTCAGACAAGATTAGTTCAACAAAAATAATACAATAACATTCGGTAAATAATGATACAAATAAGAGTTTGTGCCTTCACTAGTCAAGAACTCAGGAACCAAAGCAAAAATTTAAGGTTGAAAAGGAGAGAGTGACGATAATAACAAAATAACTCACCAGTTGATGCACCGCTGGGAACAGCGGCCCTGGTGAAGGTTTCATCTGAGCAGCACACATCAACCTGATGCACAAAACCATGAGATTAGACAAATAACTTGCCAAAATATTTTACACTTTGGCATTATGCATAGCTTAAACAATAAAATCCAGACAATGTCGCATTTCAAACAAAGCATCACATATCAGCACAGCTGCAACTAGAACACAGGCCATATGGCTACATTTAGCTATGTAAACACTAAGCAGGCAGCGTCCGACAGTTCCTCGAAGCTGCAGATTTAGCAGGTTAAAAAACACAAGAAATGTATGGTTGGTTTGCCTAATCAAACTAGTAGAATCTACTGTTGACACATGAAGCACGGAGCGGAGACGTACGAGGCTAAACATAATGACAGAGCTATGGAGCTTGCTATTACAGCAAGATAATACACAGGTGCCCGGACGTATCCTATTTCGCTCACTGAATCGTAACTTTGCCTGAAATCATAACTTGCATATTCCCAGATGTCAAGCATTCGAGCCTACCCCAGATTTGCATGCTCAACTGCCTCGAATATAGATGATGGGAAAATGTGGCAAGCAATCAATCCTATTTCCGCATAGAGAGCGCAGACCGAATGCTGGGGTCACCGACTCGCGGGCAAGAGAACGAATCATATGCAGAAGAAAACTTGAGCGACTGAAACCATACGCTGGTGGCATTTGTCGTTCTTCGATACAGCGTGCTCCCATGGAATTCCCAGACTGGCTGAGGGGCAGCTATAATCCGCATCCTACCAACCTACCGGCCCACCCACCCAAAACCCCTCGAATCTAGCGCATTAGAAACCTACGGGCCCGGCGACGGCCGAATCACCAGATCGAAAACAAGCCGTTGCTGCATACGCCCGCCCTACCAGATCGAATCGAACCGGACCACAACGTATAGATCGGGGAGACGGACGGGGGATGGGCGCGTGCGGGCGTACCTTGACGGTGGGGTTGCCGAGGCTGTCGAAGATCTGGCGGGCCTTCACGGACTGGATCATCGCCGCCATGGCCGGGGCCGAAGCTTGGAGAAGAAGAAGCCCTGGCGGCTACCACCCGACTAGTCCAGGCGTCCTCATCGCTGGTGAGGATCCATCTTCGCCTTCATGGGTGCCTGCAGAGAGAAAGATTCAGATAGAGAAATCATGACAAATAGAGAGTAGGGGAAGAGAGAGAGGCGGCCAGATCCGGCGAACCCTAGACAGGAGTTGGAGGGCGTCGAGGAGGTCGTCGCAGGCGCGGACGAAGCGGGCGACGCGAGCTTGGGCTGGCCGGTCATGGCGGTGCGCTGGCTGGTCGAGGCGGAGCAGGGAGATGGGGCGAGGAAGGAGGGCAGCAGGGAGAGCAGCAGGGGACGGAGGTTGTTTGCGCGCGAGCAGCAGAGGGGCTCGCCGGTGGAGGGGATGGGGAGGGAGAGAGCCAGGAGGGGATGGGGAGGGAGAGGTGGCGGCGGCGATCTGGACAGGGAGGAGAGACACAGCGGGTGGGTGGGTGGATGGATGGATGGCTGTGGGATGAAGAGATGGATGGATGGATGTGTGCCATGTCATCGATCCATGGCACACATGTATCCACCAATCATAATTAAGCTTATGCAATTGTGTTTGTTTTCCTTTGTTTCTCGTATATATTTTCTCACTAATGTAAATACTCCCTCCGATCCTTTTTAGTTCGCATATAAGATTTGTCTGAAGTCAAACCTCGTAAAGTTTGACCAAGTTTATAGAAAAAAATACCAACATTTAGAATGTGAGATCAACAACATTAGATGCGTAATGACTTTAGTTTTCATATTGTATAAATTTACATTGTAGATGTCAATATTTGTTCATATAAATGTGGTCAAACTTTACAAAGTTTGACTTCAGACAATTCTTATATGCAGAGTAAAAAGGACCGGAGGGAGTAACTTATCCAATATTTGTTGCAAAAGGGCACCACTTTATTTTTCAAAAATATTATACCATATTGACTACTCGGGGAGGCTTCGCTGCAACTCCGGCGACCCTCGATGATATTACATCACAACACTGGCAGCCCGACAATGCTTCATTGCAATCCGTCGGTCCCGATGATGTTGGATCACAGCACCGGCGGTCCCCGGCGATGCTATGTTGCATCACCGGTGACTATTGCAGCATCACCTTCTGCTGCAACCCCCGACGACCTTGCGACACCATCGTCGTGTGCATGACCGGTGGCCACTACCCGGCAGCTCGTGGCGCCACGTATCACTGCCCCACACCATGAGCTTCGACGCCCCTCGCATCAACAAATCATCGCCACCGTCGTCGAACAGCAGCCATCGCAGCAGCAGCAGCTTCGCCGACCGGGGTGGAAGAGGGCACACACTGAGGGGAGGTTATCAAGGACAGAGGAGATGAAGGTTGCAGAGGGGAATGGCGAGAGAGGAGCAGACCAAAATGAGTTTTTTTGTGAAGAACATACCAAATATTTGTTGCAAAAAAGGACTGGATCAATTTTCAAAAATATTAGACCATATTTAATGTACAATTGACCATGTTTTCAGGTATTAAAAGTTTTGATCCACATTTCATGAAAAAAGACAAATTTCCGCCGACTTAAGTGGAAGCAGGTCAAATTTGAACTACAGCTGCCTCATAGTTTGCTCTTTATTTTTTTCAAAAATCATTTTTAGATACATAAGTATCTATTTAATCAGAGAAACGCCACAAGTTTTCCAAAATTCAACCACTAGCTAGTAACGATCATGCCCGCCGTTTTGATCGCATTTTGAAACGGGCATAAAAAATTCAAAAAAAAATCAAAAAATTGGAAAACATTCGCATTGTGTCATTATATGTGACCAGGTTATCAGGAAAAATAATAAACTTGTAATACGGTAATTATTTTAAAAAAGTGTTCTCGAAATGAGCTATTATGTGTGAAGATTCATGACTTTCAACCCAAATGCTCAATCTTATGGCCACATTCATGGCATAGTTTGACCAAATGATCTCATATTGTTTACAAAGGTGCATCTTGGAATGACGAACAATGTTGGCTAAGGAAGTTTTCATTTTCTTTGGACGAAAAAATCATTTTCCATTTTTCGAGTGCCCAAAATGAGTTTTTTTGTGAAGGACCTACAATATATTTGTTGCAAATTTCAACCAAATCAGTTTTCTAAAATATTAGGCCATATTTATTGCACAATTGACCAAATGGTTGGTGTCAAAAGTTTTGATACACCTCTCGTGAAAAAGACAAATTTTCACCGATTCAGTAGGAAGCGGGTCAAATTTGAACTGCAGCTACCTCATAGTTTGCTCTTTATTTTTTCCAAAAATCATTTCTAGGTACATAAGTATCTATTTAATCATAGAAACACCAAAAAAATTTCAAGATTCAAGCACTAGCTAGGAACGGTCATGCCCGCCGTTTTGACCGCATTTTGAAACGGGCATAAAAATTCAAAAAAAATCAAAAAATTGGAAAACCTTCGCATTGTGTCATTATATGTGACCAGGTTATCAGGAAAAATAATAAACTTGTAATACGGTAATTATTTTAAAAAAGTGTTCTCAGAAATGAGCTATCATGTGTGAAGATTCATGGCTTTCAACACAAATGCTCAATCTTATGGCCACATTCATGGTATAGTTTGACCAAATGATCTCATATTATTTACAAAGGTGCATCTTGGAATGACAAACAATGTTGGCTAAGGAAGTTTTCATTTTCTTTGGACAAAAAATTCATTTTTCATTTTTTTAGTGCCCAAAATGAGGTTTTTTTGTGAATAACCTACCATATATTTTTTGCAAAATTGGACCAAATCAAATTTCTAAAATACTAGGCCATATTTAATGTACAATTGACCAAATGGTTGGGTGTAAAAAGTTTTTGATCCACCTCTCGTGAAAAAGGCAAATTTCCGCATATTCATTTTCCATTTTTTGAATTCCCAAAATGAGTTTTTTTGTGAAGAACCTAACAAATATTTGTTGTAAAAAAAAACGTCTCCATTTTTCAAGAATATTAGACCACATTTTATGAACAAATTTGTGTGCACTAGAAACATTTTTTTATAGATATTAAACGGTCTTTAGTTACATCATTAATATTTGTAATAAATATGTTGATTCTAATTTTTGGAACACATGTCTACATTTTTAAGACACTTGTACATATGTTTATATATGTTTAACTTTTTTCAAATACATGATTACATATTTTCATATATTCCCAACAAAAAAAAATCTTTTCATACATACGTTTTGATATCTATATTTGTTTTTACACATTGTACATTTTTGTATACATATAAAACATTGTTGATATTGGTTAGAAAATTTTAAATACTGATTAACATTTTTAGAAAATCTTGTTTTGTTATCTACTTTTCCATATTTATATATATATATATTGTAAATTTCCATATATACGTACTGATGACTATTTTTGCATACACATGAAACTTTTTTATACATATATAATATTATTTATGATTATCATTTTTTATATGCATGAAACTTTTTAAATACACACATTTAATTTTTTAAACACATGATTACATTTTTTGAAATACATATTAACATTAACATTTTTTTGAATTACACGTTTAGTTTTCTATGCTAAACCATATAGCAAGATTCACGAAGGAGTTCATTATTTTCCTATTCTTGTAATTTTATATTGTTTAACTGGTTTCGAGATTTTCTATAAGGAAAAACCTTTTTAGATTTATACAATGAAAAACCTGTTTTTTAGACAATAATGAAAACTTTTTTTTTCCAGATAACTGACCATCCTTACCAAATGGAATAATGAAAAACTTGTTATTTTCCCATTTTCGTTGGGCCGAATATATGTTTTTTTTGAGTAATACGAGGGCATCCCACATTTGTTCCTGGATGGGCCGAGGCCTACATGGCACACGGATTCTTTTTTTTTAAAGGAGGTGGCCTCGTTCCACCGAGGCCCAAGCCCACCTTGAGCGACACCTTAAGTACCAATGCATCCACATTCACAACCTCATGACCATTTATATTGGTCATAATCAGGTAGAAATAAGGTCGTCGACCACTCTTGTCTGCTTTATGGCCATTTGGTGTAAGACAATTTCAGGGTTTGAGCCCTTCCAAGCGAAATGGCCGTGGATTTACGACCAATTCAGCTGGGGTCACTGAGAGAAGGTCACAAGTTGACATATTTCTTGTAGTGTTTCCAGTTTCAAAAGCGGCTCGTTCAGCCTCAAGAGCCGCCTTGAGTTTCTCTAGCTCTTCTACACAGGATTGCAGGTTCGATTCCGCCTTGATTCGCAAAACTTGCTCAACATCAAAATCTTTCTTCAAACCGGTCAAGTTTGACTCGGCCGTGGTCAAAGTTTCCTGCAAGATAGGGAGATAATTGATTTACAAGTCAATTTTTCTAGTCCCAAGCCGGCCCAAATTCACAATCCGACACTTGGGGGCTACAACAGGAAAATTTCACCTATTTTTTATAAGTCCCAAGTAGCTTCAAACAACCTACCTGGCACTTGGGGGCTAATGCATGTCATTCTTTCTTCAAAGGATCAATCGGAAGACCCGACTCATTTCATGAAGATGAGTCGGCTCTTGGGGGCTACAGGCTATCTTTCAAAGTTTTATCTACTTGGAAGACCCGACTTATTTCACGAAAATAAGACGGCCCGTGGGGGATACATCATGTTTCTTTTTATTCACTAAGGACCAATCCTTGAAGAACCGGCTTATCCAATACATGATAACCCGGCCCTTGGGGGCTATAGTTCAACATTTCAATATTCTATATACAAGTCTTACACATACTTATGATTGCATATGTTTAAGACTTGGAGGGCTAAGAATATATGCATATAACATGGCAAGGGCGAGTTATTTCATACCTCATGTTTCCTCTTTAACATATTCACTATGTTTGCTTCAATCTCCCGGCTTTCAAACAGCCGGGTCAAGAACTCCTGATGCGGTTCTTCAGTACTCATTTTCTCAAAACTAGGCAGCTCCAACTTGGTGTTTCCCTTGTCCTGCAAGACAGGTTCATCTTTGGTTGGGATTTTGACTAAAGTGTTTGAAGCATCGGGACCAGTTTGGCCTTCTCCAGTAATGACCACTTCAACATCAACCATCATCCGGTTAACATTTTCAGCCTCTTGATGAGGGTTGGGAACTTGAGTCGGGCTTGGCGGCTGAAGATGGTCAGCTAGCTCGTCTGGCTTGGCCTGCTCATCAATAAGGTTCTCTTCTTCATCCGTTGGCGGCTTGTCCATTATAACTGGCTCTTGAGTCTGCTCCGGTTTATCCAAGTTTATTTGAGTAACCAGAATTTCTGGGTTACCCTGCTAAAGATCTTGAGTTTCGTTGGCAGCTGGGGTGGAAGATGACTCGCCAGTTTTCCTCTTCTTGGCCTGGGCACTACAATCACAAGGAATATATTCAAAAGTACAAAGTAATGGTTATAAGTGAAGCATGACTCATTTAGAGCACTTACCCTTGGTTGATGGTGAAGGGAGGTAGCTGAGTACCAGTTGAACCCCCAGAGGATGGTGGCGACTCCTGATAATTTGAGCCAGAAAGGTTAAGAGGTCACCTAAAAAGGCCGGCTTGAGGAAGAGATAATGTTGGACTATGAGGCACCTCTGTACGTCGCTTGCGGGCGGTTGGCTTGTTAGACAAGCCGGCAACCAGCTCTCCAGAGCCGCTCCGGGTTTGGCGTCTTGAGGTACCTTCATGCTGTGCTTTCTTCAAAAGAAATTTGGGATCCAAATAAGCGTCAGGGTGACAAACCTTTACTTTTCGAACGACCCGCCTTATTTTCTTTGGAGGCAAGTTTTCTGAGCCGCAAGAAATTAAAATTACCTCAGCGTCGCTAGCTCGACTCGTTTCAGTGTTCTCCTGAGAATAAGAGGCGTCAGCAAGTTTAATAAAAAGATGGCCGAGGGAGTCAAGTTCTACCTCTGACTCATCATCAGCCGCCAGCCACTCGTCTTCGGCTACCGGTTCATTCGCAATGGCCAGCTTATTTCTTCTTGAAGCCGGGGCAGCCTTAGACTTGCGCACTTGAGTTTTCTTCTTTTTCTTGATCCAGAATGGAGAATTGGCCTGCATAAATTTTCACAAGATCCACAAGTGAGTTCAAGTTAAGTAAAGGATTGATGAACTGGACAAATGGTTATAAGCATACTTACTGGAGGTGTAGGATTCTGAATACAGAAGGGGTTAAGTCTTGTCTTGTTGCAGGCTTCTTGACTTTCCTCAAGCAGTTTTTTCACAGTCTTGTTTATTTCATCAGCTGACAAATCAACATGACTGAAGCGTTGCTCGTCGTTCAAACCATGAGTATAAGTGCACATTAAGCCACCATGGTGACTTAATGGCAGGATCCTCCAGCTGACTCAACATCGGGTTATGTCAATCCCGGTTAGACCATTGGCTAGCGAATCCCTCAGCCTTGGATATATGTGGGCGACTTGAGCACGTTCTTCTGGAGAAGCCCAGCCGGGGTACTCAATGGTGGCATCAAGGCGACCAGGTCTATAACCCGGCAAAGGGTTCTCATCAGCAGGAGCAGTGTTCTTACAGTAGAACCAGGTCCTGTTCCATCCTTTGGGGTGACTCGGCAAGGTAGCTTGAGGGAAAGGAACATTTTTCCGCCTCTGGATTGAAACCCCACAGAGTTGTATGCTGGGTCCATCCGCACATTCAGTCTGGCGGTTGATGTAGAAAAATTCCCTGAAGATAGGGACGGTGGCTTTTATTTGCATACACACTTCGCAGAGGACTTGAAATTGGCACAAATTGGATACAGAATTGGGAGCAAGATCTTGAGGGCGAAGATCATAAAAATTAAGGGTGTCTCGAAAGAACTTTCACCCAGGCAGACAGAAGCCCCTATGAAGGTGATCAGTAAACATGATGATTTCTTCCGGGCCGGGTTGAGGGGATTCCTCTGTACCAGGTACTCAACAACCAATTACTTCTTGGGCCAGCAGTAGACCTTGACCCACAAGGTCATCTAACGCAAGTTGGGAAACTTGGGACCTCACCCAATTGCAAGTTGTGGTTTTTGCCATGATGAGTCACCCAAGCAAATTAAAGAACTACAGAAGTATAAATGGCGGGTCATTTATGAAGGACAGCTCGCCCAGTGATCTATATGATAATGAGGCAATGCAATAGAATTGCTATGGTTAAATAAGACATAGTTATGGATCATAGATAAGCCGCCCGACAAATAAGCCGGCGTGACTAAAGGACGACTTCTAAGTCAGGCGGGTTACAGAACTTGATAATGAGCCGGCGAAATATGAGGCGGCTCGTCCTAAGTTAAGGGCACTGATTTTTAGCTAAGTACTGGACAAACAAGTTTCTATTGGAAGCATCTATGGTTGTGAATCTACAAAATGGTTCAAAAAGGAAAAATTTACTAAACCTAAGATGAGCAGTGGAAGCATTGACTGGCCTACTCGCGAAATCTGACGGAGATCTAAAGTTCCTAGATGCAAAAATGGTATCATAACTAACACCACAGTATTTCTATAAAGAAGCTCATTGGAATCTGGATCTAAACAACAATGGCGGTAAAGATTGACAAACACCGATGACGTCGATGAACTAGGTAAGCAGATGAAGAACTATAACAGATCTAAAAAAGAAGGAACGAGGCATACCTAGATGCGGCGGGGCTCTGGGACTCTTCGTCAGTAGCTTCGACGGTGGTGCGCGCGAAGACGAATGAGCAGCTGACGTCGCCGGAGCACCCAAGGTCACGCGGCAGCGGAGGTGTAGTCCTGAGAGGAGAAGACGCGAGGTGGTGAAGCGGTAAAAGTGAAAAAGAAACCCCCTTGGGCGTATTTATAAGTTAGAGAGAAGAGGGAAAGGCAGGCGCGAGAATTGAGGAGACACAATAACTCTTTGAGTAATGGACGCCTTGATTTTTGGGCTCAACAGATATACTCAAAGATTCGTTATGACGTCATGCTATAGTTCTTGGAAATTCGGAAGATGACATCATGATTTGAGGACATGGAAAAATGACAAGTGTGGATTATCATGAGTCAGAATCATTAACCCGACTATGGAGTAGTTCCAATGAAAGGAAGGCGACTCGAGGTGTTCATCGGGTTAAAGATTGACATGAATAAATTCAAATCAATATGGGGGCTAATGTTGGGGATATAACCCCACGATATGACACGCCATGAGGGGCCGGGTCATTCAAGTGGCGACTTACGATCTAGACTCAAGATGGGCCAAGACGTTCAAGATCTCAAGACCTACGGGACGGTTCATAGAGTGGGCTAGCTTAGGGCCCAAGGCTTGAAGACGACGGCTTGTGGCCCAGAATTATAAGTCGCCGGTTGGAGTTTCCTTACTTAGAGAACAATACAAGTAGGAAACATATTGGGTTACGGGTCGCAAGACGACCCGGACTCTATTGTAAGCTCAGGGATTCCGCCTGTATATAAAGGGGAGCTCTTGAGGGGAAAAGACTAGGTTACAATCTCTCGAGTACTAGGTTAGCCAAGTTGCGCCCTTGTAATCGAGATCATCATCATCAATAGCAATTAAGTAGGAGTAGGCTTTTACCTCCACCGTGAGGGGCCGAACCTAGGTAAACCTTTGACACTCGATTTCCGATCAACCCCGTTCAAGCAATCACCTAGGGGCGATGGCCTCACGACTAAGTCCTTTCACGAGGAGATCTGCCGTGACAAAACCACGACAGGTAGTTCTTGAGAGAGAGGGTTCTTCTCCAAATCTCTATGGGAAATGAAGTTCTTACTAATCCTATGGTGGGGATTCTTCTCCACAAGTTGAGGCCTTGTCAACCATGGAAGGTGCAACACCACATGGAGGGATCCCACAAAGGGGAGGTAGATGAGCTAAGCTCTCTCAAGTTTCTCTAATCCTAGCTAACACTAGAATGGAGGAGAAGGAGGGGTATATATATAGTCCTACACAATGAAGGGGTAAGCACATGCGTAATGGGAAGTTACATGGGCAAAGCCAAAACAGTTGCACGTAGGCAACCCCATGTGCACAAGGTAAGTGGAGCCAGTGGGCACAGTGTATCCAGAGGGATGGAGCAATAGCTCGTGCGTATGGGGGTGGTACCATGACATGGTGTCCAGAGAGTTATGTGCACGGGGTATTCAGAGGACTTTATGGCTGCTGGCCTTCCTATGGACACGTGTTGATGCTTGCGGAGCCTTGCCTTCATCTTGACAGTTCCTTCTCCACTTTCATGCTTCCCTCGCGGATGGTCCAGGCACTCGCTTGTGGACAACCTCCTTGATGGCATGTTTGTCACTGGGCTCAAACCTATATGTGCACATGATAGGAAGGTCAAGTAGTATACCATCCTCGTAAGAAACAAGAAGACACACTTTAAGCATGTAATTCACCTTAGTATGTTTGAAGTGGATGTTGGGCGTGTCTCTTAGCAATGGGGCTCTTGACATATTGATGTCCGTAGGGTGCTCCGCACCACTATCTCTCGATGACAGTACACCCCAATTTTTTGATGAGTGGAACGAAAGAAATAGGAACTAAAAAGGCCAGCTAAGGGGATTCGAATGATGGAAATACACCATTCGAGAGCCAAAACTTGATTTGACATGATAATATGGTGCATTTTCCATCATGTGTGGGTCTCACTTGTTGGCATACAAGAACATAAATCTCTCTCTATCTCTTAATAACAGTACGACCCACTTTTTCGAGGAGTGAGATGAAAGAAATAGGAACTAAAAAGGCATGTTAAAGGAGATTCACAATCGAAATGTACTATTTGAGTGCCAAAACTTGATTTCAAATGAGAACATTGAAAGCCTAATCACATCTGCATGAACTCCATTGCATTTATAAGTGTTGCAATACCCTAGGAAGGTTGTAATATGTGTTAGAAATAATGGGCCTAGCCAATGTACAATTTCTGAAATCTCAAAGAGGACCATATATAAAATGGCAAGTGATGGTTACAAAGTTTAGTACCACCCCGGAAGTTTAGGAGGTATTAGACCTCTTTATATATTGGGTTATCTTCACCACACTAAGTGATGTGTTGAGAAGAGAAATGAAAGACCA
Organism: Thinopyrum elongatum; assembly: GCA_011799875.1. Taxonomy (NCBI): domain Eukaryota; kingdom Viridiplantae; phylum Streptophyta; class Magnoliopsida; order Poales; family Poaceae; genus Thinopyrum; species Thinopyrum elongatum. Next base: position 669,809,359 of record CM022298.1, on the reverse strand, counting down.
TGCACAGTCGCCTCGCCTGGCTTGGGCAAGGGTCGAGGCCGCGTGGGCGTGCAACATGCGCATGCATGGTCCGCTGAAATCCGGTCCCTGGACTTGCAGGGGCGTAACTTCCTTTTGCCATTTTATTTTTTATATCTTGGCAGACAAGTTTACTGTTTCTTATCCGGTAAGTATACGACTTAGAAACCAAGTCTATTTGAGATCGCTGTCGTGACACGCTACCGCCTTTGGTACTACTATATATACCGCCTACTAGCCGCGACCAAAGACACATCGAAAAGATCTAGGGTTTTGCCTCATCTCGCAACTTGCGCCGCCCCCATAGTCTACTCCATCCCGAACGTCGCATGCATTGGCGCACGGGAGAGCAGGTCTCCGGAATCGTTCGTCCTTGCGATCCAGCACCAGGAGAGAACGAATTAGGTTTTTGGGAAGCTATGTGTGCGACTGCTCAAGTTCTTCACCACGGGTCGTCTTCCGTCCAAGTCAAGCGGCACTCCTTATCGTCGTCTTCAACGCCGTCTTCATTAGGTCGTCACCAACATCGTCATCAACAACGTCGCTCCGGCAGTAGCTACAACTACTAATGAACAATACATTTATCGTAATCTGTTCATGCCTCAAATAATGGTCATTGTTATTTGTGCAATGTTGCTATGCATGTTTTCTTGTTCTTCTAGTATGCTAGATTGTTGCATGCTACTTTTCTGTTGTAGTCATGAATTATTTACTGGAATTAATCATGAATTTTCTTAATATTCTAACAATCCAAAAACCTAATTGTAGGCAATTTCCTGAGTTGACTATGGCTAGATTCGCTGATGCACTGAGGTCGGATAATTTACTGGCGTGCACTTTAAGAGGTGGTGGGTCATGTCCACGCTCTGACTTACTTCTCTGAAAGTTTTCCTTGTTAGTACTGGCATCCAAGAGGGAGCTTCTGATGAATCTCATAGAAAATTCCAGGAAGCCAATACTACCTTTGTGGGATGTGTTCTGGGTGTTCTTGCTGACCGTCTATATGATGTGTATATGCACGTACAAGATGGGAAGACACCGTGGGATGCACTGAATGCTAAAGTCGGTGTAACAGATGCAGTGAACTGTACATCATGGAGAGTTTCCATGACTACAAGATGATGAATAACCGTTCTATGATTGAACAAACTCATGAGATACAGTGCATTGTGAAGGAACCGAAACTCCTTAAGTGTGATTTACCCGATAAATTTGTGACTGGGTGCATGATTGCAAATTTGCCTCCTTCATGGAGGAATTTCTCCACTACTCTGAAACATAAGAGACAAGAAATATCAGTTGAAAATCTAATAACATCTCTTGATGTTGAGGAGAAAGCTCGGGCTAAAGACACTACCGAGAAAGGAGACGAGGTTCAACCTACCGCCAAGATGGTGCAGAGGTATCAACCGAACAAGAACAAAGGAAACAACAAGGTTGTTTTCAACAAGCCTGTCAAGACTACTACCTTCAAGAAGAAGAAGCTGAACAAGGCTTAGCTAGAGTGCTACGCCTATGGGAAGGCTGGACACTTTTCCAAGGAATGCACAGAACATGTAGACCACAGAGGGAAAACAGGCTCCAAGAATGTCAACATGGTGACCACTAGCAATACTGATGGGTATGGTAATTTATCTATTGTTCTCTCAGTATTTCAATCATCATCTTGGTGGATTGATTTGGGTGCTAGCATTGACGTGTGTGCTGACGTATCTTTGTTCACTTCTTATCAGGTCGCATGGGATTCTTCCGTCTTAATAGGGAATGGGTCGCATGCTTCTATTCGTGGCATTGGCATGGTGGACTTAAAGTTCACTTCGAGGAAGATCGGGCAGCTAAGGAACGTGCAACATGTCCCTACTATTGAATCTAATTAGCGGCTCCCTTCTATGTCGAGATGGGTTTAAGGTAGTTTTAGAGTAAAATAAAGTAATTTTGTCAGAGATATGGACAATTTATAAGCAAAGGCTATGAGTGCGGAGGCTTGTTCCGCTTTTCCCTTTCAGATTTTTGCAATAAGTCAGTAAACCAAATTAGTGCTAGTGTTAATGATGATGCATGTGTTTGGCACTCTCGTTTATGTCATGTTAATTTTGGTTTAATGTCTCAGCTATCCAGTATGAGTTTAATTTTGAATTTCACTATTGCCAAAGGTTCTAAGTGCCATAGTTGTGTGCAATCGAAGCAACCTCGAAAGCCTCACACGGTTGCCGATGAGAGAAACTTGGCACCTCTAAAACTCATACATTCTGATCTATGTGAGATGAATGGTGTGTTGAAGAAAGGTGGAAATAGATATTTCATGATGTTCATTGATGTTGCGACTAGATTTTGCTATCTTTATTTTTTGCAAACTAAAGATGATGCTTTAGGTTACTTTAAAATCTATAAGGCTGAAATTGAAAATCAATTAGAGAGAAGATCAAGCATCTTAGGTAGGATCGTGGTAGCGAGTATTTTCCTAAAGTATTTGATGAATTTTGTGAGGAACACGGTATTATTCATGAGAGGACGCCTCCCTATTCGCCCCAATCAAACGGAGTAGCTTTGTCCATCGGCGTCCGGTGGCTGGCGACGCATGGGGTTGCGATGGAGGCGGTGGGCGGTGATGCTTGTCGGTGGCGAGGTGGCTGAGTGGTGAGAAGTGGTGGGGGAGGTGGTGGCACGTCACGTGTGAAGGCCTGATCTGGGCCCTTGCAGGGTCACGGCTGACGAGTGTGGTGGGAGGTTGCTCCGGCAGTGATGGTGGAGATGGTCGAGGATGGCATTGTTTAGATGTGGCGAGATGGGCAGCTAAAGTCGTGCTCAGATTTTTTCTAAGCCGACGATAGTGACGCCTTTTGGCATCGTTACCTTGTTGAAGGAGTCGTCGATGTTGTTCTCGCCTACCTGCCTGCCTGCTGCTCCAGTGGGAACCCTAGGTCCGGCTGGTCTCTGATCGGACGATGACGTCAATAGTGTCGCTCTCTTGGGAGCATCGTTTTTGAGCTGCCTTGATTAGGGGGGCTAGTGAATATGCTAGGTTCACGCAGCGGCTGTTGCTTTAATGTCTCGTCGGTGCCCTATTTTGGGTGGCTAAGGTATCGAGGTAGAGTGTGGCGACGGTTGGTGAATATCCTTTCTTGAGATGTCGCGTTACAGATGGCACGTGGTACTTTGCCCGTGATAATCACGGCCTTGGTGGGATAGTGACAACTTGTAGGCTGTGTTTGTTTGGGCTTCAGTTTCGACAGATTCAGCTGTGAACTTGTTGTGCTGGCAAAACTCCTGTGCTGAGGAAACAGCTGCAGTGAAGATTAGCTGTTTGGCAACGTAGCTGTGGAAACGACTGTGGGCTGGTGAAAACGCTATGTTTCAGGAGTAGTGGCAAAGGGAGAGATAGGTCGTGCCTGCGGCGACATTTATGAGATAATTACAACCAAACGTCAAAAACAGAGGGGCTAGGGAAACAGCTTTGGCTGTGAAGTACTCCGAGACGTGCTTTAGGCTGTTACACTGAAAATAGCCCGAAACAGCTTTGGGCTATGGTTCCACGACTGTTCTAAAATAGCTGTTTGTTTCAGTTTCAGCTTTTTCCAGTCCAAAAACTGCTCCCAAAGCTGAAACAAACAGGACCGTAGTGTATCACTTGGGGTGTCCAGATTTACCACTAACAAACACTTGTGACGAAAGCGGGATTGTCGGATCGCCTCCAAGGTGTGATTTCGATGGTGGCGTCTTCTCTCGCCCAGCCATCAATGGCTCCGTGGCAGGCTCCTTGCTTGTTGCGTGCATGACTTCCAGCTCACGTGGATATCACACCTTGACTATATGCGCTTACATCATTTTGGTGGCTGCAACTGCTCGACGAGTATCAATGTTGCTCTTTTCTCCCTTTCTATATATTTTTCCTCCACCTAGGCATAGCATTTGGCCTTCTATCATTCTATGGCTTTGTTATTTGATGATAAGAAATCTCAGGACCCAGAAATTCATTTCGTACAATTGAACATTTTCGGACTGTTTCTTTTTTAGAACAAAAAAAAATTTACGTCAAAATACTAGATGCAAAGAAAAACAAAAGGCCTTGGACACATAATGGATCATGAAGCACAAATTTTACCCCCCCGCTGCCCCCCCCCCCCCCCCCCCCCCCCCCCCCCGGCGACCAAAACATCTCACATTAGGGTTGCTTGTTAATGGTTGATCAAGCTTGATGGATTCCCCCTCTGAAACAAGAAGTATTGCTCCATGTAATGAAAACGCCATTTTTGAAGAAAAAAAAATCAGGTGCTCATAACTTATCTGGATTAATCCCAACTTGGATCATTTCATCGTGCTGAGTCCATGGAAGAACAAAATCAAGATAGAATAATAAAATCTAATGAAACTTGAAGACTATGCAATGCTAACATTAAAATGCATGAAAAAAGTGAGGCCATGTGGCATGTGATGCAAATGGTTGTGGCTCTCGTGGATGGATACAGGATACTGCTCGACCGTGGCATGGATTACCCTTACCGATTGACAGCTCGGTAAGATCCCTTTGGCTTGTGTTGTGTTCAACATAGGCGACAGCGCCAACACCAAATTCTGGACAGACCCATGCATGGCACAACAGAGCAAGTTTGTTTTTAAGAGGTTCCCTGAATTATTCAGTCAATGCACTATCAAGTCAATTTCCATCCAATCGGCCATGGCCGATGGAAAACGGATGCTCCATCGCCCAAATCATGATTATGTGGACTGACCTGCAGCATGTTCAACTGGCTCAAAACGAATCTGACTCTAACTTGGCGACGGACAGCAAATGGCCAGTTCAGCTCTAGCTCTGCGTATGCGGCCACTCTAGCTGCTAACATCAAACCGCGCGCCGTTGGGAAAGCTGGCCTGGAACTCCGATGGTCCTCCTAAATGTCAAATTTTCGTCTGGATGGCTGCTCAAGATGGTTGCCTGACGGCGGACAGCCATGCTAAAAGGATGGCCACATAACCCACTGTGTGCACTCTGTCTACAGGAGCCCCAATGCGCCACAGATATGCTTGTTACCTGCTCTTTCGCCAAGGAGATTTGGCAGTTTACTCTATGCAAGCCGGACCTCCATCCGAGCTTGATGGGCATTGATGATGACTCCCTGGTCAGGTCAGCTGGGGGCAGCCGCTGCAGTAGCACATTGGGCAAAGAAAAGGCGAAATCTTGGAGGTCCATAATTGCTCTGGTCAGGTGTGGTGCAACGAGCATCTGGAAAGAAAGAAATGAAGGAGTGTTCAGGAATGCTTCTTGCAACTCTAGAGCATTCACAAAATTCAGATAGAGCTATTTTTCTCCTTGTAAATTTTTATTCCTTGTAAGCACAATGAAAAGCAGCTGAGTGACCCTGCCTCTTCGTCGGTCAAAAGAAAAAAAATTGCACGTAAATGAACATTAAAATGGCTAGATGAAACCCGGTACAAAGGATTTTTATGCAATAAGCAAGCAGTAGCACAATGGCAAGGATTTTCATGCCAACGAGGACCTGCACCTCAGCTCTCCCTCCGTCACCTCACATATTGGATGTAATAAGATGTTATATTACGGGAGACGGAGGGAGCATATGAGACGTTGCACAAGTATATGGACCTGCACCCCTAAAAAAAAGTATATGGACCTGCACCTCAGCGACAAGGAGACGTGGGGTGGCGTACGTCTCCGAGACGACGATGATCGTGCAGGTTCGGGACGAGGAGGAGTGATGGCGCGCCCTCACCTCCGGCTCCGGGTACGTGATGAAGTGGGTGGCCATGCACGTCGCGGCTGCCCACGTGACACGCTTGCCGCACCGTGGTCTGCTGGCCACCAAGCCATACGCCGCCTTCCCGCATCCCCGTGGAGATGTCCCGCCCGGCGTGGAGGGTGCTCTACTCCTAGGCACACGTACGTACGTCGCGACGGACGGGCTTTGCAGCGTGCCTCGTGTCCTCTCCTCTCCTCCTCGGGCTTGGTGTGCTTGCCGTCGTGTCAGACGTGGTGCATGTTAGCTAAATAAGCCACGGCCGTGGCCAGAGCGTGTGTGGGCGTGAGCTGGACGCGTCGGGTGCGGTCGGAGCCGCACCGGGATCGTGGCGAGCGTGCGTGGGTGCGTGCGTGTGTGCGTGCATGTGGTGCACCGTAGATGTAGGAGCCCGTTCGCGAGCTGGGCGGTGTGATCGGGCCAGGCTGGTGCGGGCTCGGCGTGGCCCAAGCGCGTACATGCGTGTTGTGGGCGCGACCGAAGCGGGCCAGGTCGTGTGCTGACTGGGTGGGGGGCGTGCGGGTCGTGCCCAGCGCCTGGCCCAGGGTATAAATCACCTGCGGGGCTTGTTGCAACGGTGGTGAGTCGAGTCTGTTGCTCGGGAAAAAGACCGTTCGTGCGGTGGCGTTCGTGCGCCGGAAACGCTCGTCGTGTTCGCCGTGTGCTCTCTGATCCTCCTTCTGTAGTTCGAGCGCAGAGAGAGAGAGTAAGCCAGAGAGAGAGGCGAGCTAGGGTTTAGGGTTTCGCTCCAACAGTGCACACCACCTAGAAGTAGACGCCAATGCATCCATCTTCCGGCTCTCGCATCGCAGTCCAAGTCGTCGCTCGACACTGACCGAAGGCCATGGCACACAGATAAAAAAGCAAAGGAAAGAGGACGAGGACGAGGACGAGGACGAGGATGGCAGCAACGAGCCGGGCGTGTCCGCTGCATGTCGTTGAGCGTACGTGTCCGTGGAGTTGCTCCGGCAAGCCTATGATGGATGCCTGCCGTGGGTGGTCGCACGCCGTGCTCTGGATCCAGCCGGCAACTGGTGGCATAAAAACCATATCAATGAGGCCGCCGGACCGGACATTGCCGACATCATCTCCCCCGCGAGAGTGCAGCAATCGGGATCGGCCACTGCCCCCCGCCACCCACGCCCTCATCTAAGGCACCAGCACTCACATGCTAACACGTCACGAATCACGATGCGCTGTCAGCCGCGCTCCGCACGCTGGTGCGCATCGACGCTAGCGAGCAGAGTATCAAGCAAGCAGTAGCAGCACGCGCACACGCCACACGGCCACGGACGCACACACCGCGTCGGCAGGCATGCATGCATGTACGCACCAGCCCTGGCCGCTGGCGCTCGCCAGTCGCCATGGCCATCCTCACCCGCCGCCTGCTCTGCTCTGCTGGGCACTCGCCATGGCCCAAGTGGCCGTTCGGCGGGCCGGGCCGGAGCCGAACTGGCGCCGTGCGCGCGGAGCACCTCCATCGCCACGCGAGGGTCGTGTGCCGAGGATGGACGCACGGGGGAGTACGCGACGCCGACGCGAGCACGTCAGGGGACGAGGAGAGCGCGACACGACAAGCACCGCTGAGAGTTTTCATGCCGACGGTGTTGGAATCGAACCAGGAACAACGCACGCGGGCTCGTGGACACAGGACCAACACACACACACACGAGATAGAGGACACCAGAGGTTGTCCGATCCCAACATTGCTAAGTGTCGAAACTGAACGGCGACAATTTAACACTTACTCCATCATTGCTGCTGTGAGCTCCGTACGTACAAGGAGCATCACGAATGCTAAGATAGGCCGCAATCATGCGAGCGGGCGAACCTAGACAATCGCGAGTCAACAGATTAAAGAATGCTAGTTACTCAAAACTGGTATGCTTCTTAGACCGGATGAAATCACCAAGTAAGGTATCAATCTTAGCGACTACACTAGTACTACTAACAGTTGAACTACTACTGACTGACAAACATTCCACCAATCAAGCCATGCAGAGTTTATCAGATCAGATGGTCATTGAACATTAACAAGTGAAGGCAACCGCAAGATAGCAAGCAGTAGAGGCAGCCTATCTGAGATTGATGCATTCAAGATTAGCCAAGACTCAACAGAGTAGAGCAGTTGAACAGGGGAAGGAAGCAACTGATGACTGAATTATGTTTTCCAACCGGGCATCTCTCCTCCTTTCCATTAATTTCTTTATAAGATAACAAACAGCAAGACAAAGAAAGAGAGGGAAAGGGGGTCGACGTCATTGTTCAGATAGCATCACTAGACTACAGGGCAGGGTACTAAAAACCTACTAACACCAGACACTACAGAAGTCAGAATCAACCAAGATCATACAACAGTGTTCAGAGAGCATTAGAGGCAGGACACATATTATCACAGCAACAGAGACTGAGAGCGCCAACAGAACTCAACACAAGAGTCACCATTCCTCACTTGTCCTCCAGCCAAAACCTGCATCATCACCATGGCGAAGAATCTCTCTGTCTGCTTCTTCCAGGACACCTGACCAGTAGAGCAAACAGGAACTGATAGTAAAAATAATGCTCCTAGTCGTAGGAGATCTAACCACATGATGCTCAAAAGTAATTTTATTCCTTTGATGACTGAATTATGTACGTACAATAAATGTTTATGTGAATACAGGTGGTTAAATTGCTATATATAGCAGTCCAGTTAGCGCTATTAAGTTGGGGAAGAAGATGGCCCGGTCAAGTTACAACAAAACAATTTCTGTTATCCAAACTTAACACATACTATAAGAGCAAGCATCATTTATTCAACTTCAACCAGTTGAGGACAGAACCAATATACGTAGAGGGCTAAAAAGCTGGTGATACAAAAGAAGTTTATACTTTTTTTCTGTTTCCTAGCTACTCCCTCCGTTCCAAAATAGATGACCCAACTTTGTACTAACTTAGTACAAAGTTGGGTCATCTATTTTGGAACGGAGGGAGTAGTTGTGTGTGATGAAAACAGGTTATACTTGCTACACAACAGATTAGCCAAGACAGTAATCCATCTATTTTTACATGCATGAACAATCTGTGCAATTATAATCTAAAACTATCATTACTAAACAACATAGTGGATCATCCTTGGCCTCTGAAAGTTTTATCCATGCCAACCAACTAGAAACTTTATACAATAACTAATGTTTTTTCTCGCATAACATTGACATCCTAGCTAGGTATAAACGAACATTGAAAATAGGGTATACCTGAATCATTCATGTGGATAGATCGAGTAGCCTCAGGTGCTCCAAGTAAATCGACACCAACCTAGGTACCACATGTTTCATGCTAGTCTGATGAGAAGCCGAGTTCAAAGTTAAACAACTTAGGAATTGAACATACGCACTTGACGGTAAACAAACTACTAACCTCTTGTATATTGTAGGTCCTGCGAAGCCATTCACATATGGACTCAACAAGGACAGCAAACTTGAACTCCTCCACATGAGATGTCCACATCCCCATGACGTGCCGAGTTGCTGTGAAGAGAGGAGCACCGGAACAGCCAGTCGCTCCATCCATCAGAAACTCGAACATTCTTAGCTCCGGGTGAAGTGATGGATCAATGTCTCGGCCACGCCGGGGAGGTCCACTGTAGAGTGCATTTCATATTGCAGTAACATTCTTCAGACACACGGTGTAATGAAAATGCGAAAAAACTAATGAACTAGCAGGAACGCATAAGTTACTAACCATATCTTGCCAGAGAGAGCGGTGCCAAACAGGGCGTTGACGGGGTCGGCAGGGAAGGTGCAAATACTGTAGATACGTGTCTCTCTGTCATGTGCGGAGAAACCCATGGCAGGGCAACTGTGATCGATGAACTTGACGGCGCGGTACTTTCGGCTTGGCATCACCATGATGATTGCCATGTCGTGTGACCACCCTATGGCCTGGATAAGCGCATCACAGACGCTGCCGTCGAAGAACTCCACTAGAACTTTGGTACCCTCAACGACCAGTGGCGCTCCAGCGCCGTCGCCGGTCGGACGGAAACTGGCGAAGGTGTGGGCGACGGAAAACACCAGAGTGAATCGGTCGCAGGAGTGGAGGATGCTTCCGGTGCCATAGCACACCGTCGTCGGGGGCTTCTTGCCGGCGCTGCTCTCCCCCTCCTTCTTCCTTTTCTTGCCGCCGCTGCCCTCCCCCTTCTCCTCTTCCTCTCCCGTGCGCTGCTTCCCACCGTCCTGGTTTCCCTCGCCCCCTAGCTGTGGGTCGGAGGGCTCCCAGAAGGCCCTCAGGCTCACCACGGACTCGAGGTGCTTCTCCACGAGTGCACGAATCACGCGGCTGGTCTCCTCGTCGCTGGCCATTGTCGCTCTCTCGGTGCAGGAAACGTCGGGATTCGGGTAAGAAGGAGAAATCTCTGCAGAAAGGAGCTTTTTTTTCCTCAGTACTAGTATAAGATTGAAAGGAAGCAATCAAGCAAGCAGAATCTCTTCAAAAGCATGTGGAAAGAGAACTAAATTACCAGGCAGTCCGATGGCGGAAGTCGAATCTAGCGGCTCTCTTCCTCCCGTTGCCTGTCCATGGATCGGTCTCTCCGGGCAGAGGTCAGTCGTTGGGGAAGAGCAATCTCTGCACAGACCAGGCGCACTCCGTGTTCAGATTGAAAGGAGACGAGACAGATGTCTGAAAAACCATGAGGAAGGGGGAAGAAACCACTAGTACCAAGCGGTCGACGGCTGAAGTCGGATCAAGCGGCTCGTCTCGTGCTCTGCACCCCGTCCATTGATCGGCCTCTCGGGCAGAAAACCTTGGAAACGAAGAATCTCTGCACAAAACAAGGGAGACGCATTTGGCTGTGAGGATGGAAAAGAAACGAGGCAGATCTCTTCAAGAAACAAGAGAAGGTGCAAGAAAAATCACCAAGCAATCGAGGGCTGAGGCACTTGTCTTTCTTCTTAGCGCTGAAGCATTTCTCTGAAGAAAGGAGCCGCAATAGGGTGAGAAGATTGGAAGGAAACGAGCTAGATCTTCGAAAAACACAAGAAAAGGAAGGAAATTTACCAAGCACACCCACGCGGCTGAGCGGCTCTCTGTCCGCCTCGCTGCCTTCTCGAAACAAAGATGCGCCTTGCTACTCTTGGCCGCTCCCTCTGAGAGACACGGGTCCTGTGTTTGTGTTGGTCAAGGACAAGTGGGGAGGGACTCTCGTCTTCCTGGTCAAACTGGTCTCCAGAGAGGAGAAAGGCTTTTTTCAGTGTTAGGGTGGTCTACAGCTACAGGAGTACAGGGGTTCAGAGAGGATTGCCTTTTCTGGTAGCACTTCGAGCAACTGCTCCGGTGAAAGGCTGCTTTGCTTTTCATGTGTAAACAGCTGTGCCAAAATCCAGAAGCCCACAGGCGGCGGGTGGGCGTTTGTTTTGGAGGGAGTGTAAAATTCAGATTTGGCAGTTTGATTCAAAGGATTTGCAAAGGAATTTTGGAGGATTCTAATAGGTAGGATTTTTTCCTGGGATGGTGTTTGATTTTTCAATCAATGAATTTTTTTTAGAGCAACTCCAACACGTCGACCCAAACTGAAGGCGATTTTATCCGTTTTTTATTCGTTTGGATCGGCCCGGCGGACATCCATGTTCGCTTTTGCGTTTGGGTCGGCGCTTGCGCCCAACGCTGGCCCGACCCATTTTTGTGCTCGCGTGAAAAAAAACATTACCGACAACATTTAAAAAAATAAAAACGGTAAATAAACATTAATGCCGGCCACAAATGCCGGCGAGAGCCCACGAGTCCACTTTTATATTAACTAAAACATTAAATAAAACTAAACTACGAGGAGTCGCGCTGCCCTAGGTGTCCTCCTCGTCGTCGTCGGGGCCGGTAAGGTCAATGAGCGTCGGCGCCGGGCCAGCCCAAGGGAACGCCATCGACCAGGCTCGAGCGACGTCGTCCGCCGCCGGCTGTACCGCCACCGGCTGGGCTGGCCCAGTGCGGGCTGTACCTCCTCCTTCGCGTCGCGCTCCAGCATCTCGAGGTACTAGCCCTCGCGGCATTCCTCGGCCAGCCTTCGCTGCCGCCACTTCTCGAGGTAGGCCTACTCCTGCGCCGGCGTAGCCCCCATCCAGATTGGTGGCGCGCTGACCCATTCGCGCACTCGCCCGGTCCATGTGTAGCGCTCGATGGGGGTCGGCTCCGACTCCGGCTCGGCCTTGACGGGGGACGGTGTCCTCAACGGCGGCACGACGCAGTCGCCGGCCGTGGAGAGCGCCATGGCCTCCGCCATGCGTGCCTGGTACGCCTCTTCCTCCTCTTCCTCCTTGCGCCGCTCCTCCTCCTCGCTTTCGCAGAGGACTGCCGCCAGCGCCGCCTGGTAGGCGGCCTCCTCCTCCTGGTCCTCGTCGCGCACGACGAGGGGCGACAACAGGGAACCATGCTGCACATCGCGGACGCCACGCCTCCTAGCCTCCTCGTACTCGAAGGCGAACCACTGCTCCCAAGCGGGAGAGTCGAACGCGTAGGCGGGGTCGCGGAGCTGCTCCGGCGTCAGCAGCTGCCGCCGGCGCCGCACCTCTGCCGCGTGCGCCCGTGCCAACCGCGACGCCGTTGGCACTGGGATCCTCTTCGGATGCAAGTGCCAGTCGTGCGGCAGCGTCACGGAGGGGTAGGGAAGGGGGACGCGGTGCTCCCAGTGCCACTTCGCCTAGTGCATTGGGACGCTGATGCGCTGCCTCGGCCGGCGGGAAGACGCGGGCAGAGGCGGGGGGAGTGCGCGGGAAGGGCCGGCGGGGGCCTTGCCGGAGAAGAAGGCCTTTGCGGTGGCTAGGGTTTGTCGCCGACGGGGAGCACATGTGGTGGCGAGATGGGGACGGGGGCTTCTGGAAGCGGATTTGGACGGCCCCCCACCACACGCTCGGATTAAAAAAGGTCGACCGCGGTCACTGACGCGTGGGCCCGCGGTGGGCGGTCGTCATTAATAAAGACGACCGCGGTACTTGGGCGGCCACCAGGTGGGGATGCGGCGGACAACGAGAAGACGCACGGTGAGTCAGCTTCGCGTTCGCGCCGACGCATTTCAGCCGCAAATGGGTCCGCGCGGACGTGAAGCGGGCGCATTTTGAGAATAGGTCGGCGTGTTGGGCCAGAACTTTTGTCCGCGGCAACCCAGACGGACGGCGGCAGACGAAATGGGTACCTGTGTTGGAGTTGCTCTTATGATTCCTTTGTACTAGTTTTTGTAATTAATTTTTCAACCTCGTGTAAAGAATCTTACATTTTTCTTGCGTGCAGATGACATGTCATTATATTCATGTGTGTTAGAAATCTCGCAAATCAAAGAGACCCTTAGTTAGTTTGGTTGGTCAGACAATTCCCCGGTGGAAACTTGAGTGAATACTAGCCGCCGTTGGCTCCCACATCATTGCCCATCAGCAAAACCGAGGCATGCTGCTTGTGCGGCTCTCCTCCACACCTTCCCGTGTTGTTGGCTCATGCCCAGTGGCGGGATGCACCACCCCTCGCTTGGTCGCCGCGGCGTCCCAAGCCTCGACGTTTGAGCCTCCTCTCCGACTCTGGGCCTTGCTCGCGCTCTCTGTCATGTGCTCCCTTCGGCCTGAGATCCCTTGGTTCCTTTCCTCCACAGCCATGTTGCCTATGTCAACCACGCTCAGTTGGAACGCAAGGCTTTGAGAGGGGGGGAGGGGGGGCTAACCCTATGTTGATCTGTCTCTGGGGGAAATCTCTCCACTAGCTCCTTCTAGGGGCAGCAACGACGATGCCCCCCGGCGCCACTTACCTTCTTCGAGGTGTTGCTGTGGAGCTTCAGTGCATCCACCTAGGATCTTGCGTTGAATCACATGCGGCCCCTCGTGTTATTGTCCCTTCTCTGCAACCTGATAATCTCTTCTTCTTGCATTGTGAGTTGTCCTGCAACATTCTGTCCCGTCTTTGCTTTTTTTTTTCGACAAAGGGTGGATTTTATTGGCTCAAATGGAGCATCAAGATGATACATCACACTGAACATACACCCGGCCTCTGCATAACTAAGATGCACACAGTCAACCCAACACACACACAGCAACACACCGGCAACTAGCGAAGTCATAAGACCAAAAGCTATGTGCAGGTGTGGAAAAAAGAAAAAGAAACAAGAAATAAGCCCCAAAGCAATCCGATGAACAATCAACAAACTACAACTAAGACCATATCCGCACCAACCATTGACACAACATGGATGACAAGGATCTTCAACAGCAACGCCTTCAGGAAGGAAGCGACGCCGTCACCGGATCCAACCACAAAGGTCCCGTCTTTGCTTGGATCCTTTGTTATCGCCAACTCGGGGTTGTGAGTGTCCTCCATTTACACAAAGCCATGGTTGAGATATTTTTTTGAAGGCCTTTCTGTGATCCTATCACTCCTCCGCTACTTCACACCAACCCCTTCCGGTGCTGAATTAACCCTCTCTTTGTGCATGCTCGTTGGGCCGGCGTCTCCCCCCCCCCCCCCCCCCCCCCCCCCCCCCCCCCCCCCCCCCCCCCCCCCCCCCCCCCCCCCCCCCCCCCCCCCCCCCCAACCCCAATCCTCATCTTGCCACATGCAAGACCGCCCTAATGTTGGGTGCTCGATGTCTAGGGGTTGGCAATGGCACAACTCCCTGATGGTGGAACCATGCGTTATCCCATGTCAGTGGCTTCGATGTTGTTGCTGCTCATGTGCTCTCACGATGACCTCTGAGTTTGTCACCGTGTTGTCTTGCTAGTGTTGCTTCGTAGATGGTTCAACATAACCTGTGCTGCTTCACCAACCACCTAATTTTTAGGTTGTTGGTGTTTGCGTTGTGTTGTAATTATGTATGGGGTGTTTTGTTTTTCCTGTTCTTTTTGACCTGATTTCCCTCATAAACTGGATCATTTTCTTCGATAGAGATCAATATTCAGGTGGGATCCCCCCCCCCCTCACCCCCACGCGTTGACATGTTCAAAAAAATTGTTTTTATCTTGCTTATTTCTGATAAAAAAAACTGTTGAAGAAGATTTGATGTACTATTTGTCAAGGATTATTACTTGATGCCTTTCATGAATGGAGTGATGTATCAGATTTTTGGGAAGGGTGCAGATCTCAAGACTTGTGTTCATGGTGATTCTTTTCATGATCTAATCCTTCTTCATGGTTCAAACAAGATTTTGTGTTCTAATTTCGTGTTCATGACATGCTGAAGAAAATTAGTTATATTTTTGTTCAAGGTTCATGTTCACATCCGCATCATTCTTGAGCCAATGGTAAAAAGAATTATTTATGATTGTAAAACCGTTCATGCTGTAGCCTGTAGGCCGAGATAGATTTCTTGATAAAATTGTAGTATGAAAAAAATGTTCCAATGTTGATAAAAAAACTTGTAACATACAAATCCATCTGTTCTGAATATTCTTGCATCCTTTGTTATGCAATAATAATTGTGTTCCATGAACGACAATTCCTGAGTTCAGTTCATCCATAGGAACACAGAAAACAGAAGGGCACATGTTTGACGTTTCCTGTTTCATGCTAAAACATGCATAGCTCTGTCTACTAGGCCACCGCTTTTGTGCTGATTTGACCACACAGCGTACAAAATACAGAAGACTGCCCACTGCCGTGGCCGAAAGGCTCCCAGTTTCCGTGTTCAACTGCGCATACAAGTGTACTGTAGCAGTAACTCAGATGCAATATGGTTGCGACGAAGTAAGCAAACCTATCTACTCCCTCTGCCCCGCATGTGAGCACATTGGTTATAATAACAGCTTATATTAGGGAATGCAGGGAGTAACTGACAGAGCTTTAATAGTTACTAGCAAATATGGTTTGCTCATGATCAGCATTTGTTTTGGGGGTATGCTGATGATCACCTCTCACTCCTGATTAGAACACACGGCACGTACGTGATTACAAAAATGAAACGACCACGTCTGCGCTGGACCAAAGGGAACAAGTCACTACGCGTGTATGAGAGGGAGAGAGGGGGTGGAGAAGGCGAGCCCGGAATACGAGCATGAGCTGCAGCCGTGGCGTAATGGCGTCAGAGAATCAACTAGCTAGCTGATGCCTAGGGGGAAAAGCCTACGAGCTGGGTTGATTACATGCTTTCGCATCGGCCCGGTCTTCCGCTGGACCCATGTCCAATCGCCATATTTACGTCCTGTCAAAGTACTGTTGGATATTTTCTGAAAATTCTAATGGGAAGGAAAAGCATTTTCCTTGCCAAAGTTTTTGCAGATCACGGAGTATCTCCAGGGCCAATCTGAACCTCAAAACTGCTCCTCCATATATTGGCGAAAAAACGGACGCCGATCGACCTTCCCCATTTTGTCTTCCCCGTATATCCGGTTCATTTTATTACTCTATTCGATCATATTAATTGGTTGTAGAATATTTTTTTACTACTTTCATCACATTCCACTCATTTGTCTATAAATACGAAGGCAAACAGTTTTAACACATTCATCGGTAAATATTAAGAGCAACTTCAACAGAGAGACCCAAACGAACATCGATTTTGTTCGTTTTTTGTCTGTTTGGGTCGCCCGTCCGCTCGTCCGCGTCCACTTTTTCAATTGGGTCGACCGGTGCGCCCAACGGGGACGGACGCATATTTTGACATGTCCGTCTGGGCATTCCGTCGAACACGTAGTAGGCAGAGAGCTTGTAGCGAGGAACGTCGCCGGTGCAAGAGCGCCGCCTCCGCGCGCTCGCCGCCGCTGCTCGCCCAGCTCCCGCCTCGCCACGCCCTGCTGCCCGGAGCTCCGAGCTCGCGCCGCCGCGCCTTGCGGCCTCCCCCGCAGCCCCAAGCTCACGCCGACCTGTAGGAGCACCAACGCGCGAGCGGGGCGGCATAGCGGGGGCAAGAGATGGGGCACCGCGAGCATGGTGGCTGGGCGAGGTGAGCATGGCGCTGCTAGGCGAACGGTGCGACTGGGGCGAGCGCGGCCATGGCGAGCGACGCGAGCAACGGGTGGCTAGCATAGCAGCAGCTGGCATGCACGCACGCGGCTGTGCATCCAACGAGCAACCCCAGAGCACACGTACGAGCAGCAGCTAGCATGCACGCTCGCGGCCACCGGCTAGCTAGCATGCGATTGTGCATCCCACGAGCAACACGGCGTGCAGGAGCGGGCGTGTGCCAAGCAGGGAGCTAGCCAGCTTGTCCGGGTTCGCGTACTGCCCGCCGGTGTGCGCCAAGCAGGGAGGACGAGAGCAGGGAGTTCGCCGCTGTGCCGTGTGCTCGCGCCGCCGCCGCCCCGGCTCCGCAGCTCAACCCGTCCGCGGGCAGCAGCGCATGCATGCACAGCTAGCTAGCTAGCACGCGCGCCGCAGCAGCACCAGCATGTGTTGAGACAAACCCACCGGCGACATACGCCGAACCGCCCTTCGGCGACGAACGCCGGACGAAGGTAGAAGAAGATGAACAGAATTTTCCGGCGACGAACGCCCCGGCCGCCGAACGGCCTGTATGTTGGCTCCTATTCAACTCAACTACTCAAACACACATATATGAAGGTACACACGCACACACGCAGCACAACCCCGGAAGAACTCTCACATCGACCGGGCGCATACCTCGGTCCCGACGGAGACTACACCTTCCTTAGGCCCCTCCCCCTTGGCTCGACACATACCGTCACCGTGGCGCGGCAACAGACTGGCGCAACTACAAGCAGTACACGAGGGGGCTTTTTATACCCAGACTAGCTCCGGCACACACACGAGCCAGCCACACAACTCGGCGCCACTACGTACACGCATGCCCACTAATCCATCAGCTATTCCCACAACGGCCACACGACCGGGCTGTCCACCCAGCTAGCTATAACTAACTAACAGCATGTCAGCATGCACGTCCACACGTCCGCACTGCACGGCTGCCCAACTACTGCATGCCTGACGCTGCTGCCCATTGCCAGCTCCTCGCGGACGACTCGGCCATCACCAACCAGCCCGATGGCACACACGCGTCCATGTCCGCCACGGACTCCATCTGGACGCGCTCACACCGGTCGCCACAGCCTGCGAGCATGGCTTATTGCCAACATCACGTACGCGCGCGGCGAGCGACGGGCCGGGCACAGCCGGGCACGGGTGTCGGAGGAGCACGAGCCCACCAGCGCCGGAGGAGGACGAGCCCGCCTGTCCTCTGCTGCTGTGCGTGGGGGAGCGGGCGCGGCCAGGAGCTTCTCCAGCTCTGGGTGGGCGGGTGGGTGGGAGAAGAAAGAGAAAAATGAGGAGAGAGATGGGATGGGACGGGTGGGTGGATGGCAAGTGGGCCAAGAGTCACATGCAGCCGGACAGAGGCGGGCACAGAGAACGTCCGCTTTGTGTCTGTTTTTGACCCAAATTATCCCAGATTTGAGCCGAATATAGGTCCGAGCGGACACAAAACGGACAGCAGGCGGACGCTGTGTCCGTTTGGGTCACCCCGTTGGGCCAAGTTCTGTGTCCGGATGACCCAAACGGACAAAATGGATCACCCGGTTGAAGTTGCTCTAAGCACTAGCAATGCTAAAGGATCACGATCGGTTGACCGATCAGCAAACATCCCATCGCTGGCTCGCTCGACACGGGAGCGGTCGTACCATGTAAAAAATACACCCATATCAATATGGAAGAGGTAACCCCAAATCATAATTTTTCACACCTTCTCTCTTTCTCCTCCACTCCCATGGTACAAACTCCGGAAAAAATTACAGAATTAAGACCTATCAGCCTGTGTAATGTAGTCTACAGGGTTATTTTCAAAATGATCGCTGCTAGACTCAAAGTTCTACTCCTAGAGATTATTAATCCCACCCGGAGTGCTTTTGTACTTGGAAGACTAATAACAAATAATGTTCTAATTGCGCCAAGCAACCAAACAAAAGAAGAGTGGGAAGGATGGATGGTGTGCAGTGAAACTTGATATGCACAAAGCTTATGACAGAGTGGGTCTTTTTGGAAGAAATTTTACTAAAATTGGGGTTTGATGCTCAGTGGGTAAACCTTATAATGGCTTGTGTCTCTTCGGTGGAGTACAAGGTAAGATTTAATTCAAGTGAGACTGAGACTATTAAACCATCGAGAGGTCTTCAGCAGTCAACAGGGGATCACTTATTCCCTTATCTCTTCCTTTTGTGCACTGAAGGGCTTATAGCCCTTCTGTCACATGCCAAACAATGTGGTGAATTGGTGGGAGTTAAGGTTTGTCGTGATGCACCTGCTGTTACAAACCTTTCATTTGCTGGTGACTCACTGATATTAATGAAGGCAAATGTCTCTAATGCTGTTTGCTTGAAGTCTATTCTGGACATGTACTGTGGAGCTTCTGGCGAACTCATAAGTGTTGAGAAATCAAGCATCTTCTTTAGTCCAAGCACATAAGTGAACATGAAGGATCAAGTTTGTAATTCTCTGAACATTATGACTAAAGCACTAAATGATAAATACTTGGGACTTCCCGCTACTGTTGGTTTGGACAAGAGTGATAGTTTTCAGTATTTAATTGACCGTCTTATTCAGAGATTTATCAGATGGAAGGAGAAGTGTTTATCCTCCGGAGGGAAGGATGTGCTACTGAAATCTGTTGCACAAGCCATACCAACTTACGCGATGTCGAGTCTTTAAAATTCCTAAAAAAAATTATAAAAGAATCACTGACGCGATATGTAGTTTTTGATGGGGTAATGAAGCTACACAGAAGAAGGTTCACTGGTTCGCTTGGTGGAAGATTTGTATTCCAAAGAAGAAAGGGGGTATGGGTTTTAGAGATATCCATTGCTTTGCTAGCTAAGCAGGCATGGCGCCTGATTGATGATTCTAATTCACTTTGTGTTATCATTCCTAGAGAAAAGTACTTCCCTGATGGAGATCTCATGAATGCTACCTTGAAGACTAGTCACGGTGGAGAGTAACTTACACTAGTAACATACACGCTTTCATAGACTATGTTACTACCTTCATAGTGGGTAGTAACATATGTTAGTGTTATGAAAAGTTTCATTTATTAGGTTATATACTCATTTTGTCTTGGTATGTGTGATGTTACTCATAGAATGAGTAACTAGCTAAGTTACTCTATTTACCTCTCTCCTCATTAACTCATTGCCACATAGGCAAATTTGCTGAGTTGGACCCGATGTTACTCTTGAAGTTACTCACATCGTGGCCAATCTAAGGCTGGTCATAGTGGGAGTAACTTAGCTAGTAACATAGCGCATTTCAAGACATATTTGCTTATGTGTCATGTAGTTAATGAGGAGAGAGGTGTTTAGAGTAACATAGCACTTCCTAAGAAAAGATGAGTCTACAAACTAATAAAGAAGCCATCTATGACACTACTACTATGTTACTTTGCACTATGAAGGTACACCATGCATGACACTAGTATAAATTACTCCCCACTATGACCAGCCTAAGGTTGTGCACCACGACCAAGGTGGGGGAAAACGAGATAACTTGATGTTTATTTGCTAATTAATACCATTGCATGCAGATAATTGACCACTGCATGTTATGCTAAGTAGTCTCAAGTCATTGAATGCATACACGCACCATGTCTCATATTGGCTGATTTCTTTTTTCAGGGCAAAAAACAGGGAACGAGTTTTGAGATTATTTGGTTTTCGTAATCTGACTTATGCACCGGTACGAAGGGAGTAGGACAGTTAGCAAGCAATAGATGAGCTCAGCTTATTGATGTAGCCAGTAATAATCAAACAAAACCCCTAATCATCATTGCAAACAGCGCATAGAAGATGACTATGCGACAACCACAACTATACATGCTAGTTCCTTCTTGTCTCTTGCTTTCATATGTTGCCTGTGATTGATTCTTTATTGCTTCATTGTAGTGATTGTACACTCCAGATCAGTCAGTTTCTTCTTCAGCTTTACGTTATCTTCTGCGAGCTTGGTGATAACACTCTGAGCACTACCATGCCATTCTTCATCCAACCATTTAACAAAGGCACAAGCCTCATATCCCTACCAATGTTCAATAGTATTCAGGATGAGCGGGGGCATTAACTCAACTTAAATGATGAACTTAGCACTAACCTCTAAGGGGCAATTAAGAAACCGTCTGCCAATGTCGAATCCCTCCGTGCATACATGTCGAGCGGGAGTGTGTCCGTGCACACAACTCAGCTTTTGGTACTTCTCGACGGTGCAAAACTTGGAGTCGAACTCATGTTGCGGGAGTGTGAAGTCATACTCCGGATCCGGCGGTTGATCTCTTTCTTGGGGGGGGGGGGGTGGGGGTGGTCATTTGGACATGCTAAAAAAGATCGGGATAGATTGGAACCTAATAAGACGATTCGGATCCGTAGTACACCTGCCTTCTGATGACCTTAGGAAAGTGCTCTGCAGTGACTGCCGTCGTGGCGGGCCACCCATCGCGCTGCCGAGAGCGCTGATACGAGCAGGAGCAGCCGCACCGAAACCATTAGCACCACTCATCCGCATTCCCCCAATGTCAGCGCCACGCGAGGGAATTTGGGGGCTAGGGATTTGGAGGGTATCTAGGGATTTGGGGGAAATGGGGAAACTATGGGGATCTGATAACGGTCGGGAACTACTTATCATACTCTGTTGTATACGACACACGGTTTGTACATGCCGCTTGTGTTCGATATTACAACTTCACACATGATTTCCACACCAAACCGTGTGAGAAGACAACGTAGGTGAGACAAGGTTCCCGTGACATAACCGTATGTGATGTACTACCCGGTACATATGGGGATGCAATAATTGAGTTAATACTTAGGGTAAACAACCGCTCTGGGGATACCCGACAAAAAATAAAAACAGCCGCTCTGCAGATAGAGATGGCGGCGGCTGTCGAGGCAACAACTACCGGATAGGAGGTCAATCCTCGGTCGGTCGGTGGTGGCGGTGTGATAGGAGGTCAATCCTCGGTTGGCGGTGGGAGATAGGAGGAGCTCAATCCTCGAGGTCGGCGGCGGCATGATTGGAGCACATCCCTCGCGGTTGATGGCGGGATCGTGGAGCTCGAACTTCAGGCGGTTGCCCCACTAAGCTTTGCTCCTCGACCCTGCTGTCTCGATGTGCCGCGACACCGCGCTTCTCTGTCTGCTGGGTGGTGGTCGCGGGGCGACTAATTAATTAAGGTATTCTTTTCATTGAGTGGCTTAATTAAGGTATTGAATTCATAAGGGTAGTACTGTACTCTGCGTGTAAATTGATTGGTCACTAATTTGTGTCATCGCACGACTGGATAACAATATGGAGCTTCCTCAATAAATTATGAAAATAAAATCTTGTGATTTATGCACGCATCTTTGGGCATCAATTAATCCATGTATTAATGTTTTTTTTGAATTGCCCCTCGTGTGATGCAGATGGAATGATCTGAATGGATGAAGGATCGGAGAAGCTCAGAGTTTATGAGTGGCGTGACGGAGTTCCTCAATTTGGCTGAAAGGACAAAGAAGAGAGTCTGTGATGACTATTACATCCTGTTTCCATGCAGTGATTGTACCAATTCAGAGTCACGTAAAGTTACAGATGTCGAGTTCCACTTACTCAAACAGGGATTCATGGATGGATATACGCATTGGACTAGACACGGTGAAGAGCCAATCATGGATGAAGGTAACCAGGGCAGCAAGATGACAAACCCCGATCAGAGTCACCAGGATGTTGAATCTAACCTCGGGGCTGAGACGTCAAGCTACCAACGGAACACAGACAAGCCAAATGCCCCACTAAAAAACCAAGACGGCAATGCAGACGACAACCTTGATGATATGCCAGATTTTGCTGCTATGATTGCAGATTTCTGGGGCCCAGGTAAAGATATGGTTGGGTACAAGGATCTGCCATCCATTGAGGCGGACTCCAAGAAAGATTTGTATCCAGGTTGCAAAAAGAAATATTCCAAGTTGAGTGCCACACTGTTGCTTCTCAGATTTAAAGCAGCAAACGTTCTATCAAACAAGGGCTTCACAGAGTTGTTAGATCTTTTCAAAGACATTCTTCCAGAAGATAACGTGCTCCCCAAAAGCACGAACAAAGTGAAGAAACTTGTTTGCCCATTGGAACTTGAAGTCCAGAAGATACACGCTTGTGTGAATGATTGTATGTTGTACCGTGGTGACTACAAAGATTTGTGTGCATGTCGCATATGCAAGCATCCACGATACAAGCACGGGAGAGAAAAGGACAAGTACAAATTGGACAACGAGATCAAGACAGGAATCCCGTTCAAGGTTGTTTGGTACTTGCCTTTAATTCCATGGTTGAAGCGTTTGTTTACAAACCCTAGAGGGGCGAAGAGGTTGCGGTGGCATCATGATGAGCGAACTGCGGATAAATATATGAGGCACCCGAAAGATGGGTGTGACGCCCCCGAAATT
Organism: Thinopyrum elongatum; assembly: GCA_011799875.1. Classification (NCBI taxonomy): domain Eukaryota; kingdom Viridiplantae; phylum Streptophyta; class Magnoliopsida; order Poales; family Poaceae; genus Thinopyrum; species Thinopyrum elongatum. Next base: position 669,786,234 of record CM022298.1, on the reverse strand, counting down.
AATCGTGCACTAAACATCCACGCAGCATGCACGATTAAGATCAGTGACTCACGGTATAATATCACAACACAATTCTACGATTGAAATTAAACAAAGAATCAAAATATTGCAAGCCAGGGTCATAGGACCCGAAAATACATCAAGAGTTAGGTCTGAGTATAGACAATTACAAAGGTGCCAAGAAGGCTAAAACAAACAATGACTCTAGATCGAAAAGGCGCATGCCTTCTGCCTGGGACCTCCGAACTACTCCTGGTCGTAGATCTCCACATAGCAGCCAAACTCGGGATCCTCTGGCTCCTGGGCTCCATCATTTGATCGCAACATCCGGGAAGAGGAAAGAGGTAGCAAAGCAACCGTGAGTACTCATCCAAAGTTCCCGCGAGACTTACATCAGAACTATGCTAAGTATGCATCGGTGTCAAAGGAATGGGGCTATATCTTTGGACTATATTGCAGAAATGCCAGAGTAGAGGGAGAAGCTCATCCTATCAAAGACTACATCTTCTTGCAACCATCATCTTGCAGCAGTAGAAGAGAGGAGCATATAATAATATATAGTAACATGCATATACCAACAATTCTCTGAGATCCTTCCTCGACTACCCTGCGAGAAAGAGATCCCGGAGCAGAACATCATTTCAGTTTCAATATAGTATACAGTTCTAGTTGTAGTAGATCAGGATACAACTCCAAGCTTCCTGTTACCGTGGACACGGCTATTCGAATAGATTACTTCCCTGCAAGGGTGCACCACATTACCCGATACACTCGATTACCTCTGGTCGGACACACTTTTTTGGGTAATTCCTGGCCTCGGATAACCGACACACCGTAGTCCTACCTAGGCTCTCCAGAGAGGTCAGCACGTTGGGTTACATCCTAAGTGCGAAGGGGTCATGGGCCTATCATCCTAAGCACTCCTGCGCATTGCGAGGACGATCGGGACCAGTCCTAGCTACCTCTTTATACAAAGCAGGCACTTACGGACCACCCGGGCACGTGCCGCTCAATTGTGACATCTGTAGAGATTTCGGGAGAAATTGTACGATGCCGAGGGTCCCATATACCATTATCCCGCGCGGCGGCTAGTGCGTATAGGCTAGCGGTGAACTCATATCAAATACCCAAATCCGTTAGTGTATTATTAGCATCTCACAGAGACGACCAGGGCCGTCGCTCCGACTAGGTAACTCGCGGACCACGACCAGGGACCAGGCCCACCTTTCTCCTAGGTGGTCTCCACCTGCCCTGTCGTTCCGCCACATTATCTCTCACGGGTACCCTTGGGGTCGACCCATCTTTATCATTGTTACAGTCGGGGTTCAGGTCCATACCATCAAGGTGAAACTAAGGAATCACCCTCGATAGGTTTACCTTGATATACTGCACGGTAGAGTCATCACCTAGAGTGAAATACGAGGAATCAACCTCAGTAGATCACACTAGATGTGCTACACTACAGATTCGTCATCGAGAGTGAAATACAAGGAATCACCCCCGGTAGATCACACTTGATACAGTTCGATAGAGTCGTACAATTGTAAGGGCCTTTAGGTGTGTTCTGGTCTCGGTACAGTGATACATCATCTCGGTCAACCCAGATAGAACGGCATGGCGACCCACACAAGGGAGCAGGGCCACTGATGAGATAATAACAAACCTATACTAAGTATATAGGATAACAAATAAAGTATCAGTAGTAGGTTATCAAAAACAGGCTATGCATCAGAATAGGAGCTATCGGAACAACAATAGTAGCAAAACCTAATGCATGAATAAGAGAGAAAGAATGGGCGATATCTGGATGATCAAGGGGGTTTTGCTTGCCTGGAAGCTCTATAGAAGGAAGCTGATCATCGGCGATGTAGTCGATCACAGGGCCATCGGCAGCGGTCTCAGGGTCTACCGGAGAGAAGGAGGGGGAATAAACAATAAATATAAGGCATGCAAATGCAACACAATGCATGGCATGTCAAATGTTATGCTAGGGGTTCTCTAATGCATTACTAAGTATTTTGAATGAAGAGGGAATAATTTTCCAGCTCCAGGTATTATTGTCTATATTGTTCCCGGTGCAAATGTTCAAGGTTTGCTATGTTAGAGGCATGTGACAAGTATGTGGATGGCATATTCCGATTCGCTATATTTTTTTGATCATTTTTCATATATAAATTATTTTCATTTGAGTTACGGTTATTTTTCTATGATTTTCCAAAGTTTAAATGATTATCTAAATTTCTGGATTTATTATTATTTCAAAATTAAATAGGGAAAAACTAAGTACACCCAGAAGCGTGCCCAACAGAGTGCAATGAGAGGCTGACAGTAGGGCCAGTCAACTGGTGAGTCAGCAGTTGATCGTTGAATGGCCAATGGGTGAATAGTAACCTAGGCCCACAAGTCATGGACTCAGTTTGAATTAGAGTTAATTTAAACAGTTTAATTAGTGCGTGGGCCCCACAGACAATGACACATGTTTATTAAACGAAGGGTTAATTGAGGTGGGGTCCAATGTTAGTGGCTAATTAGGAGTGGGGTTAGAGCTAACATGGGGTTAGCTCTAATTAAGCAGGGCTACCCCACTGGTCAGGGGCACAAGCCGACCACCAGGAGGGTTGCACGCGCGGCAGCACAGGGCGCCGGCGACCACAGCGGGCACTCACGGTGCGAGGGGGAGCAGCGGCGCGGGCGAGCGCGACTAGGGGAACGGCGAGTGGAGCTCCGGCCATGGCGGTGGAGCGACATCATATGTCGATGGAAATGAGGGGGGAAGAGGGGGATTGAACGCGAGGCTCACATCGAAGCTTGCTGAAGGCTCGACGAGGCTGGGGATCATCGGAGAGGCACGGATTGACGACAATGGTGATGGCGACCGAAGTACGGGGAGACGGCGATGGAGACATGGTGGTGCAGCTCCGGTCGAACGGGTCATCGTAGTCGATGAAGCAGTCGACGGCGGTCCTCCTGGACACCTTGGAGCGGCGAGGGAATGGTCGTGGCCATGGCAACGACAACGACGCGGTGATGATTGCGCTTGGGTGCTCACATAGTGCCGGATCTGGGGCGCAAGAGAGAGAACAACGATGCGGGGAAAGGGGGAAAACGGGCTAGGGTTCGTCCAGGGGCCGCGGGGTGGTTTTAAAGGCGCTGGGGTTGACGGGGATGGCCGACATGTGGCCATGGCCGGCAGATGGCCGCCACAACTCCCCTGTGAACAGGAGGAAGGAGGAGACCTCCTGGTGGGTTGGGCCTCGCACTGTAGCAGTGGGCTACAAGTGCATAGTATCTAGTTTCTATTTCCCTTTTTATTTTTCTGTTATGTATTTTTCTACTGTTTTGTATTTATTCGAGCGAGCAAACGATTTTTGTTACAGATGATATTTGGCACATAAATACAAGGCATTGTTTTGAAACAACACACAATGTTTGGGGCTATTTTGAAATAATTGAACAATTTGAGAAATTGAAAAGGTCAAGTAATATGCTGCTAGTCCACTTAAATAAATGATGCTGGCTTCACTTAGAAAATTACTTGGGAATTATTCAGAATATTAACAACATTTTTGTTTGGTTATTTTCTGAATTAATTTTTTTGAACTGGCATTTTAAATTTTAATTTGAAGTGGGTTTATTCTTTAACTACATTTAGGCTTTGTTAATCATGATGACTGATGTCTACTATGCAACTTTATTCTTGTAGACTCGTGTTGGGCCTCCAAGCGCAGAATTTTGTAAGACAGTAGCAATTTTCCCTCAAGTGGATGACCTAAGGTTTATCAATCCGTGGGAGGCGTAGGATGAAGATGGTCTCTCTCAAACAACCCTGCAATCAAATACAAGAAATCTCTTGTGTCCCCAACACACTAAATACAATGGTAAATTGTATAGGTGCACTAGTTCGGCGAAGAGATGGCGATAAAAGTGTAGTATGGATGGTAGAAATATATTTTTATAATCTGAATAAATAAAAATAGCAAGGTAACTAGTAACAAAAGTGAGCAAAAATGGTATTGCAATGCTTGAAAACAAGGCCTAGGGTTCATACTTTCACTAGTGCAAAATCTCTCAACAATGAAAACATAATTGGATCATATAATAATCCCTCAACGTGCAACAAAGAATAACTCCAAAGTTTCTATCGGAGAACGTAGGACGAAAACGTGCATCAACCCCTATGCATAGATTACCCCAATGTCACATCGGGAATCCGCGAGTTGAGTGCCAAAACATACATCAAGTGAATCAATATAATACCCCATTGTCACCATGGGTATCCATATGCAAGACATACATCAAGTGTTCTCAAATCCAATATTCAATCCAACATAACGAAACCTCAAAGAGCAAGACTTAATTCATCACAAGAAGGTAGAGAGGGAAGAACACCATAAGATCCAAATATATTAACACAGCTCGCAGTACATCAAGATCATGCCAAATCAAGAACACGAAAGAGGGAGATGAAACACATAGCTACTAGTACATACCCTCAACCCCGAGGGTGAACTACTCCCTCCTCATCATGGTGGCCGCCGGGATGATGAAGATGGCCTCCGGTGATGATTTCCCCCTCTGGCAGGGTGCCGAAACGGGGTCCCAATTGGTTTTTCGCGGCTACAGAGGCTTGCTGCGGTGGGACTTCTCATCTAGGGTTCTTTTCGGAGGTTACTGTATATATAGGGGTTACTTTGCGTTGGAATCAAGTCAGGGGGGTGCTCGAGGGCCCCACAAGCTCGGGAGGCGCGCCCTAGGAGGGTGGGCGCATCCCCCAGGCTTGTGGCCTCCTCGGTCACCTCCTGGTCCAGCTCCGGTGCTCCGTGGGTCTCTTCTAGTCCATAAATGATCACCGTAAATTTTCAGCCCATTCCGAGAACTTTTATTTCTGCGCAAAAAAAAAGACACCATGGTAGTTCTGCTGAAAACAATGTCAGTCCGGGTTAGTTCTAATCAAATCATATGAAAACCATATAAAATTGTTGTAAACATGGCATGAATACTTTATAAATTATAGATACATTGAAGACGTATCAATGACATGGCAAGTTAATTGGCTTAATAAATAATTAGGATTTGTGGATGTTACAATGGGGCTCAGTGTGAATTAATCGACAAAAAGTATAAAGACTTTGCCAAGGATCCTAGAAGTAGAAGGCTCAGGGAGTGTACTAACCGAATGAATCCATTTGGCGATAGGAGCACCAAACACAACACATGACCGGTGCTTCTGTGCATATATAACCTTGCTCCTTGGTTGTGTATGAAGAAAAAATACATCATGATGTCAATGATTATCCAAGGCCCAAAGTAACCTGGAAATGACATCAACATTTACTTTCAGCTGCTGGTAGAAGAACTGCTGACATTGTGGGTAGAAAAGCCTGGTGTAAAATGTTATGATGCTTACAAAAAGAAGTTTTTCAACCTACATGCGATGCTGCTACACACCATTCAAAATATGCCGGCATTAGGCAACACGTCAGGACAGAAAACAAGCGGAGATGTAGGATGTGTCACATGCATGGATAGGACAGTGAACAGATTTCTTCCCAACTCACGCAAAACTATGTATTTGCATCATCATACGTTCTTACGGAAAGATCACCCATACCGAAAGATGAAAGCCGAATTTGATGGTACGACAGAGGTAGGTTTGGGCCCAAGACCTTATCCTAGGAAGGTGGTCCACAACATGTCTAAACAAATTGAAGTTGTGCTTGGCAAGCGACATGCTTTGACGGTGAAACAAACACCCAGAGGGCAAGTGTTTAAGAAGAAATCGGTGTTCTGGGAATTACCTTACTGGGAGATTCTACGTGTACGTGACTGCATCGATGTCATGCATGTAGATAAGAATGTATGTGAAAGCATCCTTGGTACTCTACTCAATATTAAAGGGGAAGAAAGGATGGTGACGGTGCACGACTCGATATGCTTGGTGATCAACCAAAACACATGAATGAAGCAGAAGATGACAAAAAATTCCTCCACGTTCGCAGAGCTACAATTTCACTCCAAAAGAAGCAAACGAGTTCTTTGATTATTTGTTGTCAGTTAAGACACCCTCTTCCTACTCCGCAAACATCAGAAGTCTCGTGGATGTGAGCTCAGGTAAAATGAAGTTGGCACACATGAAGTCACATGATTGCCACGTAATGTTGACACAAATCCTCCTGATGGCCATCAGAAATATGATGGACACAGACATAAGAAACACACTCATTGATCTCTGTGATTTCTTCGACAAACTATGGCATAAAGTGGTAGATCCTGAAGAGCTGGATTATATGCAAGAGGATATTGCAAGAATATTTTCTAGCCTAGAGATGTTTTCCCACCGCCATTCTTTGATTTCATCGTCCATCTCATTGTGCATCTTGTTGATGAGATAAAGTATTGTGGTCCTGTGTTTCTTCTCAACATGTATCCTTTCGAGCTGTTCATCGGAATATTGAAGCGCTATTGTCGGAACCGTCACCATGTAGAGGCAAGCATCCTACAAGGTTATACCGCGGAGGAGGTGGTTGACTTTTGCACCGAATACATGAAACAAAGACCTATAGGTTTGCCCATATCTTACCATGAGGGAAGGCTGGCTAGTAAGCCGGTCCTTGCTGGCACGCAACACGTTGCACCCGGAGATGAGACCGGTAAAGCCCATTTGACGGTACTGCTTAACAACTGAGTTCTCGGCGCTTATGCTGAAGAACACTTGGTGGAGATACGACGAAGCTTCTTACCCATGGTGCATCCATTAGATGTCGAGATGAAGGCGCACAATAAGGACTACGTCAGATGGCTGAAGGATCGTTTGGCACACGGATCCATGGATGAGATTGCAACGTGGTTGGGAAAAAAGCCATCACCTACGGTATTGATTTACCAAACGTATGACATAAATGGCTACACGTTCTACACTGAGGAACGTGATGAGAAGACCTCATATCAGAATAACTCTCTTCGAATAGAATGCATGACTGTAGATGAAGCTGATAAAAGGGTATACTATGGAACCATCGTAGAGATTTGGGAGCTTAACTATGTGAAAGTTAAGGTGGCATTATTCAAGTGCAAATGGATCCCTCTTAGTCAGGTAAAGGTTGATGATTACAGGAAGACCTGTGTTAAAATGTCAAAGATGGCATATCACAAGGATCCATTCATTCTTGCCAGTGATGCTACCTAGATTTTCTATGTGAAATACCATTTGCATAAGAACTGCCATGTAGTGATGCATGGGAAGAGGAGGGTACTGGGCATCGAGGATGTTGCTGATGAGGACGAGTATGATGAATTTGCTGAGTTGCCAGCCAAGGGATCACGCACCAAACATACAGAGAGGCTTAAAATCATCAAAAAACCTAAGTCAATTCAGGGATAACCTAATGATCCCAGTTTCCCCATGTACATGGGAATTAATTCATAACACTATTTATTATGCCTATTCTGTAACTTAATTCGTTCAATTTAGAACCGCCGCGTGTACTGAATTGTGAGTTATGCCCGGCCTTCTATTGATCTAATAACGGTTAATATGTTAACCTTGATATGTTGTCAGCCCAGGCAATGAATTAGAAATATTTATGATTGCATACCCTAGAGCTAGCACACTCAATTGAACTCACTCCAGTATGTATGAACAAAACATATGCAATCTGGTTTCCAAATAGCACACGGTTCATTGATGAGAGCCGTGTGCCTATCAAACCGTGGCCGATGACCCCTACTGCGCGCGATGTGAGTCATGCGTTCTGATTAGCCAGAACCCAAACCCCATGGATCGTACATCTTCACCGTTGGATGCTCCCAGATTGAATGGCAATCCTCATCCCTTTCATCACCACATGCAGTTGCGGTTAGGATTTGATTTATATGCACTAAATGCATGATAAATGCAAAAAATGCCTTAAATATAACAAATGATCCCTGAAATGCGCCAGAAAATAACACCTAGGGTATAATGCTGATTGGGTACCATGGAATTGTTTTTGAGGCGAAACGATGAAAACACCGGCGACTGGAGTTCGAATTGCCACGTCTCCTTTTGGAAACTACGATCCTTCTTGTGAGTTGCTCCGGTTTCCAAGGAGCGATCATCAAAACTTGTGCCAAACTTTACCAAAATTTTTCCACGGGGTCCTGAGAGCACGCCACGGTGACACACCGATTTTCATAATTTTTTGACTCTATTTGCATTTCCAGTAATTAAAATACCAACAAGACCAACGCCGGTGTACGCACCTCGCAACTGAAATGTTTGAAAATTCTTCCTGTTCCTTGGACAATGAATGAAAACTCACAAAGCGACACAAAAATGATTTTTTAGACCTTCTTTGCCAACATCCACATGTAGTTACGGTTGGGATTTGATTTATATGCACTAAATGCATGGTAAATGCAAAAAATGGCTTAAATATAGCAAACGAGACCTGAAATGGGCCAGAAAATCAAACCTAGGGTATATTGGTGATTGCTTACCGTGGAATTTTTTTTGAGGCGGAACAATGAAGTCACTGACGATTGGAGTCCGGATTGCCATGTCTCCTTTTGGAAACTATGATCCTTCATGTGAGATGCTCTGGTTTCCAAGGAGCGATCATCTTAACCTGTGCCAAACTTTACCAAAAAAATTCCACTGGGTCTTGAGATCGCGCCACTGCGACACACTGATTTTTGTAATGTTTGGACTCCGTCTTCATTTCTTGTAATTAAAATACCAACAAGCCCTACGCTGGTGGCCGCATCTCGCGGCCCAAATTTTTGAAAATTCTTCCCATTTCTCGGACAACAAATGAAAACTCGCAAAGCGACACACAAATGATTTGTACACCTTCTTTGGTATTGATAACCCACAAGTATAAGGGATCGCAACAGTTTTGGAGGGTAGAGTATTCAACCCAAATTTATATATTCGACACAAGTGGAGCCAAAGAATATTTGTAAGTATTAGCAGTTGAGTTGTCAATTCAACCACACCTGGAGATTAAATATCTGCAGCAAATTGATCAGTAGCACAATAATATGATAGTTTGATAGTAGTAGCAATAGTAATAGTAACGCAGCAAGAACAATATGTGAAAAGCTCGTAGGCATTGGATCGGTGGTAACGTTTGATAATATTCATCATATAACAGTCATAACCTAGGGCGACACAGAACTAGCTCCAGTTCATAAATATAATGTAGGCATGTATTTCGTAAATAGTCATACGTGCTTATGGAAAAGAACTTGCATGACATCTTTTGTCCTACCCTCCCGTGGCAGCGGGGTCCATAAGAAAACTAAGGGATATTAAGGCCTCCTTTTAATAGAGAACCGGAACAAAGCATTAACACATAGTGAACACATGAACTCCTCAAACTACGGTCATCACTGCAAAGTACCCAATTATTAACACCTTGGGGTTTACGGATCATAACGCATAATAGGTGCATATGACTTGCAAGATTGGATCAAGAACATAGATATAATGGTGATAACATAAATGGTTCAGATCTGAAATCATGGCACTCGGACCCTAGTGACAAGCATTAAGCATGGCAAAGTCATAACAACATCAATCACAGAACAAAATGGATACTAGGGATAAAGCCCTAACGAAACTAACTTGATTACATGATGATTCTCATCCAACCCAATACCGTCCAGCAAGCCTATGAAGGAAATTACTCACTCCCGGTAGTGAGCATCATGAAATTGGTGATCGCATCACCAAAATTTCCACTGGGTCTTGAGATCGCGTCACGGTGGCACACCAATTTTTGTGATTTTTGGAGTCCATCCGCATTTCCTGTAATTCAAATACCAACAAGCCCTACGCTGGTGGCCGCATCTCGCGGCCGTAATGTTTGAAAATTCTTCATGTTTCTCGGACAACGAATGAAAACTCGCAAAGCGACACACAAATGATTTGTACACCTTCTTTGCTAACAGCAACATGTAGTTGAGGTAGGGTTTTGAAATATATGCACTAAATGCATGGTAAATGCAAAAAATGGCTTAAATATAACAAACAAGACCTGAAACGCGCCAGAAAATCAAACCTATGGTATAATGGTGATTGCTGATACGTCTCCAACGTATCTATAATTTATGAATTATTCATGCCATGTTTACAACAATTTTATATGGTTTTGGTATGATTTGAATGGAACTTACCCGGACTGACGTTGTTTTCAGCAGAATTACCGTGGTGTTGTTTTTTGTGCAGAAATAAAAGTTCTCGAAATTGGACGAAACTTTTTGGAGATTTTTTATGGAAAAAAAATGAAGAATATTGGAGGAAATAACCACTAGAGGGGGCCCCATGCTGCCCACTAGGCACTAGGGCGCGCCAACCCCCTCTAGCGCGCCCTGGTGGGTTGTGGGCCCCTCGAGGCCCATCTCAGCGTGAGACCGACGCCAAAAAAATCCTGTAAATGCATAAACCTATAGAAATAACCTTAGGTCAGAAGTTCCGCCGCCGCAAGCCTCTGTAGCCACGAAAAACCAATCTAGACTCTGTTCCGACACCCTGCCGGAGGGGGAAATCATCACCGGAGGCCATCTTCATCATCCCGGCAGCCACCATGATAAGGAGGGAGTAGTCCACCCTCGGGGCTGAGGGTTTGTACTAGTAGCTATGTGTTTGATCTCTCTCTCTCTCGTGTTCTTGATTTGGCACGATCTTGATGTATCGCGAGCTTTGTTAATATAGTTGGATCATACGGTGTTTTCCCCTCTCTATCTTGTTGTGATGAATTGAGTTTTCCCTTTGAGATTTCACTTTTATCGGATTGAATACTTTGTTGGATTTGAGAGCACTTGATGTATATCTTGGCACTCAACTCGCTGATTCCCGAGGTGACATTGGGGTAATCTATGCATAGGGGTTGATGCATGTTTTCGTCCTTGTCTCTCTGGTAGAAATCTTGGGGCACTCTTTGAAGTTCTTTGTGTTGGATTGAGTATTATGAATCTAAATTGTTTGATGCATATCGTATAATCAACTCACGGATACTCGTGGTGACATTGGAGTATCTAGGTGATATTAGATTTGGTTGATGTGTATCATATGGTGTTATTTTAGTACGAACTCTTGGGCTGTTTGTGACATTTACAGGGATAGCTCAATAGATCGATCGGAAAGGATAACTTTGAGGTGGTTTCATACCCTACAAACAATTTCATTTATGTTCTCCGCTAGATAAGAACTTTGGAGTGATTCTTCATCGCACGTTGAGGGATGGTTATATGATCCAATTATATTAGCATTCTTGAGAGATTGCACTAGCGAACGCATGAACCTATGCCTCATTTTCAAGCATTGCAATACCGTTTGTGCTCACTTTTGTTACTTGCTACCTTGCTGTTTTTTATTGTTACTATTACAAAAATCAATATTTACTATCATTACTACACTTGAATCACCTCTCTTCGCCGAACTAGTGCACCTATACAATTTACCATTGTATTTGGTGTGTTGGGCACACAAGAGACTTTTTGTTATTTGGTTGCAGGGTTGTTTGAGAGAGACCGTCTTCATCCTACGCCTCCCACGGATTGATAAACCTTAGGTCATCCACTTGAGGGAAAATTGCTACTGTCCTACAAAACTCTGCGCTTGGAGGCCCAACACAAGTCTACAAGAATAAGTTGCGTAGTAGATGCTACTTCTGGAGCTTGCTTTGGTTTTTCCCTTGAAGAGGAAAGGGTGATGCAGCAAAGTAGAGATAAGTATTTCCCTCAGTTTGAGAACCAACGTATCAATCCAGTAGGAGGTACACGCAAGTCTCCAATCTATGCACCTGCACAAACAATCAAACACTTGCACCCAACGCGATTAAGGGGTTGTCAATCCCTTCATGGTCACTTGCAAGGATGCGATCTGATAGAGATAGATATAAAAGATCTCATCAAATGCAATGAATCAAACTTCTCATAGTATTCAACGCTCTCATAGTAATATTTTATATCTATCTCTATCAGATCTCATCCTTGCAAGTGACTGTGAAGGGATTGACAACCCCTTTATCACGTTGGGTGCAAGTGTTTGATTTTTTGTGCAGGTGCATAGATTGGAGACTTGCGTGTACCTCCTACTGGATTGATACCTTGGTTCTCAAACTGAGGGAAATACTTACCTCTACTTTGCTGCATCACCCTTTCCTCTTCAAGGGAAAAACCAACGTAAGCTCAAGAAGTAGCATCTATGAGAAGTTTGATTCCTTGCATTAGTTTTGAGATATAAAGACTGTGATATTAGAGTCATGCTAGTGAGTAATTGTGGATTGGTAGAAATACTTGTGTTAAAGTTTGTGATTCCCGTAGCATGCACGTATGGTGAACTGTTATGTGATGAAGTCGGAGCATGATTTATTTATTGATTGTCTTCCTTATGAGTGGCGGTCGGGGACGAGCGATGGTCTTTTCCTACCAATCTATCCCCCTAGGAGCATGCGTGTAGTACTTTGTTTTGATGGCTGATAAATTTTTGCAATAAGTATGTGAGTTCTTTATGACTAATGTTGAGTCCATGGATTATATGCACTCTCACCCTTCCACCATTGCTAGCCTCTCTAGTACCGCGCAATTTTTGCCGGTGCATTAAAACCACCATATACCTTCCTCAAAACAACCACCATACCTACCTATTATGGCATTTCCATAGCCATTCCGAGATATATTGCCATGCAACTTCCATCGTTCCGTTTATTATGACACGCACCATCATTGTCATATTGCTTTGCATGATCATGTAGTTGACATAGTATTTGTGGCAAGGCCACCGTTCATATTTTTTTATGTGTCACTCTTGATAATTGCACTTCCCGGTACACCGCCGGAGGCATTCATATAGAGTCATATTTTGTTCTAGAATCGAGTTGTAATTTTTTAGTTGTAAGTAAATAAAAGTGTGATGATCATCATTATTAGAGCATTGTCCCATGTGAGGAAAGGATGATGGAAGCTATGATTCCCTCACAAGTTGGGATGAGTCTTCGGACTTTGCAAACAAATAAAAATAAAATAAAAAAGAGGACAAAAGAAGCCCAAAAAAAATATGAGAGAAAAGAGAGAAGGGGCAATGCTACTATCCTTTTACCACACTTGTGCTTCAAAGTAGCACCATGATCTTCATTATAGAGAGTCTCCTATGTTGTCACTTTCATATACTAGTGGGAAATTTTCATTATAAGAACTTGTCTTGTATATTCCAATGATGGGCTTCCTCAAATTGCCCTAGGTCTTCGTGAGCAAGCGAGTTGGATGCACACCCACTTAGTTTCTTTTTGAGCTTTCATACACTTATAGCTCTAGTGCATCCGTTGCATGGCAATCCCTACTCACTCACATTGATATCTATTGATGGGCATCTCCATAGCCCATTAATATGCCTAGTTGATGTGAGACTTTCTCCTTCTTTTTTTCTTCTCCACAACCACCATATTCTATTCCACCTATAGTGCTATATCCATGGCTCACGCTCATGTATTGCGTGAAAGTTGAAAAAGTTTGAGAACATCAAAAGTATGAAACAATTGCTTGGCTTGTCATCGGGGTTGTGCATGATTTAATACTTTATGTGATGAAGATGGAGCATAGCCGGACTATATGATTTTGTAGGGATAACTTTCTTTGGCTATGTTATTTTGAGAAGACACGATTGCTTTATTAGTATGCTTGAATTATTATTGTTTTATGTCAATATTAAACTTTTGTTTTGAATCTTATGGATCTGAATATTCATGCCACAATAAAGAAAATTACATGGATAAATATGTTAGGTAGCATTCCACATCAAAAATTCTGTTTTTTTCATTTACCTACTCGAGGACGAGCAAGAATTAAGCTTGGGGATGCTTGATACGTCTCCAACGTATCTATAATTTTTGATTGTTCCATGCTATTATATTATCTGTTTTGGATGTTTCATATGCATTAATATGCTATTTTATATTATTTTTGGGACTAACTTATTAACCTAGAGCCTAGTGCCAGTTTCCGTTTTTTCCTTGTTTTTGAGTTTTACAGAAAAGGAATACCAAACGGAGTCCAAACAGAATAAAACTTTCGCGATGATTTTTCTTGGACCAGAAGACACACATAGGACTTGGAGATGAAGTGAGAGGAGTCCCGAGGCGGCCACAAGCCTCAGGGGCACGCCCTGGGGGGGGGGGGCGCCCTGAGGGCTTGTGGGCCCCTCGGAGCTCCTCCAACCCTAAGTCTTGGCCTATAAGTTCAGAAATATTCCCAAACGACCAGAAGCGTCCACCAAAATACTTTTTCGCCGCCACAACCTTCTGTACCTGTGAGATCCCATCTTGGGGCCTTTTTCGGCACCCTGTCGGAGGGGGATCCGATCACGGAGGGCTTCTACATCAACTCTATTGCATTTCTGATGAAGCATGAGTAGTTTACCACAGACCTACGGGTCCATAGCTAGTAGCTAGATGGCTTCTTCTCTCTCTTTGATCTTTAATACAATGTTCTCCTCGACGTTCTTGGAGATCTATCCGATGTAATATTCTTTTGCGGTGTGTTTATCGAGATCCGATGAATTGTGGATTTATGATCAGATTATCTATGAATATTATTTGAATCTTCTCTGAATTCTTATATGCATGATTTGGTATCTTTGTATTTCTCTTCGAATTATCGGTTTGGTTTGGCCAACTAGATTGGTTCTTCTTGCAATGGGAGAGGTGCTTAGTTTTGGGTTCAATCTTGCGGTGTCCTCACTCAGTGACAAAGTAGGGGTAGCGAGGCACATATTGTATTGTTGCCATCAAGGGTAAAAAGATGGGGTTTTCATTATATTGCTTGAGTTTATCCCTCTACATCATGTCATCTTACTTAAGGCGTTACTCCGTTCTTTTGAACTTAATACTCTAGATGCATGCTGGATAGCGGTCGATGTGTGGAGTAATAGTAGTAGATGCAGGCAGGAGTCGGTCTACTTGCTACTTCTTGAGCAACAATACAATACATGCCGGCGCATCGCATCCGGCTTGCTGCCCTTGGAGGTGGTTTTCTTCACCTTCTTGGCGGCAAGTGCAGGATCAGGAACCACTGCTCCACGGCTAGCCACCTGCCTGCGAGGGCGTGATACGTCCATTTTGCATCATGTTTTCCTACTGTTATTTATGATGTTTTTATGCATAATAATGCTTTTTGGAGTAATTCTAATGCCTTTTCTCTCATAATATGCAAGGTTCACACAAAGAGGGAGAATTCCGGCAGCTGAAAATCTAGACCTGAAAAAGCTATGTCAGGCTACCTATTCTGCACAACTCCAAATGAGCTGAAACTTCACGAGAAACTTTTGTGGAATAAATAAGAATTATTGGAGCAAATAACTACCAGAGGGGCCCCACCAGGTGGGCACAACCCACCTGGGCGCGCCAGGGAGCCCAGGCGCGCCCTGGTGTGTTGTGCCCTCCTCGGCCCACCTTCGGTGCCCCTCTTCTGGTATATAAGTCATTTTGACCAAGAAAAAATAAGGAGAGGACTTTCGGGATGAAGCACCGCCGTCTCGAGGCGGAATTTGGGCAGGAGCACTTTTGCCCTTTGGCGGAGCGATTCCGCCGGGGGAACTTCCCTCCCGGAGGGGGAAATCATCGTCATCATCATCACCAACAACTCTCCCATCTTGGGGAGGGCAATCTCCATCAACATCTTCAACAACACCATCTCCTCTCGAATCCTAGTTCATTACTTGTGTTCAATCTTTGTACCGGAACTATAGATTGGTACTTGTGGGTGACTAGTAGTGTTGATTACATCTTGTAGTTGATTACTATATGGTTTATTTGGTGGAAGATTATATGTTCAGATCCATTATGCTATTTAATACCCCTCTGATCTTGAGCATGATTATCACTTGTGAGTAGTTACATGACACTTCACCATATTTGGGCCTAAGGGAATGCATTGTGGAGTAGTTATTAGATGATGGGTTGCGAGAGTGACAGAAGCTTAAACCCTAGTTTATGCGCTATTCCGTAAGGGACTGATTTGGATCCAAAAGTTTAATGCTATGGTTAGATTTATTCTTAATACTTTTCTCGTAGTTGCGGATGCTTGCGAGGGGGTTAATCATAAGTAGGAGGTTTGTTCAATTAAGAACAACACCTAAGCACCGGTCCACCCACATATCAAATTATCAAAGTAGCGAACACAAATCAAACCAACATGATGAAAGTGACTAGATAAAATTCCCGTGTACCCTCAAGAACGCTTTGCTTATCATAAGAGACCGTTTTGGCCTGTCCTTTGCCTCAAAAGGAGTGGGCTACCTTGCTGCACTTTTGTTACCTTTACCGTTACTTGCTCGTTACAAATTATCTTGCTACCAAACTACTCGTTACTTATAATTTCAGTGCTTGCAAACATTACCTTGTTGAAAACTGCTTGTCATTTCCTTCTGCTCCTCATTGGGTTCGACACTCTTACTTATCGAAAGGACTACGATTGATCCCCTATACTTATGGGTCATCAAGGCTCTTTTCTGGCGCCGTTGCCGGGGAGTGAAGCGCTCTTGGTTTGTGGAAATCGGTAAGGAAAAATTATTACTACGTGCTGAAATTTATTGTCACTTGTTACTATGGAAAACAATCCTTTGAGGGGTTTGTTTGGGGTATCTTCACCTCGATCGGAAGCACAATTAGTTACCCCTCAACCTATTGCACCTACTGAAAATATTGGTTATGAAATTCCTTCGGGTATGATAGAACAACTGCTAGCTAATCCTTATGCAGGAGATGGAACTGAACATCCTGATATGCACTTGATATATGTGGATGAAATTTGTGGATTATTTAAGCTTGCAGGTTTACCCAGAGATGAAGCTAAGAAGAAGGTTTTCCCTTTATCTTTGAAGGGAAAAGCATTAGCATGGTATAGGCTATGCGATGATATTGGATCTTGGAATTGGAATCGATTGAAATTGGAATTTCACCAAAAAATTTATCCTATGCATCTAGTTCATCGTGATCGGAATTACATATATAATTTTTGGCCTCGTGAAGGAGAAAGTATTGCTCTAGCTTTGGGGAGGCTTAAGTCAATGTTATATTCATGCCCCAATCATGAGCTCTCAAGAGAAATTATTATTCAGAATTTTTATGCTCGGCTTTCTCATGATGATCGATCCATGCTTGGTACTTCTTGTACTGGTTCCTTTATGAAGAAGACTATTGACTTCCGGTGGGATCTTTTAGAAAGAATTAAACACAAATCTAAAGATTGGGAACTCGATGAAGGTAAAGAGTCAGGTATTAAGCTCAAGTATGATTGTGTTAAATCTTTTATGAATACCGATGCTTTTCAAAAGTTTAGCACTAAATATGGACTTGACTCTGAGATAGTAGCCTCCTTTTGTGAATCATTTGCTACTCATGTTGACCTCCCTAAGGAGAAGTGGTTTAAATATCACCCACCTATCAAAGAAGAAGTTAAAGAACCAGTAATAGCTAAAGATGAAACTATTATTTGCAATGTTGATCCAGTTGTGCCTACTGCTTATATTGAAAAACCACCTTTCCCTGTTAGGATAAAGGAACATGCTAAAGTCTCAACTGTGGTCAACAAAAGTTATATTAGAACTTCCAAACATGCTGAACAAATCAAAGTAGAACCTAGTGTTGCTATGGTTAAAGATCTCTTGGTTGAAAATATAGATGGGCATGTTATTTACTTCTGTGATGAAGCTGCTAGAATTGCCAAACGCGATGAAAAAGATAAACATAGACCCGTTGTTGGCATGCCTGTTGTCTCAGTTAAAATAGGAGATCACTGTTATCATGATTTATGCGACATAGGTGCTAGCGTGAGTGCCATTCCTTTTACCTTATATCAAGAAATTATGAATGATATAGCACCCGCTGAAATAGAAGACATAGATGTTACTATTAAACTTGCTAATAGGGACACCATCACACCACTTGGGATTGTTAGAGATGTTGAAGTCTTGCGTGGGAAAATAAAATACCCTACTGATTTTCTTGTTCTTGGTTCCCCACAAGATGACTTTTGTCCCATTATCTTTGGTAGAACTTTCTTGAACACCATCAATGCTAAAATAGATTGTGAGAAACAAATTGTCGGTGTTAGTTTTGGTGATGAGTCTCATGAGTTTAATTTTTCTAAGTTTAGTAGAAAACATCATAAGAAAGAATTGTCTAGTAAGGATGAAATAATTAGTCTTGCTTCTATTGCTGTGCCTCCTACCGATCCACTAGAACAATGTTTGCTAGACCATGAAAATGATATGCATCTGCATGAAAGAAATGAAATAGATAAGCTTTTCTTTGAACAACGTCCTCTGCTTAAACACAATTTGCCTATTGAAACTCTAGGAGGTTCTCCTCCACCTAAAGGTGATCCTGTGTTTGAATTAAAGCAATTGCCAGACACTTTGAAATATGCTTATCTTGATGAGAAAAAGATTTGTCCTGATATTATTAGTGCTAACCTTTCAGAACATGAAGGAGAAAGATTATTGAAGGTTCTGAAGAAGCACCGAGCTGCCATTGGATATACTTTTGATGATTTAAAGGGCATTAGTCCCACTCTCTGTCAGCTTAAAATTAATATGGAGCCTGATGCTAAACCCGTTGTTGATCACCAACGACGTTTAAATCCTAAAATGAAAGAAGTGCTAAGAACAAAAATACTGAAGCTTCTGGAAGCAGGTATAATCTATCCCATAGCTGATAGTAGATGGGTAAGTCCCGTTCATTGTGTCCCTAAAAAGGGAGGTATTACCGTTGTTCCTAATGATAAGAATGAACTTATTCCACAAAGAATTGTCACTGGCTACAGAATGGTAATTGATTTTAGAAAACTAAATAAAGCTACTAGAAAAGATCATTACCCTCTGCCTTTTATTGATCAAATGTTAGAAAGACTATCAAAGCACACACATTTTGGCTTTCTTGATGGATATTCTGGTTTTTCTCAAATACTCGTCTCACAACCTGATCAAGAGAAAACCACCTTTACTTACCCTTTTGGAACTTATGCTTGTAGACGTATGCGTTTTGGTTTATGCAATGCACCTGCTACCTTTCAAAGATGTATGACTGCTATATTCTCTGACTTTTGTGAAAAGATTGTTGAGGTTTTCAAGGATGATTTTTCCGTTTACGGAACTTATTTTGATGATTGTTTGAGCAACCTTGATTGAGTTTTGCAGAGATGTGAACAAACTAATCTCGTCTTGAATTGGGAGAAGTGCCACTTTATGGTTAATGAAGGTATTGTCTTGGGACATAAAATTTCTGAACGAGGTATTGAGGTGGATAAAGCTAAAGGTGATGCAATTGAGAAAATGCCATGCCCTAAAGATATCAAAGGTATTCGTAGTTTCCTCGGTCCTGCTGGTTTCTATAGGAGGTTTATTAAAGACTTCTCTAAAATTTCTAGGCCTCTTACAAATCTTTTACAAAAGGATGTTCCATTTGTTTTTGATGATGATTGTGTAGAAGCCTTTGAAACACTTAAGAAAGCCTTGATTTCTGCACCTATTGTTCAACCACCTGATTGGAACTTGCCTTTTTAAAATTATGTGTGATGCTAGTGATTATGCTGTTGGTGCTGTTCTGGGACAAAGAGTCGATAAGAAATTAAATGTTATTCATTATGCTAGTAAAACTCTGGACAGTGCTCAACGAAATTATGCTACTACTAAAAAGGAATTCTTAGCAGTGGTGTTTGCTTGTGATAAATTTAGATCTTACATTGTTGATTCTAAAGTGACTGTTCACACCGATCATGCTGCTATAAAATATCTTATGGAAAAGAAGGATGCTAAACCTAGACTCATTAGGTGGGTTCTTTTGTTACAAGAATTTGATTTACATATCACTGATAGAATGGGAGCTGAGAACCCCGTGGCTGATAACTTGTCTAGGTTAGAAAATATTCTTGATGACCCACAACTTATTAATGATAGTTTTCCTGATGAATAATTAGCTGCAATAAATGTTTCTCATAACAATCCTTGGTATGCTGACTATGCCAATTATATTGTTGCTAAATATATACCACCTAGCTTCACATACCAACAAAAGAAAAAATTCTTCTATGATTTAAGACATTACTTTTGGGATGACCCACATCTTTATAAAGAAGGAGTAGATGGTATTATTAGATGTTGTGTACCTGAGCATGAACAGGGACAAATCCTACGGAAATGTCACTCCGAAGCTTATGGAGGACATCATGCGGGAGATAGAACTGCTCACAAGGTATTGCAATCTGGTTTTTATTGGCCTACTCTCTTCAAGGATGCCCGTAAGTTTGTTTTATCTTGTGATGAATGTCAAAGAATTGGTAATATTGGTAAGCGTCAGGAAATGCCTATGAATTATTCTCTTGCTGTTGAACCATTTGATGTTTGGGGATTTGATTACATGGGACCTTTTCCTTCCTCTAATGGGTATACACATATTTTGGTTGCTGTTGATTATGTTACTAAGTGGGTAGAAGCTATTCCAACTAGTAGTGCTGATCACAACACCTCTATTAAAATGCTTAAGGAAGTCATTTTCCCAAGGTTTGGAGTCCCTAGATATTTAATGACTGATGGTGGTTCACATTTTATTCATGGTGCTTTTCGTAAAATGCTTACTAAATATGATGTTAACCATAGAATTGCATCACCTTATCATCCTCAGTCTAGTGGTCAAGTTGAACTTAGCAATAGAGAAATAAAATTAATATTACAAAAAACTGTCAATAGGTCTCGAAAGAATTGGTCTAAGAAGTTAGATGATGCACTTTGGGCTTATAGAACAGCATATAAAAATCCTATGGGTATGTCTCTGTATAAAATGGTTTATGGAAAAGCTTGTCATTTGCCTCTTGAGTTAGAACATAAAGCATATTGGGCAATTAAAGAACTCAACTATGATTTCAAACTTGCCGGTGAAAAGTGGTTATTTGATATTAGCTCACTAGATGAATGGAGAACCCAAGCCTATGAAAATGCCAAGTTATTTAAAGAAAAAAGTTAAAAGATGGCATGACAAAAGAATCCAAAAGCATGAGTTCAAAGTTGGAGAATATGTTCTTTTGTACAACTCTCATTTCAGATTCTTTGCAGGAAACTCCTCTCCAAATGGGAAGGACCTTATGTTATCGAGGAGGTTTATCGATCTGGAGCCATCAAAATAAATAATGCCGAAGGTACTAACCCGAAGGTTGTCAATGGGCAAAGAATAAAACATTATATCTCAGGTACACCCATTAACGTTGAAAGCAATATTATCCAAACCATGACACCGGAAGAACTTATAAAGGAAACCTTCCAGAACACTCCAGAATCGTGAAAAAAGGGAGGTACGTGATACGGTAAGTAAACGGACTCCGAAAAATCCGCAAAAATATTTTCTGTCTGTTTTGGAATATAACAAAAATTAAGAAAATAAGAAACAACCAGGAAGGCACCCCTGGTGGGCACAAGACACCAGGGCGCGCCTGGCTTGCCAGGCACGCCCAGGTGGGTTGTGCCCACCTCAGGAACCTTCCGGATTCCGTTTTTCTTCCGTTTGCTTGTTTCCCAAGATAAAAAATCTTTATATACCCCCCGAACCTATTGACCACCGTATCATGGAGAAATCTTCTGTTCTCTTTTCATTGCTGTTTTCTAACAGATCTAATCCACCATGGCCACTTCAAGCTCCTCCAAGGACAAGTTCTTCAAGAACGTCATCAACCCATATTTGCGGGAGGTGATGCAGCACCCTCAGGCTATCCAGATGCATGAGGGGGTGCTGCACATCCGCGATGTGCAAGGCCCCAAGGGGACGGGATCCGTGGAGGCTAGGCTTGAAGCTATGGAGCAGGAAGTCTTCCGGTGCTGGGGATGGTAGAACATGGACTCAATGCCAATCACCTCATGATCGCGGACTACACCCGTGATCTCAAGGTGGATGGCAAGTCCATGAAGGACATCATCTTCACCTTCAACAAGCAAATCAACTTCCTCCAAAGCCATATCTATGATCTCCAAAACCAAGCCTTTGAATATGAGGCGAGGTTTAAAGGTATGAGTTTGGCTGCCAGTTGCAGGACCCGTGAGACTCACTCCTCCTCTTATGATGGTGAGCCCTTGCCATGGAAACCCGAGGGTAAGATTGCTACTACTTCATCACCACCACCTCCTTCTTCATCACCAAAAGAAAATTGAGTAATCGGGTATGGGCACCCCCCTTGGCTTGTGCCAAGCTTGGGGGAGGTGCCCCGGTATCGTATCACCTCCACTAGCTTTTGCCTTTACTTATCTTAGTTTGATCCATTGTTATCTTTTGCTTTAGATGAATAAAAGTTTAGTTCGATCCTTTCTTTTCGAGTGTTTGCTTAGTGATCTATCTTTGTAATCGTGTGCGAGATATATAATAAAGTTTAGTTTAAGTTTTGTTTTCTTTACTTTCATGTTCAATAAAAAAGAAAGGAAATAAATGAAAAAGATCATATGCTAATTTTATGGTAAGTAATGACATCACATAAGGAAGAGTATAAGTAGAAAATTTTATTGGAGATTGACAAACATAGCATTGGTCAACGATGCAATTCATGAAAGAATTAATAAGGGAAGAGAAGATTCACATGCAAATATACTATATTGGACATCTTTTGTGATTGTAAGCCCCGATCAAAATATTATATGCCAAAATTGTTGACGTTGGACAAGGAAGACAACGTAATGATTTATGTTTTTTCATGTTCACATACAAATTATATTGTCATAGATCCTTTAACATGTTGTGCTTGCCCCCATCTTTGCTAGCCAAAAATTCTGCACTAAGTAGAGATACTACTTGTGCATCCAAAAACCTTTAAACCCACATCTTATTTTGAGAGTCCACCATACCTACCTAAGGATTGAGTAAGATCCTTCAAGTAAGTTGTCATCGGTGCAAAAAGGCAATAAAAAATTGCTTCTAAAAGTGTTGTATCATTTAGTGTAAGAGAAAATTGAGCGTTGTACGAACTTGTGATGGCAAACAATAAAAGTGATAGACTGCATAATAAAGGTTGCTATCACAAGGGGCAATATAACGTGACGTTCTTTTGCATTAAGGGATTGCGCATACAAACAAATAAGCGCATGGCAACCTCTACTTCCCTCTGCGAAGGGCCTATCTTTTACTTTTATGCAAGAGTCAAAGTTCTTCTCTCTATTCCTTTTTATTTTCTCTTTTGGCAAGTATCATGTGGTGAGGAAAGATCTAGGCACATATATCCAGTTGGATATGAGTAGCATGAGTTATTATTGTTGACATCACCCTCGTGGTGAGTATGTTGGGAGGCAAAACTATAAGCCCCTATCTTTCTATGTGTCCGGTTGAAACGTTTTGTTCATGTGTATGCGGTGAGTGTTAGCAATCATAGAAGACTATATGATGGTTGAGTATGTGGACTTGCCAAAAAGGCTCCGATACGTGACCCTTCCTGAAAAGATGATGAATTGTAGTTGCAAAGTTGGCTGAGAACAGAGTTTGTTGGTTTTCAATAGAGTTTATGCTTTATACTTCGATGTTGTGATGAATTGTTACTTGTTCATGAGAAGTTATATGATAAAAGTTCTAAGATAAAGTTTTATATTAAAGTTTGTTGCTATTATAATAATATACATGATGCTTCTATGTCCGTATTTTGTTTTTATCGACACCTCTCTCTCTAAGCATGTGGACATGTTTTTCGATTTTGGTTTTCGCTTGAGGACAAGCGAGGTCTAAGCTTGGGGGAGTTGATACGTCCATTTTGCATCATGTTTTCCTACTATTATTTATGATGTTTTATGCATAATAATGCTTTTTGGAGTAATTCTAATGCCTTTTCTCTCATAATATGCAAGGTTCACACAAAGAGGGAGAATTCCAGCAGCTGGAAATCTGGACCTGAAAAAGCTACGTGAGGCTACCTATTCTGCACAACTCCAAATGAGCTGAAACTTCACAAGGAATTTTTATGGAATAAATAAGAAATATTGGAGCAAATAACTACCAGAGGGGCCCCACCAGGTGTGCACAACCCACCTGGGCGCGCCAGGGAGCCCAGGCACGCCCTGGTGGGTTGTGCCCTCCTCGGCCCTCCTCCGTTGCCCCTCTTCTGGTATATAAGTCATTTTGACCTAGAAAAAATAAGGAGAGGACTTTTGGGATGAAGCACCGCCGTCTCGAGGAGGAACTTGGGCAGGAGCACTTTTGCCCTCCGGCAGAGCGATTCCGCCGGGGGAACTTCCCTCCCGGAGGGGGAAATCATCGTCATCATCATCACCAACAACTCTCCCATCTTGGGGAGGGCAATCTCCATCAACATCTTCAACAGCACCATCTCCTCTCGAACCCTAGTTCATCTCTTGTGTTCAATCTTTGTACCAGAACTATAGATTGGTACTTGTGGGTGACTAGTAGTGTTGATTACATCTTGTAGTTGATTACTATATGGTTTATTTGGTGGAAGATTATATGTTCAGATCCATTATGCTATTTAATACCCCTCTGATCTTGAGCATGATTATCACTTGTGAGTAGTTACTTTTGTTCTTGAGGTCACGGGAGAAATCTTGTTGCAAGTAATCATGTGAACTTGATATGTGTTCGATATTTTGATGATATGTATGTTGTGATTCCCTTAGTGGTGTCATGTGAACGTCGACTACATGACACTTCACCATATTTGGGCCTAAGGGAATGCATTGTGGAGTAGTTATTAGATGATGGGTTGCGAGAGTGACAGAAGCTTAAACCCTAGTTTATGCGCTATTCTGTATGGGACTGATTTGGATCCAAAAGTTTAATGCTATGGTTTGATTTATTCTTAATACTTTTCTCGTAGCTGCGGATGCTTGCGAGGGGGTAAATCATAAGTAGGAGGTTTGTTCAAGTAAGAACAGCACCTAAGCACCGGTCCACCCACATATCAAATTATCAAAGTAGCGAACACAAATCAAACCAACATGATGAAAGTGACTAGATGAAATTCCCGTGTACCCTGAAGAACGCTTTGCTTATCATAAGAGACCGTTTTGGCCTGTCCTTTGCCTCAAATGGATTGGGCTACCTTGCTACACTTTTGTTACCATTATCGTTACTTGCTCGTTACAAATTATCTTGCTACCAAACTACTCGTTACTTATAATTTCAGTGCTTGCCGACATTACCTTGCTGAAAACCGCTTGTCATTTCCTTCTGCTCCTCGTTGGGTTCAGCACTCTTACTTATCGAAAGGACTACGATTGATCCCCTATACTTGTGGGTCATCAGGGCGCTGCTCCAAGATTGGCTCGGGGGATTGAGGGCCTGCCGCGAGCCACTCCTCCCCGGGGTGCTCTGCCTCCGCAGCCCCCTCTTCCTCCTAGGCCTCTGCTGCCGCGGCTTATAAAGCCTCAATCCCGGAAGGCTCGTC
Organism: Thinopyrum elongatum; assembly: GCA_011799875.1. Classification (NCBI taxonomy): domain Eukaryota; kingdom Viridiplantae; phylum Streptophyta; class Magnoliopsida; order Poales; family Poaceae; genus Thinopyrum; species Thinopyrum elongatum. The sequence continues at coordinate 669,760,836 of CM022298.1, read as the reverse complement.
CCCAGCGGGCTCACCCCCAGAAGGATCATCCTCGGCAGCCTCCTCTGTGGCTTGCGCCTTGCTTCTGCCGTTGGAAGATCCTGCGTCCTCAGCCTCATCCTCTTTCTCCACTGCCTCCCCGGCCTTCGCCTTTGCGGCGGCTCGGAGTGCCTTGTCCTCCTCGATCCGCCTCTTGATGAACACCTCTTCCACCTTGGAGGTGCGCTTGAACATATTGGTCTCCACCCTAGTAGCCCTTTCCACCAGGCTGGAGGTCCACGCAAGCTCTTCGTTAAGCTCGGGTAACTGCCAGTCACCCGAAACTCCATGAGCGTTGCAATCTGGCATCCATTTTAGAATCTGGTCCCGGGCGGAGTTGATGTTCAGTGGGATGATATTTGCCGGCAACCTGAATGGCCCAAGGCTGCCGAACAGTTGTTCGCACAACCAAGCATGGCCGTAAACTGACAGGTTGTTGGTCAGGCCAGGGTACAACCTCATCCTGTCTGCAGCATCTCCATACTGCCAGGCGAACCTGTCCCTCTTCTGCAGTGGCGCGATACGACGTCGGAGGAAGTCGGCTCCCACATGACCGATGGTCAGCCCGGCAGCCTTTAGACGGGTAATCCTGTTTATTGCCGGGCGAAGCCTGTCATCGGTAAGGGCAAACTCCCTCCAGTCATTGCCGCGCTCAATGCACTCTGTCCGCGCCTGGAAGAAATCTGGGGCCTCCTCATCCCGGATCCAGGACATTCTACCCTCCACTCCTCCCATCTGCCGCGCTGCTGCCCGGGGAGGTAATCCCAGTTTTCCCTTGCCACCCGGGGTATCCAGCTTATGTTCCCGGAATGGTGGGCTTTGTTCTCCACTCGCGGGATGAAATAGTGCCTAAACAAGTCGACATTGGGGGCAACTCCAACAAAGTTCTCGCACAAGTGGGCAAAAATCGCCATGCACGCCATTGCATTTGGCGTAAAGTCCAGAAGGTGGAATCCATAGATCAACATCATTGCCTCGAAGAAATCCGAAAAGGGAGGACAGAGTCCGCAGATGAAGTATGCACAAAAGAATCGATATGAATCTGGCGGATCTTTTTTCCCCTTTGCCAGGACCTTGGGTGCGCCATGCCCCTTCGGGACCTCCCACCCCAATAGATATCCATACCTTGCTTTCAGCACCTCACCGTCCAGATTCGGTGGGAAGAAGACCACGTCCCCCCTTCGCTTCTTATCCAGCTCTGCCGCTCTCTTCTTGCTCCCCTCGGCGGCCGCCTCCTTCACAGCGGTCGCCCGCTTCCCCTTGGGAGTGGCGGTTTTCTTCCCCATATCTTTGAGTTGTGGCGGGGATCGGGGAAGGAAATTCAGTGGGTTTCGGCGGCGAGTGTGGGCGAGGGGGGAGAGCAGTCGCTTGGCTTGCGGAAGAAGATGGTGGAGGGGCGAGGCACACGATGAATGAGCAGTACCCCTTCGCGTTTTCTCTCTTAAGGGAAAGGACGTGGGGGAAGGGCGCGACTCTTCAGAAAGTTACCATTTTACATTAACTGCTGCAGTCCCACGCCCCCACGACCCACGGTAATTACGCGAAGTGGATGTTGGATTGACTGGTCATCATGACAAACCGCTGCACACGCAGCATTCTTTCGCCACGTGTCCATGCACTGTTTGGGGCCTAACCCAACGTGCACAGCGACACGTATGGCTCAGGCTCCAGGGCTTCTGTCGGGGGACACAAACAGGGGTGTATGTTTTCCCCTAACTGGTGCACGGACAGCAACCCTCCGGTCCAGCAACTCTTAGCATCCAAGACAAGACCAAGCAGAAGAGATCAGCTCTTTGAGAAATTGAATGGCAGATCAAGAAGACCAAGACCATCCAAAGGAGCAAGATACCACTAAGTAAAAACCTCCCTTGCCAGGCAGGCGAGCCTGGCGGGGACGAGGTTGCCCTGAAGACAAGTCCCAAGGTTGCCCCGGCAGGCTTACCGAGGACGCCGAGGGCGGGTTACCCCACCAAGGCTCCACCGCTCCACCTCACGGCAACGCAAGTCATCGATCGGTGAGGTGTCGAGCCCCCAAGTGACTAAGCGGCCGTTATTTGGCACGTGGCAGCCAGTTCCAGAGGAAATCACCTCCCAATGACACCCGTGTTGGGACGCATCACACAGGCAGGAGAGAAGGTGGCCGAACTACACGGCAAGGCTTGCTGGGCTACGCTACGATGTGACACTAAGCGGTGCATTTAATGCGCTCTGTCCTGTCTGCAGAGTTCGGTATGATAGCACTGTTTGCTATCTAATCAGTATGCAATGACTGATTTGCCATTGTGGTGACCCCTTGATCTATAAAAGGAGGGCCATGGCAACCTTAGAAAGGATTCAGACCCTTGTACACTCATACGCGCGTAGCTGCTCTCGCCCCGAGGCGACCTTGCCGGGCTAGAGCGCTGCGTCTCCACCACAGTCCTCTCATCAATCCACCAAAGCAGGAGTAGGGTTTTACGCCTCGCGGCGGCCCGAACTTGGGTAAAAACTGCCCGTGTGATCACTGTCGTGCTGCTCCATGCCCTCCGCTCTTTGTACAATGCGCCCTTCCCCCCTGTCGAACCACAAGGGGCCGATGGCCCCATAGGTGGCCGTGTTTTCCCATGACAGGAACAGAAGGTTACGATGGCAGAAAAGTATTTTGGTGGACGCTTCTGGTGGTTTGGGAATATTTGGGAATTTATAGTGCTGGTTTTAGGGTTAGGGGACTCCCGAGGGGCCCACAAGCCCTCAGGGCGCCCCCCTGAGGCTTGTGGCCTCCTCGGGGATCTTCTGGCTCTCTCTCCAAGTTACGTGGGTGTCTTCTGGTCCAAGAAAAATCATCGCAAAAGTTTTATTCCGTTTGGACTCCGTTTGATATTCCTTTTCTGGAAAACTCAAAAACAAGGAAAAAACAGAAACTAGCACTGGGCTCTAGGTTAGTAAGTTAGTCCAAAAAATATTATAAAATAGCATATTAATGCATATAAAACATCCAAAACAGATAATATAATAGCATGGAACAATAAAAAATTATAGATACGTTGGAGACGTATCAGTAGACATCAAGCTCTTTTGTGGCGCCGTTGCCGGCGAGGTGAGTGCTTGATGGTATATCTTTAGATCTTGCAATTGAATCTTTTAGTTTCTTGTTTTATCACTAGTTTGGTTTATAAAACAAAACTACAAAAAATGGAATTGAGATGGCCTCATATTATTCGTCTTCATCATGTCTTTCTTGAAAATGATGGAAAGGAAATTGTGCTCAATTGATAGAAGAAGAATTCAATAAAATGTTTGGCATAAATGATGAGCATGATTGCAATGTTGCTAGTGTGAATTCTTTGAATATCCATGATTCTAATGATATGCAAAGCTATAAGCTTGGGGTTGCTATATTTTATGAAGATGATCTTTTTACTCCCCCAAATTTTGATGAGAAAATTTATTATGATGATAGCGTGCCTCCTATTTATGATGATTATATTGATGAAAGTGGGTTTGGAAGAGTGTCAACTCTAGGTAATGACGATCCCACTATTTTGGAGGGTGTTGAATCTTATTCTAATAATTTTGAAAGTGGATTTGGAGGGGTCATAACTTTATTTAGTGATGAATCCACTATTTTGGAAGAGGTTTTAATTGATGATGAGAACAAAGTTGCTATCTATGATGATTATTGTGATGACATGTATGCGATAAAGAATAGTGATAACCATGAAACTTGTCATCATGATTTTTATTTTCAATCCCATGATAGCTTTTTTGTTGAGTTTGCTCCCACTACTATTCATGAGAATAAATTTGCTTATATGGAGAGTAATAAAATTTCTATGCTTGTGGATCATGAAAAGAATGCTTTATGTGATAGTTATATTGTTGAATTCATTCACGATGCTACTGAAAATTATTATGAGAGAGGAATATTTGCTTTTACATATCTCAATAATGTCAAGTTTCCTCTCTAGGTGTTGAAAGTTTTGAAGTTGCACTTGTTTTGCCTTCCTATGCTAGTTGATTCTTGTTCCCATAAATTGTTTGCTCACAAAATCCCTATGCATAGGAAGTGTGTTAGACTTAAATGTTCTTGCCATGTGATTTATGATGCTCCCGTTATGTTTCAATCTTTATCTTTTATGTGAGCATCATTGAGATCATCATGCCTAGCTAAAAAGGCATTAAAGAAAAGTGCTTGTTGGGAGATGCCCAAGGAATCCCAAGGTAATATTCAAGGAAGATCCAAGCAACTAAGCTTGGGGATGCCCCGGAAGGCATCCCCTCTTTCGTCTCCAACATTATCGGTAACCTTACTTGGGGCTATATTTTTATTCGTCACATGATATGTGTTTTACTTGGAGCGTCATTTTTTTGTTTTTTTCTTGTTTTTATTTATAATAATGTTTTGTATCTTTTACTTCAATAAAAATGTCAAGTAATGCCTTTGCCATGCTTATTTTGCAAGTCTATATGCTGCTGTTTGAAAACAGAAAGTTGCACGCTATTGCGTGAATTCTTGAGAAAAGTAAAAATGTGATAAAATGTTGAAAGTTTTTGCACAATAAGCTATGATAAATTTTATATAGTGTGGTAATTTTTCAGATTTTTGTGAGTTAAATAAGTATGGGTCCTTCTTCATCCTTTACAGACTATCCTATTTAGACAAATTGCTGTTATGATTGCATTGTTTGCATATGTTTGCTTGTTTAATGATTCTATTTGAGGATAGGAGTATTAAATACGGAGAGGCATTTAGTATGAAATGTTAAATTATAATTTTAGTGATTTGTTACAGTATAGAATGATAATGTTTTGAGTTGATTTATACTAACTTATCTCACGAGTTCTTGTTGAGATTTGTGTGGATGAAGTTTTTGAGATTTAGGGAAACCGTGATATAAAAGGAATTAAGGAGACACAAAAGCTCAAGCTTGGGGATGCCCAAGGCATACCAAGATAATATTCCAAGGAGTCTCAAGCATCTAACCTTGGGGATGCCCTGGTAGGCATCCCACCTTTCTTCATCAACAATTATTGGTTAGCCTCGGTTGAGCCTAAGTTTTTGATTCTTCACACGAGTTGTGATTTTCTTGGAATGTCATTTTATTTTGGTTTGCTCGCTGTTTTAATAAAATACATAGATCTGAAAGTTTTTAAATGAGAGATAGTTCTCAAATAGCTACCCATTTACTAAACTACTTGCTTGATCTTCACTTATATCTTTTTGGAGTAGCTTGTCATTTACTCTTGTGCTTCACTTATATCCTATGATTAAATTGTTGAATAAATTGAATATCATGAAGTTGAAATTATATGTTCATATCATGACTATTAGTAGCTTCACATTGGGTTTAGAAAGTGAAATCTATTGAAGCTTGACAATCACAATATTGGTCATACAAGCAATTCATGAATGATTAGTATAAGGAAGAGAACTTTCACATACAAATATATTATCTTGGACATCTTTTTATGATTGTGAGTACCCATTAATTATTTTCAAACTTGAGCAAATTAGTTGAAGTTTGTCGGTGCAACAAACACTCACGTTTGCTAACCGAACTCATGCACAGGCATGCTGACGATCGTACATCCAGTATCAGTGCACCACATAAGGATAAACCAGAGAAGCCGCTCTTCGTGAGATCAAGGAGAGCATTAAGAAGAATAAGCTAACAAGAAGACCACCTCGGGGGGGCCTCCCTTGCCGGGCAGGAGAGCCTGTCCAGGTCGAGGTCACGCTTGAGGACAAGTCTAATTCACCCCCGGCAAGGCTTGCTGGGGGGGGGGGTGCCAAGACCAAAACCCGCCAGGCTTCTTGCCCGTAGGTTTTCACCAAGACGCCACTGCTCCACCTCACCGCACCCAAGTCACTTATCAGTGCGGTGTCAAGCTATTAAGCAGCTAGGTGGGTATGTTCAAGCATGTGGCAGCATAGAAGAGAAGAGATTAGCTTTATTGACACCCGTCCAGGAGGCGTGTCAAGCTAATAAGGAAAGGATGGATAAGCGGCGCGGCAGGCTTGCCGGGTTTCAACCTCAGAGCGACACCTAGCAGTGCATTTAATGCACTTTGTCCTAACTGTCAGAGTTAGGTATGATAGCACTATTAGCTATCTAATCACACTCAAATGACTGTTTTTCCACTATGGTCGCCCCTGAACCTATAAAAGGAGGCCCGAGGCAACCTAGCAAGGGGATTGAATTTTAGATCCCTCAACGCTTGTACCCGCACGTTGCTCTTCCTGAGGCACCCTTGCCGGGCTAGGGCACATCGTGTCTTCATGTTCCTCCAGATCAATCCACCATAGCAGGAGTAGGGTTTTACACTGCAAAGCGGCCCGAACCTGGGTAAAAGAGAGCTGTCCATTACTGTGTTGTCCCCTGTTGTTTCTACTCTTTGTGCAATGTGGCCGTCCCCATGCCGAACCACAAAGGGGCAACCCTGCCCCATAGGTGATCGTGCTTCCACGCTGACATCTTTGGCACGCCAGGTAGGGGGCGTAGCTTGTGCGAATCTGAAGCAGTAGCTAGCATGTCAATCTTCATCGTCCATGGCTCATAAGAAGAGAAGTGGAACGGGGGCGCATCCTTCCACCTCGAAGGCTTCGTCACACGCGGCTGCGGGTGCTGTGGATACCGCAGCTGTGCCGGGAGGAGCAGGCGCCATGATCGGTGTTGCTAACATTCCCGCCACGACTAGTGTAGGGGCTGGGGCCACAGGAGCTGCCCCACCTCTTCAACATGTCACCGATCATAATCCCGCTGTTGCGGATCACGGAGACGCCCAGCTTCCTCCCCCTCGCCCCACCGGAGAGCTCAACCAACACAATGTCGACGCCCACTCCGGTGCAAGCCAAGATCCACCGGTGGCGCCGTCTGGAGGGGCGGAGACAGGGCGCGCGCCTCGTCCCACGGTGGGCGAGCGCGACAAAACCCTGAGCGGCGCCGTCGACCGGCCACGACCGCGTCCTCTTGGGAAAGGCCCAGCTAACCAAGAGCCTGGTCATCAAGAGCATCTTCGGTTGCATCAAACTCCCCTGAAGACGGGCCCAAGACGGCGGGAGCCCAACAACGCTCCTTCTGGCTCATCCAGAAGTTGAGCGGTGTCACGCTCTACCTCCATGCCATGCCAGGGACGGCGGCCGAATTAGTGGCGAGAGCCCAGTTGTTGCTAAACTTCCCCCCAGCGGCAGACAAGATGGATGAATGGAGAGCCACCATCTAGAGTCTCCTTGGATTTGCTGAGATGCACAAGTCATCGTGTGCAGAGCCATCGCGGCATCCGCAGGCGACACCAGCGGCTCATGCCGGTGGCCAAGATGGGAGGACCGCACCCACAGTGCAGTCCTTTCTGCAGCAACCCTCCCAAGGGCAGCCACGGCGAACTCAGCAACCACCAGACGACGTTGATCATGATGAGGCATCAATGGCCTCGTCTGATCCACGAGTCCACCAAGACCAATGTCAAGTGTTGAAAGATAGGAAGAAGGAAGACGCCCGCGTCAGCATTGAGCAGCGTCGCGAGACGTGCTGTCAGTCTGACAGGCGCAACGGAGCTGATGTCGATGAACCCGCGCCCAGTGCTGGCGGGTACCTGCCTTACGAGGTAGGATGCCCTGCCTTCACTAGTGAGCTATGGCAAGTCCATTGGCCATCATCTCACACCTTCAAGCCTGACTTGCCAGAGAGGTATGATGGGAAACTGAGCCCGGCAGAGTTTTTGGGCATCAATACGATCGCCGTTCAAGCTGCCGGGGGAAGGGATGAGAAAGTGCTTGCCAACTACTTCCTGTTGGCTCTTAAGCCTAATGTGAGGTCCTGGCTGATGCACTTGCTGGAGGACTCCATCTCCTCTTGGGCAGACTTGTGCAACGAGTTCGTGGGCGCCTTCACAGGCAGCCATAAAGAACCGGGGCAACCCAGTGACTTGCAAACCCTCCTGCAAAAAGAAGGGTAAAGTTTGCGCAAGTATTTACAGAGGTTTAGCCGAGTGCACCGCAACATTCCAAGGATACACCCGACAGCTGTGATTGCTGCATTTCATACGAATGTGCGCAATCGCAGGATGCGGGCCAAGTTGAATGCTCGGGCTGAAGAAGGGAGAAGGCTTCTAGGGGAAGAGGTTGGTGTTGAAGTCGATTCAGAAGACGACGACGATCCTACCACCCCCAGGAAGAAGAACAGAAAGCGCAACAAGAAGTGGAAGGAGAAAGCTGTGATGGCCGTTGAGAGCTCCGGTGATCTTAGCTCCGGCAAGAAAGCAAAACCGGAAACACCCGGCAAGGAAGCTGCTGCTTGCGCTGACCGCCGGGCTGCGGCGGTTGCTGAGAAAACTGGCAAGTCTGACAGACCGCACTGCAAAATTCATAGGTCCAAGGGTCATGACCTTCAAGATTGCAAGCAAGTTGAGCAATTGGTTGAGAAGTAGAGGGCTGAGTATGAGAGGCGCGACAAGGAGAGAAATCAGAATGGTGCTGGCGGAAAGGGCCGAGGTGGCTGTAATGGAAACTGCGACAAGTTAGATCAACAAATGGAGAAGCCCGCCAGAGGCCGTGAGAAGAAGGAAAAGGAGGATGACAGCGAAGAAGAGGACGACAAAACCAGTGAACATGAGTTTCAGAAAGCTACTAAGGTGATGTGCATTGATGGGGGTGCATCTTTGCACTCCTCCCACTGCCAGCTCAAACAATGGGCGCGTGAGGTCAATGCTGCGGAACTAGTGGCAAGCGCTCGAGAACCACTTAAGTGGTCCCACACGCCCATCATTTTTGATATTGAGGATCATCCAGATTGCACTACTATGGTTGGATGCTTGTCGTTGTTGGTTTCACCAATAATCCGCATCCTCAAGGTCACCAAGATGTTGGTTGATGGTGGGGCGGGGTTGAATCTGATTTCCCCCGAAGTGCTAAAGAAACTCCAGATTCCTGATGAAGACCTAAAGAAGACTGGCACTTTCCAAGGGATCAACCAAGGAAGGAGCTAGCCGAAGGGAAAGATTACCTTGCCGGTAACATTTGGCGGGGAGATAAACTTCAGGACTGAGAAGATTGTGTTCGATGTTGTTGGGCTCCCCTTGCCATTCAACAGGATCCTTGGCCGCCCAGCACTGGCCAAGTTCATGGCAGCATCCCATTACGCATATAACACCCTGAAGATGCCTGGTCCTATGGGAGTCATTACCATCCCATCGGATAAGAGAGATGCGGTCATCTGTGTGGATAAGATGTACAAAGACGCCGTAGCAGCGGAGGCCGTCAAGGCCTCGGCTCCAGCCAAGGAAGAGAAGAAAGTTTAGAGAACTAGTAAGGACGCCGATAAGGACCCCAGGAAGCGCGCCTCTTCGGAGTGCGTTGCACCCGGCAGCGACTTGCCAGAAAGTTTGGCTGGCAAGAGATCCAAGGCTGCTCCCCTTGCAACCAAGAAAGTTCCAGCGCGGCAGGATGTCACTGATGGTACCTTCAGCATTAGTGCGACCCTTGACAACAAATAGGAAGGCGCGCTCGTTACCTTCCTGCGGGCGAATGTTGATGTGTTTGCCTGGCAACCATCTGACATCCCCGGTGTTCCCAGGGAGGTAATCGAGCACTACCTTGCTGTCTGTCCTCACGCCCACCCCGTCAAGCAAAAAGTCAGGAAGCAGGCCTTGGAACAACAACAGTTCATTGCTGAGGAAATTAAGAAGCTAGAAGCAGCGGGTTTGGTCCGAGGAGTACTACATCCAACTTGGTTAGCAAATCCAATGGTGGTGCGCAAGGCTAACGGGAAGTGGAGACTTTGTATTGACTTCACGGACCTGAACAAAGCTTGTCCAAAGGATCCCTTCCCCTTGCCACGCATTGATCAGATTATTGATTCCACCTCCGGATGTGAATTGCTTTCCTTTCTTGATGCGTACTCTGGATACCACCAAATCTTCATGGCCAAGGAAGACGAGGAAAAGACCGCCTTTATGACCCCATGTGGCACGTACTGCTTTGTACGAATGCCTTTCGGGTTAAAACTAGTTCCACATTCACAAGGGCCGTACAGATTGGTTTTGGACCTCAGCTGTAACATCCCAAATTTTTAATTTGGAATGTTATACATAGATCATTCACTGCATGTCATGTTTTATTGCATTTCGTTTTGCGGTCCTCGAAAATTCTAAGCAACTCAAGGACCCACGGAGAGAGTTGGGGATTTCACCGTTTTCATATTTGAATTTTCTCAAATATTGAAACAGGGATCAATTTGGTTTAATTATTTTTCTCTCCGAAAATATTTCATATTAAAAATATATGAGAGGAGATAATATGACTTCTCCAAAATAAATGGAATATTGGAGGAAAAATATTAAAATCAAATAAATATTTTATTTGGATTTTTATTGCAATTTTATTTGAATTTAGAAAAAAATATGCATTTTTCAAAATTGCATTAGAGTCCCAAATAAATGTTTACCTTGTCGGGAAGATTATTTTTAGAGGACGGGGAAAATTTATTTCGGGAATTTTGGAGTCCGTTTGTATTTCTTTTGTTTGTTTTTCTGCGCGGAATTATTTAAAAAAAAAAAAAACTTCGCGGACCGAACTGGGCCGAAGCCCAGCCGGCCCGGCAACGCCGCCGCCTCCGCTCGCGCGCGCCCGTGCCCGGAGCCGGACTCCGCCGGAGTCCGGGACGCCGCCGCCTCGTCGCCCCCTCGCCCAAGCCGCCCGGCCCCCCTTAAATGCCGCCCCCCCGCCGCCTCGACCCACCCCGCCGCCGCAGCCCACCGCCACCGCCGCAGCAAGCAGCAGCAGCCGCCGCCGCGTCCGCCGCTCGCCGCCGCCGCTGCAGCGCCGCCGCCGCACTCCACCTCGCCGCGCCGCTGCACCGCACGCGCCCCGCCCCGTCGCCGTTGCCTGCCGCACCCCGCCGCCGCTGCGGCCTCGCCTCGCCGGAGCCGCCGCTCGCCGGATCCGACGCCCGGATTTTTTCCGGTTAACCGTTCGGTTTTTTTTGGTAAACCCTAGATCTAGATTCGGTTTTTTTTATTCCGGTTTATTCTTTTTAGATCGGTTTTCTGTCGGTTTAGTTATTTAGCGGACGTTCGTCCGTACGTTCGTTTTAACGAACGGTTTTCACCGTTTAACCGCAGACAGCGAACGTTCGTTCGTTAGCCTGTTCGTTAGTTTTTCTTTTTCTCGGATTTTCCGCGGTTATTTTCGATCGCGATTTCTGATCCGATTTTCGTTTTAGTATAACTTTTCGCTCGTTTGTCGGAATCAGGCGATTCAAGCGCCTAGATCTTCGTCTCGAAGCCCTCTTTCTGTTTAACCAACTTAAACAAGTTTTTGCTACTGTAAAATTTGACTTTAGTCCAGATTAGTAATCGAAGCTTGTTTCTTTCGCAGTTTGAGTTTCGTTGCTCCGTTTGATTTGATTCTTTTTGCAAACCGGAGTTCTTAGGTTGAACTTTCTGGTTAAATCATCTCGTTTGAGTTTTATCCGTGCATCTTCGCTTGATTGCTTATGTATGCTATTGTTTGTTTGCGATAGAGTACCCGGAGTGCGAAGCGTGCTACTACGAGTCTCTAGGATTTGCAGATCGTCAGCAAGGCAAGTAACACATTGATCATACTTCTTCGTTACCCAGTTTTTATGCATTAGTTTCGACCCTCAAACATTGCATGACTAGGATGTGATTAACTTGTGGGTATTGGGAAGTAGATGATGAGGTAGAACCTATTGCCTTTTTAATATCAAACCCTTGGGAGTTACTTCTACGCTATGCTTATGTTGCCATGCTATGCTCGTAGACGTGGATTGGGTTTGAGTGTATCCATGACAGATGTGAGATTTTTAATTAATGGTCAACTTAAGGTGGCAACTTTAATACACATCTGGGTGGATTGCTTGTTTGGGCACCTGGGGATATACCAGTGTTGTCCTAGGAGATCCCGGGGATATACCGTGTGATCCTCCTACGGTCCGCCACCCTGGCTCAAAGGGATCATAAGATTGTTCATGCTAGAAACTTCCGTGTGCAGCCACAAGCTATTATGGGCTCTAGCATAGTTGAGTATGTTGCAGGACCTCTTTCAGTGGTAGGCTAGCAGATGTAGGGGAAAGTAGGTGTAACGGTCTACCCAGAGTAAAGAGTAAATGCTTCAGAAAGACTGTGTCTCGGTCATCCGTTTCTCAAACACCATGAAATGCGAGAAATCCAACGGAGGAGATCGAGTCTTGTGGGGAAAAGTGCACAAACCTCTGCAGAGTGTAAAAACTAATCATGATTAGCCGTGTCCCCGGTTATGGACATCTTGAGTATCTGGTTCTTGGATCATCATATTGAATCCCATCACTCTAAATAAATTTGTTGGGATTAATGATTACTTTTTAATTGGGATTGAGAGGGGGTTTTACCTTCTCAATGTTCAACAACCACCATGATAGTTAAATAAAATATATTCCTTTGTTGTAGGGAAAAATTGGCTTTTCGCAAAACAGTATAACCCTAGAGCTTTTCCACCAGCCAAATATGCATGTAGTATTAGCATTTATTCTGTTCATTGCTCTACTGTGTTATATTGCCAGCATATTCCATGTGCTGACCCGTTTCGGGCTGCAACGTATCATGTTGCAGACTTTTCAGACGAAGAGTAAGGTGTGCTAGGTCGTTGTCGTGCACTCAGCTATGCCGTTGGAGTTGATGGACTCACTTTATCGTCCAAGCCTTCCGCTGTTATCTTATTTAGATGGCCTTAAGCCATATTTATTGTAATCAGTTCTCTTTTGAGACATTCGATGTAATAAGTGTGTGATTGCACTCTGTTATAAATCCTTCGAGTACTGTGTGTGTCAGCATTACCGATCCAGGGATGACACTTGAACACAGAGATTCGATCCATTCGGGTCGGGTCGCTACATCAGCTGCACAGGAATATTAAAGCATATATGGATGATATAGTGGTAAAAACCATGGATAAATCTACACTTATTGAAGATTTAGAAGAAACCTTTGCAAATTTGCGGAAGATCAACTTGAAGCTCAACACCGACAAGCATTTCCCGGCAGAGCTCCCTGAAGCCATTGGTGAGAAGCTTGCCGAAGAAGACACTATGCTAACTGGTGAGCTACGCTCTCCGGAAGGACCCCAGGTTCTTGCTGTCGAGGCAAGCGCTCCCCCATCAGAAGAGATGCCATTAGTCCTTGTCGTCGAGCCTCAAGCTCCGGCATGGGCACAACACATAGTCCAATTCTTGCAAACTGGAGAACTTCCTGATGATCCAGAGGAATCTGAGAAAGTGGCCCGGCAATCAAGTATGTACCAGTTTGTGGACAACATTCTGTACAGAAAGAGGCCTAATGGCATGAAGCTGAAGTGTATCAGTCAAGAAGATGGACTAGTGCTGTTGGCAGAGATACATGGAGGTGTGTGTGGCTCACATCTGGGATCAAGAGCACTTGCCGGAAAAGCTTTTCGGCAAGGATTCTATTGGCCCACCACCCTCCGGGATGCAACTGAGCTCGTCACCAAGTGTGAAGCATGCCAGTTCCACTCCAAGAATATGCATCAACCAGCTCAAGCCTTGCAGACCATCCCTTTGTCCTGGCCCTTCGTAGTCTGGGGGCTCGACATCTTGGGCCCCTTCGCCCGTGCTACTGGGGGCTTTGAATTCTTGTATGTGGCAATCGACAAGTTTACAAAGTGGCCCGAAGTGGAACCAGTGAGAAAGGTGGCAGCGCAGTCAGCTATCAAGTTCTTCAAGGGACTGATGTGTCATTTTGGAGTACCCAACAGGGTAATCACCGACAACGGCACCCACTTTACAAGCCGCGCCTTCATGCAGTACATCTAGAGCCTTGGAAGCAAGGTCTCTTTCGCCTCTGTTGCCCACCCAAGAAGCAATAGACAGGATAAAAGGATGAATGCTGAAGTACTGCGAGGGGTGAAGACAAGAACCTTTGATAGACTGCGAAAATGCGGCAAGCGCTGGATTGATGAGTTGCCGGTGGTTCTTTGGTCAATCAGAACGACACCAAATCGAGCTACTGGCCGGACTCCCTTCTTCCTGGTATATGGTGTAGAAGCGGTGCTCCCCATGGAACTCATATACGGGTCACCTCGCGTACTTGCCTATGATGAAGTAGAGCAAGAGCAGCTACGGCATGACGATGCCACGCTCCTCGAGGAAGATCATCTCCGGGCCGCTGTACGTGCTGCACGATACCAGCAAGCCCTGCGTCGCTACCATGGCCGCAGGGGTTCACGCCCAGAGCCTTGAGGAAGGTGACCTTGTCCTTAGGAGTGTTCAGTCCGCCAAGGGTTCAAACAAGTTGACACCAAAGTGGGAAGTCCCTTACCGGGTAGTACGTGTCACCAGACCTGGCGCAGTCCATTTGGAGACCGAAGATGGCACCCCAATGCAAAACTCATGCAATATTGAGCATCTTCGCAAGTTCTACCCGTAAGGCGCGGTTGCCGGGCCTTGCCCCGGCAACCTGTTTTGTACAAGCATAGTCCCTGGGACTTGTAACCCTTTGTACAAAGCCAGGCGCAGACCCTGTGCAAAGCAAATAAAACGAAGCGCTCTTTCATAAAAACTTGCATCATGCATTCATATTTACTTGAGCACAAGCCTATCATGAGAACTCTTGAGTGAGCTAATCAATATACAATGTAGAGCCATGTGTTACCCCCTCTCTTTGATGGTGACAGGTAAGTTTCTTCACAGTGGTTCTCGGAGGGAGAGATGAGTACAAGGCCATGCACTGATCCCCGCCAACTTCTTCCCTATCTAAAATGATAAGGAGGACAGCAAACAATGATAAGTTCATCCTAACACTCCGTGATGTGTTAACATATGTGAAACTTGTGCGTAAGGAGACCTTGTCGCTTCCGTCATCTGTGCTCCCATCTCTCGATTCGAACCCCTTCGATCAGGCTGGTTGCAGCAGCATTTGACGAGAGGTCAATAAGGGGCTAGCTTTCACCCACGCTCCTAAACCGTTTTGAACCCGTCAAACAAGGTTTTGTGGCGGCTGTGGTGAGGGCCGACAGGATGCATTGCTGGGGAGCCTTGTTTACTTGGTAGTATTGAAGGATCACCGCTCAGCATGTTTTGACACATGCACAAGTACCCGGCAAACATCTTTTTCCATTAATGCGTAGATAACAAGTACAAATCATAGGGAATACAAACTTGAGTAGAGGATTACATGATTTAAACTAAAGCTTAGCAAGTGCTTACATCTTTTGATTCGAAAAAAGATAAGTGCCCCGTAATGCCTTTCTTGTCCCTCTCCTCCTAGGAGTTGCGTCAAGAAGGAAAGAGGGCAAAAGGAGCGCCTGAGCAGAAGCCCAGCCTGACCCCGTCAGGGCCCGCAGGACGCAGCCTGACAAGATCGGGAGGGCGCCTTCCCAGGCAAGGAAGAAGAGGCCGGGGACAGGGAGAGCGGCTAGGCGATGCCCTGGTCACCCCCGCCAGGACTAGAGGAACGTGGCAAGAGGGATACCAGTAGGGAAGACGAAGCCGGAGTCCATGAGGAAGCCAGCCGGGGTCCAGCTGGAGGAAGCGATGACGACCAGGCCAAGCACCCCCGGCAAATCGCTCTGCCGGGGTCCAACTGCAGATGATGGTGCTGCCGGTGCCTAGCTGACGGTGACGGTGCGTCTGGCGATCAGCCGGAGTCCGAGTCATCGTATTCATGCTTGACGACCGGGGGCTCGGCGTCGCTATCTTCACCGTCAGTGTCCTCTTCATCGCTGTCGCTCGAAGAGGAGCTTTCGTCATTAGTCGAGCTCTCCGCGCAGCACCCTAAGTGAGTACCTGAATGCCCGAAGACCTTGATGAAGAGCAAATCAGCCTCCACCAACATGAAGCGGAGGACATGCTCTTCCGCCAAGTGGTGATCAATGGCGAAGATTTTCCAGCATCGCCTGAGAAGCATGACGTGCGGCGCGGGAAACTCAAGGTCCGCCCACGCCGCACCATTGCAGCAACCGCTCATGCGCAAGCCTAGCCTGAGCGGCTGCTCAATATCCATCATCCTGGCGAAGGGGCGAGGCAGCCACAGGCGGCTACGCGGAGGCTCGCACAACCTGACGATGAACTCCAGCGCCGTGTCTCCTACAAGGCCCGCCATTGGGATCGAAGCGGCTGAGGGAGGCACAGCCGAGGCACCACCGTGTCCGCCTCAGCCTCGAGTGCCTCGTCGACCCCGACCGCGCCCTGTGGCTTCGCCTTGCGCACTAGATCCTGCATCTACATCCGCGCTGCGGGCAGGAGTACGGTGCCGAGAGGAAGCCCTCCACTAAAAAAATCACTTCCATGATGATACGTGTTTGTCACAGTAGGTCACGTTTGCTGTCATGCATGTACATCCATGACGATTTTATGACAGAATCAAGATAGTCATACATGTGCTGTCGTAGAAGTGTTACATGACAATACCAAAATTATCATCACGGAAGTGTCCACTTCCATGACGATAAATGGCGCGTCATGGAAGCGCTTTCGTGAAGGGTAACCGACATGTGGCATCCACCGTAATGGGTCACTGTTAAGCTATCGGGTTCTATTTTGGATCCGATAACCCGTTAACAACCCGGACCAATGGGGATTTTCCACGTGTAAAATTCTCATTCGCCGGCGGATCCACGTGTCGGCTCAGTGTTGGGACAGACGTCATCCAACGAATGGACGGGACGCACCTATGATACGTCGACACATGGCTAGGCCCAACAATGGCCCATTCAGGTTAAAAGGCCGTCACGTTTGACCTGGTCAAAAGGTAAAGGCCCGGCCCACTTGAAGCCTGTTAATGGCCTGTTCGCATATAGCCCATTTACAACCCGCTAACTCACGGCCCATTGTGGCCTATCCGAATTAGGCCTAGTAGCATCATCTCTGCTGTCCAATATGTTTCCAGCCCATTGTAACTTCCGGCCCATGTATGGCCCATGACATCTTGGCCCATTAATGGCCCGTGGTGAAACTGGCCCATAATGAACAGTATATCGCTTTATACCCATTAACGACCCATTATTCCATTGGGCCGTTTCCAGCCCGTGTTATCTTTCGGCCTTCTAAGGGCCCATTTATTCTTGGGTTGATTTGCAGCATTCGATTACTTACGGTCCGTTACTGGCCTGTTCCGGTTGTGGGCCAAATTCAGCCCGTGGTTAAAGTCGGCCCGTTAATCCGTTGGGCCGTTTTCATAGCGTCATCAAATACGGCCCATTAACGACCTGTAATGCCTTTCGATAGAATCAAGCCCGTTATACTCATCGGCCTATTAACGGCCCGTTATGGTTGGCCCATGAACGGATGATTCTCACTCTAGCCCGTTTACGGCCCATAATGCAGTCCGTTATTGGCCCATCTTTGGCCAATCAATCATACGGCCCGTAGAAGGCCCATTAATTCTACAGCCCGTAGAAGGCCCGTAGGAGGCCCATGGTCACTACAGCAGATAGCAGGACCATGGTGGCAACGGTCCGTATGTAGCCCATGGTTATTGTGGCCTAGTTCTAAAAAATAGGTTATTGCGGCCACTAGCAAACCACGGAAAAAGAACTGCACTGACTACAAGCAAACAAATAAACAAGACAACAAGGAAATAAATAAGCAAGCAACTTACGCTAGGCTATTACGACTATTACACATATTACATCCACTGGGCATCGAAGTTCGCCACCAGTGCAAATATGGGGAACAAAGCAGCATATTACATACACTGGTTTTCAAAGTTGGCGACTAGTGCAAATAAACGCTGCAGCAAAATAAGTCCAGAACTGAAACCACTTCAGAAGAGCTCAAGAAATAATATCCTGGGTACCCAGCATGCTGGCAAGATGCTTAGCAAGCTTATTAACTTTCTCTTGTTTGGCGCTTAAATCCTCCAGCGCTTGCTGTTACACCAGAAAGTTTGCATCTGAATTCTGTAGGGACTTCCTCAGTCCTTCGGCTTCCCGTCGTAGCACATCTGATCAATGTCTTTCAACTTGAAGTTGAGACTCAAGAAGCCGAACTGATTCAGGCAGCGAGTTTGAAGAGCTTGTGCCAGCAGTAGTGGCCAGCAACTCGAACACTACATCAAGACAAGACCTTGGGGTTGTCTCACTGTCTTCAAGATAGTTTTTATCAGCTTTCTTGGAGACTGACAGGGATATCTTACTATCTTGAACCTTATCTACATTACTTCCTTTACCATTGCATAACGGGGTACTCTTCTCCAATATTTTGTCCGCATACTAAAAGAGAAACAAGCAGACACATCACAGGTTTACCATGTTGTATATGAAACTCATTTTGGTAAACCAGTTCAGTAGTAAGGTGGACAGGATAACATCATGAAACAAACATATATCTATGTAATATGGTCACTGTATGGTCTATATCATTTTACTTTATGTTGCCAAATCAAGTTAGAGACAGTTCAAATCATATCTGTTTAAGACAAAGCAGCATAGACAGAATATAAGTGTGGGAAACTACACAACACTAACAACACTTGTAATGTGCATGGCATGAGAAGATAACTGTTTATTCAATTGAAACTGAAATCAACATAGAGCAAGTTACAACAGCAAACCAGTTAAAGAAATAGGTTTAAAACATACCTGTTGCACCATTGGAGTTTCAATTGCATCCTTCAAATTTGAAATTAGTTGGTATGAGTAAATACAGTGATGCAAGAGCAAAGGAGTATGAACCATAGCTATGGAACCTGACCTGAGAACAATTCTTCTTTTGCTTTAAGCGTTGACTTAGGGTTCGGAGTGGTGGTCCTCATGCTTTGGGCACTGTAGTTGCCTTACTAACTGCTCATGTTTGGGTGCTCTGTGGTGGAGATGGTGCTGTGTCAACTGGAACTGGGTTAATATCTGCTGGCGTTGGGGTTAGAAGGGGTGTAGCTGGTTCTCTGTCCAACTGGGTAGTGGTACAATCTGCGTGAGTCTGAGTTATGTGTGGTGGGGCTGGTTCTTGGGCAAGTACAACCGTGGTTCTATCTGCATCGACGGGTAGCACGATCTTTTCTAAAGACCGTGTTTTTACTCCCATAGATACTGCCATCACCCCCTCCAATTCAAATGGCTGAGAAACAAGAAAAGTAATTGAATGTACAGACATTGTATGATAGACAGGTGCAATGGATAGTAGGGAAGAAAACATGGCATGAAATAATTCACATTTATGTTGTCTAACCAAACAGGATAGCATGACACAATTTCACATATATGATGGCTAATTAAACAGGATAGCATGACACAATTTCACATATATGATGGCAAACTAAACAGGAAAGAATGACATACTTCAAAATATGATGACTATGTAAACAGGATGACATGATATAACTATATGATGTGTCTATTAAAGTGGTTGGTATGCCATAATTCACATACATGCCGTCAATGGAAACATGATGGCATGATATAATTCATGGATAGAATGACATAATTCAAAATATGATGACTATGTAAACAGGATGAGATGATATAACTATATTATGTCTTTAGAAAATGGGTTGGCATGCCATAATTCAGATACATGTTGTCTATGTAAACATCATGACATGATATAATTCAAATATATGATTTATATACTAAGCAAGTGAGCAGAGGACAATCGCATATATGATGTGTCAACTAAGTAGATGACATTCAATATTGTGTATATGATGTAAAAACTAAACATTGCAAGACAACATATGCATGATATGAGTAATATAACCCTGCCAAGTTTGAGCATACACCCCAGGGGGAAAATAGGACTGGTCATCTGTCTCTGAATCCTTCTCTGAGGAGTTATCTATAACCAACAAGATATCTGCTTCAGCATGTAGCATTGTCTGCTCCGAAGACCCTGTTTTCACTCCAGATTTTTCCATCACCAATTCAAATGGCTGATGCATAGGAAGAGTAGTTGAATATACAAACATTGTCGACAAATGGAATACGTAATACAAAAAAGGATGGCATGATATAATTCACATATATGATGCTTGGCTAAACAGCATGGCATTGCATAATTCACATATATAATGCCTTGCAACAAGATAACATTGCATAATTCACATATATAATGTATTGCAACAAGATGGCATTGCATAATTCACATATATGGTAATTAGACACTAAACGGGTGGCATTCACACAAAGCATGTCTAAACTAAGCAAATGACATGGCAATGCAAGACACCATATGCACGATATGAGTAATATAACCCTGCCAAGTTAGAGCATGCACCTCGGGGCGGAAATAGGATTGGTCATCTATCTTTGAATCCTCCACTGAGGAGCTATCCGTAACCAGCAAGACATGCGCTTCGTCAGATAGCATTGTCTGCTCTGAAGATCTTGTTTTCACTCCAGATTTTTCCATGACCATGTCGGATGGCTGAGGCACAGGAAGAGTAATTGAATGTACTAACATTGTTGACAAATTTAATACATAATAAAAAAAAGGATGGCGTGATATAATTCACATATAAGATGACTGGCTAACAAGGATGGCATTGCAAAATTCACATATATGATGCCTGGTTAAACAAGATGGCATTGCATGATTCCCATATATGATATAGAAATTAAACAGATGGCATTCACACAATGCATGTCTAAACTAAGCAGATGACATATTTTATGTATAAAGTAAGCAATGCAAGGCACCATATGAATGATATGACCAACATCAGCATGCCAAGTTAGAGCAAAAGACCTCAGGGGGTAAATAGGAGTGGTCTGCTCCCTCTGAATCCCCCTCTGAACTGTTATCTTCCTCTTGATTACAGTCTGGAATGGGGGGAGGGGCTTGCTTTTGCGCCCACCATGGAGCGACATCCGCATGAAATTTTATTGCCATGCAAGGCTCGTCTCTTTTGCTCTACATGTTCAGTACCATTGTGTACAATAACTGACATGCATAGGAATAAAACATAGTGAGATTATGTAAGGAGTGCATGCACAAATCCAGAGTGATGGTAGCAAACTGTGGATAGACCCAAAGCCAATGATAGCAGGCAGATAATAGCTTCAGTTAAAAAATACAGATAATGGCTCCTTTAATGTTTGTTTCCACCCAACATGAAACTCATAGTAGACACCCGAGATTAACCAGATAGTAGACAGATAATATTGATTGCTGCCCCAATATGTACCCCACAACCATTTAAAAACTCAAGTTTGAGCATTGGTTTGGACCTAACTCAGAGTCTAATTGGTGAATAGGATGATAAAGTAGGATGTCATCATATTAAGCGATGCATAACGTAAGCAGACACGAAAGAGTGCGACCTCTCTTGCGGACCCGTGTAGTCCTCAAGGTCATCTGCTCAGTTGATGATGGTAATGCAGTTGTCATGGCTGTCGGCGGTGGGGAAGAAGATCTGAGGCGGCGAAAGACAGTCTGGAAGGCGGATCCCTGCTGTGCTGAACCCTTCTGTCGTTGGAGCAGCTGAGCTGGCGTGGACCACATCGTAGTAGGAGCGGGGCAAACCACACAAGGTTTTCTTTGACACATATCTGTAACAGAAGTAATTCTGTAAGGGCTTGTTTGAATTGGAGGATTCTAACAATGCAGGGATAGGAAATACACAGGAATAGGTTAGGAATGCACGTGCAAAACAGAGAATTAAAAAACACAAGATTTCTGTCAATCTGGGTGTTTGGTTCACAAGAATTGGAAGATCACAGGAATGCAAAGAAGCATGGTGAAATTAAGTCAAACCACAAGAAAATGTACAGTTATAATGCTATTATGCTACTATCTCTTAGTCTTCTGCTTCATGAATAGGAATTTGAAAAGGAGGCCAAGTGGATATTAAAATTCCTACCGTTTTTCTTTCCAGGAGACACTAAAGGAACAAATCCTATAGTTTTCCTTTGCTCCATTCCTTTGAACCAAATGCATGAATAGTAGTACCATAGGAAACTTTGCAATTCCTATGTTTTCCCTTCACTTTTCCTTTCAAGCACCGGCGATTCTAGTAGGAAGGCTTGAACAGGGAAAAGCCTACACTCC
This sequence comes from Thinopyrum elongatum, assembly GCA_011799875.1. Classification (NCBI taxonomy): domain Eukaryota; kingdom Viridiplantae; phylum Streptophyta; class Magnoliopsida; order Poales; family Poaceae; genus Thinopyrum; species Thinopyrum elongatum. Next base: position 669,738,847 of record CM022298.1, on the reverse strand, counting down.
AAAAATGTTTTTGTGCTACTTCTACTACTTTGGACCCAGGCCACTGCCCTACTAGCTCAACTCCCAGGCCCATCTACAAATGCACAGCTCAAACTCGCAGAAATAAATAATGATGGCTTTTGAGAGAGTCCATCACAGATAGGTAAGTTGCCTGGTACCTTACTACTTGTCATATAGTAGGAGAAACTAATCGTATTTCATGTAACTATGCGTGCTCAGTGGACAGTATATATAACATGTAGAGTAAAAAAGCGATGCAACAAGTGTACAACCTCTTTGGCGAAGCCATGTCGATCTCAGCATCATTGGGTTGCTCGGTGAGGATGCTCCGGCTGATGTGGCTGTCGGAGGAGGGGAAGAAGATCTTAGGTGTCTGGAGATAGAGCCGAGAGTACTGCTCCGCTGTGATGGAGGGTTTCATTGTTGGAGCAGCTCCCGTGAGTTGTACGATGGCGAGACTGAAGTAGGACAAGAGAGACAATGTTAACCTGAGTGGAATTCTAATAGCATCTCCAATAGATGATGTAAAATACATAACCACAAAGTGCTAGATGTAAAATACATCAGCCGCTCATCTCTGAACTTAACTGTCAAAACTGAATTTAACTTTCGAAACTGAATTTTACTGTCGAAACTGAATTTTGCTGTCGAAACTGAATTTTACAGTCGAAACTAAATGCACTAGTAGCAGAAAAAGCAGTAGCAGTAGCAGCAGTGCCTGGAGCAGCAGCACATGCGAGAGCCGGGGTAGCTGGTCATGTAGTAGCATCTTGGGTAGCAGCTGTAGGGGCTCGAGCGAGAGCCGGATCTACTGCTCATGCAGCAGCAGCGTGAGCAAGAGTAGAGCAGCAGCGCAAGCAAGTGCAAGAGCAGCAGCGTGAGCAAGAGCAAGAGCAGACCAGGCAGGGAACCGAGAGCAAGAGCAGAGCAGCAACGTGAGCGAGAGCCAAAGTAGCAGCAGCTCCTACTGATGTGGACGTCACCGCCAAGGGAGCGACACCGTAAAGGAAGTGGCCGGCGACGCCATCATAGATGGAGCCGCGCCATGGCGGCTCTGGACCGAGCGCCGGCAGCACCGTGAGATCGAATCAAGAAGAAAATGCAGCGATTAGTGTAGAACCTCTTTGGTGGCGCCGATTAGGCCTCAGCTTCATCGGAGGAATCGGTGATGGTGCTGCTCTTCCGGTGCTGCAGGTGAAGATGGCGGTGTGGGAACGGAGGTGGCACGAAAGATGAGGTGAATGTCGGGGCAACTCCTTGGAGGTGGAGGACGGGGTGGCTGAACCGGCGGGACGACGAGATCGATGACAGATCCTCATCCGGTGCGGTGGATGACGGACGTCGAGGTGTTATTGTGGACGACATTGTCGGGGAAGAGTCTCCGGCTGGGTGGCGGACGGATGAGGGTGTGGGGCTTCGTGAGTTTTTGTGGCCTCGGTGTACGAATGGGGGGGGGGGGAGGGGTGGGAGGGGGGAACCATGGCTTAGGGACGCGCTTGTCCGAAATGTGGGGTAAGTTACGAAAGTACCCCCACTGATTTGAACTAGGTGGTTCTTTCGGTTCAGGGGTATCACGGGAATTTTGCGTGTCAGGATTTCGTAGGAGGTGGGAGTTTTCGCGCGCATTGTAATTTTGGGATAGCAAGGCATGGGTTGAGATGGAGGGAGTTTTCGGAGCACAACGAGACAAAGATATCTCTTAAAATTTCAGGATAACTAGGCGTAGGTTGATGAGGCGGGAGTTTCGTAGCACAATAGACAGAGATGCTAGCTTGAAATTTCAGCATAACAAGGCGCGGATTGAAATTTCGGGAGAACAAGCTTAACATGTACAAAAGAAAGACAATTCACACCCCACTAGAGAAAGCCATGTCCTGTTTTACTATATTACTAGAAATGCCATTCAAAAACAACAACAAAAAACTAAAAAAATCAGGACAACAAGCTTAACGTGTACAGTACGAAATCAATTTGCACTTCCCTCAAAAATTAAAAAAAATAATTTGTACTATTTAGCATATGGTCTAAATTTGAGTACATTTTCCCTATTTGAATGGGATTGTACTCGGGTTAGTTATACAACCATCTAAATATTATCTTCACAACACATGACATGAATGTAGGAGTACTAAATTCCCATATAAATATGAACTACATGTACAAACGATCTCGAATTCAAATATATGTATACATTTTATGTTGAATTCAAATCATAGTACATGTATGCTCTAGCTAGATGTTCGGAATCTAAATCATGTATGATACTATGTACAATGGGTTTAACACGCACAACACACATACACACACACACACCCCATTTAGATATGTGCTGCGAAAGCCACCCATCATCTCCAATTTGAATAGTGTGTCCATGCATGGATGCAATGTGGCCAAACGATGCCTGCCATCGGTATCTCAAATTCAAATCAGTCTGACCTTGTTCAATGTGTATACAGTATAGCATGCTCATTTCAAAACCACACCATACATATCTCAGTTATATTCAAGCATGCATGGTTTTCAAACATCATGATCTCTTATTCAAATATTTGAATTCAACTTTACATTGATTATGACCTCACCTAGTCTTTTACACGCACATAGTCATCTTCTCTTTATAGTTGTACCACTAACTTTCTCTCGTGCATGCATGCACACACACTACCACTCAGCATTATCCATCGCACACATGCAATCTTTTTCTTCAGGTCGGTCTCCCATGCATGCACACACACACACACCTCCCCCTCTTCATCACTTCGGGCATTCTTTATCTCTCACATGCATGCGCAACGATCGATATTCCTCTATGTGTGTATATATATAGCTAGGTCTTTCCCAGTTTTCCACACAAACCGATCGATCTATATATCTAGTCAGGTCTCACCCTCTTTCCACATACACATCGATCAATCTACCTCTCTATATATAGGACTACATAGCTAATACACACACATTATCTATCCATCGTCTCCCTCTCATCATCCATGCCTTCCACTTCATCTCTCAGACACGCGCACAGTGGCGAAGACAGGGGCAGCAAGGGCCCTGGCCCCCCTAACATCACTATATTGTGGCTAATATGAATGTGATCAGTAGGTCAATTGCTGGAAAAATGGTTTTAGTTGATGAATTGGCCCTCCCCATAAAGGATTTGCAATGCTTGGCCCCCTCGCTCATTTAATTTTCAAGGCTCCGCCACTGCGCGCAACCGCGCACGTTCTCGCCCCCTCTCTTTAAATATCGATCCCGCACTTGTGCACTCCTTCCCAGTCTCCCTCCACTTGGCCCCTCGCACCATCTTCCAGCCCCCCATACCCCAGTGCTTGTACGCTCATAGAGCTCTTCCCTCTATCTGTCTCTCTCTATATCTTGTGCGGTCGACCCCTCCCCTCCCTTCTCGTATATCACCCTGGCCCCATGCACATGCATGTATGTATATAGGCCTCTCCTTCACACAAATTTCATTGACATGTATTCCCTCACCATATCTTAGTATCTCTCACACATACGGACTACGTGTGCGAAAGATAAGAGGTGCACACACGCACTCGTTCCCACATACAAACGCGCGGGTGCACGGTGGAGCACATTTGTACAAAAAATGAGCATGTAGAAAGGCTTTAGATGATGTGCCACTAGTCTATATCTATACCTCTATATCTATATGTATATCTATACCCCTATATAGTGTGTGAATAACTTTGAAAGATGGTCATTGGATGAAGCCAATCTGACGGTGCAGAGATGGCAAATCCGAGCACTACTTGACGTTGGATATCATCTACATTCCACCAGATTCTGCCACATGTACAATCTAGAAGACTCCAGGGTTAAACTTAAGCATAATGCACAAACCTCAAAACACAAGCACTTCTCCTTTGTTCTAGAATCTTCCATATCATAATTGCCCAAACTTGTTTTCTAGATGAATTGCCATTATTTGGTTTTAATTTATGCTTTACAACGCACAATTCCATGAATCTTAAAATAGATTAACTTTTTTTATAAAAACTAGTTAATTTTGAATGAGATGAACTATAAGAATTAAACGAACATCTACATCATGCATATATGACTCAAAGCTTACATGATATAGTGTGGTATTTATTCATAATTTGGTTGCCAAATCTGATGCGAATGCACGTGTACCTTACTAGTACTTCCAGTATGTACAAAACACGTAAATTAGAATTCCAATGGCATGCTACACAGTGTCTCTCCCTTTTTCAGTTAATATATTATGATTAAAATGATGTGGGGGGCATCCATGAAGCCACGTGGCACATGTGGAGGTATTGTCGAGACCTTCTTGCGTGGATTGATCACAGTGACGTGCTGCTGGTTCTAGAAGAATGTACTCGTCCTCTCTCACGCACACTGGCAGTACGTGCACAAAGCAAAGATGTGCACACACGCACTCATTCCCTCGCATGCACACGTGGGTACACGGTGGGACACATTTTTGCACGAAGATCCACCCCATGTGATAATTTGACACGTGTAAAGTCGTTCACTTAATTGATGGTTAATTAATACAGCGCATGCAAATTGAGTGGACGTGAGGGAGGAAGTAGTTGAGAATGACATTACTACTCCACTGCGTGCATGCGAGTAGTTAAATCATGGGTTACTACTTCCATTGGTCTCCTTCGTATTTTGTGCCAATTTTTGACCATAATTTTAAGTAACACAATATTTATGCATGTCATAAAAAGTAATATCATCGAAAACTATGTTCAAATGTGATTCCAATGATATAATTTTTGGTGACATGCATTAACATTTTCTTAGTTAAATTTTTGGTCAAAAATTGGCACAAAATAAAAGGGGGCCAATAAACCAGGACGCAGGCAGCATGATCAATTTTTGCCTGGGTTACTGTTGGTGGCCTTTGTATTTAAATATGGATGGAGTGGAGTAGTACTATCTTTATCTTAGCCTCGTAGGGCTCTACCAGCACCTACGCTCGCCTCCCCGCCTCGCCCACCGGATCCCGCCGTGGATAATCCCTTAGATCCTAGGATCCCACGGGCTGCTCTCTCGCTGTGGCCCGCAGCACTGCCGCCTTTGAGCAAAACCCACATGTGTTTTAGAGGCGATCCATTGCTCTGGAATCATAGATTGGTGGCGCCGGAGGACATGCCAGGGCTGCGTTTCAAGCGGTGGGCAACAAGGGCAAATCGGATCGAGGAAGCATTGCATCGATTGGAGACAAGTTCGAAGGAGCTGCGCCTGGCGAAGCACAAGGCGGAGGCGCAAGTCAATCTCAGGGGAGAGATGCTGAGGGATGTTAGCATCTGGCAGCGTCGCATTGATTCCGAGCTGGGGCTAATGGGAGAGATCATATTCACGGAGTCGAATGCAGAGGAAAGAACGCGCATGCCTGCGGGATGGGATGAGCAGCCGATGCAACTATTCAAATGGGCGTTAGGAGAAGCCAAATCGCGAAGCCAGCTGCGGCGGCGGCGCTGGGGATGCATCATTGGCAAGGTGAGATGCCCTCCTTCCCCGCCAGCGATGCAGTGACCTACTCGGTTGCTGCTGGAGTGAACTTGCGGCGCCATGGCGGTTTGCTACCGTGACAATCACTCCATCTATATGTATTGTATTTCTGTGAAAATACTTGGTTGTTTGGAAAAATATGGTAATTGATTTATCACAAGTTTTTGAATGCTTGGTCGTGACAATCACCCGAAGCCACAACCACAAGTCTCCATCGCGTAATACTTTATGGTCAGTCGCACCAACAGATGGTTGGTCGGACCCACGTCTCACCGAAGGGACACGCATCGGCTTGGTCTGACATGTACGACCAGTTACATCACTGACTTGTGCGACCGCATTTGAGCAGTAGTAGTACTTGAAATTTGTGTTCCAGGAAACTCATCGGGAGCCGTTTCGGGCCTCGAAACCAAAGCCATCAATTAATCTTTAGCTTGTTCCCATCACATTCCAAAGTAGTACTACCATGCTATAATTATGTGCAAACCGATTCACACCTACGTATCAATCCTGAACATGTTCCCACTATGCAGGTTTTAGTACTAGTGCTAGTAGGTTATAAAAAGGGGAACTACCTAGCCGAAAATTACTCTACCTTCCTCCTCATAAGTCTTTCTTGTTCGTCCGTCCTTGCCATGGCCGGTGTGCACACCTCTAGGTCGAGAACTACTAGTAACAAGGGAGCGGCGACCAAGGCCGCGGAAAAAAGAAAGGGCTCGCCGCCTCGCAGAGACCTCGAAAGATCTCTCACGGGCAGGCGAGGGCTCCCAGGAGCGCCCTAGCCGCGGAGGCGAACATGCCGAGCTGGCGGTGTTGGAATCATTATCCCTCGATGACATGCCCGCTCAGCTCAATAAGCAAAAGGAGTTGACCAAAGGCTTGGTGAAGCTGTTGAAGGAGAGCCTCGACGACATGCCCGCTGAGCTCAATAAGCAGGAGGAGTTGACCGCCGACTTGGTGAAGTTGCTGAAGGAGAGCATTGCCTCGGGTAAGAAGGCGACCGGTAAAATCCTGCAACTTCAGGAGGACAAGGCGAAGCTCCGCTACGAGCTCGACCTGCTGAAGGAGGAGAACGCTGGCTGGAAGAAGCTGCATGAGAAGAGGAGTTCCTCGGTGAAGATGCTGAACGCCCTCATCATGGAACAGAAGGAGGAGTTGGCGAAGCTCCGCATCGAGCACCCGATTGCTGTCAAGGTACGTAATGCGGCTGTGGAAGAGATGATGAACGCTCGCCTCGAGAAATCCCGCGTCATGGATAGAATGAAGAAGACGGCAGAGGAGATGAGCGAGGAGACGAAGGTCGTGGAGGCGATGAAGAAGCAGTTAGGACTCCACAGCCAGCAACCCTTCATGAAGTAGAGAGCAGCGCCCCGGACTTGTGTCTGCGTCTTCCTTTTTTTGGGGGGGGGGTGTAATCTTCCTTCTTCTTTTGCTCCTGTGTTTCTTCTTTTGCTTCGGGTGTTTCACCGCATGTGTCACGTTCTCCGCGAGGCACGAATAGAACAATGCTAACGATGAGCGGCGCCGTGGGATCGATGACTAGCAAATTAGATCATTTTTATCGCCATATCGCACTGGGCTGCCGTGTTTCGCGCTCCTCCATCGTACTAGTACTCCAGTGGAAAACTTGAGTATACCGCATGATTCTTTGCTCCTTCTCAGGTTGTCGGCAACATTTATACGAGCAGTCAAACCACAAGGCCCCACCTTCCAGTAGTAAAGAGCCATCAAATCACAAAGGCCCTCAGCTCTCGTGAAACCGACCAAGCGAGACTGCCCCGCCCTCTAGCCTTTTAAATGTACTTTTGTACAGTAGTAGTATCGATGGATTGCGCCATGGAGCAAAACTAACAAGATGAAATTAAAGGAAAAAGGTGGTACATATACAGAGTGCTCGTCGCCAAATTATGTATATAGTACTATTAAAAAAGCTAGTACGTGCTTAGATGGGGTGCTAAAGTCTATTAAAGAAATTAGCATACCTATTTAATTCTTTGACTACTAAACTCCTTCATGCTTTGGGTAAACTTATCTCATTTAAGTTTTTTTAGAATTACTTATCTCATTTAAGTGTTTTGCGTATGTGGCATGCTTAGGGCGTGGTTAATACTATAGCCAACTGCTGGCTATATGATGTTGGCCATATCATATATAGTACGTATATAATGTGAAGAAACGAGTGGTAGTACTACCAACTACAAGATGAACTGTAAGAAATACAAGTATGTACATACTGAAGAGTTAAAGTAACGAGAAAGAACATAACATAGTTCTGATGGGGGCTCAGCACAACACACCCCTGAAATAAAACTAAGTACCCTGAAATTAAACTAAGCAACTAATCCGGTAGACACTGCATTAGAACCACCATGAGCAACGACACTGCCACCTTACTCGGACTCCTCGTCCACGTCCTCAACTTCATCCTTGTCCCTCTTCCTTTTGGCTGATACTTCTTTGCTCGAACCGCACACTAGGCTCTCGCTCTTCATCCAACCCTTGTAGATATTGAAACAAAGGTAGGCATCCATTGCAGCATACTGGATGTGGTCTTTATCTATTAAATTCCACTCCCATGCAAGATGAAACTTGTGGTGAGGTTTCGTCAGTTTGCCGTATGAAGGATCAACCATGGCTCCTGCCAGAGTCAGCATTGAAGGCTGACGGGAGGACACCAGCCTATTCTTCTGGAGGTCGAAGGGCTAGCCTACAACAAGGCCTATCTGACCCAGGACTTGCTTGTCATTATGAAAGTCTACAATAAAAAATTTGACTCTGTCGTCTGCGAGGAAGTTCTTAAAATCCTTGCACTTAACATCGGCATGGCATATGTGGTAGACCAAGCACAAGTTATGCACGCAAACCTGGATCATGGCGAGCTTCTTCTTCTCTTCCTCCTTTAGATTCTTCTCTTTTCCCAGGACTGTGGTGTACTCAACATCTAGCCCAGTGACCCACTCATCACCATCTGACTTTTTGAACATGCGTTTGAAGCGAGCAAGGGATCCTTTCACCGTCGTGGAAGAACGGGTGTAGATGACATCGAACTCATCGCCGGTGATGGTTCTAACCTTGTACTCATCGCCGATCATGGAGATTTGGGACGCCATGGATTTTGGAGGAGGGTTAGGATTGGTGGAACTACTGTAACATGAAAGGACAGGACGACTCAGAGCGAACTGCCGTAATGTTAAAGGACGGCCGGGGACGAGTAGGAGCGATCTGCTAGCGGTTTTCCGATTGTAAAAATGCTGAGTGGGGTGTGCGAACGGCAGGGTAGTGGCTTGCCCGGTGGATAAATGGCTTCTTGCACAGTACTATGGGGGGCCAATTAGATGTCATGTCTACTAGACCCACTTCATAGGCCTGACAGTATAGCATCTGCGTGTTTGCATGTCATGCGTCGGGAAAATTACAGGTGATACAAAGCTTTCCATGCTCCCATGATACGGGCTTCCGAGAGCCCTTGGATCTGAGATCGAATGGTTGCATGGCGTGATTCTAGACCCATGGGTGAATATCCTATCCTGGAGGGTTATTTTGCAAATTTTCAGCAACTTAGCATGCGACCATTTGATCGCAGATCCAAGGGCTGTCTGCAGCCCGTATCATGGTCGCGCCTACCACGACCGTCGTCTCGCTCGCGTGGTCGCGCCTTTGGAGATAGACGGCTATAAATGAGCATTTTTTCCCTACTTCACATACATGAAACTACTTCGTCCGTCAAGGTGCGTTAGGCTATCTGATGTTGGCATGTCATACATAGTCATCACTTATAGTCACTCATACAACAAGGTTAGCTATAAGGTTGGCTATAAGAGTATTTTTTTACTTCTCTCTATCTCTTTCTTCATAGTATTTACTGCATTTGCCAAGGAGTAAGTAGCTAGGGTGTTGCACAAGAGCCCACTCCCACCATTTTGCCCATGTTTCTCTCCTCGACATATATGCAAAAGTGCCATGTAAGCGGGCTATAAGCCCATTATTGTAGAGTACTTGGTCTTAGCACCTATATACCATGGAGGTGGTCAAGGGAGACTCACCCCGGTCGTAGTGCCGCAGTAATAATGATAATGGCAAGTTAAATCATAGGGCCCCGCCTGTCCAACAGTAACAAGCCGTCAAATCACACAGCCCTACGTTTGCAGCAGTAAGTTCAATTCGCTACTCCCTCGTCTTCTCGCCTCTCCGTCAAACCAACTAGGCGGAACTGCCCCGCCTACCGCGCGGGAAAAGCCCCACCCTCGACTTTTAAATATAATTTTTTATCCATGGATTGTGCCATGGAGCAAAGCCAGAAGAAAACGGTGGTACACATGTATACAACACGTCCGTCGTGTTCGCGTTGCACCCCAGACAGTCGGTCGGTCTGGCACACCACTCACCAAATGGAACGCACATCCTATTGTGTTTGCACACACATGTGGGACTGCAATTGAGAATCGACCATAGGCACACTCCCCCATCCCCGCAAGGCGGCTGCGTTAATAGAAGAGAGAGATGAGCGATAGTACTGGAGCAATGCTGTACACACGTCGGTGCCTGGACGATCCCTGCACAACACGGGAGATCAGTTCGTCCATGCATGTGACCAGACTCTAGTAGATGGCTGGATTGGCTATCGTCTACGTATCATGCAGGCTGTGTTGTACAGGGCTGTAGTTCTGATGAGAAATCTAAAAAAAAGGTTTCTTGTCATCTCGCAATATTAGGTGTCATGTGTTTCGGATCACTGCGAGGGTTAAACAGCGACAACTGCGTTCCTCCAAGGCACTGGTCATTGGGGGCACATGCACAAAGACTACTCGGCTGCCATCTAGGTCAAGCCGGCTATGTTAATTAGGACATACATCAATGGACCCCTTTTCTATGAGTTTGTCTTTAATTTGAGCTTTGATCCTGGTCTAGTTTGTCCGTCGGGATTCGTGTTGTCTCCTTGGGGCAGTGAGGTTATGGTTTCTTGTCATGTGGCATTTTTGCGTGTTATATGTTAATCCGGTGCTTCAGATCAAAATGACGACATCTGCGCATCCGGGGCACGTGCATGAAGACTTCTCGACATTCATTGATGAGGTCAAGCCGGCTCCGGTAGAAAAAAGAAAACTACTCCACTATATAGGCCGGAGCCTCCACGCTTGCTTGCTTAGTGTTGCTCTCTTCACACTCTCTCGTCCTCTCCAGATCTAAACACGATAGCGGTGTCCACACTCTCTCTCTGCTCACCGCTGGTCACAAATTCGACCAGACCACCTCGGTCGGGGCAGGGGTGTAGGTACATCGTTCACGCGGTCGTCGACAGCGAGGGAGGAGACCAACAGCTGCCCGCGCGTCCCGATCAGTGGTCGTGCCATTCTCTCCGAGAGAGCACCGGCTCGAGAGGGTCTCCGACCCCTTCTTCCTCCTTGCCGTAGTGTGGGCAGATCCGGCCTCCGGCCGCCCACCTAGTGACATCCCGGCGACCCTCAGGTATCACTTCCTTCGAAACTGGCCTTGCTCTGTTGCCCAGCTCCTCACATCACTGCATTTATATCTTTTACTACTTCTCAGGCCCCCTCGTAGTTAGGATCGATTGGCTATTCGAAAGCCACCTAAATTTTTACTATTAAGAGGTAAAACTAGTTCATGCAGTCGAATCTAGTACTACTTGGTTCAAACAGGGAAGAAAGGGGTTGGGGGGTTGGGGGAGATTTGTTACCTGAATCTAGGACTTGGTCGAAAGAGGAAATAATGGGGGCGAAAAGTAGCAGAGACTGGCTATCCAACTGGTCTCTTGGTCTAATACGGAAATAAAGGGAAACATAGTACAAACTCGATATAAACCAATCTACTGGTTGAAAAAGGAAAGAAAGTGGGGATTGGGGGACAAGTCAATAGAGTATGTCCAGCACTAGATTTGTTGGCCTCACACAGTAAAAGGAGGCTATACCGAACAAAAATGGGACCAACCCAGATATCCTGTTTGGATGTTTGTTGCCCCGAGCCCATCTTATGTAATGCCACTGGTAAAATGTACTAGCAGTCCCACTATTCAAGTAAGGACACGTTAAACCAATGTTGTTTTCAATGTAATGCCTCCAGTAATATGAATCAGGCACTGTTTTTCATGCCCTGCTAAATTTCCCATTAAGATAAGTTGCTTCTTTTCATTAGAAATGCAACTGTCCTGGTTCGCCTACTCTCCCGTGCCCAAATACCAACTCTTTAGCAGCTGTTAATGTAATGTCGCTGGTAAAATGAAGCAATGGCACCATTAAAATAATGTCATATTTAACCGTTGTCATAGTTAATCCTAATGCCCACACTAATATCTAGCAATGCTGCTGCTTTAGAAATTACTACTATCCTTGTAGGATCGCCATTCAGATAAGGAACATGCTTCTGTTCATTTGATGTATGTTTCATCACTTGTTAGTCACCCTCCTTTCCACCTTTTTGTGCAAACAGAGATATACATTTCACGCTTGATCTTAGTTGAACTGCACAAAATGATATCCAAATTATAGTTGGACATTCCACGAGCTTCACGACCAACCTTGATGTTGCCCAATTTTATTGCAACTAATGAAGAAGAAGCTACTAGCTCATGGGACCAAGTACTTGCTAACTGCTTGATGGAAATATTGCTTCATTTTAGGTGAACTGCACAAAAAGGTCCCATGAATTGAATCATCCATGTTGGTGACTGGTGTCACCCCTTCTACGATGGCGTTGACTGCAGATATGGTTCCCATCACCAGGTATGTTCCCTTTTGGTCTGACCATTTGCCAAAGATCCTGCATGTTGACTCTGCTCTTGTGGTACTGTTTTGGCACTGCCGTGATAAAGCAGTAATGTTATTATTTTGCACCTTAATCTAGTGGCACTATTAATTTGAGGCAATGTTTTGGCACTGCTAGTCCCATTGATTTCTTTTTAAAATCAAAAGAGGTGGTTTCCTCTTATTTCATTAAAGAAACCCAACTATAGAGAACCATTATCTAACAACATCTCAGTGTAAATGGGCAATTATGCAACTACTACTAGAACGGACCAACTACTAGCAGGAGACAAGTTCGCCACATAAGCTAGGCAGGTAGGGGGACGCAGCCCCAGCTCCACCAAGTTTGGATTACAACCCAAAAGCTACCACAGAAACATCAGGGGGGAAGATAGGGACTGAAAGAGCCAGCTTCAGCATCCCAGTCTAAGCACCCCCGCCCTCCATCCTTGCGACGCACGGTACACCTCGCTTGCCACCTACTCAACCGTAGTGCCACTGATAAAATGAAGTAATAATACAGTTAAAATAGAGCTACTGTCCTCTCTATCATTTCATTTACAATGTAGACAAAGAAAGTGCTTCTCTTTGTTAGTATATGTTTCATCAACTAGTCCCATTGTTAATGTTTAAGTGTTTCTGCAAACTTGGGTGCTTAATTTTAGTTGAACTGCACCAAAATACAGATTGGAATGTCTCAAGGCCCCTCGTACTACCGCTGTACACTGATGTTCATCACTGGCAGAAGGTGTATCAGGGAGAATTGGGTCGGTTTCCAGTATGAGGCCTACCATATGAGGCGTCGCAAGGCCCATCTGGCCCTCGTAGCATTGCATACTGTGATACTATTGCAATATTTTCCCATTAAGAAAATGAAGTTTCTTCTATTTATTAGTGTATGTTTCATCAACTAGTGCCACTATAATGTAATCATGCTTTTTCATTATCTGTGCAAACAGGGTTATTCAGGTGCATTTTGGTGGAACTTCACAAATGTACCGATGGAACCGACATATATGCAGAGTGCGATGTGCCAAGTAAAAATTACCGACACCAACCATGCTCCATCTAAGCATTGGCATCCACCACTGGTGGGATGGGTGGCGCTCTCTGTGGACGGATCTTTCTCAACTCAGGAGGGCCGCGCATCGGCCGGGATGGTGCTACAAAGGGAGAATGGTTCAACGATATTTGCGGCCTACAGGTATATCTTCAACTCTAACGATGCCTTAGAAGCGGAGATTCATGCTTTAATGCAGGGTATGGCACTGGCCATTGAGCATTCGGATATGTCTATCATTGTCCAGTCAGATTCTACAAATGCTTTAGCCACCATTGAGGGGGATACTTTGTGTAGGTCGGCCTACGGACACTTAGCTGCGGAGATTAAAGCTCTTATGGTTGATAGAGAGTTTGTTTGACTGAAAGTTAGTAGAGATTATAATAGGGTATCACATCAACTGGCTCTTTATAGCCGTACCAATGCTTGTACTGCAGTATGGCTGAACTCAAGCCCGCCAACCTGTGAGGACTTGTTAGCTCGAGATTGTAACCCGATCATTATGGAATAAAACTCCTTTTAACCTCGCAAAAAAAAAACAGAGTGCGAGGTGCCAATATCTAACATAAACGTGGCTTGGAAAAGCACAGATGCTCGGATGGTTCCTCAAGTTCTTAACGACCCACTGCAGAATATTTTAATCTGCCGGTGTTTTGCTTGCACTTTACTTTTTTTAGGGGACACTTTACTTGTTTCAGTGTTGCAGCAAATCCTCTAATCAAATATCAGTAGCTTATATTGGCACTTTTCTAGGGAGTACTCTTTTCTAAAAGAAGCACCAATCGATTGTTTTTATTTGTACACATTGTCAATACTTTGTTTTTGGTCCAGTACTTACCCGTATGATTTTCATTAGCCGTCACACTGATTGTAAGCATGAGCAGATGGAAGATTAGGTTAGTGCGAAGCTTACCTTAAACCCTACCACCGACGTTAAAAGGAGGCGAGCAGCGAGGGAACCATGGAGAACAATGGGGAAGCAATGTCGCGGCATCCGACCTCCTCTTGCGGTTGGAGAACGAATACTCCTGGGGCTCCGGCTGGCACTGCACCCTCATGAACGGCACACCTTACTCGATCGATTCGTTATCCTCTGGATGCTCGACCTTGGACCTGTATGCCCACCACCTCCACCTGACTTTCGCCTCAGGCAAATCTATCTGCTCCATCGCTCAGAGGAGATACTCAATGAACTCGAAGAACTGCGGCGTGACTCCCACCGGGGAGTACATGGCTGCCCTCATCGCCGCCATCTCGCTCTTTCTCATACATTGCCACATGGCCCTCACCGTCCTCGAAATCTCCCACTCGTTGTTAAACCAAGTAAGGATCTCCTTCAACTAGGCTAACTTTGCCAGGTCGCCGCCGGCGATCTGCCCGATTCGGTGCTGCATCCTCTCCATAGATGTGCTTCTGAGAGGTCCGGTGCTGGCTTTGGAAGATGGGAGGAGAGATGTTGGTCTTGCAATGGAGAAGAGGGAGAGGCGAGACGGTGGTTTTGCAATGGAGAAGATGGAGAGGAGAGGGGGTGGTTTTGCAATGGAGAAGAGGGAGAGGCGAGACAATGGTTTTGTAATGTAGAAGATGGAGAGGAGAGGGGGTGGTTTTGCAATGGAGAAGAGGGAGAGGAGTGTATGGCAGCGATTTAGGATTGGACGAGAGGGCCAACGCGCTATGACTGGATCAAAATCAAAATCAATTTACCCTTCAATTAAGAAGCGACCCCACATTAACTAGTCTCCCTTATATTCTGGGTCATATATTGACCATGATTTTAACAAATAAAATATATGTTATACATTGCAAAAATAATATAATTTGAAAGTACATCCAGATCCGAATTAAACGATACAATTTTTGATGACATGCATTCACATTTTGCTTGTCAAATACAATACGTGGTCAAACTTCGACCCAAAATATGCAAAACAAAAAATACTTACAAGACCACCGCTGCTCCTCTCCTCTTCCATTTCAAAACCACCGCCACTCCTCTCCTGGTCCAATCCAAAACCAGCGCCGCTCCTCTCCTCTTCCATTCAAAAACCACCGCCACTCCTCTCCTGTTCCAATCCAAAACTAGTGCCGCTCCTCTCCTCTTCCATTAAAAAACCACCGCCGGCTAGTGAAGGTGTCGTGGAGAAGTAGATCGATGGAGGAGTACAACCGATACATGAGGACCGCAGACGGCGCCCCTTTGAAGCTAGCCAGGATGTTGGAGATACAGTCTTGGTTTGACAACCAGGACCAATTAGCGGTGACGGCGACAGCGATGGCCAAATATCTGGAACAGAGCGAAAAGGCGGCAATACTCCCGGAGGGAGTCACGCGGGAGTACATAGAGCTGCTCCTCTGGGCCATGGAGCAAACAGATTCACTGAATCCGATCATGAGGCAGCGGTGGTGGGAGTATTGATCTAAGATGGAGCATCCACCAGAGATTGAAGGATCGAGCATCTACACGGTGCCGTTTGTGAGGGTACTGTGGCAGAGCGAGCAGGTGGAGTCTTTGTCGACCGAACCGAACTACAAGAGGAGAAAAGCAGTTGGCGCGACGATGCTTCCCCGCCATCCTCTCCCTCGCCATTCACCTCGTCTCATGGGGCGGCTATCTGCCATCGAGGAATAGGAGGGGACTGCCCCCCAAATAGTCTGAGGAGGATCTTAGGGTTGTTAGTATTTGCAGGTTGTGAATTGTGTTTTGTGTTGTGTATTTTGAGAGTACTTTCAGATATGAATGTCATTTGAATTTCAGATTTGCAGTATTGAGCATATGAAGTATTTTATGAATTCTAGAGATCTATTTTTAGCACTTTAAAAAATGTAGTTTCATATAAAAGTGCAGACAATGTGAGTCTCAAGGAAGAAACTGCAAGTTTCAGTTTCAGATAAGAAAATGCAAGTTTCAGAGGCGGAGCATTTATATTAACACGCCCTTTTCAAACAGGGACAACATCATGTTGGAAGTTCTATTCATGGTCAAAAATGGAACTACCAGCCAGTTAACATCATGCTGATCAACATTCATGCATATGACATCTTCATATGATGCACAGTCAAAAAGATATGCTATTTTCAAAATGCCCACACAATGTTGAGTGTGCGAAAAATAGAGAAACCGAGGAACGAAGTTTTGGCAAGTGTTGGAGGTGGTGTTCGTACATGAAAATAGGCACCCACATGTCAGAGGCAGAGGCAAAAAATTGGGGATATTTCACTCTATCAGGTGGAATCGAACCCGGGCAAAGCAGCGGTTGGGGAGTGGAACTTGGCCAGTGGGCTACTCCTGTACTTTCGCTAGAAATTAGGCACAACATCTACCACTACTATAGCACGTTTTCCCCGGCTCCGGTGCGTTCTTGTACGGCGCCTGGATGTTATCCTCTGCCTTTGTGCGCTCGCCGCGGCGCCGCTGTCTGCCGTTGTGAACATGCTCAACAAACGAGAGAAATCTGGAGAGGACTGTACATGCATAGGCAGACAGTCGGGACCCACCAGGTCCATGGCCGTACGCAAGCAAGTGCCTCATTGAAAAAAATACTTCCTCCTAATGCTATACTGACGTTGGGGCCCATGGGTTTGTTAACGTAGTTACTAAAAGAGATAAATTTACATTGAAGCCAGTCATCGGGGAGCTGGCAGGTATCATTTATTATTAGTGGGCCAACAAGTACCAGCTGAGTTGTGGGCTGTCTAGTCTAGGCTTTCTTTTTCAACATGCGCAACCCACGATATGCCGGTTTGTATTTTTTTGAGGGCCGTCATGTATCGACCGGCCTATGACCCTCCCATCCTAGGTTTTATTTTTTCTTAAACATCCGCAGCCCAACTTATGTATTTTTTTGAAGAAAACGCAGAGGTATGTTCTATTTTTCTATATAAGAATAGGAACGCCAAGTCTAACTTATGTTTCCCTTCTAACTATATTATATATATTTATATTATTTTATATGTTATTATATATTATTGTTATTATCATCATATATTTAACAGATACTTACATATATAAGAAAAAAATATCCCACGTCGTATTAACTTATAAAAATAAATTTTTAACAATAATATCCTGGGTTTTTTTACATTAAGGCATTGAAAATCCTGGTGATTGTGTACAAAAGCTTGGTAAGATTTAAGGACCATTGTAATAATAAAGCACTTATTATTTAAATATATTTATAACAAAATGCTCAGCCCCTGTTTATTTTTTGATAACATTGCTGTGCCCAACCCAACATTATAATTAGAACCAGCCCAGCAAAATCGTGTATTTCGAGAAAGTGCAAATTGGCTGTAATTTTTTAGGAAAAAAATAAATGGGCCGCATTGACGCTACATTATTTGTTCACCCAGGCCGGCAAATTCGTGTATTTCGAGAAAGTGCAAATGGGCTGTAGTTTTTTAGAAAATATAAATGGGCTGCATGGACGATACATTATTTGTTCACCCAGCCCAGCAATGGACTGTAAATTCTAAAAAAATGGGTTGAATATGTGCCACATTTTTTGAAGGCTGAAATGTGGGCCAATAGGTCGAAGCCAATGCAAGGCGTTGTCAACTTAGTCAGCAAATGATTCTGACATTGATAGCCATTGGATTTACATCCAACGGCTGACATCCCTCTTCAATCTCTCATCTTCTTCCTCCAGCGCCGCCGGGACCACCTGCTCCTGCCTCCGGCTGCTAGCAGCTCTGCTTAGCATGCTTCGCTGGGAAGCACTACCCCACCGCTGGCCAGGCCATCCCAACACCCCTCCACACCTCCTGTTATTCTCCGCCGACTGCAGAACCACGCCGCACCAGAACTAGTTAACCCTCGTACACCTCTCCGTCTGCGACTCCACTGTCGCGTCTTCCCATCTCTGGCTCGTTGCTGTCCGAGGCCTCGCCGTCGTCCACCGCCTTGGTGCGCTCGGCGCGGCGTGGTCAACGTGGTCAAGGAACGAGTTCCATCGAAAAGGACTATACGTGGAGAGGTTGACAGCTGGGTCCACGACCGCAGCAAGGAAGTGCCTCCTTATTACGCGCAAAATAATGATTCCTCCACCTGACAGCGGGGACCCAACGGAAGGGCCTCTGTATTTTGCGAAAAAACATTTCCCCCTGACAGCTAGGACCCACTAGCTACATCTTAGCACGGAATGAAGTGCCTTCTTACCCCCTGACAGCTGGGACCCACCAGGTTGAAGCGAAGGTAGCATTATCTGTCTGGCCACGAACGTGTACGTACATAGCGAAGCGGTTGATCGGTCTCTCTGCAGTGATGTACTGTGGCCGAGTAAGGACCGACACGTGTTGAAGTAGAGGTGCCGACATAGCATGTCACGCAGTCATGTCTATATCATGTACACGTACGTACATCCACGCTGCATGATAGTAAATACGGCTACATACATACATCCGGGCGGGGTCTCTAACGCGTACATCAACGTCGTCCTGTTCATCGGCAGCCAACCGGCTGGGTCGGAACGAAGTAAACAACATCGCGTGTTCATCGGGAGCCAACCGGCTTGGGCGGAACAATCGAAACGAGGTCTGGCGTATCGCAGAACGTAGGAAACGGCCTTCTATTCGACCGCGTACGGTCGAAACGGGGTCCTGTTCATTGGGAAGGGTCTGGCATACCGCAAAACAGAGGAAACAGACTTCTGTTCGAGTGCCTACGGTCGAAACGGGGTCCTGTTGATCGGGAGGGGTGTGGCGTACCGCAATACGGAGGAAACGGACTTCTGTTCAAGCGCCTACGGTCGAAACGGGGTCCTATTCATCCACCGTCTACTGCCTCGCTCCAGCCTCCACGGGCTACTGTTCATCCACCGTCGACTCCCTCAAGCCTCCACCTGCTACTACTCATCCACCGCATCTTCCTCCTGCTTCCACCAACTACTGTTCATCCAGCCTCCAGCGGCTATTGTTCATCCAGCCTCCATGGGGTCCTGTTCATCCACCCCCAACTGGCTGGGGTACGGCGGCCTTCCTCGGGGTCCTGTTCATCCAGCGGCAACCGCCTACTACCATAGGGTCCTGTTCATTCAACCCCCACCGAGTAATTTTCATCTACAGCCAACCAACCGGCTCGACTCACCACGTCTCGACTCGTTCTATACGTACCGCACGCACGGTAGCAACGGTCACTGTTCATCGAGAGGCAACCCAACACCGGCTGGCTATGGGGGCTCAATCGGCTTCAGTAAGCAACAACAGTGATTGATCGCTCGGGTTCAGTTAGCAGCAGCAGCGAAGGAATCGCTCAGGTTCAGTCAGCAGCGAATGAATAGCTCGGGTTCAGTTAACAGCCAAGGGATCGATTGGTCAGGTTCAGTAATGTAGCTAGTGCGATCGCTCGGGTTCAGTTAGCCAACGCCTCGCACACACGCGCGTACACGAGAGAAACGAGCAAACCACAATGCATCGCTCGGCCCCGACCACCCACCATAACCGGGAACTCCCCGATATTTTCCTCGCCCTCGCTTCTACCACGATCTTTTTCGTCATGGACGGCCCAAAGAATGTCATGCAGGTACGTCCCCGGCCCGCCCAGGATGAAAAGCCCATTTTATGTCATGATTTTTTGTCATAGAAGTAGGAGCCTACCACATCTATGATGATACGTGCTTTTGTCACAATTATCGTCACAGAAGTGTCATAAGCATGACAAATTTTTTTTTGTTCGGGCCGAAATTTCACGGATGTGTCTTTTTTTTGTAGTGCTCGTCGCCGCCGCCAGAGCCCGAGCCCGAGCACGACCCCTTGCCCTCGTCATGGTGGAGAAAGAAGCAAGGAGAAAAAGGAGAAGGTGCGTGGATGAGCATCTCCATCCCCCTCACGCTCCCTTTTATAGCGGGGCGGGGCGGGAGGCTAGCTCTCCGCTACCCTAGGGCAACCGCCCCACTCCTCCAATCCGGTCCGACTGCGCCACCAACGGCGTCCAGATTCCCCAGGCGCCCCTCTATGCCAATCCAAGGCACTACGCCTCCTGCCATGGCACACGTTCCCGTGCCCTGCGTATCCACCACCAACCCTGCGCAATGCATGCAGCGCGCGTGGCGGAAACGGCAGGCGTAGTGGGCGAAATAAGATGACGGTTACCCCCGTATCACACGCGGGCGACCTAACTTACCCCCATAACGTGGGCATCTTCTGGTCTACTGCATGGGTGAACCCGTGTCGTCTGGGCATCGCACGCCTTGCGAGAAGCCCGGGGGTTAACTCAATTCCCATTTAATGAAGCAGCAAAGAAGATCTCAGAAGAAAAACACAGATTCTACCACGGCAAGGCATGGGTGCTGGCCTGTGCATTGTTTGGGGCCTACCCCAACGATGCCCGACAGCACGTATGGGCCAGGCCCGGGGGCTCCCGTTGGTGCAGCAAACACTCATATTTGCTAACCGAACTCATGCATAGGCATGCTGACGATCGTACATCCAGTACCAGTGCACCACATAAGGATAAACCAGAGAAGCCACTCTTCGTGAGATCAAGGAGAGCATTAAGAAGAATAAGCTAGCAAGAAGATCACCTCGGGGGGGGGGGGGGCCTCCCTTGCCACGCAGGAGAGTCTGGCCAAGTCGAGGTCACGCCTGAGGACTAGTCTAATTCATCCCCGGCAAGGCTTGCCGGGGGGGGGGGGCGCCAAGACCAAAACCCGCCAGGCTTCTTGCCGATAGGTTTTCACCAAGACGCCACCACTCCACCTCACCGCACCCAAGTCACTAATCAGTGCGGTGTTAGCTGTTAAGCAGCTAGGTGGGTACGTTCAAGCACGTGGTAGCATAGAAGAGAAGAGATTAGCTTTATTGACACCCGTCCAGGAGGCGTGTCAAGCTAATAAGGAAAGGACTATGGATAAGCGGCGTGGCAGGCTTGCTGGGTTTCAAACTCAGAGCGACACCTAGCAGTGCATTTAATGCACTTTGTCCTAAGTGTCAGAGTTAGGTATTATAGCATTGTTCGCTATCTAATCACACTCAAATGACTATTTAGCCACTATGGTCGCCCCTTAACCTATAAAAGGAGGCCCGAAGCAACCTAGCAAGGGGTTCGAATTTTAGATCCCTCAACGCTTGTACCCACACGCTGCTCTTCCTGAGGCACCCTTGTCGGGCTAGGGCACGTTGTGTCTTCATGTTCCTCCAGATCAATCCACCATAGCAGGAGTAGGGTTTTACGCTGCAAAGTGGGCTGAACCAGGGTAAAAGAGAGTTGTCCATCGCCGTGCTGTCCCCTGCTGTCCCGTGCTATGCAACGTGGCCGCCCCCATGCCGAACCCCAAAGGGGCACCCCTGCCCCATAGGTGATCATGCTTCCACACCGAAAAAGTTGGACAAGGAAGACAATGTAATGAGTTACGGTTGTGTATATTTTCCTGGAAGTTATATTGTTATGGATCCTCCAACATGTGGTGTTTGCTTAGGATCTTTTGCTAGCCAAAAATCCGTACTAAGTACAGATACTACTTGTGCATCCAAAAACCATTAAACCCAGTTTCTTGCCATGAGTGTCCACCATATCTACCTATGGATTGAATAAGATCCTTCAAGTAAGTTGTCATCGGTGCATAAAGCAATAAAAATTGCTTCTAAATATGTTTGATCTTTTATTATAAGGGAAAATAAGCGTTGTACAAACTTGTGATGGCAAAGTAATAAAAGTGACGGGCTGCATAATAAAGGTTGCTATCATAAGGGGCAATATAACATGACGTTCCTTTGCATTAAGAGCTTGTGCATCCAAAAATAAAAAGCGCATGACAACCTCTGCTTCCCTCTGCGAAGGGCCTATCTTTTACTTTTCAGTATTTACTTTTATGCAAGAGTCAATAGTATGCATTCTCATTTCAACCTCAATTATTCTCTAGTTGGCAAGCATCATGTGGTGGCAAAAGATCTAGGCACATATGGCCAGTCAATATTTGATCATGAATTATTATTATTGACAAGTATCTCTATGATAAATGAGTTGGGAGGCGAACCATTAAGCCCCTATCTTTCTCTGTGTTCGATGGATGCCATTTGTTCTAAAAATATGCTTTGAGTACTAGCAATCATAGAAGACTACATGATGATTGAGTATGTGGAGCTCTTACTTAGACTTTGTTGAGAATAAGTTGAATTGCAATTGTTTGGTGACTAAGAACATAGGTTGTTAAGTTTCAAGAGAAGGCATTGTTTGAAACGTAACATGTGAATTGATTGCTACTTTATCATGAAGAGTTTTATGAGAAAGAGTTGGTCTTATGATGCTAGGAAAATTGATTGAAATTATCATTGATCAAACTTATGCACTATGCTAGAATTCACACTTCATAAATTATTTATTTTATCATTTACCTACTCGAGGACGGGTAGGAATTAAGCTTGGGGATGCTGATACGTCTCCAACGTATCTATACTTTATGAAGTATTCATGCCATGTTTACAACAATTTTATATGGTTTTGGTATGATTTGAATGAAACTAACCCGAACTGACGCTGTTTTTAGCAGAATTACCGTGGTGTTGTTTTTTGTGCAGAAATAAAAGTTCGTGGAATTGGACAATTTTTTTGGAGACTTTTAATGGAAAAAATGAAGAATATCGGAGCAAAGAACCACTGGAGGGGGGCCCCTCCTGCCTGCAAGGCACCAGGGTGTGCCACCCCCCTCTGGCGCGCCCTGGTGGGTAGTGGGCCCCTTGAGGCCCATCTCAGCGTGAGACCGACGCCAAAAAATCCTATAAATACAGAAACCCCCAGAAATAACCCTAGATCAGAAGTTCCGCCGCCGCAAGCCTATGTAGCCACGAAAAACCAATCTAGACCCTGTTCCGGCACCCTGCCGAAGGGGGAAATCATCACCAGAGGCCATCTTCATCATCCCGACGGCCACCATTCACCCTCGGGGCTGAGGGTTTGTACTAGTAGCTATGTGTTTGATCTCTCTCTCCCTCGTGTTCTTGATTTGGCACGATCTTGATGTATCACGAGCTTTGTTAGTATAGTTGGATCATATGGTGTTTTCCCCTCTCTATCTTGTTGTGATGAATTGAGTTTTCCCTTTGAGATTTCACTTTGATCGGATTGAATACTTTGTCGGATTTGACAGCACTTGATGTATGTCTTGGCACTCAACTCGCGGATTCCCGAGGTGACATTGGGGTAATTTATGCATAGCGGTTGATGCATGTTTTCGTCCTTGTTTCTCCAGTAGAAATCTTGGGTCACTCTTTGAAGTTCTTTGTGTTGGATTGAGTATTATGAATCTGAAATTGTTTGATGCATATCGTATAATCAACTCACGGATACTCGTGGTGACATTGGAGTATCTAGGTGACATTAGAGTTGGTTGATGTGTATCATATGGTGTTATTTTAGTACGAACTCTTGGGTTGTTTGTGACACTTATAGGGATAGCTCGATAGATCGATTGGAAAGGATAACTTTGAGGTGGTTTCGTACCCTACAAACAATTTCGTCTTATGTTCTCCGCTAGATAAGAATTTTGGAGTGATTCTTCATCGCACATTGAGGGATGGTTATATGATCCAGTTATATTAGCATTGTTGAGAGATTGCACTAGCAAAAGTATGAACCTTAGGCCTCATTTTCGAGCATTGCAATACCGTTTGTGCTCACTTTTGTTACTTGTTACCTTGCTGTTTTTTATTGTTATTATTACAAAAATCAATATCTACTATCATTACTACACTTGAATCATCATCTCTTTGCCGAACTAGTGCACCTATACAATTTACCATTGTATTTGGTGTGTTGGGGACACAAGAGAATTTTTGTTATTTGGTTGCAGGGTTGTTTGAGAGAGACCATCTTCATCCTACGCCTCCCACAGATTGATAAACCTTAGGTCATCCTCTTGAGGGAAAATTTCTACTGTCCTAGTAAACTCTGCGCTTGGAGGCCCAACACGAGTCTACAAGAATAAGTTGCGTAGTAGACATCAATTGCTTACCGTGGAAAAAAATTCGAGGCAAAATGATGAACTCACATCTTCATTCAAAGGAAATTGTGCTATTAGTTGATGTAAATGTTTGCAAATAGCAAACGGTTCATTCATGAAAGTCGTGTGCCTACCAAACCGTGGCCGATGACCCCTACTACATGTGATGTGAGTCGTGCGTTCTGATTGGACAGAACCCAAACCGCATGGATCGTACGCCTGCACCATTGGATGCTCCCAGATCGAACGACAACCCTCATCCCTTTCATCACCACATGCAGTTACAGTTAGGACTTGATTTATATGCACTAATTGCATGGTAGATGCAAAAAATGCCTTAAATATAGCAAACTATCCCTGAAATGCGCTAGAAAATCAAACATAGGGTATAATGGTGATTGCGTACCATGGAATTTATTTTGAGGTGAAATAATGAAGTCACCGACAACTGGAGTTTGAATTGCCACGTCTCCTTTTGAAAAATATGACCCTTCTTGTGAGATGCTCCGGTTTCCATGGGGCGATCATCAAAATTTGTGCCAAACTTTACCAAAATTTTCCACGGGGTCGTGAGAGCACGCCACGGTGACACTACCGATTTGCGTGATTTTCGGACTCTATCTACATTTCCTGTAATTAAAATACCAACAAAGCCTACGCCGGTGGCCGCCCCTCGCTGCCGAAATGTTTGAGAATTCTTCCTGTTTCTCGGACAATGAATGAAAACTAACAAAGATACACAGAAATGATTTGTACACCTTCTTTGCTTACACCCACATATAGCTGCAGTAGGGTTTTGATTTATATGCACTATATGCATGGTAAATGCAAATA
Source organism: Thinopyrum elongatum (assembly GCA_011799875.1). Classification (NCBI taxonomy): domain Eukaryota; kingdom Viridiplantae; phylum Streptophyta; class Magnoliopsida; order Poales; family Poaceae; genus Thinopyrum; species Thinopyrum elongatum. Next base: position 669,713,759 of record CM022298.1, on the reverse strand, counting down.
ATGGCTTAAATATAGCAAACGAGACCTTAATTGCTCCAGAAAATCAAACCTAGGGTATAATGGTGATTGCTTACCATGCAAAAAAATCAAGGCTAAACACTGAACTCACGTCTTCATTTCAAAATTACCACGTCTTCATTTCAAATGAAATTATGTTGTTTGTGCACACGGGCACATAGAGGCAACCGTTCGCATAGGCCTTTCCGCGCGGTGACCGGTGCTCTTTTTTTTCACTTTTTCACTGAAGCCACCAACATCCCCCCACCGCCCGCCCCTGTTTCACTCAATAGTCCGCATATTCTACCCGAACTCCATCGCCAGCTCCCCCTCCCCTAGATCCACACCAAAACCGTTTCTGGTGCCAGCGTGCTCAACCCGACTGTATTCCCGCTCTTAGGCGTCAACCCTACCTTCACTGACATTCCCAACACCTGGCTGCCCGCGCCTTGCCGTCTTCGCTTGCTCACCAGCCGCCCTCGAGAGCATATCGATCCTATATTCCTCGCCTTTCCTGCCGGGTTCGCAAAAAAACCTATCAGTTACTACTCTCCATCGTGGTGAGGCATATTTTCTCATGAACCCTCTTCCTATTTGGTTTTCTATGTTCCCAAATTGGCTATAAAATAATGGAGAGCGTATATATGTTCATTATCTACCTTCCTAACTAGTACATATAAGTTGTATTTGTTCCAATTAGTTATTGTCAATTTATAGATCGTGGGCGCCCGAGTCACACAAAATGAACAAATTAGCCATACATTTTCCAAATTATTACATGACATGTTTAGACAGCTTGCTACAAAGTTGTTAGCCTTTTGCTTATCTCCCTTTTCTGAAATTCGCATGTATTCTTTGTAGATGTCGAGTAGCAGCGATAGCACTCATGCTTCTGGCGATGTGTCTTCATATGAGTCCGACAACCCTAGGTCTCTAGCAGATGATCATGCATCAAGTAATCTGGAACGGGATAGAGCTGCTGCAATCACCCTTCCGGTCTAGACACAGAAGAATGATCCAAGAAAACCCACACACCAGCCTAAAGGTGTATATGAAGTAACCGACATCGATTTAAAGTCTTGGGCTCCAACTAAACCAAATAAAGCATGCACGAGGTTCCGGAGTGTGTGTGGATTTGTTGGCAGGGCAAGGCTCAACATTAATCTGTTGGGGTTTCAGAAGGCTGACATAGAAACGCGACAAAGGATAGTCCCGGAGATTTTGGATCACTTCAATGTTCCAGAGCAGTGGAGACTGCAGGTGGAACACGCTGCATTGAAGAAGGCCAGAGATGCTTGGCGAAACTGGAAGCACATGTTTTACAAGAAGTACATGATTTAAGGCAAGGACCCAATCCCCGCATACCCCCAAATTACAAAGGCAGACTGGACATAATGCAAAAGGGTCAGGGCAACTACAGAGTTTACTCAGAAGAGTGCCAAGCAATCGGAACTTCAGAATAGCAACACACATCCCCATCGTATGTGTGTGGTAGGATACTACGACATGAAACCGATATGGGACCAGGAGGACAAAGAAGCAGTAGCTGCATGTGGGAAACTGATATGGGACCAGGAAGACAAAGAGGCAGTAGCTGCGGCATGAAAACGATAAAAAGCTAACTATATTGTATTCCTCTCACGGTATTGATTGTGTAGAGAAGGGAAAGGGAGAGAGAGCATATTTCATAGATCATGCACTAGCAAATGGCACATTATTACGTCATAAGGATGAACGGGAGCGGGCCATTATCAAGGTCGCCAGTATCTTTGAAAAGACGCCCCATGCAGAATTATTTCTCTGGCCATATCATGAAGGGTAAGTCAAATAAACAACCACACATACATTGATCGTCTTTCAGATTTCGACAAAGTCCGTAAGTTCATGGTTTTCTTAATCTGTAGCATTCACTGGATCTTGATAGTCATTGTTCCAAAGAAGAATAGAGTTTACTACCTAGATTCTCTCAGAGAGTCAATAAAGCCTCAGGATCTGATGCGTCTTCAGCAATTCATGGATAGGTATTGAATTCTATGATGTTGGAATTTGCATTCATATCTGGTTCAAGAATTGAGTATGTGAAAATTCATTTTCATTTGCAGTGTGTTGGCATTGTGCAAAACTAAACCAGGGAACCAGTTCAAGAGGGAGGGAACTACCTCTGCAGCACGAGATCGTTTCTCCTGTAAGACACCGAACTCCGTTATTTTAGGAAAATGCATAAAAAAGTTTGCAAATACCTTTTCTTACGCTAGTCAAATGTTCAAGTTTGTAAATAAACCTCTTTCTATTTCTCTCCAAAGAAAAACATAATTACATCTTGCACCGGTTAATTCTGTAAAAAAAATTAGTGTCCTCAGCAACAAGAAGGGACCAACCTTTGTGGATACTATGTTTGCACACAGATGATCTCCATCTGCAATTCTACTAATTGTTGTGACGATGCTCGTGAATTAGTACCAGTAAGTCTGTCTTAATTAATATTTTCTACTCCATTCGTATGGCACATTCTGATCTTAAAAATCCTGCAGTTCATCTTTGAACCGATGACCCCTGAACCGCTCCCCGCTTAAGAATTGCTGCTGGTTAGGAGATTTATCAGCAACATCTTCCTGAAGCACTACATCAAGCCTACTTGTGATAATGAAGATTTTAGCATGGTTTTTCCTGAAACAATGAGTAAGAGTTAGCCGCTAAACATACACGCATGGATGCATTGTTTTCCATGTGATGGGGTCTTCGTATTTAGTACACTGTGATTATGTACTGCATATGTCAATAAATTAGTGGAATTTAGCTAGCATTTGTTCAATTGCATATTGTTGCGAATTCTAATGAATGTTCTTCCTATGAACACTATTTGTTCAATTGCATATTGTGGCGAATTTGCTTTTTGCATGACTTTTCAAATGTGACATTTTTTTGCTTTCACCTGGTCACTGATGCGCACACGGTTCAACTAAATGAGCGTGTGCGATCCAGAACAGAAAGCACACGTCACTCATAGCGGAACCATCGGTGATACACAATAAAAATCGTAGACGATTTGCACATTATCACACACAAAAGCTTATAGGAAATTGTGGCCAATGGAAAATACAATCCCACACATAAATTGTTCAGGAAATGTGTGCGATCCCGAAAGAAAAGCATACATCACTCATACCACAACCGTCGATGATACACAACAAATCGCAGACGATTTGCAGCACTTCTACATGTGCGTAGAGGCTCCTGCACCATTTGTGATAGGACATTATCGCACACGAGATCGTAGAGGAAACCATGCCCAATGCAAACTGCAATCCCACTCGTAAATTATTCAGGAAACATGTGTGATGGTTTCATGCATGGCAGACGATTGCCATAAAATACTCGTGTGCTATGGGGCACATATCGCACATAGTTTCTATGATGGCCCGTGTGCCTTAGGGACAATTTCGCAAACGGTCCAATATGAAACACCGTTTGGTTTCACTTCGTAATTAGAAATGTCTGATCACCAATCCCGCACATGTGGTGTGTGTGATATGTTCCTACATCGCATACAATTACATTTGGCAATGCGTTCGCAGCATCACTGCCTATCGTCAATGGTTTCTGGGTCGTGTGGGAAGAACCCCCTATCGCACACACAGGCAAGGCGATGATTTAAAACTCCATCACAGAAAGGGGTTAAAAACCATTTGTATAGCAGCTCGTTGAGTGACTCTCTAGATTGTGGTCATCATGTTTGGTTGAGACAGTCACATGATCCCCTGTGTATCCCTAACGTTGTGAACTTTGCTTCATAAGGGCGTCTCCAAAGATGACCCGCAAATTTTCTCCCACATCCATTCGCGGATAGGGGGGATTAGTTCGCGGACAAGGATGCGGGAGCCGGCCATCCAACGCTACCCGCAAACGTCCGCCTTGTTTTTTCAAAATCCGCCAAATATCTATGATAATCCATGTATTAGTAGCTTCTCCAACAGTTGAAAAAGGCTTCAGCCAACACATGCAAGACTAACTATGATAATGCTTGTGTTGGTGCAATATTTGCCCTCTTGTGTTTTGGAGATTTTTGACAGAAACATGCATGGACTGATTTGTTTGCTAGTGCGCACAGAGAGAAATAGCCCATGCAGAAACAAAGAGAATGTTGTCTTTGGTGCCAAGTTCGAGTAACTTCACCGAAGAATATCTGCCGTGCAGAAAAGAATGAGCTACATCTACTAAAAGCATGTAGACAAGAAGATTGAAGTGAAGGAGTTAACCCCTCAAAAATTTATTGCTGAAGTGAAGCAATTGGTTCGGAGATTCTGTCCGAAGAAAATTGACTGCAGCGAGTGGAAGTCGAAGACAAAGTGAAGACGTAGCATTCATTTCATTGTTCTTCTTTCATTTAATTGAGTCATAGGACCTCCGTACTATTAAGAGGGGTATAGGTTCTCGAAGCTTAGATCCACTGTGATGCTTAGCCCAAAACCTATGCCAGACTGAGAGAAATCTCTTTATGTCTCGAATGATTACCTGCCAGTAGTAGACGTTGATCTTCGTGCTGCAGGAGATATCTTTTGAACTGAGGAGTTGGCATTACTTGCTCCAGAAGGAATGTTACCGTGGTGCTCAATTTCCGACCGTTGGACTCATGTCGTTCGGCCATTGGCTGCTCCACATGTCCAATTTGGTCTTTTCCCTTCTGGGAAGGTTGCAGCTGTAAATAGCCACCCCGCTCCAATGATTGCCCGTTGGCTGCTCCACTTAAGATTTCCGAGAAGATTGATTGAGCATCTCCTCTCCGAGTGATTTGAGTTTAAGATCCACCGAGAGAAAAATCAAGAGCCAAAACTTAGACAGTGGTTGAGCATCACAGTAGTTCTGAGTTTAGAGTTCTTGTACCTATTACTCTTGAGAGCTACGCACTCTTTAGACGGATAGGTGTCGGCTCGAGTGCTGAAGAGTTGTCGTATTCATCGAGCAAGATCTTCAGCAACCAAGAGTCATTGTGGTTCGTGAAGAGGCCTGTCGAAGGTTTGGAGATCGCCGACAAGTATCTACCATGAGTGAAATCAACTGGAGTTTGATAAGCTCCGAGTTGAAGGAGAATAGGGCGAAGAGAGTTTATCTTCTGTGTTAAATCACAACCCCTCCAACCAGACGTAGTCCTTTGGCAGAAGGGCGAATTGGTCTACCAAATCCATCTGTCGCCATCGAGCACCACTGGTTCACTCTACCTCACTGCATTACTTTCAGCAGTTTACTTTCGTGCTCTGTGATGATAGTTTATCTGACCAATCATTGATTGTTGCATATCATTCATTTCTATCATCTCTATCATGCCCAGCTGTAATCGTTTGTTGCATTCTCATCATTCAGTGTAGTAATTCCAGCCGTATATTTTTCTATTCACACTTATCAAGGCTAGCGTGCTTTCCCAGTGTCGTTGTTCATTCACCTCGTCATAGTTCTTTCTCGTGTTTTTCCCTTGTAGCTCATACCTTGTTTTCTCTCATGCTACTGCATCTGTTCACATATTGCATTACCAGTATCATTGTCAAGCCTGTGATATCATATGCTCGAACTATTATTGCTTCCTACATCGATAGATACGTTCCTCACCAACATACTTGATTGAGTTCTTTTCAATCGAACCTTATTTCCGCTGCTGCGTTTGGGATCAGTTCATAACATTCGCAAAAAAAAATTTGAATCTCCCATTCACCCTCCTCTGGTCGATATACTCTCGGTCCTAACAATTGGTATCAGAGCAGGTACTCTCTGTCTCTGTTTATTAAAGGTCTAACAACCCTGGAGTTTTGAGTATGTCGTGTGCAGGTAGATCCTCGCACTCTGAAAGGTTTCCTATCTTCGATCGAAATGACTATATCTACTGGAAAGAGAGAGTGAGAATCAGACATCAAGCCATCAACATAGAACTTTGGCAGATTGTGGAAAATGGATACACCATTCAGCATCATGATGCTCCAAATTCTGATGACAAAGCCATAATGCGGTTGAATGCACAAGCAAAAGATATTACTTGTGAAAGTATTTTGAAAGATATTTTCATTCGGTTCTGAAAGCTTGACACTGCAAAGCAACTCTGCGGTGCCATAAAAAAAAGCTCATGAAGAGTTCATTACCAGAACAGATTCTCACATTGAAATGCTTCGTGCCATGTTTGCTGGTTTCAAAAGTCTTCCAAAGGAAAGTGCTATGGAACTCGCTGATCAGTTGACCAATATTGTTGAAAGACTTCATCAATGAGGAGTAACATATATCACTGATAGAGATGTGGTCAACAAGCTACTGAGTGCTCTTGATGCAACCTTCGATCCAATCATAGCTAAAATCAACAAAGACCAGACTATGAAGAACTTCACTACGTCGAGGTCATGACGCTGCTGTCTATTCACGAAGAAAAGATGGAACTTGAAAATGGAGATCAAGAATCTTCTTTGGAAAGTCAAGGGGAAATTCTTTCACACTATGGCAGCTCACAAGAAGAAGATGTTGAGAATCAACACACTATTACAAGGGAACTAGAAATGCTCACAGAAAGGCTAAGTGATCTCAGAAGACAGAATTTGTGTCTCACAAATGATGACAAATTTGACTTGCCTGAATCTTCAAGAAATTTACCTCCGAAAGAAATGAAGTGCTTCAAGTGCAAACAATTTGGTCACCTCATAGCAGACTGTCCGTGCTGGGATAGAAAACCTAGCAACAGATGGATGTATCTTCACGACATTGGATTCACTCGAATGGATTGTCATACTAAGCTCTCGAAGAGAAATGAATCTTCCTCATCCTCTTCGACGAGACCAGTCACTGATGTGAAAGCCAGAGAAACCATCGAATCAAATATGAAGAGAATATCATAGCTGAACAGAGCATGTGCTGATATGAATATCAATTCTGAAGATGAATCATCTGAATCAGAATCAGAAGATGAAGAGCTTCGCAGAAGGTTAGGAAGAAGCAATGCTTTCGTTGCTTATGAATCATCTGAGAAATCACTCGAATCGCATTTTGTCTCATGACAAAGACCTCTAAGGATCAGGTATCAGCAAAACACCAAAAATCTATGACTGAATATTCTCCTGAGTACATTGACTATGCTAAACTTGTTAATATTGCATAATCTCAACAAGATGAGCTTGAAAAACTTGAGAAGAATCTTAGGAAAACCAAAGGATTACTGGCCGAAGAGATGGAGAAGAATCAAAAGTTGATCGAAGAGCATTATGCTTTTTCTTCAACAATTGATGATCTTTCCAACCGATATGATTCCCTTACAGTCGACTACGAGAGTTTATCAGATGAACTCCTTAGCAGGAATCAAGAACTCGAGTCACTGAAAGAGTCTCATAACGTGCTTGCAAAAGAAAAAGCTTCTCTCTTCGCCGAGCAATCTAAATGACTTCCTGATGATTTTGTGCCTCCTTGCTCAAAATGCCTAGAACGTAGCAATGCACACTCAAATGCTGAAATATCGAATGTTGTCATTGAGAATATTGTAACAACTACGAATGATATTTCTATCCCCTCTTCCGAGGAAGTTGTTGCTATCTCTGATGAAAATTGCAGATTAAGGAACTTGCTTGAGACAGGAATGCTAAAGAGCCTCAAAGGGCATCAAATTCTCTGTGATGTGCTCAAGAAGTCAATACTGCACAAAACCCCCGAAAGGAAGGATTTGGTTTCGAAAGAGAACTCAACATTGATGGAACCTACTGGACTCCCGAGCAATATCCTCGAACGAGTTGGGTTCTTGCTAAAACTAAAACTCCCGAACTTGCAATTCTATTTGGATATGACTCTCCCATTTATGTTGTTTCTGACGAGTCTGATGACTTAAACTACAAATTCTTCAAACAACAGAATGGTAAGGTTTTTGCTCGGTATGTTGGGAGTAACTGCAGGTCTGGTTCACCCAAGAAACAAATCTGGGTAAAGGAGCGCATCATTGAAAATTTATCTGTCACTGCTAACTTGAATATGCAGAGTGATTCTCTTCAAGGAAATAATTATCATTCGTAGCCTGGTGCTGACACTTCCTCAAATGGATATCGGTCAAACCTTCGACAGAAGGAGTACATGCGTACCTACTCGAATCATTATGCTCATGTCTCTGGAAACAACTTCAATGCATATTCATATGATTACTCTCAAAATGCGAACTCATCGAACAAATGTCCCTGCTCAGACAAAACAAATGAGATGCTCGCTGCCCACGCAAGTGTGGGTTGCGAAAAAGAACTAACCCTCCTTGTAGGAACTCTCTCAGGGATTCTACTCGTTTATCCTTAGCCCTGAGATCTATATTGTTGGTGCTCGTTATTTGTGTTTATTTGCTCTCGTTCATATTTTTGTCTTCGTTTTGCCGTATTTGTGTTTCGTCCGATGAACAACTCACTCATAGCTCCATTTTCTTTTGTGTTTCCTCTCTTCTGGCTGAGTGTTTTGTTTCGGACCCTTTTGTCCCTCTATTCTTTCTCATCCAAACCTATACTGTCCGTCATAAGCATGAAATTTGACTTGAATTTTTTTTCTGTCCGACGTCCTTGGTCGCGAAAGAAATCGACTTCGAACTTTCAATCATTTTTGGTGTTTGTCATTCGTCAAACCTTTCGGTCTCCCGCTCACTTCCTGAGTTTCTCGCAGAAAATGGTTGCCATGTACCCACGATCCCCATGATCGTGGTCGTGTCCGTCAAATCCGGAACGTCCCGCAACTGAGGGCCGTAGATTTCAGAGAGGTGGTTCAGCTCGCCAGCTCTAAATACCCCTCACCATGTCTTCTTTCTCTATATTCCTCGAACCCTCATCCACCTCCACTAAGCCCTTGCTCGAAGCAACTCCGGCGAGGAGCCTCGCCGTGCAACTCCGGTGAAATCTCGTCATGGTTGATCATGCCGGTGCGGTAATCTTTCCTCCCGCATTGCTGTAGCTGATCCAAGTTGCCAAGTTAGGGTGCTTGGATCTGGAACTGCTCCTGCCCTTTACTTTGTTCTTAGGGCAGTTCTTACGGAGGCTATTTTCATTGATTTATTTCACAGCGGTAGATCTTTAGGAATCACTAGGATTTAACAGGTACGGTTTGTAGATCTTCCTCATACTTGTTCTCCTCGACCTAGGGTTCATGTGCTCCTATCTAAAAGATTAGATGGTCCTTAATCAGCCTTGAATTTTCTATGTCCTGTTTAAATTATATCGAGGATATCTTCTCTAAGTATACCATGAATTCCTATGTTTTCTTCCATAATCATTCATTTTCATTCAAAACACCTTCTGTGCATGTTGATGACTCTACCCCATTTTCCCTCGTATCTATTCTCCTCACAGGTTGGTCATGACACAGAGTTCGGAAGAGTACTCATTTTCTGAAGGAGAATTGCCTCAGCTTCCACCAAGGTATGAAAGAAAGAGATTAACAGGAGGAGGAAAATCTTCAAATCCTCCCAAAGCACTAATAAAGAAACAAGAGTCTAAATCCGAAGAAGATGATGAAGAGATTCCCTCTGCTCACAGTTAGCCCAAAGATGAATTGGTCACAGACGCCCTAACCATCTTCTCCGATGGTAATGCTAAAAAGGGTGGCCATGGCAGAGAAAAGACTACCACGAATGAAATGTATGATCCTGACAGTTAAAGAACTCCACCTGGGGTTGAATCAATGACTGAACGCAACAACAGGCTTCAAAGGATTCGCCGCCACTCGGCAAGAAAATGGTACAATTATGAAAATGTTCGCAAGAAGTACCAGATCCTGTTTGCCTTCACTCTATCGTGGAATGACTGCAGTGCTGAAAACTGCATTGGCGCCGATGATGAAAAAGTCAGACCACCACAGCTTTCAAATGCTCATCCCGACTTCCTCAAAACAATCGCTGATTCTCCTGATGAAGTGGCTAAGAGGGCGAAGGCCAAAGCCAAGCGTTATGCAAGGGAAGCAAAGAAAAACCAAGTTGAAGCGAAAAACGTCGCGCTAACTCAGCAAGACGTTCAGAAGAAGATGGATCGTGCTTCTACCTCCAAGGGAAGCAAGTCTAGGAAATCTGTTTCCCCTCGTGGTTCCCGAAAGAAAACCGTCTCCAGGAAATCAAAGAAGGCTGCTTCTAACTCGTCTGATGAGTCATCCAACGAAGATGCTCCTGATGAAATTCCAATGTATGACCAATGTGCCATTCTCAACAAGCCATCCAAGAGCCCCTCACCAGTGAAAGTTTGACCTACTCCAAGGAGATCACCAAGGCAAGCACCCATTCCCCTCACTAACAAACCTTCGGGTTCTACAGCTCCGAGATCTTTGACTAACCCTGCTGCGAAGAGAAAGCTGCAATCTGAAGGAAAAGGAAAAGATGATGCATCTGCTAAGAAGGCCAGACCCAGTGTTCCTACTTCCACAGAGGAACAGAAGTATGAACTCAATATCATGATCGATGGTATTGACAGTGCTGCATATGATGCAAAATCTGATGACATAAGAAGTCTGGGACTACCTAATGATGTTACGAAATTGGTAACGAAGCATTTCATTGAGCTGAGAAAAATCTCCAAGAAGCTGAATCAAGCTATCAAAGATAAGCAAGCCATCGAGCAAATGAGGAGAGAGGCCAACTCTGAATTCGAAAGAAAACATCTGAACAAAGAGATTGTTGAAATCACCAAGGCTCTTAGTCTCATGCGGAATGAGAAAATTGATTGGCACTCGCAGTTGCACATGGAGGTGTCTCAGTTGTGTGACAGAAGAAACGAGGAGATTGACCGCAAAGGCAGATCTTGCTCGAAAAAGAATTCAAGAAGAAAAATGTCAAAAGGCTAGGGCGAGAGCTAGCAAGCTGAAAGTAAAGAAGGATCACCGCCTTCAGACTGTTGCTGATGCTCCACTTGATTCCAGTACTCCCTTGCAGCAGATTCCACCATCTCCACCTCACGAGGATGAACCAATGCAGCAAGCTAGCCATGTGGAGGTTATAATTCCTACTCCAGCAGCCCAAGAACAACTCGATGTTGTTGATATCTTCCTCGAAAAGTCTGCTACTTCTTGATCCTGCGTTGATTTTTCCCTTGAAGAGGAAACGGTGATGCAGCAAAGTAGAGATAAGTATTTCCCTCAGTTAAGAACCAAGGTATCAATCCAGTAGGAGGCACAAGCAAGTCTCCAATCTATGCACCTGCACAAACTAACAAACACTTGCCCTCAACGCGAAAAAGGGGTTGTCAATCCCTTCAGGGTCTCGAACAAGAGTGAGATCTAATAGAGATAGGTATAAAAGATAAATAAAAAGCCAAACTAAAATAAATCTAAATAAATTGCAGCAAGGTATTTTTGGGTTTTTTGGTTTATAGATCTGAAAATATATGATGGAAAATAGACCCGGTGGCCATAGGTTTCACTAGAGGCTTCTCTCTTGAAGATAGCATACGGTGGGTGAACAAATTACTGTTGAGCAATTCATAGAAAAGCGCAAAGTTATGACGATATCTAAGGCAATGACCATGAATATAGGCATCACGTCATTGACAAGTAGACCGAAATGATTCTGCATCTACTACTATTACTCCACACATCGACCGACTCCTGCATGCATCTAGAGTATTAAGTTCATAAGAATAGAGCAACGCTTTAAGTAAGATGACATGATGTAGAGGGATAAACTCAAGCAATATGATATAAACCCCATCTTTTTATCCTCGATGGCAACAATAAAATACGTGCCTCGCTACCCCTTCTGTCATTGGGTGAGGACACCGCAAGATTGAACCCAAAACTAAGCACCTCTCCCATTGCAAGAAAAACCAATCTAGTTGGCCAAACTAAACAGATAGTTCGAATGGAAATACAAAGATATCTTAATCATGCATAAAAGAGTTCAAAGAAGACTCAAATAATATTCATAGATAATCTGATCATAAATCCACAATTCATCGGATCTCAACAAACACACCGCAAAAAAGTATTACATCGAATAGATCTCCAAGAACGTCGAGGAGAACATTGTATTGAAGATCAAAGAGAGAGAAGAAGTGATACGTCTCCAACGTATCTATAATTTTTGATTGTTCCATGCTATTATATTATCCATCTTGAATGTTTTATATGCATTTATATGCTATTTTATATGATTTTTGGGACTAACCTATTAACCTAGAGCTTAGTGCCAGTTTCTTTTTTTTCCTTGTTTTTGAGTTTCGCAGAAAAGGAATATCAAACGGAGTCCAAATGATCTGAAAATTTACAGATATTTTTTATGGACCAGAAGAAGCCCCCGAAGCAAATGAGTTGGGCCAGAAGAGCCACGAGGCCTCCACAAGGGTGGAGGGCGTGCCCCCCTAGGGCGCGCCCTTCGGTCTTATGGGCTCCTCGTGGCCCCCCCTAACTTGTTCTCGACGCCAAAAATTCCTATAAATACAGAAACGCCCAGAAATAAACTTAGATCGGGAGTTCCGCCGCCGCAAGCCTCTGTAGCCATGAAAAACCAATCGGGAGCCTGTTCCGGCACCCTGCCGGAGGGGGAAATCATCACCGGTGGCCATCTTCATCATCCCGGCGGTCTCCATGACGAGGAGGGAGTAGTTCACCCTCGAGGTTGAGGGTATGTACCAGTAGCTATGTGTTTGATCTCTCTCTCTCGTGTTCTTGATTTGGCACGATCTTGATGTACTGCGAGCTTTGCTATTATAGTTGGATCTTATGATGTTTCTCCCCCTCTACCTTCTTGTAATGAATTGAGTTTTCCCTTTGAAGTTATTTTATCGGATTGAGTCTTTAAGGATTTGAGAACACTTGATGTATGTCTTGCATGTGTTTATCTGTGGTGACAATGGGATATTCACGTGATCCACTTGATGTATATTTTGGTGATCAACTTGCGGGTTCTGTGACCTTGTGAACTTATGCATAGGGGTTGGCACACGTTTTCGTCTTGACTCTCCGGTAGAAACTTTGGGGCACTCTTTGAAGTTCTTTGTGTTGGTTTGAATAGATGAATCCGAGATTGTGTGATGCATATCGTATAATCAAACCCGCGGATACTTGTGGTGACATTGGAGTATCTAGGTGACATTAGGGTTTTGGTTGATGTGTGTCTTAAGGTGTTATTTTAGTACGAATTCTAGGGCCGTTTGTGACACTTATAGGAATAGCCCAATAGATCGATCAGAAAGAATAACTTTGAGGTGGTTTCGTACCCTACAATAATCTCTTCATTTATTCTCCGCTATTAGTGACTTTGGAGTGACTCTTTGTTGCACGTCGAGGGATTGTTATATGATCTAATTATGTTATCATTGTCAAGAGAACTTGCACTAGTGAAAGTATGAACCCTAGGCCTTGTTTTAAAGCATTGCAATACCGTTTCGCTCACTTTTGTTACTAGTTACCTTACTGTTTTTATATTTTCGGATTACAAAAAAACCTATATCCACCATCCATATTGCACTTGTATCACCATCTCTTCGCCGAACTTGTGCACCTATGTATTGGGTGTGTTGGGGACACAAGAGACTCTTTGTTATTTGGTTGCAGGGTTGTTTGAGAGAGACCATCTTCATCATCCACTTGAGGGAAATTTGCTACTGTCCTACAAAACTCTACGCTTGGAGGCCCAACATGAGTCTACAAGAAGAAGGTTGCGTAGTAGACATCAAGCTCTTTTCTGGTGCCATTGCCGGGGAGGCTAGGTAAGCGGCACTCACATCCCGTCAACGAAGCTCTTTTCTGGTGCCGTTGTCGGGGAGGTGAGTGCTTGAAGGTATATCTTTAGATCTTGCAATCGAATCTTTTAGTTTCTTGTTTTATCACTAGTTTAGTCTATAAAAGAAAACTACAAAAAATGGAATTGAGGTTGCCTTATATGCTTCATCTTTTTAATGTCTTTTGTGAAAATGATGGAAAGGAAAATTGTGCTCAAGTGTTAGAAGAAGAAGTCTATAAAATGTTTGGCACTAAATCTTTGAATGATGAGCATGATTGCAATGTTGTTGGTATGAATTCTCTGAATATTCATGATGCTGCTGATATGCAAAGCCATAAGCTTGGGGATGCTATGTTTGATGAAGATGATATTTTTAGTCCCCCAAGTTTTGATGAGAAAATTTACTATGATGAAAGCATGCCTCCTATTTATGATGATTATATGGATGAAATTGGGTTCGGAAGAGTGTCAACTCTAGGTATTAATGATCCCACTATTTTGGAGGGTGTTGAATCTTTTCACAATATTCATAAAAGTGGATTTGGAGAGGTCATGACTTTATTTAGTGATGAATCCACTATTTCGGAAGAGGTTCCAATTGATTATGAGAACAAAGTTGCTATGTATGATGATTATTGTGATGACATGTATGCTATAAAGAATAATGATAACCATGAAACTTGTCATCATGATTTTAATTTTCAATTGGATTATGCCTCACATGATACTTATTTTGTTGAGTTTGCTCCCACTACTATTCATGAGAATAAATTTGCCTATGTGGAGAATAAATTTGCCTATGTGGAGAGTAATGCTTGTGGATCATGAAAAGAATGCTTTATGTGATACCTATATTGTTGAATTCATTCATGATGCTACTGAAAACTATTATGAGAGAGGAACATATGCTTCTACATATTGCAATAATATCAAGTTTCCTCTCTATGTGCTTAAAGTTTTGAAGTTACACTTGCTTTGCCTTCCTATGCTAGTTGATTCTTGTTCCCATAAATTGTTTGCTCACAAAATCCTTATGCATAGTAAGTGGGTTAGACTTAAATGTGCTAGTTATATGCTTCATGATGCTCCCGTTATGTTTCAATTCTTATCCTTCATGTGAGCATCATGGAAATCATCATGCCTAGCTTAAAAAGGCATTAAAGAAAAGCGCTTGTTGGGAGACAACCCAATATTTAACCCTACTGTTTTTGTGAGTTCACATGATTAATATAATGTATTAATTATGTTTTATAGCTTTTGTTTGAATAAGGTGCCAAGTAAAGCCTTTGGGATAGTGTGGTTGATAGTTGACTTGATTCTGTGCAAAAACAGAAACTTTTGCGTCCAGTAAAAGAATTGTTAAAATTCACTGTAACGTGAAAAAAATCTGATTTTTTTACAGAGGATTGATATACAAATTTTATATGTTGTCCAAAATTTTCAGAATATTTCTAGTTACAGAATTATGACCTTAATTCAGATCTTTACAGACTGTTCTGTTTTTGACAGATTCTGTTTTCAATGCATAGTTTGCTTGTTTTCTAGTTTCTATGGCTTATATTGCTCAATATAAATTGTAGAAATGATAGGTTACAGTAGGCATCATGTGAGAAATTTTTTTAATCTTGTCTTAACAGTACCAAAGTGAATGATTTGTTTTATCATACTAACCCATCTCACGAAGTTCCGTTAAGTTTTGTGTGATTGATGTTTTCAAGTTTTGGGTGAGAAATTGATATGAGGAGAATAAGGAGTGACAAGACCCTAAGCTTGGGGATGCCCAAGGCACCCCAAAGTAATATTCAAGGAATACCCAAGCAACTAAGCTTGGGGCATCCCCTCTTTCATCTTCAACATTATCGGTAACCTTACTTGGAGCTATATTTTTATTCGTCACATGATATGAGTTTTGCTTGGAGCGTCATTTTATTTTATTAGGACTTGCTTGCTGTTATTTATAATAATGCTTTGCATCTTTGATTTCAATAAAAGAGTCAAGTTTAGCCTTTACCATGCTTATTTTGCAAGTCTATATGTTGTGTTTTGAAAATAGAAAGTTTTCTATCATTTTCTGAATTCTTCCTGTAATTTCTAAGATTTTTTGTTGCTAGGGAAGTATGAGTAAAATTGCACACTTTACAGACTGTCCTGTTTAGACAGATTGCTGTTATGTTTGCATTGTTTGCATATGTTTTCTTGTTTAATGATTCTATTTGAGAATAGGAGTGTTAAATATGCAGAGGCATTTAGTATGCAATGTTAAATAATAATTTTAGTGATTTGCTACAGTAGAGAATGATAAGGTTTTCCATTTGATTTATACTTACTTTTCTCACGAGTTCTTGTTGAGTTTTGTGTGGATGAAGTTTTTAAGATTTAGGGAAACCGTGATATAAAAGGAATTAAGGAGACACAAAAGCTCAAGCTTGGGGATGCCCAAGACATCCCTAGTTAATATTTCAAGAAGTCTCAAGCATCTAAGCTTGGGGATGCCCCGGTTGGCATCCCACCTTTCTTCTTCAACAATGATCGGTTAGTATCGGTTGAGCCTAAGTTTTTACTTCTTCACATGATGTGTGCTATTTTTAGAAAGTCATTTTATTTTGTTTTGCTAGCTGTTTTAATAAAATACTTAGATATGAAATTTTTAAATGAGAAAGAATCTTCACATAGCTAATTAATTATTTGTCTACTCATTGATCTTCACTTATATCTTTTTGGAGTAGTTTGTCAGTTGCTCTAGTGCTTCACTTATATCTTTTTAGAGCACGACGGTGGTTTTATTTTGAAGAAATTGACGAACTCTCATGCTTCACTTATATTATTTTGAGAGTCTTCAAACAGCATGGTAATTAGCTTTGGTTATGAATTTAGTCCTAATATGATAGGCATCCAAGAGGGATATAATAAAAACTTTCATATAAAGTGCATTGAATACTATGAAAAGTTTGATTCCTAATGATTGTTTTGAGATATAAAGATGGTGATATTAGAGTCATGCTTGTGAGTAATTGTGGATTGGAGAAATACTTGTGTTGAAGTTTGTGATTCCCGTAGCATGCACGTATGGTGAACCGTTATGTGATGAAGTCGGAGCATGATTTATTTATTGATTGTCTTCCTTATGAGTGGCAGTCGGGGACGAGCGATGGTCTTTTCCTACCAATCTATCCCCCTAGGAGCATGTGTTTAGTACTTTGTTTCGATAGCTAATAGACTTTTGCAATAAGTATGTGAGTTCTCTATGACTAATGTTGAGTCCATGGATTATACGCACTCTCACCCTTCCACCATTGCTAGCCTCTCTAGTACCGCACAACTTTCGTCGGTGCATTACACCCACCATACCTTCCTCAAAACAGCCACCATACCTACC
This sequence comes from Thinopyrum elongatum, assembly GCA_011799875.1. NCBI lineage: Eukaryota > Viridiplantae > Streptophyta > Magnoliopsida > Poales > Poaceae > Thinopyrum > Thinopyrum elongatum. The sequence goes on along the minus strand of CM022298.1, from coordinate 669,696,702 downwards.
TACTATGGCATTTCCATAGCCATTCCGAGATATATTGCCATGCAACTTCCACCGTTCCGTTTATTATGACACGCTTCATCATTGTCATATTGCTTTGCATGATCATGTAGTTGACATCGTATTTGTGGCAAAGCCACCGTTCATATTTTCTATCCATGTCACTCTTGATCATTGCACATCCCGGTACACCGCCGGAGGCATTAACATAGAGTCATATCTTTTGTTCTAGTATCAAGTTGTAATTCTTGAGTTGTAAGTAAATAAAAGTGTGATGATATTCATTATTAGAGCATTGTCCCAGTGAGGAAAGGATGATGGAGACTATGATTCCCCCACAAGTCGGGATGAGATTCCCGACGAAAAAAAAATAAAAAAAATAAAAAAAAGAGAGAGAAAAAGAGAGAAGGGGCAATGCTACTATCCTTTTACCACACTTGTGCTTCAAAGTAGCACCATGATCTTCATGATAGAGAGTCTCCTATGTTGTCATTTTCATATACTAGTGGGAATTTTTCATTATAGAACTTGGCTTGTATATTCCAATGATGGGCTTCCTCAAACTACCCTAGGTCTTCGTGAGCAAGGGAGTTGGATGCACACCCACTTAGTTTCTTTTTGAGCTTTCATACACTTATAGCTCCAGTGCATCCGTTGCATGGCAATCCCTACTCACTCACATTGATATCTATTGATGGGCATCTCCATAGCCCGTTGATACACCTAGTTGATGTGAGACTATCTCCTTCGTTTTGTCTTCTCCACAACCACCATATTCTATTCCACCTATAGTGCTATATCCATGGCTCACGCTCATGTATTGCGTGAAAGTTGAAAAGGTTTGAGAACACCAAAAGTATGAAACAATTGCTTGGCTTGTCATCGGGGTTGTGCATGATTTGAATATTTTGTGTGATGAAGATGGAGCATAGCCAGACTATATGATTTTGTAGGGATAGCTTTCTTTGGCCATATTATTTTGAGAAGACATAATTGCCTTGTTAGTATGCTTGAAGTATTATAGTTCTTATGTCAATATTAAAATTTTATTTTGAATCTTATGGATGTGAACATTCATGCCACAATAAAGAAAATTACATGGATAAATATGTTAGGTAGCATTCCACATCAAAAATTCTGTTTTTATCATTACCTACTCGAGGACGAGCAAGAATTAAGCTTGGGGATGCTTGATACGTCTCCAACGTATCTATAATTTTTGATTGTTCCATGCTATTATATTATCCATCTTGGATGTTTTATATGCATTTATATGCTATTTTATATGATTTTTGGGACTAACCTATTAACCTAGAGCCTAGTGCCAGTTTCTGTTTTTTTCCTTGTTTTTGAGTTTCGCAGAAAAGGAATATCAAACGGAGTCCAAATGAGCTGAAAATTTACGGAGATTTTTTATGGACCAGAAGAAGCCCCCGAAGCAAAGGAGTTGGGCCAGAAGAGCCATGAGGCCTCCACAAGGGTGGAGGGCGCGCCCTCCGGTCTTGTGGGCTCCTCGTGGACCCCCCTGACTTGTTCTCAACGCCAAAAATTCCTATAAATACAAAACCCCCCAGAAATAAACCTAGATTGGGAGTTCCACCGCCGCAAGCCTCTGTAGCCATGAAAAACCAATCGAGAGCCCGTTTCGGCACCCTGCCGGAGGGGGAAATCATCACCGGTGGTAATCTTCATTATCCCGGTGGTCTCCATGACGAGGAGGGAGTAGTTCACCCTCGAGGCTGAGGGTATGTACCAGTAGCTATGTGTTTGATCTCTCTGTCTCGTGTTCTTGATTTGGCACGAGCTTGATGAACCGCGAGCTTTGCTATTATAGTTGGATCTTATGATGTTTCTCCCCCTCTACCTTCTTGTAATGAATTGAGTTTTCCCTTTGAAGTTATCTTATCGGGTTGAGTCTTTAAGGATTTGAGAACACTTGATGTATGTCTTGAATGTGTTTATCTGTGGTGACAATGGGATATTCACGTGATCCACTTGATGTATGTTTTGGTGATCAACTTGTGGGTTCTGTGACCTTGTGAACTTATGCATAGGGGTTGGCACACATTTTCGTCTTGACTCTCCGGTAGAAACTTTGGGGCACTCTTTGAAGTTCTTTGTGTTGGTTTGAATAGATGAATCTGAGATTGTGTGATGCATATCATATAATCAAACCCGCGGATACTTGTGGTGACATTGGAGTATCTAGGTGACATTAGGGTTTTGGTTGATGTGTGTCTTAAGGTGTTATTTTAGTATGAACTCTAGGGCTGTTTGTGACACTTATAGGAATAGCCCAATAGATCGATCAGAAAGAATAACTTTGAGGTGGTTTCGTACCCTATAATAATCTCTTCGTTTATTCTCCGCTATTAGTGACTTTGGAGTTACTCTTTGTTGCACGTCGAGGGATTGTTATATGATCTAATTATGTTATCATTGTCGAAAGAACTTGCACTAGTGAAAGTATGAACCCTAGGCCTTGTTTTAAAGCATTGCAATACAGTTTTTGCTCACTTTTGTTACTAGTTACCTTGCTGTTTTTTTATTTTCAGATTACAAAAACCTATATATACCATCCATATTGCACTTGTATCACCATCTCTTCGCTGAACTAGTGCACCTATACAATTTACCATTGTATTGGGTGTGTTGGGGACACAAGAGACTCTTTGTTATTTGGTTGCAGGGTTGTTTGAGAGAGACCATCTTCATCCTACGCATCCCAAGGATTGATAAACCTTAGGTCATCCACTTGAGGGAAATTTGCTACTGTCCTACAAAACTCTGCGCTTGGAGGCCCAACACGAGTCTACAAGAAGAAGGTTGCGTAGTAGACATCAAGAATCCATCTAGCTACTAACTAAGGACCCGTAGGTCTGTGGTAAACTACTCACGCATCATCGGAAGGGCAGCAAGGTTGATGTAGAGGCCCTCTGTGATCGAATCCCCCTCCAACAGATCGCCGGAAAAGGCCCCAAGATGGGATCTCACGGGAACAGAGGCTTGCAGCGGCGAAAAAGTATTTTGGTGGATGCTTCTGGTGGTTTGGGAATATTTGGGAATTTATAGTGCACGAATTAGGGTTGGAGGACCCCCGAGGGGCCCACAAGCCCTCAGGGCGCGCCCCCCCAGGGGCGCTCCTGGCAGGCTTGTGGCCTCCTCGGCCATCTTCTGACCCCCACTCCAAGTCCTATGTGTGTCTTCTGGTCCAAGAAAAATCATGGTAAAGTTTTATTCCGTTTGGACTCCATTTGATATTCCTTTTCTGTAAAACTCAAAAACAAGGAAAAAACAGAAACTGGCACTAGGCTCTGGGTTAATAGGTTAGTCCCAAAAATAATATGAAATAGCATATTAATGCATATAAAACATCCAAAACAGATAAAATAATAGCATGGAATAATAAAAAATTATAGATATGTTGGAGACGTATCAATCATCCCCAAGCTTAATTCCTGCTCGTCCTCGAGTAGGTAAATGATAAAAACAGAATTTTTTATGTGGAATGCTACCTAACATATTTATCAATGTAATCTTCTTTATTGTGGCATGAATATTCAGATCCATAATATTCGAAACAAAGTTTAATATTGACATAAAACTAATAATACTTTAAGCATAATAATAAAGCAATCATGTCTTCTCAAAATAACATGGCCAAAGAAAGTTATCCCTACAAAATCATATAGACTGGCTATGCTCCATCTTCGTCACACAAAGTATTTCATCATGCACAACGCCGATGACAAGCCAAGCAATTGTTTCATACTTTTAATGTTCTCAAGCTTTTTCAACTTTCACGCAATACATGAGCGTGAGCCATGGATATATCACTATGGGTGGAATAGAATATGGTGGTTGTGGAGAAGACAAAAAGAAGGAGAAAGTCTCACATCAACTAGGCAAATTAGTGGGCTATGGAGATGCCCATCAATTGATATCGATGCAAGTAAGTAGGGATTTCCATGCAACGGATGCACTAGAGCTATAAGTGTATGAAAGCTCAAAAAGAAACTAAGTGGGTGTGCGTCCAACTTGCTTTCTCACGAAGACCTAGGGCAATTTGAGGAAGCCCATCATTGGAATATACAAGCCAAGTTCTATAATGAAAAATTCCCACTAGTATATGAAAGTGACAAAATAGGAGACTCTCTATCATGAAGATCATGGTGCTACTTTGAAGCACAAGTGTGGAAAAAGGATAGTAACATTGTCCCTTCTCTCTTTTCTCTCATTTTTTTCTCTTTTTTTGGGCTTCTTTGGCCTCTTTTATTTTTTTGTAAAGTCCGGAGACTCATCCCAACTTGTGAGGGAATCATAGCTTCCATCATCCTTTCCTCACATGGGACAATGCTCTAATAATGATGATCATCACACTTTTATTTACTTACAACTAGATACTAGAACAAGATATGACTCTATATGAATGCCTCCGGTGGTGTACCAGGGTGTGCTATGATCAACAGTGACATGTATAAAAAATATGAACGGTGGCCTTGCCACAAATACTACGCCAAATACATGATCATGCAAAGCAATATGGCAATGATGGTGCGTCTCATAATAAAACGGAACGGTGGAAGTTGCATGGCAATATATCTCGGAATGGCTATGGAAATGCCATAATAGGTAGGTATGGTGGCTTTTTTGCGGAAAGGTATATGGTGGGTTTAATGCACCGGCGAAAGTTGCGCGGTACTAGAGAGGCTAGCAATGGTGGAAGGGAGAGAGTGCGTATAATCCATGGACTCAACATTAGTCATAAAGAACTCACATACTTATTACAAAAATTTATCAGCCATCAAAACAAAGTACTACACACATGCTCCTAGGGGGATAGATTTGTAGGAAAAGACCATCGCTCATCCCCGACCGCCACTCATAAGGAAGACAATCAATAAATAAATCATGCTCCGACTTCATCACATAACGGTTCACCATACATGCATGCTACGGGAATCACAAACTTTAACACAAGTATTTCTACCAATCCTCAATTACTCACTAGCATGACTCTAATATCACCATCTTTATATCTCAAAACAAATGCAAGGAATCAAACTTCTCATCTATTGAATGCTCTTTATATGGACATTTTTATTATATCCCTCTTGGATGCCCATCATATTAGGACTAAATTCATAACCTAAGCAAATTACCATGCTACTTAAGACTCTCAAAATAATATAAGTGAAGCATGAGAGTTGAACAATCTCTTTAAAATAAAGCCATCGCCGTGCTCTAAAAAGATATAAGTGAAGCACTAGAGCAAAACTGCCTATCTCAAAAGATATAAGTGAAGAACATAGAGTATTCAAATAAATTCACGATTAATGTGTGTCCCTCTCAAAAGGCGTGTACAGCAAGGATGATTGTGGCAAACTAAAAATCAAAGACTCATATCATACAAGATGCTCCAAGCAAAACACATATCATGTGGTGAATAAAAATATAGCCTCAAGTAAATTTACCGATGGATTGAAGACAAAAGAGGGGATGCCATCCGGGGCATCCCCAGGCTTAGATGCTTGGTTGTCCTTGAATATTACCTTGGGGTGCCTTGGGCATCCCCAAGCTTAGGCTCTTGACACTCCTTATTCCGTTGTCCATCAAATCATTACCCAAAACTTGAAAACTTCACAACACAAAACTCAATAGAAAACTCATAAGATCCGATAGTATAATAAAATAAATCACCACTTTAGGTACTGTTGTGAACTCATTCTTAATTTATATTGGTGTTATATCTACTGTATTCCAACTTCTTCATGGTTCATACCCCCAGATACTACCCATAGATTCATCAAAATAAGCAAACAACACATAGAAAACAGAATCTATAAAAAACAGAATAGTCTGTAGTAATCTGGAAACTTCGTATACTTCTGTAACTCCAAAAATTCTGAAAAATTAGGAAAATATGGACAATTTGTATATCAATCTTTTGTAAAAATTCAGATCAAAAGAACATTTCTGTGATTTTCTAAAATTCTGGCAATGAGCGCAAAAGTTTCTGTTTTTCAGCAAGATCAAATCAACTATCACCGTAGACCATCCCAAAGGTCTTACTTGGCTCAAACACTAATTAAAATGCCAAAACAAAATTACTACAGAGTTAATAATGTGTATACTCATAAAAACAAAAAACAAAAATATTGGGTTGTCTCCCAACAAGCGCTTTTATTTAAAAGCTTTTAGCTAGGCATTGATAATTTTAATGATGCTCACATGAAAGATAGCAATTGAAACACGAAGAGAACATCATGTAGCATGTGAAAAAGAAGTTTAAGTCTAACATACTTCCTATGCATAGGCATTTTATAGGGAAAAGATTTATCAAGACAAGCAAAAATTAGCATATGCAGGGAGGACGAAAGAGACAATGGCAATCTCAACATAACAAGAGGTAATCTAGTAACACGAAAATTTCTACAATCATATTTTCCTCTCTCATAATAACTACATGTAGGATGATAATCAAGTTCAACAATAAAACTATCACATAAAATATTCTCTTCATGATCCACATGCATGCAAAGTTGACACTCTTCCAAAATAGTGGGATTATTATCAAATAAAGTCATGACCTCTCCAAGCCCACTTTTATCAAAAATTTCATAAGATTGATCATACTCCAAATTATTACCTAGAGTTGACACTCTTCCAAACCCACTCTCACTATTATAGCAAACATATTCGTCATGAGGCTTAAATAAATTTTCAAGATCATAAGAAGCATCATCACCCCAATCATGATCATTGCAATAAGTAGCGGACATAGCAAAACTAGCACCCCCAAGCTTGGGGTTTTGCATATTATTAGCACAATTGACGTTAATAGAATTTATAATAACATCATTGCAATCATGCTTTTAATTCAAGGAACTATCAAGTATGGTGCAATAGCAATAATCTCATGTTTAACGTAAGGAACTATAGCAAATTCATCTCCATAAATATTGGCATCATGGTCATAAGAATAGCAAGCATCATGTTCATAAAGGGATATTTCAATCAAATCAACAGAATCATAATTATCTATAGATTCATGCATATCATTATTTTCTTCCAAAGCAATGGTCATTCTCTCAATAAATTCCTTAACATAGGCATTATGAGCATAGTTTTCATAGCAATATTTAAGTATGTCAAAAATTTCAGATTTGTAGAGAGTAATATCATACTTTTCAATCAAAGAAGCAACTTCATAAGCACCCTTAAAAGCAACAAATTCTTCAATTTGTTCGATATCATAGTAGCTATAAACACCCTTTTCATAAGAAGATAAGATTTCATTATCATTAAACTGACATAGGTAGGGAAGGTGTTTTTTAGGGTTCTTAATTAGAGCAACAAGTAAAATCACAAAGTTCACAAAGATTCCAAGCATAACATAGCAAACAATTTATTTGATTACATAAGAGTGTCCCTTTTTGAGACAAACAGTGACACACAAAATGAGCATGCTCATCTAAAGATTTTCCCTGAACTAAACTAGTTAGGGTTTCAGCACGAGCACATATGGATCGAAGATGATCCAAGTAGAAAATTTCAGGTGGATCCATAAACCTTTTTGTTTTTTGATTTTCAATAAATACACAATTATACCAAGCGAACAAGCAAACAAACCAAGTAAGACATAAAGGCAAACGAAAAAAGGCAAATATTTTTGTATTTTTCTGAAAACGTTTTAGAAGTGGGGCAGAGGAAAACGAGAGGCAAATGTCAAATAATGTAATGCAAGAGATGAGAGTTTGTGATGGGTACTTGGTAGGTTTGATGTAGAACCTCCCCGGCAACGGTGACAGATATTCTTCCTGCTACTTCTTGAGCTTGTGTTGATTTTTCCCTTGAAGAGGAAAGGGTGATGCAGCAAAGTAGAGATAAGTATTTCCCTCAGTTAAGAACCAAGGTATCAATCCAGTAGGAGGAACAAGCAAGTCTCCAATCTATGCACCTGCACAAACTAACAAACACTTGCACTCAACGCGAAAAATGGGTTGTCAATCCCTTCACGGTCACGAACAAGAGTGAGATCTAATAGAGATAGGTATAAAAGATAAATAAAAAGGCAAACTAAAATAAATCTAAATAAATTGCGGCATGGTATTTTTGGGTTTTTTGGTTTATAGATCTGAAAATATATGATGGAAAATAGACCCGGGGGCCATAGGTTTCACTAGAGGCTTCTCTATTGAAGATAGCATACGGTGGGTGAACAAATTACTGTTGAGCAATTGATAGGAAAGTGCAAAGTTATGACGATATCTAAGGCAATGATCATGAATATAGGCATCATGTCCGTGACAAGTAGACCGAAATGATTCTGCATCTACTACTGTTACTCCGCACATTGATCGACTCCTGCCTGCATCTAGAGTATTATGTTTAGAAGAACAGAGTAACGCTTTAAGTAAGATGACATGGTGTAGAGGGATAAGCTCAAGCAATATGATATAAACCCCATCTTTTTATCCTCGATGGCAACAATACAATACGTGCCTTGCTACCCCTTCTGTCACTGGGTAAGGACACCGCAAGATTGAACCCAAAACTAAGCACCTCTCCCATTGCAAGAAAAACCAATCTAGTTGGCCAAACTAAACCGATAGTTCGAAGAGAAATACAAATATATCTTAATCATGCATAAAAGATTTCAGAGAAGACTCAAATAATATTCATAAATAATCTGATCAAAAATCCACAATTCATCGGATCTCAACAAACACAACGCAAAAAAGTATTACATCGAATAGATCTCCAAGAACATCGAGGAGAACAGTGTATTGAAGATCAAAGAGAGAGAAGAAGCCATCTAGCTACTAGCTATGGACCCGTAGGTCTGTGGTAAACTACTCATGCATCATCGGAAGGACAACAAGGTTGATGTAGAGGCCCTCCGTGATCGAATCCCCCTTCGACAGATCGCCGGAAAAGGCTTCAAGATGGGATCTCACGGGAACAGAGGCTTGCGGTGGCGAAAAAGTATTTTGGTGGACGCTTCTGGTGGTTTGGGAATATTTGGGAATTTGTAGTGCAAGAATTAGGGTTGGAGGACCCCCGAGGGGCCCACAAGCCCGCAGGTCGCCCCCCTAGGGGCGCGCCTGGCAGGCATGTGGCCTCCTCAGCTATCATCTGACCCCCTCTCCAAGTCCTACAGGTGTCTTCTGGTCCAAGAAAAATCTTCGTAAAGTTTTATTCCATTTGGACTCCGTTTGATATTCCTTTTCTGTAAAACTCAAAAACAAGGAAAAAACATAAACTAGCACTGGGCTCTGGGTTAATTGGTTAGTCCCAAAATAATATAAAATAGCATATTAATGCATATAAACATCCAAAACAGATAATATAATAGCATGGAACAATAAAAAATTATAGATAAGTTGGAGACGTATCAAAGTCTGATGAAGAAAATGCTTCGACTAAGCTGCAAACCCCAGTTGATGATGTTGATGAGGAAATTGAATTTGAGAAGGCAGATCCATCGCCTCCGAGAAAATTGCAAGTTAAGCCCTCTGAATCAAACAAGGAGGAGATTGACAAGATTGAGGGGGAGCTAAATGCTTCCCGAGAGACATCCACCCCGGTCACATCATCTGGTGCCCCTACCCAGATGGATGTTTATCCTTCTCCTCATTCCACTACACCACAGATGGAAGAGGAAGAAAAGAAATCTGCTGAGCCGATGGCTCAAGAAGTGATTGCTCCACCAGTTGTGCCCCAAGAGTCTGAGAAAGAGGTCGTTGTGCCTCCAACCGAAGGAAATACAGTGAAAGAAAAGGCCCCAGTGCCTGAAAGTTAGAAAGCTGTTGAAGGAGTTCCTGCGAGCAAGAATGATAGACCGTCAAGTTCCTCAAAGTAGTCTGTACAAGAGAAATCAAGGAAGCCTCGTGCTCCTCTCAAGCCTATTGAGGAAGGTGTGCCTGCACCTGATGACATTCGGACCCAGAATATGGGTGAAGAAGAACATCTGAGAAACCCATTGGAAACCTTTTTCTTGTTCCTTGTTGAAGATGGCCCAAATGGTCCTGCCTTTAACGAGCAGTTTCATCTTTTGAAACTTGCATTCTTTGGAACCAACCCATATGATGGACAAAGAACTTCTTTGTCACCAAGATTCTGGACAAAGGAACAGGCAGTGTATTATGCTCGTATTCTGTATGAAAAGAATCACATCTTCAAGAACAGGATTCTGGACTTCGTAGAGCTCGAAAGTTTACCCTGCTTCCATCACACCATCGAGCAGATTGAACTGGTCTTCCTGAAGAGTTTCCTTTGTTTCAATCATGGCTGGAATCATGAAGTGATTCTTCAGATCTATGCCACTCTTTATATCTCAGGAGACCTTGCAGATAGCAGTACTTGGATCCTCGAATGGATGATAGGAGAAGAAAAGATCAAATGTTTGGCTGACCAGTTCTTAGCACTGCTGAATCTTCCTCGGTGCAAATTTGATGCTGCTCGTGAACATAGACTGCACTACTAGGATGCTTTCGAAGCTCAACTTCATCTGCTGATGGACCCCAAACTTGTTGGTGATGAATGTATAGAGACAAATCCAAAGAATCTGGCGCATGAGAACAAAGTGATGTTCTATATCCTCTACAACTCCCTCACGCCAACAAACAGGTAAGAAACCATCAATGGCATCGTGGGAAATGCTTTTCTAGCCACAACTCAGGGTATTCATTTTGACATTTCGGATCATTTCATTCGCAACCTGGCCTGCGCAGCTGATAGCCCTCAAGCTTTGAAGCCATATGCTCCTTGGGTCATGTTTGCCATTGAGCAGCTTATTGAAGATTAATTTTTCTGCCCACATATCCCAAAAGTTTTTATGCCACCAGTTCGCAACACACTTCAGATTGTGAAGGACACCGGCAAAGGGAGGACACCGATTGCCACTACTGTTTCTGCTTCCATGTCTGCTTCTGCTAAAGCTCCGAAGGTCAACAAGGCAAAAGTTGAAATCCCTCGTGAAGAGAATCCTTCACTGTATGAGATTTGTCTTCGCACTCAGCAAGCCCTGGAAAGTCATATCAAGCTTGACCGAAAAGTGAAGGTGGAAATGATGACTGAGATAAATTTGCTTCACAATCATGCTCGCCAAGATCTCCTGTACGAGAAGGAACAAAAGAAGCGCTCCTGGACCCTTCTGCGTAAGCATTATTCTCGCAAACAACTTTCTGCCAAGGGTATCGAGAAATAATATGATTATCTAGAGGCAAACCCCAGTGCTTCCTCAGCGTTCTGCCTCCATCGACCTGCTATTTGTTGAACCAGATGATGATCTCGAAGACACAACAGGAACTTTTATCTTTAAGCCAGATGCACCTTGCGCTGCTACTCCCGAAGCTGATCCCGAAGCCCATGCTGCGTCTCCAACTCCTACTTCGGCCTCGACCATTGCTCGCTCTACTTCGCCGAACAGTCCGAGTTCTAATTCTGAGGATTCTTCGGACGACACTACAAAAAAAGTACACTTCCGTGATGATACGTGTTTGTCACAGTAGGTCACGTTTTCTGTCATGCATGTACATCCATGACGATTTTATGAGAGAATCAAGATAGTCATACCTGTGCTGTCGTAGAAGTGTTCCATGACAATACCAAAATTATCATCACGGAAGTGTCCACTTCCATGATGATAAATGGTGCGTCATGGAAGTGTTGTCGTCAAGGGTAACCGACACATGGCATCCACCGTAACGGGTCGCCATTAAGCTATTGGGTTTCGGTTTGGATCCGATAACCCGTTAACAACCCCGACCAATGGGGTTTTTCCATTTGTAAAAATTCTCATTCGCCAGAGGATCCACGTGTCGGCTCAGCATTGGGACAGATGTCATCCACTCATTGTATGGGAAGCGCCTATGATACGTTGGCATGTGGCAAGGCCCAACAGTGGCCCATTTAGGCGAAAGAGGCCGGCCCAGTCAAAATTAGCAGGCCGGCCCATATAGGGCCTACTTGTGTCTGGTCCATTTAAGCCCACGACCCATACAAGATGTGCCAATTTGGCCCGTCAACGGCCCGTTAACTATTTGACACCATTGCAGCCCATCGTCAGTTCGAGCCCGTTAACAGCCCGCTATATATTTGGGCTCAATATTGGCCCGATGTGGTTTCGGCCTGTTAACGGCCTATTCAAGGGATGGGCCAATTTTCAGGATGTACGTCTTTCAACCTTTTAGCGACCCATTTAAATGTTGGGCCAATTTCCAGCCTGGTGTGTCTTTCAGCCTGTTAACGGCCCATAAATCAGTTGGGCCATTTGCAGTCGGACATGAGTTTTGGCCTCTTAACGGCCCATGCTCTTCATGGTCCAATACCATCCCAGTTTCTCTTTCAGCCTGCTAAAGGCCCACAACACAGTTGGGCCATATATAGTCCGGCCTGACATTCGGCCTCTTAACGACCCATGCTCTTCATGGTCTAGTATGAGCCCGCTGTCTCTTTCGGCCTTCTAAAGGCCCACAGTATAGTTGGGCCATATATAGCCCGAGCTTAGTATCGGCCTGTTAACGACCCGTGAAATCGAATGGGCTCACTTATTGCCCGCTTCGATGTCGGCATGTTAACGACCCGGGAGGTAACAGGGCCGAGCATTAACTGTTGGCTCGTTTCAATTATAGCGGCCCAATAGAGCTTTCGGCCTGGTTACGGCCCATCTATCTATCTATATCTATATCTATATCTGTATCTATATATCTATATCTGTATATCTATATTTATATCTATCTATATCTATCTATATCTATCTATATATCTATATCTATCTATCTATATCTATATCTATATATCTATGTATCTATATCTATATCTATATCTATATATCTATATACCTACTAATTAGGCACTTCCTATAAATTCCCATGTTAATCAGTAATTAGGAGCCGTTAATCTGGTGGGACCGAGTTATAACGGTGTTGATTAATCCATGTAATCCTCGGCTGAAATGATTAGTTCTTTTTTTTGGGCTCACGATTAGATCTTTCATAGTATTGGAGAACCAATCGTAGAATTAGCTATCTGCTCCCGTCCGATGAAATACCTCAGAGCAGTCCTTGCGATCTATCCCAAGCACATGATTCTTCCTCCATCGACTCCCGAAAAAAAATCTGTACTGCAGCCTATCAAATCCCTAGCTCATATGCCGCATCATGTCAAACAAAAAAGGAAAACGGATCTTCTGCATTGGTGCCACATGAAGCGGCCTCTAGGGTTCCATCGGGTCCTCCAATCCATGTAAGAGCTCACCCAAATCCCAATCCAATCTCTCTCCAATCCCTACTGTCCGTGCTCTTCTCATAGATTTGTTGTTGCTTTTTTTATCCCTAGAAGAAATTACCCAGGAGCTAATGTACGTACGTGCAGAACTTGAACGCAAGCAAGCAGATAGGCTGCTTAATTGATTAACAGTACCACTAGCTCAAGTACACATCGGATGCTAGCTTCAACGGAATCGCTTGATTCATTCATATTTTGGCGGGATCTAAACGACTACTATCTCGACAGACGCTTTGTACATGAGCTTGCGTAGAGCTAGCTATAATTGACCGGATTGACTTACTCCGGTGCCGTTGTCGGAACTTTTAGGTAACACCGATGGAATAAATAGATCGGGAGATTTTGGCAGTGGACCGGCAAGGCGGCAACACGGTGGATCACACACCCCACACCCTGTTTGAGTTCATCCATCAATTTGTGTGCCGCAGGCAAGTAACCTTGCATCATTAATTCTCTCCTCTATTCTATATCAAGATTTTTTTATTTTGTACATGTAGTGCATAGGTCGTGACCAGATTATGCATTCTAGGGAGTGAAAGAGAAGGAGAACCGGCCAGGTGAGGGCATCTATATCACATTTGTTTCCAACCTGCAGCAAGCTAGGTAAGTAGCATTCTCTACATCTAGAAATTGACCACTGCCAGCCAGTTTATTTTTCATAAGGAAGTGATTTAGATTTTGTATACTCCCTCCGTCCCAAAATAAGTGTCTTAACTTTGTACTAACTTTAGTACAAAGCTGTACTAAGGTTAAGACACTTATTTTGGGATGGAGGGAGTATTTTTTATTCTAATATGTGATAAATCTAAGATTATCTGCATGTTTAACAAATAATTTTTATGACCAGGACTAAGAAAAAAGTACGATGCCTTGGCATAAATCATTTACATGTACTTTCGACATTAAATATATTACGAACTTCTTGTATTTCTCAAAATCATGTCTAATAGTGTATAATATATATTTTGGTGGATTTATGAGATTTTAGTACTTTTGCATGTGCAAAAATTTAGATAGATGATGGCATATCAAGTTATACATGTCACTGTTTAAATGGTTCGTTTGTTGTATTTGGCAACAGATCTAGGTATTTGGCAACAGAAATTTACAGCAATTGTAACCATTGAATCTATGAGGTCTTACTTTGTTTTTTGTAATACATGTTGTTTATCCATCGTAGTTCCCATATTCAGATGTTTATAGATGACACTGGCAGAAAATATGATGAGGAGTTTCCATATATTAAGATGGAATTTCAGCCCAGTTGGGTTTGAGGCGAAGGAAGGAGGCGAACTCTCAGCAAGGTTATGCTTCTCCCGACTGAGACATAGCATATCGGGAGAAGAGAACTTATACACACTCAGTTTGGCATAGGGAGGCATGAAGAAGTCTTCATATTTTTCTAAAGGATCATGCGCAAGGCTGCACCCTATTTTTGAACAAGCTGTGTCCCATCCTCTGGCACATCTTCAGTTAATTTTCGAGCACTCCTGATCCAAATAAGGTTGGTTAGCTCTCGGCACTTTGATCAGCATGCATCATGTGCAAACAGCCATGCTGAAGATCAGCTCAATGACCTCTATTCATGTAGTGGTGTCCCCGACGGTGGTCATATGTTGACACGGCATCTGCGGGATCTAGCCATCACGCATGCTTGCCGAAGATACGACCCATGCATAGCGACAAGCAGATTGACCGTTTTAGTCAATGTGTGGCGGCAGTTATGATGCTCCACATAGCTATAGCTCGCAGGGTTTGTCGATTTGATCACCTCGCCAAGGATGCAGCCTTTGCTGTATGTTGAGTTTCCATGGTATGTCTCTTATTGCTTCATACGGCAAATTGCCGCATTGAGTTGACTTTTTTGGCAGCAAGTAATCACAGCTTATCCTAAAATTAATCATCAGACCTCATGCAAAAAACATCAGTTCCTTTTTAAGGCTACAGGAAATAGCTGTAGAGTTTACTATGGCCATAATAAATATGCCGCTATTTGGTGAGCTGATGTATAAGTGTGGCTACTCAAAATTTGTGTATTGCATGCACAAAATCTTTAATGTCCTGCTACATCTACTTCCCACACCATATGATATTACTTAATTAGTAAGGGTGATGGAGTCCAGAACATTGTACTATGTGGCAAAGCACTGAAGCAGGGAAAAATTAAGGTATGATCAAGTTTAAGTTTGGTTGACATTAATATCTAGATACTCCCTCAAAATTCTTAAGTCCAACAGAGATTAAAAAAATATCAGGGCAATTATACGGTAAGGCTGAGTGACAATGGCTTAGTAAAAAAATGTTCTTGCTTTCATTGCGACATAATAGCAGCTCAGATCGATTTGCATTAAGGAAAATGTTAACACAAAATATGCACTATTAATTTCTTGCTCGTGGAGAAATCTAGCCACGCCATTGGATATACTCTAAAAAGGATATTTATTGCACTATTTAGTGTACATAACAATATGGAAGTGTAGTATGCTGAGCCTCCTTGCTCAATAGTAATGATTAGCCTCATTAGTAGCGAGCCTATTAAAGATTTTCATTTCTTAAGACTCAGAATATACAGTGTTACAATTCATTGTTTAGGAATTCACACAACTATAAATCTTTCAGTGAAAACTTTGTCTCGAAAGTATTGCAAAGTGCAATGTCAAGTTTCAAGAAAGTACAAAAAATGTATCTTTTGTATATGTCATCATACCTTGTTTTGTTGTGATCTATGATTTTCAGCTGCTCTTTTTCGTGGTTAATGACCAAGTAATTGTAGCATATCATAAAACATGTTAGATTGCTATACACTTATTGAGTTGCGGCTAACTGAACTTCTTTGTAGATCACATATCGTTGACATCATATTTTTTTCCATTATCATGCTGATTTTTGTAAAAAAAATATGGATAAAAATGGTTAAATATCATGATTGAATTATAACATAGTACCAATTTAATAATTATATTATTAAAAAAAACACAAACTAGCCCGTGCAAGCGCACGGGTTGACGACTACTTTACTTAATGGGCTCGCTAAAGTTCGAACATGTCTGTAGGCCCAATTAGATAACATCGATTCCGGCCCAGCTATAATTTGAGACCATTATGATGAGCAATTATGGACAGGACCAAAACCGATCAATCAAAGGCCTATGAGAATTTTGGCCCATGCAAGCCGATTAGGGTAGCCCATTAAGGGCACACTAGTAGAAAAACGACTTTACATGAGCCCCATTAGTCCCGGTTTGGAAACTGACCGGTACTAATATGACAATTAGTCCCGGTTCCAACGGCTAGGGGGGCGGGCATCATTAGTGTCGGTTTGTGTTGAACCTATAGTACTGGTTCGTGACACGAACCGGGACTAAAGGGGTGGTGGCAGGCTGGTGTCAGGCTGGGGCCCCACGAGCCCCTTTAGTCCCGATTCATGACACGAACCGGGACTAGAGGTGCACCTTTAGTCCCAGTTTGTATAACCAACCGAAACTAAAGATGCTACTATATAAACCCTTCGTCCAGCCCAAGCTCTCTGTTCTTCCCCTTTCCTCTCCTCTCTGTTCTTCCCCTCTTGCTCGAGCTCATCCTCCATTTTTGCAAAAAAATGTCAGGATTTGAAGGCACCCCATCCATACAACTGTTCACAAAGGTTAGCAAATTTGTCCTTTCATCTCTCATTGCTAGATTAGCTCTTGTAATGCTCTATAAGTATAGTGATTTGTGGGTTTTAGTTTGGGATTATTTATATATGTGGTAGTTTATTTGATTTATATGCAATATGAGCTCAAATTAACTTCTTAGTTTGCATGTGTAGGTGTGGTTGACTTAGTGCCTTCCCGTCCCCATCCTAACCACCATTGATCGCCCACACCGTCCCGTCGCCGGCACCACCTTGGTGAGCCTCTTATTCTTATCCTTTTTATAAAAACAAAATCATGTTTGTGTGATTTAGATAGTTACTTGTATAATTTTCGTACCCGTACGTTGTTTGTTATACATAGTGGCATGGTTTTGATATCCGTCCCCGTCGGCCCTCATCCGGTTTATGATTCGGATGTGGTATATTCTTTTTTATAACTATTTGTTGCATTTCATGTTTATGACAATTATGCCCATCAAGTTGACATAGATTTTTTTATCTAGGAGGTATGTGAACCGAAAATTGCAACCGACCCTCTTATCGAGAAGTTAAATTTAGATGAAAAGAAAATGAGTATTTGAAAGAAAAATTGAAAAGAATTGAAGAAGAGAATATGAAACTGGAGTTGTATGTTGCCAATGTCGTCGATGATCACAAGATCAAGATGGATGCAATGCGCTTGAAGATTAGAAAATTCAAAAAATATGCCGTTAATCAAGAGGCTTGGTATCACTATGCTGTTGGATCAATTGTTACCTTAGTTGCGATCTTGATCGCATTTGTTGTTGCATTTAAAAGCTTTAGCTAGAGAGTTTGTATGTTGTTTTATGAGAATAAGTGTGTATGAACTGTATGTATGAACTTGTATTAATTTTGTCTTTTCGGTGTTGTGTAATGAAGATGAGCTGGCAATGGATGTACGATGACCGATGCTCTCCCTGGTTCATTAATGGCGTGCGTACTTTTCTGGGTGCGGCTGAGGCAAACAAGTGGGCGGATGGTTTTATGTATTGTCCATGTGCTGTCTGTAAGAACGATCAAAATTACTCTAACTCCAGAACCATTCACGTCGACCTATTTGAGTCCGGTTTCATGTCCGGCTATAACTGGTTGACCAAGCACGGAGAAAGAGGGGTCCTAATGGAAGAGAATGAAGAAGAAGAGGATGACGACAGCTATCCTAGCCATGGGTTCCCTGAATACAATGGTATAACAATGGGGGAAGAAGCTGAGCCCGCAATTCTGGAAGAAGGTGAAGAAGAGGCATCAGATGAGCCCGCTGATGATCTTGGTCGGGCCATTGCCGATGCAAAGAGAAATTGCGCAAGTGAAAAGGAGAAGCTAAAGTTGCAGCGCATGTTAGAGGATCACAAGAAATTGTTGTACCCACATTGCGAAGATGACAAGAAAAAACTGGGCACCACACTGGAATTGCTGCAATGGAAGGTAGAGAATGGTGTATCTGACAAGGGATTTGAAAAGTTGCTGATAAAGTTAAAGAAGATGCTTCCAAAGGACAACGAATTGCCCGACAGTACGTACGAAGCAAAGAAGGATATCTGCCCTCAAGGATTAGAGGTGCAGAAGATACATGCATGCCCTAATGACTGCATCCTCTACCGCGGTGAGTATGAGGATTTGAATGCATGCCCGGTATGCGGTGCATTGCGCTATAAGATCAGCCGCGATGACCCTGGTGATGTTGAGGGCGAGCGTCCCATTTAGAAGATTCCTGCCAAGGTGATGTGGTATGCTCCTATAATACCACGATTGAAACGTTTGTTCCAAAACAAAGAGCATGCCAAGTTGATGTGATGGCACAAAGAAGACCGTAAGAAAGACGGGAAGTTGAGAGTACCCACTGACGGGTTGCAGTGGAGAAAAAACGAGAGAAAGTGGAAGGACTTTGCAGATGACGCAAGGAACGTATGGTTTGGTTTAAGTGTAGATGGCATTAATCCTTTTGGGGAGCAGAGCAGCAATCATAGCACCTGGCATGTGACTCTATGTATCTATAACCTTCCTCCTAGGTTGTGCATGAAGCAGAAGTTCATTATGATGCCAGTGCTCATCGAAGGCCCTAAGCAACTCGGCAATGACATTGATGTGTACCTAAGGCCATTAGTTGAAGAACTCTTACAACTGTGGAATGAAAAAGGTGTACGTGCGTGGGATGAGCACAAACAGGAGGAATTTGACCTACATGCATTGCTGTTTGTAACCATCAATGATTGGCCTGCTCTCAGTAACCTTTTAGGACAGACAAACAAGGGATACCACGCATGCACGCACTGTTTAGATGATACCGACAATATATATTTGGATAAATGCAAGAAGAATGTGTACCTGGGACATCGTCGATTTCTTCCGAGCAGGCATCCCTGTCAAAAGAAAGGCAAGCATTTCAAAGGTGAGGCAGATCACCAGAAGAAGCCTCACCACCGTACTGGTGATGATATACTTGATATGGTCAAGGATTTAAAAGTAATCTTTGGAAAGGGTCCTGGCGGACAATCTATTCCGAATGACGCTGACGACGCGCACCCATGTGGAAGAAGAAATCTATACTTTGGGACCTACCCTATTGGAAAGACATAGAGGTCCGCTCTGCAATCAACGTGATGCACATGACGAAGAATCTTTGCGTGAACCTGCTAGGCTTCTTGAGCGTGTATGGGAAGACAAAAGATACACCGAAGGCACGGGAAGACCAACATCGTATGCATGGAAAAGACGCATACATCAGGGTCATGCCAGCTACGCTCTTACCAAAGAAGAGAAGGAAATCTTCTTTGAATGCCTGCTCAGTATGAAGGTCCCATCTGGCTTCTCGTCGAATATAAAGGGAATAATAAATATGGCAGAGAAAAAGTTCCAGAACCTAAAGTCTCATGACTGCCACATGATTATGACGCAATTGCTTCCGGTTGCATTGAGGGGGCTTCTACTAGAAAATGTTCGATTAGCCATTGTGAAGCTATGTGCATTCCTCAATGCAATCTCTCAGAAGGTAATCGATCCAAAAATCATACCAAGGTTAGAGAATGATTTGGTGTAATGTCTTGTCAGTTTCGAGTTGGTGCTCCCACCATCCTTCTTCAATATCATGACGAACGTCCTAGTTCACCTAGTCAAAGAGATTGCCATTCTGGGTCCTGTATTTCTACACAATATGTTCCCCTTTGAGAGGTTCATGGGAGTCTTAAAGAAATATGCTCATAACCGTGCTAGGCCAGAAGGAAGTATCTCCAAGGGCCATGAAAATGAGGAGGTCATTGAGTTTTGTGTTGACTTTATTCCTGACCTTAAGCCGATTGGTGTTCCTGAATCGCGGCATGAGGGCAGACTGGGTGGAAAAGGCACGCTAGGACCGAAAGCAATAATATGTATGGACAGGCATTCTTGGCCGCAAGCACACTACACAGTTCTACAAAACTTCTCCTTGGTGGCTCCGTACATCGAGGAACACAAGAATATTCTACGCTCCCAACACCCGGAGCAGTCTGACGACTGGATTACACGTGAACAAATGGGGACTTTCACCTGTTGGTTGCAGACACGTCTCATGCTTGACGACGCTGTTGCAGATGAGTTGTACTTGCTATCCCAGTTACCATCTTCGAATATATTGACTTTCAAAGGGTACGAGATAAATGGGAATACATTTTACATGATCGCCCAAGATAAAAAGAGCACCAATCAAAACAGTGGTGTCCGCTTTGATGCAGTAAACACCAATAGGCCAAAGGACACATATTATGGTTACATAGAGGAGATATGGGAACTTGACTATGGACGTGGTTTGAAGGTCCCTTTGTTTCGGTGCAAATGGGTCAATCTGACAGGAGGCGGGGTAAAGGAAGACCCGTAGTACGGAATGACAATAGTGGATCTCAACAATCTTGCGTACGCAGACGAACCATTCGTCCTAGCCAATGATGCGGTGCAGGATTTCTATGAGAAGGACATGTCTACCAAGCCGAGAAAAAGAAAAGATAAGGAAGCGAATACATCATACGATGAGCCAAAGCGCAAGATAGTTCTTTCAGGGAAAAGAAACATCGTGGGAGTGGACGACAAGACAGACATGTCAGAAGATTATGAAAAGTTTCATGAAGTTGCTCCATTCACAGTGAATATTGACCCGAGCATCCAGTTAAATGATGAAGATTGTCCATGGTTACGGCGCAAAGGGACACACGCGAAGAAAAAGTTTTATACCCAAAGATCCCACTCTGGGATGTGACCGGCTTCACTGTCATCACTTTCTTCTCTAGTGAGTTTCCGGACTTATATATCTGGAAAGTCCCACTTCGAACAAACCGGAGGGAATCTTTGTAATAGTTAGGGTACTTATGTGTTTTGGCATTTGAAACGTGAAGAAATATTATGTACAAAGAAAATATTTCATGCATTATATAGGACTTCATTTGCTATATAAAATGGACAATCTCTTTCGAAGTATCAGGGTTTCGGACGAAAACTCATCTATTACAAAGGCATTTCATTTTTTAAAACTTATTTCAACTCCAGAATTTTTGTGCGTTCAGTATGCACCATTCAAAGCCACGTCATCAATTTTCAACCCTTTCTGACTTCATTTGCTATTTTTCATGGATTTACTGATTTTTTGAGCTAAACGACCCTGAAATTGAAAAGCACTACAAATGATGTCTGAAAAGGTTGAAAGTTGGCATGGTATCATCATTTCACCCACATAGCATGTGCTAAAAATTTGAGAGGGTTACGGCAAAAACTGGTTGCACTTCGTGTACAAAATGGATAATCTCTTTCGAAGTATCAGGGTTTCGGACGAAAACTCAACTGTTACAAAGGCATTTCATTTTTTTAAACTTATTTGAACTCCAGACTTTTTGTATGTTCAGTATGCACCATTCAAAGCCACGTCATCAATTTTCAACCCTTTCTGACTTCATTTGCTATTTTTCATGCATTTACTGATTTTTTTTAGCTAAACGACTCTGAAATTGAAAAGCACTGCAAATGAACTCTGAAAAGGTTGAAAGTTGGCATGGTATCATCATTTCACCCACATAGCATGTGCAAAAAAGTTGAGAGGGTTACGACAAAAACTGGATGCACTTCGTGTACAAAATGGACAATCTCTTTCGAAATATCAGGGTTTCGGACGAAAACTCATCTGTTACAAAGGCATTTCATTTTTTAAAACTTATTTCAACTAAAGACTTTTTGTGCGTTCAGTATGCACCATTCAAAGCCACGTCAACAATTTTAAACCCTTTCTGACTTCATTTGCTATTTTTCATGCATTTACTAATTTTTCTGAGCTAAACAACCCTGAAATTGAAAAGCACTACAAATGAACTCTGAAAAGGTTGAAAGTTGGCATGGTATCATCATTTCACCCACATAACTTGTGCTAAAAAATTGAGAGGGTTACGGCAAAAACTGGATGCACTTCATGTACAAAATGGACAATCTCTTTCGATGTATCAGGGTTTTGGACGAAAACTCATCTGTTACAAAGCCATTTGATTTTTTTAACTTATTTCAACTCCAGACTTTTTATGCATTCAGTATGCTTCATTCAAAGCCACGTCATCAATTTTCAACCCTTTCTGACTTCATTTGCTAGTTTTCATGCATTTACTATTTTTTTTGAGCTAAACGACCCTGAAATTGAAAAGCACTACAAAATAAACTCTAAAAAGGTTGAAAGTTGGCATGGTATCATCATTTGACCCACATAGCATGTGCTAAAAAGTTGACAGGGTTACGCCAAAAACTGGATGCACTTCATGTACAAAATGGACAATCTCTTTCGAAGTATTAGGGTTTCGAACGAAAACTCATCTGTTACAAAGGCATTTCATTTTTCTAAATAACCTAAGAATTACCAAATTGAATATAATGATAAAACACACTAATATTAAATAGCAGAAAAAAGAATCACTGAAAAATCTATTTTTAAAGTAAAGTTATTCACAAACTAGTGATTCACACAAATTTTAAATAATTCAAATTTAAACTATTCAAATTTGAAAACTACTGGCACTAACAGAAAGTTTATAATTTTTTTGACCTAAAGCAAAAAAGATTCACTTAGAAACTCTAAATAAAGCAAAAAACAACTCAGAAACAAAAGAAAATAAATAAAGCAGAAAACAAAAAAACTGAAAAATAAGTAAATTAAAAAAGCCCGCCTACTGGGCCGCCATGGCCAGCATACGACTAGAAACCCAACCTCTAGTTGGGCCAGGATGCAGGCCCGCACGGCCCAGTAAGCCCCACAGGGCGACTCAGGTCAATAGGCCCACAAAGGCCTGCTTAGAGTGGAGCTCGAAAGAGCTACCGCGCCGGGGCTTGTAAACCAGTGCGGACGCCCTTCGCTGGGCGAGGTGGGACTAAACATCCACCGCAGTGCGCCGTACCAGGAACAAGTCTTTAGTCGCGGTTGGTGGCTCCAACCGTGCCTAAAGACCCCCCCTTTAGTTGCGGTTGGAGCCACCAACCGGGACTAAAGGCCTGGCTTCCCGCCGCTTGGCCTGGCCAAAATTCATCCTTTAGTCCCGGTTCGTGGCTCCATGTGGCGCCCCCGACTCAATCGTACACTAATCATACACGCAAACGTGTACGATCAAGCACAGGGACTCCCGGGAAGATATCACAACACAACTCTAACACAATTTAAACAGAGATCCACAATATTACAGACCAGGGATCCGAAGATCCGAATACATAAGTCAGTCATACAAATATTATTTGAGTACAAACATAGTTAGACAAGTTTTGCCTTAAGAAGGCTAGCACAAACAGCGACACTAGATCGAAAGGCGTTGGCCTCCTGCCTGGGAGCCTCCGATCCTACTCCTGGTCGGCTGGCTCAATCCAGTAGTAAGTGCCCTCTGGACCTTCCTAGTAGTAACCTCCGGTGGTGGCATCTGGCTCCTGGACTCCATCGTCTGATGTATCACCAAGGTGGGGTATGGGGAAAAGAGAAAGTAAAGCAACCGTGAGTACTCATCCGAAGTACTCAGCAAGCAAGGATCTATACTACATATGCAACATTATCAATGGAGAAAGGCTGTATATGTGGACTGGGCTGCAGAAATGCCAGAATAGAGAGAAGGCCTAGTCCTATCGAAGACTAGCATCTTCAAACGTCTTCACAAGGCCATCATCTTGCAGCAGTAGAAGAGAATAGAATAGCATTTTATTTAGCAAACATGTTGAAGTACAGCTTAAAGATCCTTCCTCGACTCCCAAGCGAGAAAGTGATCCCGAAGCCTCAATTAAGTAACAAGTATCCAGTTCAAGTAGTAGATCGGGATACATAAACTGAGCGTCCTTTACCGTAGGACCGGCCATCGATAGATGATTCCTCCCTGCAGGGGTGCACTACTGTTACCCAACACGCTCGATCAACTCTGGCCGGACACACTTGCTGGGTAATGCCCGTCCTCGGAAGATCAACACGAAGCAGCGCCCTACCTAGGCTCGGCAGAGAGGTCAGCACGCCAGACTAACCTATGTACCCAGAGGTCTTGGGCCATCGCCCTGGGCACCCTGCGCGTTGCGAGACTGGCCGGGGTGCAGGCGCGACACTGAGCTCGTCAGTGAAGTATCCAACCCAATCCCGACAATCAGCCCGCACGATGAATCGTGACGTCAAACGAGCTTTCGGGAGAAACGTACATCGCAGAGGGTCCCATAACCATTATCCCACGTGGTGGTAGTGCGTATAGGGCACGTCGACCCACTCAGATCACACACCCAAATCCAATAGGCTCAATTAGTATCACGCGGAGACAATCAGAGTCTCTGATGCTCCGCCACAATATCACACTCGAGTGCCCTTCCGGCACACCCGACATCATAGATCCCCAGCGGGTACCCACCAGGGTGGACCCGCCTATGACAAAGGTCAAGTAATCATGTGGTCATAACATCAAGGGGGAAACCCGAGGAATCACCCTCGGCGGATTCCACTCGACGAAATCATCAGGGTGAACGTATGAGGCATCACCCTCGAGGTTCACACTGAGGGGTCGCACGACAGAGTCGTATCGGAAGTGGAGAAGGAGGAATCACCCTCGATGACCATGACCGAACAGCTACACTGCAGAGTATTCATCAGGAGTGCGTTACGAGGTATCACCCTCGGCACTCGATAGTAACTATGTAGAGTCGTGCAACTAAGGGGGTGTGAAGTGAGGTGTCGGTTTCTGGTCGACGATCACGTTGATCGAGTCGTCGATGATCAAGCAGGGGCAACAAGGATAAGGTGGTGGGGTCACTGATTGTTCACTACCAGCCTATACTAAACAGTTTATCATAGGCAGGTAAGGTAACAATGAACAGGTTACAACACCAGGCTATGCATCAGAATAGGAGCATAATTTAACAGTAGCAAAATCTAATGCAAGCAGGAGAAATGGAAAGGGCGATATCTGGATGCTCAAGATGGTGGGCTTGCCTGGTTGCTCTGGCAAGAGAGAGGGGTCGTCAACGGGCTGCTCGTCGGTAGTGTAGTCGTACCCAGGTGCAGCGTCGTCGGTCTCAGCGTCTATCGAAAGAGAAGGGGGGGGGGGAGAGAAACAATAAATTCACGGCAATAATGCAAACAATATGTATGACATGCCTAAATGATATGCTGGGGTGTTCTACTGCCTAACTAAATGATTTAGTTAATTTAGGAATTTATTCGGATTTATTTAATTGAAGTTGGGCACTCTTCATTTATCGAAATCGGTCTAAAAGTTCAATGTTCTTATAGCTAGAGGCATCTGACAGGAATACGGAGGCCGTATTCGGGTTCGTATCAAAATTCTGAGCAAGTTTCATATATAAATTATTTTCATCGGAGTTATGGTTTATTTAATATGATTTTCTAAAGTTTTTACTAATTTCTGGAATTTATTTAAATATTTAAAATAAACATTATCCGAAATAGTGAGTGATGATGTCAACATGACATCATGCTGATGTCAGCAGGTCAAACCCAGCTGACCAGAGTCAAAACTGACCTGTGGGTCCAGTGGGACCCACATGTCAGTGACTCAGCTAATAACCAGAGTTAGTTTAATTTAATTAACCTAATTATCAGGTGGGGCCCAGCTGTCAATGGCTGATTAATATACTAATTAACTAATTAATTAATTATCAGTTTTATTTATTTATAAAAACATTTTAACAGGTGGGGCCCACATGTCAGTGGGCCATTGCGCCCAGTCAACGCATTGACTGGGGTCAACGGGGCCCAGTGGGGCCCGTGGTCGGCGGCAGGGAGGCGGGGCCCGCGGTGCCAAGTGGCAGCCACGTCAGCACCGGCCACCGGAGCGCGCCGGCGAGCCCGAACGCGGTGCCGAGCTCCGGCGAGCTCGGGTTTCGCCCATAGGGCATCTCCGGGGGCGTGATTGGGCTCTATCGAAAGGGCGCAGCGAGCCAGATCACGTGGTGGGGGTGGTTGGTCGCGGCGGTGGCCAGAACGGCGGCAACATCGATTCTAGCGGCGGCCGGAATATAGTAAGCTCGGGGTCGAGCCCAGGGGCTCGCCCGAGATGAACTACTGCGCGCACGCGATGCCTGGGCTGTCTAGAAACACGGCGGAGGCGACGGCTTAGCACAGGGTGGACGAGGGCGTGAGCCACGAGCTCCAGGGCGGAAACAGGAGCACCACAATGGCGACAGCTAGCTACGGCTCGTGCTAGCGCAAGATGGAGGAAGGGGAGGATGCGGAGCTCACCGAGGAGCGTACGGAGTGCTCGTTGATCAGTTTAGGAGCAGCAGAGCAGGGGATCGACGCGGCGAAGTTTCGGTGGCCGCGGGCGTTGACGGAGACGATGCGGTGATGGCGTTGCTCCCCAAGACGAAGCAGGGCAGCAGCTTGACGAAGACGAGGGCTCCAGAGCTTCTGGACAAGACGCGGGGACGTGCGGGGCACAGCGGCCGCGAGCTTCAGCGGTGGCCGTCCATGGCGGCGTCGGGCGAAGCGGGGAGCGAGGGAGGAAAGGGGGGAACTGGGCTAGGGTTCGCCAGGGGGGAGTGCGGGGTTGCTCTTTAACGACGGCGCGGCGCGGCGCGCTGTCGATCGCTCGGAGGGGGGCCTGGCTCGCGCGCACCAGCTGCTCGACAACAGCGGCGTGAGCAGTGCGGGAGGTGGGGGATAGCGCGGGGGTGGGCTGGGCAGCGGCTGTAGCGGTAGGCCGATTGCACAGTAGATCCTTTTTCTTTTTCTCTTTTCTGTTTCTTTTCTTTTCTGTTCTGTTAATTGTTTAGGCCCCAAATGGTTTTTGTAAAAAGTGTGACCTAGTCCATAAATACCAGTGCATTATACCCTAACGCCAAAAACTAGTTTGGGCAAATCGTCATTTCATATTTGATCTAGATTAATTAAAAGGCTATTAAATATTATTTCCAGCCACTGTTAAAAGAGGTATGGGTCACCTAATTAATTTATTAAATGTTGGTTACAATTTTAGAATGGTCTCTGTAATATTTGTTAGTTATTGAACATTTTAGTTTCTATGTTGGATAACTTTTATTTTCCACTTACATTTAAATTTGAATTTGAGTTAGGAGTTGAAATGCAATATGATGCTAATGATGATTTGGCACTGTTAAACATGCTGACTTGTCATTATCAGAAGTGATTACTGTGGCTAATGACATGGGGTGTTACAATTCTCCTCATCTATCAAGAATTCTCATCCCGAGAATTAAGAGGAAGACTGAAAGAAAGAGGGGTATTCTTCACGAAGACGATCCTCGCGTTCCCAAGTGGCTTCATCTTCAGAATGATTCGAGCACTGAACTTTAAGGAATTTGATTGACTTTTGATGAGTCCGACATTCAACTTCATCAAGAACACGGATGGGATATTCTGGATAAGACAGATCTTCCCGTAATTCAAGCACTTCGTGATCCACAGCTCGAATAGGATCCTTGAAGCAGCGACGGAGTTGGGATACATGAAAGACATCATGTACTTGTGAAAGATTTGGCGGCAACTGCAATTGATATGCCACTTCTCCTCGACGGGCAAGAATACGGAACGGTCCAATGTAGCGAGGAGCCAACTTGCCTTTGATTCCGAACCTATGAGTGCCTTTCAACGGAGTGACGCGGAGGTAAGCTTGCTCGCCAGGTTGATAGACCACTTCCTGGTGCTTTCGGTCATAGTTGCTCTTCTGACGAGACTGAGCAGTTTTCAAATGTTCATGGACAATGCGGACTTGTTCTTCTGCTTGCTGAATAATGTCCGGTCCGACGAGTGAGCGTTCCCCAGTTTCTGACCAATTCAGAGGGGTTCGACACTTACGTCCATAAAGAACTTCAAACGGTGCCATCTTCAAACTAGCCTGATAGCTATTGTTGTAAGAGAATTCGGCATACGTGAGAGATTCCTCGCATTTCTTACGGAAGGAGATGACGCAAGCTCGAAGCATATCTTCGAGCACTTGATTAACTCGTTCAACTTGACCCTGTGACTGAGGGTGAAAAGCGGTGCTGAAAGACAGATGAGTTCCCATAGCTTCTTGGAAACTATTCCAAAATCTGGAGGTGAAGAGGCTGCCACGATCAGAACTGATCTCCAACTGAACACCCTGGAGTGTCACAATTCGGGAAACATACAAGTCTGCTAACTGGCTAGCAGTGATTGTCTCTTTAACTGGCAGAAAGTGAGCAACCTTAGAGAATCGTTCAATGACGACAAAAATAGCATCAAGACCCTTCTGGGATTTGGGAAAACCAGTAATGAAATCCATTTGGACCTTGTCCCATTTCCATTCAGGAATTGCAAGGGGTTGTAGAGTTCCAGCGGGCCTTTGATGTTCTGCTTTAATGCGGCGGCAAACGTCACACTCAGAAACATAACATGCAATATCTCGCTTCATATTAGGCCACCAGTATCTCTGACAAATGTCACGGTACATCTTTGTGCTACCAGGATGAATTGACAAAGGAGTCTCATGAGCTTCCATCATAACGTGTTCTCTCTCATCCTTGAACTTAGGTACAAAGAGACGGTGTTGGAAAAATAGGAACCCATCATCATTAAGATGGAACTCCGACGGTTTTCCTTTTTCAAGGTATCGCTTGATCCTTTCAACTCAGAGTCATACCGTTGCATAGTCTTGATGCTTTGTTCTAAATCTGGTTCGACGACTAGGGTATTGAGATAACCCTGTGGAACAATATGGAGGTTCAATTTTCAAAGCTCTTCATAAAGCATAGGTTGTGATTCCTGAACCACATGGTTGCTGCAATAAGCCTTGCGACTCAAAGCATCGACCATTACATTTGCCTTGCCAGGGGTGTATGAGATATTCATATCATAATCGGCTATTGTCTCGAGCCATCTTTGTTGACGAAGGTTCAGATCCGGTTGAGTATATAAATACTTCAAACTTTGATGATCCGTATATATCTCGCAAAGGTTACCGAGAAGGTAATGTCGCCATAGCTTCAGGGCATAAATAATCGCAGAAAGTTCGAGATCGTGCACTGGGTAATTTTCTTCGTGAGGACGCAATTGTCGGGAGGCATAAGCAATCACCTTGCGTTCTTGCATTAGGACACAACCTAATCCTTAACGGGAGGCATCACAGTATATCACGAAATCTTTTTGGGAATCCGGGGGTGCTAATACTGGGGCAGATGTCAATTTATCTTTTAATGTCTGAAAGCTTTCTTGACATTTTTCTGTCCACTCAAATTTAACACCTTTGTGAAGCAGATTTGTCAATGGTTTTGCGATCTTGGAAAAGTTCTCAACGAATCAACGGCAATAACTAGCAAGTCCGAGAAAACATATGACTTGCTTAACATTCTTCGGGGGAGTCCAGTCAAGAATAGCCTGAACTTGTTCGGGGTTAAGAGCAATTCCATCCTTGGAAATCACATGACCAAGGTAAGTTACTTCAGAAAGCCAAAATTCACATTTGGAATACTTGGCATACAACTGGTGTTCTCGGAGCCTTTCTAGTACCAGACGGAGGTGTTCAGCATGTTCTTCTTTATTCTTAGAATAGACCAGAATATCATCTAGATATACCACGATGAATTTGTCGAGGTAATCCATGAATATATAATTCATCAGACGGGAGAAAGTTGCTGGAGCATTCGTTAGGCCAAATGACATGACGGTGTATTCATAGGAGCCATAACGAGTGACGAATGCAGTCTTGGGAATATCCTCTTCACGGACACAGATCTGGTGATAACCCAACCTCAAGTCGAGTTTAGAGAACACCGATGATCCAGCGAGTTAATCATAAAGATCATTGATCCGGGGCAGTGGGTATTTATTCAAGATTGTGGCTTGGTTAATGGGCCGATAATCCTGAACCAAACGGTTAGTTCCATCCTTCTTCTTAACGAAGAGTGAAGGTGCTCCCCAAGCAGAGGAACTGGGGCGGATGAAACCACTCTTAAGCGACTTGTCGATTTCTTCCTTAAGCTCGAGTAGGTGATGCGGAGGCATCTTATAAGGTCGCTTGGCAATAGGGACAGTGCCAGGCTTCAAGTCAATGACAAACTCGACAGCTCTAGCCGGGGGTATTCCTGGAAGTTCTTCTGGAAAGACGTCTGGAAAATCTCGAATGACAGGAACGTTCTCGATTCCTTCCAGAGGTGAGGCGTTCAAAGCATTCAGAACATATATCTGAGCTTCAGCGTCCCGTGTAATGCGGGCGGTATAGTTCACTATCTCATCGGAGGGGTGAAGAAGTTGGACGACTTTAGTGGCACAATTGATCGAAGCAATGTGAGCTTTCGACCAATCCATTCCGAGTATGAGGTCTATGGTGGAAGACTTCAAGACGATGGGCGAGGCAAGGAATTCCAACCCTTTAATTTCGACGGTAATGTTAGGTGCTATCACGTCAGCATGACAGTGACCTCCGGGAGTTTTAATGACTAACGGAGTATGCATTTTCTCATATCGAATGCCATGCATAAATGCAAATTTTCCAGAGATGAATGAATGTGATGCTCCTGAATCAAATAAAACAGAAGCAGGTACTGAGTTAACAAGAAGGGTACCCATCATAGTAGCAGGTTGATCCTGGACTTCTTCAATGTCAATGTTGTAAGCGTGTCCACGACCATGTGCAGCAGACCCAGTATTATAGTTGCGGGTCTGATTGTTGCCACGGCCAGTACGAGGAAAAACTAACTAATTCTGAGTCTGGCGGCAGTCTTTAGCCTGGTGTCCTGGTTTGCCGCACTTGAAGCACAGACCATCTTCAAGACGAAGAGGAGCATTGTTTTGAATAGCTTGAGCTTTTGGCTGCCTCGGTGGTGGAGGAGGCAGACGTGGTGAAGCATAGTTGTTCTTTTGCGCAGAGGTATTAGGACGTATCGCATTGTTTTGAATCCAAACTCGACGCTTCTGTGCCGAGCCCGAAGATGAGCCAGCATCATGATAGCGCTTCTGTGAGTCCTTGTATTCCATCTGAGTGGTCTCAACAAGAATAGCCTTGTTCATTAGAGTTGAAAAGTCGTTGAAGTCTTGAGCAGCAAGTGCAAGCTTGAGGTCGGGGTGTAGTCCATTACGGAACTTCTCTTGTCTGCGTGCATCTGTGGCGATGTCTTCTTCAGCATAGCGGGAGAGGTCTAGAAATTCCCACTGATAAGCTTCGACAGTCTTGTTGCCCTGAGTGAGGTTACGGAACTGGGACTTCATACGTTCCATAATTGCCTGAGGGATGTAACGTTTACGGAAAGCAGCCTGGAACTCATACCAGGTGATGACTGTTCCAATAGGCAGAGTACGCTTGTGTGTGTCCCACCATTGAGCAGCGGGGCCCTTTAAGAAAAAGGCCGCGAAGTTGACAAAGTTGGCAGGGGCGACATTAGCAGACTCCATCTCGTGAGTGATGTCGCGGAGCCAGTCATCTGCATCCAGTGGCTTGTTAGAGTTGCGGAACTGAGTTGGGTTGAGTCGCATAAACTCTGTCAAAGTTATTGAAGCTGGGTTCTGGTTCTGGTTGTTCTGATGCAAAAACTGAGCCATGATTCCAGTCATGAACTGGCGGTTAAGCTCAAACTATTGCATCATGGCTTCCATATAGTCTAACGGTGGTGGGTGTTCAGGGGTACCACAACCACGACCACCTGGTCTAACCATCCTGCTAAGTATCAACAGGGGGTAGTTTAGTAAAAGCAATTGCAAGCGTTTAGTGACAAGCATGATGTAACTCGACAACAATTTAAGTAGTGTAACAGATACATAACAGTAGTCGATTAAGACATATAGATCCATACACAGAGTCGGGTACATGCGGACAGCATAACTTCGCAAATTCAAAAGCTAGACATACTAGGCGGCGCGCAGGCACGCGGTAAGGAAGTACACAACGAGACATAGCAAAGGCTACATCAACGTCGGAGAAAACCACTGAAACGGGGTAACTGCAAGTGCGGACGACGAATGTTCGTCACGGAAGGATCCTGCGCTCCACGTGCACTCTGATGCAAAATCCGGTCTCGAGCTGTAAGAAGAGGTCCACGTGCAGGTGTATGACCTCCAACAGCAGGCCAATCAATACCAGCATGCATCTGAGTCCTGCGCGGATAAAGGATGTGCTCAGGATGTATCCCTGCGCGAACAGCGGGTAGCAACTGCATCATAGCATCGTAGAGACGTGCTCGAGTGGCAACTAACTCGACGGCAAGAGCCCGAACAGTGCGATCCAGAGCCTGAGTGCACTGAACCAGAACGCGCGGGTCATAGCGACGAGGCTCGTACGGGGCACAGATAGTTGTGTACTATCCAGTTGCATCTCCAGCAGGGGCATACGAAATGTATCGGAACTCAGAGTCATCCAAGATATCGCTGAACTGTCCTCGGAGACGTGCGACAGCAGAGTAGGCGGCATCATGCACTGCCATCTCAATCGTCACGCCGATACCGTGGTAAAGGTGTTGCACGGTGTCTGAGTCATTTTGCTGATCATAGATACGAACGTTAGCATGGTACTGCTCCCGATTGAACTCGCGGTAATCCTCATAAACCAAGTACTCAGGGTACCAATGATAGCCAAGTCTGGTCATGAGAGCGATCAAGACAGCTGGAAACCCAGGGGCATCACGAGCCCAAGTGCGAAGCACAAGCTGTGTCGTAGGACGTGGTGGAAACAAACGGTCCATCTGAAACAAAGGAAATTCAGATTTGTCAAATGACAATGAGAAGTTTAACACAACTGGGAGAGAAAGGTCAAACTAATCAATGGAAAGGAAAATGATTATCAGACTAATCAGATCAATGACAGGGAAATCACACAGATATCCAGCTCTCCGGGTAGATGGGATTTACGAGATCCTAAGTGTCGGCGTTAGTAAAATTTATTTAACCCGAGTAGAAGAGAGATCAGAGTCCCAGAGTATAGACGAGGAATAAAAGATCCTAATACCACCCAGTTGGCGACGTGGGCCCGTAAGCCTCACATCCAAGTTAGTAAATTAGTTTTTCGATATCTAGACTCATCTTCGGCCAAGGAATTGGAAGGGGGCTTCCTACAGGCAGTCGGCTCTGATACCAACTTGTGGCGCCCCCGACTCAATCGTACACTAATCATACACGCAAACATGTACGATCAAGCACAGGGACTCACGGGAAGATATCACAACACAACTCTAACACAATTTAAACGGAGATCCACAATATTACAGACCAGGGATCCGAAGATCCGAATACATAAGTCAGTCATACAAATATTATCTGAGTACAGACATAGTTAGACAAGTTTTGCCTTAAGAAGGCTAGCACAAAGAGCGACACTAGATCGAAAGGCGTTGGCCTCCTGCCTGGGAGCCTCCGATCCTACTCCTGGTCGGCTGGCTCAATCCAGTAGTAAGTGCCCTCTGGACCCTCCTGGTAGTAAGCTCCGGTGGTGGCATCTGGCTCCTAGACTCCATCATCTGATGTATCACCAAGGTGGGGTATGGGGAAAAGAGAAAGTAAAGCAACCGTGAGTACTAATCCGAAGTACTCAGCAAGCAAGGATCTATACTACATATGCAACATTATCAATGGAGAAAGGCTGTATATGTGGACTGGGCTGCAGAAATGCTAGAATAGAGAGAAGGCCTAGTCCTATCGAAGACTAGCATCTTCAAACGTCTTCACAAGGCCATCATCTTGCAGCAGTAAAAGAGAATAGAATAGCATTTTATTTAGCAAACATGTTGAAGTACAGCTTAAAGATCCTTCCTCGACTCCCAAGCGAGAAAGTGATCCCGAAGCCTCAATTAAGTAACAAGTATCCAGTTCAAGTAGTAGATCGGGATACATAAACTGAGCGTCCTTTACCGTAGGACCGGCCATCGATAGATGATTCATCCCTGCAGGGGTGCACTACTGTTACCCAACACGCTCGATCAACTCTGGCCGGACACACTTGCTGGGTAATGCCCGTCCTCGGAAGATCAACACGAAGCAGCGCCCTACCTAGGCTCGGCAGAGAGGTCAGCACGCCGGACTAACCTATGCACCCAGAGGTCTTGGGCCATCGCCCTGGGCACCCTGCGCGTTGCGAGACTGGCCGGGGTGCAGGCGCGACACTGAGCTCGTCACTGAAGTATCCAGCCCAATCACGACAATCAGCCCGCACGGTGAATCGTGACATCAGACGAGCTTTCAGGAGAAACGTACATCGCAGAGGGTCCTATAACCATTATCCCGCGTGGTGGTAGTGCGTATAGTGCACGTCGACCCACTCAGATCACACACCCAAATCCAATAGGCTCAATTAGTATCACGCGGAGACAATCAGAGTCTCTGATGCTCCGCCACAATATCACACTCGAGTGCCCTTCCGGCACACCCGACATCATAGATCCCCAGCGAGTACCCACTAGGGTGGACCTGCCTATGACAAAGGTCAAGTAATCATGTGGTCATAACATCAAGGGGGAAACCCGAGGAATCACCCTCGGCGGATTCCACTCGACGAAATCATCAGGGTGAACGTATGAGGCATCACCCTCGAGGTTCACACTGAGGGGTCGCACGACAGAGTCATATCAGAAGTGGAGAAGGAGGAATCACCCTCGATGACCACGACCAAACAGCTACACTGCAGAGTATGCATCAGGAGTGTGTTACGAGGTATCACCCTTGGCACTCGATAGTAACTATGCAGAGTCGTACAACTAAGGGGGGGGGGTGAAGTGAGGTGTCGGTCTTTGTTCGACGATCACGTTGATCGAGTCGTCGATGATCAAGCAGGGGCAACAAGGATAAGGTGGTGGGGTCACTGATGGTTCACTACCAGCCTATACTAAACAGTTTATCATAGGCAGGTAAGTTAATAATGAACAGGTTACAACAGCACGCTATGCATCAGAATAGGAGCATACATTAACAGTAGCAAAATCTAATGCAAGCAGGAGAAATGGAATGGGCGATATCTGGATGCTCAAGGGGGGGGCTTGCCTGGTTGCTCTGGCAAGAGAGAGGGGTCGTCAACGGGCTGCTCGTCGGTAGTGTAGTCATACCCAGGTGCAGCGTCGTTGGTCTCAGCGTCTGTCGAAAGAGAAGGAGTGAGAGAAACAATAAATTCACGGCAATAATGCAAACAATATGTATGACATGCCTAAATGATATGCTGGGGTGTTCTACTGCCTAGCTAAATGATTTAGTTAATTTAGGAATTTATTCGGATTTATTTAATTGAAGTTGGGCACTATTCATTTATCGAAATCGGTCTAAAAGTTCAATGTTCTTAATGCTATAGGCATCTGACAGGAATACAGAGGGCGTATTTGGGTTCGTATCGAAATTCTGAGCAAGTTTCATATATAAATTATTTTCATCAGAGTTACGGTTTATTTAATATGATTTTCTAAAGTTTTTACTAATTTCTGGAATTTATTTAAATATTTAAAATAAACATTATCCGAAATAGTGTGTGATGATGTCAGCATGACATCATGCTGATGTCAGCAGGTCAAACCCAGCTGACCAGAGTCAAACCTGACCTGTGGGTCCAGTGGGACCCACATGTCAGTGACTCAGCTGATAACCAGAGTTAGTTTAATTTCATTAACCTAATTATCAGGTGGGGCCCAGCTGTCAGTGACTGATTAATATACTAATTAACTAATTAATTAATTATCAGTTTTATTTATTTATAAAAACATTTTAACAAGTGGGACCCACATGTCAGTGGGCCATTACGCCCAGTCAGCGCGTTGACTGGGGTCAACGGGGCCCAGTGGGGCCCGTGGTCGGCGGCAGGGAGGCGGGGCCCGCGGTGCCAAGTGGCAGCCACGTCAGCACCGGCCACCGGAGCGCGTCGGCGAGCCCGAACGCGGCGCCGAGCTCCGGTGAGCTCGGGTTTCGCCCATAGGGCATCTCCGGGGGCGTGATTGGGCTCTATCGAAAGGGCACAGCGAGCCGCATCACGTGGTGGGGTTGGTTGGTCGCGGGGGTGGCCGGAACGGCGGCGACATCGATTCTAGCGGCGGCCG
This sequence comes from Thinopyrum elongatum, assembly GCA_011799875.1. NCBI lineage: Eukaryota > Viridiplantae > Streptophyta > Magnoliopsida > Poales > Poaceae > Thinopyrum > Thinopyrum elongatum. Next base: position 669,660,317 of record CM022298.1, on the reverse strand, counting down.
GAATACGGTAAGCTCGGGGTCGAGCCCAGGGGCTCGCCCGAGATGAACTACTGCATGCACGCGATGCCTGGGCTCTCTAGAAACACGGCGGAGGCGAGGGCTTAGCACGGGGTGGACGAGGGCGTGAGCCATGAGCTCCAGGGCAGAAACAGGAGCATGGCAATGGCGACAGCTAGCTACGGCTCGTGCTAGCGCAAGATGGAGGAAGGGGAGGATGCGGAGCTCACCGAGGAGCGTACGGAGTGCTCGTTGATCAGTTTAGGAGCAGCAGAGCAGGGGATCGACGCGGGGAAGTTTCGGTGGCCGCGGGCGTTGACGGAGACGATGCGGTGATGGCGCTGCTCCCCAAGACGAAGAAGGGCAGTAGCTTGACGGAGAGGAGGGCTCCAGAGCTTCTGGACAAGACGCGGGGACGAGCAGGGCACGGCGGCCGCGAGCTTCAGCGGTGGCCGTCCATGGCGGCGTCGGGCGAAGCGGGGAGCGAGGGAGGAAAGGGGGGGGAACTGGGCTAGGGTTCTCCAGGGGGAGTGCGGGGTTGCTCTTTAACCACGGCGTGGCGCGCTGTCGATCGCTCGGTGGGGGGGTGGGTGCTGGCTCGCGCGCACCAGTGCCGACAGTCAGCGGCGTGAGCAGTGCGGGAGGTGGGGGATAGCGCGCGGGTGGGCTGGGCCGCGGCTGTAGCGGTAGGCCGATTGCACTGTAGATCCTTTAGGCCTTTTTCTTTTTCTCTTTTCTGTTTCTTTTCTGTTCTGTTAATTGTTTAGGCCCCAAATGGTTTTTGTAAAAAGTGTGACCTAGTCCATAAATACCAGTGCATTATACCCTAACGCCAAAAACTAGTTTGGGCAAAACATCATTTCATATTTGATCTAGATTAATTAAAAGGCTATTAAATATTATTTCCAGCCACTGTTAAAAGAGGTATGGGTCACCTAATTAATTTATTAAATGTTGGTTACAATTTTAGAATGGTCTCTGTAATATTTGTTAGTTATTGAACATTTTAGTTTCTATGTTGGATAACTTTTATTTTCCACTTACATTTAAATTTGAATTTGAGTTAGGAGTTGAAATGCAATATGATGCTAATGATGATTTGGCACTGTTAAACATGCTGACTTGTCATTATCAGAAGTGATTACTGTGGCTAATGACATGGGGTGTTACACTCCAACCGGGACTAAAGGTGCCTCGTATATATGAAACATTTACGAATTTTCAACTCTGCCCTCTTCATTCCAATTGTCGACGCCAAACCAGGACGCCGCCAGGCTGCCGCGCGCCGCCGTCTCGCCTCTCCCCCGACGCCGGAGCTCGTCGCCTTCCCCGACGCCGGCGCCTCCTCCCCGATCCCCGACACCGAACGCGCCCTCCTCCCCGAGCCCCGACGCCGCCCGCGCAATCCTCCCCGAGCTCCTCGTCGCGCCGCCTGCCCCGACGCCGTCGCCGCCCCCGACGCGCCGCCCACGCCGCCCGCGCCCGCCGGCCTCGACCTCACCTGCCGCCCGCTGTGAGCTCGCACCCCCTGCCTCCGCGGCAATTTTTTTTCACTAGTTTTTTATACAATGTATATATGCAAGAATGTTTTAGATGTTCTATTTGGATGTTTTAGATGTTTTAGTTTTTTTCACTAGTTTTTTTATACAATGTATGTATATATATATGTATTGTAGATGAATGGTGGAATTTACAATGTATGCATGAATGTTTTTTTCACTAGTTTTTTATATTTATAGAAAAAAGTTGCATAGGAAAAAGTTGCATAGAAAAAAGTTGACCATGTATTAGTAATATTTTAATGTTAATATATATCTTAATGTTGTATGTCAAAGTTGCATAGAAAAAAGATGGCGATAGCATTCAACAACCACAAGTTATATATATGGGCCGCGTACGTCAAAGCAGGAAAGCAGACTCCAAAATTCAAAGGAACACTAGAGAAGGCAAGAGATCACTGGGACGCTTTCGTGAAGTTCAAGGAATCGGAAACAGCTCAGGAACGGTCGAGAAAAAACAAGATTAATGCTGCGAAAAAGAAGTGGCACCATAATCTGGGGCCAGGTGGCTACGAGGTGGCCAGGCCTAAGTGGGATATCGCTGAGCAAGAGATGATTGCTGCAGGGGTCACTCCAGTTACATTGAGCTGCCCCGAAAGGTGCAGGACTTGGTTTTATGCGCATGGGGGGAAGTTGGACCCAAAGGCAGGGCTGGTTTTGGAGCGGGCAAGTCTTAAAGAAGCCTCCGATGGTTTACTTCTTGCAATAGAAGAGGCTTGAACAGGGTTGTTCACGCCCAACAGGGAGAACGACGAGCTTATGCGTGCCCTGAAGAATCCTGAACACCCGAGAAGAACACGAGGCAAAGGCGTTGTTCCGTGGTTTGAGGGGTTTGCGGGTTGGAACGCCAATTACAGAAGCCGTGCGAGAAAGAGGTAGGAGGAGGAGGAGAAGAGGAGGCTAGAGGAGGAGAAGAGGAAGGAGGAAGCAGACGGCCTTCAACTGGTAGAATCAAAGCACGCGGAGTTGGAACGTGCTTTCAGGCGGTAGCAGGAGCAGATCGACTCACTTAGCCAGGAAAGGGCGTCTCAGCTGCAGTAGCAAGCAGATCCAGCATTGGATAGCACCGTCCCATCTATGCTGAGAAGCAGCGTGGGTTCCACCCAGGCCGATGATGCACTGCTGGCTAGATACCCAGTGGATGATATCAAAGATAGGACTACTTGTGAGCTACACATGAAAGTGAAGAACATATCCATGAAGGTGGCGGACGGCTATGCTTTAACAAATCCCCCTGAAGTAACCTTCCATTGCAATCCGATTCCAGCTGGCTATGCTCGTGTCGGGGTTGATGAAGTGATGTCAGGATATTACGAGCTAGATCTTGACATTCCTGGAGGTGACGAGGAGCGCACACTGGGAGAGGCCATACATCGTATCATTCTATGGAAAAAGGATTGCATCGTCTTTCCAAGGCCACCGACTCCTGCTGCAACAAGTACGCCACCGCATCAGCCGACTCCTCCTCCTCCAAGTCCGGCGCCGCGTTAGTCGACTCCTACACCTCCAAGTCCGGCACCGCGTCACTCGACTCCTCCTCCTCCAAGTCTGGCATCGCGTCAGCCGAATCCTCCTCCTCCAAGTCCGGCAGCGCGTTAGCCGACTCCTCCTCCTCCAAGTCCGACACCGCGTTAGCGGTCTCCGCCGCCTCAGCGGGCTCCACCGCCTCAACAACAGCGGAAGAGAGGCGCCGCAGCTACGGCGGCTAGCGGTACAACAGGCAAGAAATACAAATATGGTCCAAGCCTCAAGCCTCTTCCAAATTTGCCTTACGACTATACTGAGGATGAAACGCGGCCATAGTGGATGCCCAAGTGAAGGCCCATTTTGCACCGAACCCCCCACACCCCCCCCCGCCGCCAAAGGAGAAAGTACCTGAGAAAGTCATACAACACTTTATTGATAATGCTCAACCGGCTATGAAGCATAGGGACTCGGACTATGTGCGCTCTATCAAGAAGTTATATCGTGCACAAAAATAGAAGGAGTCGAGCTCGAGCTCGAGCCAAGCAGTTGGCAAAAAAGCGGGAAAACTGTTCCCCAGCTGGGAGAACAGGCAGTGCAATCGATCCCCCCGCTCATTGTACAACCACATGGGAGTACCGCCGATCAGTTGGTAATAACCGACGATCATAGAAGGCAGGCTAAAGAGGCCGGTGTCACTGTTCAACAACTCCCAGGCATCGAGGAATTCCAAACGTTTACAGAGGAGGAATTAAAATGGAAATTTGTCCGCGGGCAACCTCTGGTCAAGCCTGAGGAGATCCCGCTTCTATCAACGGGAATGTATAAATTGCATGAGTGGTACCTGAGAGAAGTAAAGAATGGGCGAGAGTCCCTCATGGTGAAAGTCAAGGAAGAGCATTACTTCCATGCAAAAGATTTGTTGGTTGAGTTTGAAGAAATGTTTCAGTTATTGAATCAATACGCACTTGACAAATCTATCGTCAGTTGCTATTGTCTGTAAGTGATTTCTTTCTGTAATTTAAGTCTCTAGCTAGCTGTGCTCATTCATTACCTGTAATTATACTCACTATATTCTTTTCTATGGTATTATGCAGAATGAAGATGTATGAAATGAAAAGAGGTGGACGCTATAGCATTGGGTTCATTGACCCAAATACCATTAATCAAGAGACATGGTCACAAGAATGATCGAGAAAAGACACAGAGAAAAGCTTGCTACAGTTTTTGAAATGACTAAACACCCAACCAGAAATACTACTTCCTTACAACTTCGGGTGAGTGACACCGTCTTGTACTACAAATTCTGTTTTTACTTACTAGATGTTGATAAGTAGGGTAGTTGATGAGTTATGCACATGCCCGCTTAATTATACAAACATGTGCGCATGCAGTTTCCACTGGATCCTGCTAATCATTGAAGTTGATGAGGGAAAATTTCAAGTACTGGACTCACTATATAAAGAAACATCCGAATACGCAATCGTGAGGGCGATGGTCGACAGGTAATTTCAATCATTATCGCACTATGTCGGCCTCTTTAGTACATTTCCTGATATCAACTAATTAATAACTCCTTTATTCATTTTCTTTGCCGGCGGGCAGGGCTTGGCAAAAGTTCATCAAAGAGGTTGAAGGAGAATGGAAACAACAGCTGAAATGGGTGCGACCCAAGTTAATTAAGAAGGACTAGTTAGCTACGTCCATGCATCTCTTTAATTCTAGTTTCAATACCATTATCATGCTTGATTAATTATTACTTGATTGACTTTTATTCTCGTAAAGTGCCTGTGCCAGGCGCCGGGGAATAATTTATGCGCATACTACGTTTGCGAGAACATTCGCATGATGGCGTCCGAAAGGAACAAAGATGATAGACAACTTTAGGTACATTTGGCAGAACACTATTCACAATTTTTATATCATTATCTAATATATATACACACAACTAATACATTCATATTGATCTCCTTCCTTTAAAGATGTGAGAGATGCGGGACAGGCTCCTACCAACGGATTGCATACGAGCAATTCAAGAGGAAAAAGTGGGACTTTTGCTCGACGAGGTCATAAATCCCAAAGGAGAATATCATTATACCTAATGCCTTCATGTAATGATCCGCAAATGGTAGGAGAAATTGTATATACCAAATTGTATATATATATATATATATATATTTATGTGAATGGTCTTATGAGAAATTCGATGATACATATATGATCGGTTCTACGAGAAATTCTATATATATATATATATATATATATGCATAACGTGTACAGTATATACTAGCGTAAAATATGTTTGAAATGAAAAAGAATTAAATGAAAAACACAAAATTAAAAAGAAAAATAAACCATAATTCATAATTCAAAATTAAAACACAAAATTAAAAGGAAAAATTAAAAGAAAACTAAAGGTCCCCCAGCCCCTGGCACCGGCTCGTGCCACGTGGTGGGCCTTCGGTCCCGGGCTAGTTAACTTAATGGGCACGCCTCACATCCCAATTTAATAATTATATTATTAAAAATAAACATAAACTAGCCCTTGCAAGCGCACGGGTTGACGACTAGTTAACTTAATGGGCTCGCTAAAGTTCGAACATGTCTGTAGGCCCAATTAGATAAAATCAATTCCGGCCCAGCTATAATTTGAGACCATTACGACGAGCAATTATGGATAGGACCAAAACTGATCAATCAAAGGCCTATGAGAATTTTGGCCCCTGCGAGCCGATTAGGGTAGCCCATTAAGGGAAGTGGGCCGCTTCCTTCATATAGGGACCACGACTGTTCGTGCTAACTAATAATTTCACTGCTTTTTTTACTTCCTAGCGAGCAGTTAGCTAGAATGAGAGGCGCGCTAAGCAAACGTATGGCATACAAGGAAAAACGTTGCACATCGAGCATATATTACAGGAAATTACATCCACTGGGCAATCAAAGATTGATGCCAGTGCAAATAAATGAACAAAACTTAACGATCTACAACCTCAGAATCTGCAACCTCAGCACAGATGACGCCCATAAGCTTGTGAGCAAGTTCTTCCTTCTTTGCTACAGTCTCTGAAAACATTGATCAGTTGTTGTTCCGCAAGAATGTGCACCTCTGGTTCCTCCATGATTTCCATCATTGCTTCAGCCAGTAATTGGTTCACAAACATACATTTTTTTCGTTGGATTCGAGACAGAGGAAACTGAACAGATTCAGATGGCGATTTTGGCAGGCTTGTATTGTTGATAGTGGAGAGTGTCTCGACCACTGCATCATAATATAAATTAGGACGGGGGCCGAACAGATTAATCAAGAGTTATTGCCATATTACTTGGCCTAGATTTATTGGAAAGAAACAATGGGGTTGACTTGCTGTTTTCAGAGTTTGCCTTCTTATCTTCGGTAGCCCGCACCAAATTAACACACTAGCTTTGCTATCATTGGCCAGGTCAGATAATAGGAAATCAACATTGACACAACGAACGTTTGGGCAACCACACCACACCAGCCTACACCAAATTAACACAATATGGCACAGCTATCATCAGCCAGGTAAGGTAATAGGAAAGCAACATTGACACAATGAATGATTGGGCAACCAGAACAGCACTACAATTTAGTAATGTGCATGATATGAGATAGTACAATCATGTAGCTCAGTATGCAAAACAACCAGGCAGTTTTCTCTTACAAAAATCAACATTGTCGCCTTTAATTATACATTTTGCTACAAGTAAATTCAGATCAGATAAAGGTTGGATTCACGCCGATTAACAAAATACATGTTGATTTAAAAATTTAGTGATATACAACAGGTACTTAATGGGCCCGCTAAAGTTCGAACATGTCTGTAGGCCCAATTAGATAACATCGATTCCGGCCCATCTATAATTTGAGACCATTACGACGAGAAATTATGGACATGACCAAAACCGATCAATCAATGGCATATGAGAATTTTGGCCCCTGCGAGCCGATTAGGGCAGCCCATTAAGGGCAGTGGGCTGCTTCCTTCATATAGGGCCCACGACTGTTCGTGCTAACTAATAATTTCACTGCTTTTTTGGCTTCCTAGCGAGCAGTTAGCTGGAATGCGAGGCGCGCTAAGAAAACATACGGTATACTAGGAAAAAGGTTGTACATCCACCATATATTACAGGAAATTGCATCCACTGGGCAATCAAAGATTGATGCCAGTGCAAATAAATGAACAGAACTTAACGATCTACAACCTCACAATCTGCAACCTTAGCGCGGATGACGCCCATAAGCATGTGAGCAAGTTCTTCCTTCTTTGCTACAGTCTCTGAAAACATTGATCAGTTGTTGTTGCGCAAGAATGTGCACCTCTGATTCCTTCATGATTTCCATCATTGCTTCAGCTAGTAATTGGTTCACAAACATACATTTTTTCCGTTGGATTCGAGACAGAGGAAACTGAACAGATTCAGATGGCACTTTTGGTAGGCTTGTATTATTGATAGTGGAGAGTGTCTCGACCACTGCATCATAACATAAATTAGGAGGGAGACCGAACAGATTAATCAAGAGTCATTGCCATATTACTTGGCCTAGATTTATTGGAAAGAAACAATGGGGTTGCCTTGTTGTTTTCAGAGTTTGTCTTCTTATCTTCAGCAGCCTGCACCAAATTAACACACTAGCTTTGCTATCAGTGGCCAGGTCAGATAATAGGAAAGCAACATTCACACAACGAATGTTTCGGCAACCACAGCACACCAGCCTACACCAAATTAACACAATATGGCGCAGCTATCATCAGCCAGGTAAGGTAATATGAAAGCAACATTGACACAATGAATGATTGGGCAAGCAGAACAGCACTACAATTTAGTAATGTGCATGATATGAGATAGTACACTCATGCAGCTCAGTATGCAAAACAACCAGGCAGTTTTCCTTACAAAAATCAACATTGTCGCCTTTAATTATACATTTTGCTACAAGTAAATTCAGATCAGATAAAGGTTGGATTCACGCCGATTAACACAATACATGCTGATGTAAAAATTTAGTGATATAGAACAGGTACTTAATGGGCCCGCTAAAGTTCGAACATGTCTGTAGGCCCAATTAGATAACATCGATTCTGGCCCAGCTATAATTTGAGACTATTATGACGAGTAATTATGGACAGGACCAAAGCCAATCAATCAAAGGCCTATGAGAATTTTGGCCCCTGCGAGCCGATTAGGGCAGTGGGCCGCTTCCTTCATATAGGGCCCACGACTGTTTGTGCTAACTAATAATTTCACTGCTTTTTTGGCTTCCTAGCAAGCAGTTAGCTGGAATGCGAGGCGCGCTAAACAAACGTACGACATACAAGGAAAAACGTTGCACATCCAGCATATATTATAGGAAATTACATCCACTTGGCAATCAAAGATTGATGCCATTGCAAATAAATGAACAGAACTTAACGATCTACAACCTCACAATCTGCAACCTCAGCGCAGATGACGGCCATAAGCATGTGAGCAAGTTCTTCCTTCTTTGCTACAGTCTCTGAAAACATTGATCAGTTCTTCTTGCGCAAGAATGTGCACCTCTGATTCCTCCACCATTTCCATCATTGCTTCAGCCACTAATTGGTTCACAAACATACATTTTTTCCGTTGGATTCCAGACAGAGGAAACTGAACAGATTCAGATGGCGATGTTGGCATGCTTGTATTATTGATAGTGGAGAGTGTCTCAACCACTGCATCATAACATAAATTAGGAGGGGGACCGATTAATCAAGAGTTATTGCCATATTAATTGGCCTAGATTTATTGGAAAGAAACAATGGGGTTGCCTTGATGTTTTCAGAGTTTGTCTTCTTATCTTCAGCAGCCTGCACCAAATTAACATACTAGCTTTGCTATCATTGGCCAGGTCAGATAATAGGAAAGCAACATTGACACAACGAACGTTTGGGCAACCACACCACACCAGCCTACACCAAATTAATAGAATATGGCACAGCTATCATCAGCCAGGTAAGGTAATAGGAAAGCAACATTGACACAATGAATGATTGGGCAACCAGTACAGCACTACAATTTAGTAATGTGCATGATATGAGATAGTACACTCATGTAGCTTAGTATGCAAAACAACCAGGCAGTTTTCAATACAAAAATCAACATTTTTGCCTTTAATTATACATTTTACTACGAGTAAATTCAGATCAGATAAAGGTTGGATTCACGCCGATTAACAAAATACATGCTGATGTAAAAATTTAGTGATATACAACAGGTACTTAATGGGCCCGCTAAAGTTCAAACATGTCTGTAGGCCCAATTAGATAACATCGATTCCGGCCCAGCTATAATTCGAGACCATTACGATTAGCAATTATGGACAGGACCAGACCTATGAGAATTTTGGCCCCTGCGAGCCGATTAGGGCAGCCCATTAAGGGCAGTGGGCTGCTTCCTTCATATAGGGCCCACGACTGTTCGTGCTAACTAATAATTTCACTGCTTTTTTGGCTTCCTAGCGTGCAGTTAGCTGGAATGCGAGGCGCGCTAAGCAAACATACGGCTTACAAGGAAAAACATTGCACATCCAGCATATATTACAGGAAATTACAACCACTAAGCAATCAAAGATTGATGCCATTGCAAATAAATAAACAGAACTTAACGATCTACAACCTCACAATCTGCAACCTCAGCGCGGATGACGCCCATAAGCATGTGAGCAAGTTCTTCCTTCTTTGCTATAGTCTCTGAAAACATTGATCAGTTGTTGTTGCGTAAGAATGTGCACCTCTGATTCCTCCACGATTTCCAACATTGCTTAAGCCAGTAATTGGATCACAAACATACATTTTTTCCATTGGATTCGAGACAGAGGAAACTGAACAGATTCAGATGGCGATTTTGGCAGGCTTGTATTATTGATAGTGGAGAGTGCCTCAACCATTGCATCATAACATAAATTAGGAGGGGGACCGAACAGATTAATTAAGAGTTATTGCCATATTACTTGGCCTAGATTTATTGGAAATAAATAATGGGGTTGCCTTGCTATTTACAGAGTTTGTCTTCTTATCTTCAACTACCTGTACCAAATTCACACACTAGCATTGCTATCATTGGCCAGGTCAGATAATAGGAAATCAACATTGACACAACGAACATTTGGGCAACCACACCACACCAGCCTACACCAAATTAACACAATATGGCACAGCTATCATCAGCCAGTTAAGGTAATAGGAAAGTAACATTGACACAATGAATGATTGGGCAACCAGAACAACACTACAATTTAGTAATGTGCATGATATGAGATAGTACACTCATGCAGCTCAGTATGCAAAACAACCAGGCAGATTTCCTTACAAAAATCAACATTGTCGCCTTTAATTATAAATTTTGCTACAAGTAAATTCAGATCTAATAAAGGTTGGATTCACACCGATTAACAAAATACATGCTGATGTAAAAATTTAGAGATATACAACAGGTACTTAATGGGCCCGCTAAAGTTCAAACATGTCTGTAGGCCCAATTAGATAACATCAATTCCAGCCCAGCTATAATTTGAGACCATTACGACGATCAATTATGGACAGGACCAAAACCGATCAATCAATGGCCTATGAGAATTTTGGCCCCTACGAGCCGATCAGGGCAGCCCATTAAGGGCAGTGGGCCACTTCCTTCATATAGGGCCCACGACTGTTCGTGGTAACTAATAATTTCACTGCTTTTTTGGCTTCCTAGCGAGCAGTTAGCTGGAATGCGAGGCGCGCTAAGGAAACATACGACATACAAGGAAAAACGTTGCACATCCAGCATATATTACAAGAAATTACATCCACTGGGCAATCAAAGATTGATGCCAATGCAAATAAATGAACAGAACTTAATGATCTGCAACCTCACAATCTGCAACCTCAGCGCGGACGACACCGATAAGCATGTGAGCAAGTTCTTCCTTCTTTGCTACAGTCCCTGAAAACATTGATCAATTTTTGTTGCGCAAGAATGTGCACCTCTGATTCCTCCACGATTTCCATCATTGCTTCAGCCACTAATTGGTTCACAAACATACATTTTTTCCATTGGATTCGAGACAGAGGAAACTGAACAGATTCAGATGGCCATTTTGGCAGGCATGTATTATTGATAGTGGAGAGTGTCTCGACCACAGCTTCAGAACATAAATTAGGAGGGGGACCGAACAGATTAATCAAGAGTTATTGCCATATTACTTGGCCTAGATTTATTGGAAAGAAACAATGGGGTTGCCTTGTTGTTTTCAGAGTTTGTCTTCTTATCTTCAGCAGCCTGCACCAAATTGACACACTAGCTTTGCTATCATTGGCCAGGTCAGATAATAGGAAAGCAACATTGACACAACGAATGTTTGGGCAACCACACCACACCACACCAGCCTACACCAAATTAACACAATATGGCACAGCTATCATCAGCCAGGTAAGGTAATAGGAAAGCAACATTGACACAATGAATGATTGGGCAACCAGAACATCACTACAATTTAGTAATGTGCATGATATGAGATAGTACACTCATGCAGCTCAGTATGCAAAACAACCAGGCAAATTTCCTTACAAAAATCAACATTGTCGCCTTTAATTATACATTTTGCTACAAGTAAATTCAGATCAGATAAAGGATGTATTCATGCCGATTAACAAAATACATGCTGATGTAAAAATTTAGTGATATACACCATGTACTTAATGGGCCCGCTAAAGTTCGAACATGTCTGTAGGCCCAATTAGATAACATTGATTCCGGCCCAGCTATAATTCAAGACCATTACGATGAGCAATTATGGACAGGACCAAAACCGATCAATCAAAGGCCTATGAGAATTTTGGCCCCTGCGAGCCCATTAGGGAAGCCCATTAAGGGCAGTGGGCTGCTTCCTTCATATAGGGCCCACAACTGTTCGTGCTAACTAATAATTTCACTGCTTTTTTGGCTTCCTAGCGAGCAGTTAGCTGGAACGCGAGGCGCGCTAAGCAAACATACGGCTTACAAGGAAAAACGTTGCACATCCAGCATATATTACAGGAAATTACATCCACTGGGCAATCAAAGATTGATGCCAGTGCAAATAAATAAACAGAACTTAACGATCTACAACCTCACGATCTGCAACCTCAGCACGGATGACGCCCATAAGCATGTGAGCAAGTTCTTTCTTCTTTGCTACAGTCTCTGAAAACATTGATCTGTTGTTATTGCGCACGAATGTGCACCTCTGATTCCTCCATGATTTCCATCATTGCTTCAGCCACTAATTGGTTCACAAACATACATTTTTTCCGTTGGATTTGAGACAGAGGAAACTGAACAGATTCAGATGGTGATTTTGGCAGGCTTGTATTATTGATAGTGGAGAGTGTCTCAACCACTGCATCATAACATAAATTAGGAGGGGGACCGAACAGATTAATCAAGAGTTATTGCCATATTACTTGGCCTAGATTTACTGGAAAGAAACAATGGGGTTGCCTTGCTGTTTTCAGAGTTTGTCTTCTTATCTTCAGCAGCCTGCATCAAATTAACACACTAGCTTTGCTATCATTGGCCAGGTCAGATAATAGGAAAGCAACATTGACACAACAAACGTTTGGGCAACCACAGCACACCAGCCTACACCAAATTAACACAATATGGCACAGCTATCATCAGCCAGGTAAGGTAATAGGAAAGCAACATTGACACAATGAATGATTGGGCAATCAGAACAACACTACAATTTAGTAATGTGCATGATATGAGATAGTACACTCATGCAGCTCAGTATGCAAAACTACCAGGTAGTTTTCCTTACAAAAATCAACATTGTCGCCTTTATTATACATTTTGCTACAAGTAAATTTAGATCAGATAAAGGTTGGATTCATGCCGATTAACAAAATACATGCTGATGTAATAATTTAGTGATACACAATAGGTACTTACATCAGCATTGGAGCACAGAGAATTCCCGCAAGATACTTTCCTCGAACACGATCCCAGTTTAGAATGTCTTCTATCCTTTAAGCCTATTTTCTAAAAGAGAGATGGGTAAGAAACATGTAGAAAATATGATATGAATGCTATAAAATTTCATGATGTGAGGATATACACACGCTTTTTAGAATGGAGTTGACATATTTTTGCTGGACTGGAGCAGACTAGTTCTTTGGCCACTTGAATCTGCTTATTATCAATAGGAGTTGGGTTTCTCTGTGCTGGAGAAGTACCTATGAACACTGGAGTTGGTTTACTATCTCCTGGCGTTTGGATCTTCTGCAAAGACCTTGTTTGTAACCCTTCAGATCTAACATAGCCGTCTTCCCCTTGCATGCCTTATATAGAAGAATGGTGCTTCAGTTATAAAACATGCTATGGCAGAGAGATGGAATAGGTACTGGAGAATAGAAAGGCATGACATATTGACATGTATTCCCTCCATCCGAAAATAAATGGATGTGTCTAGGCGTTTTTCAGCTCTAGATACATCCATTTTTATCCATTTCTGCGACATGTAATCCTGACAGAGGGAGTATGATGTAAGAGCTAGGGATACGACATGACAATAGAGTAAAAAACACTAGTTGAATATAAAACTGTATGATAGCGAAATACATACAGAAAAACACTAAGGCAACATATGCGTGTATGATTTGGAAACTAAGATGGCATTGCAACAGACAACTAGAACATCACTTCAATTTAAAAAAACATGGTATGGTAGACAGGTGAAGTACATACTGATGAATAACAATGCATAAGATATTCAGAAGCATGATGTCCAAACTAAGCAGATGGCATTGCGACAGAGTAGAATGACAGTACTTGAATTTGAAAACATGTTATCATGAATGGAATAGGTACTGAAAAACAGGAAGGCATGACATATTTACATGCATGATTAGCAGGCTAAGCACATGGCATTGCAACAGAGTAGATGCACTCCAGGACATTATATGCATGCTGTACCCATATCACGGGCGAAGTTAGAGCAAGGACCTTGTGGGGTGAATAGGATTCATCATCTTTCTGGAAGTCTTCTGAAGAACTGCCTTTACATGTTCCATTATATTGGGTATCATTGACGTCAAGTTTGTTGGCCGTTAGATTGCTCCGTGAGGTTCTTGTGGATATATCAGTGTGTGCAATTATATCTGACATGCATGGAAGACAACTAGTAGTTAGATTTATGTAATGAGTGCTTGTAGGAGACGACATAAATAGTAGGACTGGGCTTAACTAGTAGCAACAGGTCTCAAAAACTAAAGGGAGAACATATATGAAAGCTACAGAATATGTATCGTTTGTACTCAAGATTAACTAGATGACACATAAAAGTATTAAAGAACAACATAGGTAGTACTAGAAGTGGTATAATACTATAATCACCAGCCTATGGGATAGCATTGGCTGATGGATGATGACTATGGAACAACGTTACCTAAAGAACAAGTCTCTTATCTGAACTATGGAACAGCGTTAACTCCTGAACAAGACTCTTAAGAGATCAGCATGAATATACAGTGAAATGTGATAATCTATTTTCCATGCTTAGATGAATAAGAAAGCCATAAATGTTGCACACAAGTAAGATGAGGGTACAACCTATCTGGCCGCCATCCATAGGAGTGAGCATCATGTGCTGACTTGTCGATGGCCCTGCAGTTGTTATGGATGTCCATGTCGGGCACGCACATTCGATGCAGGGAACTGTTGAGTGGGGACTATAGCTCCCTTCTGGTGTATGCTTCCCTTGTTGGAGCAGCTGCGGTGAGAAGGAAGACGGTGTGGCTGAAGATGCAGAAAACGCATAATGTTAAGAATGACACATATCTCTGATCTGAAGAAATACGCTAAGAAAAACGCATAGTGGTCACACGTCTGAAAACTAAATTGGGGTCACACGATTTTATTTTATTTTGGTACTGTCCGATCTACGCCGGATGGCTTGATGGCCGTCTTGTGCCTCCCGGCTGACACTGTTTAGAATCTTCCCCGAAGAGCCGGCGACCACCAGCAGAGCAGCCTGCCTCCGCTGTCCCTGGCCGCGAGAGCTCCGACCAAAACCCCGCTCCCCGCCCCACCGCATTGCCGTGGTTGCGCCGCCCCGGCCAATCCACAAAGACTCGCCGTCATCCAGATCTGGCGGCGGCAGTACCTTCAACCCACCCAACTCTAAGAAAGCCACCTAAGCGCTGCTTCCGCGGCGAACTTGCGCCCCCGCACCCTTACGATAGACACCAGCCAACCGACAGCCTAGGAGCTCCGCCACCTTGAGGGTTGCTGCTTCCCATTGGGAATCGATTGGCCCAGAATAAAAATTCAGACGATTGACGCCTAAACAAAGTGATTTAAGATGAGTGTACGACCTATCTTGCGGCCCGGTGAAGTAGGCAGCTCCAGCTGTCGAGTCGGTGAGGCCGGCGCAGTTGCGGTGGCTCCCAGCGACAGGAAAGCAGATATGTCGCGATGGTCGACGGCTACGAGGAAGCAGTGCCGGGGCCCTAGACGCATCCGAAGTTGGAGCCGCTCTGGCGCCGTGCACAACAGCGGGGGTGAATCGGCTCCGGTACGGTTCACGCGGTCATCGTCGAGGCAGCTTTGGCAGCACGGAGTAGGAGGCACACGGCCCAGTGCACGACGGCAAACGAACAGCGTCTCCGCATTGGGGAGGAGGGCGGCGGTGAATTTGGTGCGGTGGGGGGCGCCATGGAGGAGGGGCTGAGGTTTCGTGGCTGGGGAGAAGGGAGCTTCCGGGGAGAAGGTGATTTGGCGCCCATGATGTATGAATGGGGAATTGGGAGGGGGAACCATGTCTTACAGATGCATTTGTCTGAAATGTGGGGGGAGTTACAGTTCTACCTCTGCCTTTAGGCTTCTGGGCTTGGGTCTGTGTCTTGAGGGTCAGGGATAGTAGAGTAACTTTGCTTCTCCCAAATAGTGGGCGCGGGCGATTTCGGGGGAGGAGGTCGTGTTTTGAAATAGTGGGCGCGAGCGATTTCGGGCGAGGAGGGCGTGTTTTGAAATAGTCGACGCGAGCGATTTTGGCCGAGGAGAGGGTCTTTTGCCGCCCATAGTTTATGAATTATTCGGCACCTGTCATTTCGGCCGAGGAGAAGGCGCGCTTGGATGAAGTTATGAACCTATCCTCGATGTACAACGGGCCAATTGATGCATGTCCCACATAGGCCGGTAATTTCGCGTCTCGCATTTATTTGCTCAGGCGAATTCCACCGAGCAGAGGGTGTTTAGCGGTTCGTTCAGATTTTGGGAGAACGAGCATCCACGTCTACCTTACCAAGTCAATTCGAATGGCCAGCAATTTGGTTGGGCCAGTTAAGTATGGAATCGGAGTGTTCCATTTAAAAAAAAAGTCGATTCAAATAAAAATTTGAAATATTAGCTTGCCACTTCTTTTTTAGATGGTAAGATGATGCTCGGGACTAATGTGTTTTACATGCTCGTTGCTAACGATTTACTCTATGACAAATAGTTGACCCACTCAAAAACGGGAATCAAACCCAAAATGAAATATCTCGATTCAATGAAATAGCTCGTTCACCAGGTCAAAATAGTGAACTAAATCGAAAATTGAACACCTCAATTGATTTGCATGTTGTATTATAGTACTCCATGAACATGTTGAAAGTCAAATTAATGAACTTGTTTGATACGCATATCTCCGTTCATGTGTGGATTGCAGACAACATGTTCTCCAATTCAAATATTTGAATGCAAATTTATATTGAAACATGGTTTATATCAATCTTTGATGCATAAACGCGACCTCCCCCTCTCCCGGACTCCTGTTCTCTCTCTCGCCGACAATCTTCAATTCTATCGCACGCATCCAAACACAAAACTTGTCGGTCCCTCTCCCTCTCTCTCTATCTCTGTGTGTGTGTGTGGGGGGGTCTTTCTAGTTCGCATGCACACTCCATGTATAGGTCTCTCTGGCACACAATGTATGATTCTCTAGTCCAAGCTAAATATCTAGGGTGCACTCATCGTACGCACACAAATTCCCTAGCTCATTGCCCGTAACTCTCTCACGCACTACGCTGCCGTCTCGGAGCTCTTCCCTCTCTCTCTCTCTCAAACTCTTCATCTCCCTGGGTCGCACGTACACATGCATATCTCACTCGCACTCGATAGAACCAACTAAAACTCTCTCTCTCTCCCTCGTTCTCTCTCCATCTCACACACGCACACACACAATCTTACGCCTAGCTAAGTATGATTGTCTCTCACTCAATTGTAGGCACACGCAGTCCCCCCTATGTATATGACTAATTCTTAGTCTCCATCACAAACATATGCATTATCTCTTTTCCTCACTTGGTCTATCTCGATTTCTCTTGGGGAATCTTTCTATCGCACACACACCTCGTCCCTCGATCTCCCACCCATATAGTCCCCTCACGATCTCGAGGGGATCTCTCTATCACAAACACACCCACTCTCCCTCCCCATGCGTCCATCTTCTCCATGCGTCCCTCTCGACCTCTGTCCCTTGTGGGCCAGACCTCTATTGGACATGTGCTATAGGGGTGTCTCTCTCCGTTGCAAACAATCACGCACTAGCTATCTTTGTGTATCTCCTCACCTCTCTTTTCTATCTCAGAGATGCATGTGTGATATGTTTGCATAAGAAACGAACACACACTCTCTCTATTTTATCGTTTGTTGTCCCTTTCTCTTTCACACACACACTCTTTTTGCACACTCACTCATTCTCCTTCACACGCAATTGATCTCTCTCGACTTAGGTACTCTCTTCGGTCCATAGCATATAGATTTATTGAAAAGTCAAACATCACAAAGTTCGACCAGGTACGTGGAGAAAAACATTTACATCTACAACGGCAAACATATATCATTAGATTCATCATGAGATGTAGTTTCGTGTGATGTATCTTTGGTATTGTAGATATAAATAATATTTGCGTAAACCTGGTCAAAGTTTCAAAAGTTTGACTTCTAAAAAATTTGTATGCACTGCATTATCGAACAGATGGAGTATCTCTTTCCCCCTCTCAGCTATCTGAAGCACCACTCAGCCGTATCGGGGCTCCTCTATCTCTCTCAAACTTTATATCTCCCTGGTTCACGCATACACATATCTCGCCCGCGCTACATAGACCCATCTAACACTCTCCGCCCTTGTTCTCTCTCTATGTGACACGCACCCCCCTAAGTACCATAATCCCTCACTCCATCATAGGCACACGCACTCCCCCCTAAGTATGACTATCTCTCACTATCCATCAGGAACACACTTATTTTCTCCTTCCATCCATACGTCTATTTCGATATCTCTCGGGGTATCTTCTATCGCGCACACACACCTTGTCACTCGATCTCCCACCCATGTAGTCCCATCAAGATCTCCAGGGGATCTCTCTGTCACAAACACACACACTCTCTCCTCCCGATGCCTGCATTTTCTCCATACGTCTCTCTCGACCTCTCTCCCTTGTTTGTCAGGCCTCTCTTGGCCACGTGCTAGGGGTCTTTCTCTCTCGGTTACAAACAACCACGCACTATCTCCTCACCTCGCTTCCGCTGTCGAAGATGCATGTGTGATATGTTTGCATAAGACACACACGCTTTTTCTCTACTTTATCGTGTGTTGTCCATGTCTCTTTCACACACGCACACACACACTTTTTCACTCACTCTTTCTATTTCACACACACACTCTCTCTCTAGTTAGGTACTCTCTCACATCCATAAACATATGGATGTTTTGAAAAGTCAAACCTCGGAAAATTTTGACCAGGTATATGTGGAGAAAAACATTTACATCTGGAATGATCATTTGATTCATCACAACATGTACTTACTTCATACTATCATTTATCTTTGGTATTGTAGATATAAGTAATTTCTTTATAAACTTGGTCAAATTTCAAAAGTTTGGCTTTAAAAAAAATATAGGCACTACATTATCGAACGAAGGGAGTAACTCTTTCTCTCTCTCTACTATCTCTCACGGACCTCCCCTCTCACTTGATCTCTCTTTACAAAGGGATTATACGGTCACTGTGTCAGCATATAGCTCCGTATATTGTTTAGTTGACCGGTCAACCAGTCCACATGCTGCCTTGTCAGCTCGTGTTCTCTATCTTCGTGTGCTGGCCCATGTGGCAGTGGGTGAAAATATGTAAACTAGAGGCCCATCTGACATGCGGTGAAGTAAACAAAGTTGAAACCACTCGCGGTAGCACCCCACACGCTAGTAAATTGAGGGCACACTTCTTCCCCGTGAAGGACGCACTCGCGCACACTTCACCACTGCGCGGCGGCATGCACACAAGGACGCACTCGTGCACACCCAGCACACAAGACACACCAGCACACGTGTACACCGGCGTCGCCGCCGGCTGAGATGGACGGCAAGGCAGCCAACACGCGGAGGCGGCTCGAGCCAAAACCGCATCCGGCGAGCCTGGACTTCATCAGCAGCCTCCCCGACGACATGCTGCTCGTCATCATCGGCCTCCTCCCCACAAAATCTGTCATGCGGACCACCTTGCTCTCCTGGCGGTGGCGCCCCCTCTGGCACCGCGTCCCCCTCAACCTCACCATCGACAGCTGCCTCTGCGACGGGGATTGCAAACGCATGGCCGCAGTCTCCAAGATCCTTTGGTCGCACCCTAGGCCAGCCAGACGCCTGGACATCCTCAGGTTTAGTACCAACTGCAAGATCCAAGCCATGTTCGACGAGTGGTTCTTATCCCCCACCCTAGATCAGCTCGAGGAGCTCAGGTTTGAAGCTGGACGATGTTGCTCTCTGCCGCCGTCTGCGCTCCGCCTCACGCCAACGCTGCACCACGCCGCGCCAGCTTCGGCTCCTGCTATTTTCCCCAGATTAATGCCGCGCCCGCCCTTCTTCTCCCTCAACTCATGCAGCTCGAACTCTTCGACATTGGCATCTCGAAGAAGGCTATGGAGCACCTGCTCCACAGCTGTACTGCGCCGAGTACCTTCGTCTTCGGCAGATCCATGGGTTCATTAGCCTCCACATCGCCTCGACAAATCTCCGATGGATTTATGTGTCTTGCTGGCCCCGCAAGAAGACATCAATTGGGAAGAGATCACTCCAGCTGTTCCACGTTATGGTCATCGAGAATGCGCCTTTCCTTGAGAGATCGCTTGTATCTGATCTGGAAGGTCCAACAAAAATTAGGGTCATTAACGCGCCGAAATTGACAGCGTTGGTGTACTCGTCTGCCAAATTCTCCGAACCCTTTATTGGATCCGTAATCGTTCAGGTACAACACTCATCTTCTTCTCCGTCTTCTTGAAATTCACATTTTTAAATTTCTTCTTGATGTATTTAAGATTGTCATCCAGAAAATGATTCCCACAAGCTTGACCCAATCTGTGTGCACAGTGAAGATCTTGGCAATAGATTTAACTGACAGAATGTTAATGCATCGTTTACTAATAGAAAATCTATCGGCCCCAATCTAGATCAAGTTGTTGGATTCCTTACATGCTTTCCGTGCACGAAGAAGCTACTCATCGAGGTGAAACTTCTTTCCTATTAGTAAACGGTAATCACAACGTAGCTCAATTTTTTCGTAATTTTCCCAGATTACGATGGCAAGTGTAGTGTTCAAAACTGCATCTACGCACTGCACCGAAAGAAATGTTTTTAGTATTTTTTCTCACGTGATCATCTGTATCGTTTTGTTGTTGTACTAGTAGCCTAGGCTAGCTATAGTGGCAAGTAACTTAGACTAGTAAACTCTATGGTTAGCCTAAGAGCAAGTACTACCTCTGTCCTGGTTTACTCTTTGTATTTTCTAGTATCAAAATTTGACCATAGATTTAACTGACAAAATTTTAATGCATGTCACTAAAAATTATATCATTGGATTCGTATTTGAACATAATTTCAAATGGTATAATTTTTTGTGACATGCATTGGCATTTTCTTAGGTAAATCTATGGTCAAAATTTTACACTAAATACGATGTAGTACAAAAGTGGGCTATAACGGCCCTCCACTATGTAGGCCAAAACACGTGCCAAATTCACTTCTGATGCATTTAGCATCGATGCCCTCCATTGCTCACCTGGTGCCCCAATCTGGATCACCTACTTTGCTCCGGTGCCAAATTAACTCACGCAATGAAAAAACACTTGCGTGGGAGAGGGAGAGGACTCAGGCAATAAAAAACACTTGTTTGCGAGAGGGAGAGGAGCTGGTGTAGTTGGTTTGATTGATTTGTTTATACATGTGGGTCTGTGTGCACAGCGGTGCCAACTCTCTCACATTGCTAGAGCGGTGCCAAAATCTTTTGATTTGACATCGATGCGTATTATGTGGCATACTTTTGAGAAATATGGCATCGGCCACATAGTGGAAGGCAACAAATGCCCAAGCTCTTCACGTGCTCCTAGGTAAATGAGAGGAAAGAGAAAGAGAGAGAGAGAGAGAGTGAAAAAATATCATTAGCCTTAGAGCCAACCCTATCGTATGAGCGAATGATATTGGTACCTCTTGATGACATGGCAATCTTATATAGCCAGCTGCTCTAATATGTTCTCTTCTTTTGCAGATAAAAAAGACCCGAAAGTGAAAAATGTGCTGCACTATAACAATCTCATCGAATGCCTTGATCTCCATATTACAGAAATTGATTTGATCGACTACCGAGGCAGCACATCTGAGACTAAATTGGCCAGGTTCTTTGTTCTGGAGGTAAGTGCGCTCAAGGTAATGAGGTTTGGCATTTTCTGGCGCAACAATGAATGGCGTGCTGATCACCGCAAGTGTCTATGCCTAAATGACAAAGTCTCCGCAGAAGATGAATTTGTTTTTGAAACATCAAGTCGCCAGAGACTCAAAAATTTATTTGCCCATTAGTGACTTGTCAGTGCGGTGGATTTTAGTTTGTACGATAATGCTGCATCCACCGAAAGTAACGGAAGTTCTTACGTAAACTTCCTAATAATTCCCTCTTCGTAGGTGCAGCATTACTCCTAGAATTTGTAATATCAGTTTGAAACTTGTAATATTATGACTATCCAGCACGAGGTACTATGTTACGATAAATGTTCGCGTGCATAGGTGCGGCAATGATATACCCATTACTCGAGTCAATATTTATTATTACCAGCAAGAGGCCCATGCGTTGCACGGAACATCAAGATGCATTTATACGAGCTATTTATCTTGTGGGAGATGAAGATGAATGAGGGAAGGCCTTATCTGCAAATGTGCAGAGGGGTGTGGGTATCTTTTTGCAAAATTGCCATAGTTTGCTTTCTATCCGTCAGATATAGATCAGACGGTCTATATTGCAGGATGGCAGGCACACCTTCATCACCAACTTGGTTTTTTATAAGAGTTTCTCTATTTCTCTATACTACTCCTATAAAAACCTGAGGGCTCCTTTGATTCAAGGGAATTCTATAGGATTTTTGGAGGATTGAAATCCTTTGAAATTTTTCCTACGTTTGTCCTTTGATTCATAGGATTGAATCCCATAGGAATTTTTCCAATGGAATCTTTTGTACTACATTTCATAGGAAATCTAACATCCACTCTAGCCTCTTTTACAATTCCTTTGCTTTTCCTGTGAAATCAAATGCTCCTTGCTAATCCTACAGGATTCAAGTGGGCATGACACTCCAATCCTATATTTTTTCTATTCCTGCGTTTTCAAAATCTTGCGAGTCAAAGAGGTCCTGAGTTGGTGATGATGGTGTGCCTGCCATCTTTTACCAATAGCTGTTGGATCTAGATCTGACGCATACAAAGCAAACTACTACAGTTTTGTAAAAAGATGCTCGCACTTGTTCCCTATTTACAAACAACTCCTTGTCTCTCAAAATCAGCCTTATCTCTTCCCCACCACATCTAGAAGGCCATGGAACAATCTGGCGTGATGGCCGCTGCCGGCGCCGTCCACCCCCAATCTTGGTGTTCCGTGCAATGCACGGGTATCTTACTCGTATAAGAAAAGAGTAGAGATACTCGTGGCAACACACGGGAAATTATGTCAAAAACGGCTAGTTGTAAGCAGGCTAGCTCTACAGCCATGATGATAGTGACTGCACACGGTGAGGCTGACTTTGGTATGCCAAACACGGCGCCTACACTCAGGTGTCATCTCCGGCGCAGGGTCTTGTCACTTCACTGTGAGGAGCAGCACGTAATAATTTGACCAACGGGTAGTATAGTACTACTACATTGGTAGTACTACTACTAGTACTAGCCCCACCGTCTGGATTTAGTAGTACTACCACCTTCGTCTGGATTTAGTATTTGACTAGCAATATCTAGTAATGCATGTCACAAAAAATATACTACTCCCTCTGTAAATAAATACATGGAGTATTGTTTTATTCGGTTTTGAACGTAGTTCCCGATGATATAATACACTCTCCCTTCCGGTAATGGCTCAAATCTGAAATCTCATCAATCAGACTACTATTGTACTCACCGAGCAGTCAGCTTGGTAAGCTACCAACAAAAAATTGCAATCGAAGACTACTATTGTACTCCCTCCATACTGGTGCATTAGTCACGTTATGAAAACCAAATAATCCCAAAACTTTTAGGCGCGATGCATTGACTACCCACCTTGTTCCCTGTTTTTTGCCACGAAAAAAGAAATTACCCAATAGGAGACGTGGGGTGCGTATTCATTCAATGACTTGAGACTACTTAGCACAACATGCAGTGCTCAATTCTCTTTAAGCAATGACATTAATTACAAAATACTACTCCTACCTCCGTCCTGGTTTATTGGTCCCCTTAGTATTTTGTGCCAAATTTTGACCACAGATTTAACTAAAATAATAATAATGCATGTCACCAAAAATTGTATCATTGGATTCGTATTTGAACATAGTTTCCAATGATATTATGTTTGGTTACATGCATTAACATTTTATTAGTTAAATCAAAGCTTAAAACTTGGCGCAAAATGCAAAGGGGACCGATAAACCAGTAAACATCAAATTTCTCTTGTTTTGCCCCAACTTGGTCTCGGTGAGATGACTATACTGAATCGGCATGGAGGGAGGGCCGAGGAGTAGATGGCCAACACACACGTGAATGCAACATAGTCTGCACTTCTCATATAAAGGCTCCCCGCTAGTCCAATCTACATAATCCTACTTACCTATGCACCCTAACCAAGGGCAAGAGTGATCACTCCAATCGCAAGACCAGTTGACTAGAAGCTAGACCCATGGAGACAATGAGTGCGAGCATCAGCCGGCTGTGCCAGATGGTCCACGACGCCGGCCTGCGGCCCGGTACCGAGGAACGTCTCCAGGTCATGCTTGAGGCCGCCAGGGCGAGAGCCCTCTTAGACGACAACTTCATCTCCTTGTTCGACGAGGTCCTCGTCGGCTTCCTCGACAAGTTCACCGCCGTCAAGAAGCTTGCGAACGACCTTGACATACGCCTCCAGCCCACGCGCCCAGGCTCTGCGATGCCTGCCACCCTCAACGGCCTCTATGGTGACAACCTCTTCGACGCACTGGTGGCGCTGCGACTGCCCGCCGTCGCGCCGGAGAATGTCCACCTCGAGGTCTGATACGTCTCCATCGTATCTACTTTTCCAAACTCTTTTGCCCTTGTTTTGGACTCTAATTTGCATGATTTGAATGGAATTAACCCGGACTGATGCTGTTTTTAGGAGAATTGCCATGGTGTTATTTTTGTGCAGAAATAAAAGTTCTTCGATTGACCTGAAAATTTACGGAGAATATTTTTGGAATATATAAAAAATATTGGGGAAAGAATCAACCGGAGGGGACCCACCATGTGTCCACAAGGGTGGGGGCGCCCCCCTAGGGCGCGCCCCCTACCTTGTGGGTCCCTTGGACCTCCTCCGACCTCAACTCCAACTCTATATATTCATGTTCGGGGAGAAAAAATCAAGTAGAAGATTTCATCGCGTTTCATGATACGGAGCCGCCGCCACCTCCTGTTCTTCCTCGGGAGGGCAGATCTGGAGTCTGTTTTGGGCTCCGGAGAGGGGAAATCGACGCCATAGTCATCATCAACCATCCTCCATCACCAATTTCATGATGCTCACCGCCGTGCATGAGTAATTCCTGTAACACCCCAAAAATCGGGTTATCGATTTTTGTGCTGTTATTCCTTCCTAGCTTTTCTTTCCTGAATTTTTCCTCTGGAATCTGGTGAATGACCAGGTGAATTCAGACAATCCTCAGCCTCTCCATGAATTTTCCATGCTCTTGTGCCAGTCAAGTTTCCGTCAGTAAACCCCGAACCTCATTCAAACCCTAGTTCCAAAATATCGGAACTGGAAATCCTGCCTTTGCGTTTACAAAGGAACTATCATTTTTCTTGCTCAGTTGATCCTCCTAAAATTTCCGGAGATCATCCTTCACTCATAAACCCTAGATGTGTTAAAATATTGCCAAGTCATATGCAATATTTCTCATCTAGAATTAATTCTTTTTTCTTCCTTTCCGAGGAATTAAATCGAGAATAATATCTATCCATCTCCAAAGTTCATGAAAACTTGTGGAGATATTCTTTGAGATCATATTGAGCTCTCATAAAAATATTGGCCATAATTAAATAGGGGAAATTGTATTTTCCTATTTAAAGCCAATATATCAATTTGGGGCCTTTCCAAAGGAACTACCATTTTGGTAGTTGGGAAAAATCCCAAATAATTAGTGGAGCTTGTCCTACCCCTATATTCACCATTTCCATCAAGATCTCAAGTTCCACCCATTAAATTTTGAGCACAACACCACTTTGCAAATTCTGTTCAGATTTTCAGTTTGCAAAGGAAGTGCTTGATTCCTTGATCTCCTTGGGCTGAAATTTTGCAGGGTGATTCATTATGATATATTACCCCTGTATACCAAAAATGAGCTCATTCCATCAAGTCAATCTTCCTCAGTAAATTATCTAAGTTTCTGTCCAGATTGCATCTCTGTGAAGGAAGTACCCTCATAGATGATCAATTTGAGCTGAAACTTTTCCAGATAGTTCCTATGACCATATCATCACTCTACACCAAGAATCATTCAAATCCATATAGCCATTTGACCCCAGCATCATCATTTGCGTTTCTGGTCAGTGGGCAAGGTTACAAAGGAAGTACCAGCTAGCATTGTCCATTTGTGCCCAAATTTTGCCAGCATGACTACCTTAGCGGATGACTCACCCCTGCCCAATATCATGCCAATGGCTGCACTGTGGTGGCCACACCACATGACAAACACTTTGCTGCCAGAACCTGTTTGACCTTGGTTTAGTCACCTCAGAGCTCCCCTATGTCTTCCAGACGCATAGGTCAACTCAGCGATGTGTGAAGAACCTCCCAGACATCATTTGGCATCAAGTGCATCGTGGCAAGGAGATGGCCACATGGTGACCACGCCAAATGCAGCTACAGCCGGAGCTCTGTGTTGAGATGTCGCGTCCCTTCCCCTGTGCTCGCGCCGGAGCCTTGTGCCGACGTCTGCGGCGATGTACGGACCCTCATCCATACCCAGCTAGCCTTGTAGGCTTGCCCGTTGGCCGGGCGTGCCGACAGCGGGTGCGCCGCTAGCGTGCCGCCACGGCACCACCATCTCAAAACCTCCCCGTGTGTCTCGGAGCTTCGGCCATCGTCGCGTAGTCCTCCCGTCTGCTATATATAGTGCGTGCCCCGAGCCCTACTCGATCACCAGCAGCCCAGCCCCTCCCAATCCTCCTAGCTGAGCTCCCTGAGCTCCTCCCTCCGCCATGGCAGTGGCTTTGCCGCCTCCCGTCCTCTTTGAGCTAGCCAGCTTCGGCCTCCCCCTCCTCTCCATTCCAGTCCTCGGACTCCCTCGTGGTTCACCGAGCTGCCGCCCCCTCCAATTTCCGCCAGAGTAGCCCGTGCCACCACCCAAAGCACCACCATGGCCGTCTTCTCCTTTGTTGCCGTTGCCCTCGGCCCATTCCGGCGCCCTGGCCCTCCCCTCTCCTTTCCCTCTGCGCGTGAGGCATCCTCTACGGCCTTCTGAGCCGCTGCCGCTCTCATTTTAGTCGGGGAGTGCTGCCGGAGTGACCTTGCTGCCGGCCAATGGCCACCGTGCCTTGGTCAGGGGCGATGGCGCTGTGGGCCGTCCCGCGCAGGCCCGCAACCACCACTAGAGGCGGCGCACGTCAGTGGAGCTCTTGAGTTCACCGGCTGGACCTCTAGAGCGACGATGGGATGGCCATGCCAGCGGCCGAGGCGCGCCCCTGTCTTCGGTCACAAGGAGGTCGACGACCAGAAAGGGAGAAGAGAGAGGAGGTGGATAAGGCGGGCCCACACGTCATTCAGAGAGAAAGAAGTCAACCCGGGCCCGCTGGTTTAAGTGAAAACGTATTTTAGGGAGTACGTCTTCTGACTCCGAAGGCGTATTTTTCAAAAGACGTTTTCCTTTTTCCAGCTGCTGGCCGAATCTATTATATAGTAAACATTCGCTGGTTAAGAGATAAAGTGGACAGTTTTTGTCCGTTTTACCGCCTAACGAACGAACGGCCCTAACTTTGCGACCGTAACTCCGATTGAGGTAAAACCAACGCCCACGTCTTCAGATCGACGAGCCCATTCTGATGGCGTCATTTTCATAATGTTTTCACACTGTGAAAATGACCATTTTGCCCTTGCCCTTCGATCAGCCCCTCCGAGAGGGAAACTTTTCCGGCGAATCTTTCCGGAGTGTTATTGCACTTCCACCCTGTGTATTCCTCTACCCCAGGCAAGCCACAACTCTCATCTGCGTCATCGCATTGCAATATCATAGTTTAACTAATTACTTTAACAACACGTATGAGCATCTGTGAGATGAATTGGATTATGCAATGTTGGAGTTAATTCTCGGATAGGTGACTACCATGTTGGGTACCGGACTATTAGTGACTAGTAGTTTACTCACTCGTTGATGCTAAGATGTTGAGATCACTGTCTATGATTATTTTGGAGTTCATCCGGCAGTTCGTAGAGATGAATTAGTAGCAGTGGCTTAAGCATACTGGTTATCGGAGTGTCAGCCATGACGGAAATATTATTCGGGGATTAGATATTTCATGGTTGACCTTGAGTCACCTGTCCGGACTTATCCGTGCAGCCACATTTGCCGGTATGGGACGGCCTTGACTTGGTCTGATCGCGTGCTCTTTCACCGGTACCTCCAAAGAGGGAGGGTTATGCGCGCGCGCTGCCTTGGCCCTGTAGGCGGCGATAACCCTGTGAGCCCAGTTGAGTTGTTTGGGTACCCGTCCCCGTTTGGGACAGTTTAGTTTGGCCACGACGGTGGCAGGGTGTCACGAGGTGACACGGGCCACCCAGGGCTTGACTCCAAGAAGGAGTGTGATGGCCGGTGGTACGATGGAAGAGTCACGGGTCAGACAGGTTTCGTCGGAACGTCGTTGGTCCACCCGAATGGGAGTACGAGGCCATGAGTTCCGTGGTGTTGGTAGAGTGTAAAATCTATTCGAATAGCCATGTCCACGGTATTGGACAGCCCGTCCAGACCTCGTTAGGCGATCAACCGTAATGATGGTGAAAGGACCTGTCCTGCATGGACAGCAGATGTTGACAGGAGTATGGTATGTTAACCATGAGTTGGCTATGGAAGAGATGGTCAGATGACCGAAAGACTTGGATTGGATCAGGTTCAGATTGGATCATGAGATATTCGGAATATGGACTATTTACTTGATGCATGCTTTACTTTACTGTACTTTACTTCAGTAGTTACTTTGCTAGATAACCCCATTATATCGTGATGATTAATGCTGCTGGATGTTTAAACATGCCAGATAATTTTGCTACGACATGATGATTAATAATGCTAGATAGGTATGCTATGCTATGCTTGATTCGTGTTTTCCTGTTAATTCCATGCCATGTTTAGAATAAATTCTTGCATAGCATAGGGTTGGCTTTGTCATCTGCTTGTTTGGATGCTAAGTATTTGGTTGTCTTGCGAGTACATTCAAAGTACTCACCTGGCCTTGCACGTGGCCAGTTGCAGGAGAAGATTCGTCGTGCTAGATCGTAACCCAGCCAGTCCTGTGAGTTATGGAGCCCAGCCAGAGACGATGTCACCGCTGAGCCAAGACCTTCACTGCCATCTTAGTTAGCCTTGGAGCTATGTAATATTGTTGTAAGCAACAGTATTGTAATACTCCATTTAATATTATAAAGCCATTTTGTGCCTGGAATTGCTGTATCATGTCTTTGACGTGCGTCAGGTCTTATCCTGGGACTGGCGTGCGTCGGCCCTCTATCGGGGTGCCACAAGACTTGGTATGAGAGCCAGGCTGGCTATAGGTTACCCTAGCACCAAACCATCCCTATCTTTTACCCGGTAGTGAGCCCCATAGATTTGACCCATCCCTGGCATCCGACATGGCCACTGTTGATCAACATGCGGCGCAGTCGGAATGGACGTGTCCCTGCTCAGCTGTCCATCCACCCAGCTGTCCCTGGATTAGACCGCGACCCTACCCAGTTGTCGGCCGTGCCGGCATATCTTCTGCTCGGCACGAGAAAGATCCAGGCCATGCTGGTGTGTTCCAGCCGAAAGCCTATTAAACCCCCACCTGTGAGTCGCAACTCTCTCCATTCAGCAAGCCAGATCCCCGTAGGAGAATCCAGGCCAGTATCCGCAAACCAGCAGCCATGGCCAGTTCTTCCAAAATGCATAAGTTCCATAGCCAAACCATGGCCAAAGGGTATGACGGATTTCCACCTATCCTTTCCAATATGTTCACCCAAGCCCTTGGCTATAATACTATCCTAGTGTATTTGGTGTTCCAATCAGAACCCGTCCCTCACCTTTGCCGATATGAGGCAAAGGTGCTTCTCCGCCCAAGTCCAGCAAAGGATGGGAAGCCCTTGGTTTTTAAGGGCAAACCCATGCCCACCACTGCTTTGGCCGTCCAGACAGCTGCTGCGGAAGCCATCACCCGTCTTCGCTTCCAGTTTCCGCAAGTAGCGGAGATGAGGGAGTTCCGCTATTTTCCCGCTTCATCCAATACAGGTTGCGAGTTCTTCAGCGCAGTTGGTGAAGCCGACCCGGCAGTAGCTCGCCTGGCTCAGTTCATTGATGCCCAGGGACTACTAATTGCCGGCATTATTCGAGAGTTCCAATCCATTGACCGTGACACCACCCGGGTTGTTACGGAAGCATACCGTGATGCCCGTCAAGCTGCATCCCAAACCACCCTTCCCCTGCTGCCAAACCCAGTGCCACCTTCTCAACTAGTGCCACCCTCTCAGCCAGTGCTACCCTCGCAGCCCGTGAACCCATGGCAACCTGGCATCATCCACCCAAGTTATGTTGCCAGAGCTATTCGTCGTCTTCGTCATCGAGATGTGTTCCGCCAAGTGCCAGCCGCAACCCAAGCAGTTGTGCCCCAACCTATTGTGGTGTCCGACGATGAAGATGGGAGTTGGCTCAGCCTTCGTCCCCCAGGAGAGCCCCAGCAAGAGTAGGCCCATTTGTGGCTCTGGCAGTGAGTGTAGCCAGTTGAGGCCGCAAGTATGTGTGTTGCGAAGACTGTTTCTTCGTCCTCGTCTAGGATTAGGATCCTGTAGTTCGGAGTGAGTTGTTGCTGTTAGCTGCCTAGTAAGGCTGTGCTTTGTTGTAATGCTTGTATTGCTTGTGCCTGTGTGCTGGTGTAATATTATGTATGCTTGTTTGCTTTGTGTGTTTAGTATATCTGTCTCTCTGTTAAGCAGAAATGTTTAACAGAGCAGGCAATGGATTTTAACAAGATTTTAGTCAGTAGAGCACTTACACCCAATAACATTGGACTCGCCCAGAGTCCCTAATAAAATGCGAGCTGGTGTAGGTGTATGTATACCAGGAGTACATACACCCACTAGCATTAAAAACACCTTAGTGTAATCTGCTCGATATGTTTCTTTCC
This sequence comes from Thinopyrum elongatum, assembly GCA_011799875.1. Classification (NCBI taxonomy): domain Eukaryota; kingdom Viridiplantae; phylum Streptophyta; class Magnoliopsida; order Poales; family Poaceae; genus Thinopyrum; species Thinopyrum elongatum. The sequence goes on along the minus strand of CM022298.1, from coordinate 669,629,378 downwards.
TCTGTTTGTATTTTGCTACGATGTGCATTCCGTATGTGCTTGCATATTAATCTGAATAGATTGCTTGTGCATCGTGTGAGCAATGTCTGCACGCCAAGTTCTTTCTCCTGAGTACAGTCGCCGCAGTACTCGGGTAGAATGCAAAGCCACCTATCCATACCCATCTATGCATACTCCCTTTGTCAGTTTTCCTGAACTCAGTGTTCTGGCAAACCAGCTCTATCCAATATTTTTTCCCCGGTCCCAAAATCTTTTCCCCGAACCCAGCTACAATCTCGGAGAAATTCTGAGAAATTTTATTGCAGCACAAACCATTACATCCCCTCTAGTCCAAGATCTAAACCCTGATTCTACCTCAACCCTCACTCGTTGTGGATGTCGATCAGCGAGGAGCAACCCGCAGTGTGGCTTCCACACTGGTACAGCTCCGCTAACCACACTGCACTAACCCTAGACCCAGCGACACCTCTGGCATTATCTTGTGTGATACTGACCAGCCACCCCCTTCGCCCCGCCGCAGCCCGGGCTTATTCCGCCAGCCTAAGACGACGTGGATGATCACCAGCTACCGCTCGGTTAGCAGCATCTCGACGATCATCGAGGATCATCGCACACAGCAGCAGTGAGGAGCCAACCAATGCCGCCAGCAGACCCACCAGGAGGATGAAGATCAGCTCCGAACCCATGTCCGCCATTAAAGCCTCGCCTCGCGCCCCTGCAACCCAAAGGAAAAGGAGAAGAGGAAGAAGAAGTGAGGTAAGATGCGAGGTGGAGGAAGAAGAAACTGACGTCGTTTTTATAGCCCAAGTCCGGTGTACGGTGAGCAAGGTCCAGGAGAACCGTACGTCGCTCGATCACCGGCGTCCAGGAGGCGAATCCGCGAACAGTGCCGACCGGCACTGACCCGCGATGGGAGTGCTCTCTGCATTGGCCTCGTGCACGCCGCGCACTGTTGTTGTAGGGTGCTCAGTACCCTAGGAGCCAGGCGTGCGCAGTGCCTAGCCGCACTCAGGACAGCGCGGGACCGAGAGAGAGCCGTTGGCCGGAGAAAGAAGAAGCTGCCAGTGGGCCCTAGGCCCACCTGCCAGCGAGAGAGGCCACCGTTCACTGTGGTGTCCCGAGCATTTTTGGAAGAAGGAAATTCTGCTTTTTCTAAAAATGTCAGGGCTACCCAGCGGCCCCTAACCATGGAGTAAATCCCGCGATATCCGTACCTCGATCTGGGTGTACCAATTTTTGGTACTTTTAACTTGGTTGTTTTCAACCCCAGGGTTACAATTCAACCCAGAGATTTTTTTTCAGGAGGCGTAATTTTTGTTCTGAGCTAACCCTAGGAATCTCGAGGACGAGATTCTCTTAAGGGGGGAAGGTTTGTAACACCCCAAAAATCGGGTTATCGATTTTTGTGCTGTTATTCCTTCCTAGCTTTTCTTTCCTGAATTTTTCCTCTGGAATCTGGTGAATGACCAGGTGAATTCAGACAATCCTCAGCCTCTCCTTGAATTTTCCATGCTCTTGTGCTAGTCAAGTTTCCGTCAGTAAACCCCGAACCTCATTCAAACCCTAGTTCCAAAATATCGGAACTGGAAATCCTGCCTTTGCATTTACAAAGGAACTATCATTTTTCTTGCTCAGATGATCCTCCCAAAATTTCCGGAGATCATCCTTCACTCATAAACCCTAGATGTGTTAAAATATTGCCAAGTCATATGCAATATTTCTCATCTAGAATTAATTCTTTTTTCTTCCTTTCCGAGGAATTAAATCCAGAATAATATCTATCCATCTCCAAAGTTCATGAAAACTTGTGGAGATATTCTTTGTGATCATATTGAGCTCTCATAAAAATATTGGCCATAATTAAATAGGGGAAATTGCATTTTCCTATTTAAAGCCAATATATCAATTTGGGGCCTTTCCAAAGGAACTACCATTTTGGTAGTTGGGAAAAATCCCAAATAATTTGTGGAGCTTGTCCTACCCCTATATTCACCATTTCCATCAAGATCTCAAGTTCCACCCATTAAATTTTGAGCACAACACCACTTTGCAAATTCTTGTCAGATTTTCAGTTTTGCAAAGGAAGTGCTTGATTCCTTGATCTCCTTGGGCTGAAATTTTGCAGGGTGATTCATTATGATATATTACCCCTGTATACCAAAAATGAGCTCATTCCATCAAGTCAATCTTCCTCAGTAAATTATCTAAGTTTCTGTCCAGATTGCATCTCTGTGAAGGAAGTACCCTCATAGATGATCAATTTGAGCTGAAACTTTTCCAGACAGTTCCTATGACCATATCATCACTCTACACCAAGAATCATTCAAATCCATATAGCCATTTGACCCCAGCATCATCATTTGCGTTTCTGGTCAGTGGGCAAGGTTACAAAGGAAGTACCAGCTAGCATTGTCCATTTGTGCCCAAATTTTGCCAGCATGACTACCTTAGTGGATGACTCACCCCTGCCCAATATCATGCCAATGGCTGCACTGTGGTGGCCACACCACATGACAAACACTTTGCTGCCAGAACCTGTTTGACCTTGGTTTAGTCACCTCAGAGCTCCCCTATGTCTTCCAGACGCATAGGTCAACTCAGCGATGTGTGGAGAACCTCCCAGACATCATTTGGCATCAAGTGCATCGTGGCAAGGAGATGGCCACGTGGTGACCACGCCAAATGCAGCTACAGCCGGAGCTCTGTGTTGAGATGTCGCGTCCCTTCCCCTGTGCTCGCGCCGGAGCCTTGTGCCGACGTTTGCGGCGATGTACGGACCCTCATCCATACCCAGCTGGCCTTGTAGGCTTGCTCGTTGGCCGGGCGTGCCGACAGCGGGTGCGCCGCTAGCGTGCCGCCACGGCACCACCGTCTCAAAACCTCCCCGTGCGTCTCGGAGCTTCGGCCATCGTCGCGTAGTCCTCCCCTCTGCTATATATAGTGCGTGCCCCGAGCCCTACTCGATCACCAGCAGCCCAGCCCCTCCCAATCCTCCTAGCTGAGCTCCCTGAGCTCCTCCCTCCGCCATGGCAGTGGCTTTGCCGCCGCCCGTCCTCTTCGAGCTAGCCAGCTTCGGCCTCCCCCTCCTCTCCATTCCAGTCCTCGGACTCCCTCGTGGTTCACTGAGCTGCCGCCCCCTCCAATTTCTGCCAGAGTAGCCCGTGCCCACCACCCAAAGCACCACCATGGCCGTCTTCTCCTCTGTTGCCGTTGGCCTCGGCCCATTCCGGCGCCCTGGCCCTCCCCTCTCCCTTCCCTCTGCGCCTGAGGCCTCCTCTACGGCCTTCTGAGCCGTTGCCGCTCTCATTTTAGTCGGGGAGTGCTGCCAGAGTGACCTTGCTGCCGGCCAATGGCCGCCGTGCCTTGGTCAGTGGCGATGGCGCTGTGGGCCGTCCCGCGCAGGCCCGCAACCACCACTGGAGGCGGCGCACGTCGGTGGAGCTCTTGAGCTCACCGGCTGGACCTCTAGAGCGACGATGGGATAGCCATGCCGGCGGCCGAGGCGCGCCCCTGTCTTCGGTCACAAGGAGGTCGACGACCAGAAAGGGAGAAGAGAGAGGAGGTGGATAAGGCGGGCCCACACGTCATTCAGAGAGAAAGAAGTCAACCCGGGCCCGCTGGTTTAAGTGAAAACGTATTTTAGGGAGTACGTCTTCTGACTCCGAAGGCGTATTTTTCAAAAGACGTTTTCCTTTTTCCAGCTGCCGGCCGAATCTATTATATAGTAAACGTTCGCTGGTTAAGAGCTAAAGTGGGCAGTTTTTGTCCGTTTTACCGCCTAACGAACGAACGGCCCTAACTTTGCGACCGTAACTCCGATTGAGGTAAAACCAACGCCCACGTCTTCAGATCGACGAGCCCGTTATGATGGCGTCATTTTCATAATGCTTTCACACTGTGAAAATGACCATTTTGCCCTTGCCCTTCGATCAGCCCCTCCGAGAGGGAAACTTTTCCGGCGAATCTTTCCGGAGTGTTATTGCACTTCCACCCGGTGTATTCCTCTACCCCAGGCAAGCCACAACTCTCATCTGCGTCATCGCATTGCAATATCATAGTTTAACTAATTACTTTAACAACACGTATGAGCATCTGTGAGATGAATTGGATTATGCAATGTTGGAGTTAATTCTCGGATAGGTGACTACCATGTTGGGTACCGGACTATTAGTGACTAGTAGTTTACTCACTCGTTGATGCTAAGATGTTGAGATCACTGTCTATGATTATTTTGGAGTTCATCCGGCAGTTCGTAGAGATGAATTAGTAGCAGTGGCTTAAGCATACTGGTTATCGGAGTGTCAGCCATGACGGAAATATTATTCGGGGATTAGATATTTCATGGTTGACCTTGAGTCACCTGTCCGGACTTATCCGTGCAGCCATATTTGCCGGTATGGGACGGCCTTGACTTGGTCTGATCGCGTGCTCTTTCACCGGTACCTCCAAAGAGGGAGGGTTATGCGCGCGCGCTGCCCTGGCCCGGTAGGCGGCGATAACCCTGTGAGCCCAGTTGAGTTGTTTGGGTACCCGTCCCCGTTTGGGACAGTTTAGTTTGGCCACGACGGTGGCAGGGTGTCACGAGGTGACACGGGGCCACCCAGGGCTTGACTCCAAGAAGGAGTGTGATGGCTGGTGGTACGATGGAAGAGTCATGGGTCAGACAGGTTTCGTCGGAACATCGTTGGTCCACCCGAATGGGAGTACGAGGCCATGAGTTCCGTGGTGTGGGTAGAGTGTAAAATCTATTCGAATAGCCGTGTCCACGGTATTGGACAGCCCGTCCAGACCTCGTTAGGCGATCAACTGTAATGATGGTGAAAGGACCTGTCCTGCATGGACAGCAGATGTTGACAGGAGTATGGTATGTTAACCATGAGTTGGCTATGGAAGAGATGGTCAGATGACCGGAAGACTTGGATTTGGATCAGGTTCAGATTGGATCATGAGATATTCGGAATATGGACTATTTACTTGATGCATGCTTTACTTTACTGTACTTTACTTCAGTAGTTACTTTGCTAGATAACCCCGTTATATCGTGATGATTAATGCTGCTGGATGTTTAAACATGCCAGATAATTTTGCTACGACATGATGATTAATAATGCTAGATAGGTATGCTATGCTATGCTTGATTCGTGTTTTCCTGTTAATTCCATGCCATGTTTAGAATAAATTCTTGCATAGCATAGGGTTGGCTTTGTCATCTGCTTGTTTGGATGCTATGTATTTGGTTGTCTTGCGAGTACATTCAAAGTACTCACCTGGCCTTGCACGTGGCCAGTTGCAGGAGAAGATTCGTCGTGCTAGATCGTAACCCAGCCAGTCCTGTGAGTTATGGAGCCCAGCCAGAGACGATGTCACCGCTGAGCCAAGACCTTCGCTGCCATCTTAGTTAGCCTTGGAGCTATGTAATATTGTTGTGAGCAACAGTATTGTAATACTCCATTTAATATTATAAAGCCATTTTGTGCCTAGAATTGCTGTATCATGTCTTTGACGTGCGTCAGGTCTTATCCTGGGACTGGCGTGCGTCGGCCCTCTATCGGGGTGCCACAATTCCACCGTAGGCTTGCTGGACAGTGATGGGTTGGATGAGATTAATCTTGTAATCGAGTAAGTTTTGTTAGGGTTTGATCCCTAGTATCCACTATGTTCTGAGATTGATGTTGCTATGACTTTGCTATGCTTAATGCTTGTCACTAGGGCCCGAGTGCCATGATTTCAGATCTGAACCTATTATGTTTTCATGAATATATATATGTGTTCTTGATCCTATCTTGCAAGTTGTAGACACCTACTACGATCTATGATCCGCATACCCCAAGGTGAAAATAATTGGGATTCTTTCCGGTGATTACCGTAGTTTGAGGAGTTCATGTATTCACTAAGTGCTAATGCTTTGGTCCGGTTCTCTATTAAAAGGAGGCCTTAATATCCCTTAGTTTCCATTAGGATCCTGCTGCCACGGGAGGGTAGGAGAAAAGATGTCATGCAAGTTCTTTTCCATAAGCATGATGAAAAGGGTAGGACTATATACGGAATACATGCCTACATTATATTGATGAATTGGAGCTAGTTCTGTGTCACCCTAGGTTATAACTATTGCATGATGAATGCCATCCGACATAATTATCCATCACTGATCCATTCCCTACGAGCTTTTCACATATTGATCTTTGCTACATTACTTTATCGTTGCCACTTTTACAATTGCTACTAAGCTGCTACTATTACTTTTGCCACCGTTACTGTTACTTCCATACTACTTTGCTACTAAATATTTTGCTGCAGATATTAAGTCTTTCAGGTGTGGTTGAATTGACAACTCAGCTACTAATACTTGAGAATATTCTTTGGCTCCCCTTGTGTTGAATCAATAAATTTTGGTTGAATACTCTACCCTCGAAAAATGTTGCGATCCCCTATACTTGTGGGTTATCAAGACCTTTTTCTGGCGCTGTTGCCAGGGAGCATAGTTCTATTCTCTGAGTCACTTGGGATTTATATCTATTGATCACTATGAAGAATCTGAAAGATCCAAGAACCAAGATTTTTTCCTCTAAGACGAGGGGAGGTAAGGAACTGCCATCTAGCTCTGCACTTGATTCACCTTCTATTTTGAGTAAGCTTGCGACACCTACACCTGCTAGTAATTCTAATATGTCGCAAGTAATTGATGATGCTACTTCTGCTATGCATGATGCTTATGATTATACTACTGCTTTGCTTGATAATACTATGCCACTAGGTGAATTTCTTGATGAACAACTTGCTAGGGTTAGAAAGAATGAAATTACTAAAACTGATTAAATTATTGAACCTGATGAGTATGATTCTCCTCCTAGATATGAATTGCCTAAGGTACCTGAGGGTTATATTATGGATGAAGAAACTGCTAGAGACTTTTTTGCTTGCAATGATAGAGATGATCTTAAGAAATTCTTAGCTAAGCTGAAAGAAAAATCTTTGAATGCTAGAATGCAATAACCCTAAGTTTGCTACTTCACCTATCTTTGTTACTGATAAGGATTATGAATTCTCTGTCGATCCTGAGTTAATTACTTTGGTTGAATATGATCCTTTCCATGGTTATGAATCTGAAACTGTTGTGGCACATCTTACTAAACTAAATGATATAGCCACCCTGTTTGCTCATGAGGAAAAAATTAGCTACTATTATATTCTTAAGTTGTTTCCTTTCTCATTAAAGGGTGATGCTAAGATATGGTTTAATTCTCTTGCTCCTGGTTGTGTGCGTAGTCCTCAGGATAGAGTTAATTGCACGAAAGTACCACAATTGGGGCATTGGAAGCAGATTGGTACCACTTTTGGTAATTTTTACATGTCAGTACCAAGTCTGGGGCTAGCCGTTACAAAAAGGTCTAAACCACGTATAAACACGTATTGATGGTGTATCTGACCGGTGGGGCCCGCCTGTCGGGTGCCGACGTGGCATGTTTTTTGCAGAAAGCCCCCTTGCTTCGCCGGCACTACTGTTCATCGTCTCCATGCGCGGCGGCGCCCGATCTGGATCGAGGGGAGGAGCCCCTCGAGCCCGAGCTCCTTCGCCTCCCGTAACCGCCGCCCTGCCCCGGCCTCCACCTCGCCTCGCGTGCTCGCAGCCGAAGCAGGGGAGGCAGCGGGACTTGGTGCAACTGCGGCGACAGGGAGCGGCGAAGGGCGTGGGAACCGACGGATCTGGATGGCGACTCGAGCGGCGGAGGGCAGGAGGGGGCGGCGCTGGTCCTCTGTTCATACGACAGAGAGGGAGGAAACAGGGAGGCCGCGAGGGGACCTGGTCACCGGCGATGGCTGATCCGGCGAGGCGCGAGGGGTGGGGTCGACGAGACCCTCGGGCGGAGGCGGCTGGGAGGAGGAGCCCGGTCACGAGGAGGCGGCGGCGCCTTGGTGAGCAAGCTGGGGAGCTCGGGAGGAGGCGCGAGGGGTCCTCGTGGCTGCTGCTGCTCGCCGACGATGGCTGGGGGCAGGGTCGATGAGACCCTCAGGCGTAGGCGGCTGGGAGGAGGAGCCCAGGCATGAGGAGGCGGCAGCGCGCTGGTGAGCGAGGTGGGGACCTCGGGAGGAGGCGCGAGGGGTCCTCGTGGCTGCTGCTGCTCGCCGGCGATAGCTGGATCGGCTGGTTTTCCTCCCCTGCTTCGGTTGGTTTTCTGCCGGGGGGGTGTTTATGCAAAAAACATGCCACGTCGGCACCCGACAGGTGGGCCCCGCCAGTCAGATACACCTTCAATATGTGTTTATACGTGGTTTAGACCTTTTTGTAATGGCTAGCCCCAGACTTGGTACTGACATGTAAAAATTACCAAAAGTGGTACCAATCTGCTTCCAATGCCCCAATTGTGGTACTTCGGCGCAATTAACTCCTCAGGATATGATATATTACTTCTCTGAAAAATATTTTCCTGCTCATAAGAAACAAGCTGCCTTACAGGAAATATTTAATTTTGTGCAAATTGAAGAAGAGAGTCTCCCACAAGCTTGGGGGAGGCTTCTCCAATTACTTAATGCTTTGCCTAATCATCCTCTCAAGAAAAATGAAATACTTGATATATTTTATAATGGACTAACCGATGCTTCTAGGGACCACCTAGATAGTTGTGCTGGTTGTGTTTTCAGGGAACGAACTGTTGAACAAGCTGAATTACTATTGAATAATATATTGAGCAATGATAATGATTGGACTCTTCCTGAACCACCGCCTAAGCCAACTCCGAAAAAAAGAGGTATTCTATTTCTCAGTCCTGAAGATATGCAAGAGGCAAAGAAATCTATGAAAGAAAAAGGTATTAAAGCTGAAGATGTTAAGAATTTACCACCTATTGAAGAAATACATTGCCTTAATATTCCGACACAGGTAGTAGAGGTAAATTCTCTCTATAGGTTTGATGAAGGTGATATTCCTTATAATAAGTCTGCTAGTCAATGCTTGGATGCATTTGATAATTTTATTGTCAAACAAGAAAATTTCAATGCTTATGTTAGTAGACAATTGAAACGTAATACTTATATGCTTGACCGCTTAGGTGATTATATGAGTAGAACTGTTAATGATCTCAATCTTATCAGTAAACATGCTTCCGTGGTAACAACTCAAGTAGAACAAGTACTTAGAGCACAAAATGATTTGTTTAATGAGATGAATAGTAAGAACAATGATAATGCTATTAGAGTTATGACTAGAGGTGGTAAAATGATCAGGAACCTCTGTATCATGAGGGACATCCTAAGAGAGTTGAGCAAGATTCACAGAGAATTAATACTGAAGCACCTAGTTCCTCTAAAAAGAAAAAGAATGATGATAGGACTTTGCATGCTTCTAGTGAACCTGTTATAGACACACCTGAGAATCCAAATGATATTTCTATTTCTGATGCTGAAACACAATCTGGTGATGAACATGAATTTAGTGATAATGTTAATGATGATGTTCATGTTGATGCTCAACCTAGTAATGATAATGATGTGGAGATTGAACCTGCTATTGATCTTGATAACCCACAACCTAAGAATAAAAGATATGATAAGAGAGACTTTGTTGCTAGGAAACATGGTAAAGAAAGAGAACCATGGGTTCAGAAACCCATGCCCTTTCCTCCTAAACCATCCAAGAAAAAGGATGATGAGGACTTTGAGCGCTTTGCTGAAATTCTTAGACCTGTCTTTTTGCGGATGCGTTTGACTGATATTCTGAAAATGTCCCCTTATGCTAAGTATATGAAAGATATTGTTACAAATAAAAGAAAGATACCGGAAGCTGAAATTTCCACCATGCTTGCTAATTATACATTTAAGGATGGAATACCAAAGAAACTAGGAGATCCAGGAATACCAACTATACCGTGCTCCATTAAAAGAAACTATGTTAAAACTGCTTTATGTGATCTTGGAGCCGGTGTTAGTGTTATGCCTTTCTCTTTATATCGTAGACTTGATTTGAATAAGTTGACACCTACTGAAATCTCTTTGCAAATGGCTGATAAATCAACTGCTATACCCATCGATGTTTGTGAGGATGTGTCTGTTGTGGTTGCAAATGTTACTATCTTAACGGACTTTGTTATTCTTGATATTCCCGAGGACGACAGTATGTCAATCATCCTTGGTAGACCCTTTTTGAATACTGCAGGGGCTGTTATTGAATGCAACAAGGGCAATGTCACTTTTCATGTTAATGGTAATGAGCATACGATACACTTTCCAAAGAAACAACCTCAAGTTCATAGTATCAATTCTATTGGAAAAATTACAACTATTACTATTGGAGGTTTTGAATTCCCTCTCCCTACTATCAAGAAGAAATATGATATTCTTATTGTTGGGGACATGCATATCCCCATTGAGGTAACCTAGTGTTATTCGAAGATTCTCCGGTTTCATGTTATTTGAAAGAAGTTTGTTAATAAGACTTGATCAACCTTGTTCATGGATTCCTTTTGATGAGCATGAGATGGATGAATTTAGAAAGCACAACTTTTTGTACCCACTTTTTACTTTCAGTTATTTAAATTAAATAAAGTAAAAATGCCATTATTCGTCAGTTTTCTGAATTATCCATGCAATAAAAAATGTCCCAAAAATAAAAGTTCTCCAAATGCCCTGAAAATTTAGTATGATTTTTTATAGAATATTTGAGAATTTTTGGCACTGAGAACACACCAGGGGGCTGCACCAGTGGACCACAAGGGTGGAGGGCGCGCCCTACCCCCTGGGCGTGCCCCCCTGCCTTGTGGGTCCCATGTGGGCCCCCCTCACTTATTCCAGCACCCATCCACTTCGTCTTCCTCCAGAAAGAATCATCCTGTTGCTCAAACCCGTGTTCTAGCTCATTTTGCTGCCATTTTCGATCTCCTTGTGCAAAGCTCCATTTGCAAAACTGTTTTGGATGATTGTTCTGCGGTATGTGACTCCTCCATTGGTCCAATTAGTTTTTGTTCTAGTGCTTTATATATTGTAAATTATTGCTGCTGTGGTGACCCTGTTCTTGAGCTTGCATGTCAAATTTATATGGTCCAAAGTAGTTTTGATGCATGATATAGCTTCTAGACACTTGTAGGAGTAGTTGCTATCAATCTTGTTGAGTTTGGTTCACTTTTATTTTGAGTCACTAAAAATTTCAGAAAATTTCAGATAAGAGAGATGTTTGGGAGAATATACCAGGGTGGTTCCTCAAGTAAGAAAGCTTCGAGGCTCACGATACATGAGCCCGATTTAGATCCACCGAGGGAAGCTCAAGTGTGGCCTTTTGAATGGCCTTTGGATCAATTCATGATTCATGCCGGTTTCAAGGAGGAATTTGATGCGTACATACAAAACGCTGGCCTTCAGGACTTCGTTTCAGATAAGTGCAGGCAATACTATCACCTTACTGATTCCTTGGTGCGAAGGTTTAAATTTACATCCACGCGTAACACGCATTCTGTTTTGTTTGATCTTTATGATAAATCATATACCATGGACCTAGAAGATTTTAATGATGCATGCAAAATTCCACAATGGGGCATACATAGTGAGCCTCGCAAAACTGAATATAGTGACTTCCTTGCTGGCATCACTGTGGGAGAAACTAGAAATATTGCACAAGCCACCATAGGGAGCATTCACTTTCCCGCCATACATTATTTTGCTCTCTTCATAGGCATATGCATTAATGGTAAACATGATCATAGCCACCTTTGTGCATCAGATCTTAGTGTTCTCAAGTGCGCGGTAATGGGTGATAAACGATATAACTTGGGGGCTATTATTGCAAGGAGGTTACATAACAATGCTTTAGATGGGGATCTCTTTGGTGGGATTTATGCCACCCGTTTAGCTAATTATCTTGGGGTACCCATAAAGGATTATGACATTGAGTTACCACCCGTTTTTCTTGATTATAATGCTATGGTACGCTACCCGTTTCTTGAGAGTAACGAACAGTCCCTCCTGTACCGACAAATCTTTGACAGGCAGCGTGCTGTCCATATTACCCTTCCTGCTCCTGCCTTCTTTAACTTTCAGGAAAAACAGAGATATTTCATAACCAGAGAGGAGGCAGACGAGTATGAGAGAGGGGTGGAGGCCGCTCGACTCCACGCTGCAGCCCTTCAGGCAGTAGCTGCTGCATCCCAGTACGACCCCGACTACAACTTTGGATATCCACCAGGCCAGCCAAGGGCATAGACCAACTTAGGCCAAAAGCCTAAGCTTGGGGGAGTACGTATTTCTCACCGACATTACATTCAAGATCACACACTCATTTCAGTTGTCGGTGTTCATACTTTTTCATTGTATTATCCATGTTAGTTTAATTCTTTTTCTCGCTTTCTTCTTGTGAGTTTAAAAAACTTTGAGAAAATCCAAAAAAAATAGTTTTAGTTGCTTCCTAGTTTAATTAGTTGTAGTATTAAAAGAAAACCCAAAAAGATTTCTCATTCTTCTTTTGCTTGTTGGGAGATTTCCCGTGTAAATAGTTTTTCTCGTTCTTGTTTTACTTTCTTCAGAAAAACAAAAACTCCAAAAACATTTCAGTGTGTTTCTTTGAAATTCTTTTCTTTTCTTTGGGTCATAAGGAGAAGATCACGATGAAAATGTTGAGTGGCTCTCATATGCATTATTGTTGATCTAACAAGGAGCCCATATTACCTTGCCTTCTCCTTTGAATAAATGTTTGCAGATTCCAGCTTAGTCCATTGCACATGCACTTTTATTATTATTCACACCGTTTGGTCATGCAAGTGAAAGGCAATAATGAAGATATATGATGAAATGATTGAGATGGAGAAAAGCTGGTATGAACTCGACCTATTTTGTTTTTGTAAATATGATTAGCTCATCGTTCTTGATTAAGCCCATTATGAATGAAATATGTTTGCAATGACAATTAGAGATTATAGTTACTCATGCCATGCTTAATTAGCTAGGGGTGTATAATGGTTTATCTTGTGTGCCAACATGCTTTTAAAATGGTTATGATGTAGTATGATAGGATGGTATCCTCCTTTGAATGATTCAAGTGGCTTGACTTGGCACATGTTCACACATGTAGTTGAAACAAAATCAACATAGCCTCCATGATATTTATGTTCATGGTGATTTATATCCTACTCATGCTTGCATTCAATGTTGGTTAATCTCAATGCATGTTTATGACCATTATCGCTCTCTAGTTGGTCGCTTCCCAGTCTTTTGCTAGCCTTCACTTGTACTAAGCGGGAATACTGCTTGTGCATCCACTTCCTTAATCCCAAAGTTGTTCCATATGAGTCCACCATACCTACCTATATGCGGTATTTACCTGCCGTCCCAAGTAAATTTGCATGTGCCAAACTCTAAACCTTCAAATGATATTCTGTTTTGTATGCCCGAATCGCTCATGTAGTGACTGGGGGCTATCAGTATCTTCCATGTTAGGTAGGTTATTCTCACGATGAGTGTTGATTCACTTGTCATTCACGAGAAAGTGGCTGGTAATCGGGATGCCCAGTTCCATGCTCGAAATCAAATCAAAATAAATTTCAAACAAAACTCCCCCAGGACTGTTGTTGGTATGGATGGTACCCGTTGTTTCGGATCAACCGTGGAGTGTGATTGTTGGTGGAGGGGGAGTAAAAACTTTACCATTCTATTTGGGAACCGCCTATAATGTATCTTGCATGGAAGATACCGAGATCTCTTGGTTGTTATGTTGACAATGAAAGCATATCGCTCAAAATTTTATTCATCTCTATTTTAAAAGCTCGAGCTCTGGCACCTCTGCAAATCCCTGCTTCCCTCTGCGAAGGGCCTATCTATTTACTTTTATTGTTGAGTCATCATCCTCTTATAAAAAGCACCAGTTAGAGAGCACCACTGTCATTTGTATGCTTTGTTATTAATTGATATTGAGTACGACTGTGGCTGGATCTCTTTTACCATGAATTATAATGTCTAGACAGTCCGTGGTTTTCAGAGGTGCTCTGCATTTATGTTTTGCGGTCTCAGAAAGGGGTAGCGAGATACCATTATATCATATTATATCATGATTGTTTTGAAAAAGTGTTGTCATCCGAGATTTATTATTATTGCTCGCTAGTTGATTATGCCATTGACACTACTACAGGATGCTGCTAACACGACACTACGATCAGAGACCCTTTGACAAAACTGTGTGCGATGCATTAATCGCAAACGGTGATGTAAAAAACCCGTCAAAAAGACGTAAAACATTTGCGATGAATGATACATCAAACACGGTTCATATTTTAGTTGCGTGTGCGATGCTGGGCATACGGTTGATCCATACGAACTATTTGCGATGAGACAGAACAATAGAAACGGGCAGCCAGATCAAGGTGTGTGCGATATACGGCATACAGTTCGCTCCGATGAACCGTTTGCAGTGATCGAGGTGAACACAAACGATTCGGCGTAACAAGATGTGTGTGATACCCGGCAAATAGGTCGGTAATCAGAATTGTGTGCGATCATTATAGACAGCCCATACGGTCTTTTTTTGTGAACTGTGTGCTCGTCAGGGCACACAATTCAACAAACCAACCTGTGGGCGATAATGTAGAAGATCTCTGTCGAATACGTATTACTAACCGTCTGCGATGAGATTGACAGGATAAACAGAGATAACAAATTAATATGAGCGAACGGAAATAGAGATATATACAGTCTGCTTAATTTAGTCCTTCTTCTTCTTGTTGTTGTTGTTGGATGGCCCCGCGACATCGTCTTGGCGAGGACGCTTCTTGCCGCTGATCGTTGGCTTTTCATTGCTGCCGCATTCGACATTGTTGTCGTCGTCGTCCTCCTCCTCGTTCGACCATTCCTCCTCCTCATCATCGTCGTCCTCTTCTTCGTCCTCCGACGGCTCCTCGTCCGTCTGGTTGTCATCTGACGACTCCGGAGGCGGCATCCCTTCCATGATCCGGATATAATCGAGGTCTGGGCTCGACGCCGGACTCATGGAAGACGAGCGGGATGATTCCGATGTTGGCCTATCATCGGGTGCCAGACTGCTGGCCAAACTGTCATCCTCGTTGTTGCTCGACATGGCTGCAGAGTGTGTGCCAGTGTGCAGCGCGGCCTGCCGGGGACGATGAAGATGGTGGACACTTAAGCGGGGTAAGCAGAGAAGAGGAACTGCCAATTGAAGCGGGGGTTGACGTATTATCTAACCGCTGATATAATCAACCGCAATTATTTGTACCCAGTCGCTCCAAATTCCCGGGGTTGCGCAGGACTCCTATTGGCTATTTGGCTGGTTTCTTTTTTCAGGACAAAAACAAGGAACGAGTTTTGGGATTATGCACCGGTACCGGTACGAACGAAGTAGGACGGTTGGCAAGCAATACATTGAGCTCTTCTTATTGATAAAGCCAGTAATAATCAAACTACAAAGGAAAAGAAAAAAAGACAAAGGAAAATATCTGCACGAATCTTCGCATAACATCAATGGCATAGGACCTAGATGTGCATTACTTAGAGCACATCTAGATGTGCTTTAGCAATACTGTCAAACAAAACCCCTAATCATCATTGCAAACAGCGCATAGAACATGGCTAATGCGACAACCACAACTACACATGCTAGTTCCTTCTTGTCTCTTGCTTTCATCTGTTGCCTGTGATTGATTCCTTCTTGCTTCATCGTACTGATTGTACATTCCAGATCAGCCAGTTTTTTCTTCAGCTTTACGTTATCTTCTGCGAGCTTGGTGATAACACTCCGAGCCCTAACATGCCATTCTTCATCCAGCCAGTTAACAAAGGCACAAGCCTCATATCCCTGCCACTGTTAAATAGTATTCAGGATGAGCGGTGGAATTAACTCAAGTAAAATGATGAACTTAGCACTAACCTCTAAGGGGCACCTGAGAAACCGCCTGCCAATGTCGAATCCCTCCGTGCATACACGTCGAGTGGGAGTGTGCCCGTGCACACAACTCAGCTTTTGGTACTTCTCGGTGGCGCAAAACTCAGAGTCGAACTTGTGTTGCGGGAGTCTGGAGTCATGCTCCGGATCCGGCGGCAGATCGCTTTCCTGGGGGGGGGGGTTTCAATCAGGACGGATTCAGCAAGGAGCTACTTTGGACATGCTAAAAAAGATCGGGATAGATTGGAACCCGACAGGACAATTCAGATCCGTAGTACACCTGCCTTCTGATGACCTTAGGCAAGTGCTCGGCGGCGACCGCCGTCGTGGCGGCGATACGAGCAGGAGCAGCCGCACCGAAACCATCAATACCACTCGTCCACATTCCCCCAATGTCAGTGCCACACGAGGGAATTTGGAGGCTATGTAGGGATTTGGGGGAAATGGGGAAACTGTGGGGATAAGCTAACGGTCGGCAACTACTTATGGCACTATATGTTGTATACGGCACACTGTTTATACATGTCGTTTGTGTTAGGTATTACAATGTCACACACGATTTTCGCACCAAACACTACTGGAATCATGATCTTTGCCGTCAGCCAGCTCTTTGCGGTCTGCTAGGTAACGGCAAAGAAGGTCTTTGCCATCAGCTTACAGAAAACTGACGGCAAAGAAAGAGTTGACGGCAACGATCATGTTTGCCATCAGCCAGCTCTTTGCCGTCTGCTAGCAGACGGCAAAGAGGAAGGGTGGCCCACTAACGAAAACCACCTAATGGCCACTTTCTTTGCCGTCTGCTAGCAGACAGTAGACGGCAAAGAAAGAGGCCAACCTAACGGCCGTCCCCCCCCCCCCCCCCCCCCCGGCCCCATCCCACAACCTAGGCTCTTTGCCGTCTACTAGCAGGCGGCAAAGAGATTTGACCTAACTAAAAAACGGTCATCGCCTCGTGCCCCACCCCTCACCTCACCTGCGCCGCCCCCGTGCCCGAGCCGCTGCCGCCCCGCGCCAGCCCCGCCCCGTCACCGGCCGCCCCGCCCAGCGGACGCAGGCCGCGGCGGCCGCCCTGCCCTGCCCCATCGCCGGAGCCGCACCGTCGCCGGCCACCCTTCCCCTTGGCCTCCTCAACCCACGCGCCCCTCCTCGTGGCCTGCCTCCTCAACCCGCGCCCCCTCCCCGTGGCCTGCCTCCTCAACCCGCGCCCCCTCCCCGTGGCCTGCCTCCTCAACCCACGCCCCCTCCCCGTGGTGAGTTTCTCTATTTTTTTAGATTTAGTTTAGGTTTGTTTAGTTTAGTTTAGTTTAGTTTACGTTAGTTTAGTTTAGTTTAGTTTAGTTTAGGTTAGTTTAGGTTAGGTTAGTCTAGTTTAGTTTAGGTTTTTTTTTCTGTTTTTTAAGAATAAACAAGAAAGATGAAAAAAAAGCAAAAGAAGAAGAGGAAGAAGAAGAAGATGAAAAAAAAAGAACAATAAGTAGAAGAAGTAGAAGAAGAAGAAGAAGAAGAAGAAGAAGAAGAAGATGAAAAAAAGTAGAAGTATAAGATGAAAAAAAGAAGTAGGAAAAGTAGAAAAAGAGGGTCGCCGATGGTCGAGGGTCGCCGAGGGAAAAGAGGGTCGCCGAGTGGTCGAGCGGTCGAGGATCGAGGTGTCGAGGGGTCGAGGGTCGAGGGGAAAAGGGGTCGAGGGGTCGAGGATTTTCCATCCCGACCCCGACACCCCGACCCCCTGACCCCGACACCCCGACCCCGACAGGGCACCCCCGACCCCGACACGACACCCCGACACCGCGACCCCGACACAGCACCCCAACCCCGACACGACACCACCGACACCCTGACCCCCGACCCGACACCCCGACACGGCACCCTCGACCCTGACACAGCACCCCGACCCCGTCACGACACCACCGACACCCCGACCCCCGGCGAGCTCCGATACTGAGATAAGGCCTCCTCCACGGCAATGAAGCTCGCCATCGAGGCTAGGGCCCAGGAGCTTCTGGCGGAGGCAAACAGGCAGGCGGCGGAGAGGGAGAGGGACATGGAGGAGAGGACGGCTAGTCTGTTGGAGGCGGAGAGGAACCGGAACGACGCGTCTCACCAGGCCCTGTACGAGCTCCTCGTGGTAAGTTTCTCCTGCATATTAGCCAAATCATGTGCGTAATGTTCGTTTCATTACTAACTAATATGACTAACTCGTGAAAACAAAATGTGCAGACCGTGTGCCAGAACAACGATCAGACCCGTCCGCCGATGCCCCAGATTGGTATAGCGCTCACGGTGAGTTTCATTTGAATGGTCATTAGTTACTAGTATTCACATATGAGTTGCATCATGCTAACGAGACATTGCAAATGATCTTTGGTGCAGCATGCCTCCCGACAAGCATCGACCGATCCTTCTCCGCCTGGCACTGGTGCAACCCCGACCGGTCCTTCTCCTTTTCGCACTGGCGCAAACCCGACCGGTCCTTCACATCCGTGATGATGGTAAGTTTTCCCAAGTGTTTTGCTTAACAAATGCATACTTAGCTTAAGAAATGACCTACTTAGCTCCAAAATGACCTATACTTAGCTTATTTTCCTCGAAAATGACATAATAACCTTACTTAGCTCCAAAATGACATATTTTACCTAGGATAGCTATAAAATGACCTATACTTAGCATTTTTTCCTCCTAAATGACTTGATATGCTTAGTTAGCTAAAAAATGGCATAACGACTTAGGATAGCTCAATAATGATCTATACTTAGCTTACCTAGTTCATTTATGACATAATTAGCTTACTTAGGTAAAAAATGGCATAATAACCTTGGTTTAGCTCCAAAAATGACTATACTTAGCTTATTTTTCTTGAAAATGACATAATACCTTACTTAGCTCCAAACTAACATACTTTACCTAGGAGAGCTATAAAATGACCTATACTTAGCATTTTTTCCCTAATGACTTAATATGCTAGTTAGTTAGCTAAAAAATGGCATAACTACCTAGGATAGCTCAATAATGATCTATAATTAGCTTACCTAGTTCATTTATGACATAATTAGCTGACTTAGTAAAAAAATGGCATAATAACCTTGGTTTAGCTCCAAACTGGCATATAATTAGTTTATTTTCCTCGTAAATGACAAAATAACCTTACCTAGCTCCAAAATGACCGATTTTAACTAGGATAGCTCTAAAATGACCTACACTTACCATTTTGTCCTCCAAAATGAATAAATATGCTTAGTTAGCTCAAAAATGGCATAACTACCTAGGTTAGCTAAAAAATGACCTATACTTAGCTTCTTTAGTTCATTTATGACATACTTGGCATACTTAGGTAAAAAATGGCATGATAACATTGGTTTAGCTCCAAAATGACATAGACTTAGCTTATTTTCCTCCAAAATGACAAAATAACCTTACCTACCTCCAAAATGACCGATTTTAACTAGGATAGCTCTAAAATGACCTACACTTGCCATTTTGTCCTCCAAAATGAATAAATATGCTTAGTTAGCTCAAAAATGGCATAACTACCTAGGTTAGCTCAAAAATGACCTATACTTAGCTTCTTCAGTTCATTTATGATGTACTTAGCGTACTTAGGTCAAAAATGGCATGATAATCTTGGTTACCACCAAAATGGCATAGACTTAGCCTATTTTCCTCAAAAATGACATAATAACATTACTAAGCTCAAAAATGACCTATTTACCTTGCTTAGCTCTAAAATGACGTACACTTAGTATTTTTACCTAGCTTAGCTAAAAAATGGCATTTTTACCTACCTTAGTTAGAAGAAGAAGATAAAGAAGAGGAGAGGAGAAAAAGAAAGGGAAGAAAAATTCTTCTTCTTTTTCTTCTTCTTCGTCTTTTTCTTCTTCTTCTTCTAGCTAGTCTTCTTCTTCTTCTTCTAACTTTCTTCTTTCCCAATTTGCAGATTTGCTTTAGATGAGGAAGCTTGCGTTGATGGAGTCTACTCTTCTCCTTGTGCTTCCTTTTTGTTTTGATTTTGTACGATGAACAATGTGAAACTTGCGACCTATATATGTATGTGTGGATGAAACCATTGTATGCTTGTTGTTGGATTTGTTGGCTAGCTATATATGTGGCATATGGACTTTTGATTTGGTATGTATATGTGTTGGATGATCATATCCATATGGCAGGGATATGATTTGGTATGTATATGTGTTGGTATGCTTGTCGAAAGTATTTTCAAATGTGTATATATATATATCTGTGAAATTCTGTGAAATTGAATGAATTTAAGAAAAAACAGAAAAAACAGGGGCTATACAGGCTCTTTGCCATCTGCTGGCAGACGGCAAAGAGCTTTGCCATCAGCCAGCAGACGGCAAAGCTGCCACATGGCAGCAACCGGTACAACCTTGGAGGGGGGCACTGGGCTGGCCTATATGGTTGCTTTGCCGTCTGCTGGCAAACGGCAAAGACCTTTGCATCTTTGCCGTCTGCCAGCAGACGGCAAAGCATGCCGTTAACCCCTTAACGGACCTAAGCTGCCACGTGTGCCATCCATGCCCTTTGTCGTCTGCTGGCAGACGGCGAAGACCTTTGCATCTTTGCCGTCTGCCAACAGA
Organism: Thinopyrum elongatum; assembly: GCA_011799875.1. NCBI lineage: Eukaryota > Viridiplantae > Streptophyta > Magnoliopsida > Poales > Poaceae > Thinopyrum > Thinopyrum elongatum. The sequence continues at coordinate 669,608,918 of CM022298.1, read as the reverse complement.
CGGCAAAGTGCCCTTTGCTGTAGTTTGTTCAGTCGGATGTGGTGCCGTCTGCTGGCTGACGGCAAAGGCCTTTGCCGTCCGCCATGCATGCCTTTGCCGTCAGCCATGGAAGACGGCAAAGTGCCTGATTCCTGTAGTGAAACCGTGTGAGAAGACAACATAGGTGAGACACGGTTGCCGTTACATCACCGTATGTGATGTACTACCCTGTACATATAATTGAGTTACAGTGATACCGTGTAAACAGCCGCTCTGCGGATATCCTAAAAAAATAGCCACTCTGCATATAGAGATGGCGGCGGCGAACTAGGCAGCGGCTACCGGAGAAGAGGTCAATCCTTGGTCGGTGGGCGGTGGCGGCGTCATAGGATGTCAATCCTCGGTCTGCGGCGGGAGATAGGAGGAGCTCAACCATCGAGGTCGGCGACGACATGATTCGAGCACATCCATCGCGGTCGATGGCGGGATAGTGGAGGTCGAACTTCAGGCAGCAGCCGCACTAAGCTTTGCTCCTGGACCCTACTGTCTCGGCGTGCCGCCGCATCACGCTTCTCTGTCTGCTGGGTGGAAGTCGCCGTGCGGCTATTTAATTAAGGTATTCTTTTCGTGAGTGGCTTAATTAAGGTATTCAATTCCTAAGGGTAGTGTTGTACTAGTACTCTGCATGTAAATTGACTGGCCATTAATTTTTGTCATTGCATGTCTGGATAACAATATGGAGCGCCCTCAGTAATTATGAAAATAAAACCTTGTGATTTATGCACGCATCTTTGGGCAGCAGTTAATATGTGTATTAATGTTGTTGTTTTGTTTTTAATTACCATTCGTGTGGTGCAGATGGAACGATCTCAATGGATGACGAATCGGAAAACCGCAGATTTTATCAGTGGCATGACAGAGTTCATGAATTTGGCTGAAAGTACAAAGAGGAGAATTGGTGATGCGGATTACATCCTGTGTCCATGTACTGATTGTGCCAATACAGAGTCACATGAAGTTGTAGATGTCCAGTGGTACTTAGTCTCTCGGGGATTCATGGATGGATATACACGTTGGACTAGACACGGTGAAGAGGAGGTCATGGAAGAAGATACCCATGGCTGTGAGATGCCAAACCCCGATCAGTGTCACATGGATGTTGAATCTAACATCAGGGCAGAGGCGTTAAGCTACCAATGGAACACCGGAAAGCTGAAACGCCCACTGGAAAACCAAGACGTCAACGCAGATGATGACGATCTTGATATGCCAGATTTTGCTGCTATAATTGCAGATTTCGAGGGCCCAAAAAAGGATATGATTGGGTATAAGGATCTGCCAACCATTGATGTGGACTCCAAGAAAGAATTGTATCCAGGTTGCAAAAAGAAATATTCCAAGTTGAGTGCCACCCTGGCGCTTCTCAGATTTAAAGCAGCAAACGGTCTATCAAAGGGCTTCACAAAGATGTTAGGTCTTTTCAAAGAAATTCTTCTGAAAGGTAATGTGCTTCCCAGAAGCACGAATGAAGCGAAGAAATTTTTTTGCCCATTGGAACTTGAAGTACAGAAGATACACGCTTGTGTGAATGATTGTATATTGTACTGTGGTGAGTACAAAGATTTGCGTGCATGTCCCAAATGCAAGCATGCATGATACAAGCGCAGGAGAGCAAAGGACAAGTACAAATTGGACGACGAGATCAAGACTGGAATCCCGTTCAAGGTTGTTTGGTACTTGCCTTTAATTCCAAGGTTGAGGCATTTGTTTGCAAACCCTAGAGAGGCAAAGAGGTTGCGGTGGCATCATGATGAGCGAATTGTGGATAAGTATATGAGGCACCCAAAAGATGGGGCTCAGTGGGAATTAATCGACAACAAGTTTCAAGACTTTGCCAAGGATCCTAGAAGTATAAGGCTCGGGGAGTGTACTAACGGGATGAATCCTTTTGGCGAAATGAGCACCAATCACAGCACATGGTCGGTGCTTCTGTGCATATATAACCTAGCTCCTTGGTTGTGTATGAAGAAAAAATACATTATGATGTCAATGATTATCCAAGGCCCAAAGCAACCTAGAAATGACATCGACATTTACTTTCAACTACTGGTAGAAGAACTGCTGACAGTGTGGATAGATGCACCTGCTGTAAAATGTTATGATGCTTACATAAAGGAGATTTACGATCTACATGCGATGCTAGTGCACACCATTCAAGATATGCCGGCATTAGGCGACACATCGGGGCAGAAAACAAAGGGAGATGTAGGGTGTGTCACATGCATGGATAGGACAGCTAGCAGAAGACTTCCCAACTCGCACAAAACCGTGTATTTGCGTCATCGTAGGTTCTTACGGAAAAATCACCCATACCGAAAGATGAAAGCTGAATTTGATGGTATGGCAGAGGTAGGTGTGGGCCCAACACCCTATGATGGGGAGGTGGTCCACAACATGGCTAAACAAATTAATGTTGTGCTTGGCAAGAATCACGCTTTGACGGTGAAACAAACACCCAAGGGTCAAGTGTTTAAGAAGAAATCGGTGTTCTGGAAATTACCTTACTGGGAGATTCTACATGTACGTCACTGCATCGATGTCATGCACGTAGAGAAGAACGTATGTGAAAGCTTCCTTGGTACTCTGCTCAATATTAAAGGTAAATGAAAGGATGGTGAGGGTTCACGGCTCGATATGCTTGCTGATTAATCAAAACGCAAGAGTGAAGTAGAAGATGATGAAAAATTAATTAAAGCTCGCCAGAGTTACAATTTCAGTACAAAAGAAGCAACACAGTTCTTCACCTATTTGTTGTCAGTTAAGACACCCTCTTCCTACTCCGCAAACATCAGAAGTCTCGTGGATTTGAGCTCAGGTAAAATGAAGTTGGGACACATGAAGTCACATGATTGCCACGTAATGTTGACACAAATCCTCCCGGTGGCCATCAGGAATCTGATGGACAAAGATATAAGAAACACACTCATTGAGCTCTGTGATTTCTTCAACCAACTATGGCAGAAAGTTGTAAATCCTGAAGAGTTGGATCATATGCAAGATCATATTGCAAGAATATTGTCCAACCTAGAGATGTTTTTCCCACCGTCATTCTTTGATGTCATGGTCCATCTCACTGTGCACCTTGTCGATGAGATAAAGTATTGTGGTCCTTTGTTTCTTCGCAACATGTATCCCTTTGAGTGGTTCATGGGAATACTGAAGCGCTTTTGTCGGAACCGAAACCATCCAGAGGCAAGCATCCTACAAGGTTATACCGCGGAGGAGGTGGTTGAGTTTTGCATCGAATACTTGAAACAAAGACCTATAGGTTTGCCCCTCTCTCGCCATGAGGGAAGGCTGAAAGGTAAGCCGGTCCTTGCTGGCACGCAAATGGCTGGACCCGGAGAATTGGCAGAGAAAGCCCATTTGACGGTACTGCTTAACAGCCCAGTTCTCAGCGCTTATGCCGAAGAACACTTGGCGGAGATACGCCAAAGCTTCTTACCAATGGTGCCTTCATCAGATGTGGAGATGAAGGAGCACACTAAGAACTACGCCGAATGGCTAAAGAATCGTTTGGCACAAGGATCCATCGATGACATTGCTACGTGGTTGGCACAAAAGCCATCACCTACGGTGTTGATGTACCAAGCATATGACATAAATGGATACACGTTCTACACTGAGGAACATGATGAGACGACCTCATATCAGAACAGCTCTGTTTGAATAGAATGCATGACTGTAGATGAAGCTGATAAAAGGGTATACTATGGAACCATCAAAGAGATTTGGGAGCTTGACTATGTGAAAGTTAAGGTGGCATTATTCAGGTGCGCATGGATCCCTCTTGGTCATGTAAAGGTTGATGATTACAGGAAGACCTGTGTTAACAGGACAACGATGGCATATCACGCGGACCCGTTCATTCTTGCCAGCGATACTACCCAGATTTTCTTTGTGGAAGACCCCTTGCGTAAGAACTGCCATGTAGTGATGTATGGAAAGAGGAGGGTACTAGATGTCGACGATGTTGCCGATGAGGACGAGTACGATGAATTTGCTGAGTTGCCAGCCAAGGGATCATGCACCCGTGTAACAGAGAAGCGTAAAATCATCAGAAAACCCAAGTTCATTCGGGGTCAACGTAATGATCCCAGTTCCCCCATGTACATGGGAATTAAGCCATAAGAATAGTCTTTATGCCTACCCTGCAACTTAATTCGTTTAATTTAGAACTGTCGCATGTACTGAATTTGTGAGTTATGCCCGGTTTTCTGTTGATGTAAGAACCGTTAATATGTTGACCTTGATATGCTGTCAGCTTAGGCAATGAATATGAACTATTTTTTGTTATTATTATTATTATTATATCATAGAGGTAGCACACTCAATTGATCTCACTACAGTCTGTGTGAACAAAAATATGCAATCTGGTTTGCGAATAGCACACGGTTCGTTGATGAAAGCCGTGTGCCAACCAATCCCCGCCCGCGATCTGAGTCGTGCTTTCTGATTGGCCAGAACCCAAACCCCACGGATCGTACGTCTGCACCATTGGATGCTCCCAGATCGAACGACGATCCTCATCCCTTTCGACAGCACATGAAGTTCTGGTTGTAATTTTATTTTTATGCACAAAATGCAGGTTAAACTCAAAAAATGTCTTAAATATAGCTAACGATACCTGAAATGCGCCAGAAAATCAAACCCGTGGTATAATGGTGATTGCGTACCGTGGAAATTTTTATGAAGCGAAACGATGAAGTCACCGGCCACTGGAGTTTGAATTGACACGTCTCCTTTTGGAAACCATGATCCTTCATGTGAGATGCTCCGGTTTGGAAGGAGCGATCATCAAAACTTGTGCCAAACTTTACCAATTTTTTTCCACGGGGTCGTGAGAGCACGCCACGGGCACACATCAATTTTGATGATGTCCGGACTCCATCCAAATTTCCCGTAATTAAAATACCAACTAGGCCTATGCCAGTGGCCGCACCTCGCGGCCGAAATGTTTGAAACTTCTCCCCGCTTCTCGAACAAACGGATGAAAACTCGCAAAGCGACGCACAAATGATTTGTACACCTTCTTTGCTAGGCTCATCGTAATGGGAGTATCATAGCTAGTATCATGCATGCCAACTAGGCAATTTTGATGAGCTGTCATAGAATAAAATGAAGAAAGAGAGGGTTAAGTATCATATCATGATACCGTATCATAATAAATGCTATGCTACTATGTGTCATGCATGACAATAAATAAAATACTACATGATACTAACTTATGATACTATGCGTGCATTACGGAGGTAGTATCATATACTAGTATCATATGCATGATACTAGTATATGATAAGTATATGATACCTTTGTAATGCATGTAGCCTAAGTATAGCCTAACTAAAACAGCCACATGTAGTTGTAGTAGGGTTTTTGACTTTATATGCACTAAAATGCAAGGTAAGTGCAAAGAATGACTTAAACATAGCAGACGAGACCTGAAATGGGCCGGAAAATTAAACCAAGGGTATATCCGCGATTGTTTACCATGATTTTTTTCTCGAGACGGAACGATGTAGTAACTGACGATTTGGAGTCCGAAGTGCCGCGTCTCCTTTTGGAAACTATGATCCTTCTTCTGAGATGCTCCTGTATGGAAGGTGCGAGCACCAAAACTTGTGCCAAACTTTACCAAATTTTTTCCATGCGATCGTGAGAGCACGCCACAGTGACACAATGATTTTCGTTATTTTCCGGACTCTATATGCATTTCCTGAAATTAAAATACCAACAAGGCCTACGCCTCTGGCCGCACCCTGCGGCCAAACTATTTGAAGTTTTTTCCCGTTTCTCGGACAATGAATGAAAACTCGCAAAGCGACACACAAATGATCTTGCAAACACCCACGTGTAGTTGCGACTATAAATATATATATATATATATATACAAACGAGATCTCTTTTTTTTGCATATTCAAAGTTTGAGATTGCTAGCCAGGCCTGCCGCCTGGTAAAATGTACCAGAAAATTGAACCATAGGGTACAATCGTGATTTCTTACCGTGGAAAAAAAATTGGAGGCGAAATGATGAAGTCGTGTTTTCATTCAAACAAAAATATGTTGTTAGTTAATGTAAATGTTTTCAAATAGCACACGGTTCACTCATGAAAGCCGTGTGTCCACTAAACCATGGCCGATGCCCCCCTGCCACGCACGTGATCTGAGTCGTGCGTTCTGATTGGCTAGAACCCAAACTCCACGGATCATACGTCTGCACCATTGGATTCTCCTTGATCGAACGGCGATCCTCATCCCTTTCGACAGCACATGCAGTTCCGGTTGTGATTTTATTTATATCCACAAATTGCACGTTAAATTCAAAAAATGTCTTCAATATAGCAAACGATACCTGAAATGCGTTAGAAAATCAAACCCGTGGTATAATGGTGATTGCCTACCGTGGAAATTTTTATGAGGCCAAACAATGAAGTCACCGACCACTGGAGTTTGAATTGACACGTCTCCTTTTGGAAACCATGGTCCTTCATGTGAGATGCTCCGGTTTGGAAGGAGCGATCATCAAAACTTGTGCCAAACTTTACCAAAAAAATTCCCCGGGGTCGTGAGAGCACGCCACGGGCACACACCGATTTTGATAATGTCTGGGCTCCATCTGAATTCCCATTAATTAAAATACCAACTAGGCCTACGCTGGTGGCCGCATCTCGTGGATGAAATGTTTGAAACTTCTCCCCGTTTCTCAGACAATGGATGAAAACTCGCAAAGCGATACACAAATGATTTGTACAACTTCTTTGCTAACTAACACCCAGATGTAGTTCTAGAATGGTTTTGAATTTAATTATATGCACTAAATGCAAGGTAAGTGCAAAAAAATGACTTAAATATAGCAACGAGACCTGAAATGGGCCAGAAAATCAAACCTAGGGTATGTACGTGATTGTTTACCGTGAAAAAAATTTGAGGCAGAACGATGTAGTCACTGACGATTGGAGTCCGAAGTGCCGCGTCTCCTTTTGGAAACTATGATCCTTCTTGTGAGATGCTCCGATTTGGAAGATGTGAGCATCAAAACTTGTGCCATCTTTACAAAAAAATTCCATGTGATCCTTAGAGCACGCCACGGTGACACACCGATTTTCGTTATTTCCGGACTCTATATGCATTTCCTGTAATTAGAATACCAACAAGGCATACGCCTCTGGCCGCACCCTGCGGCCGAACTGTTTGAATTTTTTCCCGTTTCTCGAACAATGAATGAAAACTCCCAAAGCGACACACAAATGATCTTGCTAGCTAGCACCCACGTGTAGTTGCAACTATAGCAAATGACTCAAATATAGCAAACGATACCTCAAATGCACGAGAAAATCGAACCATAGGGTACAATGGTGATTTCTTACCGTGGAAAACAATTTGGAGGAGAAACGATGAACTCTTGTTTTTATTCAAACGAAAATATACTGTTAGTTCATGTAAATGTTTTCAAATAGCACACGGTTCACTCACGAAAGTCGGGTGCCTACCAAACCATGGCCGATGCCCCCCCTTGCTGCGCGTGCAATCTGAGTCATGCGTTCTGATTGGCCAGAACCCAAACCCCACGGATCGTACGTCTGCACCGTTGGATGCTCCCATATCGAACGAAAATCCTCATCCCTTTCGACAGGAAATGCAGTCCGGCTAGGATTTGATTTATATGCCAAAATGCACGGTAAATGCCAAAAAATGTCTTAAATATAGCACACGATACCTGAAATGCGCCAGCAAATCAAACCCGTGGTATAATGGTGATTGCTTAACGTGGGAAAAATTTAGAGGCGAAACGATGAACTCACGTCTTCATTTCAAAATTAGTACGTCTTCATTTCAAACGAAATTATTCTCTTTGTGCACACGAGCGCTTAGAGGCAACCGTTTGCATAGGCCTTTCCGCGCGGCGACCGGGGATATTTTTCACCCTTTTCACCTAGGCCGCCAACACCCCCCCCCCACCGCCCGCCCGCGTTTCACTCAACTAGTCCACCCAATCTCCATCGCCAGCTCCCCCCTCCCCCAGATCCATAGCAGAGCCCTCTCCGGCGCCGGCGTGCTCACCCCGGCTGTGTGCCCGCTCTTCGGCGTCAAGCCTACCTCCACTGCCGTTCCCAACACGCGGCTGCCCGTGCCTCGCCGTCTTCATTTGCTCACCAGCCACCCTCGAGCATATCGATCCTGTAACCCTCGCCTCTCCTGTGGTCCGGTCGGGTTTGCATTAAGAAGCCTGTTAGTTACTGCTCTCCATCACGTTGAGGCATATTTCCTCGCATTCCCTATTCCTATTTCGTTCCGTATGTTCCCAAATTGGCTATAAAACAACGGAGACCGTATATATGTTCATTATCTACCTTCCTAACTAGTACATATAAGCTATATTTGTTCCAATAAGTTACTGCCGATTTACATATCGCGGGCGCCTGAGTCACACAAACTTAACAAATAAGCCGTACATTTTCTAAATTATTGCATGACATGTTTAGACAACTTGATACTAAGTTGTTAGTTTTATGCTTATCCTCCTTTCCTGAGTTTCGCATGTGTTCTCTGTAGATGCCGATTAGCAGCGACAGCACTCATGCTTCAGGCGATGTATCTTCATCTGATTCCAACAACCCTTGGTCTTCAGCAGATGGTGAGGGATCAAGTAATCTTGAACGGGATAGAGCTGCAGCAATTACCCTTCCGGTCAGGACACGGAGGAACGCTCCAAGGAAGCCCACACACCAGCCTAAAGGTGTATATGAAGTAACCGAGATCGATTTAAAGTCTTGGGCTTCAACTAAACCAGATAAAGCACGCACGAGGTTCAAGAGTGTGTGTGGATTTGTTGGCAGGGCAAGGCTTAACATTAATCTGCCGGAGTTTCGGAAGGCTGACACAGAAACACGGTGAAGGATAGTCCAGGAGATCATAGATCATTTCAACATTCCAGAGCAGTGGAGAATGCAGGTGGAACACGCTGCACTGAAGAAGGCTAGGGATGCTTGGAGAAACTGGAAGCACGTGTTGTACAAGAAGTACTTGAGTGAAGGCAAGGACCCAATCCCCGCATACCCCCAAATTACAAAGGCAGACTAGGCAGAATTCAAAAGGGTCAGGATAACTAAAGAGTTTGCTGAGAAGAGTGCCAAGCAATCGGAACTTCAGAAGAAGAACACACACGCCCACCGTATGGGTGTGGCAGGATACTACGGCATGAAACCGATATGGGACCAGGAGGACAAAGATGCAGTAGCGGCGGGTGGGAAACTGACCTTTAGTGAAATCAGGGGCGAACGTGCCAGAGACTACTTGCGGGCACATGCAAGGAGGCATGATGACGGAACTTATTACTTTGAAAACTCATGTGACGAAGAACTGTATCAAGTGATGTTAAAGGCTTCCAAGATCCCTAGAATGTTCTACAGGAACTCAGGGCCATGTGACATTCTGTCTGATGCTTTGGAAACAAGAGAGCCCCCTGGCCGTGCAAGGGGTATAGGTGTTAATGTCCCGCACAAGAGGGATTTCACACTCAGCAAAGAAGAGAGGCTCAGCATGAAAAAAGTGAGGAGTGAAATGAAGCAGAATGAATTGTATGAAAGGTTGAGGAAGGACATGTATCCGGCTGTTCGAAAGGATATTGAGGAGTCAATGATGATGCAGAAGACTCTAACACTGACAGATAGCCAGCAGATGGGAGGGGAGGCGGGCATGGAGGATGCTACTTATTGCGCGACAACACCGCACAAGAGTAGCTGTGCATCAGCTGACCCCAACGACACTGAGACTGCAGCTGCTCATGATGATGCTATATCTAATCTATCTGGAATGAAAGACAGACTGAAGGGCGTGCTTACACATTATGAAGGTACATTAAAATGTGCAACAACCTGGGTTTTCCCACCCTTCTTGGAAGAGGGTCTCTTGTTTGACAATGTGCCATTGAAGCCGGGCTATGTGAAGTGCTACGTGACTGAAGTAAAGCTTGGATTCAATGAATTTGCCCTGAAGAATGTCCTAGGAGACTTTGATGAGCAAAGGACCTTGGGAGAAATATTGTTACATCACATCTAGTGGCCACGAAAGGAAATAGAGTTCATCGATGAGATCCCTGAAGCCCCGCCAAGAGCAACCAATGTCGCCCCTCAACCGGTGATGCTCTCCTTGCCACAGCAGCTCTCGCGTGCTTCCCCCAAAGAACCTAATACTCGTAATCCGACGGCTGATGCATCAACATGTGATCAGCCGGCCCGACTTTGTGTCATATAGGCCATGTCATCCTCCACCCCAGAGCAGCCAGTGGCAAGGCCTACAACTGCTGAAGACGCACCAACGGTTCAGATGCCGGCCGCTGAAGCAGCGGGGGGAGACCCAGCTGCAGCACATGCTCAGCAGGCCAACCTGGTGGAACGGACTGCTAAGCAGTCTGATGCTTCGCAACTGCCTGCTAAGCAGTCTGTTGGTCCAGAACCGACTGCTCATCAGTCCGTCGGTCCGCAGTCGCGTGATCAGCATACCAATGTGTCAGCACTTCCTGCTCAGCAAACCAACGCATTGGCACGGCCTCCTCAGCACACCGACAAGTTGGCACCACCTGCGCAGAAACCCGACATAGCTTCAACGCATGGTCAGCTGTCTGATGCCTCTGCTCCTATAGCCCAGCAATACGTCACAGCAGCACCACCAGCTCAGCGGTCCGGCATAGATAAACCGTCTGCTAAGCAGTCCGTGGAAGCTTCACCATCTGCTCGGCAGTCTACCTTGCAGGCAACCAGACGTTCTGCCAGAAATGCTTCAAGTACCAAGAAGGAAGCGGCCAAAAAGGCTACACCCGCGAGGAAGCACGGCGGGAGAGCGAAGAGGAAAGAGAATGATTGCCTCTTACTTAAAGCACTCATCACCCAGAACCAAATTACCAGCAGGTTGTTCGAATCGGGGAGTAATATTATTTCTGACGGCATGGATGATGAAGAAGTAGATTTATTGCTTGCTAAAAGTAAAGCAGTCGTACTTGAAGCACGCAATTACGTCCATGGCCAGCCATTTCTTGTTGGCGAATACTTTGATGAGTGCAGCTCCAGTTGCCGCGAGTTACATGAATATTGCATGGATCAAATGTCAGCAGGTCATCATGGTTTGCTAGTCCACTACAACAGAGATCATTTCCGACACGATGCTGGTTCCATCAATGTGAGTTTTGAGGACATACATCTCTTCTTCAACTTCAACGAGCTCGATGCCACTCTTGTTAGATGCCTGATTTTGTAAGTACTTAACAAACTCTAATCAACTTCTCCATACAAGGCTGTAATTGATAAATAGCTAACTGCATTTTATTCCTCTCAGGGGATTGAACGCACAGAGAAGAAAAAGGGAGAGTGTGTATTTCATAGCTCCTGCATTAGCAAATGGCACAACATTAGATGGTAAGGACCTACGGGACTGGGCCATTAACACGGTCGCCCGTCACTTCAAAAACATGTCCCATGCAGAATCATTTCTCTGGCCATATCATGAACGATAAGTAAAGTAAACAACCACACATACACTGATTGTCTTTCAGATTTCGACATAATTCGTAAGTTCATGGCTTTCTTAATATGTAGCGATCACTGGATATTGGTATTCATTGTTCCAAACAAGAACACAGTTTACTACATGGATTCTCTCAGAGAGTCAACAAACGCTCAGGATCTGACGCATCTTCAGCAATTCATGGATAGGTATTGAATTCTATGTTGTTGAAATTAATTTGCATGCATATCTGGTTCAATAATTGATGTTGTCAAAATTCATCTTCATTTGCAGTGTGCTCGCATTATGGAAAAATAAACCAGGGAACCAGTTCAAGAGGGAACTACCTCTGCAGCACGAGATCGTTTCTCCGGTAACACACCGAAATCCGTTATTTTCGGAAAATTTATCCAATAGTCTGCAAATACCTTTTCTTACGCTAGTCAAATGTTCAAGCTTCTAAATAAACCTCTTTCTATTTTTTTCCAAAGAAAAAAATAATACATCTAACACCTGTTAGGTTGTTCCAAACAGGACAAATACATGACTAATTCTGTACAGAAAAATTCAGTGTCCTCAGCAACAAGCAGGGACCAACCTTTGTGGATACTATGTTTGCAGACACATGATCTCCATCTGCAAATCTGCTGATAGTTGTGATGATCCTCGCGAATTAGTACCAGTAAGTCTATCTTAATTAATATCTTCTACTCCACTTATATGGCACATTCTGATCTTAAAAATACTACAGCTCATCTTAGAACCGAGGACCCCTGAACCGCTCCCGGCTGGTGAATTGCTGATGGTTCGGAGATTTATCAGCGACTTCTTCCTGAATCACTACATCAATCCCACTGGTGATAATGAAGATTTCAGCATGCGTTCTCCTGAAACATTGAGTAAGAGTTAGCCGCTAAACATATACGCATGGATCCATTGTTTTCCATCTGATGAGGTCTTCGTATTTCGTACATTATGATTAATTATGTAATGCATATATGTGTGGACAACTCATTGGAATTTAGCTACCATATGTTCAATCGCAATTGTTGCGAAATCTGATGAATGTTCTTCCTGTGGACACTATTTGTTCAATTGAATATTATGGCGAATTTGCTTTTTGCATGCCGATTCAAAATGGGATATTTTTGTTTTAACCTGGCAATTGCTCCGCACATGGTTCAACTAAATGAGTGAGTGCGATCCACATCGGAAAGCATACGTCAATCGTAACGGAACCGTCGGTGATACACAGCAGATCGCAAATGATTTGCAGCGCTACTACATGTGCGTAGGGTCTCCGGAACCGTTTGTGATATCACAGTATCGCACACGAGAGCTCGGAGTAAACCGTGCCCAATGTAAAATACAATCCCAGTCGTAATTTTTTCAGGAAACGTGTGGGATCCCAAACGAAAAGCACACGTCACTCTCGCCGCAACCGTCGGTGATACACAACAAATCACAAACGGTCTGCAACACTTGTATGTGTGCGAAGGGGCTCCTGAACCGTTTGTGATAGAACATTATCGCACACGGTAATTGTTGGGAAACGTGTGCGATGGAGTCTTGCATGGCAGACGGGTTCCGCAGAAAACTCATGTGCGATGGGGCACATATCGCACACAGTTCATATGTTGGCCCATGTGCCTTACATACTGTTTCCCAAACGGTTCATTACGACACACCGTTTGGTTTCACTACGTCATTAGAAACGTTTAATCACTGATCCCACACGTGCGAAAGAATTTAGTGTGTGCTGCATCGCACACGATTACATTTTGCAAGGCCTCTGGATCATGGCTCCATATCCCCGACGGTTTCTGGGTCGTGTGGGAAGGACCCCACTATCGCCCACACTCACTTGGCGACGGTTCCAAATGCCATCGCGGAAAGGGGTTAAAAACTGTGTGTATAGCACCGACGCGTATCAGTGTGATATGAGTAAATGTGAGACCTAAATGTTATTGTGAATATGGTTAGTTTATAACCTTGGCTGAAAACCTGAACATCAGTTAGACATATTTACAACAACAAGATCAAACAGAGTTTGTAAAAGTTTTTCTTTGTCACTTTTAGTTTGTCAACTGAATTGCTTGAGGACAAGCAAAGGGTTAAGCTTGGGGGAGTTGATACGTCTCCATCGTATCTAATTTTCCAAACTCTTTTGCCCTTGTTTTGGACTCTAATTTGCATGATTTGAATGGAACTAACCCGGACTGACGCTGTTTTCAGCAGAATTGCCATGGTGTTATTTTTGTGCAGAAATAAAAGTTCTTGGATTGACCTGAAAATTTACGGAGAATATTTTTGGAATATATAAAAAATATTGGTGAAAGAATCAACCGAAGGGGACCCACCACATGTCCACAAGGGTGGGGGGCACCCCCCCTAGGGCACGCCCCCCTACCTTGTGGGTCCCCTGGACCTCCTCCGACCTCAACTCCAACTCTATATATTCATGTTTGGGGAGAAAAAAATCAAGGAGAAGATTTCATCGCGTTTCACGATACGGAGCCCCCGCCACCTCTTGTTCTTCCTCGGGAGGGCAGATCTGGAGTCTGTTTTGGGCTCCGGAGAGGGGAAATCGATGCCGTCGTCATCATCAACCATCCTCCATCACCAATTTCATGATGCTCACCGCCGTGCGTGAGTAATTCCACCGTAGGCTTGCTGGACGGTGATGGGTTGGATGAGATTAATCATGTAATCAAGTTAGTTTTGTTAGGGTTTGATCCCTAGTATCCACTATGTTATGCGATTGATGTTGTTATGACTTTGCTATGCTTAATGCTTGCCACTAGGGCCCCAGTGCCATGATTTCAGATCTGAACGTATTATGTTTTCATGAATATATATGTGTTCTTGATCCTATCTTGCAAGTTGTAGACACCTACTACGATCTATGATCCGCATACCCCAAGGTGGCAATAATTGGGATTCTTTCCAGTGATTACCATAGTTTGAGGAGTTCATGTATTCACTAAGTGCTAATGCTTTGGTCTGGTTCTCTATTAAAAGGAGGCCTTAATATCCCTTAGTTTCCATTAGGACCCCGCTGCCACGGGAGGGTAGGACAAAAGATGTCATGCAAGTTCTTTTCCATAAGCACGTATGACTATATACAGAATACATGCCTACATTATATTAATGAATTGGAGCTAGTTCTGTGTCACCCTAGGTTATAACTGTTGCATGATGAATGCCATCCGACATAATTATCCATCACTGACCCATTGCCTACGAGCTTTTCACATATTGATCTTTGCTACATTACTTTGCCGTTGCCACTTTTACAATTGCTACAAAACTGCTACTGTTACTTTTGCCACCGTTACTGTTACTTCCATACTACTTTGCTAATAAATATTTTGCTGCAGATATTAAGTCTTTCGGGTGTGGTTGAATTGACAACTCAGCTGCTAATACTTGAGAATATTCTTTGGCTCCCCTTGTGTCGAATCAATAAATTTGGGTTGAATACTCTACCCTCGAAAACTGTTGTGATCCCATATACTTGTGGTTTATCAAGGTCGTGCTCGCCGCGCAGCGCCTGGCGCAGCAAGACACTATCGACATAATCACCCACGTCTACGAGCAAATCGTCCACAAGGACTACTATGTGCAAGAGGAGGACGATAAGACAATGGCCTTCTTGGACCGCAGGGCACCCTTGGACGGCATTGTTCAGAAGCACGTTGAGCTCGCCACCAACGTCGTTGCTCCTCACATATCGGTTGGTGACCCGGCGCACTAGGGCGTGAGGATGTCATTGAGGGATCCGTATGTATCTTTATCTTTCCGTCAATTCCATGTGGTAGTATATTGTAATTATCTTACCTTTCGCATCAACTTCATAATTTTCATACATACCATGCATGAACAGCGCCAGAACCAAACTTCTCATTACTCTAGGGAAAATCGTTATTTCTATCTATCGGTCGCTCCAAGGAGCAGAACCAACTTTTACAAGTTACAAATTCAAAAGGAAAAGCCTCGCCCCTCTATAAATTGCGTCTTTTCGCCATCCCTTCTATAAGAAAAAGGTAGTGCTCCTGCCGGTTCCTCAAAAAAAACCAGAGAAAAGCCTGCCGTGTTCACGTCACACCCCCACACGGTTCGTCCGGCATCCCGCTCAAGGGGGAATCCGTGTTGTGTTGCATTTTCACTTACAAGTGGGACCGCAGTTGAGAAAACCAACTATCGGCAAACCCCCACCCCGCCCACCACGCGATGGCTGAGCTAGAGAAAACAGGAGGGAGAAGAGATAGCTTTAGCACGGAGTCCAAGAAAATTGGTCTCAAATGGGACTCGTGTGGGTGGCGTGTGCCGTACTGCTAGACGTGAATGCTAGTTATGGCCCATGCCACACCACTATTATTCGAGGTGCTGGTTACCTAGAGCGAACACCACTAGGCCATACGGTACACCACTAGTACTAGTAGTACTCACATTGTCGCGAAATTTCCTGGACTCCATGCTCAGCCCTCCTCTCTCTCTTCTCAGCCAGCCAGCAGACACGCGGAGTGTGCCCATCATTTGTTTGCTCACATTCGGTCCCACATGTCAGTGAAAACGCAAGACGACCCTCTGAACCTGCACATCTTTCACCTCGACATGCTGGTGATGAAAAACAAATCCAATAAAGATCTTCTGTGGCCTCTTTTGGAGTTACTCAAGAGTAAGATTCTATTTACAATTTAACCCAAGATGCACAGCACGTACCTTCAACTAGAACTCCATTTTCTTGCATGACACGACCTGGATGCTGGATGTCCCACGTGTCGGCAAAAGGAGGAAGAACTTGACCAATCTTCTCCACATTTAAACCGGAGGAGTAGGAAACACGGCAAGCCCTGTGCCTACATCATACGTACAAGCCCACCTCAGGCTCGGCCTCCATGCGACACCTAGCTCTAGTTGATGGTATACTACTACTAGGACTAACTATTGTACTAGCATACTCCACTATTAGGTTGGCTCTATGTGATGTGGCAACTTCATATAACCGGATGCTGGCTATACTACTACGGTACTCTCACTCCAAGAAGTGACTCGAAAACCATTCATAAATTGAGTTTATCACATGCATATGCAAATGTAACATTCATTACATACAGCAAGTCGTCAACACACAACGACAACGAGGATACATGTTGGATTATAGATTATTTCCAACAAAACATTCTAGTAAATACTAAAGTTTTTATCACACAACAAATAACAAGCAATGAAATGAACTTCACCTCAACCAATCCTCGGCGTTGGAAATGCTTGCTTTGAACCATAAGTAAGCCTCTGGGAAGGGCCAGCTATTGTCAATAGTGAGACCAATGCAGGACTCATCATCCAGGCTGAAGCGACCTATATCAGGACGCATATTGTGATAGCCAGGGTAGGGAACCATAGCAATGTCCGAGGTATAGATACAGTTGCTTCTCATAAATGGTAGTAATGTTGTGCCAACATCAGCTGGATCGCCTTTCACCATCATTGGATAGTTTTGTCCAAGGAAGAGCGAGTTTTCTCGAAGACTATCAATACAGAACCAGGAAGAAGGTGCTGGCACTAGCACACTAGTATCCATCCCGAATACCCTGCAACGGATGTTGGAATAGGTACGGAGAGTGCGGCCATGGGAGACAACAACTGCTTCCTTAGTAACATCAACAGTGCCCTGTATACATACAAAAAGAGGTGATCCATCGGAATAAGTTGCCAGGCGCCACTGAGTATGTACGTCCTGCTCGTCCTCATGCTCGTGATCATCACCATTGTCATCTCCCCCTTGGTTATAATTTTTTTCAAGTATAGGTGGTGGAATGTTCACAGGACCTTGGAAACACAAGAAGGTTAATTAGTACGGGGATACTAACTCGCATGCACGTGGATGAAACAATTCTAATTATGGTGGAAGACAAACGTACCGAAATAATAAGGTTTCCATGCAAAAACAGTGCCATGAGTGGTGGCAGCAAAAACAAGACTCTCGTATTGAATTGCATCACAGTACTCATCCGTGTACAGAAATTGATTTTTGAGCAATATCCATCGAGGCGTGGAAGTGAGGACGGCAAGAAGCTTGTCGAAGATAGCAACAACATGATAGTTCGTGTAATCCCAAGAGCGGTTGGGAACTCGACAAATTGCTATCTTCTGTAGATGACAGTCACCATGATCATATTTGAACCTACATAGATCATCTGTGTGCTCAACCTCAGGGCACTCTGAGATTTTTGGAAGTGGAACCCGGTGACGAGTGTACACATTCACAAGTTCCCACTCACAGTTATACCCAATATAAACAACCCAATCTCCATTTGCGCCTGCCCAGGCCTTGCCCTTAAGCAAGGCATCTTAACATCACACGTATCATTATCAAGCAGCATCAAGTTGCACAAGGCGAGGCTTCGGTCATCCCCGCGCCAGCGAGCAGGGTCATGGCGAAGAAGATAGGGGAGATCAAACCACTCCTGAACCCTTGGGTTCTTTGTAATGATGTTATTTGTTGAGTCGAGAATGATCTTGAACGAACCTGCCATGCTAGCCGAGGTGATGATGTCGCACCGATCAATGAGTTCCTCCACCACGTCATCTTTCAGATCGGGGCAAGAATAACGGGGTCATTTCCAACCTGTTCCCTCCATGGAGAAGATGATCGAACAATGGCAGAAGGAAGGGTGAAGGCAAATGGAGGAAGGAAGAGCGTGCGACAGCAGTTCCAAATCGAGAGTGAAAGGCGAAGAGGCGGTGGACGGTTGCCATGGTACAGGAAGAGGCGCCCCGGCCTACATAGACGTCCATTCAGAAATTGTACAAAAGGACTCGCCATCGACTCACTAACATGTTGGAACAGGACCACATGTCAACGAAACATGGTGTTTCATTTCTCGTGCAAAATGCGATCTGGCCGCGTTGGCCCGAGATGCCGCATTATTTCTCGACTTTATTTTTTTAATTAATGGCGTGCCGTTCAGTTCTGAAGCACAACTAATTGGTACTATATGCAGAGAAAATATAAACTACTCTGCCACTACTCCACCACTAGTACTAGTATCAAAAAGATATATAGGTTGGATCTCAGCGCTTGCTTGCTAAGGGCTGCCCACTTGCTTCTCACACTATCACCCTCTCTCTAGATCTAAAAAAGACGGCGGTGGCCCCTCTCTCTCCCTCCTCACCGGTGGTCACATATCTGCCAGGATCCCATCTGCCGGGGAAGAAAAGGGCGTGCAACATTGACGCAGTCGTCGTCGGCGAGCGAGGTGACACACTGACGACAAGTCCGTCCTCTCAGACCTAGCACCCGCGCAGGATGGCCTCCATCCCCAAGCTCGCTTCCGTAGTGTGTGCGGAGGACGACGACCACGAGCAAAGCCACTTCCCGCCGACCCTCAGGTATGCTACCTCTTTTCGAACCATACCCTTGTTCTATTGCCCCCATCTGCCATGTCGCTGCATGTGGATCTTTTTCCACTCCACCATCTCCCCAATTTTCTATCCTTTGCTCTGCTGGTCACGCAGACGAAAACCTTAATTTGCACTATTAAAGGAAACCCTACTTCATGCAGACTAATCCAAATTTGGGTTGAATAAGGAAAGGAAGGGAGAAAGTACTGTCGAAGAGACTAGGTATCGAACCCGCATCTAGGTTGAAAAGGGGAAAATCAGTAGCTAAGGAACGAGTCTCGTGTCTCTTGGTTGAAAAAGGGTAGAAAGGCATGACAACGCTATAGAGAATGACCAGGTCAATCGGTTTGTTGTCCTCACATAGGAAAAATGTGGCTAAAGAGAACAAAAATGCGACATAATCCACATATGCTGCCTGGATATCTGTTGCTCTGGGCAACTATCCCTCCCTTACCACTCTATGCGTCCGTGGAGGTACATTATACTGGTGCGCCCACTATCTGAATGGGCCTCCCATGCTCTTATTGCCACTTTTTTGTTGTTAGTATAACGCCACCGGTAAAGTCAAGCAATGCTATTTCTAAAGTGATGCCACATTTAACTAATGCCGCACTCAGTCTAATGCCATCGATAAATTTAAGCAATGCCGTTTAATGTCACTGGATTATTTCAGGGTTAGCTGTTGATTGTGGATGTATTAAAGATTTTTCAGCTAAGGCATCCTAATGTTGTTGCACAGCCAGTATACCAACGATGAAACTTGTTACTACCTTCAGATTTTTGTAGTGTTAATGCTTATAGATTACATACCTCACTTTCATGAGATAAATCAATTTTTTTGTACAGTTTCACCAAAATGCCAAGGCGCTGATGTCATTTTATTTTGGTTAAACTGCACATAAAATTATGAAGAGAAGAGGAAAGATCAAGAGTGGGCACCTCCTCCTCCGGCTGTTTTCTTGATTCGATTGATCAAGTTTTTATGTTTGATCGATTATCAAGATTGGGATAGCAATTTTTCAGGTCCCCTCGAGTTCGAAATGATATTTACCTTGAAGGTACATTGTTTGCAATTTTTTTATACTGTCATTAGTTAATAATGCTAGTTACCTTCAGACTTTTGTATTTGGTTTAATGCTGTTGCACAGCTAGTATACCAATGCTGAAACTTGTTACCTTTACATTTTGTATAGTTAATGCATATAGAAATCTTCCAGTGCTAGCTTATGGAAATATGTTCAGTAAAACAATTGTACTTTACCCCGTAATATAAAAAACTACTCTACTGTTGCACTAGACAGTGCATTAGTGTATATTTGTACTATACGAATGGTGTTGCATTAGCGTATGGACATATATAAGGTGTGGCAAGCTTTCCCAGATATGTGCTCAAGAAAACTAATACATATTTTTTCTAAATACTAGACGTTTGGGTACTTTAAATTGAACTGCGAAAATGTCTTATATTAAGGAACAGAGGGTGTACAGTTCAATCAAATTATGCCGGTAAAGCTAGTCACACCTTTGTTAAAATTAATGTTCATTATGTTATCGGAGGAGGTTTGCATGTTTGTCTCTAATGCCTGTCGATTACATACCTGACATCATGATGTAATGGTAAGTCATTTCTTTTTGTATAGTGTCACTGAATTGTCAAGGTGGTGATGGCGTTTTATTCTAGTTGAACTGCACAAAATATGCTTAAAAGAAAAGGAAAGGTCAGGAATGGTTCAATCTTTAAGAAAATACTCTGTATGCCTTCCTGACATCAGCCGTTGTTGCCTTATTTATTCCTTCAAACAGGTGGTTAGAAACAGTCTTGCTACCTTTTCCCATTAAGAAATTGGAATGCTTATATTTGTGAGTCTATGCTTCAACTAGTGCCACTTTTATAGTAATCACACTTTCAATATCTGTGCAAACAGGGATGCTCGATTTGAGTGGAACTGCACAAAAATTCCAAATGGTTCAACATTATGAGCATGTTTTCTTCCAAACCGGTATATCCAATTGGTGGCACTATGAGATGTTCATTACGAAGGTACATGGTTTGCTACTATCTTGCTACTCTTTTTGTACTATCATTAGATAGTAATATTAGTGGTTTGCATGTGAATTTATTGGCAGGGTGGACCTACATTGGAGGTGCAGGACATGATTCAATGATAGGATGCTCAATTTTGGTTGTATCGATTTCACCTCTTCCATCACTGCGAACATGGATATCCTTGGTCTGATGAAGAACAGGCGCTATATTTTTGCTCTGTACCAGCAAATCAATTCAGTACGAAATTGTCCTGGGCAAAACATGACAGTATCAAATTGTCCAGTGCAAAACATGACAGATGGTAAGGGGAAATGACTAGAAGAGACGTGTTTAAACAGAAAATACAAGGTGCGGTATATGTTTACTAGCTGCTTGATATTTGTGCAGACAGATGTCTGCCCGTTGCTATTTGGCAAACAAACAAAGTGACCTCAATTTGGTTGGAACTGCACAAGAGAATAGTATAGTCACTACATGCAGTGCCATTTGAAAATAGACACAGAAAGATTGGATAGTCACTTCATGGACTGCACAAAAGTAGTACTGTACTATTTATTGGCCAACACTAGGTGCTTCATTGCTTTTGTCTGATTATACAATTGGCATCATTTTGCCTAAGTTAAAGTTTGTATTCCGAAAATAGTCTCGCCGTGTGATCGAGAGAAGACCAAATCATATTGCAGTGGATGTTCCTCCATTATGTGTGGTTCATTCTGATGGTTCCAGCTGTTGGTGAAACCACTTACGTTTGCAAGAGGAAATGTAGACTTCACAAACAAATTTGTCTTTCACTCTCTACTGAATGTTGGCCCAGAGAAGCATCCATGTTAGAAGCAAGAACAGATGTTTTTTCTAGATCTTTGCTTTTGGAGCTACATATTTGTATATGATCTGTGAATCATTCAGATGCATTAACATGTTAATCTTATGTATGGGAATCGTACTAGTTGGTTGTGAATTTGGGCTACTAATGTGAACATATTACAATGCTAGGCCTGTGAGTCTCGTGTGAACATTTTGAACGGATCGGCTCTTACTACTGTGCACAACATGATCCTTATTTCTGTGCGCTCAGTGTTCACAAGTTACTAGCAATTCCTTATTTTTGCTCGCTCAGTGTTTATAAGTTACTGATCGATCACTAGCTAGCCTACTAATACGCTCCTGGCAGTTTTAGTTGCGACGCAAGATCCAATCTGAAAAAAATGCCATGCGAATCTGAAGAAACTGCCAGCAAAAACGTTCGCAAATGCCTTATCTCCCAGCGAACATTCATCAGCTATTGCGATCCTACGTACACTATCCGACTGACTCGATCCTACGTGAATAACCAGCGGATCATGCACGTACCTCATCTGGATGAATCGAGTGCACTCGCTTGACCGTCATGCCGACGTGCGACCCAGCACGGACGGGGCGCACCACTGACGGGACGACACAATGATAATTTTAGTTTTTCTAGTTTTCCACGGCAAGCTGGCGCTCTAAGCCATGCTTGCTTATGCATTGAATTTCGATGACCGCGATGACCGTCGCGTTTCCCGCGACACGCTGGTTCACCTACCTTTCGCCTATAATTACTGGTTCCCGGCGTTCTCCGGTGGCACCATCACCCAACTTGCCCTATCCTCATAAGCCCCCATCGGCCCGACATCGCTCGCCACTTGCCCTCGCTCTCGCCACGTCCGTCATGCCGCAGCCCGTCCGCAATAGGCGACGCCGGAGGCGGTCATCGCCAGAACTAGTGTTCGGTTTTTCACCAAAAGGCAGACGGAGGGAGGAGGCATTCTATCGATCTTTAGATGGCAATGTGGAGTATGAGGACTTGTTGGAGCGCGACCGCCTAGCGGAGGAGCAGCGTATCGCCAATTTGCACCGCCAGCGGGGCATGGAGCAGCAGCGCACCGATGCTCTGAGTCGTGAGCAGAGCGCCCGCAACTGTGCCAACTACGTGGAGGTCGGCGCCCGGCAAATAGCCCTGGAGGCTGTCGGGCATGCACGCGTTCGCGACACTGAATTTTACTACCAGCTCGTCAAGTGGGTTTCCCGCTTAGAACCCGAAGCTTCGGTGGACCACGCCGGCATGGAAAGGCCCAACGCGCGCGAGCAACGCGCCCTATCGCACCTCTGGCAAGTCCGAGGCGAGGAGGAGGACGTCGGTGTCGGCGTTTAGCATGTACCGCAGATGGTGGCCGGCATCGTCTAGTTAGCTAAGAGTAAGTTAGTACTTGTACACTACTAGAGTATTAGTGGGAGTAGATAGTTAACTTGGCTATGGTGGTTGTCAACGTGGAAGTTCAGTACTCTATATCTGGATCAGACCTGTACTTTGCTCTGAATGTTGAACTTTCCGTTTGAAGGTATGGAATGGGCTGTTATTTCTTTAAATGGGTTGTATTTGTCTGCCACGAGTTTAGAGGCTGACTTGTGGGCCTACTAAGTTGACGCATACACAATTAGGAGATGATTGTACATGGAGAGGATGACAGCAGGGACCCACCAGGGTCATGGCAGTACACAAGCAAGTGCCTCCTTATTTCAAGCCAAAAAAATGGTTCCTCTTAATGGATTTCCGACATCTGGGTCCCACGCCATTGTCAACGTAGTCAATAAACGAGAGAATTGCACAACGAGCGGCTGACACTAGGGACCCAGCAGCTCGCCCAGTTCTTTTTGTTTTTGAGACGGAAGCAGGGTGTCAACTAGGCTGTGCGGGCCACTCTAGCCTATCTAGCCAGCCTTTTATTTTATGTTTACCACAATACCAGCCTAGTAGTTTTTTTACTTTCTGAAAATAGCTAGCCAAGTTTTTTTTGTTCTTTTGCAGAATACCCAACCGAGGCCTACTTGCTTTTGTTAGCCCTGCTGGGCTGCAAATCTTTCAAGACGAGGAGAGTTTCATTCGGCTTGCCAAGAAAATGGGCTATCACTAATGAGAAATGGGTTGTATATTTTTAAAACACATCAAACCGGCAATTAGTTTTAAAAAAATCATTTCAAGATTTTAAATTCCATTGATTTTTATGCGTGGACAATTATTTGGATCTTATATTGATATAAATTTATTTTTCAAATTAGTTTGAATGTGACTCAAAATTTCGAGATTAAAAACAGTTCGGACCACACCGAAATATGCAAAATTTTATAGAATTTTTTAACCGTGGCTACAATATGGGCTATAATGCTAACAAAAAGAATATGAGCTCCAAAAAAATCCTTAAGAATTAGCAAATGGGCTGTAACTTATTAGAAATAATGGCAGATGGGCTATATGATGTTTTCCACAGATTTGAGGCTGACTTGTGCGCCTACTATAGGTTGACATGTACGCTTTCCTAAAAAAAGGTTGACGCGCACGCAAGGCCGTGTCAACTTAGTCAACACACGAGAGCAGTGACTGTTGGATTTCCATCCAACGGTCGCCGTGCTTCTTCAATCTCTGCTTTTCCTGCTACAGCCGCTCAAACCAGCGCCGACGGGACTGCCTGCTCCCTCCTCCCGTGGCCGGCTATGCTGCTGCGCAGGCCGCACCACCCCACCCTACTTCATCGCTAGCCAGGCAATTCCTCTACTCACCCATACCTCCTATTATTTTCCGGCGACGGCAGCCGAACCAGTAAACCCTCGTACTCCCCACCGCGTGGGCAACAACTGCCGAGTCTTCCTCAGCTCCGGGTCGTTCCCTTCCTAGGCCTCGCTGTCGTCCACCGCCGTGGTGCTCTCGACGCGGTGTGGTCAACATGGTCAACGAACGACATCCATCAGAAGAGGACTGTACGTGGAGAGGCTAACAGCTGGGTACATGGCCGCACGCAAGGAAGTGCCTCCTTATTACACGCAAAATAATGATTCCTTCACCTGACAGCAGGGACCCACCGGAAGGGCCTCTGTATATCGCAAAAAAAACGTTCCTCCCGCTGACAGCTCGGACCCACCAGCTATATCTTCGCACGCAAGGAAGTGCCTCCTTATTACTCACAAAAAAAATGAATACTCCACTGCTAGCTGGGACCCACCATAGTTGGAGGCTGACTTGTGGGCCTACTAAGTTGACGCGGACGGAGGGCTTTGTCAACTTAGTCAATATGAACGATTCTAGCTCCAATGACCGTACGTTGTCCATCCAACGGCCGTAGTGCTTCTTCAACCTCTGGTCTTCTTGCTCCAGCCGCCCAAATCAGCGCCGGTCGTGCCGCCTGCTCCTGCCTCCCGTGGCCGGCTCTGTTGCCGCGCAGGCCTCACCGCCCCATCCTACTCCCATCGCTGGCCTGGCCATCCCTGTACTCACCCAAACCTCCTATTATTCTCCGGCGACGGCAGCCTCACACTGCAGCCCAACCAGTAAACCCTCGTACTCCCCTCCGCGTGGGAAACAACTGCCGAGTCTTCCCCGGCTCCGGGTCATTCCCTTCCTAGGCCTCGCCGTCGTCCACCGCCCTGGTGCTCTCGACGTGGCGTGGTCAAGGTGGTCAACGAACGACTTACATCGGAAGAGGACTGTACGTGGAGAGGCTGACAGCTGGGTCCACGGCCGCAGCAAGGAAGTGCCTCCTTATTACGCACAAAATAATGATTCCTCCACCTGACAGCGGGGACCTACCAGAAGGGCCTCTGTATTTTGGCTTAGCTGTATTTTGTGAAAAAATGTTTCCCCCTTGACAGCTGGGACCCACCAACTATATCTTCGGACGCAAGGAAGTGTCTCCATATTAGGCGCGAAAAAAAAATGAATCATCCCCCTGACAGCTCGGAACCACCATCAATAACTTCGCACGCAAGGAAGTGCCTCCTTTTCCTCCCTAACAGCCGGGACCCACCTAGTCGAAACGTACGTAGTGTTCTCATTCTGGTCATGACCGTGTATGTACATACTGGTTGATCGGTCTCTCTGCAACGATGAACCGTGGCCGAGCAAGCAGCAGCATGTGTAGTAGTAGAGCCCCCGACGTAGCAGTTCAGGCAATCCCTACTAAACCGTGTACACGTACGTACATCCACATGCCAAAAAATACGGCCACGTACGTACATACGGGCGGGGTCTCGAACGCCTAGCTACTCGCGCATATGTACGGCTAGGGCACGTGTACATGGAGAGGCAACGGACGGCAGCAACGGCGTCCTGTTCATCGGAAGCCAACCGGCTGGGTCGGAACGGAGAAACTGCGTCGTGTTCATCGGGAGGCAACGGAATGCGTCGTGTTCATCGGGGGGCAATGGAATGCGTCATGTTCATCGGGAGCCAACCGGGTTGGACGGAATAGCCGAAACGGGGTTTGGCGTACCGCAGTACGGAGGAAACGGCCTTCTGTTCGACCGGCTACGGTAGAAACGACATCCTGTTCATCGAGAGGGGTCTGGCATACCGCAAAACGGAAGAAACGGACTTGTGTTGGAGCGCTACGGTCGAAACGGGGCTCCTGTTCATCAGGAGGGGTGTGGCGTACCGCAAAACGGGACTCCACGGGCTACTGTTCACCCACCAGCGACTTCCTTCAGCCTCCACCTGCACTGTTCATCCAACGTGTCTTCCTCCTGCCTCCACCAGCTACTGTTCATCCATGGGCTACTGTTCATCAAGCCCTCCATCGGCTACTGTTCAACCAGCCCTCCACGGGGTCCTGTTCATCCACCCCCAACCAGCTCGGCTGTGGCGGCCTCCTCTCGGGGTCCTGTTCATCCAGTGGCAACGACCTACTACCACGGGGTCCTGTTCATCCAACCCCCATCGAGAACTGTTCATCCAACCCCAACCACGTCTCGACTCGTTCAACCAACCCACACATTCACTGTTCATCAAGAGGCAGCAGGTTCGATCGGCTTCAGTAAGCAGCAGCAGCAGCGATCGATCGCTCGCTCGGGTTCAGTTAGCAGCAGTAGCGAAGGAATTGCTCGGGTTCAGTTAACAGACAAGGGATCGATCGATCGGGTTCAGTAACGTAGCAAGTGCAATCGCTCGGGTTCAGTAAGCGAACACCTCGCTCGGGTTCAGTTAGAGCCCAACGCCTCGCACACACGCGCGTACGCGTACGAGAGAAACGCGCAAATCTTCGTGCATCGCTCGGCCCCGACCACCCACCGTAACCGGGAACTCCCCTAAATTTTCCTCGCGCTCGCTTCTACCACGATTTTTTCCATCATGGACGGCCCAAAAGATGTCATGCAGGTGCGTCTCCGGCCCGTCCAGGACGAAAAGCCCATTTTCTGTCATGATTTTTTGTCATAGAAGTAGGAGCCCATCAAATCTATGATGATACCGGGTTTTGTCATAATTATCGTCATAGAAGTGTCATAAGCAAGACAGGAAAAAAATTTGTTCGGGCCAAAATGTCACGGATGTGTCTTGTTTTTGTAGTGCGAGTAGTTCCTCACATGCATTCTCTTTTCTTTTTGACACTTGTTGACAAAAAGGGGGAGAAGAACATCGAGTGATAGATAAGCGGGTAATTTGCAGGGTGTTTCCTTTTCGCTATTTGGTTTTCTGTCGAACTATTTGGTTTTCATCGAACTATTTGCTTTTGGAACTTGGAGCACCGCCTGTGGTGTTGAAATACTTGGTCGTCATGTAGTGTTAATAACCCTTCTGCAATGCTATTTGCTTCCAATTATCTGTTTGCAGGTGCAATCGAAAGCTTACTTCCTTGCAATAATTATCCTCGATACTTATCTTTTGTGCAGGGAAAGTAAAAGCATTTCAAGAAGGATTTGAAATCATGCTTCTCTAGAAGAGATTTTTCACTCCTTGAAACCATATGTGTCCTATGGTTAGATATTCTACAATGATTGTCTTTCGCCATCTAACTTTGCAGGAGAAGAAAGTTAGCTTCGGTTTAAATTTCTTGAGATTCGAAAGCGAAATCTCTCTATCTGTCTCATAAGCTGTTTTTTCCTCCCATATCTACATCGTATCATCCTTGTTGCAGGAAAAACTTGTCTGAAGCATATCTACTTCAAGCAATATTCCTGTGATTCCCTTGCTCTGATTCTCCTCGAGTATCTAAATTGCAGGGAACTTATATCTCGTGTGGATTAAAACCGTGTTCTGAGCAATTCCTCATGGCCTATCCTTCGTCACAAATCATTTCAAAGTATTCACTCTATCTAACAAATCTTTTTCAAAGATTGTGTGTGACAGGAAATACCTCAGACACTGTCGAGTGCATTGAAAGAGACCATCATATGTCAATATCACTCATCAGAAGATTCATCTCGCTACCTTCCGTTTTATCTTCTATGCATTTGATGCATATCTTTAGGGGGAGCGTATTTTATCTTCGTAATTATCTCTCGTCTTCAGTTATCCTTCGCATAACATTTCATTCCGTTATCTATCTTTCGATGTGTTCTGTTTTGTCAACAATCGTCCAAAAAGGGGGAGATTGTTGGTGCAATATTTCCCCTCTTGTGTTTTGGAGATTGTTGACAGAAACAGGATGGACTGATTTGTTTGCTAGTGCACACAGAGAGAAATAGTCCATGCAGAACCAAAGAGAATGCTGTCTCCGATGCCAAGTTCGAGTAACTTCACCGAAGAATATCTGCGTTGCAGAGAAGAATGAGCTACATCTATTAAAAATATGTAGGCGAGAAGATTAATGTGAAGGAGTTAACCCCTCAAAAATTTATTGCTAAAGTGAAGCAATTGGTTCGGAGATTCTGTCTGAAGAAAATTGACTGCAGCGAGTGGAAGTCGAAGACAAAGTAAAGATGTAGCATTCATTTCATTGTTCTTCTTTCATTTAATTGAGTCATAGGACCTCCGTACTATTAAGAGGGGTATAGGTTCTCGAAGCTTAGATCGGCTGTGATGCTTAGCTCAGAACCTATGCCAAACTGAGAGAAATCTCTTTATGTCTCTAATGATTACCTGCCAGCAGTAGACGTTGATCTTCGTGCTGTTGGAGATATCTTTCGAACTGAGGAGTTAGCATTACTTGCTCCGCAAGGAATGTTACCGTTGTGCTCAATTTCCGACCATTGGACTGGTGTCGTTCGGCCATTGGCTGCTCCACATGTCCAATTTGGTCTTTTCCCTTCAGGGAAGGCTGCGACTATAAATAGCCACCCTGCTCCAACGATTGCCCGTTGGCTGCTCCGCTTAAGATTTCTGAGAAGATTGATTGAGCATCCCCTCTCCGAGTGATTTGAGTTTAAGATCCACCGAGAGAAAAATCAAGAGCCAAAACTTAGACAGTGGTTGAGCATCACAGTAGTTCTGAGTTTAGAGTTCTTGTACCTATTACTCTTGAGAGCTACGCACTCTCTAGACGGATAGGTGTCGGCTCGAGTATTGGAGAGTTGTTGTCTTCACCGAGTAAGATCTTCAGCAACCAAGAGTCATTATGGTTCGCGAAGAGGTCTGTCGATGGTTTGGAGATCGCCGACAAGTATCTAGCACGAGTGAAATCAACTGGAGTCTGATCAGCTCCGAGTTGAAGGAGAATAGGATGAAGAGAGTTTATCTTCTGTTTTAAATCACAACCCCTCCAACCAGACGTAGTCCTTTGGCAGATGGGCAAACTAGTCTACCAAATCCATCTGTTGCCATCGAGCACCACTGGTTCACTCTACCTCACTGCATTACTTTCAGCAGTTTACTTTCGTGCTTTGCGACGATATTTATCTGATCAATCATTGATTGTTGCATATCATTCGTTTCTATCATCTCTGTCATTCCCATCTGTAATCGTTCGTTGCATTCTCATCATTCAGTGTAGTCATTCCAGCCGTATACTTTTCTATTCACACTTATCAAGGCTGGCGTGCTTTCCCAGTGTCGTTGTTCATTCACCTCGTCATATTTCTTTCTCGTGTTTTTCCCTCGTAGCTCATACCTTGTTTTCTCTTATGCTACTGCATCTATTCGCATATTGCATTACCAGTATCATTGTCAAACCTATGATATCATATGCTCGAACTATTATTGCTTCCTACATTGATAGATACGTTCCTCACCAACATACTTGATTGAGTTCTTTTCTATCGAGCCTTATTTCCGCTGCTGTGTTTGGGATCAGTTCATAACATTCGCAAGAATTTTTTAAACTCCCATTCCCCCCCCCCCCCCCCGGTCGATATACTCTCGCTCCTAACAACATGGATTATTAGTAGCTTTGTTTCACTTGAAGAAAAAACGAAACACGCTTTTGGCGGAAGCCTCCGTGTCTTGGCGGAAGGGGATGTGCATGCATGAAAAATGTCACTTTACATGTACTTAGCACACAGTAGTCCAAATGAGTATTGGCGGAAGCACTACTAATGCATGGATTAGTAGTTAAAAAATGAAATAAAGTGGCTTCCGCCAAACATGTTAGGAGGTTTCAAAACCTTCCGCCAAACGCTAATGCAAAGCAAAAGAATTAGTCAGCAACGGCCTTCCGCGCTCCAGATAGAGAAGGGTACGTGGTGGCTTTAGATTGATCAGATGGATGTCCAAACTCCTGCAAAGCTCCTCACGTTTGTCTCTAATTTGCGAGAGAAAGTACGTCCGGACCGTGCCGCGGACCTATACAGGATCGCGTTGGATGGCTTCCGCGGTCCGGACGGTTGCGGGGGGTTTGAGGGTCCGCCTTGAAGATGCCCTAAAGCTTGGTTATTCTAAAAACAAAATCTAAGATAAATCCTTTTTTTTTCAATGAGGAATCCCCTTTCCATTAATCGCTCACGGAATCGTATATCGTGTTACGTTTTGTTAATTTCACTTTTCTTAAGGTCCACCGGTACACCACACCCTTTAGGTCTGACACCGAACACCACTGAGGCGGGGTCGGCATGCAAGACCATCCCACCACCCACTGTAGGACATGTGTTGAGCTTGTCATCCCCTTCCAAGACCAAAACCAACTCCCCTAGGTGGAGAAGCCAGATATGGCGCACCTCTGTCTAGAGATCCCACTGAGTTCCACACCGACTTTGGAGCAGCTATCAACGTAGCAGAGGTGAAACTCTAGGACAAAATCTTCTGCCGGTGGCACCACTCCCACCTCGACGTTGTTGGCCAAGAATACACATCTCACAGCCGTGCACGGCAAGCGAATAAAACCTTGCCTCGACACCCTAAAAGGATCCCATGAATCTATTTCCACCAGACCACCATCCACGCCAAATCAACTTTGGCCGGAAGGAACCGGACCAAGCATCACTTTCAGAGTTAGGGTTCCCGTCCCTACCGCCGCCACCGAAACGGTCAATGGAGGGGAAGGGAACCCATGAATTGACCAGCGTACAAAGGGGGAGATAGATCACATGTGGAAAGAGGCGTTTGGCTGGCCCCCCCGGGCCCGCCCATTGAGGAAGGCGGCGAAGGAAGGCAGAGGTGCTCGTGAGGGAGAAGTTCGAAATATGAGGCGCTTGGGAGCAAGAACACGAGTGGGGACCCATCGGTCCAGTAGAAGCATTTATCATAGAACCATTTACCTTGTTTCAAATGGGATGCACAAAAAAGTGAAACATGGTTCGAAACTTCAATTCTCTCTACGAAAGTATCTCCAAAGAAAATTGATAGGAAGTCCCTGCTTTGTATTAAACCGGTGGATCTGACACAAGATCTACGGCAAATTACAAGCCAGAAGGCAAGTAAAAGGATAAGTGCAATCCGACACACTATGAAATGAAGTAGTATACAAAACATGCCAGCAACGTGGTAAAACAGAGTAGAGAGGGAGGCCAAGCAAATCCAAGAGTCCACAGGGAGTCTTCCGCAGTCGACCAAGTGCCTAATAAACACCTCTACGTGGCGTGATATTTATTACTACGCGAAATGGAGATGCAAAAAATTTGAATCATGTGGCAGAAATTCCAAGGCTGAAGCGTAATTGGGTGGGGGGGGGGGGTGGGGGCGGGGTGGGGTTGCTAGTAGCTGCCTATGCCACGCGGCGTGACATTTATAAAGCGCATCTTGTAGCTTGGCATCGGCGCAGGCCACCTGAATGCAAAACAAAAGAAGATGTGATGACGGTGGTACAAACAAAGCTGTAACACATGGCATCAATATTTTTATAAAAGAAAAGAAAAGAAACAAAATGCCTGTTATAATTGTTCTCTTTCAGCATCTCCACAACGATAGTTTTTGATAGTGTGCTGCCATCTCTTCGTCGCTTTATCACAACCTAACAAAATAGAGATAGTGAATAAGAGATAATTTTATGAAAAAAAGAATATGGCAAAGAAAAATAGAAAAAAAAACCCAGTGATACGACGACCAGAAACATATCTTCTGGACGGGCAAAACTAAATACCTCAATTGTCATGTCTCCATCACAGCCTCCAAAGGATTCAACATGGGCCACCGCAGCATCCAATAACATTGAACCAAACTAATGTACGCATTGTGAATTTATATTGATCAGTACAAAAAGCAAACAAGCACACAAAATCATAACAATAAACTGCGGGAAACATAGTTACCTCTGGAACTGTCGGAAGAACTTTTTCACCGCATTTTACAATAACATCACCGACACATAATCCAGCAACATCAGCAGGTGATCCCTCAACAACCTAATTAGCAATTTATTCGATCCATTTCATACAAACATGCTACTGAAGAAACTATATAATAAGACAAAATAAAAAATAAACATAATTCCGATATTGCATTTTTTGGAATTCAAAAATCTATATGGATATTGCAGAGATAGAATGCTTTATGACTAAACAAATGCCCCCTGCTATCTATTTTTTTTTACCATCTCCATAAGCCATGTCATCAGGTCAACTCATAAAACTCATGTTTTCCCTTCTCCCAAAGACACCTCCAGCATGCCTCATTCAAAATTTCAAATCCTCACATTATATAACCATCAAGGCAACCATTCAAACACCCCTAGTGAGTAGCGAGGATCAATCAAGCGGCAGAACACGACCAGAGAGTAAAGGATTTAACTCTGCCCCTTCACACCATCATATTTCAATAAGTTCTCATGTTTCTGTTTCTTTTCATTAAAATTGCAGAGTTGCATCAACTTTGCCGATAGTTTTGGTACAATATATTGTTGGACAAGACCATTAAGCTCCTGACAATTTTGCATTGAAGGTATGCCACTAAAACTCCCGTTCCCCAACCCACCAACTTCCATGCTGTTCTAATTTTTGTGGTGATTGTTTATACTAAACGTGATTTCTTTTAAATTTTCATCGCGGGGGGGGAGGGGGGGGGCGGGGGGTGGCACTTGAATTTCATTAAAAAAAGGCCCAAAGCCAGCAATTACTATATGTGATTGCTTTCGAAGTTTTCTCTTATGTAATTGAATTGATACCAACAATTATTGTTTACCGAAGCGCACGGACGTTGCCACGTTGAACAGATTGGTGCTTGCTATGCCTCCAATGGCTGGACAGCTAGTAGATCCTGCACTGGAACTTGAGGTAGGTGATTCAGATTTTTCTTCTTCTTCTTCATCAACGTCATTACGAGGAGAGTAATTGGTTTCAGTTTTTTCCTTTGTTATTTTTGCCTACAGCATTGTACATATACTTTTCAGCAAGTTATACATATATTCTTTTTAAGATAACACACATGCCATGTAATCTGCGTCCCAATTCCTAAAGAAGCTTCTTTTGTGATTTCCCTTTATTGTGCATGGAGATTGTCATGCACTACTGAATATGAAATTTTACATGCTTCCTTTCATCAGCAGCACGATTTTGTTCAATGGTCTAAATAGACAGATACTGCTACTCAAGCTCAAACATTCTGTGATCTATGGAATTGATCAAAAGCAAAGCTAACCATTAATTTTCAAGCCTGATGAAGGAGGTATTAGTGTGCGGTGAAGAATGAAATAGCATCCATGGCATGTAAGACTGACATGTAAGACTAGGTAACAAGTTGTTGGCCTGAAGTACCTCATGCCGTCAAGTTTAACAGCTCACCTTTATGAGACACAGATGGGGAAGAAATAATTGGGTCATAAATTCAATTTGTCTTTCACCGGTATATGTTAAAATCTTGGTCAGTAGCATAAGTCTCTTATAAAGCTCCTTCCATGTTCTTTTACACATTTCCTCCCTCATTTCCTTGCCTATTCGTGCAACTTCTAGACTGCATATCATGCACGTCTTGGAAGGAAAAACTTAGGCAAAATTTAATATCTCCGTGCTTAGCTATTTATACTACTTTTGCAGATCCAACATGTTCTGTTTGGGCCTGCGGCAATCTTAATGCATGAGCTACAAATTAGTACTCCCTCTGTCTAGTGTCAAAAAACATCTTATATTATGGGACAGAGGGAGTACTAATTAATGAGGAAATCCTAATTGGATGAGCAACAAAGAGTTTCCATCAAGCAGCTAAATGCTTGTTGTAGCAGCCTATATTTCAGCATCACCTACGGAGAAATTCTGATTTGATATGCCATTCTGAAATATCAGACTGGCACCAATCAAACACTATCCAACCTTTCAGAGAAATAAATCAGTCCGATGCGAACGATCCGTATTGACACTGCTGTCTGCCTAGCGGTGCTTGAGAAGCATTGGCACACTAACATTGTTGTAGCCTTTCAAGCCATCAGCATGCTGCTGTGTGACTATGCCTGGCAACAGAGCTATTCCGGATGGCAACAGGGCTATTCCCCAAAGGGAGTGCCTTGCCATCCCAGCTTCCTTTTATGTTATCAGGGGAGATCTTGCTTCCACCACCATCCCCACAAACGATTTGGCGGGAAACAGGGCCCGGTTATAAGAAACTAAATCTAATAACATTGGCATTAATATTATCAAATAGGAACATAACTATGTAGAGGCCAATCCTGTACAAACCCAATCCACTATTAAGAACGTGTATAATATTTGAGCTAAAGATGGCATCATGCAATGCCTGTCAGTTTACTCTAAAACTGGAAGGCTCATATTCTTAAGGGGAAATTTTTGACATACAAATGAGATAAACAAAGCATAAAAGAATTAAAAAAATAGAAGAGATACATACCTTTGAAACATATAAATCTTGGTCAACATCTGGGAATTTTCGATAGATACGCTCCAGGGTTGCCAGTGACACCATATGAAGAGAAGTATACCTTAATCCAAGCCAAGGGCTAATTAATTTCCTGCACAATAAGGGAAAAAATCTTATTTGACACATACTCAGCCAAAATAAAAAGGAAAAGGTAAGTAATAAAGAACAAATGACGAGTCCATTTTCCCTAATAAGAGTGCTAAGGCAAAACATATGATAGAGAAAGAATAAGTAGAAGCATCACAAGTAGAATAGTTTACCCGAAGCTCTGATGTTGCTCCAGGATCCTTGAAACAATTAGCATTGGAAGGTACGATGTTTGATTGTCTTCATAGAAGTTCATACCGAGAACTTGACCATTGTAATTGACAAGAGGTCCTCCAGAACCAGCCTGCCAAAAAAAAATTCGGGAAAAAAGTGTCAGCATAATCAAGAAAAGAACAAAGAATTCGCTAAGTCTCCTGGGGCCAACTGGGCAGCACCATGGATGGTGGATTAGCCAGTTCAGGTTCAGCTCATCCCTCATTATTTTTTGCTTGTGCGTGTGGTGAGGTGGGGGGTAAACAACAGATTTACATGTATACAGTAATTTCATCATGGATACAGGATGGGGCTGAGCATGCATCTGATTTCAGGCCCGTCAGCCTAATGCATAGTGTTGCAAAGATTGCTTGGAAGATCCTGGCAACCCGCCTTGCTCCCGAGTTACCACGGCTGATTTCTGCTAGTCAAAGTGCATTCATCAAAGGCCGAAGCATTCAGGATAACTTCCTTTATGTACATAATGTGGTGAAGGAAGCACACTCTAAGAATTTGCCTCTGCTATTTCTTAAGTTGGATATTGCCAAAGCTTTCGATTCGGTCAACTGGGGATACTTATTGGATGTTCTGAAGGGTTATGGGTTTGGGAAGCTCTGGATGGATCTCCTGGCCATTATGCTTTCTTCTTCAACTTCCAGAGTTTTGCTCAATGGAAGCCCAGGAACCCCCTTTTCGCACAGGCAGGGATTGAGGCAGGGCGATCCCCTCTCACCCATGATGTTCATCCTAGCAATGGAACCACTGCAACGGATGTTTGCCAAGGCCACCGAGGAAGCAATCCTCTCCCAGATCAAGCAGAAGGCTGTTGGGATCAGAACTAGCCTGTATGCAGATGACGCGGCACTAATCTTAAACCCAGTGAGACATGAAGTGGCGGCTACTCAATGGATTCTGAGAAGATTCGGAGACATTTCTGGACTAATGGTTAATCTGGAGAAGTGTGTAGCCTACAAGATAAGATGCAATGATACTGACCTTGCACAAACTTTGGTGGACTTTGGGGGATCGGAGGGTTCTCTGCCATGCAAGTATTTAGGCCTCCCTCTTAGTGCAAGGAGGCCGAGGCAGGCAGAGATGCAACCCATCCTTGACAAGGCCAGGGCGAGGATCAAGCCGTGGAAAGGAAAGATGCTGAACAGGAGTGGAAGACTTGCCTTGATTAACTCGGTGCTCACTGCAATCGCGACTTATTACCTTGACGCAATACTTTGCCGAGTGTGACCAGATGGTCCTCGGCAAATAGTGCCTTTGCCGTGTGTATCCTGTTTGCCGAGCAATACTGTCGGAAGCATCATATGTTTGCCGATTTACTTCCTTTGCCGAGTGCGGCTCTCGGCGTTCTTTACTTTGCCGAGTGCCCGTGTTTTGGGTCTCGGCGAAGACGCCGACACCCGGCGTATAAGAAAATTCCAGTAGTGCTCACTTGCTTCGCTGCGGACAAGTGGGCATCCAAAAAACTGGACAAATTCAGAAGAAGCTTTCTTTGGGCCGGAGAAGAGGAGGTTAGTGGAGGGAGATGCATGGTCAATTGGAAGCAATGCTGCACGCCCAAGAAATTTGGAGGCCTGGGCATCAAGAACATCAAATTGTACAGCAGATCGCTAAGGCTACAGTGGATGTGGTATGAGTGGGACTCGGTTGAGCGACCTTGGAAGGGAACGCAGGTTCCTGTGATCGCATGGACAAAACACTTTTTGACGCTTGCACTTCAATCACTGTTGGAAACGGGTAAATCTCCCGGTTCTGGCATGATCGTTGGTTTGCGGGAGAATCTCCAAGAGATGTCGCACCTGACATTTTTAAGCTGGCCTGGAGGAAGAACTTGACGGTCTCTGAAGCCTTGACTGAGGGAAGATGGATGCGAGGCGCTCAACGGATGACTGCAGAAAATCAAATCCTCCAATTCATCACGCTGTGGGAAAAGGTTCAGACGGTACAGCTGAATAATAATAGAGATGCGATCTCTTGGAACCGATCAAGCAACGGACCCTACTCTGCCAAGTCAGCTTATGAAGCACAGTTCATTGGCCGCATCGAACAACCACACCTGGCGACGGTCTGGAGGACAAAAGTTGAGCCCAAAGTGCAGTTTTATACATAGCTACTGCTGCAAAATCGGAATTGGACTGCTGACAGGCTCGACCGTCGTGGATGGCCTCACAGCCCGGAATGCCCACTTTGTGACAGGCTCCGGAGACGGTGCTGCATCTCCTACTCACTTGCCCCTATGCTCAAGAGCTATGGGTTGCTGCCCGGAGTCTCCATTTGCGAGTTGCTGAATTTGCACTGGGTGCAACCTCCATCCGCTCTTGGTGGCACAAAGTCAACACCGGTGTTCCCAAGGATGAGCGTCACGAGCAGGTCCACTTTGCAATGTACATTGCCTAGAACATTTGGAAGGAGCGGAACCGTCGCGTGTTCCAGGCGACAAATGCGCAGGTCCCAACCATTTTGCAGCTTGTGAAGGATGAGATCGGCCTCCTGCAGGAGGCAGCTCGGGAGTAATTGTTGTTTGTAGTGGGGTGGTCAGCCCCTACCTGATCTGATAATTACTCTCTAACTCTAAACCTCCCCCCCCCCCTCCCCCCGAACTTCGGTTCACCTTCCTCTGTAACTCTTTCCTATCTACTCCCTATGTTCCTAAATATTTGTCTTTCTAGAGATTTCAACAAGTGATTACATACAAAGCAATATGAGTGAATCTACACTCTAAAATATGTCTTTATACATCCGTATGTGGTAGTCCATTTGAAATCTCTAAAAAGACAAATATTTAGGAACGGAGGGAGTATAATGCAATGGCAGAGCTCCTGCCTTTTCCCGTCAAAAGAATATGTTCAAAAAAGACCACTTCCTTCTGTCATACTATATGAAAGGGGGTTAATAAGAAAATAATATAGTAAATGCGATATATATTATACCATGGATATTTCGCAGCTTGACACCAATATCTCCAAGCACCCAAAAGTGCTTTCTTTATATGCACGTCCAAGTGCTAACACAACTCCATTGTTGGTAGTGCCTTCTTCTAAGAGTGGTAAATCAGTTCCAACTTTGACAACAGCTACATTATAGTGAAAATCCACAAGAAGGATATGGCCATCGGTTATACGCCAATCAGGTAGAAGCACCTTGACCTGAAATCACTTGTCAAAAAATAAATAAATAAAGACAAACTACCAAAAATACATCTACAGATTTGACAAGGATTAAAGCAACAGTTACCGTCACGTCAGAGATCACATTGTTATCTCCATTCAGAAATCTAACAAGTGTTGCTGAGGTTAAAACCATATTTGCATCAGTATCGTCTTTTCGGCGCATCACAAATCCCGAGCAAACACGGATCCTCTTTCCGCCTAAACTTTATTAACAACACCTTATATACTGAGGATTCAGTGGAAACAAAATATGGAAAAAATGGCTACTAAATAAACCTATGATATACGTATATACCTGCAAAAGAAGACATGCTGACGATTGACTTTGAGACCAACAATGCAACTTTACGAGCCTGGAGACTCTCAAGGCTGCCATCATTGCAGTCACCATAAGTATCCTCCACAGAAAAGTCACTTTCCCCATTGAGGCGTTTAACTAGATATGGAATTCATAGCCATGGATAAAGTCATATAGAAAGATGTGTAGCTTTAGTTTGATGCCCAATTAGAGTAAATGATAATGCAGAGATAACAGATTAACCGTCCAAGTCTTGCTTTAGTTTCCAGACTAAAGTCTACTGCATATGATTGATGACATGCCGCCGCGAAACAAAATCATGAAAACGTTTTACCGAGAGAACGTTTTCCACGTATGAAATGACTGACACACTCATAATCTGATTAGGTGCTTTATGTGATACAGTCATCAACAATTACAAGTAGAAATACTAAAGGCATACTGAGAACATATTGGTTTTTTAGACGGTGCGCGAAATACTAAAGGCATACTGAATGGAGATAATAATGTGAACTGTGATCTACGGCAAGCCTACTAAGGTGCTTTGAATAAGAAAATCGAAAGGCGCTCTGAATTCACACTGACGAGTTATTGGTTTTGAGTTAATTTTGTACTCAATCAGAGAATGTAATATAATTATCACCCCATGTACACACTAATACTCATCTACAACCAAACACTAGATCGATTGGTTCAACTTCTCACGATAAAGGAAGGATGTGAGAACAAATGAAGAGTGAAACATTCCACAATCTAGTGTTATTCCTTGAAAGAAGTGCGGAAAGATAAACAGATCTAAGGAAGAAAAAAACAGATAGCAGTTACTGTATTTCTTACGTAGCTCGGCAGTTTCTTTCTTCCTAGCGTCGCGGACGGCAAGCATATGCCGCACGCGCTCGCCCACCATGGCTCTGACCTGAGCCGACCCATCGTCGTCGCTGGTGGTAGCGCGGTGCTCCTGGGATGGGGCAGGTGGAGGCGCAGGCGGCGTAACCTTGGCGCTGCTCCGATTCCTCTTCCGCTTCCGCCTCCTCTTACTATCCTTCTTCCCCGGCTCCGTCTCGCAAGCCACGCGCCGGCTCTCCTCCCTCCCGTCGCCACCGTCGTCGTGAGACCGAACCATGTCAGCACCGCAAGGGGTGTCAGGACTCAGGAACAGCTAGCGGTAGAGGATAGGGAGGGCGATTAGGGCTTTGAGGATCGTTGGGCAGGGCGGTGGCTGGTGGACGGTGCGGCGGGGCGGTGGCGTTGGCGAGGCGTGCTGACCGGGGAAGAGACGGGTAACATCGACGTGTTTGGAGGGCCAATCCTCTCTATACCCCGCGTTACATGGCCCGGCCCGTTTACAGGTTTCAACAGGTTTTGGAAGTGAAAACTAATGTACGCGTTGGCCTCAAAAAAAAAAACTAATGTACGCGTGGCGCCACGCGTCACCCTCCTTGGCCTGACCTCTCGTCTCTCTCTCACAACAGAAATCGGTCCCCTCTTGTTAGGGCTTTATGTTCCTCTCGTCGTCGCCGGCGTCGTTGAGAAAAAACGACCTTCTCCCCCCTCGATTTGATTCTTCCTGCTCGGGCTGATCCAGGGGCGGTCTGGCACTGCTTCCCGGCCTTGGCTAGGGACCAGATCTCGGAGGGGTTTAGAATTTCCTCGGTCAGCCGTCCCCCTTTTCTCAAGGACCGGTAGATCGATCTGTTCTAGCGCAAGGATGGCAAACCATGGTGGATCTTCTGCAGCAGACAGCAAGGGGAAGGGGAAGATTGAGGACCTCATGAAGGAACTTGACCTGAAGGAGGATGATCTTGACGACGTGGTCTTTGATGAGGATGATGCCCCGCCAGAGGTGATGAGGACATCAATACCATTGTTACACCCACAGCCCCTACTGCTATACATACTGGACCAATTACTAGAGCTCGCGCACGCCAATTAAATTATCAGATACTTTGGTTTCTTGGTAATGATTCTAATGTTCATGAGAATATGATGATGCCTAAATTGGATACATTTGTTTTGCTTACAAATGAAGGGTCTAGCTTGGACAAGAAAGAGGAACCTTGGAGCAAGTTCAAGCATGAAGATGATGGCATGCGCAAGGGGAACAAGAACAGAGTTACAAGTGATGATTTCAGGACTTTGAAGCCACCATAATGAGTGCAGGAAGCCTTGGACGAAATATACAAGATGCCACTTCATAAATTTCGTCCAAAGGCTATCATAGGTGCTGCGTCACCTTATTATTGGGCCAGGCCCATGTAATTTCAAAATACTTGAGTATAGATTGTTTTTAGAGTCCGTATGTGTGGGGAAACAAGAGATAGGGTTGGTTCGGACCCCTCCTTCAAGGGCCACGAAATCCCCCCCTCCCCCCTCTTCCTCCATATATACAGCCCTTAGGGCACCGTTTAGACTTTGGGTTTTGTTTAGATTAAAAGTTCGCCATAGCTGCAACTTCGCGTACTTCGTTTGTATTCAACGACCAGACCAAGACGTCACAGAACCCCACCTTCATTAATAAAGCTTTCCTCTTATATTCGTAATATCCAGATTGCAATCTCAGTTTCTTGCTTGTTCTTCGTTTGCTCGCAGGAAACAGACCCTCGTGGTCAGGTTGATCGTGCTCCGGCGTGGTCAATAACCCCTTGGAAGTTGGTATAGCGATTGCTAAGGCGCGACGTCTCGCACGTTCGTAGTCGGATCGTCAAGGTCGACTCCCACAGAAAACGATAGCCACCATCTCATCGAAACATCGGGACACCTTCGCCTCTATCAAGTGGTATCAGATTTCCAGGTTGCTCGGTGAGATTTTACAGTTTTTCGTAGTTTAGATCGAGTCTGTTCTTCATACCTACAGTCCACGAAAAAGCAAAAAAAAAAAGGGTTAGTTCATCATATCCGAACCAATCTGAGCCTTTGCATAATCTTTTCTGTATTTACTTTGTTGAATTTGCGGTTGCATCGTCGTGTCAAGTTGCTGGTCTTA
The DNA here is from genome assembly GCA_011799875.1 of Thinopyrum elongatum. Lineage (NCBI taxonomy): Eukaryota > Viridiplantae > Streptophyta > Magnoliopsida > Poales > Poaceae > Thinopyrum > Thinopyrum elongatum. The sequence goes on along the minus strand of CM022298.1, from coordinate 669,567,203 downwards.
GCGTCTAGTCCTTTAGAGTTTCGAGTTCTGTTCACAGGTTGTCACGTCGTCGCTGCCATATATCACCACCGCATCATCATCATCGCTGCCGTTGTATACAACCACCGCACCAACTTCATCGCCGCTGCCATATACCACCACCACATATTCACCGCCAATCCGAGTCCCTATACGCCACCACCTATCCGCCGCCATCACGCCAATCCGAGTCCACCTGCAACATATATCCGCCACCAGTCCGAGTTCCACCAGATTCATCTCCGCCACCGGTCCTAGTCCGAGTCCAGTATTTTGTTACTCTGTTTTGGATTTTCAGATCACGCCATACTCCGAGTCGTGACAGAGTAGGACTCCCGAACTTTCGTACTACCTGCAGTAGAAAAATAGTTCCAGTTTCAAAAAAAAAACTAAGTCTAGAAAATTCTAACTAGGCAGTTTTTAGACCATTTGTAGACTTTTTCGAAAAAAAATTGTTGCGGAGCAAAAAAAAAAGAGGAAAAAAAAGTGCAAAAAAAAAGAGAAAAAAAATTCAGAGTGTGCTCCTCCCTTGTTTACGTGCGGCGCCGTGATTTTAATAGTGTTCTAGGCTCACGTCTCTAGCACGGTCTAGCCTAGGACCAGCACAGTACTGTCGTTGAGCGTTTATTCAACTTTGCATCTCTGAATAGATTATTGCTGACCCTTTTTGCTACCATATCATAAGCCTTCCTAGCTCCCCATACATCTACGTCGTGCGTTTAACACCACCTGGCAATCGCTCTGTCCAATCTTTAAGAGTTTTGACTACAACGGTTGCCGATCACCACCTGCTGCTGGGTAAGAACTGGTAAGCATTTGAGATTCGCTTAACGGTTTTGTGATACACCACCACCACCACTTCCTAGTAATCTATAGGATCATATTCTTGTGTGTTTCTATTGCTGCTAACCATGGCAGGATCACAAGCCGATGAGACTGATTGGGAGAACATGACGAACAAACAGCTACATGATAAATTTCAGCAAATGATGAGTGGACAGGTGCAAGATGTGCTAAATAGATTTGAAGAGGCCATGGAGAAGATAGATGGAATTGAGAAGACGTTCGAAACAAAGCTCGATAACAAGTTTAATGAATTGCTCGCGCGTCTTCCACAACCACCGCCGGCTGCACCTGTCGCACCTCTACAACAACAACAACGTCGCCTTCCAAATCAAGTGGGACGAGCACAGCGCGTTCCCCTTGAGCCTGGTCAAACTTATGGTGCCGCTGCACCTACTGTTGATGCTTCTATGGCTCCTGCTGCCGCTGAGGAGGACGATTATGCGGGCGACTATGAGGATGAGGTTGATCAAAATCAGAACTACGTACCAGCACCAGGTCGTCCACATGCCAATAATCGCAATGGTAGGGCTGCATTATCAGCTCAGGTACGAGATCATGACCATCTTCCTAAACTGAAATTGAATATTCCACCATTTGAGGGTAGATATGTTCCTGATATATATCTTACTTGGGAGTTAGAAACTGAACAACGTTTTACATGTTTACAATATCCCGAGGAGAGACGTGTTGCTGCTGCTGTTTGTGCTTTTACTAGTTTTGCATGTGTTTGGTGGTCTGAACATTGTAAATTATATCCTATTCCAACTACGTGGGCTGCTTTGAAAACTGCTATGCGTACTCGTTGGGTTCCACCATATTATCAACGTGAATTACTTCAAAAATTGCAGCGCTTAAGACAAGGAAAAAATTCTGTAGAAGAATATTATCAGGAATTACAAACTGGCATGATTAGATGTGGTATTGTTGAGGAGAATGAAGCTATGCTTGCACGTTTCATGGGTGGATTAAATAGAGAGATTCAGACCATTCTAGAGTATAAGGAGTATAATAATATCACTCGTTTATTCCATCTTGCTTGTAAAGCTGAACATGAAGTGCAGGATCGACAGGCATTGGCGCAAACTAATTTTTCTGCAGGTCGATCTTCACCATGGACACCGCGTGCCTCCTCTACCCCCACACGTCCTACTGCAGCACCACTGACTTCAGCCGCCAATTCCAACCGAGATACAAGAAAACAGGCACCACCACCATCATCTGCCAAGAGTACACCTTCTGGGCCTGCCAGAGCTCTTCTTCATCTATGACATCAACAGGGCACACACATGATATTATTTGTCGTTGTTGTAAGGGAAGAGGTCATTATGCAAGAGAATGCCAATCTCCGCGTGTTATGATTGCTACTGAGGATGGTGGGTATGAGTCCGCTAGTGACTATGATGAGGAGACTTTGGCTCTTATTACAAGTGAAAAACACGGTGGAGATGATTCTTATCATGAGACGCAATACATGGCTCCTGAAGACGCTGACAGGTATGAATGTTTAGTTGCTCAACGTGTTTTGAGTGTGCAGGTCACACAAGCTGAGCAAAATCAGAGGCATAATTTGTTCCATACAAAGGAAGTTGTGAAGAAACGTTCTGTTCACGTCATCATAGATGGAGGGAGCTGCAACAACTTGGCTAGCATGGAGATGGTGGAGAAGCTATCTCTCACCACAAGACCACATCCACATCCTTACTATATCCAATGGTTCAACAACAGCGGCAAGGTTAAGGTAACACGTACTGTTCGTGTGCATTTTAGTATCTCTACATATGCTGATTATGTTGATTGTGATGTGGTACCCATGCAAGCATGTTCCTTATTACTTGGTAGACCATGGCAATTTGATAAAAATTCTGTACACCATGGTAGAAACAATCAGTATTACTTTGCTTCCTATGACTCCTGATTCTATTTTGAAAGATGATATTAAGAGAGCTAGTAAAGCAAAACAGGAGAAAAATAAGAGTGAAAATCAGATTGTGGCAAAAGAATTTGAGCAACAAATGAAGCCTAATAATAAACCATCTAGTGTTGCTTCTGAAATTAAATTGAAAAATGCGTGTTTACTTGCCACCAAATCTGATATTGATGAGCTAGATTTAAGCAAATCTGTTTGCTATGCTTTTGTGTGCAAAGAGGCATTATTTTCATTCGAGGACGTGCCTTCCTCTTTGCCTCCTGCTGTCACTAACATTTTGCAGGAGTTCGCTGACGTCTTTCCACAAGACGTGCCACCGCGATTACCACCTATTCGCGGGATTGAGCATCAGATTGACTTAATTCCCGGTGCTTCGTTGCCAAACCGTGTGCCATACCGTACCAATCCAGAGGAGACGAAGGAGATTATGCGTCAAGTACAGGAGCTGCTCGACAAAGGTTATATACGCGAATCTCTTAGTCCTTGTGCTGTTCCTATTATACTAGTGCCAAAAAAGGATGGTACGTCGCGTATGTGTGTTGATTGTAGAGGCATTAATAATATTACTATTCGTTATCGTCATCCTATTCCTAGGCTAGATGATATGCTTGATGAATTGAGTGGCTCTACAATATTCTCCAAAGTTGATTTGCGTAGTGGATACCATCAAATTCGTATGAAATTGGAAGATGAATGAAAAACAACATTTAAAACTAAGTTCGGTTTATATGAGTGGTTAGTCATGCCTTTTGGGTTAACTAATGCACCTAGTACTTTCATGAGATTAATGAACGAAGTTTTACGTGCTTTCATTGGACGATTTGTGGTAGTTTACTTTGATGATATATTGATTTATAGCAGATCTTTGGAGGAACATTTGGAACATTTACGTGCTGTTTTTATTGCTCTACGTGATGCACGCTTGTTTGGTAACCTTGGGAAGTGCACCTTTTGCACCGACCGAGTATCTTTTCTTGGCTATGTTGTTACTCCACAGGGAATTGAAGTTGATAAAGCCAAGATTGAAGCTATTGAGAGTTGGCCGCAGCCAAAACGGTCACACAAGTGAGGAGTTTCCTTGGCCTCGCTGGTTTCTATAGGCGTTTTCTGAGAGATTTTAGCACCATTGCTGCACCTCTCAATGAGCTTACAAAGAAGGATGTGCCTTTTGTTTGGGGTACCGCACAGGAAGAAACCTTCACAGTATTGAAAGATAAGTTGACACATGCTCCTTTACTCCAACTTCCTGATTTTAATAAGACTTTTGAGCTTGAATGTGATGCTAGTGGAATTGGATTAGGAGGTGTGTTATTACAAGATGGCAAACCTGTTGCATACTTTTCTGAAAAATTGAGTGGGCCTAGTCTGAACTATTCTACTTATGATAAAGAATTATATGCTCTTGTTCGGACCTTAGAAACATGGCAACATTATTTATGGCCCAAAGAATTTGTTATACATTCTGATCATGAATCTTTGAAACACATTAAAAGTCAAGCAAAACTGAACCGTAGACATGCTAAATGGGTTGAATTCATTGAGACTTTCCCTTATGTCATTAAGCACAAGAAGGGTAAAGAAAATGTTATTGCTGATGCATTGTCTCGTCGTTATACTATGCTTTCACAACTTGACTTTAAAATATTTGGTTTGGAGACCATCAAAGATCAATATGTGCATGATCCTGAATTTAAAGATGTATTGCAGAATTGTAAAGAAGGGAGAACATGGAACAAGTTCGTCGTTAACGATGGATTTGTGTTTCGTGCTAACAAGCTATGCATTCCAGCTAGCTCTGTTCGTCTTTTGTTGTTGCAGGAGGTGCATGGAGGAGGATTAATGGGACACTTTGGCGTAAAGAAGACGGAGGATGTACTTGCTACACATTTCTTTTGGCCAAAAATGAGACGGGATGTTGAGCGCTTTGTTGCTCGCTGCACTACATGTCAAAAAGCTAAGTCACGACTCAATCCTCATGGTTTATATATGACTTTGCCTGTACCTAGTGTTCCATGGGAGGATATATCTATGGACTTTGTTTTCGGTTTACCTCAAACAAAGAAGGGGAGGGATAGCATATTTGTTGTCGTGGATAGGTTCTCGAAAATGGCACATTTTATACCATGTCATAAAAGCGATGATGCTGCTAATGTTGCTGATTTGTTTTTTCGTGAAATTATTCGCTTGCATGGTGTGCCAAATACTATTGTTTCAGATCGTGATACCAAATTTCTTAGCCACTTTTGGAGATGTTTATGGGCTAAGTTGGGGACTAAACTGCTTTTTAGTACTACTTGTCACCCCCAAACTGATGGACAAACTGAAGTAGTCAATAGAACTTTGTCTACTATGCTTAGGGCTGTTTTGAAGAATAACAAGAAAATGTGGGAAGAATGCTTGCCTCATATTGAATTTGCTTATAATCGTTTGTTGCATTCTACTACTAAGATGTGCCCTTTTGAAATTGTATATGGTTTCCTACCTCGTGCACCTATTGATTTGTTGCCTCTTCCATCTTCGGAGAAGGTTAATTTTGATGCTAAACAACATGCTGAATTGATCTTAAAAATGCATGAGTTAACTAAGGAGAACATTGAGCGTATGAATGCTAAATATAAACTTGCTGAAGATAAGGGTAGAAAACATGTTGTGTTTGCACCTCGAGATCTTGTTTGGTTACATTTGCGTAAGGATAGATTTCCTGATTTGCGCAAATCAAAGCTAATGCCACGTGCTGATGGTCATTTTAAGGTGTTAGAGAAAATAAATGATAATGCATATAAACTTGAGCTGCCTGCAGATTTTGGGGTTAGTCCCACTTTTAACATTGCAGATTTGAAGCCTTATTTGGGTGAGGAAGATGAGCTTCCGTCGAGGACGACTTCATTTCAAGAAGGGGAGGATGATGAGGACATCAATACCATTGTTACACCCACAGCCCCTGCTGCTATACATACTGGACCAATTACTAGAGCTCGCGCACGCCAATTAAATTATCAGGTACTTTCGTTTCTTGGTAATGATTCTAATGTTCATGAGAATATGATGCTGCCTAAATTGGATACATTTGTTTTGCTTACAAATGAAGGGCCTAGCTTGGACAAGAAAGAGGAACCTTGGAGCAAGTTCAAGCATGGAGATGATGGCATGCGCAAGGGCAACAAGAACGGAGTTACAAGTGATGATTTCAGGACTTTGAAGCCACCATAATGAGTGCAGGAAGCCTTGGACGAAATATACAAGATGCCACTTCATAAATTTCGTCCAGAGGCTATCATAGGTGTTGCGTCACCTTATTATTGGGCCAGGCCCATGTAATTTCGAAATACTTGAGTATAGGCTGTTTTTAGAGTCCGTATGTGTGGGGAAACAAGAGATAGGGTTGGTTTCGGACCCCTCCTTCAAGGGCCACGAAATCCCCCCCTCTTCCTCCATATATACAGCCCTTAGGGCACCGTTTAGACTTTGGGTTTTGTTTAGATTAAAAGTTCGCCATAGCTGCAACTTCGCGTACTTCGTTTGTGTTCAATGACCAGACCAAGACGTCACAGAACCCCACCTTCATTAATAAAGCTTTCCTCTTATATTCGCAATATCCAGATTGCAATCTCAGTTTCTTGCTTGTTCTTCATTTGCTCGCAGGAAACAGACCCTCGTGGTCAGGTTGATCGTGCTCCGGCGTGGTCAATAACCCCTTGGAAGTTGGTATAGCGATTGCTAAGGCGCGACGTCTCGCACGTTCGTAGTCGGATCGTCAAGGTCGACTCCCACAGAAAACGATAGCCACCATCTCATCGAAACATCGGGACACCTTCGCCTCTATCAAGAGGAGAATCTCAGGTGGATGATTCTGGTTCGTGTACACATGGACAAGGACTTCAGCAATTACTGGTTCTTCCACCAAATGAGGGCAGCGTGGGATCTAGCAAGAAAAGTCAAGATCAAGACCCTGGTGGAGAACCTTTTCATCATGCAATTTGACTGTTTGGGTGATTGGGAGAAAGTTACCCAGGGAGGCCCGTGGCACTTTAGGGGCAATCCCCGTGATCATCGCTATATATAACGGCTACTAAGCCAACGTCCATCGAGCTCTTCAAATTTGACATCTGGGCACGTATAATTGATCTCCCCATTGCTTACCATGGGAAGGTTAAAGCTCTAGCTTAAAGACTTGGTGAGTTTGTGGATCCCGAGCCACTACTAGGGAAAAACCTTATACACAGAATCTTAGCAGTAGCGCTGGATAAAATGTGGCGCTACTGCTAATTAGTAGTAGCGCGTGTCAGTAAAAGGCGCTACTGCTATCCTGGTATCAGTAGCGCGTTTTAGCAAAACCCGCTGCTGCTAAGTTTGAACTGGGCGCATATGGCTAGCCCCACTTAGCAGCAGCGCGTATCCATATTCAGCACTACTGCTATGCTCCGTAGTAGTAGCGCTTTTCTTCAACACGCGCTACTACTAACCCTACCTTATCGTCCCCGCGCGGCTGACGACCCCGTCACTCTCCCTCTCACTCACTCTCCCCCGCAACCTGTCGTCCGCTGCCGCCGCCGTTCCCCGACGACCGTCGTCGCCCGCCGCCGCCGTTCCTCCTCCACTGAGGTAGTCCCTCCTCCCTCCTTCTCCCTCCTTCCCTCCCTCCTCCTCCCATCGCGCCCTCCTCCCTCCTCCTCCGGCCGCCCCCTCCTCCCTCCCTCCGATCCCCACCGCCCTCCCCTCCCCCTGTCCTCCTCTCTCCTCCCTCCTCCTCCTCCCTCCTCCCTCCTCCTCCTCCCTCCATCTCTACTAAACCCTAAACTCTTTTTTACTGTTCTTGTATAATGTAATTTTTTTACTGTTTTTAGTAAGTGTTTAATAGAATTAGTAAGAAAATTAATAGAACTAGTTGAACTAGTTTATTTTTAGTAAGAATTAGTTTATGTTTATTTATAGTAAGTGCTTAGTTGAACTAGTTGAATTAATAGAACTAGTTTATTTTTAGTAAGAAAATTTAGGTATATGAGATTAGATGATCTAATTTAAATTTTACTATAGAACTAGTTTATTTTTAGTAAGAAAATTAATAGAACTAGTTTATTTTTAGGTGTATTTAACAGAATTCTAGGTTGATTCGTTTTGAAGTGGACAAGTCATATTTTGAACATGTCACATTTGTTGTTATTTTTTTAGTTAAAGCAATTATTCCCGCATCGACGTCGACGATGCCTATCCTGCATCCTCGTCGTCGACTCGGTGGAGGACACCTGCTTGATCAGAGGGGCCATGTCCGGGACTGGGCTCCACTGGGCTGGTACTGGGAGGTGCTACCTTCCGGGGGGCGCAGCTTGGTGAGGAGCCAGCCCGTCGTTGACCCGAACCTTCTTTGGTGGCGGTCGCGTGGGCCAGTGATGGTGCGGAGGCTTGAGGACCCCGTGGAGGTGGTACGTCACTGTGTCAGCGAGGAGGACGAGCACGTCCGTCGCTACATGGTTGCGTTGGAGGGCAGGTTCTCCAATACCTAGCAGGTTCTTCAGGGATCTCACTGGAGCTATGATCCTGTTATGGTTCCTTCTCTTTGGGTGTCCACCGCCCGCGCCGATACCCGTCGTTCGCTAGGGTTTTAGTTGTATTAGTGATGTTATATGTATGATACTATTCGAGATGTATTCGTGATAATATTCGACGATGTACGGACGCAAGAGATGATTTAGTTTTGCTTATTGAATGCTCAAATTGGAGAACTACTCCTATTTTGAATGCTCAAATTGGAGAGCACTATGCAAGGAGTATGCATTTGATTAGTTGATAGCTTATAGGGTTTTTGTTTTTGCAGAAATCAAGGAGCCCCTCCATCATCCTCGCCGTCGTCCCCGTCACCGACCCCCTCCGACCTCGAGGTGAGATCAGCCAAGTCTCCATGTCAATATGAGTCCTATAAGATATTTTGAAATGTTTTTGTTCATATTTTCAACCATTGAAATGCAATGACCATCAAGTTTGAATGCTCATATGATGTAGATATAAACATGTATATCTTGTGTTGCTCAAATAGGATATGTGCTTGCCCAAGTGGCCGGCCATGTTTGCAGGTAACACCTTCGAATGGCCTATGTTTTGCCGGAGTGTTGATTAATTTCCGTTCCGACAAATTTCAGGTGCTCGATATGTCCTTTTTTAGCAAAGGACATGCCGGATTTTTCCGTGAATTTTGGCATGACTTGTGCTAGAATATGTAGGAAATATCGAGAGGCCTGGATTTTCTAGAAAGATAATTAAACGACATTTCAGGTTGACTTTAAGTCTGTCGAGGCTCCATACATGACAGTCAACAAATGAGTGAGGGAGAAAGTCTGCACCATATATGAGAGAAGAAGAATCCCGACTGTTGTCGTGGGGGTCGTTTTTCCTTCTTCTCCTTGTGCTAGACCTTTGTTATGCACTAGGGGAAGGAGGAATAACGACCATCACCGACGGTCGAAAAATCAGTGAGGGAGTGTGTCCACCATATATGAGAGAGGATGAAGAATCCCGACTGTTGTCGTGGGGGTCGCTTCTCCTTCGTTCCCCTGTGCTAGACATTTTAGTGTAATGCACTTGGGAACAAAAGAAGGAGCGACCATCACCAACGGTCGAATGTATACACCACGTGAGCTAAGAGTTTTCAAGAAAAGACACGACAGACCGATAGTCAACCCGTGATGCATAATAATGATCTAGTTTAGTTTTTGTAGTACATATATTCAATTGTACAAGTTTAATCTTTGAATTATGAACATAGGAAATGTCGTCGATGTCGTCATCGGACGACGAAAGTCTCCCAGCGGAGTGCGACTGGTGCGGCGACGATCGGGGTCTGTGCGACAGGCCTCACCTGGTTGAAGGTCGGCGCTTCAGCATTAAGCTCCGGGAGACCTTCGATGTTGAAACGGTACGCAACGACAACAAGTATTTTTTTCATAATTAAGCATGACTTCTGCTACTTCAATGTGTAATTTTCGTCTTTTACAATTCGACTAGCTTATCCCATGCCATGCAAGACGCTATGTCTTGGAGAGGATGGATTTTGAAGATCATGAAAGTATGGAAACAAAGATAATTCACCTAAGGACCCATCATGGTATGGATTTAGATGTAAATCTATACAATTCTGAGAGTGTAACCCATTTTGATTGCCTGAATTGGGAAGCACTTTGCAAGATGTATGATTTTCATGAGGGTATGCTGGTCACCATGGATCTTGGCGATCCTGACATCGCCCAAGACAATATAGACATTTGGGTCCTTGTTGATACGCTTCCAATTCTACCGCTATGTGAGTTTCTCAAACATAGTTATTAAGTAATTTATATTGTTTATTTCAAAATAGTTGACAGCTTATTTTCATTCTTCAAAGAATGTGCGGAGGATGGTAGACAGAACCTACTACACCGATGGCTCAGAATTAACTTATCAGGAGAAAAATCATCTGATCTCATTTATTACTGATCTTGAAAATTACAATATCTATTATCAAACTCCTCCACATTATGGTCAATACGTGCCACTAGTGCACGTGTTGAACTACAGTAACATCCATGGAGATGTCATGGTAAGATTTTTTACTATTACGACATCCGTGCATCTTTTGCATAAATTCTTCTAAAACTCAACTACATTGCTAACTACGAAGTTATTACTATGTTTTTCAACAGAAAATCCCGAATGATTGTGTGCCTCATCTGATGTTTCCGAAAGGTCACCTTGATGTTATGAACTTACGGCCAGGTCATCCTACGCATCACTGCTGTTCATACCGGATTTCTAAAACCGATGAAGACATGACAATCAAAGATTGGAAAAAATGTATGGTCAATCGTAGGGAGCTACTTGGAAGCAACATTATGTGAAGCGCAAGAATTGGAGACAGGATAATCTGCATTATCCATAATGGAGAGTCAGGGCCTATCTTGTTTTATGCTATTTTACCTAAGAGAAGGTAGTAGGTCCTATGAGAGAGGAGTAGGTCCTAGGTACAATGTGTTATTATGTGCTACAATGTGTTAGAGTTGATGATGATGATCATGACGAGTTGTTATATGACAATGAGGAGTTGTTATATGACAATGAGGCAATGAGGAGTTGTTATATGACAATGATGATCATGAGGAGTTGTTATATGACAATGATGTATTATGATGATAAGTTGTTAATGATATGATGATGATGGTGATGATTTATTATATTATTGGGTGAAAGAACCGTGTGGATTAGTTTCAAGTGATCCATCCACTTGAAACTAATCAACGGTTCTTTCACCCAGTGATGTAATAACTCATTATGATGTAAAAACAATCTCTAAATTGCTACTGTATGAAAACTTGTATAATGGTGTATGAATACGACATAAAATGAAAAAGAAATAGAATACGTAATAATAGTAGTAGCGCGGGCACACAGACGCGCTGCTAGTATTTACCAGCAGCGCTTTCCCCAGAACGCGCTACTACTAAGTACGTATAGCAGTAGCGTGTGTAAGCCCGCGCTACTGCTAACCTTTAGCTGTAGCGCCGTATCAATAGCGCGGCACCCCGCGCTACTGATAGGCAAAAAAACCCGCGCTACTGCTAGGCTTTTCCCTAGTAGTGAGCCCTCATCCTTCGACTTTGAGGGAAATTTTTACAGGGTCAGAGTGCGCCTAGATGTGCACAACCTGCTGAAGAAAGCGACGTCTATAGTTCGGGCGGGTGAGCGTGAGATCTTTGCGGTGAAATACGAGTGTCTTTCAGACTGGTGTCAGGTATGTGGTATGATGGTACATGAATTCAAGGAACATGGAGATGGGGTGCACCCTCCCTCAGCACTAGTTTACAAAAATCTGAGAGCACCTGCAGCTACAGCTTGGGCCACGAGGAGACGCAATAACACACAGAAATCCAAGGACCAGCAGAGAGCAGGGAGCGGGAAGGCAGATGAGGTTGATGCTCATGAGGACGAGGACACTGGTATGGATGTTACTGACCCTAGCCGCAAGCGTTCTTCGGATGAGATCGTGGGACACTCAAGCCCGACGACCGTAACAGGCCTTGAGTTGGTCCCGGTGGACAAGAGCAAAGGTGGGATGGCGGTCCCTCCTAGCCCTCCACCCAAGCAGGACCCGAAGAGGTCCAGGATAGTGACGGGGCCCAAGAAGAATGGCAATGGAGGTGTGAAGAAGGCCCCTTGTGGCTTTAAAAACAATGATGCAAGATTGGCGGCCTCCCCGGCGGAGGACCGCTGGGCACAATGAATATTTTGTGCTGGAATCGTCGAGGGATCGGCAACGCCCCGACAATTCAAGAGCTACGCGAACTCGCGAAAAAGTTTGCCCCTAGAGTACTATGTATTGTTGAAACTCATATCAGTAGAGATAGAGCAGAAAGTTTAGCAATTACTCAGGTTTTGATAATTCTTTTGTTGTTGACTCCTCTGGTAGGACTGGAGGTTTGGCTATCTTTTGGAACAATGAAATAAAAGTTGAGAATTTGGGTTATTCGAAGTACCATATAGATGTTAAGGTGAGCGATCTTGGGGGGGGGGGTGGGGAATCCTTAGAGACTCTCATGTTTCTATGGGAAGGCGCAGACACACATGCGCAATCATACTTGGGATACGATGAAAAATTTGTCAACCCTCCATGATATCCCTTGGTTATGCATTGGAGACTTTAATGAGGTACTGAGGCATGATGAACATGATGGAATTGGAACCAGAAGTCAGTCACAAATTCAAGGCTTCAGAGATGCAGTTGATGTGTGCGGGTTGATTGATCTTGGCTTCAAAGGAAATAGGTGGACATATGAGAAAAAAGTTACAGGTGGGACATACACACGCGTGCGGCTGGACAGGGCTCTTGGCTCGGTTAGCTGGTGTGATCCATTTCCTAATGCGGGAGTCCATCACCTCACGGCGGCCACTTCAGACCACACACCAATCCTGTTGTAATTGGCACCAGCTAGTCCAGGGAAGACGGAGAAAATATTCAGGTATGAAGGGATGTGGGACACACATTCAGAGCTAAAGCCCACCCTTCGTTCTGCATGGGAGTCGAACAGCCATAACTTGACGGTCAGCGATGTCCGCGCGAAGCTGGCTGCCCTGGCGAACAATCTGGGCGACTGGTCAAAAGCTACTTTTGGGAGCGTCCGTGGGGAGATTAAGAGTTTGAAAAAAGAACTCGAGTGGATGCGAAGTGATGTGCTGAGAACTGGACCGTCTAGTGCAGAGATTAAAGTGAACAACCGCCTGATTGAGTTATACATGCGCGAGGAACTGATGTGGCGACAGCGCTCCAGAGTGGAATGGCTTTCTGCTGGTGACCGTAACACGCATTATTTCCATTTGCGGGCGTCCATGAGGAGTAGGAAAAACCTGATCAAGGCCTTACAGAAGCCAGACGGCCAGTTTATAGATGATCTCACCGAGATGCAACAGCTTGCTTTAGATTTCTACAAAAACCTGTACACATCTGAAGGGGTGCAAGGGGTAGCCGAGGTGCTACAACATGTCCCAGCTAAGGTTACCCCGGCTATGAATGGTATTCTGCTGGCTCCTTACGATGAAAAGGAGGTAAAAAAGGCACTTTTCAGATGTTCCCTACAAAGGCACCGGGGCCCGATGGGTTCCCTGCACATTTCTTTCAGAGGCACAGGTATATCTGTGGTGAGAATGTGACCAAGGCGGTATTGAGCATTGTTCGTGGTGAGGAGAGCCCGGAGTTTTTGAATGACACCATGCTAGTGCTGATCCCGAAGGTACCTAATCCTACATTACTGTCACAATTCCGCCCTATTAGCTTATGTAATGTCTTTTATAAGATTGCCTCCAAGGTGCTGGCAAACCATCTCAAGGTGATTCTGCCTGTCATCATATCTGCGGAACAATCTTCTTTTGTTCCTGGCAGACTCATCTCGGACAACATCATATCTGCATATGAGTGCCTTCATTTTATGAAAAGGAATAGATCAAAGAATAACACTTTATGTGCACTGAAGCTGGATATGATGAAGGCGTATGACAGAGTTGAATGGACTTATCTCAGGTCCATCATGGAGAAGCTGGGTTTTGCTACACCATGTATAACTATTATCATGAACATGGTGAGCTCAGTATCTTTCTCAGTTATGTTTAATGGAGTAAAATCAGAGGAGTTCAAACCCACACGAGGTATTCGACGGAGAGATCCTATCTCTCCATACCTCTTCTTGTTGGCAGCAGAGGGCCTTTCGTGCCTATTACATTCCTAGAATCAGTCATCCCAGCTCGGCGGCGTTAAGGTGGCCCCATCGGCTCCGCCGGTGAACCACCTTTTATTCGCGGATGAAAGCCTGTTGTTCTTCAGGGCAAGTATAAATGGAGCAGAAGCGGTGTCAAACCTATTGGATACATACTGTTTGCCATCAAGCCAGAGAGTTACTAGAGAGAAGTCCTCTATCTTCTTTAGCAAAGGAACCCCGGAGATAGTACGTGATGCTGTCAAGGGTTTCTTGCATGTCCTTAATGAATCCTTGAGTGAGAAGTACATGGGAATGCCAACTGATGTGGGGCACTCAAAGAAGGGCACGTTTAAATATTTAAGCGATCGTATTTGGGATAAGGTTAAAGGCTGGATGAGCAAGTGCTTATCCGCAGGAGGCAAGGAAGTGCTCATTAAATTAGTCGCCCAGGCAATTCCGGTTTTTTCTATGGCATGTTTTAAACTGCCAACAGGACTATGTGATCATATCAAGACCATCATCAGAAAGTTTTGGTGGGGCTGTAGGCAGGGGGAACGGAAACCATCTTGGGTCTCATGGGATGTCATGACTCGTCCTAAATTCTTAGGAGGGCTCGGTTTCAGAGACCTCAAGCTATTCAATTTGGCGCTATTGGCAAGGCAAGTGTGGAGGATCTTGCAGGAGCCGATGTCTTTGAGCGATAGGATTCTTAAAGCCTCATACTTTCCAGACATATCACTCCTTGATGCCGAGCTAGGGTCGCTCCCTTCAGAAATTTGGCGGGCAATTATCGAGGGACGAGATGTCCTCAAGCAAGGATTAACACGGCGTATCGGTAATGGTCAGATGACAGACATTTGGGCTGACAACTGGATACCGAAAGAGACTACTCCGAGGCCTATAACCTCACTTGTCATAGATCCTCCAAAGAGGGTCTCGGAGTTACTTATACCATCGGCTGCTGAATGGAATGTGGGCTTGGTTCGCTCGGTATTCCTCCGTTTTGATGCTGATGCAATTATGAATATACCAGTGTGCACACGAAACACGGAAGACTTTTGGGCCTGGTACCCGGACAGTAAAGGAAGGTTCTCTGTTAGCTCCGCGTACAAGTTTCTGGTGAAAACCAAATTGCAAAGGGAAGAGTGGCTCGAGGGCAGAGCCGGGTCTTCAAGCAATGACAGAGAGGAAAAAGCATGGACATGACTATGGAAACTCTCGGTCCCTTCAAAACTCAGGGTATTCCTGTGGAGATTGGCATGTCATTCTTCGCCTATGACCGACGTGGTGCATAATCGTAATATGTCGAACCAATCCACCTGCCCTCTATGCGGCATGGCCGACTCATGGAGACATGCCATTTTGTCTTGCACCATGTCCAGATGTATCTGGGCCCTATCTGATGAGCTCCTTGTAGCAAAGATTGCAGAAAATATGGAACCAAGTGCAAAGAGCTGGATGTTTGATCTGTACGAAAATTTATATCATGCAAGTTTCACACGGATGGCTGCGACCCTATGGGCGGTCTGGTACACAAGACGTAAAGCAATCTATGAGGCAATTTTCCAAAGCCCACAACAGACCATCTTGTTTGTTAACAGGTTTATTAGGGAACTGGAACGGCTAGCTGGGGATACAGCAAGGCCGGTCGCTTCTGCGGCACCAGTGGCACAACCCAAGCTCTGGCTACCCCCAATGGAAGGTCTAGTGAAGTTAGATGTTGATGGTGCAGTTGCAAGGCACAGACATGGAGGTGCTGTTGCAGCACTATGTCGGGACTCCAATGGCAATTATCTAGGATCTTCGGCGGTGGTCTTCTATGGGATCAACGACCCCTTGATACTGGAAACGTATGCGTGCAGGGAAGCTTTAGCCCTTGCAGATGACCTCTCCATCCATAGTTTTGTGGTCGCCTCTGACTATCGGGGGCTGGTGAATGATATAAACAACGGGACAGGAGGTCCCCATGCATCGATCATACATGAAATCATAGAACGCAGCACTAGTTTTACTGCCTGCTCATTTATTCGTGAGCGTCGAAACTTTAATTTTGAGGCTTATAATCTCGCCAAGTTTGCTTGTAACTTAGGTCCTTGTAACTTAGGTCCCGGGTGACATGTTTGGTTGGGAAACTCACATGACCCAAACCGTGTACCTATGAACATTGTTTTGAATCAATAAAGAGGCGAGATTTCTCAAAAAAATACTAATGTATGCGTTTTCCTTTCCTGATTTTACCAGGTTTTATTATTATCTATTTTAATTTTAGTTTTCTGAAAAATAATTCTTTAATATTTCTTGAATTTGGGGAACATATTTTAAAGTCGTGAACATTTTTATAAATTAAGGGAAATTTTTAATTTCGTGGATACTTTTAAAACCCAGGAAAAAAAATTCAAAATCCAAGAGTATTTTTCGGATTCATCAAAATTTTCTAAAAGTCAGGAAACAAATCTAAATTTGTGAACACTTTTCTTTTTATGAATATTTTGGAATTTTTTATATTTCATGAACATTTTTTAAATTCATAATTGTTTTCGAATTCATGAACATTTTAATTTTATGACCATTTCTTGGAAATTGTGTATATATTTTTAATTCGTGATTTTTTTTTCAAATTCCTAGAATTCTAATAAAAAATATAAATATTTTTTGAATTTGTATTTTAAGAAATTTGAAACACTTGAAATGCATGCAAGAACGTAGCGATCAGCAACAGACGAATAAAACAAAGAAAAATCAAGCAGAGTATGGGCCGGCCCACCTAGAGCTCCAAGAGGGGAAGAATTTACACGTAACACGTTTGCCCTATATCCAACGCATAGCGCTTGGAACAGGAGCACTCATGTTTGGGTCGATAACCATGTTTTTTAAGGCTCACCAAAAAAGATGTTTGGGACAACATTGGTGTTTGAGTGCTATGCATTGCTCCCTGCAAAAAAAAGGTCCGATTATTTAATACTCCCTCCATAAAAAATATAAGAGCGTTTAGATCACTAAAGTAGTGATCTAAATGTTGTTATATTTCTTTAAAGAGGAAGTATATTTAAAAAAATATTAAAATTTAAAAAATGTCACACAATTGAAAAATATTTGTGAGTTTGAAACCTGTTCACAATATATTAAAAGTTCATGAATTTGAAAAAAATGTGAACTCAAAAGTGTTCATGAATTCAATAAAATATGAATAGAAAATATGTTTGAGAATAAAATCACAAGTTTGAAAAATATTTTTACTATTTTCTAAAAATATTATGATTTTTAAAAAGAAAAGGAAAAATCAACAAATAGAAGTAAAAAACGGCCCAGAAAACTGGAGGGCAATACCAATGAAGAAGAGACTATATGGGTCGGCCCACCTACGAACTAGCGTAGGAATGGGGGGGGGGGGGGGGGGGGATGCCAACGGAGGCCGAGCTCCACGAAGCTCGGTATTTTGAAAAAAATCAAAAGTCATATTTCAGAGTTTCAAATAAATTAAAAAAAATCCATGGAAACTTATTAGATTTCCGCATGTTCGTGTGAAAAAATTATTTGAATTATTTGCATTTTGTAGTCTGTACAAAAAAGACAAAATTCCGGCCCAACAACAAAAAAAAGCGGCCCATTTTAGAAATACGTTTTTGTCTTTTTTCTTTACGCCACGTGTGAAAGTATATGGTTATGACTTTTTACACATACGCAATACACATATGTGAGAGTGTATACAAAAATTTTCAGTTTTTTTCACGCAGTGAAAAAACGTATTTTGAAAACGAGCTCCGTGGAGCTCGGCCTCCAAAAGCCCTCACTCAGGGGCGGAAAATGCCAACGGAGGCCGAGCTCCACGGAGCTCGGTATTTTGAAAAAATCAAGTCATATTTCAAAGTTTCAAATAAATTCAAAAAAAAACCATGGAGGGGGGGGGGGGGGGGGGGGGGGATGTGACTATTACAAACAACTCTATTTGGCATCTTAAACGCCACATAACATTTTCCCTACTAGACCTCATCTTATGCCTTTATTTTTCTTACTTCGAATTCTCTCTAAGTTATCTGAGTAGATTCTACTACCAGCACAAAATACCCTAAGTTATCTGAGTAGGGCGTTTCGGTGCCCAGGCTCATCTGCACCCGGTTAGAAACAAATTCATAAAAAATTCAAAACAAATTCAAAAAATTCCAATTTTTTTTGTGCGGTAGACAATTTGATGCGTGAGGCCCGCTCTAAATTTCAAGTCATTTGGACATCTGAGCAACTCTCAGCAAAAAAGACAAATCAGGCCAAAACAGTACATGAATAGTAAACATTTTTACAAACCCTCAATTTGTCTTTTTTGCTGAGAGTTCCTCAGATGGCCAAATGATTTGAAAATTGGAGCGGACCTGACGCATGAAATTTTCTACCTCATAAAAAACATTTGGAATTTTTTGCATTTTTCTAGTATTTGTTTTGATTTTTTTCGTCAGCGTGGGTGCATATGAGCTCGGGTGCAGAGATGGATTTTCGAAGTTATCTCTACTATTAAAGGGGAGTCAGCGGCCGTGATCATACGTCGTGGTTTTGGTTTGGTTCGTACGTTTGTTGGTTTTAGGTTATTTATGGATGGGGGGGTCACGTTAATTATGGACTAACCTATTAATTTAGTGCCCGGTGCCAGTTGTTCTTTTCTGCATGTTTTTTGGTTTTCCAGAAAATTCATATCTAGAGAGGTCAAAATACCCTACCGATTGATACAATTTTTTTCGGGGCACGAAGATTCTAGGAAGCATCGGAGGGCAACGAGAAGAGGCAAGGGGGGCCCACACGGCCACCTAGCGCGGTTAGGCCCTAGGGTGCTCCCCCTGGTCGTATGGGCCCCACACTTTACCACCTTTCGTCCATTCAACCGCAATAATAAATTTCTATAAATACATAAACCCTCTGATGTATTTTTATCTGAATTTTTTCATCTCCACAAGATTCTTCCAAAGAGATCTAACCTGGAGGCCTGTTACGAAGCTCTGACGGTTGGGGAATCCATTGTCGGAGGCTTCTTCATCAACCTTGTTACCTCCATGACCATGTGTGAGTAGTTCTCTTAGGACCTTAGAGTCCATAGCAGTAGTTAGATCTCTCTCTCTCTCTCTCTCTCTCTCTCTTTCAATAATATGTTTCGTGAGCTGCCTACAGCGATCTATATCCCAGTGACAGAATGGGGACAAGGCACGTATTGTATTGTTGCCAATAAGGATAAAACGACGGCGTCTCATCATACTGTTTGATGTTTGCTGTCTACATTATGTCATCATGCTTACTATAATGCTCTGTTTCTTGTAAACTTAATACTTTAGGATACATGCTGGATAGCGGTCTTGAGTGGGGCATTAGTAGTAGATGCAGGTGGATTAACAGTCTACTTATTATGGACTTAATGCCTGTATGAGATTATACCATGAATGATCATAGTCATAAATATAAATATTTCAGTTTAATCGCTACCCAACTGTAATTTGTTCACTTGAAAGCACAAGTGCTCTCTATGAAAGCACAAGTGCTCCCTGGGTGATTTTGGTAATTAATGTCAACATATCTCTTGTTGGACTAATATTTTCATCTAGTATATTTCAGATAGTTCAACGATGGCGTGGCCTGGACAAGAGGATGTGGAACCCCTTCAAAATGCTAAGGACAAATATTGGCAAAAGCTCAAGACTCTTCATTTCTATTTTAGTGATCCAAGATCACATTGAGTCCATAGGAAAAGCCAATACTATTAAAAGGGGATGAGGTGTTGCTTAATGGTCTACTTGCTCAAAATGCTTAGTGATATGCTCCAAAGCCCTCAACCACTTTCTCAATTCCATATATATGTCCTAAACCTAAAGTCAAACTCGGCCCCACCGATTTGATCTATCCGGCGCCACCGAGTTCTTTTGACATAGCCATAGCCAGAAACCCTAATCAATTCGGTCTCACCGATAGGTATTTCGGTCTCACCGAGATGGGATTGCAAACTCTCTGTTTCCCTTCGTAAAATTTCGGTCTCACCGAAATGAGCGATCGGTCCCACCGAGTTCGCAATGCAAACTCTCTGTTTACCTTTCGTAACATTTCGGTATGACCGAAAGGAGCGATCGGTCCCACCGAGTTTGCCTGACCAACTCTCTGTTTGCTCATTGCTGAAATCGGTCTCACCGAGTTCATGCAATCGGTCACACTGAGATGAGGTTTTGCCCTAACCCTAGCGCATCGGTCCCACCGAGTTGATCATGTCGGTCCCACCGAAAATCCTAACGTTCACATTTTGAACTGGATTGGTCTCACCGAGTTCTTCTATTCGGTCTGACCGAGTTGGGTCAAATGTGTGTAACGGTTAGATTTTGTGTGGAGGCTATATATACCCCTCCACCCCCTTTTCTATTAAAGAGAGAGCCATCAGAACATGCCTACACTTCCACTACTCATTTTCTGAAAGAGAACCACCTACTCATGTGTTGAGACCAAGACATTCCAATCCAACCACAAGAATCTTGATCTCTAGCCTTCCCCAAGTTGCTTTCCACTCAAATCATGTTTCCACCATAGCCAAATCTGTGAGAGAGAGTTGAGTGTTGGGGAGACTATCATTTGAAGCACAAGAGCAAGGAGTTCATCATCAACACACCATTTATTACCTTTTGGAGAGTGGTGTCTCCTAGATTGGTTAGGTGTCACTTGGGAGCCTCCGACAAGATTGTGGAGTTGAACCAGTTTGTAAGGGCAAGGAGATCGCCTACTTCGTGAAGATCTACCCGAGTGAGGCAAGTCCTTCGTGGGCGATGGCCATAGTGGGATAGACAAGGTTGCTTCTTCGTGGACCCTTCGTGGGTGGAGCCCTCTGTGGACTCGCGCAACCGTCACCCTTCGTGGGTTGAAGTCTCCATCAACGTGGATGTACGATAGCACCACCTATCGGAACCACGCCAAAAATCTCCGTGTCTCCAATTGCGTTTGCACACTCCAATCCCATCTCTTTACTTGCTTGCAAATTGCATGCTTTACTTTCCGCTGCTCATATACTCTTATCATGCTTGCTTCAAATGTATTGTGAATGCTTAAACTTGTGCTAAAACTCTACCTCAACTTGAAGAACTTAAAATCTGCTACGTTTGCTAGTTGAGTGTCTAATCACCCCCCCTCTAGACACCTCTTCTCGATCCTTTCATCACCACACCACTTGCTTTTTCAAAAGAGTCTGTTATCCATTACTGAAATCTTCATCAGAATTGCTACTTTTACTTTACCGTTTTACTTTGCTACCAACTATCTGTATCACTTGCATTTTAATCTTGTAACTAGCAAGACAAGGGGCTTGACAAACCTCTTGCTATGTTGGGGACAAGCGTGTTTTGTGCTTTGTGTGCAGGTACCGCTCATTTTGTTTGCTAGGTGCTCCTATTGGTTTGATTAAGAAATACTTACTACTACACTACTAGGAAAAACCTTATACACAGAAGCTTACCAGTAGCGTCGGTCAAAAAAACGCGCTACTCCTTTTTACCGGTAGCACCTGGTCACAAAACACGCTACAGCTAAGGTTATAGCAGTAGCGCGTCTGCAGGAAGAAGCGCTACTACTACAATTCCCACACTGTTCTCAGCAGGCTAGGAATAGTAGTAGCAAGCTTAGGTAAAACGCGCTGCTGCTAAGTTAGTTGTAGCAGCGCGTTTTTATGGAAAAGCGCTACTGCTAATGAAAATAAAATGAAATGAAAAACATATAGAAAAGTAAATGAAAATGAAAGAAATATAAAAAGGGGAAAGGAAAAAAGAAAATGTGAAGGAAAATAAAAAAAGAAAAATAAAGGAGAACGGAATAGCAGTAGCGAGCTTTCAGAACAAGCGCTATAGCTAATGTAGCAGTAGCACGTTCCTTGTACCCCGCTATAGATAATTTCCTTAAATTAAGGAGAAAGGAAAAAAGAAAAGTAAATAAGAAAAGAAAAAGGAAAAGGAAAAAAGAAAAGAAAAAGGGAAATAAATAGCTACTGCCTATAGCAGTAGCGCGTTTTGGCAGCCAGCGCTATAGCTAAGTTAGCTATAGCGCTTTTCTGGGCCAGCGCTACTGCTATTTTTGACTTAACCCCCCGAGTGGTTTTTCTTCCCCCCAGCCACTTCCCACAAATCCCCCCTCTGCTGTCGCCGCTGTCGTCGCCCTACATCACCGTCGGCTGCTGCGCGCCCTCCCGTCGCCCTCAGCATGCCGTCTGCTACCCTCGATGGCCGTCTGGTGCCCGCTCTCCGCCGCGCGCCCGAGCCCTGACCCCGACCTCGCCGCCGCGTGCCCCTCCCTCGGCAGCTCTGCCTCCTCCTACTCCCGCACTCTGACGGCGCCCGAGGAGAGCACGCCTACACCTCCTCCTCCTCCTCCCCTACCTCTGCCTAGCTAGGGTTCCTAGGGTTCATAAAATTTTAGGGTTCATCAAATTAGCTAGGGTTCATCTAATTAGTTAGGGTTCATCAAATTAGCTAGTAATTGTCGATGCTTGATACGTCTCCAACGTATCTATAATTTATGAAGTATTCATGCTGCTATATTATCATTCTTGAATGTTTTACAATCATTTAATAGCAACTTTATATCATTTTTTGGGACTAACTTATTGAAATAGTGCCCAGTGCCAGTTGCTGTTTTTTTCTTGTTTTTTACATCGCAGAAAATCAATACCAAACGGAGTTCAAACGCAGCGAAACTTTTTGTGGATTTTTTATGGACCAGAAGACATCCAATGGGCCAGAGCAGCACTTGGGGGGTGCCCCGAGGGGGGCACAACCCACCAGGGCGTGCCTGGGCCCCCAGGCGCGCCCCGGTGGGTTGTGCCCACCTCGGTGGCCTCCCGCACCGCCTCTTCGCCCTATAAATTGCCAAATATTCCAAAAACCCTTGCGGAGACCCTAGATCAGAAGTTCCGCCGCCGCAAGCCTCTGTAGCTACGAGAAACCAATCTAGACCCCGTTCCGGCACCCTGCCGGAGGGGGGAATCATCACCGGTGGCCATCTTCATCATCCCGGCGGCCACCATGATGAGGATGGAGTAGTCCACCCTCGGGGCTGAGGGTTTGTACCAGTAGCTATGTGTTTAATCTCTCTCTCTCTCTCGTGTTCTTGAGATGTCACGATCTTGATGTATCACGGGCTTTGTTAATATAGTCGGATCATATGGTGTTTTCCCCTCTCTATCTTGTTGTGATGAATTGAGTTTTCCCTTTGAGATTTCGTTTTATCGGATCGAATACTTTTATGAATTTGAGAGCACTTGATATATGTCTTGCATACGAATACCCGTGGTGACAATGGGGTATTATATTGATTCACTTGATATATGTTTTGGCACTTAACTCGCGGATTCCCGAGGTGACATTTGGGTAATCTATGCATAGGGGTTGATGCACATTCTTATCTTTGTTTCTCCGGTAGAAATCTTGGGGCACTATTTGAGTTTCTTTGTGTTGGATTGAGCATTACGAATCTGAATTTGCTTTGGCATTATTTTAGTACGAACTCTTGCATAGATCGATCAGAAAGAATAGCTTCGAGGTGGTTTCGTACCCTACAAATAATTTCTTCTTATGTTCTCCGCTAGATAGGAACTTTGGAGTGATTCTTCATCGCACTTTGAGGGATGGTTATATGATCCAATTATATTAGCATTTTTGAGAGATTGCACTAGCGAAATTACGGACCCTAGGCCTTGTTTTCAAGCATTGCAATACCGTTTGTGCTCCGTTTTATCACTTGCTACCTTGCTGTTTTTATTTATTCAGATTATAAAAATATATTTCTACCATCCGTATCACACTTTTATCACCATCTCTTCGCCGAACTAGTGCACCTATACAATTTGCCATTGTATTGGGTGTGTTGGGGACACAAGAGACATTTTATTATTTGGTTGCAGGGTTGTTTGAGAGAGACCATCTTCATCCTACACCTCCCACGGATTGATAAACCTTAGGTCATCCACTTGAGGGAAATTTGCTACTGTCCTACAAAACTCTGCGCTTGGAGGCCCAACACGAGTCTACAAGAACAAGTTGTGTAGTAGACATTAATGCTTAAGTATTTATATAGTTGTTGTGCACCCAATGTAGTTAAGTAAATATAATTTTTAGGACAAATTTGTATATGTTTAAGTAGTTAACTAAATATTATTTTTAGGACAAATTTGTATATGCTTAAGTAGTTAACTAAATATATTGTAGTGTTGTATTGTTGCTTAAGTACTTGTATAGTTGTTCTGCACCCAATGTATGCTTAAGTAGTTGTATAATTCCTAGGGTTCATCAATGGGTGCTTAAGTAGTTGTAGATGCTTAAGTAGCTTGCTAGGGTTCATCTAATTAGTTAGTACTTGTAGATCCTTAAGTACTAGGGTAGTAGGGTTTAACTAGATGTTAATTAGGGCAGTAGTGTTTAATTTAGAGAAAAAATTCAATATAAAAATATAAATTTCTATTAGTGATGCAAGTCCAGTAGGTTCTTAATTTGTACTGATTTTTTATTATGACAGAAATTTAGGACATAATTTGAATTGAGTTCTAGGGTTCATCATTTGAAATTTAGGACAGAAATTGAGTTCTAGGGTTCATAATTTATATTAGGACATAATTTTCATTAGGACAACAATTTAGGACGGAAATATGTAAAAGTTCTAGGTTTCTAGGGTTTATCCATCTATATTTGGTTTTTGAATTGAGTTTGAGAGAGCATGAGATTTGTGTAGATTTTCTTGAAGTGTCAAACACTAGGAGATGCAAATTTGAAGTGGTCATGTTATATGCAAATTCCTCAATAGTGTTTGCTCATGTATATCTACTATTGTAGTTGCTCATGTACAGGTTCTTAAGTGGTCCTATTATATGCAACATTGAAGTGATTCGATTGTGCCCAAGTGGCCTTTTGTTGTTTGCAGGGAATGAAAGTGGCCTATGTTTTGCCAGAATGTTGATTCATTTCCGTTTCGGTAAATTTCAGGCGCTCGATTTGTCCACTTTGTAGAAAAGGTCATGCCGAAATTTTCCGTGCATTTCGGCATGACTTGTGCTACAAACTAGGACATATCGAGTGCCCGGGATTTGCCGCAACGGGAATGAATCAAAATTCCTACAAAACATAGGCCTTTTTTATCTCATTATTCATTTTATTACGTCTAGAATTAATCGACTAGATTTAATCAGAGGAAACATGGCTAGCAACGATGAAGGACAGGGTTCTGGTGATTGCAACATCTACAAGGCGGCAGACGCCTATTTGACCTTCTCGACGAGCAACGGTTGTTGCAGGGCCCACCTGTCACATCCGAGACTGAGACCGACATCGAGACCGGCACCGAGACTAGCGCTGAGACCGGCACCGGCGCCGAGACCGGCACCAAGACTGGCGAAGCCGGTATAGAACCGAAACCGAAGAGGATACGGCGCCCAAACCAGCTCAACACTACTAGACTGGTGGTCACGGAGGTGGACTACGGCAATTTTGAGCCAAAAGAGCCTGCGGAAGCGCGTGCGTGCTACGGCAATCAAATAGGCCGCGTCTTACGGGCAACCGCCACCATCAACAATGAGAAATTAAAGAAGATACCAAATATGGAGCACTCCCTCCTAAGGAAGCTGCACCAAGTATTCTTGTTTCCGGGCCGGGATGAAATCAAATATACTCGACCGTGGCAAGACACGGCAATGAAGAAGATAAACAAACGCGCCATGGGTAAGTTTAGCGGCGCGTTGTCCGCCTGGAAAGTAAGGGTGAAATATCGGATCATCGTCAAAGAGGAACCCTACTCCGAGATTGTAAAGGATAATCCGACAATTACGGAAGAACAGTTTGAAATATTCAAGAAGGCTTGCGTTACCGAAGCTGCCAAAGAAAAGTCGGAGTACATGAAGGGGCTTCAAGAGAGGAACATGGGGTGCCACCACCTCGGAAGCCGTGGTTACGCGGGGAAGAGGCCCATATGGGCCAAGGAGGACGCAGAACGCGAAAGTCTGGAGATCCCAGACCCCTTGGCGGAGTTCACCGTCCCACGGGAGCGTGACGTCATCAGGGCCCGGTACCGTTGGAACCGACTCAACAAGGTTTTCGATACAGATGCGGTCACGAAGGAGTTCATGAGACTGCTGGTAATTATTAACTTACCCCCTAATTTTTGCTTCTGATCAATTCGACTGCATGTTTAGTCACATTTATAAATGATCCACGTTCCTTTTGCAGAAAGAGCAACACAGGATTGCGGCCGAAAGCGACTCGCCATCTGAGGCGTTGGCGAGGCCC
This sequence comes from Thinopyrum elongatum, assembly GCA_011799875.1. Classification (NCBI taxonomy): domain Eukaryota; kingdom Viridiplantae; phylum Streptophyta; class Magnoliopsida; order Poales; family Poaceae; genus Thinopyrum; species Thinopyrum elongatum. The sequence goes on along the minus strand of CM022298.1, from coordinate 669,540,933 downwards.
AAGTGGGACACCCCATTCAACCGGGCCTTGAACATATTGAAAGGACTCCCGGTGGACACTCGGCCGTCGTATGGACGCGTGCACGGCGTCAGAGACGGCGCCACGTGGAAGAAGTACTACCGTGAGACCACGGAGGTTAAACGAAGAAAACATCGACAAGAAGGTTGAGATTGCGGTTGATAAGAAATCAGCTGAGACAGTCAAAGCAGCGATAGCTGCTGCAAGAGAGGAAATGGCAGCTTCGTATAGTATCTTGATTCCGGCTATCGTCAGTTGGACCAAGCAAAATCCAGATAAAGAGGCAGCGGACTTTCCCCTTTCCAACTTGTTCGGGAGCAGCTCGTTTAGCATTGCACCAGCACCTGCTCCTGCACCTGCTCATAGCAGCCCTTCCTCCATCTCTGGCGTGCTCGGCGGGGCTTCGTCTTTGGCTGAGCTCGACGCCCTCATGGTACCTGTCACACCGGCCCTCTTCAATATATGTATAATCTCCCGTTTCCGTTGCCTTTCGGATGTCTCACGTCATAGACATGTCTTTGCAGGCCGATGTAACCCTGTGCACCATACTGTACACCATCAGCGGCCAGAAGGTGGACGTGGGGAAGGCGACGATAGTGAAGCCGAAGGAAGAATTGTTCCACAGTCGGTCGATCCCCCCTGACGTCTTCAAGGTTTCCGTGGCCAGTGTCAAACCGGGCCACGAGAATTTGGCTCCTCTGGTAGCACAAGGGGGAGATGACGACGAGACCCAGCGGCGGCTTGGCGATTGCAGGAGTTGGGTCCTGTTGTGGCCGTAGAGTCTGCTTCATCTGGAGGTGGCCGGGGGCACACCCACAACCAAGCAGCCTCAGCAAGGTATGAACACCAACACCCCACCTACCCAATTAGCGTCGCCTGTCGTGCCGGGTGATAGCGGACTGCATGAGGAAGAGGCTCCATTAGTGGCTGATGATGTCGCCGCCGTCGAAGAAGCAATGCATGATGCCATCGACGAGGATGACGATGACCCTCTACAGTATCTCAATACCGGCGCCTATGATGACGGAGGATTGATGGCTCAGCAGTATGAGTACTCAGGGTTTGAGCGTGATGAGTTGGTGCCTGAATTGTCGGAGGATGAACGTATTATAGGCTCACTTCCAGTAGCAAAGAAGCATAGGAAGAGACCAAGGAAAGGCAAAGCTGCTTCTATGAGCCAGCCGCCTCCGCAGCCTTGGGTTGAAGACCGTATACCTATCATGGGTGCGACGAAATACCATATCCCCGGTGATCCGATCCTACCTAAGGCAGCGGTAGAGGCCATATACGGCGGTCTAAGGAGACTTCATGACGATGTGCTGCGGAGAGAGAAAAGCCTGATCGCTTCAAAAAATCCAGGATACCCGCTCTACGTGGTTAACGTGCCACAGCAAAGGTTGTACGTCGACAAATTCCCCGCGGAAAAGTTCTTCCTTCGATTCGATTACATCTTCGACATGTTTCACTTGAAAAAAGCTAGATTTTACGTTTGTCCGCCTTTTTGCCTTGTGCATGAACTACATCATCAGGATTGAGCAGATACTTTATAACTGTATCGCTGACCCGTACTTCATGCACGAGGGCTTCTTGGCAGTCTGCCCAAAGCACCGTGAATACGCGAGTAACTACATCGCCAATTTCATGGTCGGCAATAAGGACAAGGAGACGATTCTCGTGCCTTATCATCCCATGTAAGTCATCCGTGGATATCCTTCCTTTGATTTCAATCATTCATTTGCACGCGTGGAGGCTAATTTGAGGTGTACTTATTTTGCGCAGCGACGGGCGCGCCATCCTCATCATCCTTTACCCCCGATTCTCCCACGCTCTTTACTTGGACTCGTCGAAGAACATGAAGAAAAAGGATTACACCCACATCAAGTCTGTTCTCGACAGTGCTATCTTTAGCTACGGCCTACGGGGTGGAGAGATCACTCTCAAGAAGACAAGGAACTACGCGACCGCCTTCGGCCATAAGACCGACTTCTGCTGCATCCAACAACCGAGTTGTACTCTCAGTGATGGATTCTATGTCCTCCACCACATGCTGGAGTACAGACAGGATCACCAGAACCTTCGCATGTCACCTAGATCCGGCGATGCCAATATTTTGCAATGGGCAAAGAAACTAGGAGATGTCCCGGATCATCGACTCCCGAGCTGAGTTCTATCACATCCAGCGTGAACTTGCCCAAATCATCGTGAAGGAGGTCCTCGAAAAAACAGGGCTATTCTACGAAGAAGGGGAAATGTCGCGGGAAGACTTCCGAACATGCGTAGCCGCTCAGCGTCTCGACCTGAAGCGTTTCACTGCGCTCGGGGACTATCTCCCTGATTTGGATGGATGGCACGACATGTTGGAGTGATTGATGATATATGACAATGTGTCCGTTTAGTCCATACTTTCTCTATGACGAAACTTTGAGTTATGCACGACGCAACTTTGTGATGTAATTAAACCGTCCTCCTCAACTAGCATAGATCACTCTAGTTAGGGCATTTTGGGTACGATCGATGAACTTTGTTATTTATGCTTATGATATGTTGCTTCTATTTTTGCCAACTCTATTTTTTTTTCTGTTACTTAACTATATATGTTGCATATTATCGACTCATGTGACGACGCAGATACATAGATCATCGATGGCGAAGAAGTGCTACGCCAGGAGTATACGACGATCGAGTGGCCTGAGTGTCAGGCCCAGGTGTACCAGTTTCTGAGCGACAGCCAGAGAGGGTTCGATAGTAGAGCCGAAGCGAAAAATAGTTAGTTTAGGTTCACGCTAGTGCGAGAGAGGGATCCGAACCGGCGCCTCAAGAAGTAATTATGATGAGACATGTCAGTTAACTTGTATCGCTATACCGTGATTATGATGTGATGACATGATTTGTGTTGGATGATATGATGAGACTATTATGTGTATGATATGATGAGCATATTGCATGTTTATGATATGATTAGAATACTGTATAAAACCTGTACAAAAATATCGCAAATACGTAGCAAAAAAAGATATGTGAAAATATAGTAGTAGCGCTCTTTAGCGCTGGACAGGAAAACGCTACTGCTAAGCCACTTAGCAGTAGCGCTGGTATGGACAGCGCTACTGCTAAGTAGATATAGCAGTAGCGCGGGTCAAAACGCGCTACTGCTAAAGGTTAGCTGTAGCGCCGTATCAGTAGCGCGGTGCCCCGCGCTACTGATAGCCCTTAGACCCGCGCTACTGCTAGGCTTTTCCCTAGTAGTGCTAGGTTACAACACCCTTACACTTGAGGATCCCAACCACTCTTACGAGGGAGCAAGAAAGGCCTTTGGAGTGGAGGTTAAGTAGGGAGAACAACAACTAATCAAAATCAAAGATGACATAGGAGGGCCTCCCTTTGATGCAGAAAATAAGAGAGAGAAAATTCACCAAAGGAAAGAGGTATTGCCATGAGAGGAAGATGAAAACATGCAACGCCTCGAAACCACTCCGCTCATGCCATCAGGAAGAAGAATATGAAGCAACAGGGAAAGAAACTCGACATATAGAGAAGATATCGTGGACCAGAACCGCCGAGGAAGGGTCAGGAAAGCAGGATTTCTCAAGCTCAAGTGGATGACGAGAAAGGGAAGGAAGAATACGACCAATATTTTTTTTGATGTCACGATATTTAAATATTCCCTTTGTCAAAAAATAATTTTTGATGTAATTTACGTTTACGAGTCGTTTTTTGTCTTGTCACTAACATCTCATGGCCTTCTTAGCTGCTTTCAATGATATAATGAGACCTACCAAGGGAAAACATGATCACTCAACCTGTAAAATAGTTGTGAACCAACCTGTGGTTGGATGGTTAGGAGGACAGTGATAGTCCTAGACTTAATATTGGTGCTCGCATTTTCCTGGATTTATTTCAGGCCTTCCGGCGATGTCATTCAGTGGGAGGAGATATTCCCATCGAGTATGAAGGCGTCTATGGCGACTTCGTCAACCTCAAGATAATGTGCCAGATCGGTCCCTCGGAGGTGCTCATAGGGGGTAGGGTGTGCGTGCATGCATTTATAGGGGTGAACATATGTGCATATGCATGAGCGTCTACGTCTGTACCGTGCTAAAAAACCCTAAAATAGTTAGTGAACCTATGATCATATATGTAAATAAAAATATGATTGAGTTATTTAATATAAACCTACAAAATCCACTCTGCATATTCACGAGAACGAGAGAGCGTGCATTGTTTATTCATTAGTAGATACATATGTGCAATGCATATTGATATTAGGAACCGGTCTTGGGTTTGGATTTCGATGCTCTCATTAATACACAACAAATTATTACTAGCAGATTTTAATCTCCAGATTTTTGGTATTTATTAGACCCTCTAGTTAATACTCAACAAATTAGAGGATCAATCTCGCAATCTATAGATCTATATACGTGGACGGACAAAAAATGCCTTTTTAAAAGTTTATTTAAGGAGGATGTACTGAAGCGCAACCCTTATTGTTTATTATAATGATTAGGTGCGCGATGCGGCGAGCGTCACACGACCTCAACGATAGCTCCGCCCACCGTTAATCAGTCGGTGGGATGCTCATTGATGCCGTTGTTGCTGATTTTTTGTCGAAAGAGACCATCTACTCACTGGAATTGTTAAAATAGACCCCCTTCGGATAAAATTAACAAAAAAGACCCCCTTGACTGTCAGCCGACACGTGACACCTGCCACCATGGTGTGAGGCGGCAGCCCTGCCGCCACTCTGGCAGGCGGCAGACTGCAGATAACAGTCGAGTCAGCGCGCGACGGAACGGAGGCCTGCCGGTGGGCCCTGCCGCCACCGGACGAGGAGGCAGCACTGTTGCCCGTGGGCCCTGCCGCCTGGGCGCGAGGCGGCAGGCAGTGCGCTAACACGATGGATCGATCGAGTTGGTTTGCTCACTTTCATGTGGCTGGACCGAAATGGTAATTAACCCTGACACTGATAGAAGCGTATGTGGACCTTTCTCTCCCTCTCTCTTATCTTAGCTAATCAAGAATTAACTAATTTAAAAATCCGGCAAACGCAGCCCGCAAGACTCTAAAACAAACTAGTACTCCAACAGAGGGTGCCGCATCACTGGGTGAGCCGGTGGCGGCAGGGCCCTCCAGGTGTTAGCACACTGCCTGCCGCCTCGCGCCCAGGCGGCAGGGCCCACGGGCAACAGTGTTGCCGCCTCGTCCGGTGGCGGCAGGGCCCATCGGCAGGTCTCCGTTCCGTCGCGCGCTGGCTCGGCTGTTATCTGCAGCCTGCCGCCTGCCAGGGTGGCGGCAGGGTCTGCCGCCTCGCACCGTGCCTGTCACGTGTCGGCTGGCGCGTCTGTTGTCACGGTCGAGGGATCCTTTTTGTCAATTTCATATGGAGGGGGTCTTTTTTGTCAATTTTGATGGGCAGGTGGTCCTTTTGGACAAAAATTCGTTGTTGCCACCTACATGGAGGTTGAGGCCATAGCTCATGCACTGGTGCACGCACAGTTCCATCCTTGACGGGTCATGGTAGTGATGTTGACATTTCATCTCGCAGAAAGCTCTGCTAGGATGATGATGCTCCCGGCCGTGGCACTCGTTCACACACCGTCGTCTCCCGGCGGGGTCTTGCCAGTGCTGGCACTTTATGTCGCACGTGTCGTTGCTTCGGTTGTTGCTATCCGCATGGAGCTTGAGGCCATAGCTCATGCACTGGTGCACGCACAGTTCCATCCTTGACAGGTCGTGGTAGTGATCTTGGCACTTCATTTCGCAGAAAGCTCTGCTAGGACGACGAAGCTCTTGTCTGTGGCACTCGTTCACGCACCGTCGTCTCCAGGCGAGATGTTGCCCGTGTTGACACTTGATGTCGCACATGTCGTTGCCCTTGTCATGGACACGCCCACCGACCTCCTCCTCCACCTCCGCGACGACGGTGGCCGTGGCCCCATCCTCCTGCTCCGCTCCTACGGCCGCCGCAGCAAGCAGCACCACCGCGAGAAAGAGGAACCACCAAACACCACCCTTGTGAACGAACACCATTGCTGTCTACGCGAGACTAGGAGAGACAGATGACAACGGAATGGAGAAGCGGGAGGCCGGCGCCGGCCATTATGTAGACGCGTGAAATTTTTGCTGTTATTTATCGGCCAGCACTACCCATCAGCCGGATGATAATCATGATTCTTAAACCGCCTTGCGAACCGTGCGATTGATCCCAGCCATCCGTCCGATTTTCGCGTCACGTGGGTGCGTGAAGCTAGTCAAATCACCTAGGGCCGTTTGACCACACAAAATCCGCGTTTACACACACATGTATGCATACAGGGCGTTTGGCTACGACGTCGCAGCACGGTGCCCTTGCATTGTGGCGTGAAGACTTTCAGCCATGCACATCCACGGCTTGTGGTGGCATGGCATCAAAAAGTGAGGTATTTCTAGCAAATGCATGGTAACAGCGCGCACCACTGGAAGCCAAACGACTTTCTCCATTGCAGCGACAAGAGCTGCTGCAAAGACAAGTGCCGTCATCTCTGCTATGAACGAGGGCTGACACACTACAAGCCGAGACGACAATGCTGCTGCCGCGGGCGCCAGTGAGGCGGCAAGCAGTGCAATGCTGGATGGCGGATTCTGCGATGGCGACCTGACTCCTTCGACGTCCGCGGTGATGCTACGAGGCGTGCTGGGATGACATCCTTCGACGGGCACAATGATGGCGCGACAACGTGCTTCGAACGGCCATTGTATGCTTCTACAGCCGCGACAGCGTGCGCCGATGGCCATGGTGATGCTGCGATGGCCACATGACTGCTTTGATAATGTTGCGATGGTGTGCATTGACGACCGCGGCAATGCTGCGATGGCAGCTTGGCTGCTTCGATGATGCAACGACGACATGCTTCAACAGGCGCAACGATGTCATGACGGTGTTCTTCAAATGGCCGCGACAAATGCTGCGATGGCAGCTTGGCTACTTCGATGATGCTACCACGGCATGCTTCAGCGGGCGCAATGATGTCATGATGGTGTTCTTCAAACGGCCACGGTGTGCTTCGATGACATGTGTCAACAGCTGCGGCGATGCTACAACGGCAGCTTGGCTGCCTTGATGATGCTGCGACGGTGTGCTTCAACGACGGCTACGGGTGCTTCGGTAGCCGCCGCGATGGCATGCTTCGAACGATCACGATGATGTTGTGACGACGTGCTTCGACAACCGCAATGATGCTGCGACGGAGGCCCGGCTACTTCAATGATGTTGCAAAGGTGTGCTTCCCGACCATGGCAGTGCTGCGATGATGGCACGACTGCTTCGATGATGCTACAACAACGGTCTGGCTGCTCCAATGATGCTTCAATGGCATGCTTAGATGGCCGCGGCACCAACAGAGGCGTCTCGCTACTCAAAGCATGCATTGCTAGTGAGAGTGTTTTGCATGCAGCGGCGACGCCCAACTGGCGCTAGGCAAAAGATATGATCAGTGTTAATCCGTGTACTAGAGCTAGCTTGCTCAGAATGGTTGGTGCATGCAGCATGTAGAGCCATGCGGGCAACTCAGTTAAGAGAAAAAAGGCTGATGTGAAGGGCAGATGAGAGAGAGTGAGTAGCATCAGTAGCGGTGAAGGCGCGAGCGCGAGGTGAACGTTGTGTATCACGGAAGGAACATTGTGGATTCAGCCAGGGCCACAGACACGTGACGGCTGGGGGAGGCGGCTTACGCCCGGGCTGAAATCAGCCGGGTGATTTGAAACGTTTTCCTTATTTATCATGTCTCAAGCAAAGTTGATTTAGGGCCGACCCTTAGCGAATGGGAACGTCTATAGTCTGTAGTAGTGCACGTAATGCAAAGAAAGGTTGTCTAAAGAAACTGCAAAGAAAGATAAAGGACATCCAAATAAACACACATCGCGTGGCCAATGTCGGTGTACCTAAAAAAAAGTTATATCGGAGTATATCTAGCTGCTCAACTGAAATACTACTGGTAACTAGTAAAATGCCCCGTGGCAACTTGAAATATTTTATTGGAGTTATATATAAACATAACACATGTTAGCTTTTACATGCATAAAAAAGATAGCAAAAAACAATCAGGTAATAAATAGATATAGAGTGAACACATCAACAGAAGTTCCTAAACTTCTATGGAGGATTTAAACAATCAAAGAACAAACGACAACTATGGGGAAGCCCAAATATACGTATCCCCTTTTGTTTCCCATCTGTTGTTTAACAAAAAATGTAAAAACACAAATACCAAAATAGATATTAGAACAGTTTTATGTCCTTGGATCAGAAATAACCATGGTGATTGAGATCTAGATTCTAGAGTGAAAAGGTTAGTCCAAACACAACAGTACTTGACATGTTTGATTTTTTTTAACTCACCTGCATAACAAGAAGATTAAGCAACACCATTGTCATGTTTCTTCAGCTCCCCACGTTATTAGACACTGATGTAGGTCTGAGCACCTTCATTGCCTCCAGTGGCACTGATAAATGCATTTGGCACCGTTCCCCTCAGTAATGGCCTCTTCGCCACTATCTTTATAGTGGTACACAGAAATTATTGATGTTCACTGAAGCTAATAGAAAATATACCTGCAAGAATATACAAACCGCCGCTAATGCATTAAGGAAAACATAAAAACAGTATATTAAATTTTAAGAAAAATTATATTAATTCAGCCGCCCAATCCACAGACTGACAAGGACATAGTGTGCCTCCCCTCCCAGTCCAGCTTCAGTAGAGATTAAATGGCTCTTCCTTGGCTCTCTTTCAATGCAATGTATCAGTGCAGAGAGTGAATTTTTGGAACATGGGTGCATTGGAGAACTTTATTTTAAATAGTTTAAGAACCACATTTAAAATTTCAAAAAATCCCGAAAATAAATCTACATGATAATATGGATATTACACATGTGTAAAGTTTAGTGATGAAATAAGTAAACATGTAAGCTACGCAAAAATGACAAAATGACTATATCTAAATAGTGAATAATACATGCACTGTTCATCTTTCAAAAATCATGATCTTATCATTTGTTTGTAACTCACATGGTTATTTATTTCGTCATCAGAATTTGCACATGTGTAACATACATCCATATGAACTTGTGGAATTGTTTCTGGAATTTTTGGAAACTTCAAAATATCATTTTGACACTATTCAAAATATGGGGCTCCAATGCACTCGTCCACCAAAATGACTTTTTGTGTATCAATTCAAGTGTATATCATTCTAATCTTATTTTCATGTTCAAAACAACTGTACATCTGCATGACTGGATATAGGTTCTACAACACAGGCATCTCCAAATATGAGAACTGGCGGAAGTAGTATAAGTAGTAACAATTCACTGTGAACATATCGGAAACCAAAATTCTTGTGGCCACGGTTCTCCTTGCTACCTATATGACAAACTGACATTGCAAAAATCACACAAACATACGACCCAGGGCATGGTAAGTGGAGAATTTGGATTCCATACCTCATGTTATAGCAACCCGATGCACCGATCTAGTTGAGGAGCGGTGGATTTGGGGGACCGATAAGGGGCAGTACCACCCTTGATCAATCTTCAGCTCTTTTCCCTCCAGATTTTCATCTACATGATTTGCATTCACACCTTTAGCTGTGTTCCTAAGGTTTCTCAACAGGGACGTTCCGATGACCCTGATAAAGAAGCATCAGGATGATTATTCTTCATTCGCGAAATGTATGACAAAAATACGTATGTTAAAGGGCATGGAAAAGTAATGAAGTAAGCAAAATCACTATAGTAGTGAAAATGAAATATTATGATCAGGAACATGTGTGTTTCTAAATATCACCTGACGGCAAGTTAGTGGCTACAACAGGAGCAAAAGCAACCTTTTGTATACAATCCCAAAGCTTATTTACATTTTAATTCGGATTAGTTCATTGTCCAGTTAACAAAGTAGCTCCCGACCAAAATCTGAAGCAGTGCTCCGTTCCTGCAATTCATACAAAATAAAAACTTGATACATCTTGTGTGGTAAACCATCAAACAGGTGGTTTACGTCACTCCATGGTTCAGAGCACCTGCGAGCAAGGTGGTACAACCGAAGAGCTCCACAATGTCCAGAGCGGAGCACGGCCTCCGGCAGGCCCGCTATGAGGAACAGGGAGTGCGTCGCAGCAGCCGTCGAGCAGTGTGCGTCTTGGGGAGACGCGGTGAATATTAAAGGGGAGATGAAGCCAAGTAGTTTCTCGTTTACACGCAGATAGCCAAGCTACAGGCAAGAATACAATGTAGTGCGTGCAAACAAAAATTCATCTACACGGGTTCGCAAAAACTGAACATGAGAAAATTGAAGACACTGAAATGCCAATGAATTAATCTTCTTTGAGGTGACAATACTGCGAGGACTTCACTGAAACTGTAATGCAAGCAACCGAGCATATGCTTACCTATAGATGTCGATGGCAAATTGAGCTGAACTATACATGGTGGAACTTGAGCTGTAGATGTGCGTACTTAGAAACTTGATAAGTTGAAAGAATAAAACACATCAGATTACAACATTGTTTGCAGATAGCTTCGGGAATGACACATTGTGAGGCCACACCACATAATATTTCATTTTGGACAGTAAAAAGGAGAAAGGGAAACAATAACATGCTACACATACTACTTTGTACACAAAGCGTGAGCATTCATCCGATCTGACTTTGAGTAGTCTCTGCAATATATACATTTGAACATTAAATGTTAGGATGAATCACATGCAGGATCAATTGTGAATCACCTGACCCTAAAACTTGCTCAGAGCCTTATGTCGCAACCAGTTTACGATTTTAATGGTAAGCACAGGAATAACAAGATTATGACAATGAGTTAATATACAGTGTGCTTCTGAACACAAAAAAGTGAGTTTGAGGGAAATAAATACCTGTTGTTCCTGATACATGAATGTTCAATGCTTGCTAGAGTTATCTAATCACCGCGTTGGACCTTATAAGGCACACTAAGTTTGTTTCCTCGCATCGACCCTACACAACTCATCAGCCAGAAACTCTTTGATCATATGAACACAAGAGGAAACAAAAGCGATGACACCACAATTCATAAACATTTAGTGAACCTTCTCGGATTTGTCATTTTCACGGGCGTACATCATAGCGCAGACCGCACACATGTGCAAGAGGAAGCGAGCTTCCCCGGCTATCCAGTTTATGCAATTTTGAAGAAGCAACCAGTAAGTGTGTGAGCAATGAATGTACTTTCCTACGACACAAAGAAGAAAGCAAACTTAGATGGTGAAGCTGATTATTCAGTTTAACTCAATGTGAATTGAAGTGACAGAAGTGATATGGCTAGAGCATGCTATTAAAATTTAGAATGATCATTTTGAATTTTTCCATCTAATGTGTTTTAGCAAAATACAAAATTAGAGAAATCCCTGTTGCGACACTAAGACTTCCTTCAAATTACAAGCACATAAGAAGGACAGAAACGATATGGCTAGAGCATGCCACTGTAGATCTACAAGCAAACTAACAAACCTTCACACTAAGAGAGCAATATGCACAGCCATAGCCTCAAGAGCATTCCTTTCCTTATGGTGTATATGAATGAAAAAAACATCAGATATGCCAAGGAAGGCAGGACCATGCATCAGGAGACAACTCATAGCCTTGGACACGAATATATTGAGCTGCATAATAGTCATCTTAATTCTTCAATGACTACATGAACAAACAAAAGGTGAAAAATAACCAACACAATTGTAATTCTTCAATGCCAACATATACCAATGTTGCTAGCTTCTGTTGTTTATGTGTCGTGTGCTTCTGTTAGTCCATTGCAAATAGTGCTTCAATACATTTTTTGGTAATATGCAAAAAGAAAATTGTAAAACATCATCCATGTGGCAGTCAAATGTTCAACAGTTACTATTATTAAGCTATTATGAAATACATAATATTAAGATGTGATCGAAGATGGTTTGTAAAACATCAACAGAAAACACTCGTCTTTTTATGTCTTCATACTATAGAGTTATGTAGCTGCAAGTGGTGTGCATTTATAAATAAACAGGATGACACCCACACTGATTTAACAGAGATCATTATGAGATTGTAATCGTACCTTGGAAATTGCTACAGAGGTGGCTAATCCATCCAGTCATCTATGTATGTAAGTTTGGATGAGTTTTTACAAAAAATACCTTGGTGATTTTTCTATCAATAAGAATCAAGAAGCTACGTGAGAAGAAGAAAAAGCTTGGATGAGTTTGTACAGAAAATACCATGGCGATGTTCTCCAAGTACAGTGCTCAGTTGTAACTCCTTTAGCAGTATGCAGACCATCCAAATATTTATTGGCAAAAATACGGAGATCATCATCATCCATGAGATCATGAACAAAGCATTCCACAATTCTGCTCCTAAGATTGTATGACAACTCTCTTTTCCCAGAATCCGTTGTCGGATTCATGCATGGCATTCAATATAATCAACATCACCCATTTCAGCAAGGCACAACATGCCCTTCTCTCCATCCAGTACAACACCAGTTCTCTGAAGAGTCTCTGGAGGTGCAAGGTTGACCTCATGAAGCAAAATCCAATGGTCATTTCTTAAAGCTGAAACAAAAGCACCCTCTGCAAACTGAAATAATAGCCAGTTGCTGAACCAAGTTGACTACAGGAAACATTTAGCTTGGAAAAAAGGAGCCCCATTCTGGCAAACCCCTTTTTCTCTTCTTGGAATAGCACTCATCGAAAATTAATCTGCATATTATCCTAGAGAAGTTGAAAAAAGAGTCATATTTGGCTCTTTGTTCTGGATGGTTATCACCCTGAACTTTATAATACCACAAGAAATAAGCAGCAATTAAAAAATTGGTGTCTGCAGCCTAACATGTGCTCTCCAAATGAAATCACGTCAATCACCTGAAGAAAATTCAGACTGCAAGCTCAAGTGCAAGCTCCAGTCCTTCCTAAATTAGTGGAAAGGATTCTTCAGCTACAGTAGGTTTGATTCATCATTGAAGGCCGGATGAACATTCGAATTTTACCAAATCCTTTTGCTGGGAAGGACCAGGGGGATTCGGGGCAGGGGACCTTGCAGGTGGGCGTAGAGTACGACATCGCGGAGGCTGAGGTTGAAGGCGCAGAAGCACTACTCCTTCCCGGCGTGGGGGTCGTTGGTGAAGCGGCGACGGACGGAGCCAATGAGGCGCCGAAGCACTCCTCCTGCCCAGCGGCGGGGTCGTCGGCGAAGCGGCGACCGACGCGTGGGGGTCGTCGGCGAAGCGGTGAAGGACGGAGCCCATGAGGCGCCGAAGCACTCCTCCTGCCCGGCGGCGGGGTCGTCGGCGAAGCGGCGACAGACGCGTGGGGGTCGTCCGTGAAGCGGCGACGGACGGAGCCGATGAGGCGCCGAAGCACTCCTCCTGCCCGACGGCGGGGTCGTCGGTGAAGCGGCGACAGATGCGTGGGGGTCATCGGCGAAGCGGCGACGGACCGAGCCCAGGAGGTGCCTCGCCTCGACGCGGGTGGTGGGTTCTGGAGGCGATCGAGCAGGGCCGTGGGGGCGTTGTGCGCCTCGTCGCCAGCGTCTAGGCTGGAGGGAAGAGAGAGGGGCAAGGCGACAGGAGATGGGCTGGTCGAGGAGCTCCGCGGCGGCGACACAACACAAGGAACCCTAGCGCAAGATTGTTAATCGGGAAGAGAAGCGGCCGGCTCGCTAGGTGCGAAGCGTTTTTTTTTATTATTGATTGGTTCTTAGAAAAGGCAAAGGTCAATGCATTAGGAAAATTAGGATTTGGAATTGATTGTCATAAAACTAAATTTTATTAATTGGTAACGTGCTATCGGTTCCTATCCGTTTATAACGTGTCTAGTTAGGAAACTTTTGAAAAGTTAGGAAAGTTTTTATTGTAAGGGTAAAAAAATCAACGTGAGGAGATATGGTGGTGGGATGTGAGACGAAAATAAACCAGACGAAATATAACCAGACGAAAATAAACCGTGGACGCAATACTACCAACTCAGACATTAGAAATAGAGATGTATATTACTAACACAACACATGCATGATTTATCATGATACGAAGCAACCGAAATTTTAGATAAAGACGGAGTAACATATGCACGCGCACAGATCTAGCGCGGGTCTTCCCCGCTTTTATCCTATCGTGGTACCACTATGGTTTTGCCTGACAGCTAAGAGATGTTTATCACATCGATCTAACCCATGTCGCACACTGTTTTAATGTCTTGTGCCTCACTCATGATTTCGCTGGACATCTAAAAGATGTTTTTAGCACACCAATTTAGCAGACATCTTGCACCGTTTTCCATGCATTTTGTCTTCTCTCGTGATTTTATCAGACAACTAAAAGATGTTTCTAGCACATCGATCTAGCACACGTCTTCCACCGTTTTTACCTTAAAAAGCTCCACGCCTCGCTTTATAGATAAAGCCATCTCCTACAGTTTTCAGTGGCCTCACTCATGATTTTATCCAACTAAGGCCTTGTACAATGGCGGGTGCTTATGCACAGGTGCTTGAGAAAAAAGAGCAGCGTCGCACGTCGTCCTACAATGCAGAGGTGCTTCGGTTGCTCAGCCGGAGAAGTTGGGCCTTTTGTTCTCTTCATTTTTCCTGTCGATGGAGGCTGGAAGGGAGCAATTATTCTTCTAAGCACCGGCTGGCACCGGGAGCAAACATTTGCTTCTGCCTAGCTTCCCAAGCACCCGTGCAATCCGATATGAAGAAAAAAAACCGGGTTTTTTTCTATGGCACCTGGCTAAGCATCTGCCGTTGTACACGGCCTAAGAGATGTTTCCAACACACAAAGCTAGCACATGTCGCCCACCACTTTCAATGTGTAGTGTCCTTGTGATTTTGTGGGACAACTAAGTGATGTTTCTTTTTTCTAGGTAACTAAGAAATGTTTCTCTAGTGCACCAATCTGCTAGCACACATCTCCCACCACTTTTAATGTGGTGTGGCCTCACATATGAATTTGCCGGGCAACTAAGAAGTGTTTCTAGCACACCGACCTGGCACATGTCTTCCATCGCTTTTAATGTGTTGTGGCCTCACTCATGATTTTGCCGGACAACTAAGAGATGTTACTAGTACACATCTCCCACCGCTTTTCATAGTGGTAGATCCAGGATTTGAAGTTAGCCGGGGCGGATTTCTAAAGGAAACAAAAATTCAACGCCATGATACAATTAAATAAGACATTCAACAAAATTAATTGCCCAAGTAGTATGCAATCAGGCAAGATAATCAACAAAACTAATTGTTCAAAGTAGTTTCATTCTCAACTAAAATTTATATAAAGTGTAGTTTGAACTCCTACAATCTGGTAGAAGAGAAGATTGCAGAGAGAGCAGAATAGCATGCTGCTTCCTCTGTTGGCTGCTCCCTTGCAATTTTGAGTGGGGCGCGTTATTATGGTGATGATATCTCCCATTCAGACGACGCCCTCAGCAGGAACAGGTAGACTTCATCTTCACCATCCAGCGCCATCAGTGATACTTTTGCAGCGCCGCGGTGAGGCGGCGAGTTAACATCCGTGGATTTTTCAGATGGATTGACCATAGGTGAAACCAACGGAATTGGGAGTGTCAAGGCTCAGCCGTGCATAGTTCAACTGGGCCTGTCCTACCAATTTCTATGACTTAAATTCTAGCCCATCTCATAAAATGAAACCGTATCTTCTCTCCTTTCATCTTCCTGCTTGATCTCACCAACGATGCAGATATGCAGACCTAAAAAAGAACAGAACTTGGCTCTCACCCTCCATGGTGACCAAAGTAGCACGGGGGTACTCCTAGGTTCCAAAATTGACCCGGGGAAGCCGCCCCTACACGAACCCACACTGGATCCGCCCTTGGCTTTTAATGTGTTGTGGCCTCATTCATGATTTCTTTGGATAGCGCTAGTTATAGTGGGGAGTAACTTAGACTATTGTCATACATATGACACTAGTGTATGTTACTACCAACAAGGGCGGTAGTCATGGTAGTAAATCACCTACCATTTCTACCGCCATGATATGATTTGTCAACGTATGTTATATTCTATTTTAACTATTGTCATACATATGACACTAGTATATGCTACTACTATGATAAAGTGCATATGATTCATGGATTCGGTTTTGCAATGCTATAAATATAAAATAGCTCGTACTAGTCCGATCCTCAATTTTTTTTTCTTTAATGACATGGTGATTTTTCAAGTGTAAATATCAACCAGAAGGTTAACATTGGGATAAATATTGCAAGACATTGATCAACACACAGACTTCAATTTTGCATTGAGATTATATTGGGCACTTGACAAATATAATGTTTGGAGTTAACCAATTAGTTCTGTTTTCATATGAGGAAAAAAAAATCAGGAATTGGAGAACAGTAAAATAGTGTTTCTATAGTCAATCTTTCAATATTATAATGGTCTAGATTTAGTTTTCCATATTTTACCATGCCTAGCTTGTCTAGCTATGAACAACCAAAAATGGAAAATCAATATGATGGTACTATATTAAAAATGTAATGTTGATAAATTCCTATTGACCACGTGTTGTAAAAACATTCATTCCATTTTCATTAGAGATGATAAAAAATGATGGCCATTTCTAGCAAGAATGAAAGACCTTCCATGTTCTTACTTCCAAAGATTTGATATGTTTGAATTAGAAAACATTTTAAATTGTGTATAATGCACATACGTAGAATTATCATAGTAGTGAAGGTCAACCTGAAATGTAGTTAATGTACTTTTGACCAGAAATTGCGCAATTTTCACCACTGTAGACTCAATTTTGTTATTGAACACGTCGAAGTTAAGATTCTTATGTAACCATCAAACCATTTTTCTATCGTTTTCCTATTTTAGAAATAGGATACATATCTGTCTAATGTAGCAAAACTTATCAATGCCAAAAATGTTGTCTATGATTCAAAGAGAGGATACACAAAATAAAAATGTACTGTATAGGATTAAAAATAATATTGACATTGTTCGGAAAATGAAGACATGATGCCCTCACATTTGCGAGGACCACCTTTTCAAGTAAGGGAGATCTCGGCCTCGATGCAAGTCAACAATGTGTCATGGCGGTGGATGTGCGTCCTCGTCAGATGAGGCTGCGATTACCGCACCTTCTGAAGCATACACGACGAGGTCCTCAAAAGTGGCGCTGTGGGCTAGGGCGTGGGTGGCAGCGACATCACGGAAACGGGAGCATGGGTAGTGGCGGCCGTTGGGGCAGGCAAGGAGGGGTGGCGGCACCTGTGCGGGTCTAGGGCATGGAATTTTACGGGGCTGGTTCAACGACAAAAAAAGTTGGAGTGGGAAGGAGGGAGACGTGTTGTTTTTTGTTATTGTCAATACAAGAAGACATAAAAACGAAAAGGTGGCCCTCGCAAATGCGAGGGCGTCTCTTTAGTTGAAGACTCAAAAACTTATGTTCAAAGTGCATAGTGTTTGAGAATTAAATTTACGTTTTATGGATATTCACATTATATGGCACGAAATAATACGGCTCTATTACCACTGCAAATATTATGCTTATGAAATATCACATGTACATAACCGAAAAATGCTTTCGCCCCGCTTTATATATAAAGCACCGATCCACAAGCATCACGATACAAACTCACGCCACCACCACACACGACACACACACCCAAGGCAAGATACAAGGGTGCCGAGCACCGCCACACCACCCCAACGACTACCAAGCCACTACACATGCGCGAGGATGATCCACTTGGTGCCAACGGAGACCTCCAATCCTCCGAGGAGAGGTGAGACAGAAAACGACCGAACAAGGACTCCAAGATGGTGCCTCCTAGAAGGGAACGACCACAGATAGCCGCCACCATCCGATCCCAAAGATCGAGTTTTCAGCCGGAGCAACTCGAAGGAGTAAGGGCACCGCGACGGAGCCTTCATGAAGGATACGGTGTCCACGGACGCCGCCGCCGTCGGCCAATTCAAGATTGGACAAGTGATGTACACCAGCACGCCCACCCCTTCGACGCATCCTAGCTCCGCCAACCACCAGCGACCACCCATCCGCGTGGCCATGGCCGCTCGCCCGCACCCAAGGCGCAAGTTCCGCCCACGAACGCCGTGCCTCCCGCCGCCAGGGCCTTCGCCCTGCATCCAGACACCCCCAAGACCGACCAAAGTGACCGGCTTTGGGCCAAAAGGCACACCCAGCCGAAGAGACCGCAGCATACATCCCGCCTCGAACAACGCCGGAGCCGAGTCAGCCCACACACGGCCGGGGAACGGGGGAGGAGGGGGAGCGGACGCATCCGGGCCGGCACACCCCTGTGCCAGCGACGGGTGGCCCGAGCTCGTCGGTGCCTCCCATCCCTCCAGCCTGCCTCCCCACCGGACACCTCCTGTGTCGCCCCACCTCGGCGGCGAACGCAGCTCCACGCGAGGCCACCAACGTACACCCGCCCACCGGCAAGAAGAGACCCGAAGGACCGCCGCCAATCGCGAAGGAAGCCCACCGAGGAGCCCAACTGCGCTGCCTGCCGTCGTCCAGCCGCCGAAGCCTCCGGATTCCGGCCGGCCCGCCCACCAGCCAGCCGCTGCTGCGGCGCACCACCACCCGCGGGGGCGTCGCGGGAGGAGAGGAGTTGTTCTGTCTCAAAAACTCTTTTCCTCACATGTACATAATAACATATTTATCTTTTTATTTTCGGGCAAATTATTATTATACTTATTTAAGAGAACTCTATTAGTGAGCATATGTGTCCCTTGTACATATTGTTAGATCCAACATAATTTTCGAGGGGTAGCCTGCAATCTTTGTGTGGCACTAGATTGATATGTGAACACTCATATTGTCGTTCATTGGTATTATATGTATCTATATTTTGTGATTGAAATAATGATCAAGAGTCCAGCGATGCAATTGTCGTATGATGTTATGAGTCCTTTCAATTATTTTCTCATTAATAGATTAGAGAACTGAAAATCAGAATGTTATTCCAATTAGTTCTTACATTCAGTTCCTCCACGAACTGCTCTACACGTTAGCTACCTGAAGATATGGTTTAATTCCATGCATGGATATGATATTATGCAGAACCAATATGTTGCCTTAGTACAAATGGCCGAACACATTACTTTGACCGTAAATTAACACCTAGTATCTCGTATTAGGCAGAGATGTCATATTATAAAAGCATAGTACATTCATGTCAATCTAAAATTATTTCATAGACATAAAAGGACCAGTTCCATGTTTGCTTCATTTTGCCATATATATCTGATGCGTACACATGGGAATGGCAATATTTAAGTGCTAAGCTATCGTGAATGCTCACCACTATATAAAAGAAGAAAGTATGATTTAGTTCAGTTATTATTTAAACGTTGTGCCTATTAGGATTGCTAGAATTGATTACGACCTACCATCTCTTACGTGATACTATACCACATGAAAGTATGGATTCAATTATGTCACTGATAAGCACACAAATTTCTACTTGTTGCAGACCTCACTCAAGGCAATGTTACTAAAAAAGGAAGAAGGAATATTCTATTTATTTGATAAGAGATGTTTTAATGTGGGCAAATATAGAGCACAAAATCATATGCGACAGTTCTTGTGTATGTGCTTCCATTCAATATCGTTTCACTCTTCTACATAGTGACGTCACGCCATGAAACTACGGGTGGTATGTTGGCGTTATGCACAAAAGTGGCTATCCAGAGCATGTACAGCTGCAAATGCACAGCCACCTCCTTGACTTGTGTTCACTGTCAAACGCTCAAAAATAATTTCAGTATGTGAATCCTCTTACATGAATATTGAATGACCGCGAGCTTCCAGTGGCCTATGTATAGTGGTCCGATGGCATGGGTGCACAGGAATTCCCCAGCGCCGCTGCCGCGTCCCACCACCACCCCAGGTATGCGCCACGTCCAGCCGGGCCTCCGACCAGCTCCGTCCTCCTCGCCGACAGCAGGCCTCACCGCTCAGGACTGTCACCGCTGCTCCGTCGCCCTCGCCATAGACGGCGTCGGCGCCGAGGACGAGGGCAGTGTGTACGTCATGGAGGCGGAGCTGACGCACGACCTCCCGGGGCGGCCCCAATCTGTCGAGGCGCTCGTTTACGAAGGCAGGCGCTCCTGGGACGAGTAGGATGACTGGGTATGGCGCTCACTCCCGCCGCCGCCCTCATGCACGAATTGCCTGGCTTGGGCACCGGCGAACGGTCCGGCTAGATCATCTGCCACGGGATGAACGGCAACCGCGTGGTTGGACGTGGATTTTTAGAACATCTGTGCTCGGGCCTGCTATCCTGACCGTAAAATATTGCTTTAAGATCTGTGCAACACAACTAACTTTCTATATGAAATTTTCTCTTTTTTCTTCTCTCTCACATAGAACATGTCTTGAAGTTTTTGAACTTCAAGACATGTTCTATGTGAGAGAAACAAAAAAGAGAAATGTATTTACACGAATCGCGATGCGGGGAATGAATGGCTAGATAGGGAGGGCCTGGGTGCACGTGTTCTATTATATATTTTCGCCGCGTGGTTAACGGGTCTCTGGTTTGGGTGTCCACGGCAGGCCGCGGCCCATACTGGTTGTTCCGGGGCCACGTGGCGAATATCTGTACCTCGCTGTCGAGGATAACCGACGCCGATGGTGGACCAGGTGTGGGAGGGATTTGCGGTGCCGCAGGATGGGGTCCTACCTAGTGTATCTGGGCCTTGTTCGTTTTCTAAATTTTCAGAAGTGTGGCGATTCTCACAAGTGCCAATCCTCGGCCTTGTTCGTTTTTCGAATTTTCAGATGTGTAGCGATTCTCACAAGTGCAAAACTAGTACTAGTGCAGGCTCTGGCCTTGTTGTTCAGTGCAATACTAGTATGAAAATGAAATGAATTTGACAAAAGAAAGTTACTCCGTTGAATTTAGAAGATCGGCTAGGTGTTGTCAAAACTTAATGAAGTAAAAATAGTCCACTAAGGCTTGCTCGGTGGTTTACTCTATTTTTTAGGGGATCGGCTAGAGATGCTCTAAGAGAGGAATTTTTGGACGATTTTTTCAAGGTTTGGATGACAAGTATGAAAATGATCCAGTGCTAGGAATTTTCATAAATATATAGTCACAAAACATGTTGATTAAATTTGTCAATCACTGAAGAATACACTGTTTATTTTTATGATTTGGTTATTTCTCTTGTCGGTGTTAATACATAATATAATAGTAGCACCAAAATTAGAAACAAACTTCACTTAGCAAAGCCTGCATTTGATCAAGCTGAGAAGAGACAAATCCATTGGCCAACAAACCACATAGAATGTCTCCGTGAACCGTTAGGCCACGTCATCAAAAAGCAGGACCCACATGTCAGAAAGGTCATCAAAACGCCTGAAGCCACCCATCAGTGTTTAATGCAAAAAGTTTACAATAGACGTGGTGTTTAAAAAAACATAAAACCATGTTTCCTACAAACATAGCTGTCAATATATTGGTTTTCCACAATTAGCTCAACATAGCCATATGGTGGTAAGCACTAACCACACATAAGATATCGAATAGGATTTGTACGGAGAACTTTTGGAAACAACAATATGTATATCACACAAAAAAAAATGCATAAACGGAATCAGAATCAGTCTCTTGCTTTTGTTGTGAAACCTTTTCATAGTGGCGCGGCCTTCTGATAAGTGACAAGACAGAAGCAACATATTGGTAAGATTAATTGTTCTGGGCCGCTTGTGTGAGTAGTTCCTACAGGACCTATGGGTCCATAGCAGTAGTTAGATGGCTTTCTTTCTTTATTTTGATCTTCAATACAATGATCTCTTCTGAGATCAATCTGATGTACTCTTTTGTGATGTGTTTCACTAGTGGAAAACGGCCCATTTGTCCCGGTTCCAGAGGCCCATTAGTCCCGGTTCTGGAACCGGGACTAAAGGGTCGGGACTAAAGCCCAAAACCTTTAGTACCGGTTCGCTTACGAACCGGGACAGAAGGGGCTCCACGTGGCCGCTGCAGGGAGCCCAGACAGGAGGACCTAGTCCCGGTTGGTAACACCAACCGGGACCAAAAGGCATCCACGCGTCAGCATTTGGCAGGAGCTGGGGTTTTTGTTTTTTTAAGGGGGGGGGGGGGGGGGTTAGGGGGTTTGGAGGGTTAATTTAGGGGTTTCATATTGTGTTAGCTAGCAATAGAGAGAAGTGTCCTCTCTTCTCCGTGCTTGGTCAACGCTAGCTACTATACGTATAGAGGAGAATCGACACGCTAGCTAGTAAGCAAATGAAGGAACCATTAAGTACACAAGATCGTCATGAACATATACAGAGAGAAGTGATCGACCTCTCTTTCTTCGAGAGATTGGTCGAACAACAAGTTTTCGTATATCTATCCGACGCTACTAGCTACATATATACAATATAAGATCTCTTACGTACAATCCCTAACATCTAATGTCAAA
Organism: Thinopyrum elongatum; assembly: GCA_011799875.1. Taxonomy (NCBI): domain Eukaryota; kingdom Viridiplantae; phylum Streptophyta; class Magnoliopsida; order Poales; family Poaceae; genus Thinopyrum; species Thinopyrum elongatum. The sequence goes on along the minus strand of CM022298.1, from coordinate 669,518,451 downwards.
TTTCACATGGTATTCTCCGGCTTTATTTATGACGTGGTCAAGAAAGAATCCCGCCAATTCCTCTTGAATTGCTCGTATGCGATCATGTGGTAGGAGTTCATCCTGCATCTGCCACAACTAATTTGAAGAAGGGGGTCAATACATATATATGAATGAAACTCAACACAAATGATGGTAATAAAATAAAATTGTGAATATTATTGCTTACGCACTTCATATTTTTTTCCAGAGTAGCCCCGCTTAGAGGTCGTCGCGTTGTAGATGAACTCGCAAACGTAGTATCCATAAAAATCATTCCCGGCTTCCTGCCACAAGCACTTTACGAGAAATAGAGTTCAATCAAACTGATAATCCAGCATTATAAATGGTATTGATGAAACTAGAATCAATTGGAGATGCGCGGAACTAGCTAGTAGTACTTACTTTTGGGTGTGTAAATCACAGCTCCCTCGGCAGTGCCGGAACAATTCCGGTGAACTCTTTCCAAACCCTGCCAGACAAAGAAAATAATTACTTGATATCAGGAAATGAACAAAGTTGCCGATATGATGCGATAATGATTGATTGAACTTACTTCTAAAGCATTTCAGTCATGTCCGCATACTCCTGGGGATCTTTTCGTCTCGAGTCTAAGACGGTTACTACTCCCCGCTCAAGCTTAATTTCTAGCGAAATAAAGTGGAACCTGCACACGCATGCATAACTCATCAATTACATTACTATAACCTCGAGTAATAAGGGAAACCGAATATGCACAAGACAGTAACACTCACCTGAAGTTGTAAGGAAAGAGTATTTTCTCTTTGTTTTGATTTTTAAGCATCGATTGTAGCAAGTTGTCCTCGATTTCTGTGACATTCTTTTGAACCGTCCATTCATGTATAATATTTGGGTTAATGAACCCAATGTCATAGATTTGTGCTTTTCTGCATTCGACGATCTTCAATCTACATAATATAGTGAGGATAATTATATATACATGCAATGAAAGAGCTGAGTTATATATAGAGACTTAATTACAGAAGTAGTACTTACAGACAGTAGCAAGTCACGAGTGTTTTTTCGAGTGCCTTTTGATTGTATAATTGGAATAACTCGTCAAATTCAACAGACAACTGATCCATTCCAACGAGGTCGTGTTCCCCTTTAATTCTCAGCGTCAAAGTATCCTTCTCAGACTCGCTGCAGGTTTTCATGTACCATTCATGGAATCTTCGCATCATCATTGTTAGAGGAGGATGATCTGGTTTGACGAGAGGCTGCTCGTACTAGTATCTGAATTCGTCCACCTCCATTATTTCAAACTCTACATCATCGCTCAGGTAATCAGCAGGATTGGTACCGGGCACCATCCCCGACTGATTAGCGACGATATCGCTAGACACCTTGAGCGGGGGGCACGATTGGTTCATCTGTTCGCCGAGCTGGGGATTTTTTCCCACTTCTTCGTTCTGCTAACCTTGCATGAATGCAAGTACTTCCTGACCGCTCCGCTTCCTTATATGTCCTTTCAATAATGCGCTCATAGTTGGATTGCGGCGGAGACGGTGGTGGTCGCTTCAGGGCATCGATAGTGTGCTTCAGTTTCACCGGATCTATCATCTCCTTCGAAGGTGGAGGTTTCCGTGCAAAATGTTTATGCACTTCGGAAGCACTGATTTTTGCGGTTTCCTCGTCGGTCCTCTCATATGGTAACTTTTCCAGAGGCTTGAGAGATGGACCGTATCTGAATTTCTTCCCGCCTCTGCTTGTACTGCTAGCCACCGGAGCGGCGGTGGCTCTCTTCCGCCATTGCTGACGAGGCGAAGGAGGAGGCGGAGTGCTCCGACGCGCCGGAGGAGGCGGAGTGCCCTCACGCGCCGGAGGAGGCGGAGAAGGAGGCGGAGTGCCCTCACGCGCCGGAGGAGGCGGAGAAGGAGGCGGAGTGCCCTCACGCGCCGGAGGAGGAGGAGGAGGCGGAGGCGGAGTGCCCTGACTCGCCGGAGGAGGAGGAGGAGGAGGCGGAGGCGTCCAGTTTGGAAGCTTGATGTACTCCTTCCGCCATAGACATGTAGTCCTCAGAGCATAACCCAGCTGATTCTCCCCTTCACCTATAGGGTGGTCAAGCTCGAGCTCATCAAATCCCTCCATTACTTCATCCACCGTCACAACAGCATAGCCATGTGGAACCGGACGGCAGTGAAAAGTTCCGTCAGGTTGAGGAGGTGCAACAGAGCCGACAGCCGCCTTCAAAGTGAGGTTCTGCCATTTCGTCATAAGCTGGCAATGTTGAGCCTCCGTGATAGTATCCACGGGGTAGCTAGGAGCCGTGAAATCAGGCTGAACGCGCTCCGTGGAAGCCACACTGCTTCTCCGCTGAGATGGTGGGGTAGCTTCTTGGGCAGGATCTTCGTGCCACTGAGATGGTTGGCCGGCAGCTACAAGTTCACCTAGCTTTACTAGTCTTGCATTGAGCTTCTGCATTGAGCTCAGCTCCGCTTTCCTCTTTCTCTCCCGGCTTCTGTAATCGCCTGCGCCGGCAAACCCAACCACCCACGGAGCGGAGCCTGGTGTGCCTCGTGTTCGTCCAGGGTGCTCAGGATTCCCGAGGGCTGCAGTCAGCTCGTCCTTCTCTCTGTCGGGAATGAACGTCCCTTCCTGCGCTGCGGTGATATACTTCTGAAGCTTCTTGACGGGTATTACAAGTTGCTCATCCGTCCAACGGCACTTCCCTGTTTCAGGGTCCAAAGTTCCCCCAACCCCGAAGAACCAAGTCCTTGAACGGTCTGGCCAGTTCAATGTCTGTGGTTCGACCCCTTTAGCAAGCAGGTCTTGCTTAGCTTTGTCCCGCAATGGCCGGGCTTTGAGGTAGCCACCTGACCCCGTGTGATGGTGATATAGCTTCTTTGCAGCATTTATCTTGTTTGTCTCTGACATTTTCTTACTCTTGTCCGATGTCTTGTAGGCCACAAATGCGGGCCAGTGATCTCTTATCTTCTCAAATCGGCCGGTGAATTCTGGAGTCTTCCCTTTGTCGACAAATTTTGATTTCAACTCATTCTTCCACCTCCTGAATAGATCTGCCATCTTCTTAAGAGCACACGCCTTGACCAGTGGCTCTATAACTGGCTTTTCGGATCCGCCTCTGGCGGTAGGGTGAAATTTGCCTTCAACGAGGTCCAAAGATCATCTTTCTGTCTATCGGTGACATAAGAAACTTCAGGGTCATCGTCCTTAGGCTTATTCCATTGCTTGATGCTGATCGGGATGCTGTCCCTAACAATAGCTCCGCACTGAGTAGAAAATGCGTCCTTGGTCCACTTGGGTTCAATCGGTAGGCCATCGTCCGCGAGAGCTGTGATCGTGAACCTTTCATCCTGGCGCAACCTTTTCTTCGGGCCTCGTCTCGTTACCGAAGTTTGGTTCGATCCGGAGGGCTATAAAAGAAGAAAGAAGAGTTAATATATGTACATACCAAAACAATTAATGCATCAATTAGCCAGTCAGCACAGGCTTAATTAATATATATACCTCGCCGGACTTTGCAACAGCTCCCTCCTCCGTTCGATCACCGGAGCTGTCATCATGGTCTCCTTCTTCCTCCGGCATTCGGTCACCGGAGCCATCATGATCATGTCCTTCCTCCTCCATTGTTCGATCACTGAAGCCGTCATCCTCTCCTTCCTGACCATCGGTGTCATTGAGAAACGACAAGACATCACCTCCGCCGAGGATTATGTCCCCCAACAACTGTACTTGTTCCAAGTCTCTTTGCTCTATAGTTTCTGCAAATATTACAACATGGCAATTAATATACAAACATGAGAGATGGATATATTAGTAGCAAACATAGACCTAGCTAGCTAATCACAACAAGGAATCATATTAGTGGCCTCGACACTTCTACGGTTTGGGGTGGCCTCGACAACGCTTCTAGGGTTTGGGGTGGCCTCGACAACGCTCTTTTAACTTGGTAAATTTGGGTGGCCTCGATGTTTCTAGGGTTTGGGGTGGCCTCGGCAATGCTTCTAGGGTTTGGTCGGGCGAGAGGGGGGGATTCTCTTAACCTTTAAGGGATTTAACAAAATGGTGCCATTCTGGATGTGCAGAAAATGGTCCATATTTTTCCTGATTTCATCTACCCTTCTATATGTCATGTTGTCTAGTGTCAAAGGATTCAAGAAAACCATGGCTTCATCATTAGCCGGAAGTAACAGGCGTATGATGCTACGAAGCTCTTCAAAGTTGTTTTGGAACAGAGTTCCGGATAGAATAATTCGCTTTTTGGTACGAATTTCAGCAAAGGCCTTCCAAATATTTGGCTTGGCCTTTGCTGAAATTCATACCAAAAAACTAATTATCCTATCCGGGACTCCGTTCCAAAACAATTTTGGAGAGCTTCGTACCATTATGCGCCTGTTACTTCCGGCTAATGATGAAGCCATGGATTTCTTCAATACTTTGACAGACAACGTGACATATAGAAGAATATATATATAGATGAGATCAGAAAAAAATTGGATCAACTTGTGCACATCCATAATGGGGGCATTCTTGATAAATCTATGGCAAAAGTCAAACTTTGACATATGATCAAATATTGTTGCATATGTCAAAATTCAAACTTTGACATATGATCAAACTTTGACATATGATCAAACTTTGATATATGATCAAATGTTGCATATGTCAAAATTCAAACTTTGACATATGATCAAACTTTGATATATGTCCAACGCGATATAAAATGATACATAGACTTGTTCGGGCGAGAGGGGGTTGATCGACGTCCCCCCTCATGTCGAAGTTACCGGAGTTTTCTTCTAGTGGTTTGGGTGGCCTCGAGAGTTTGTCGGGTAGGGGCGGGAGGGGGTAGGAGATCGACAACGTTTTTTTTTCTAGGGTTTGGGTGGCCTCGAGAGTTGGTCGCCCGGTATATCGAGAGGGGGATGAACATTTTACCTTACTAACTTAGAAAAAAATGTTATCGAGGAGGGGGTATATCGACCCCCCCTCATGTCGAAGTTATCGGGGACGGGGTATATCGACAACGACATACATACATGGAAAAAAATGATATCCATCTATACATACATAGCCACATACATATATACATGGAAAAAAATGCTATGAACAAAAAAATTAATACACATATGAACAAAAAAATACATATATGAACAAAAAAAATGCTATGAACAAAAAAAATACATATATGAACAAAAAAACAGAGCCGGGGCGGCGGCGGCACAGAGCCGGGGCGGCGGCGGCTCACAGCGGGGGCGGCCGGCGAGGGCGACGGCAGGGGCGGCGAGGGCGTCGGCGATGGTGATGGTGGGGGCGGGCCGGGGCAAGGGCGTGGCCGGGCGCGCTCGGGGGCGGCGGACGGCGTCGGTTGGCGAGGGCGACGGCGGGGGCGGCGCGCGAGGGAGCCGGCGACGGCGTCGGCTAGCGAGGGCGACGGCGTGGGCGGCGCGCGACGGAGCCGGCGACGACGGCGATGGTGGGGGCGGGCCGGGCGCGCTCGGGGGCGGCGGACGGCGATGGCGTGGGAGGCGGACGGCGTCGGCATGGGTTCGGGGGCGGGGCAGGGGCACGGGCGATGGCGACGGCGTCGGTGCAGCCTGGCGGCGTCGAGGAGGTCGGCGTCGTCGGGGGCAACTGCGAGATGAAAATGAAAATTTTCACAAGTGTTGGTTATATACCCAACCCTTTGGTCCCGGTTGGTGGCTCAAACCGGGACCAATGCCCCCCTTTGGTCCCGGTTCGTGCCACCAACCGCGACCAAAGGTCTCTTTTTAGCAGCCCAAAGGGCGGAAAGCAGAGACCTTTGGTCCCGGTTGGTGGCACGAACCGGGACAAAAGGTGGGCATTGGTCCCGGTTTGTGCCATGAACCGGGACCAAAGGAGTGCATTGGTCCCGGTTCATGGCACGAACCGGGACCAATGCCCTTGTGCTGTAACTGGCGCGGTGCGGTGGGATGTTAAGTCCCACCTCGCTGGCTGAGACGCGTCGAGTGTTGTTTATAAGCTCTACCCCGCCCTCTCTCTCGAACTCCTCTGAACTGCAGGCCTAAGGGCCTAATCTCACACTGCTATGCCTGTGGGCCTACTGGGCCTGCTGCGGGCCTAAATCCTGGCCCAACTAGCTGGGTTTCTAGTCGTATTCAGGCCGTGGTGGCCCAGTAGGCGGTATTTTTTTCTTCTGTTTTTTGTTTTCTTTTTTGCTTTATTTTTTTTCTACTTACAGCTAAATACTTACAGTTTTTCAGTGATTCTTTTTGCTTTTAGGTCACTAAAATTATAAACTTTCTGTTAGTGCCATTAGTTTTAAAATTTGAATAGTTTAAATTTGAATTCTTTTAAATCTGTGTGAATCACTAGTTTGTGAATAACTTTACTATACAAATAGATTTTTGAGTGATTGTTTTTCCTGCTATTTAATGATAGTGTGTTTTATCATTATATTCAATTTGGTAATTTTTAGGTTATATTAAATGTTTGTTTTAATCAAAAATAGATTTTGTTATTTTAGTTTGCTATTAAAGTTTCTAACAAAAAATTTCTTTATGAAAATTCTTTTTGCTATTAATGTTTTGAACAGAAAATACTTTGGTAATTTTAGTTGTATAAATTTTATATAATTTTAGTTTCAAAAATACTAGAGGTTTATAAAAGCTTTTTAGTTGATTCCTTTTGCTATTAGAGTTTTATAAAAGCTTTTTAGTTGATTCTTTTTGCTATTGAAGAATATTACAGTTTTGTTTTATTTGATCATAACAGAATATTTTAATTGATTATTTTTAGTTCATTCTTTTTGCTATTAGTTCATTCTTTGAGCTAAATGACCCTGAAATTGAAAAGCACTACAAATGAACTCTGAAAAGGTTAAAAGTTGGCATGGTATCATCATTTCACCCACATAGCATGTGCTAAAAAGTTGAGAGGGTTACGGCAAAAACTGGATGCACTTCTTGTACAAAATGGACAATCTCTTTCTAAGTATCAAGGTTTCGGACGAAAACTCATCTGTTACAAAGGGATTTCATTTTTTTGTACTTATTTGAACTCCAGACTTTTTGTGTGTTCAAAATGCACCATTCAAAGCCACATCATCAATTTTCAACCTTTTCTGACTTCATTTGGTATTTTTCATGCATTTACTGATTTTTTGAGCTAAATGACCCTGAAATTGAAAAGCACTACAAATGAACCTGAAAAGGTTGAAAGTTGCATGGTATCATCATTTCACCCACATAGCATATTTGAAAAAGTTGAGAGGGTTACGGCAAAAACTGGATGCCTTCGTGTACAAAACAGACAATCTCTTTCGAAGTATCAGGGTTTCGGACAAAACTCATCTGTTACAAGGTATTTCATGTTTTTGAACTTATTTGAACTCCAGACTTTTTGTGTGTTCAAAATGAACCATTCAAAGCCACATCATCAATTTTCACCCTTTCTGACTTCATCTGGTATTTTTCATCTGCATTACTAATTTTTAAGCTAAATGACCCTGAATTGAAAAACACTACAAATGAACTCTGAAAAGGTTAAAAGTTGGCATGGTATCATACATTTCACCCACATAGCATGTATAAAAAAGTTGAGAGGGTTACGGCAAAAACTGGATGCACTTCGTGTACAAAACGACAATCTCTTTCGAAGTATCAGGGTTTTGGACAAAACTCATCTGTTACAAAGGTATTTCTTTTTTTTGAACTTATTTGAACTCCAGACTTTTGTGTGTTCAAAATGAACCATTCAAAGCCACATCATCAATTTTCAACCCTTTCTGACTTCACTGTATTTTTCATGCATTTACGGATTTTTTTAAGCTAAATGACCCTGATTTGAAAAGCACTACAACCTGAACTCTGAAAAGGTTGAAAGTTGGCATGGTATCATCATTTCACCCACATAGCATTTTATAAAAAGTTGAGAGGGTTACGGCAAAAACTGGATGCACTTCGTGTACAAAACGGACAATCTCTTTCGAAGTATCAGGGTTTCAGACGAAAACTCATCTGTTACAAAGGTATTTCATTTTTTTGAATGTATTTGAACTCCAGACTTTTTGTGTGTTCAAAATGAACCATTCAAAGCCACATCATCAATTTTCAACCCTTTCCGACTTCATCTGGTATTTTTCATGCATTTACTGATTTTTTAAGCTAAATGACCCTGAAATTGAAAAGCACTATAAATGAACTCTGAAAAGGTAGAAAGTTGGCATGGTATCATCATTTCACCCACATAGCATGTTATAAAAAGTTGAGAGGGTTATGGCAAAAACTGGATGCACTTCGTGTACAAAACGGACAATCTCTTTCGAAGTATCAGGGTTTCATACGAAAACTCATCTGTTACAAAAGGCATTTCATTTCTTCACATGTAACTGCAGTGATATTCTAGATCAAAGGCATCATCATAATAGTTGTGGAGAGAAAGTCTTCAATTTTTCTTCGCTTGTGTGCTTTGCTTATTGCACCGTAACCATGGATAATCTTCATCGTTTAACAGGGTGCTTGGGTCAGCCTTGACTTTGAAGGGAGGAATTTCATGAAACTTTTCATAATCTTCAGACATGTCTGTCTTGCCCTCCAATCCCATGATGTCTCTTTTTTCTGAAAGAACTATGTGGCGCTTTGGCTCATCGTATGATGTATTCGCTTCCTTATCTGATCTTTTTCTCGGTTTGGTAGACATGTCCTTCACATAGAAAACCTACGCCACATCATTGGCTAGGATGAATGGTTCATCTGTGTACCCAATATTATTCAGATCCACTGTTGTCATTCCGTACTGTGGATCTACGTGTACCCCGCCTCCTGACAGATTGACCCATTTGCACTAAAACAAAGGGACCTTAAAATCATGTCCATAGTCAAGTTCCCATATGTCCACTATGTAACCATAATATGTGTCCTTTCCCCTCTTGGTTGCTGCATCAAAGCGGACACCGCTGTTTTGGTTGGTGCTCTTTTGATCTTGGACGATCGTGTAAAATGTATTCCCATTTATCTTGTACCCTTTGTAAGTCAATACAGTCGAAGATGGTTGACGGTGTCCTGGACTAGGGGGTACTCATCACGTCATCTCCCGACCAGTGGGTCGGGCCGAAGACCCCCATGGCGGTTCACTAATGGGCCAGTTCGGACAGCCGATGACATATACGAGGAAGATTCCACAAGACTTGGTGATCAAGACAAGGACTCCTCTCCACCGACGTATTTGACTAGGACTCTTGTTATCCTAGGCCTCTGGTATATTATATAAGCCGAGGCCAGGCTAGTCGATAGATCATTATGATATTGATCCATCATACCCTTAGGGTTTAGACCACAACGTATGATCTCGAGGAAGATCAACTTTGTACTTAATACTCCATTGATATAAACAAGAGCAGGACGTAGGGTTTTACCTCCATAGAAAGGGCCCGAACCTGGGTAAAACACCGTGTTCATCGTCCCTGTTACCATCGATCCTAAATCCATAGCTTGGGACCCCCTACCCCGAGATCTACCGGTTTTGACACCGACAATGGTGCTTTCATTGAGAGTTCCGCTGTGTGATCGGCAATGGATCGATGGCTCGCTTGCAGATCAACTGCGACGCCGGCATATTCGTCGCCGGCTCGACTGGTCACCTTGGCTCGACCGAGGACTACGCTCCGCCTCAGATCATCATGATCGGATGAGGGCCTTCATCAACATCAACTCCGATCTCTATCAAGATCGTGGAGGAATCATTCATATAGCTCGGGGGCTCAACTTCAACATTGTCCTCGGGCGACCGTGCTGTTTTTCTATACAGCGGATTTGTATTCGCCGTCGCCGCTTTCTCGGGTGTCGCTTTGATGATTGCTTTGGTGGAGTAGTGCGGAATTGTGCATATAACAATGCTGTAAAATTTCATCATGTTCCGATGGAGGAATCTCCGGCGATCTACGATATATCGGAGCCCTGTCAAATCTGGACGGGAATCTGGATGAGTTTAGGGCGAGGAGTCCAGCGCTCAGCTCGGACATCATTTGGAAGATCCAACCGTTGATCGGTTGCGGAATTACCATATCAATCACCCCTCAAAATTTCAGCTGGATCCGACCGTTCAAACTCCGGGAAACCTCCGATGAGCGCATCGATTTTCTGATCTATTTTCTGCGCGAATACGAATCCAACCCGAGTTCATCTTTCTTCATGAACGAGATATTGGACAACCTTTTCGGAGGAATCTCTTTTTAGGATATTGTGTTTTGTTTCCAAACACATGCTCACAAATTTTGCTCCTTTTCGGAGGTAACCTTCACCGTTGCGCCGGTGTCAAACTAGCCTGACAACGTTGCTGCACGGCTGTCGACCTGCGCCAGACGGGTCGTCGCTTCATTGAGCCGAAGTCAACCTCTTCGGATCATTATCTCGGCAAGCCGAACAAGAGTTCGGCATCATGAAGGGTAAATCATCACCAACATTGTCGCCCCACGAATTATACGGAGCGGGCACACCGGCATCGCTGCATGGTCACTTCATCAAGCGGGCATTGACCGCGTCACAAGATCCAGCCCGCGACGGCATCGCTGCACTATTGGTTCTTCAAGCCTGGATGTGACCTCTGTGTCCGAAGATCGGGAGTCAATTCCAGCCGGACTCGCCTCTCTTATCCCATATCCAGGTTCAATCCTGGACGCGACTTCGGCGTCCGAACATCAGGAGTCAACCCTGGCCAGACTCGCCCCTCGCACCATAGTACCGGAGGACGATTCCGAAGAAATCCCAAATACTAATCCGGCTGACCAAGCCGATGTCCACCACGCCGACCTGCTTCGACACCTCGGCCGGCATGGGGCTGCAAACGTCATACTACCGACCTGCCCGTCACCTCGGCTACACAGGGGGCTTCGCCATCTCTTCATCAACCTACTCCGGTGACTTCGGCGTCACCAGCCGACCAGCTTCGTCACGTTAGCTGGACCGGGGGCTTCGCCTCGCCACATCGACCGTGCGGCATCACCACCTCATCAAGCCGAACTCCTCGCTCGGTTACCTCGGGCTTGGGGGCTGTGACCTTGGCTAGGCTGCGGACTACGTCTTTGTCCCGCCACGAGCTCGGACCTCGTCAACAATACCAAGCACATTAACCAGCTAAGTCGCCTTCATGCTCAGTTTTTTTTTTATTTCTTGTTCGGTTCAACCAAACATTATATTTGTGTTAAACAAAAAAGTTCTTCGTTCAAACGTTGATTGTTAAACACTTCTTTTTTCCGCCGAGCTCTTCGTCACCTCGGATATGAGGGTTTTTGTCACCTCGGCTGGACCTGGAGCTTCGGCTCCCCACATCAATCGTGCGGCATCGCCACTTCATCGAGCCGAGCTCTTCGCTCGGGCACCTCGGGACCGGCTTGGGGGCTGGGACCTCGACCCGCCGCAAGCTCGGCCCACATCATCAACGCCGAACACATTAACCAGCTAAGTCGCTTTCATGCTCAAAGTTTTTACATTTTTAATTTGTGTTCGGTTCGACCATGCTCACATGCGTTGTTTGTTAAAAACACTTCCTGTCATAGGTTAACTGGGGGCTCTTAAATTTACACGAGCCATTTTATAATGAATGTTTTTCTTCTCAGTCGTTGCAAAGTCTTTTTCTACCACTCCTTTTTCGACCCAAGTGTGTGGTCAATAGCCAGATAGCCTGGCTTCTCTCTAAAAACCGCTTGAGTTTAGTTCGCTAAACTGGCTTTGGAGAAGCACTCCATCTTTGGGATAAGGAGGTTGAGGCCGAAGGCTGACCTACTTAAAGTTTAGAGATCGGATGTGTCATGTTAAAGCACGACAGAAGCACAATTTTTTTAAGACCAATTTTGGATTGGCACAAAAAACTTGTTTTTAGTTCGGATGTAAAGTTTTTACTAAAGTTTTTTTGGTTTTCCATGCTTATGGCACTTTTAACCTATTTGTGTGTTTCCAGCATAAGTCTCACAATACGACGCCGGACACATTTAAAGCTTCGGCAATATCAACGGGGGGCTGCGACTAGAGCCGAACCCATCAAAAGCCAAGGCACTCCGAGGAGTCCTCGGCAAAACATTCTCGGATATTGCTTTACATGCACCAGTTTTGAATTGTGTCTTCGGTCAATAGTTGGGTTGCCCGGCTCCTGTGCTTGCCTCCTACGTTCCGTTTTGTTCGTCTAGGAGTGCAAAGGGAGAACCACTGCGAATGTACTTCCGGTTTAACTGGTCAAGTACCTCAGTGGAGAAAGTCAAAAACTGACTGTCACAATGAGCGTAAACTGGTCGACGATCTGATGATCGTATTAAACAATGGGCCTTTCATAAGATTGGCCGAAGTGTTACTGGTTTGATCCCGGCTGACGCCGAACACTAACCGGGGGCTAATAACTGGCCCCGAACTTCAAACTCCTATGACTAAGTGAAAGTTATAAAGCCTGCATATCTGATTGCCTCGTTTCCGCTAACACAACCGCCTTCGGGCACCGAGACGTCGGCTAAGGGTTGTATTGTTAGTACGGAAACACCCTGTGTAGCATCTACAAAGGGGTGGAAGCCGACGATGGGCCACTTTCAGGTTATAAACAGTCTCAATGGAGAATTTGCCTTCCATAATTATCGTAATAAAGCCATAAATATGCATCAATTTGACTTAAGATTTTGGCCAAGCTGGGTTGCCTGGCTCCTGTGCTTACTCCTACGTTCCCGATTGTTCGGCTAGGCGGTAAAGGGAGCACCTCTGTGATTGTTACTACCGGGTCATCCGGATTAGTACCTCAGATTGGGTGAAGCCGAAAGCTAGCCATCTTAAAGGATATAATTGGTCGGCAACGATGGAAGCGAAAATTCTGGTTCATCATGGACCACAGAGTTCGGGAACTCTTCCCTAACTAAATTCTCAATATTTTCCTCCCACATTGATCGAAGATGAGGTTTCATGATCATGGTCAGCATGAGAACCCAAAGAAAGGAACCGATAGCGGAACTATTTTCTTTGGAAGATGTTTCTTACATAGTAATATAGCATATCTCTCCGCATACCTTTGTTTATAAAACCGTATGGCCGGATTACCTCGTTTGCCATAAATCTTTGCCCTCATAAAGGCTTTATAAAGTGGGATAAACACTCCTCGGCTACTGGCTGAGGAGGTTGAAGCCGATGGTCGGTCGATAAAGTTTTGTACAATGCGGATCCGAGCTTTAATGATGTAAAGTACTTTGGTACATAGAATCATTACACATAAATTGCGAGCAAAGGTCAAATAATTGTAGCCAATCTTTCAAAGAGTTAAGGGCACAATCTCGCTGAGACAACCGAGCAGCTGACATAACGCTCTCATAATTCCCTATTGGCATTGATTTCCTATCTATTAAGCCCCTTGAGGCCGACCTTGGCGAGATCAGCTTTCGTTAGCTCTAGTTCCTTTAAGAGATCTTTATTCTCTTTCCGAGAAGTTCGTGTTAAACACAACAAAATTTTCTGTCAAATGGATATCGATCCTTAATTCAGCCACCCCGTGCCCACATTAAGGCTCGGGGGCTACTGGGCTTCGCGCTTATCATTTACAAATATTAAAGGGGCACATCGATCCCCTGATCTAGTGTTGCCACCCGACCAATGGCTCGGGGGCTACTGCATTGCCTATTCAATGCAAAAAATTCGAAGTGCTAAGTGTTCGACTTGACCGAGCTATGGGCAAACACGTCTTCGGACAACAATAGGTACCATCTGGACCTATCCGGCATCAAGCTAATATATTACGGCAACTTCTCAAGGACCCGTCTACCGATCACTATTTCCTCCAATATATTACACCGCGTTTCAATTCCTATGTATACTGCCGAGCTAGGAGTTGATCCTCAGGCCGATTTCGCAAATCGACCTGAGTCTCAGGCGCTAATGGGATCTGTGGTTTTATGTTTTCCTTCAGGTGCATCTCGGGTTTTAGACCAACACACACCTTGAGTGCTACTGGTTATATATCTCGGTAGAGAATAAATTGCACCAATTAAGAAAAATATATCCACAAAAAATCAGCCCATACCCGAGGTAGTGCACCACCTCGAATGCAGTCCGGCATAAAACTCGGGTATAAGTAGTTGGCTCCATAAAGGGCATTTCCAGCATTAAGCTCGGCTGAACTCCTTCAACTTTTTTGAACCGAGGTGATCTATGACACCTCAGATACAGTCCGGCGTTGGAGCTCGGATACAGTCCGGCGTTGGAGCTCGGAAGCAGTCCGGCATTGGAGCTCGGATACAGTCCGGCGTTGGAGCTCGGAAGCAGTCCGGCGTTGGTGCTCGGCTGCAAAAAGATATACCTCGGATGCAATCTGGAGTTGGATTTCGGATGCAAGAGGGCACTGCCGCACGGGAAACACTTTAAACCCGAGGTGTGGCGTAAAAATAACAAGGCATTGATAAAGGCCGAAGACTTAAAGGGCTCCTCGGATGCCCGACGTGTAAAGTCTTCGGATTTAGCTTGGCAATCCTCAAGATCGAAGATGGAAAGATTTGTTGAACCAGTTTTCAAGGCCGACGACCGAAGATGAAGAAAAGTTTGGAAGAACCGAGGAGTGTCCCCAACTTGAAGACCGGTTCAGGGGGCTACTGACGGTGTCCTGAACTAGGGGAAACTCACCACGTCATCTCCCGACCAGTGGGTCGGGCCGAAGACCCCCATGGCGGTTCACTAATGGGCTAGTTCGGACAGCCGATGACATATACGAGGAAGATTCCACAAGACTTGGTGATCAAGACAAGGAATCCTCTCCACCGACGTATTCGACTAGGACTCTTGTTATCCTAGGCCTCTGGTATATTATATAAGCTGAGGCCAGGCTAGTCGATAGATCATTATGATATTGATCCATCATACCCCTAGGGTTTAGACCACAACGTATGATCTCGAGGTAGATCAACTCTGTACTTAATACTCCATTGATATAAACAAGAGCAGGACGTAGGGTTTTACCTCCATAGAGAGGGCCCGAACCTGGGTAAAACACCGTGTTCATCGTCCCTATTACCATCGATCCTAAATCCATAGCTTGGGACCCCCTACCCCGAGATCTGCTGGTTTTAACACCGACAATGGTCCCCTGGCCAACGAGTACAGCTCATCAGAAACAGTGTTGTCACACATGAGACGTGTTTGCAACCAACTGCCGAAAGTCCTGATGTGTTCACATGTAATCCAGTCATCACACTGCTCCGGGTGTTTGGAGCGCAGAATATTCTTGTGTTCATCGACATATGGGGTCACCAAGGTATAATTCGGTAGAACTGTGTAGTGTGCTTGAGACCAAGAATGCCCGTCCCTACATATTATTGAGCCCGCTCCTAGCATGCCTTTTCCAGTCAGTCTCCCCTCATACCGCGATTAAGGGAGACCAGTCTTCTTAAGGTTAGGAATGAAGTCAACACAAAACCCAATGACATCCTCTGTTTGATGGCCCATGGAGATGCTTCCTTCTGGCCTAGCGCAGTTACGAACATATTTCGTTAGGACTCCCATGAACCTCTCAAAGGGGAACATATTGTGTAGAAATACAGGGCCCAGAACGATAATCTCGTCGACTAGATGAACTAGGACGTGCGTCATGATATTGAAGAAGGATGATGGGAACACCAGCTCGAAACTAACAAGACATTGCGCCACATCACTCCTTAACCTTGGTAGGATTTCTGGATCGATCACCTTCTGAGAGATTGCATTGAGGAATTCACATAGCTTCACTATGGCTAATCGAACGTTTTCCGGTAGAAGCCCCCTCAATGCAACCGGAAGCAGTTGCGTCATAATCACGTGGCAGTCATGAGACTTTAGGTTCTGAAACTTTTTCTCTGGGATATTTATTATTCCCTTTATATTGGACGAGAAGCCAGATGGGACCTTCATATTGAGCAGGCATTCAAAGAAGATTTCCTTCTCTTCTTTGGTAAGAGCGTAGCTGGCAGGATCTTCATACTACTTTGGAGGCATGCCGTCTTTTTCGTGCACATGTTGCTGGTCCTCCCATGCCTCCGGTGTATCTTCTGTCTTCCCATACACGCCCAAGAAGCCTAGCAGGTTCACGCAAAGATTCTTCGTCATGTGCATCACGTCGATTGCAGGGCGGACCTCTAGGTCTTTCCAATAGGGTAGGTCCCAAAATATAGATTTCTTCTTCCACATGGGTGCGCGTCCCTCAGCGTCATTCGGAACAGATAGTCTGCCGGGACCCTTTCCAAAGATTACTTGTAAATCATTGACCATAGCAAGTATGTCATCACCAGTACGGACGGCGGGCTTCTTCCGGTGATCTACCTCGCCTTTGAAATGCTTTCCTTTCTTTCGACATTGATGGTTGGTCGGAAGAATGGCATATTTTCTAATCTTTCTAATCTTCAAGCGCGTTGCATCCATCTTGATCTTGTGATCATCGACGACATCTGCAACATGCAACTCCAATATCATCTTCTCCTCCTCATTTTTTTTCAATTTTTTCTTCAAGTAATTGTTTTCTTCTTCAACTAAATTTAACCTCTCGACAATAGGGTCGGTTGGAATTTCCGGTTCACATACCTCCTAGATAAAAAAAATCTATGTCACGTTGGTCGGCATAATTGTCATAAACACTAAATGAAACTAATAGTTATAAAAGATAATATATATATACCACATCCGAATCATAAACAGGACGAGGGCCGACGGAGGCGGATACCAAAACCATCGCACTATATAATAATAAACAATAATAAAAGTAAGAAAATTACACAAGTATCTATCTAAATCATACAAGTAAGAACTTTTTTTTTAGAAAGAAGATAAGAACAAGAGGCTCACCACGGTGGTTCCGGCGACGAGATCGGCGCGGGCGATCGACGGCGGTGAGGACGGGGACGGGACAGGACTGACCGCCAAACCTAGACAAATCTTGAGGAAAATGGAGCTTGGACAAGGAGCTTCGAGAGGAGAAAGCTTAAGTGTGCCTCGGGCATTTCATCGAACACCTCATGTGCATAGGAGGTGAGCTAGAGCACCACAAAGCTCTCCCACGGTCAGCCAAAAAAACAGAGCACTCCACTGCTCTGCTCGCGGGGTATATATAGGCATCTTTTTGGTCCCGGTTTGTGGCTAGAACCGGGACTAAAGGACCCCATTTGGTCCCGGTTCCAGCCACCAACCGGGACCAATGATTGTGGGCCAGGAGCGAGGCCCATTGGTCCTGGCTCGTATCTGGCACCGGGACCAATGGGGCCAGACGAACCGGGACCAATGGCCCCCGAGGCCCGGCTGGCCCCCTGGCCTCACGAACCGGGACTGATGCCCCCATTGGTCCCGGTTCGTGAGTGAACCGGGATTAATGCCCTTACCCGGCCTGGACCAAAGCCCTGTTTTCTACTAGTGTTTGTTGGGATCCGATTAATTGTGGGTTTATGATCAGATTATTCATTGATCTATTTTGAGTTCTTGAGCCTTCATTGTTGCGTAATTTTATAGCTTTGTCTTTCTCTCCGATCTATCGGTCTATTTTGGCCAAGTTTGATTGATTTATCTTAAGTGGGAGAGGTGCGTAGGTTCAATCTTGCCGTGATCCTGTCCAATGACAGAAAGGATAAGTGCACGTATATGTATTGTTGCTACTAAGGATAAAACGATGAGGTTTGAACATATTGCTTGGTCTTATTCTGTCTACATTATGTCATCTTGCTTAATGTGTTACTCTGTTTGTCATGAACTTAATAGTTTGAGATTCACATCCAGTGTTCTTGGGGTGGAGTACTAGATGTCAGTAAGTTTCACGGCCTACTTGTGACCGACGGAATGCCTATATAATGATTATGCCTTGGATGATCTTCATAACTATGCGCAATTCTGTCAATTGGCCAACAATAATTTATTTACCCTTCGCTATTCTGCTTTCGAGAGAGATGCCTCTAGTGAACCTATGCCCGCCCGGTCCATTCTCCATATATTTGCTAGTTCCTACAATTAATATCAATTTGCTATCATTATCCTAGTTACTACTATCTTTCTATCTTTATTATTATTTGCTTTTAACCTTGTCGCTAGCAAGAACAAGGGGAGTGACGACCCCTTTGCCTTTTTTGGGTGCAAGCAATTATTTTGTCTGTGTGCATGTGCTGCTAATGTTGTACGCGTGTTGCCTCCTACTGGTGCGATAAACATTGATTTTTAACTGGGGAAAATACTTTCTGCTATTGTGCTACATCACCCTTCCTCTTGAAGAAAATCCAACAACTCCTACGTAAGTACCACTCACTCAGCTGCGGTGCAAGGAGAAAATGATGAATGGTCTACAACGAAAATAGGCTACAATACTAGTGAGGACTTACCACGAGCTTTGCGGAGAATACTGTTGATCTGTTGGAGCGCCACCTAGATGTTGCCTATGGGGACCTGCCAGCGGGGTGGAGCATTGTAGCTGCTCGATGGACAAGTTGGGCGGACAAGATCCTCGATTGATTCAAGGACAACCAACCACCAGGAGGAACCTTTGCAGCGCCAGTGATGGTGAAGCGACGCCCTGCTCCGCCCCATGCTCCCGGGATTAGGGCCCATCTCATATAGGGGCTCAATACATCTACATGCCTAAATAAATTACAACAAATGTGATTTGCATAGCATAACGCCAACACTATCAACGGGTGGAAAAGGGGGCATTTGCCCCCACCCCCGACGCACTTCACCAAGTTATATTTATTCACTAATTATGCATGGTTGAGTACATGTATCTTATAGTCATTATTTGGATCATGTAATCACATATACACCATGTCTTAAGACTTTTTTTGGCTACAAAATTATATTTTTGATGTTTATGCGTGATTGCTTTCGGAGTTTTCTCTTATGTAATTAAATTGGTACCAACAACTCTTGTTTACCGAAACGCACAAGTGTTGCCACGTTGAACAGATTGGTGCTTGCTACTCCTCCAATGGCTGGACAGTAGATCCTGCACTGGAACTTGAGGTAGGTGATTCAGATTTTTCTTCTTCTTCATCAATGTCATTATGAGGAGATGAATTGGTTTCAGTTTTTTCCTTTGTTATATTTTCCTACAACATTGTACATATACTTTTCAGCAAGTTATACATATATTCTTTTTAAGATAACACACACGTCATGTGATCTGCGTTCCAATTCCTAAAGAAGCTTCTTTTGTGATTTCCCTTTATTGTGCATGGAGATTGCCATGCACTACTGAATAAGAAATTGTACATGTTTCCTTTCATCAGCAGCACGATTTTGTTCAATGGTCTAAATAGACAGATGCTTCTACTCAAGCTCAAACATTCTGTGATCTGCGGAATTGATCAAAGCAAAGCTAAGCATTAATTTTCAAGCCTGATGAAGAAGGCATTAGTGTGCGGTGAAGAATGAAATAGCATCCATTACATGTAAGACTAGGTAGCAAGTTATTGGCCTGAAGTACCTCATGCCGTCAAGTTTAACAGCTGACACAGATGGGGAAGAAATAATTCGGTCATAAATTCAATTTGGACGTGTTTGGTTGCCTGCATACACCTCGACCAGGCCCGCGCGGGAAGGATCCAGCCTGTTTGGTAGCCCGCATACACTGTTGAGCCTGTATAGCACGAAACTTAAAGCACCTCTCGGACTGGCTCGCTGGAAACGCTCAGATCGGCAGTTTCTTGCGAGCGAGGCCGAGGCGAGCGCAAGCGAGCGGGCCCTTGCATGAGTGGAGATGGGAGGGATGCGAGGTGTTTACGTGGTGTCTTCTTCAACCTCCAGTAACCTCCTCTCTAATCTTCTCTGTTCCATGTCCCTCTAATCTACACAACGGTGCTTGATTCGAGGTAAGCTCTACACGAAAAAGATGCACATCGATGCTACGGTTCTATTCAGGTGATCGGTTTGTAGTTTCGTCGACCGTACATGCTCAATTTCTTGTTCCCGTTTGGAGCTGTTTTGGACGAATTTTGTCAGATTCGTCGCGCATGATCGATTGTTTGAAATTTCCT
This sequence comes from Thinopyrum elongatum, assembly GCA_011799875.1. Taxonomy (NCBI): domain Eukaryota; kingdom Viridiplantae; phylum Streptophyta; class Magnoliopsida; order Poales; family Poaceae; genus Thinopyrum; species Thinopyrum elongatum. The sequence continues at coordinate 669,498,476 of CM022298.1, read as the reverse complement.
TTGACCAGCAGCCTAATCTCGCAGTTCTGCACAACATTCGTGTTGCAAGTTTCCTGTTTCGACGATCGTAGACGAGAAGATCTACATATTTCTCATGGCTGTACATATGGATATGTGTGCTGTGATTTAAGACATTGCTTAATTATTCCTCTAGCCGGCGTGGTTTCTCTGGATCTCCTATCTCGCGTCTTGCTGTGGTAGCATCATCGTCGCCGTCGTTCATCTCGGCCTTCTCTCCATGATCCTACTGTAGTTAAGCCGCCATGGCGCGCACACTGACTGGGTTCTTCTTCTCTGTTCTCTGCCACCGACGGGGTCGATCATCTTGGCCTCTTCCCGGCCTCCTCTTTCTCGTCTTACTACACTGGAGTCATTTCCGACGTCGATCATCTCAGCTCCTCTCTCTCGTCCTACTACACTGACGATGCCATGGCGTGAGCACTGCATTTCTCCTCCTTTGTCCACTGTCTTTGCGCGAGCACTCCAACTAGTTCGCCGACGGGGTCGCTCGCCCATGACTTCGTGCTCGTCATGTCGGACACGGCGCCACGGTCACTGTCCACCGCAGTCGCCATGGTCCGGCGCACACTGCATTTCTTCTCCCCCTTCCTCTGCTAGCTCTTAACCCTGTGTGCTAAGTGCAAGTGCTAGCTCTTAATCATACCCCATGCGGGCAACCAAACAACATGTAGTTGTATGCGCCGAGACAATGCAGGCAACCAAACAACGTGCCAAAGTTGATCCCCTAATGCAGGAAGTCCATATGCAGGCAACCAACCAACTTGCAGATGTCGCATATGAGGCTGTTTTTTCAGAGTCAGGCTGGGTTGAGATGTGTATGCAATGCAGCTACTGTTCACTACTGCAACCAAACACGCCCTTTGTCTTCCAATAGTTTGAGTTTATTATTTCTACAGTGATGAAAGTAGTTCAGTGCATGCTGTAAAAATATATTTTCTATACATGGTCTCTAATTCGGTTAATACCGAAAATCGAACCGAAAAAATCTGTTAACCGAAATTTCGGTTAGTTGATTTTTGGTGTCTATTTTGGTTTTTACTTTGGAAAACCGAATTCATAAAAAAAACGAATAGTAGAAACCGAATTCGGTTTCTACCGAACGCCCAGGCCTATGCTTGAGGAGCATTGGCATACTAACATTGTTGTATGTTCAAAAAAAAAATACTAACATTGTTGTAGCCTTTCAAGTCATCAACATGCTGTTGTGTGACTATGCCTAGCAACGAAGCTATTCCGGATGGCAACAGGGCTATTCCCCGAAGGGAGTGCCTTCCCATCCCAGCTTCAGTAAGATAAACAAAGCATAAAAGAATTAAAAACATAGAAGAGATACATACCTTTGAAACATATAAACCTTGGTCAACATCTGGGAATTTTCTATAGATACGCTCCAGGGTTGCCAGTGACACCATATGAAGAGAAGTATACCTTAATCCAAGCCCAATGTTGGGGATATCGCCTATCAGGAACTTATCAGTCGACCCATGATAAGGGGTAAATCGGTTAATTTATCGGCATATCGGCTGATTTATCACCATATCGGCTGATTTATCGGCCGATTTATCTTATCGGTCAGACAACGATAAGCGATAAATCGGCCGATTTATCGGAATATCGGAAGATATCTTGAACAGTGTCCAAGCCAAGGGCTAATTAATTTCCTGCACAATAAGAAAAAAAAATTATGTAACACATACTCAGCAAAAAAAGGAAAGTACTAAAGAACAAATAAGGAGTCCATTTTCCCTAATAAGAGTGCTAAGGAAAATAGAAAAAGAATAAGTAGAAGCATCACAAGTAGAATAGTCTACCCGAAGCTCTGATGTTGTTCCAGGATCCTTGAAACAATTAACATTGGAAGGTACAATGTTTGATTGTTTTCATAGAAGTTCATACCGAGAACTTGACCATTGTAATTGACAAGAGGTCCTCCAAACAAGCCTGGCAAAACAAAATAAACAATAATGGAAAAAAGTGTCAGCATAATCAAGAAAAAAACAAAGAATTCGTAAAGTCTCCTGGGGCCAATTGGGCAGCACCATGGATGGTGGATTAGCCAGTTCAGGTTCAGCTAATCCCTCATTATTTTTTGCCTGTGTGTGTGGTGGTGGTTTTTTTTTTGTTGGGGGGGGGGGGGGTAAACAGAAGATTTACATGTATACAGTAATTTCACCATGGAATATGGACCTCTTCCTTCTGTCTTACAAATTGAAGGAGTACCATTCTTCATGATTGCCTAGCTACACTAAATTGAGATTACAACAGAACAAGAAGGAATCAGAACTATGGTCAATTAATTAATTAGACTATTCCTCTTTTTTGGGTGTTATTAATGCGTTATTAGTTTAATGTAGGTTTGTGCGGTACACAGGTCATAACTATATATGAAAGGGGGTCAATAAGAAACTAATAAAGAAAATGCGGTATATTTTATACCATGGATATTTCGCAGCGTGACACCAATAGCTCCAAACACCCAAAAGTGCTTTCTTTGTTTACAGCTTGACCCCGTGAACACATGAGATTAAGAGCATCTTCTAGCAGACCCCGTATAATGCCGACCCGCAAAATGCATTTACAGTTCCCTGTAGATGTGATTTGCGGGGCGAATTCGTGCACTGCAAATCAGACTCCGTATATGAAACTGTGAAATTAAAAACAAGCATTCGCGGGAGAAACTTGCAACGACATTGATCATATATAGTTCATCATCATACTACATTGATCATACATAGTTCATCTACATTGTACTACTTAGGGGGGATCTGCGGGCCCGAGCCTACGCTACCAAAATCGACGAGCTCGCGGCGGCGACGACGCGGCGGAGGAGCCGGAGGAGCTCAGTCCTCGTCCGAGTCGAGGTCGATGAAGACCTTGGACTGCTCGACCTTCATGACGCACAGGTCCGCCTCCTTGGACGCGTGCGCCTGTGATGCCGCGACGCCCTGCTCGAGGAAGATCCGCTCGTAGTCGAGCTCGCAGCGGCGGAGCGCGTCGGCCTCCTCCTCCCTCGCCGAGCGCTCCATGATGACGCGCTCTAGGTGCTCCTCCTGCACTGGGGGGAGGTAGTCCTCGGGGCCGATCACTCCTCGACGCGGCGGCGCGTCGGCCTCAACCTTGACGCCCAGCGGCCCGAGCTCCTCCGGCTCTCTCTTGACTGGAGTGAGCCGCGAGCTCGAGGCGCCAGCGGACGAGCTCCCCGCGGCAGAGGAGCCGGAGGAGGTGTGGCGGCGGACCGCGAGCTCGCGGCGTTCGAACGCCGGCGGCGGCCGGCTCCCTTGTTTGAGGTACCTCCGCGCGCTCCGCTTGCGTGCGGCGGCGGCGGCCCTCCTCGTCATCCCCATAGCCATCCATGGCTTTTTTAGGCTCGCCGGTGGCGAGAAATTGGGGCAGAGGAAGAGGGGAATCGCGGCGGAGCGGCGACGGAGGGGGATAGGGTTTGACCCGTATCCGAGCGATGAAACCGCATATATAGCGGTGGAGAGGAAGTTTTTCCGGGCCACGGTAAATTTATTACGGGCCGGGCCCGAGATGCGATGTCTATTCTAACCAGAAAAACGGGCCAAACCCGTATACTTGCTGGAATTATACGGGTTCGGCCCTTTTACGGGGTCTACGAGAGATGCTCTTACCGCCTTCGTATGCACGTCCAAGTGCTAACACAACTCCAGTGTTGGTAGCGCCTTCTTCTAAGAGTGGTAAATCAGTTGCAACTTTGACAACAGCTACTTTATAGTGAAAATCCACAAGAAGGATATCGCCATCGGTTATACGCCAATCAGGTAGAAGCACACTGACCTGAAATCATTTATCAAACAAAAAATAAATAAAGACAAACTACTAAAAATACATCTACAGACTTGGCAAGGATTAAGGCAACAATTACCGTCACATCAGAGATCACATTATTATCTCCATTTAGAGATCTAACAAGTGTTGCTGAGGTTAAAACCATATTCGCATCAGTATCTTTTCGGCGCATCACAAATCCTGAGTAAACACGGATCCTCTTACCACCTAAACTTTATTAACAACACCTTACTGAGGCTTCAGTGCAAATCAAATATGGAAAAAAAATAATGGCTACTAAGTAAACCTATGATATATATATATATATATATATATATATATATATACACACATCTGGACTATTTTTATTCACGTAACAGAATATTATTCTGTTATCCTACTTGACCTGATGAATTCGAGCGGTTGAACTGATGAATTCGAGCATTTGAACTGATGCTTTCATTTTCCGTTGAAAATCGTCTTCTTTAGTTTAATTTTTTTTGCAATTTTTTTGTCGAAACGGGGCGTGTAATATATTGTTGGAAAGCTCTTGACATCTACATTACAATCATATAATTTGTTTTTGCAAAAAAATTATGGTTTAAGAGCAGTTTTGAAAAAACTGTTTTTTTCAAAACCGAAAACGCGAATCGTATTTTGGACGTAGTTTTCAAACGGTTTGTCGGAATTGAGCAAATAAGATGGCGTTGGAAAGCTGATGAAAATCCGCTTCTTCCATACATCTAATGTTTTTTCAAATTCTATACGATTTAAAAGTAATTTCGAAAACGGTGAAATTCTGGGCGAAACGTATTTTCTCTTTTTTTGCAAACGGTTTGTCGGATTGACGCAAATGATACGGTGTTGGAAAGGTATGAAAAATGCGCAACTTTTTCGTATAGAAATGTTTTTCTAATTCTTTACGGTTTAAACCCGAATTCAAATACGGTCAAATTTGATTTCGAACGTGATTTTTTTAAAAAGTTTGTTGAAATGGGGCAAATAATATACCGTCGGATAGCTAACCAAAATGCGAAACTTAGTCATGTTGAACGTTTTCTCTACTTCACAACCGTTTAAGAGTAATTTTGAATAAGGTGAAACCCATCGTGTTGTTTTTTCCTGTCTAAAAAACAGAGTACTCGTACTGACCTATGTCTATGTTTGTACTGAGGTATTTTTCACAGAGTAGTTTTGAATACGGTGATACCGATTGTGCTATTTTCTCTGTTTTGGAAACATAGTACTCGAACTGATCTCTGTATGGGTTTGTGCTGAACGTGTGCTTTCAAAGACTCGACTTTACTATGTTTTTTCGTTAGAGTTTTGCTCGTAACTTTTCAACGGTTTACTATATTATCGTCTCCGAACTTGCATGGTTTATATCGTTGAACTGAATGCTATTCTTTTCAAAAAGAAAATGTTTTGCATGTTTTCTTTTAACTCAAATTTTTTTTACAACGATGTTCTGAACTTCTCTAATTTTACGACTTGTACTTTTTACATTTGAATTGCATGGGATTTCTTTTTGCTTGAACTTTTACCATTTGAATTTTTGTCATATCTTTTATTCCGAACGGACCACCGTTTTTAACTCGTACTGATCAATATTTTTAATTAAACCCTTTTTCCTTTCATCTGACAGAATTTTTTTCCACAATAATACATGTACATGAATCATATTACCCCTAGCACCGACCTCAACACAAAAATCATCGCCCTATTCTTGTATAGAACTTTTCAAGCACCCACATGAACACAATAATAATTATCAGAAAAATAAAGTGCTTTCGCACATGGGTACAAAAAAACTTCCAGCACACTTGGTCCTGCTCCTTGTCTTCAGTATCAGTTCAACAGGTAGCGTGTTTTAGTGCTTCCATAGGAGGATTGCATTAACAAAAAAAACATTTTTTGCCACAGACACAAAGAACAATTCTGAACAAATACAAAATGAATTTTTTGAGTAATAATGATGTAGTCTCATTCAACATTCTAGTGAGCAAACTGCAAACACTTGTATTCTGTAGCGCAGGTGGCCCCTAGCCCCAAGGCTTCATTCACCTAACATAGAATAGCACATCCAGTTCAAGATTAACTATCGATGCAGGCCTTAATAAGCAAGAGCAACAGTACAACATTAGCATAATAATAGGTAACAATAATAGTACTAGGTTAACTATCGATGCAAGCTTTTGACAAAGCAGCTCGATAGGCACTGCAATTTTGGATGGGCGACGACGCCGGCGCATCCAAACATTTTTTGGATGGGCGATTTTGGATGGGCGACGACGCCGATGCAATCATTTTTCTCTATGAACTGAGGAAAGAATAAATAGTGACCCACTAGTAAGCTACTGATGTTTGACACCGGAAACATGTTCTTCTCCACTTTAGGCATTAAGACAAACATGTGTAGAGCACAAGTGCACCATGATGCCAGCGTCAGGTTTGATTATGGAGGAGCACACGATCTAGAAAAAAATGTACGGGGGAAGGGAACTTGCTGCCGGTTGAGAGAGAAAGGAGGCACCTACTGCTGGTTGAGGAGGAGCGCTCCAGCAGGGACTCGTGTCCCTGGTCATCCGCTCCGCTGCGGAAGACGGCGCTCCGACGTGGACTTGCAGGGGAGGACCTCGGGGGTGGAGGCAGAGGAGGTGAGCCGTGGAGGAAGGGGCTGGGTGGCGACTCGCTGGGGGAGGTGCTGGGTGAGGCTGTAGTTGGATTAGCCAATATTTGAGAGACCAATTCAATCTCACATCAACAAAATGGGATAGGACAGTAAAAATTTATATACCAATGTAGTATCAGCTCATCTATCAAATTGCTGTAGTAGTCCATGCCCTCAGGGTTTGTCTGTCCTATTCCATCTACACAACGTGGTACCAAGAATCAGAATTATTCAAAAATGAATTACGGTCTACTTTAGTTGCATACACTTGTACACTACTAGTACTTACCAGGGAATAAGCTGAGGACAAGAAATGAGAATCTGTATGCATCCCAAATCCATCTTGTGCATACGCTTTATATCTTCCCGAGATCCAAGGATTTGCTTATGTATAAAATCAAAGAACCTGACGGACTTCATTAAGCCGCAGTCTGTCTGAACTCTTCCAGAATTTCAGCGATAGCAGTTCTTTTCACGCATAATTAGTTCTTACCTTTTTGTAATGATAGTACTGATTTGTTTGTAATGATGGTACTGATCTTCTGAAACATATGTCGTGGACCCTTCAGACAAGTGACCTGCCATCGCAAACTTAGGATATTGGACTTATCTCCAAGATTAGACAGTAAATCAAGTGGCCTTCTACTGATTGCTGAAGCGTTTGTACATGTAAACTTATTTGCTAAACTGCTACAATTTTTCTGCTCCGCACTTACTACCTCTCAAGGGTGAACTGATATCAAACTTCTATTTTGCCAAACTACTAAAAAAATCTGTGTAGTTTACGTCCATGGCGGCAGTGTGCAGAGTCGAGCATGCAGTGCGTGTGCTGGCTGCCAATGCTGTTTGTGGTGCCGCTATTGCCGAAAGCATGCTGGACGCATCGCCGGCAAGCTTTCATAGAATTGAGACTTGCAGAATTCAAACTAATAAAAAGATGTAGAATCCATCAGTGATCATGCATCACCTTGGACTGATGTATGTGCTCGACTTGGACGGCTGTGCAGCGCTTGGTGAAGATGGTGGCCATGATTCTACTTGGACTGATGTCCGCGCTCCACTTGGACGGCTGCCAGTAACCATGGTGGACGAGCTCGTGGCCGAGGGTAGCCAAGGTGACCACCGGGAACTGTAGGTGGCCGTGCTTGTTCTCGGCAGTGAACTCGCACGAGGTGGAGGTGATGACGGGAAGCAGGGATCACGAGTGGCCTTCATCTCGCCGCCAGATACGAGGTGCTCGCGCTCGTGGACGCCGAGGATGGGATCGGCAGCAAAACAGGACACTAGTGAATTCGAGCTATTCGTCGAGCTGCTGAAACATTTTTAGTATGGGTTAGATACAATTCCAAACTAGTACCTGGAAATCCCATCCCCAAATATGCATGTCAAGCTTCAGAGTTGGAAGTAATCTAAACAGAGCAATCTCAAAACATTGAACTCATACATACATGCAGTACAAACAGTCAATATGAGCAGAAATCTCTAGATGAATAAGAACACCACATCATGAGAGAGTTGATGCATCATTAGTAGTTCAGGAGATGGAACAGAGCACGACAAGTAGCGACATAATCAATTTTTGTATATAGTCAGACTATTTTTTCAACACACACATTGAACCGTTTCTGGGGTTCTTAATGTGCTGATGATAGAAAACATGTTGAACTGAAAGTTGGGCTTCCAGAACTACCGAATGTTTTGGGTTATTTTATGTACCCTTTTGTTATCTTTTTCTGAACTCCAAATCACAACTACAATCACAATACACACATGTACTACCTGGATCGAGAAACTTTACTTAACAATAGAGAAACTTGTTTTGGCAAGAGGTAGCACCTGCATGAGGTAGCACCTGCTGCATACATATTTTGTTGCCTATACTTCTACGACATGGAGATGGAACAGTACATGTATATGTACAACTTCACTTAACAATAGAGAAACTTGTAACAAGATATTCATTTCTCTGTAGACATATTATCAAACAGGTTGTGAGTACCATACCACCAAAGATAAAACATAGCGCTCTTGTGTATTTTTTTCTCAGGACAAAATATATTGTAGGTGGGCCTGGAGCTTGCCATTACCTCACACTAGTAGAAAACAGGGCTTTTGTCCCAGTTCCAGAGGGCCTTTAGTCCCGGTTCTGGAACCGAGACAAAAGGGTCGGGACTAAAGCCTCTAACCTTTAGTCCCGGTTCGCTTACGAACCGGGACTAAAGGGGCTCCACGTGGCCGCCGGCTAGAGCGGGGCTGGAGGACCTTTAGTCCCGGTTGGTGTTACCAACCGGGACTAAAGGTGGAGCTTTTAGTCCCTGTTGGTAACACCAACCGGGACTAAAGGAATTTTTTTGAATTTTTTTTTTTGAATTTTTAAATCTTTGAATTATTTGACAATTTAATCTCTAATCACCCCTCTCTCCTCACTACTTCAGAATTTAATCACTAATCTCTAATCTCTTATCAGCACTCATTCCAAATCATCTAACTTCCCGGCCGGTCACCCATCCTCTCACTACTCCAGCCTGAGCACGCTTAACTTTCGAGTTCTATTCCCCCTAGTATCCAAGTCTGCACTTGTTGTTTTCCTGACAATACTAAGCTGTCAATCCTATTAACCCTTAGGAGTTGAACTTGAGCATTAATCACCGTTTGAGTTTGAAACTATTATTCTAAAAAACAATAATTATTTAGTAACACTAATATTTCTTGAATAAGTAGTTTGACCAAAATTCAAAAAAACTAAAATAATTATTTAGTAATACTAATATTTCTTGAATAAGTAGTTTGACCACAGTTTGACCAGATTTAGCCAAAATTCAAAAAACTAAAATTTGAGCATAACTTTTTTTCCTTTAAGAATTTGAGGATTCTAAAATTTGCAACATGGCCTACGGCGGTCGAAATTTGATGCGGATTTTCGTGCTGATTTTTTTGATATATTATGCGGGTTTTTTCGATATCGTATGCAAAAGATATGGCCGTTTTACTTTTTCATAACACCTTTTTGCAAAACATGTCCAAATTTAAGTTTTTAAATTTTTCTAACTAGTAGATGTAGTAACATAACTACATCTCGAAGGATTTTAATTTTTGAAGTTTTTATCATTTTCTTTTATTTTTTACAAAATAAAAATTGCGATACACGGGGGGGGTAGAGTTTGAACCTCTTTAGTCCGGGATGGTGTCCATCCAATCCTACCGTCGACTACATCTGTTAGCACCGTCCCAGCCAGAGTCACAACTAAAGTTAACCAAGCCAGAGTCACGTTCTATTAAAGTGGCAAAAAGAATTACTTTTAATATAGCAAAACTAATTCTATCAACTATTATTAAAGGCTAAACAACTACTAATACAAAACTTTACCAAAATTAATATTAATTAATTATAAAAAATTATCTACTGTTGTCTAACAGAAGCATACTACAACATGTTAAAATCTACAGAAAGAACTAACTAAAAATAATTGAAAACAATAATTAAAGGACTAAAACAACTATATAAGCAAAACAGTACTGTTTTAATTAAAATCGTAATATAAATTATTCTAAAAATAATCAAATAAATCTTACTATGACAACAATCTAACATGTGACTAGGAGCAAAAAGAATAAAATTAAAAATTATTTTTAAACTCAAATTATTCACAATCTAGGGTTTGAAGCAAATTTGAACAAATTCATATTTAAGTCATTCAAATTTGAAAACTAATGGCACAAACAGAAACTAGACAAAATTCAATTACCTCCTCATTTTCATGGCACAAAAGAAGTTTAAAAAATGAAATGCCTTTATAACAAATGAGTTTTCGTCCGAAACCCTGATACGTCGAAAGAGGTTGTCCATTTTGTACACGAAATGCATCCAGTTTTTACCGTAACCCTCTCAACTTTTTTGCACATGCTATGTGGGTGAAATGATGATACCATGCCAACTTTCAACCTTTTCAGAGTTCATTTGTAATGCTTTTCAATTTCAGGGTCATTTAGCTCAAAAAAAAGTAAATGCATGAAAAATTGCAAATGAAGTCAGAAAGGGTTGAAAATTGATGACGTGGCTTTGAATGGTGCATACTGAACGCACAAAAAGTCTGGAGTTGAAATAAGTTTAAAAAAATGAAATGCCATTGTAACAAATGAGTTTTCGTCCGAAACCCTGATACTTCGAAAGAGATTGTCCATTTTGTACACGAAGTGCATCCAGTTTTTGCCGTAACCCTCTCAACTTTTTTGTACATGCTATGTGGGTGAAAAGAATCTAACATGTGACTAGGAGCAAAAAGAATTAAATTAAAAACTACTTTTAAACTCAAATTATTCACAATCTAGGGTTTGAAGCAAATTTGAACAAATTCATATTTAAATCATTCAAATTTGAAAACTAATGGCACAAACAGAAACTAGACAAAATTTTGAATCTAATGCAAAAAGAATCACTCAAAAACATCAAATATCCTAAAAGATATAAGCAATTTAACTAAACACAAAGAACAAATGAAAAAACAAAAAACAAATTTCAAAACCCCTTTAGTCCCAGTTCGTGGCTCCAACCGGGACTAAAGGTGTAACCTTTAGTCCCGGTTGGAGCCACCAACCGGGACTAAAGCCTCAACCCCTTTAGTCCCGGTTCGTGGCTCGAACCGGGACTAAAGGGCATCGCACCCTTTAGTCCCGGTTCGTGGGTCAAACCGGAACTAAAGGTCCCATTTGAACCGGGACTAATGCCTGCCCAGCGCCCTAGCCGCTCAAACCGGGACTAATGCTCACATTAGTCCCGGTTCATAATGCAACCGGGACTAATGCTCCGATCCGGCTGTGACGAAAGCCCCGTTTTCTACTAGTGTCATGTTGTGCTTGTCCGACAAAGCATTGTTGTTATTTTAGCACAAAATAGAGTTTTTGCTAAATTTGCTAGTCCAACATCAGCATCTGGCCGTGTCCCATCAAATATCACTCCTATCTTTGTGGAAGCAGGACTCTGCAATTTTCCGTCAGTTCAAAGTGTATTATAGTAGTAGTACAAATATCCGTGGAATTGAAGATCTTATAAGTATAGAGTAACTAAAAATTCTATAACTTTTTTTGTTAATTCAAATGCAGATGAGCATTACCATCAGCGGAGTATCTCCATCAAAAAAGTCCGTGCTGAAGATCTGCAGCAGCAGTCACGACACTTTGACTCGGCCTCCATCAGCAGTTGCCCCCACGCCCCCGGATTACTGTCCTTGAACTTGTGATTCACCATTATTAGAACTTTTTGGTTCTCCACACATGCACTGAGAATTTGCATACTTCTTCACAAAATCAAACTTCCGAATATGGCTGATGGAGCCCCGTCATTAAATGATACACGGGCAAGACCAAAATCACAAATCTTCAGCTTGCAGTCAACATTCGCTAGAATATTCTTGGGCTTCAGATCCCGATGGAAAACATTTGCTGCAAAACCATCATGTAAGCAAACAATCAGTACAACAACATCAGATGAAAAAAGTCAAATGAACCATTTCCTTTGTGGAGCCTAATCAGTAGTCACCTGCATAGATGTACTTCATTCCTTGGAGCAGCTGATACAAAACCAAACTGGGTTTTTAACACATAGATTTGAACGACTTTCTATATGCCTTTTATGAACTGATGACAGATATACATGAGGAACTGATATACTAGTATGGACCTATAGAGCATCAATTTTTTGCTACGAGAAAACACAATTCATCTTTTCCCTTTTAGTTATACATATCACATTTGATCAATTTTGTGCTAAGCAAGCACACCCATCAGCACATGGAAGGCCTCGTTGAAATGCACTCAACCAGTCCCCAAAATCGAAAAAAAATATTACAGAGGCGGAAGAAAACGAGAGGAAAGCTTCTGACCGCTGCTTTTGAATGACCCCTCGTTGAACGGCCTTGGTTGGCGGTGCTGAACGGACTGAGGGGGTGGCAGCTGTGAACGGCCTGGCCCTCCCTTGGATTCCACCACGAGGCACTAGGGGAAGATGGGGAAGGGCGCAGTCGACGGCGCTGTGCCATGGCAAGCAAATGGGGCTGGGGCCGCAACGACGCTCTAGGGGAGGGAGCCGGTCGGCGGCGGCGCGCTGGGAAAGGGAGCCGGGCGGATCCAGGGTGCTGCTGCGATGAACGACATGCGGGTGGTGGCGTCGAACGACCATGGCGGCAGTGGGGGAGGAAGGCCTCGCCGGTGAGCAGGCCGGTGGCGCGGTGGCGCTTGGCCTGGCGGAGTATGGGGCGGGCGTCGCTTAGGAGGTGTGGGGCGGTGCGTGGCCGGGAGGTGGGGGGCGGTGCGGCGCCGGGAAGAAGGTGGGGGCGGGGCGGCGCCCGGAAGAAGGTGGGGGCGGGGCGGCGCCGGGAAGAAGGTGGGGGGTGGGACGGCGCCGGGATCCAGCCGGGGAGAAGGTGGGGGCGAGGCGTCGCCGGGATCCAGACGGGGGAGAAGGTGGGTGGCTGGCCATTGCCGGGATCCAGCCGGAGACGGGGGATGCGGGAGTGGGTGGGGTGGGTTTTCTTTATTTTCCTTCAAGCACCACCGGTTGCCGGGTACCTGCAAAAGAAGACAGGCTGACGATTGACTTTGAGACCAACAATGCAATTTTACGAGCCTGGAGACTCTCAAGGCTACCATCATTGCAGTCACCAAACGTATCCTCCACAGAAAAGTCACTTTCCCCGTTGAGGCGTTTTAACTACGATATGCGATTCATAGCCATTGATAAAATCAGATAGAAAGATGTGTCTGATGGGGAGAGGCGTGTTGGCTCTGGGGTCCAATTGAACCTGATATCACGTCCGCACAATCTTGCATCGAGATCTGTGCTTCTAATCATTGCATGCACAATACAATAATAGAAAATGAGGAATACAGTGACGGCTGTCGTCGTACGTCCAAACGGTGAGTGCGCACTGGGACGGAGCGGTTAGCTGCTTGGACGGACCTGTACATGGACATGAGGTACAGGTGTTTTGTTTGGACGGCCTACGCTGTCAGCCGACCTCACATGTCAGTTGTGGGATCTAGGCCCACGAATCAGTTAGCCTTCGTCGCGGTTTGACTGGCTGATTGTCCCTAAGCAAAGTAGTGATAATAGGGAAAATAAATAAACCCAGCAGATTAGTCTGGCAACACCCCTACATCAGCCCAAAAGGGATACTTCCACTTAGTGATCTAAACGCTCTTATATTTATTTACAGAGGGAGTACATCGGAATACAGGTCAAAGTACATTGTTTTAGCTGACAAAATGAGCTGACCATTAAGATGCATGAAGACCATCAGATTAGTCGCAGGGGATTCTAAAGATAGAAGAACATCACAGCGAACGAAGCCATGGCTACAGCTAGCACAAGCACGGTGACCATCAGATTAGTCGCAGGGGGTTGAGCACAAAGCCACAGGAGATACACGAGCTGCTGGAGCAGCTGATGGCTGAGGGGGCTGGATCTGGTCGGACACGATCTCTTCTTCTTGATTCCTGGGGAGGTAAAAACGGCATTTCCCAGACAGGGGGCGCCAAAAAAAGTGAATGGATTTGATGAGAAATCAGAGGGGAAGCATAATGAACATGTGGATCGAAGGTTACATCTTTTCGGGAGCACTTGTAGTATCGCTCTCCCTGCTTGCTTTCCCAAGCTCCACAAACGAAGGTCAGCATCCGCGCCCCGCAAAACGGGCAGGGGATCAGCGGGAGAGCGCCAGTCGTCGATCTGCGCTTGCACGCCGAGGAAGACGACTCCATTGTTGCTGGTGTGAGAGCTCTGGGGGTGGAGCTAGGTGGTGGTTGGGGAATTAAAGACAATAAGAGTCGCGCAAATGGCGCCTCCTCACCTGTGCCACATCGATTTTACTATGCATAAGGGGAAAGGTTAAAAACGCATCGACCCATCGATCCTCTCACACGCAAGCCTCGTCTCTCTCCTGTCTCGCGAGCTCTCTCTCCCCCCGTGACTTCTCGCCGCCGCCACCACTCACGCCGGCCGATTCCGGCGAGTCCCGATGGCGGGTGGCAGACCTACGACCTCCCCTCGCTCTGCTCCTTCCTCCCATCCCTCCAAATTCGTTGCTAGAGGCCTCCCGTGCTCACTCCCGACCCTCAGCCGTAGCTAGGGTTTCGGGCGCGGCGTCCCCTTCGTCACCGGCGAGGCTCTGGCGGCCTAGGGCGGCTCGTCTCACCCCCCCCCCCCCCCCCCACACACACACGCCCACGCGTGGCTGGCCATGAGGTGCACGCAGTGCGTCGGGCCGTGCCTCCTTTGCACCAGTGAGTTCATCCCTAGGAGCGGCGCTAGGGGTCTTCCTTGGTATTCCATGGAATACCAAAGATTCTGGCAAAAAAATAATTAACTATACATGTTATACACAGCCCACACGCGAACTGAAGCCCACAGCGCAAAACGGCAGAGCAGCCCATCCGACACCCTCCCGTCGGCGCCACACACCAGACACGCACTCCCTCCCCTCCCCCGATTCCTCTTATCCCCCAAACCTAGCTGACGCCTGACGACGGCGCCGACGAACGATGCCGCGCCGGAGCCAATGCCCTCTGCCCCTCTCCCTCCACGGCTCCGCCAGTCCGCGTCCGCCACACCGTCTCCGGCCTCCGTGTATCAACTCAGCTGGGAGGCATCCGTCTCGCGTGTGTACCAACTCCTCCTCTTCCTCCTAGAGTCCTAGTACCTCAACTCAACTCCTCCTCTTCCTCCTAGTACCTCAACTCCTCAAATCTCAAGAGTGCTTACCTGCTTGCTGTTCTTCATATCTTAATTTCTTGTACAAGATTCTGATCTGAAATTCTGTATGAGCCGCGTCGGCGCTAGGGTAAGAGGTGCCATGATCCGCACGTGAATGTTCGTGCCGATTACTTTACTTTTCAGTGCCTCGCTTCTTGGAATTAATTGTGCCGTACCAGACTACCAGTACCAGAGAAGAGCAGCAGCAACATTCTCGCTCATTCTTTGGAAGAACTATTGGTTGTACATCTGATTTTCATTTCTAGAATGCTAGTTGATTCCTGTCATGCCGTGATTTAAAATTTATTTGAGAGAAACTAGGAAAATCTGGGTTAGTTCAGACAGCCTACTTCATTGGGTAATACTAGCATATACTCTGCCGAAAACCCAGCATTGTAAAGCTTTTGAAACTGACCACAGAAATAGGTTGTCGGTGTTAGTCTGTTTAGGACAGTGTAGGATGTTGTTTTGTATGTTGCTATGGGCCAGATTGGATAGGATAGGTATATTGTGTGATTTTGGTTACTTTTCTGCATGAACCTTGTACTTGTTTAGTTTTAGCCACTGAGTTTACTGTCAGCAATGTTTCAATCTTGCCAATAACAGCAATCGTTTAGAATCTTCCTTTTCTAAATTGGCCCTGTTGGATGGCTTGCAGGCAGCCCTCGCTCTGCTTTCATATCTATATAGCCCAAACCTTTGGTCCTGATTGCCTGATTGCTGATTGGTCTTTGTTGTGCAGATGAATGCTCAGCTCTCGATGTGTTACATACATTAGCTGATCTCTCTGAATATTCCACAACCTTCGTCTATCGCTGAATCTGGTTAGTCTTATCTATGGCGCTAATTTCGGATGTTGTGAGCAATACTTCCTCTTTGAAACTTAAAGTTACAATTGAGGACATGCAATTTGAGCTTTGCAATGGTCCGTGAGCAAGGATATGATGGGGCTATTAATCTTTCTTAATTGTTAGAGATATTGCCACAATGATATTTTGCTACTATTATCGATATATGGTCATTGAGTCATTGATGTTGCTATCTTACAGCACATTTGTTGTCCTATTTATATTGCTTTGCAAAAAAAAATTATAGGAATACCCAGCACCAAATTCCTGGTGCCGCCACTGTTCATCCCCCTCCTCATCCTCTCTACTCTTCTCGAGGTCTGAACCTGACCTCTACCTCCGTCTCTCAGATTTGGTGCAGCAGCCGCCTCTCTCTCTATCTTGATTCAATCCCTAAAAAACCTCATTTTTGTTTCTCTGCCTACAACGTATTCGATGAAAGAGCCTGTACATATGTGATGTTTATACTGGTACATAGTACCTATTGTCCGTCTTTTAGTTTCACACGATTTCTTTAATTTTGTGGCATTTTCAATTTCAAGATGTTAACTTCAGGAGCTGAAGTAAGAAAAAATGAAGGTTGTTACGCCGATGCTGGTCTGGAGCACCACTCAGAGGCCTTGTTGTCGAGTGGGAGGATCAGAAGGTAGTGGGAGGCAATGCCTGAGTGGATCGACGATAGTTGTGCCGTGTTTTGTGTCCAGGAGCTGGCGGCAGGAAGCGAAGGTCATCGAGGTCGCAGTCCACAGATCCTCGTCCCTGTTGTGCCACCCACACAGATGATTTCCTCTTTGGTCGCCCCTCCTCATGGACGCTTCAGAACGACATCTCAGCACGGCATCGGTTGAGGAGAGGGTCATTGTCGTGCGCTCGATGGCGGGAACAGAACAAGGTCCTCATTCGACCTTAATTTCAAGGTAGCTTTGCTGTTTAATTGCATTCCCTCCTAGCTAGCTAAAAAGAGACATTCACTTTTGCGTGTGCAGAATTGCGTGAGTTGTTTGTGAAAAGATAGTAGAACTTGCTTAATCATGATGTAGTAATTAGTGCACTGCTGCTTGTGTGACAAACTGTAGGAATGAACACAGCCAGGAAATAAAAATGATCTGTATGCTAAAGAGGCTTATTCTAAATATGGTATCTTTATGTCAGTTACATACAATGTCTAAATGCTTACTTCCCAATTTTCCTTGAGATTTTAGTGTCCTTCCTCTTAGCCTTTAGGCACTGCAAGCTAAATATATGTGAAATTGCCTGTCTCCAGCAGTAGCATTTCATTCATTGCGGTCTGGAGCAAGTGAGCCTTCGCAAGAAACTGTACCTCCTGTTCAAGATCATGTCTTGGTAAGCTGAGATGTAAACCGACCTCTAGGTAATGTGATTTTATAATTTTGACACGCCGAGGGATTTTGATGGAGGTTGGTTGTTTTGGGCATGTGGTTTGTGTTGTTCGAATTTTGTGGGGAATTTTTAATAGTTGTTGATTCCTGCTCATTCATGTTTGGCTCTTCTGATGCCTATGCACTCATCTTGGAATGATGATCTATGAGAGCATGTCAGGCTAGAAAGTTTCACAATATTGCTTCTTTTAATTAGTTATGTGCACATTCATTCATTACCTGTTGCGACTATTTGAATTTCCTTTGCGTTTACTGTCCTAACACCCATGGAATTTTCTTTACAAAATGTAACCAAGCTGTATGATTTTCAGCACCAGCATCCATCAGAATTCTATACCTGACAGTCATGATATGAAGGATTTAGACGAACCATTTGATCCCACGTTTAGCCGGCCTATGGACAACCCTTTTGGTAATTACAAGAGCATGTTCATAGTATATATGATGACTGATACAAGAGCACGGTAATTACCTTTTGATTATTTTGATTTGACGGTCATGTCTAATTGCTTGATGGAGTAATAGTGCTCAACATGTCACATCGTATATTTCAGATTTGTGATACATATTTTAGTCTGAGTGATACCTTTACTTTTTTTAAATGATTGAACTATCTTTCTTATCTTTCTACCTAAGGCATAGTGATGTACAAAGCTAATGAGATATGTAGTGTGGCTGATTATGAAATATACCAAAAAGTGAGTGCATCTTATATTTTACTCCCGAGTCTTGATGTTGATTTATTTGAAAATTTGAAATGATTATAATTGAAAGTATCACCTCACCTCATTCTCTGAGGGTAGTTGCATCCTAATGATTTACATCCTGTAGATGTTTATTTTTTCTGATTTTTTCATATCCTATAGGTTAACCTTTTCTACTGAAGTACTAATGTTTTACATATTTATATGTACCCCCTGTAATGAAGAAGTGTGGGTGTTTCAATGGATTGGTGTTTCGTATGCATTCTCAAGTTTCATAGCACAGAAATTAAAGATCACATTCATCTACCTATAGATATTGATTACACCTTTCTGAGTTTCTTTCTCTTTGTTTTCTTGGTGGGCAGTTCATCGAATGATCTGTTTTACTGTCAAGCAACTGTAAGAGTAACATAAAAGCATATCATCACTTGGGTTATTGATTAACCTTGAATAATGAGCATAAAAATAATGATGATGTGGGTGGATAAGTTGTGAATGCAGCAACAGTTCTAAAATGATGAAATGCGATTCTTCCTACTTCAAGTTGTGTTGCTTTAATAAATTTCTGGTTCAGGTGGAGGAAATTCCATAGGTACTGGAACTGGGTTATCTTCATGATAAAATCTTATGCGTCTAGATTAGAATTATTGTATGCGTGTTCACACCTCTGTCATTATCAGGATTTTGTGCTGGTGGTTGTGCCACAATTGCTGATTCTGGACCTTCACTGCTTGCTGGCCCCACGGTAAGTGGGAGTGACATCCACCTTTTCGGTTGAAGTTGCTGTTTTGTGTGGCATGATCTAAAAAAATGTTGAAATATTTTTATCAAATTTATTTATTTTTAGAGGAATTATATTAGTAAATGATCAAATTCACACTTTTTTGTACGATCTTCCAGATTTGTAGGGTGGACACATGTTATGTGCTTAGAAAATGTGGTGATATAGCACCTGGCCTCTTTACTAACAAATCACAATATTGAAAGAGCATTTTGCTTGATTTTGGGAGTATCATTCTACAAACTTTTAGAATACACTAAAATCAGATACATGCGAAGTGTCAACATTTAGTGAAAACAATTTCAGGAATATTTGAGATTCTAAAGCTTATAATTTAAAAATAAAAGATGCCCCCTTCTCTCTCTGAAACCTTTTGTCAACTAATTTCAAATTTGCATTGTTATAATTTATTGCAGGGTTAGGGCGAGCTCTCGTGGTCTATTGGACGCTTCAGCAGCGATTGCTTTGGCTGGAATTACATGGCGCTATCCATCCTCAAGGAAATGTAAGTTCGTTTCCGCCCAACTATATAAAATACTACTCCTTGAATATTGTAAGAGGATAGCAAAAATACAACAAACACATTATAAAATTTTCCTGAACATGCGTGACCCAAGTACTTGCACTACTATCACCAGCTTCCTGCCATTCGAAATTGGAAGGTAGATTTGGTGCTTGTGATAATTATTTTAATTGTTTAGTTGTAGGGAAGTGTCTACTCTTTGTACAACCTTAATCTCTACTAATCTGCTATAGATTAGCTTCACGTTCGATGTGTTTACGAGTAGCGATGCTACATTTCCCACCCTTCGTGATAGAGTTAGATTGTTTCAGGGGAATGGAAGAACCAGATAAATTTGTCAATACCGCTTTTCAGGTTCATAGCAACTAATTGGTGCCCCATCGCTTTGTGCTCAAGAGAAGCAATCAGTTCTGGACTCAACAGAAATTCCTGAAGACGATGCAAGTGTCAGAGAGCTGGGTACAATTGATGTCTTGAGGGTAACCGTTGATGAGAGGAATGACACATCATCTGATGAGATGAACAAAATCACATACCAGCTGGCGGTGTCCGTGTTTCTTTTGCAGTTCATTTAGATCCCATGTATGGGGAAGCTTTTTCTACAGTGAAGAAGCTACAGGTGTGGTACATATTTAAAATTTCGCATATTAATTTAGGTTTTAGCATCATGAATATTCGTGTATTGGTGGTAGTAGCAACTTCTTTATATTTTTCTTAAGTCTGGACTTGGTTGAAATTTTTACTACCAGCCATGCGTTTTAGAAGCAACCTGAGTCCTGCACGTGTATATTTACGTGGACTGTCGTGTGATACTTGACCTGTCAATCCATGCCATGATATGCATTTTATCTGACCATATTTTTGTTGGTTTCAGATGATTTCAAGCCGCAAGATATTGGCATAGACCTAAGCATGTCGTGCTTCAAGATGAGGAGCCAAGCCTGATGGCAAACATAGGAAGAGGTGGTAAGGTGGAAGAAGCGTGAACAATTCCGGCGAGATGTGGCTCGAGTGGATGTCGGCGATGCGGCAATGAGAAGATCCTATGGTTTGGCGGCTTCCCAGTCCTCCCAATCCCTCCGTTTTCTTAGAACTTATTTCTCTTTCATTCATGGGTAGGGATTTAATCTTTCAAAGTTTGTAAATAGGGTTTGTTGAGTGCTGACAACCTGATTGCCATTCCTCTTCTCCTTCCTGCTCTTAGCCTTAGTCCATGCGCCATCACCCCTGCCACAATTGCCGAGTCGCTGTCTAGGAAGGAGGCGACCTCGGCAGCGAGCGGTGAGGGGAAGTGCCTCTCCAGATTCAGGTGAACACGAGTATACGCTCCCAACTATTTACCATGTGCCTCTCCCCCATCTATGCCTTGCTTATTTGTTCCTCCGTCATCTTTTCTCCTCGGAGCAAGAGCAGGGACAACAATGGCTTGGCGCAAGCATGTTTGCCCTGTACATCTAGCGAAGAAACTACAGAGTAATGTGAAGTACTAATCAAGGAGCAGCCAGAAAGGTTTGCTTTGTTAGCTAGGTTAAAAAACAAGGTGGTGCGCATTGTCTTCATATTTTCTTTTTGTTAGTTGCAATCTCCTGTGGAAGAAGTTTGTAATGGGTTCGCTTTTTCAAGAAACGGCAACATGCTCCTCTCAGTGTTGTTTCATGTGGTCCATTGCATGTGCTGTCCAGATCCTCTGTTGATTATCTTTCCTTTTCAAGAAGGAAGCAACATGCTCCTGTCAGTGTATTGGCATGCGTTGTCTAGATTCAAAAAGAAAAGTGAAAAGGGTCGTGTCCTTACCTGGCACCGCAGAGATACCCCTTAGGAGGCGCGCCAAAGTCTGCCTCCTCGCGTTGTCCACGTCGGATTAGCTAGACGCCAACGACGTACAGTGGTTTCTCTCGAGTTGCCGATTGGACGCTGCTGCGTGTTTGCCTGTGTCTCTCGAGTTGCTGATCGGGTGATGCTGCATGTTTGTCTCTATGTGGGTCGCACCGTGTCGCTGGGTCTGATGTCAGTAAGCGTGGCTCGCTGGATCACATTTCCCGCAGATAACACCTCCCCAAGTTTCTCCCCTTTTCTTCTTTCCTTTCCTTCCCCACGAAGGCTTGAAACTCAGGCGACCTCTCTCTCTCTCTCTCTCGTTTCCTCACCCCCTGCTTCTCCGCCGCAGCCACTTTGTCCACAAAATCCACATCGCCTTCAATGGGCTTCCCCATGAGGAACTGAGGATGAGATGTGTGTTGGCGGGAAGGCCGCAGAAGCGCGGCGGCTGGCTGTGCCCCTCCCCTGCCGATCCGCCGCTACCTATTTCTCCGGCAAATCCACATCGCCGCCCTGCTCGTTGCCATGACGGGATAGGGGGTGGTGGCAAGGGAGGGACGGGATTGACTGGGCAGCGCCGAGTTGGAGAGGGTAAACTGTCCACGGTGCTGTTGCCGTCATCCTGATTCCTTGGTCGCCGCCGACGCCAAGCGAGAAGAGAAGGTGAGATCGAATCCGTCTGGTCTTTATTTTTCCCCATCCCTCCAATGAATTTTACCCCGGATCTTCGTGAGCTCTTCAAGCACCTGATTTCTTCTTCTTTCATGCGTGCACACATCTAGCTCGGCTTGTGGCGGCAGCGGGTATCACTGGAGCGGAGGCGCCTTTTGTTTTTCGTCATCTTTGTTCGTGGTAAGGCGCAGCAGTTCAGAGGAGGAGGCTATGAGAACTGTGAAAGAGGAGATGGGGAAGGGTGGCGAGCTGTGGGATGACTCAGAGCTGGTGGGCCACACCGCCGCCACCTACAAGGTATGGGACATCGCCCCCTTTTGATCTTGCCTTTCGGCCTTGCTGGGAGAAGATGTAGTATGTGTGTTCTGTTTTAGACAGTGGCGTTCATGCAAGAGCATTGACGTCATGTTCCGTTCGAATTGATTGTTGGTGGCATTCTGGTATTGCTCAATGAGATCCCTCAAGCTACATCATTGGATAGTTGAACATGTATGTTAATTAGATAATTCAGCTAACCAGTGTGCATCTGCTTAATTCAGTTATACTATGTCACTAATTCATGCAAAGCAGGGTCTAATTGTTGATGAACATGCATGCCATTCATGTGAATGATTGAACAAGTTTAGTTTACAAGATCTCATGTGAATGATTGAACAAGTTTAGTTTACAAGATCTCATCTGTTTGAGACTTGGAGCCAACTGCACCAGATTTACAATAACATGCGCTAGATTCTACCAAAAAATTAGGTCTTCATAGTCACATAATGTTTCATAGATTCGCTACAAAACTGTAACTTATGAACTTATGCTCGCTCAACGCTCATACAAATCTGTTCATGCATGTGTGTCTGTTGAATTAATTAATATAAGCTACCAGCTGACACGCGTGTAGATGCATGTTGTTATCGGCAATTCAGCATCGTTCTATCTGAATAATGAGCTGGAATATAATCTCGGAATAAGAACACTGTGAGTTTATTAAATGCATGGTTTGGTTTGCTGACAGATTAGCACACGGTTAACTTGATCCACGCAGAACAGCAAATCAGATGACATACATGTTCGACACGAAGACGATCAACACCACTCTCCCTAAACAGATCGTAAGATCACACTAAAAGGTAGAAGACCCCATGCTAGAAAAACATACTGCACATACAGTTCCAGTTCTTACATAGGGAGGAACAATCAGCAACATATCAATTAACTAGCTACTGGTAGATCCGGTTCTCCAAAGTACTCAAAAGAAAGAAGTTGTAATTTGATGGACTAATTAACTATGTTCTCTTTTATTTCTCGAATCGTGTCTATTCGCACAAGTACTATGTACACAGAAACACATGGTCTATACTGCTACAAATTGTTCTAGGTTGGCTTTCAATCTGTTATTCAAGTTACTTTATGTACCCTGACCGAGGAAACAATTTTTTAAGGCGAGAAGTATGGTATGTAATCGACAGATGATCCGGTTATGTTTTGATCGAGGAAACAATTTTTTCAGGCAAGAAGGATGGTACGGAATCGACAGATGATCCGGTTATGTTTAGTTACGTTTAGATGTGCTGAATGGGTATAAATCTATTGTTCATCTTATGTATCTCTGGACACTATATTCTCTTATATAATGATTCTTTGTTGATCATCCAGTATCATCCATTCACATTGTGAGGACCCATGATCCGGTTAGTTGCGTCTAGAAGTGGCAACTGCTGCTTTCTTTTTCATGAAATTAATAAAAATTGATAAAATTCTTAAACTGGATCTTGCTATTTATTTTTCCAAACAAAAGGTAATGATGTAATTTTGTGCTATAAAGTAAATTTGTTGTCTAGATGATAACTCACTTTCCTTTTCACTTTTCGAGGTGAAATAGGTGGACCGTAATAGCACTTGTGTTTACCTATTTTTGTTGTTTTCCCGTACGAGTCTTCCTTTTCCATGTTGAGTCAAATGTCACTGATATTTTTTCTTTTACTTTACAGGTTTCCTGAAACTAATAGATGGAGAGGTTCTAGGGCTGGGATTGGGGTTGGATGAATTGCTCTGTCGATTTTTTTTCGCTGTTGTAGTGGTATGTACAGCATAACTGTAACGGTGCATATTTGTTTCATGAATAGATGTAGTTTTCTGTGCAGTTCTCACTGGTTGAATAGATCGATTAAATTTTCTCATTTTCTTTTTATGTGGAAAAACGCAGGGGTTCTCCCACATTTATGCATACATTAATGCTTGTTTGCATTGGGCTAATTGATTTTGAAAGCTTGTAGCCAATGCATGGCAAGAACAACCAAGCTGCTCCATCTGAGAAACAAGAGTCAGAAGATGTAGCTGCTGTTGCAGAAAACCTGTCTGTACTGAAGCAGCAGATGAGTAATTAGGTTGTACACCTCCTTATAGGGTGTACTGATGCTTGTCGCTTTCAATTAATAGTTTGTCCTGTTTTACTAGTATGACAATGATTATTCTATGCGAAGATAGCAAATTTATAAGTTACTCAGCTTGTTTGTCGAAACTAGAATCTGTAGAAAATAGAAAGGACGGTGCTATGTTCCTGTCTAACTATCTTCTTCCCTGAATGTTTTGTTTAGAACTTGTTTCCAGCAGATTTGAAAATTCTGGAGATGAGATAAGACTGCAGCAGTACACCCTATCACCTGATGGAGAAAATGAGCCTAGAGAAGAACATTTGGCTTGAGCTAGAACTTGAGGTATATGCTTTTTCAGTTTACACACATTTTTTATTTTACCTTTTTCAGCTAATGATAGTTCAGTTGTGAGAAGTAAATAATAATTCAGTGCATATGTTATCATGTGACCAGGGGCTTCACACCTTAGGGATGTCTTCTACCGAATGGGCTTGACCAACAACACCATAGTAGCACTCTCGGGTGGACATACTCTGGTAATGCCACAACGGCTTATTGTCATATTCAGATCATTGTTCATCAATCGTTGTGCATTTTTAGGGGAAAAGCTCATCCGGATAGCTTGGGATTCGACTATGCTTGGACAAAAGATCCTCTGAAGTTTGATAACTCCTACTTCATGTAAGCTTAATCGCCATGGTTGTAGATTGCACATTGGCTTAAAATTATAGCTGTAATGTCATCAGTGCAACATTGTGAAGTTGTACATCACTGGACTTCCATCTTTTGTATATGCTGCAGTGAGCTTCTGAAAGGGGATTGCAACGGACTCCTGATCCATGTAATATTGTGAATGGAATAAGGAAACTATCGATTATGCAAGTAAATACTGTAAATAGGAAAGTGAAAGGGGTGCACCCTACCTGGCACCGCCCCTGCTTCCTCTTAGGCGGCGCACCAAGGTGTACCCCAACCACTAGTAATAAATGAAGCGTGTGACGGAAGGGAGATGTGGGAGTGGAGGACCCACACATGTGGAGGGGTGGACGGCGCTGTTGGTCCAGCTGCTTGGACCAACACGGCGTTAGCTTGCCACATCATTCTGACATAACTGAGTCGTGAGCCAGGGGTCCATTTTTAGTGTGAATACGGTGGGAAATACAAGCAGGTTTGAGAATCGTGAGGCATCTGCTTAGTCCAGATTTCAGGAGCATCTGGACCCGGGAGCTAAAATGGATTTCCGGTGTCTGATGCCCAATTAGAGTAAGTGATTATGCAGAGATAACAGATTAACCGTCCAAGTCTTGCATTAGTTTTCCAGACTAAAGTCTACTGCATATGATCGATGACATGCCGCCGTGAAAAAAAATCATGAAAATGTTTTAGCCAGAGAACCTTTTCCACGTATGAAATGACTGACAACACTCATAATCTGATTAGGTGCTTTATGATACAGTCATCAACAATTACAAGTAGAAATACTAAAGCCATACTGAGAACATATTGGTATTTTAGACGGTGTGCGAAATACTAAAGGCATACTGAATGGCGATAATAATGTGATCTCTGATCTACGGAAAGCCTACTAAGGTGCTTTGAATAAGCAAATCGAAAGGCGCTCTGAATTCATACCGACGAGTTATTGGTTTTGGGTTAATTTGTACTCTATCAGAGAATGTAATATAATTATCACCCCATGTACACACTAACAGAAAGTTCCCGTGTAGCTCAGCCTACATGGAACCTCTTTATCCTCAACCCTCCAACCTTGCTTTAAGATCCGTACTATCCAACTAACTTACAACAAGAATATTTCTCTTTTTTGTTTCTCTCAAATGAAACAACATATGAACTTCGAACTCTGCAGATCGAACAAACATTAGAACATCAATGTGTGAAAAAACTTTCAGATTTTTTGGTCTGATATAAATATACAAAATGAGATTTTGTTTGACTAAAAATATTATTTTAAGTATTTAAAATGCATGAAAAAATCTGAAAGTTTTTTCCCACATTGTAGTTAGAATGCAATGTTGTTCTGCAAAATTTGAAGTTTATATGTTGTCTCGTTTGAGAGAAACAAAAAAGACAAATGCGTCTGCACGGATCGCGATGCAGAAATGGATGGCAAAGATAAGGGGTACCATGTAGCTCGAGCTACAGAAAACCACGCTAATGCTCATCTACAACCAACTACTTGAGCGATTGGTTCAATTTCTCAGGATCAAGGAAGGATGCAAGAACAAATGAAGAGTGAAACATTCCACAATCGCAGCAGATATACTGTATCTAGGGTTATTCCTTGAAAGAAGTGGGGAAAGATAAATAAACAGATCTAAGGAAGAAAAAAAACAGACATAGCAGTTACTGTATTTCTTACGTAGCGGCAGTTTCTTTCTTCCTAGCGGCTTGGACGGCAAGCATATGCCGCACCTGTTCGCCCACCATGGCCCTGACCTGAGCCGACCCATCATCGTCGCTGGTGGTAGCGCGGTGCTCCTGGGATGGGGCAGGTGGAGGCGCAGGTGCAGGCGGCGTAGCCTTGGCGCTGCTCCGATTCGGATTCCGCTTCCGCCTCCTCTTCCTATCCTTCTTCTGCGGCCCCGTCTCGCACGCCACGCGCCGGCCCTCCACCTTGCCGTCGGTACTGTCGTCGTCGGATAGAACCATGTCAGCACCGCAAGGGGTGTTGGGAACAGCTAACGGCAGATGCTAGGGAGGACGAGTAGGGCTTTGAGGATCGTGGGGCGGGGCTGAGGGTCGAGGGCGTAGGGGGAACCGGGGAAGAGGTGGCTGGTGGATGGTGCGGCGAGGCCGGGGCGGTGGCGAGGCGTGCTGATCGGGGAAGAGACGGGTTACGTCGACGTGTTTGCAAGCCAATCCTCTCTATTCCCCGCGATACATCGGCCGGTCCGTTTACAGGTTTCAACAGAGAAACCCAATTTACATGTTTTTCCTTTCCTGATTTTTACCGGTTTTTATTATTTTCTATTTTTATTTTTCATAAAAATAATTCTTGAACATTTCTTGAATTTGGGGAACATATTTTAAAGTCGTGACCATTTTTACAAATCAAGAAATATTTTTAAATTCATGGATACTTTTAAAATCCGGGAAAAAACCGTCAAAATCCAAGAATACTTTTCGGATTCATGAACATTTTCTAAAAGTCAGGAAACTATTCTAAATTTTTGAAAATTTTCATGATTTCTATGAATGTTTTGGAACTACTTCTATTTCATGAACATTTTTTCAATTCATGATTGATTTCGAATTCATGGACATTTTAAATTTGTGACCATTTTTTTGGAAATTATGTATATCTTTTTAATTCATGAACATTTTTACAAATTCACGGATACTTTATTAATTCGTGGCCATATAGGCTCCCAAAAAGGATGTTTGGGACAACAATGGTGTTTGAGTGCCACGCATTGCTCCCTGAAAAAAACCGGTCCGATTATTTAATACTCCCTCCATAAAAAACCGGTTCAACAATGGTGCTACCAACCGGGACCAAAGGCCTCTGCTTCCCGCCCTTTGGGCTGCTGAAAAGAAACCTTTGGTCCCGGTTTGTGGCACGAACCGGGACCAAAGGGTAGCATTGGTCCCGGTTGGTGCCATGAACCGGGACCAAAGGTGTTTGCTATATAACCAAACACTTAGGAAATTTCCCCCCATCCGCCATTCTTCTCTCGAACGCCGCCAGGCTGCTGCTGCTGCTCGACGCCGCGCCCCTGCCCGGCCCGAAGTCACCGTCGCCTCCCCGAGCCGCCCCGAGGTCGCCGTCGCTGTCGCCGCCCGCTCCTCGTCGCCATCGACCCACGCCCCTGCCCTGCCCCGACGCGCCGCCCCGTGCCCCCTGCCTCGACGCCGGCCGCCCCGTGCCCCCTGCATCGACGCCGTCCGCCCCGTGCCCCTGCCCCGACGCCGCCCCGCGCCCCCGGCCTGCCCCGACCACGCCACACCTCTCCTCCCCGTTCGGTCCGGCCGGCCTCCTCCTCTCGTCCTGTGTTTTTATATATATGATGATTTTTTTTCAGAGATGATATGTAGTGTATATGATGATATGTATGTGTATATATGATGATATGTCCTGATTTTTCATAATTTTTTTTGTTCATATATATGATGATTTTTTTTCATAGAATATGATGTTTTTTTTGTTCATAGATGATCATATATATGATGTTTTTTTGTTCATATGCAAAGAATATGTCAGTTTTTTTTGTAGTAGATGATGATGATGATATATGATGATTTTGTTCATAGAATTTGTTCATATAATTTTTATGATTTTTTTTTGTTCATAGAATTTTCTTTGTCAATTTATGTAGATGTTCATATTGTGTATGTATAGGAAAAATAAGGTGATATGATACAAGTACCAAATGATATGCGTGATAAGATGGTTCATATTTAGAGAAAAAGAAGGAGAGGAAAAGGAAAATAATAAGAAGAGGAGAAGAGAAGAAAGAGGAGAGGAAGAAGAGGAGAAATAAATAAGAAGATGAAAAAGAAGAAAAAAAAAAGAGGAGAAGAAGAAAAAAATAGAATAATAATTATTTATTTTTTCTTCTTCTTTTCCTCTTCCTTCTTCTTCTTTTTCTTTTTTTTCTCGTTTCTCCTCATTCCTTCTTCTTCTCCTCTTTTTTTTCCCTTCTTCTCCTCTTCTTATTTTTTATCGGGTATGTCGTTGTCGATATACCCCCTTCCCGATAACTTCGACATGAGGGGGGGGGGTCGATATCCCCCCTCCCGATAACTTCGACATGAGGGGGGGGGGGGTCGATATACCCCCTCCCCGATAACATTTTTTCCCATGTATGTATGTCGTCGTTGTCGATATACCCCCTCCCCGATAACTTCGACATGAGGGGGGGGGGGGGTCGATATACCCCCTCCCCGATAATATTTTTTTATAAGTTACTAGGGTAAAATGTTCCTATCGTGCATAGACCGATTTTAGACCACGGGAGCACCCCCCCCCTCTCGCTCGACCAACTCTCGAGGACACCCAAACCCTAGAAAAAAAACGATGTCGGTCTCCTACCCCCTCCCGCCCCTACCCGACAAACTCTCTCGAGATTTATAAGAGATTTATCAAGAATGCCCCCATTATGGATGTGCATAATTAAGTTGATCCATATTTTTTCTGATCTCATCTACCATTCTATATTTGCACGTTCTCTTGTGTCAAAGTATCTAAGAAATCCATGGTTTCATAATTGGCTGGAAGTAACAGGCACATGATGGTATGAAGCTCTCCAAAATTGTTTTGGAACGGAGTCCTGATAGGATAATTCGCCTTTTGGTACGAAGTTCAACAAAGGCCATCCAAATAGCGATATTCGAAAGGCTCTTGCTGAACTTCGTACCAAAAAGCGAATTATCCTATCAGGACTCCGTTCCAAAATTTTGGAGAGCTTCATACCATCATGCGCCTGTTACTTCCGGCTAATGATGAAGCCATGGTTTTCTTGAATCCTTTGACACTAGACAACGTGACATATAGAAGGGTAGATGAGACCAGGAAAAATAGGGACCATTTTCTGCACATCCAGAATGGCGTCATTTTGTTAAATCCCTTGTCGGTCCGGACGTCGGACATTCATGAGAGAGGCGGTCCGGCCCAAACCCTAGAAGCGTTGTCGAGGGCCACCCCAAACCGTATAAGCATCAAGCTAGCTAGGTCTACGTTTGCCACTAATATATCCATCTCTCATGTTTGTATATTAATTGCCATGTTGTAATATTTGCAGAAACTATGGATCATCAAAGAGACTTCGAAGAAGAAGAGTTGTTGGGGGACATCATCCGCGGAGGAGGTGATGTCATGTCGTATCTCAACGACACCGATGGTCTGGAAGGATAGGGTGAAGCAGGCTCCGGTGATCGAACAATGGAGGTGGAAGGACATGATCATGATGGCTCCGGTGACCGAATGCCGGTGGTAGAAGGAGACCGTGATGATGGCTCCGGTGACCGAACGGTGGAAGGAGCTGTTGCAAAGTCCGGCGAGGTATATATATTAATTAAGCCTGTGCTGACTAGCTAATTGATGCATTAGTTGTTTTGGTATGTACACATATTAACTCTCTTCTTTCTTCTTTTCTAGCCCTCCGGATCGAGCAAAACTTCGGTAACGTGATGAGGCCCGAAGAAAAGGTTGCGCCAGGATGAAAGGTTCACGATCACAGCAATCAAGGGCGATGGCCAACCGATTGAACCCAGCCGGACCAAGGAAGCATTTTCTGCTCAGTGCGGGGTTCTTGTTAGGGACATGATCCCGATCAGCATCCACCAATGGAATCAGCCTAAGAAGGAAGACCCTCAAGTGTCTTATGCCAACGATAGACAGAAAGATGATCTTTGGACCGCGCTGAAGGAAAATTTCACCCTACCGCCAGAGGAGGATCCGGATAAGCCAGTTATAGAGCCATTGGTCAAGGCTCATGCTCTTAAGAAGATGGCAGATCTATTCAGGAGGTGGAAGAATGAGTTGAAATCAACGTTTGTCGACAAAGGGAAGACTCCAGAATTCACCGGCCGATTTGAGAAGATAAGAGATCACTGGCCCGCATTTGTGGCCTACAAGACATCGGAGAAGAATAAGAAGATGTCAGCGACAAACAAGTTAAATGCTGCAAAGAAGGAGCATCACCATCGCACGGGGTCAGGTGGCTACCTCAAAGCCCGGCCGTTGTGGGACAAGGCTGAGAATGACCTGCTTGATAAAGGGGTCGAACCAGAGACATTGCACTGGCCAGACCGTTCAAGGACTTGGTTCTTCGGAGTTGGGGGAACCTTGGACCCTGAAACAGGGAAGTACATTTGGACGGACGAGCAACTTGAAATACCGGTCAAGAAGCTTCAGAAGTATATCGCAGCGCAGCAAGGGACGTTCGTTCTTGACAGAGAGAACGACGAGTTCACACAGGCCCTCGGGAATCCTGAGCACCCAGGACGAACACGAGGCATGGCAGGCTCCGTTGCGTGGAAGGTTGGGTTTCCCGTCGCAGGCGGTTACAAAACCCGGGAGAGGAAGAGGAAACAGGAGCTGAGCGAAATGCAGAAGCTGAATGAAAGGGTATGAAAGCTAGAGGAACAAGCAGTTGACAGCCAGCGACCTGCCGGAGCTACCCTAGAAGCTACCCCGCCATCTCAACGGAGAAGCAGCGTGGCTTCCACCGAGCTCCTTCAGCAGCCTGACTTCACGGCTCCTAGCTACCCCATGGATGCTATCACGGAGGCTCAACATTGCCACCTTATGACGCAATGGCAGAACCTCAAAGTCAAGGCGGCTGTCGGCTCTATTGCACCTCCTAAACCCAACGCAACTTATCACTGCCGTCCGATTCCACAAGGCTATGCTGTTGTGATGGTGGATGAAATAACGGAGGGATTTGAGGAGCTCGAGCTTGACCACCCTACTGGTGAAGGGGAGACTCAGCTATGTCTTGCTCTGAAGACTCCATGTCTATGGCGGAAGGAGCTCATCAAGCTTCCGAACTGGACGCCTCCGCCTCGTCCTCCTCCTCCGGCGAGTCAGGGCACTCCGCCTCCTCCTCCTCCTCCTTCTCCTCCGACGAGTGATCAGGGCACTCTGCCTCCTTCTCCGGCTGCTCCGACGCGTGAGGCCACTCCGCCTCCTCCTTCGCCTCCTCCGGCGCATCTGAGCAGTCCGCCTCCTCCTCCGACTCATCAGCAACGGCGGAAGACAGACGCCGCCGCTCCGGCTCCTCCAGCGCGTCGGAGCACTCCGCTTCCTTCTCCGCCTCGTAAGCAACGGCGGAAGAGAGACGCCGCCGCTCCGGCGGCTAGCAGTACAAGCAGAGGCGGGAGGCAATTTAGATACGGTCCATCTCTCAAGCCTCTGGAAAAGTTACCATATGAGAGGACCGACAAGGAAAACGAGGACATCTCTCATGCCCAAGTGAGGGACTTTTTTGCAAAGAAACCTCCACCTTCGAAGGAGACGATAGATCCGGTGAAAGCGAAGCGCACTCTCGATGCCCTGAAGCGACCACCACCGTCTCCGCCGCAAACCAACTATGAGCACATTATTGAAAGGACATATCAGGAAGCGGAGCGGTCGGGAAGTACTTGCAGTGATCGAAGGATAGCAGAACGAAGAAGTGGGAAAAAATTCCCCAGCTCGGCGAACAAGCGAACCAATCGTGCCCCCCGTTCAAGGTGTCTAGCGATATCGTCGCTAATCATCCGGGGATGGTGCCCGGTACCAATCCTGCAGATTACCTGCCCGACGATGCACATTTTGATACAATGGAGGTGGACGAACACAAATACCGGCACGGGAAGCCTCTCGTCAAACCTGGTCATCCTCCTCTAACAACGATGATGCGAAGATTCCTTGAGTGGTACATGGACACCTGCAGCGAGTCTGGGAAGGATACTTTCACGCTGAGAGTTAAAGAGGAGCACAACCTCGTTGGAATCGATCTGTTGTCTGTTCCATTTGAGGAGTTCTTCCAGTTTTTCAATCAAAAGGCCCTCGATAAAATAATCATCACTTGCTACTGCCTGTAAGTACTACTTCTGTAATTAAGTCTCTGTATATAGCTCAGCTCTTTCATTGCATGTATATATAATTATCCTCACTATATTATGCAGATTGAAGATCGTCGAATGCAGAAAAGCACAAATCTATGATATTGGGTTCATTAACACAAATCTCATAGATGAATGGACGGTTAAATATAATGCCAAAGAAACCGAGGCCAACTTGCTACAATCGTTGCTTCGAAATCAAAACAAAGATAAAATACTCTTTC
This sequence comes from Thinopyrum elongatum, assembly GCA_011799875.1. Taxonomy (NCBI): domain Eukaryota; kingdom Viridiplantae; phylum Streptophyta; class Magnoliopsida; order Poales; family Poaceae; genus Thinopyrum; species Thinopyrum elongatum. Next base: position 669,465,342 of record CM022298.1, on the reverse strand, counting down.
CTTACAACTTCAAGTGAGTGTTACTGTCTTGTGCATATTCGGTTTCCCTTATTACTCGAGGTTATACTAATGTAATTGATGAGTTATGCATGCGTGCGCAGCTTCCACTTTATTCTCCTAGAGATTAAGCTTGAGCAGGGACTAGTAACCGTCTTAGACTCGAGACGAAAAGATCTTAAGGAGTATGCGGCCATGACTAAAATGCTCGAGAAGTAAGTTCGATCGATCGTTATCGCACCATATCGGCAACTTTGTTCATTTCCTGATATCAAGTAATTGTTTTCTTTGTCTTGCAGGGTTTGGAAATAGTTCACCGCAGAAGCTCCGGGACTGCCGGGGGAGCTGCGATTTACACACCCGAAAGTAAGTACTACTAGCTAGTTCCGCGCATCTCCCATTGATTCTAGCTAGTTTCATCAATACCATTTAGCATGCTTGCTTATCAGTTTGATTGACCTCTATTTCTTGTAAAGTGGTTGTGGCAGGAAGGCGGAAATGATTTTTGTGGATACTATGTTTGCAAGTTCATCCGCCACACGACCTGTGAGCGGGGCTACTCTAAAAAACAATATGAAGTGCGTAAGCAATAATATTCACAATTTTATTTTATTACCATCATTTGTGTTGAGTTTCATTCATATATATGTATTGACCCCCTTCTTCAAATTAGATGTGGCAGATGCGGGATGAACTCCTACCACAAGATCGCATACGAGCAATTCAAGAGGAATTGGCGGGATTCTTTCTTGACCACGTCATAAATAAAACCGGAGAATACCATGTGAAACTTGACATCAGATGTTAGAGATTGTAAGAGATCTTATATTGTATATATGTAGCGAGTAGCGTCGGTTAGATATACGAAAACTTGTTGTTCGACCAATCTCTCGGAGAAGGAGAGGTCGATCACTTCTCTCTGTATATGTTCATGACGATCTTGTGTACTTAATGGTTTCCTTCATTTGCTTACTAGCTAGCGTGTCGAGTCCTCTCTATACGTATAGTACGTAGCGTCGACCAAGCACGGAGATAAGAGAGGACACTTCTCTCTATTAGCTAGCTAACACAATATATGAAACCCCTAAATTAACCCTACAAAACCCCCAACCCCCCCTTTTTTTTAAAAAAAAAAACAAAAACCCCAACCCCTGAACTGCTGACGCATGGATGTTTTTTGGTCCCGGTTGGTGCTACCAACCGGGACAAAAGGCCCTCCTGCCTGGGCAAGCCGCAACGGCCACGTGGAGCCCCATCTGTCCCGGTTCGTAGGCGAACCGGGACTAAAGGTATTGGGCTTTAGTCCCGGTTCCAGAACCGGGACAAATGGGCCTCTGGAACCGGGACAAATGGGCCTTTTTCTACTAGTGTTATTTGCTAGGTGGCTCCTACTGGTTCGATTAACCTTGGTTCTCTAACCAAGGGAAATATACTTACTGCTACGTTACAACACCCTTACACTGGGGGAATCCCAACAACTCTTACGAGAGAGAAAGCAAGGCCTCCGGAGTGGAGGTTAAGGAGGGAGAACAACAACTAATCAAAATCAAAGATGACATAGGAGGGCCTCCCTTTGATGCAGAAAATAAGAGAGAAAAGATTCACCAAAGGAAAGAGGTTTTGCCATGAGAGGAAGATGAAAACATGCAATGCCTCGAAACCACTCCGCTCATGCCATCAGGAAGAAGAATATGAAGCAATAGAGAAAGAAACTCGATAGAGAGAGAAGACATCGTGGACCAGAACCGTCGAGGAAGGGTCAATAAAGCAGGATTTTTCAAGCTCCAGTGGATGACTAGAAAGCGAAGGAAGAATACGACCAATATAATTTTTTTGATGTCGCGATATTAATATATTCCCTTTGCCAAAAAATAGTTTTTGATGTAATTTACGTTTACAAGTCGTTTTGTGTCTTGTCACTAACGTCTCATGGCCTTCTTAGCTGCTTTCAATGATATAATGAGACCTACCAAGGGCAAAGATGATCACTCAACCCGTAAAATAGTTGTGAACCAACCTGTGGTTGGATTGTTAGGAGGACAGTGGTTGTGAACCAACCTGTGGTTGGATGGTTAGGAGGACAGTGATAGTCCTAGACTTAACATTGGTGCTTGCATTTTTCTGGATTTATTTCAGGCCTTCCGGCGATGTCGTTCAGTGGGAAGAGATGTTCCCGTCGAGTATGAAGGCGTCTGTGGTGACTTCGTCAATCTCAAGATGATGTGCCGGATCGGTCTATCGAAGGTGCTCATAAGGGGTAGGGTGTGCGTGCGTACATTTATAGGAGTGAACATATGTGCGTATATATGAGCGTCTACGTCTGTACCGTGTTAAAAAAAACCCTAAAATAGTTATTGAACTTATGATCATATATGTAAATAAAAAATATGATTGAGTTATTTAATATAAACCTACAAAATCCAGTCTGCATATTCACGAGAATGAGAGAGGGTGCATTTTTTATCCATCTAGTAAATACGTATGTGCAATGCATGTTGATATACGGAACCGGTCTTGGGTTTGGATTTAGATGCTCTAATTAATACACAACAAATTATTACTAGTAGATTTTTATCTCCAGATTTTTAGTATTTATTAGATCCTTTAATTAATACTCAACAAATTAGAAGATTAATCTCGTGATCTATATACGTGGCCGGACAAAAAATGCCTTTTTAAAAGTTTTATTTAAGGAGGATGTACTGAAGCCGCCGCAACCCTTATTATTTTATTATAATTATTAGGTGCGCGATGCGGCGGGCGTCACACGACCTCGACAATAGCTCCGCCCACCGTTAATCAGCCGGTGGGATGCTCATCGACGCCGTTGTTGCCGCCTACATGGAGGTTGAGGCCATAGCTCATGCACTGGTGCACGCACAGTTCCATCCTTGACGGGTCATGGTAGTTTTTTTTTTCTAGAAAAGGAGGATGACCCCGGCCTCTGCATCTGGGCGATGCATGCGGCCACTTTATTAATTATTCTCATAAGACCTTACAAAGTCATACAACAGTAAGACTAAAGCCACCGTCTAAGCAACAACTGTCGCTACACCTATCCAATTGATGAAGGGGCGCTGATAGCCTGGGCCTAATACCAAACATACATCGCAGCCAAATCTAAACATCTACGACCTGAGGTCCCAACCAGGACGCCTGTCGGGTATGGGGCACCTACCAGTCCGGCGCACTCCTCAACCAGGACGCCTGCCGGGTATGAGGCCGCCGCAGCCACCTGCCACCAATCTATCTTCAGAGCTGTACTGTTGCATCTACCGTGCCATGTCTCTCTGCCATCGACGCCACCACGACGCCAGACAACGTCGTCCTCCTGCGCGAGTCCATCCTCGCACATCGAACTCCGAATCTGCACTGCGCCACACCGTCGAGATCCGTCGCCATCATTGTGTAGGATGAAGCACCGCTCCACCAAAGATGCCGTCCGCTGGTCCCGCGAAGCCGAGTGCATCTCCAAGAATGCGGCCCCCAAGGGGGTAACGACACATGATTGCCGCCAACATCCGATCAGCTGATCTAGGGTTTCCCCCGGAGGTATTGAGTGGAGTTGGGAGCTTCACCTCGATGATGCCTTCATAAAGGAAACGATGATAAGGGCATCGTCATCACCGGCTCCGGCTATCGACCGAAGACCAGGTTTTCACCCCGGATCCGTCCCAAGAAATCCACCCAACAACCTGTGCACCGTCTCGACCGCCTTCAAAGCCCCAGATCCAGCCGCCTAGATCCGGCGACCAACCGCAACAACAGTGCCACCGTGGGAGTCCTTGCGCACCGGCCACTGCCTGAGTGTGCCACCACTGGATCCTAGGAGGAGGGCTCCCACCCCGCCTCGCCAAGCCGCGAGAGTCGCCGAGAAGGATCCCGCGCACTCGTCACCGTCTCTGATCCGAACCAATCCATAGCAGATCGCCGTCACAGATCCGCCTTGGACAGGGACTGCACCACGCCATGCCGCCGCGGGAAGCCCTAGCTTCACCAGCCGCCACCGTCCAGGGCCGCCGCCCCGGGATCCAGACAGAACCTCGCCGCTGCCACCGGCCATGTTCCGCCGCCGTCGACCGGCCAAGCTGCCGGCCACAGCGACCTCCGCCGCGTTGACCAAGCACGCCCACCGAGCAGCCGGCACCACCAGATCTTCCATGAAGCCCGCAGCTCCGCCGCCTCCTCCCATCACCACGCCGCCACTGCGCCGTCGGCGGACTCAGATCGGCCGCACCGCCGCGATGGCTCAGATCGGGGAGGAGGGCCCCTGCGCCCCGGGTGACCCGCCTCACCCAAAGGAACGTGGGAGGGAAGGGGGCCTCCGCCGCCGCCGTCAGCCGCCCGGGGCTTTGCCCGGTGACCTCCTTCAACGGCGGCGGAGGGGAGGGGAGGGAAGGGTTGGGAGCCCGGCGGCGGTGGGGGTAGGGTTCCGCCCGAGCCGCCCTAGCGGGGGGCGGCACGGCGGTGGGTCCGGCTGTGGCACTCGTTCACGCACCGTCGTCTCCCCGCGGGGTCTTGCCAGTGCTGGCACTTGATGTCGCACATGTCGTTGCTTCGGTCATGGGCACGCCAGCCGACCTCCACCTCCCAGGCATGGGGATGGTGGTCGACGTCGTTGTTGCTATCCGCATGGAGCTTGAGGCCATAGCTCATACACTGGTGCACGCACAGTTCCATACTTGACGGGTCGTGATAGTGATCTTGGCACTTCATTTCGCAGAAAGCTCTGCTAGGATGATGAAGCTCTTGTTTGTGGCACTCGTTCACGCACCGTCGTCTCCAGGCGAGATGTTGCCCATGTTGGCACTTGATGTCGCACATGTCGGTGCCCTGGTCATGGACACGCCCACCGACCTCCTCCTCCACCTCCGCGACGACGGTGACCATGGCCCCATCCTCCTGCTCCGCTCCTACGGCCGCAGCAGCGAGCAGCACCGCCGCGAGAAAGAGGAACCACCAAACACCACCCTTGTGAACGAACACCATTGCTGTCTACACGAGACTAGGAGAGATGACAACGGAATGGAGAAGCGGGAGGCCGGCGCCGGCCTTTATATAGACGCGTGAAATATTTGCCGTTATTTATCAGGTCTCAAGCAAAGTTGATTTAGGGCCGGCCCTTAGCGAATGGGAACGTCTATAGTCTGTAGTAGTGCACGTAATGCAAAGGAAGGTTGTCTAAAGAAACTGCAAAGAAAGGAAAAAGACATCCAGATAAACACACATCGCGTGGCCAATGTCGGGAATGTCCGTGTACCTAAAATAATGTTATATCAGAGTTATCAAGCTGCTCAACTGAAATAGTACTAGTAATGTATATCACTAACACAACGCATGCATGATTTATCATGATACGAAGCAACAGAAATTTTAGATAAAGATGAGTAACATATGCACGCACACAAATCTAGCACGGGTCTTCCCCGCTTTCATCTATCATGGTACCACTATGGTTTTGCTTGACAGCTAAGAGATGTTTCTATCACATCGATCTAATACATGTCGCACACTGTTTCAATGTCTTGTACCTCACTCATGATTTCGCTGGACATCTAAAAGATGTTTTTAGCACACCAATTTAGCACATATCTTGCACCGTTTTCCATGCATTTTGTTTTGACTCAGTGATTTTATCATACAACCAAGAGATGTTTCTAGCACATTGGTCTAGCACACGTCTTCCACCCTTTTTACCCAAAAAGGCTCCACGCCTCGCTTTATTGATAAAGCCATCTCCTTTTTCAGTGGCCTCACTCATGATTTTATCCAACTAGCACACAGAGCTAGCACACGTCTTCCATCACTTTCAATGTGTTGTGTCCTCATGATTTTGTCGGACAACCAAGCGATGTTTCTTTTTTTAGGCAACTAAAGAAATGTTTCTAGTGCACCAATCTGCTAGCACACGTCTCCCACCACTTTTAATGTGGTGTGGCCTCACATATGAATTTGGGCCGGACAAGTAAGAAATGTTTGTAGCACACCCAGGGACGGATTCAAGGGGGGACGAGGGGGGGAGAGACCCCCCCCTGATGATCGCATCGCCCCCTTGATAGCGATCAGTTTGCTCGCTAAATTTTCTTGCTATAACTGCCGTGTTTTGCTTCGACCCCCCCCCCCCCCCCTACCTATGGGCTCCCTTAGCTTGGGCCTGTGTACTTTTTCCAAGCAATTGCATGCAAAAGGCCCAAATTCCAGGAAATGAATAAAAGGAAAGCAGCCCACAGCGGAAGCAATACGCCCGTACGCACATTTTAGATCTTCTCTAACCACCCCTTCAAAAAATCTCATCTAATCGCTTCGTTTACCCCTAAAAAAAATCCAATCGCTTCGTTTCCAATCTGCTTCTGCGTTCGAGGCTGCCGCCAACCGCCTGCTAGATCGTCTATCGAATCTCTCCGTCGAGAAAGGAAGGGGATATGCAAGCGCCTCCTGTCGATCTACGGTGCATTCTGGCCGGCCGGCCGCACGGATGAGATAGACCAAATGATAAAAACGGTTAGTTTATTTTTATCATCAGATTCGTTCGCGTCTTTCAAATCGTAGAAGTGTAGTCGTGGAACTAAAGACGCATTAACAAGTAGCTACAAAATTTCAATCTTCGATAATGTCTCATAAATCAAATTTTGAATTAATAGCTATGTAATCTTTGATTATCTAGTGCATGTTTAGATAAGAGCCCCGAAGGGCCGACCAAATATTTGGCGTTGATGAGTTCGATAGCCACTGTTTGGTTGTGATCGAATTATTTGGGTCTCCCCAGCTCCATTACCTCATCCCGTTTACAAAACCAATTTTTTTTAACGAGGCGTTGGTGGTCCTTCCCTCCACCAAAATTTTGGTGTGCCGTTGGTTAACTGGGTGAACACAGCACATATGAAATCGACCCTAGATCTTCCAATATGTACTATATTATGTATCTATATCTATCCTATGATTTTTACACTTCTAGTTCTTGCCCCCCCTATCTCTATTTTCTGGCTCCGTCCCTGAGCACACCGACCTGGCACATGTATTCCATCGCTTTTAATGTGTTGTGGCCTCACTCATGATTTTGCCGGACAACTAAGAGTTATTACTAGCACACGTCTCCCACCGCTTTTAGTAGTGGCGGATCCAGGATTTGAAGTTAGCCAGGGCGGACTTCTAAACAGGGCCGTCCCTAGGCCATGGCGACGAGTGCGACGGCCTAGGGCCTAGCCAGAGCAGGGGCCCATATCCTGTGCTATATACCAGTATATATATATTCCTAACAAAAATTCTAGTACGCAAAAAAGCAAGCCCAGCCCATTAAGAGAGAGTCATGCACGAACGTACCATTGCTTGAAAATGACTTTGCCAAATAGATTCATGTCAGCAGATGAGTTAGAGATGCAGACTGCTATCAAAGTGTGTCCAGTGCTTATCGAATTCACTTGACTGTTTGTGACCGTAACATCTGCTGTAAGAAGTTTTACAAAACTAAAATTACTAAAAAAAAACTATTTCAGATCAACTATGTCACAACTCACAAGAGAGATGGTTGGAGCTTGTATCATAATCCTATGTGTTATATCCAGTGAAAAAATAGTGTGCTGTAGCGCCGCTAATAGCATTGCTATAGCGTTATGAGAAATATCTCGCTAAATAAATAAATGTACAATGTCAAGCTAATAGCACGCTATAGCACGATATAACATGCTAGTGGCATATTTTGAAGGCCACGCTATTTTGTCATAGCATGCTATTTTTTCTATTGGTTATATCCACGATTTATTAAGACCATATTTGCTAATGAATTTACGCTTGCTTTTACAATTACTTTTGTGTGGTATACATAGGTGTGGAAGTAGTTTTTTGGTCTATTATAGTGTATGGGCCCATTATATGGAGTTCGCACAAGGGCCCCTTGTTGAACGAAATATGTTGCACCTCCTCATGTCCTATGTGACAACGTTCAGGTGATGGAGATATCTATCGACAGAGGAGTCCAACCGAAGATAGACTAGGATCTCTAGTTAGTTGTCATATGGTTGTAACTTCCTCTTATCTCTTTCCCTTCAAGTCTTCTGTAAACTGAACGATCTTGTACGCTTTACCAGGAGTTGCGCCCTGACTATATTAACACGCAGCCGTCGCCCCAGAGGGGTACGATGTTCGTCCACATGGTATACAGAGCCTGACTCTTCCCATCTAGCGATCCTCCTCTCCACCGCAGCTCCCTGCCATGGCCTCATCCGCCGCCGCTTCCTCCCCTCTCTCCGGCCAGATCACCGAGCGCCTCACTCGCAGCAACTATGTCCTATGGCGCACCCAGATCACAACACAGTTGAGAGGAGCAGGAGTCTTCGGGTACGTTGATGGAAGCATGACGGAGCCGGCCGAGTTCGTCGTCAGCAAGGACAAGGATGGAAAGGAGGAAACCATCCCCAATCCTCTCCACGTCGTCTGGTTCCGAGAGGATCAGCAGGTACTCGGTTATCTTCTGAATAACCTATCCAAAGAGGTGCTAGTGCAGGTGACCTCCATCGCGCATGCACGAGAGCTCTGGAAGGCGTTGGTGAGCATGTTCTCGTCGACGCCGCTGTCCCGCATCAACAACATCCGCGTTGCCCTCACCAACGCGCAAAAAGGGATGCAATCGGTGGCTACCTTCTTCGCATATATGCGGGGACTCGCCGATGAGCTCGTGACTGGCAAGCCGTTGCAGGATGATTAGCTTATTTCTTACATCCTCAATGCGCTTGACATGGAGTACCAGCCGCTGGTGTCCGCCCTCGACGCTAGGACTACTCTGGTCACCCTCGATGAGTTGTTCAGGCAGATGAGCAACTTTGATCAGAGGGTGGCTCTCTTCCAAGGCGCGGGAGGTGGATTCAAGTCATCTGCCAACGCCGCCACCCGCGGCTGAGGCGGGGGCTCTCGCTACCGTGGGCCACCTCGGAATGGCAAGGGCAGGGGTGCCAGCAGCGGCAACGGTAGCGACGCCAACAACAACACACGCGGCGGGTGGCCTTCCTCGTCCAACAACAGAGGCCGACGCAACAACAGCTCCAACAACAGATCACACCCTGATGTAGTCTGGTGCCAAATCTGTGGCAAGCCGGGTCACTCGGCGAAAGACTGCTGGTATCGCTTTGAGGATGATGAAGATGACTCATCTCAAGATGAGAAGGTGGCCGGAGCTGCTGATGGCTCCTACGGCGTCGACACCAACTGGTACATCGACAGCGGTGCCACGAACCACATCATCAGTGAGCTGGAAAAGGTGACCATGCGCGAGAAATACCGTGGCAAAGATCACATCCACACGACAAGTGGAGAAGGTATGAAAATTAGTCACGTTGGTCACTCAATTATTAAAACCCCTCATCGAAAAATTCACCTTATGAAAATTTTGCATGTTCCTAGTGCTTCAAAGAGTCTTATTTGTGTTCATCACATTGCTATTGACAATCATGTCTTTCTTGAATTTCACCCGTACTTCTTTTTTATCAAGGATCAGGTAACGAAGAAGGTGCTCTATCGAGGTATATGTGTTCGTGGGCTTTACCCTTTGATTCCGGAGATTAGAAGACTCAATAAACAAGTTTTTAGTGCCACCAAAGTGTCTTCAACACGATGGCACGATCGTTTAGGACATGCATCTTTTTCTTTAGTTGAGCGATTGCTTAGGAAAAATAAGCTCCCGTATGTTGGAACAATTTGTGATTCATGTCAAAAGGCTAAAAGCCATCAATTGCCTTGTCCAGTTTCTACCAGCATTTCTACCAAGCCTTTGCAACTTGTTTTCTCTGATGTGTGGGGGCCTGCCCCCTCCTCTGTTGGTAGACACACGTATAATGTGAGTTTCATTGACGACTATAGCAAATTTTCATGGATCTATCTTCTTAAGAAGCGATCCGATGTGTTTCAAGTTTTTCTCAACTTTCAAGCTCTTGTCGAGCGCCAATTTGATTGTAAAATTCTTGCTCTCCAGTCCGATTGGGGAGGAGAGTACGAGAAATTAAATTCTTTCTTTCAGAAAATTGGCATATCTCATCATGTGTCTTGTCCACATGCTCACCAACAAAACGGGTTTGCTGAATGCAAACACAGACACATCGTTGAAGTTGGTCTAGCACTATTAGCTGGTGCCTCCATGCCCCTTAAGTTTTGGGATGAGGCTTTTCTTGCGGCTGTTCACATCAACAATATGCTACCTAGTCGTGTCATCAACTATGAAACTCCTACTAAGCGTCTCCTCCACACCAAATCGGACTATACCACTCTTCGTGTGTTTGGTTGCGCTTGTTGGCCAAATCTTCGTCCATACAATCATCGCAAGCTCATGTTTTGCTCTAAACAATGTGGTTTCCTTGGTTATAGCGCCCAACACATAGGTGTCAAGTGTCTTGACGTTCCTACTGGTCGCATTTATATCTCCCAAGACGTTGTCTTTGATGAGACCAAGTTCCCTTTTTCTGATCTTCATCCCAATGCCGGAGCTCTCCTTCGCAAAGAGATTCTTCTCTTACCCTCTAGCCTTACCGGAATTACCCAAGGAGAATATAATTGTAGTGATTCAATGTTGACTAATGCTCATAACCACGTCCATGAGTTGTGTGATGATGCAGATGATGATAACTGTGAAGAAACCGGTGCAGAAAACATCCAAAATGGTGCAGAAATCGCTCCCAACACGTCACATTTTATGTGTCCAGAGTTGGGGAGCAGATCCTCCTCGGGATCGATTCCACAGCAGACCGACAGAAGATCATCCTCGGGATCTAAGCCGTGCCAGGGCGGCAGCGCGCTGGATCCCGCGTCGCCTGGCGGGCGACCCAGCAGCGGCTTTGCATCTGCCACACGGCACCCCGCCACTGGCTCGGGTGCTCCCTCCGGCCCGCACCACTTGGACGCCCCCACGCGGCGCACCGAGACTCATTGGCCATTGATGGGCCCCTCCACTACGTGCGCCGCCAGCCGACCGGTGCGTAGCCCCATCGATTGGTGCCAGGCACGGGTTCCGATGCCGATCTGGTCCCATGTCCTGGCGCGAGAACTCGCGCGGATCCGCCTAGGCCCACCTCATCATTACGACATGATGGGCCTGCGGTGGACTTGTCCCGCAGCTCTGGATCCTCTGTGCCGTGTCCCTCCCTGACCTTGACGCCTCACGCTCCAGATGCCGCAGAAGATCCGTCTGGCTCGGCTGTGGATGAGGCGGCCGGTGCAGGGGGCTCTACGTCGGGATCTGCTGCACCTGCTACCTCAGCAGTGGGATTTCCTGCGCTGGACATCCCTGCTGCACCTCCTGTTGCTTCACGAACACGTCTCCAAAAAGGGGTAACTCAACCAGTTAATTACAAGTAGCTAAGGAAGTTTAGTCTTGCCTGCTCTACAGATGAACCAAGTTCCCTTGGGGAGGCACTCAGTGATACAAAGTGGAAGAAGGCCATGGAAGAAGAACATATGGCACTTCTAAAAAATAAAACTGAAGGGGAACGTAGCATGCAATTTCAAAAAAATTCCTACGCTCACGCAAGATCTATCTAGGAGATGCATAGCAACGAGAGGGGGAGAGTATGTCCACGTACCCTCGTAGACCGAAAGCGGAAGCATTAGCTTAACGCGGTTGATGTAGTCGAACGTCTTCGCGATCCAACCGATCAAGCACCGAACGTACGGCACCTCCGAGTTCAGCACACGTTCAGCTCGATGACGTCCCTCGAACTCTTGATCCAGCAGAAGGTCGAGGGAGAGTTTCGTCAGCACGACGGCATGGTGACGGTGATGGTGATGTGATCCACGCAGGGCTTCGCCTAAGCACTACGACAATATGACCGGAGGAGTAAACTGTGGAGGGGGGCACCGCACACGGCTAAGAGAATATCTGATGTGCCTTTGGGGTGCCCCCTGCCCATGTATATAAAGGAGGGGAGGAGGAGGCCGGCCACTAGGGGGGGCGCCAAGGGGGGGAGTCCTACTTGGACTCCTAGTCCAAGTAGGATTCGGCCCCCCCTTCTTTTCCTTCTCTTGGAGGTGGAAAGGGGGAAGGAGAGGGAGTAGGAGAAGGAAAGGAGGGCGCCACCCCCTTCCCTAGTCCAATTCGGCCTCCTCCCTTGTGGGGGGCACACCAGCCCCTTGTGGGCTGGTTAGCCTCCCTCCTATGGCCCATATGGTCCATATCTTCCACCGGGGGGTTCCGGTAACCCCCCGGTACTCTGGTATGTACCCGATACACTTCGGAACCCTTCCGGTGTCCGAATACTACCTTTCAATATATCAATCTTTACCTCTCGACCATTTCGAGACTCCTCGTCATGTCCGTGATCTCATCCGGGACTCCGAACAAACTTCGGTCACCAAAACACACAACTCATAATACAAATCGTCTTCGAACGTTAAGCGTGCGGACCCTACGGGTTCGAGAACTATGTAGACATGACCGAGACACATCTCCGGTCAATAACCAATAGCGGAACCTGGATGCTCATATTGGCTCCTACATATTCTACGAAGATCTTTATCGGTCAAACCGCATAACAACATACGTCATTTCCTTTGTCATCGGTATGTTACTTGCCCGAGATTCGATCGTCGGTATCATCATACCTAGTTCAATCTCGTTACCGGCAAGTCTCTTTACTCATTTCGTAATGCATCATCCCGTAACTAACTCATTAGTCACATTGCTTGCAAGGCTTATAGTGATGTGCATTACCGAGAGGGCCCAGAGATACCTCTCCGATACTCGGAGTGACAAATCCTAATCTCGATCTATGCCAACCCAACAAACACCTTCGGAGACACCTGTAGAGCATCTTTATAATCACCCAGTTATGTTGTGACGTTTGATAGCACACAAGGTGTTCCTCCGGTATTCGGGAGTTGCATAATCTCATAGTCAGAGGAATATGTATAAGTCATGAAGAAAGCAATAGCAATAAAACTTAACGATCATTATGCTTAGCTAACGGATGGGTATTGTCCATCACATCATTCTCTAATGATGTGATCCCATTCATCAAATGACAACACATGTCTATGGTCAGGAAACTTTAACCATCTTTGATGAATGAGCTAGTTAAGTAGAGGCATACTAGGGACACTCTGTTTTGTCTATGTATTCACACATGTACTAAGTTTCCGGTTAATACAATTCTAGCATGAATAATAAACATTTATCATGATATAAGGAAATATAAATAACAACTTTATTATTGCCTCTAGGGCATATTTCCTTCAGTCTCCCGCTTTCACTAGAGTCAATAATCTAGTTCACATCGCCATGTGATTTAACACAAATAGTTCACATCTTTATGTGATTAACACACATAGTTCACATCGCCATGTGACCAACACCCAAAGGGTTTACTAGAGTCAATAATCTAGTTCACATCGCTATGTGATTAGCACCCAAAGAGTACTAAGGTGTGATCATGTTTTGCTTGTGAGAGAGGTTTAGTCAACGGGTCTGCCATATTCAGATCCGTATGTATTTTGCAAATTTCTATGTCTACAATGCTCTGCACGGAGCTACTTTAGCTAATTGCTCCTACTTTCAATATGTATCCAGATTGAGACTCAGAGTCATCCGGATCAGTGTCAAAGCTTGCATCGACGTAACCCTTTACGACGAACTCTTTGTCACCTCCATAACCGAGAAACATTTTCTTAGTCCTCTTAGGTAACTAAGGATAATTTTGACCGCTGTCCAGTGGTCCATTCCTGGATCACTATCGTACCCCCTTGCCAAACTCATGGCAAGGTACACAATAGGTCTGGTATACAGCATGGCATACTTTATAGAACCTATGGCTGAGGCATAGGGAATGACTTTCATTCTCTCTCTATCTTCTGCCGTGGTCATGCTTTGAGTCTTACTCAACTTTATACCTTGAATACAGGCAATAACTCTTTCTTTGACTGATCCCTTTTTGAACTTCTTCAAAATCTTGTCAAGGCATGTGCTTTGTGAAAGTCCTATTAAGCGTCTCGATCTATCCCTATAGATCTTGATGCCCAATATATAAGTAGCTTCACCGAGGTCTTTCATTGAAAAAATCTTATTCAAGTATCCTTTTATGCTATCTAGATATTCTATATCATTTCCAATCAATAATATGTCATTCACATATAATATCAGAAATGCTACAGAGCTCACACTCACTTTCTTGTAAATAAAGGCTTCACCATAAGTCTGTATAAAACCATATGCTTTGATCACCTTATCAAAGCGTATATTCCAACTCCGAGATGCTTGCACCAGTCCATACATGGATCGCTGGAGCTCGCACACTTTGTTAGCACCTTTAGGATTGATAAAACCTTATGGTTGCATCATATACAACTCTTCTTTAATATCCATTAAGGAATGCAATTTTTGATATCCATTTACCAGATTTCATAATCATAAAATGTGGCAATTGCTAACATGATTCGGACAGACTTTAGCATCGCTACGGGTGAGAAGGTCTCATCGTAGTCAACCCCTTGAACTTGTCAAAAACCTTTTGCAACAAGTCGAGCTTTGTAGACAGTAACATACCGTCAGCGTCAGTCTTCTTCTTGAAGATCCATTTATTCTCTATGGCTTGCCGATCATTGGGCAAGTCAACCAAAGTCCACACTTTGTTCTCATACATGGATCCCATCTCAGATTTCATGGCCTCAAGCCATTTCGCGGAATCTGGGCTCATCATCGCTTCCTCATAGTTTGTAGGTTCGTCATGGTCTAGTAACATGACTTCCAGAATAGAATTACCGTACCACTCTGGTGCGGAACGTACCCTGGTTGACCTACGAGGTTCGGTAGTAACTTGATCTGAAGTTTCATGATCATCATCATTAGCTTCCTCACTAATTGGTGTAGGCATCATAGGAACTGTTTTCTGTGATGAGCTATTCTCCAATTCGAGAGAAGGTACAATTATCTCATCAAGTTCTACTTTCCTCCCACTCACTTCTTTCGAGAGAAACTCCTTCTCCAGAAAGGATCCATTCTTAGCAACAAAGATCTTGCCTTCGGATCTGTGATAGAAGGTGTACCCAACAGTTTCTTTTGGGTATCCTATGAAGACGCACTTCTTCGATTTGGATTCGAGCTTATCAGACTGAAGCTTTTTCACATAAGCATCGCAACCCCAAACTTTAAGAAACGACAGCTTAGGTTTCTTGCCAAGCCATAGTTCATACGGTGTCGTCTCAATGGATTGAGATGGTGCCCTATATAACGTGAATGCAGCTGTCTCTAATGCATAACCCCAAAACGATAGTGGTAAATCGGTAAGAGACATCATAGATCGCACCATATCTAATAAAGTACGGTTACGACGTTCAGACACACCATTATGCTGTGGTGTTCCAGGAGGCGTGAGTTGTGAAACTATTCCACATTGTTTTAAATGAAGGCCAAACTCGTAACTCAAATATTCGCCTCCGCGATCAGATCGTAGAAACTTTATTTTCTTGTTACGATGATTTTCTACTTCACTCTGAAATTCTTTGAATTTTTCAAATGTTTCAGACTTATGTTTCATCAAGTAGATATACCCATATCTGCTCAAATCATCTGTGAAGGTCAGAAAATAACGATACCCGCCGCGAGCCTCAACACTCATCGGACTGCATACATCGGTATGTATTATTTTCAATAAGTCATTGGCTCGCTCCATTGTTCGGGAGAACGGAGTTTTAGTCATCTTGCCCATGAGGCATGGTTCTCAAGTATCAAATGATTCATAATCAAGTGATTCCAAAAGCCCATCTGCATGGAGTTTCTTCATGCGCTTTACACCAATATGACCTAAACGGCAGTGCCACAAATATGTTGCACTATCCTTATCAACTTTGCATCTTTTGGCATCAATATTATGAATATGTGTATCACTATGATCGAGATTCAATAAACCATTTATATTGAGTGTATGACCATAGAAGGTTTTATTCATGTAGACAGAACAACAATTATTCTCTGACTTAAATGAATAACCGTATCGCAATAAACATGATCCAATCATATTCATGCTCAATGCAAACACCAAATAACATTTATTTAGGTCCAACACTAATCCTGAAGGTAGAGGGAGTGTGCGATGGTGATCTTATCAACCTTGGAATTACTTCCAACACACATCGTCACCTCGTCATTAACTAGTTTCTGTTCATTTTGCAACTCCTGTTTTGAGTTACTAATGTTAGCAACTGAACCGGTATCAAATACCCAGGGGCTACTATGAACACTAGTAAAATACACATCAATAACATGTATATCAAATATACCTTTGTTCACTTTGCCATCCTTCTTATCCGCCAAGTATTTGGGGCAGTTCTGCTTCCAGTGAGCATTTCCTTTGCAGTAGAAGCACTCAGTTTCAGGCTTAGGTCCATCTTTGGGCTTCTTCATGGGAGTGACAACCTGTTTGCCATTCTTCTTGAAGTTCCCTTTCTTTCCCTCGCCCTTATTCTTGAAACTAGTGGTCTTGTCAACCATCAACACTTGATGCTATTTCTTGATTTCTACCTTCGCCGATTTCAGCATCGCGAAGAGCTTGGGAATCGTTTTCGTCATCCCTTGCATATTATAGTTCACCACGAAGTTCTAGTAACTTGGTGATAGTGACTAGAGAACTCTGTCAATCACTATTTT
The DNA here is from genome assembly GCA_011799875.1 of Thinopyrum elongatum. Lineage (NCBI taxonomy): Eukaryota > Viridiplantae > Streptophyta > Magnoliopsida > Poales > Poaceae > Thinopyrum > Thinopyrum elongatum. Next base: position 669,448,730 of record CM022298.1, on the reverse strand, counting down.
ATCTGGAAGATTAACTCCCACTTGATTCAAGCGATTGTAGTACCCAGACATTCTGAGCATATGCTCACTGGTTGAGCTATTCTCCTCCATCTTGTAGGCAAAGTATTTGTCAGAGGTCTCATACCTCTCGACACGGGCATGAGTCTGAAATACCGATTTCAGCTCTTGGAACATCTCATATGCTCCGTGGCGTTCAAAACGTTTTTGAAGTCCCGGTTCTAAGCCGTAAATCATGGCGCACTAAACTATCAAGTAGTCATCATATCGAGCTTGCTAAACGTTCATAACGTTTGCATCTGCTCCTGCAATAGGTCTCTCTCCTAGCGGTGCATCAAGGACATAATTCTTCTGTGCAGCAATGAGGATAATCCTCAGATCACGGAACCAGTCCGCATCATTGCTACTATCATCTTTCAACTTAGTTTTCTCTAGGAACATATCAAAAATAAAATAGGGGAGCTATACGCGAGCTATTGATCTACAACATAATTTGCAAATACTACTAGGACTAAGTTCATGATAAATTAAAGTTCAATTAATCATATTACTTAAGAACTCCCACTTAGATAGACATCCCTCTAGTCATCTAAATGATCACGTGATCCATATCAACTAAACCATGTCCGATCATCACGTGAGATGGAGTAGTTTTCAATGGTGAACATCTCTATGTTGATCATATCTACTATATGATTCACGTTCGACCTTTCGGTCTCAGTGTTCCGAGGCCATATCTGCATATGCTAGGCTCGTCAAGTTTAACCCGAGTATTCTGCACGTGCAAAACTGGCTTGCACCCATTGTATGTGAACGTAGAGCTTATCACACCCGATCATCACGTGGTGTCTCGGCACGACGAACTGTAGCAACGGTGCATACTCAGGGAGAACACTTATACCTTGAAATTTAGTGAGGGATCATATTATAATGCTACCGCCGTACTAAGCAAAATAAGATGCATAAAAGATAAACATCACATGTAATCAAAATATGTGACATGATATGGCCATCATCATCTTGTGCCTTTGATCTCCATCTCCGAAGCACCATCATGATCTCCATCGTCACCGGCTTGACACCTTGATCTCCATCGTAGCGTCGTGTCGTTTTGCCAACTATTGCTTCTACGACTATCGCTACCGCATAGTGATAAAGTAAAGCAATTACATGGCGATTGCATTTCATACAATAAAGTGACAACCATAAGGCTCCTGCACGTTGCCGATAACTTTTACAAAACATGATCATCTCATACAATAATGTATATCACATCATGTCTTGACCATATCACATCACAACATGCCCTGCAAAAACAAGTTAGACGTCCTCTACTTTGTTGTTGCAAGTTTTACGTGGCTGCTACGGGCTTCTAGCAAGAACCATTCTTACCTACGCATCAAAACCACAACGATTTTTCGTCAAGTGTGTTGTTTTAACCTTCAACAAGGACCGGCCGTAGTCAAACTCAATTCAACTAAAGGTGGAGAAACAGACACCCGCCAGCCACCTGTGTGCAAAGCATGGTAGAACCAGTCTCATGAACGCGGTCATGTAATGTTGGTCCGGGCCGCTTCATCCAACAATACCGCCGAATCAAAGTAAGATGTTGGTGGTAAGCAGTATGACTATTATCGCCCACAACTCTTTGTGTTCTACTCGTGCATATCATCTACGCATAGACCCGGCTCGAATGCCACTGAAGGGGAACGTAGCATGCAATTTCAAAAAAATTCCTACGCTCATGCAAGATCTATCTAGTAGATGCATAGCAATGAGAGGGGGAGAGTATGTCCACGTACCCTCGTAGACCGAAAGCGGAAGCGTTAGCTTAACGCGGTTGATGTAGTCGAACGTCTTCGCGATCCAACCGATCAAGCACCGAACGTACGACACCTCCGAGTTCAGCACACGTTCAGCTCGATGACGTCCCTCAAACTCTTGATGCAGCAGAAGGTCGAGGGAGAGTTTCGTCAGCACGACGGCGTGGTGATGTGATCCGCGTAGGGCTTCGCCTAAGCACTACGACAATATGACCAGAGGAGTAAACTGTGGAGGGGGGCACCGCACACAGCTAAGAGAATATCTGATGTGCCTTTGGGGTGCCCCCTGCCCACGTATATAAAGAAGGGGAGGAGGAGGCCGGCCACCAGGGGGGGCGCGCCAAGGGGGGGAGTCCTACTTGGACTCCTAGTCCAAGTAGGATTCGGCCCCCCGCTTCTTTTCCTTCTCTTGGAGGTGGAAAAGGGGAAGGAGAGGGAGTAGGAGAAGGAAAGGGGGGCGCCACCCCCTTCCCTAGTCCAATTCGGCCTCCTCCCTTGTGTGGGGCGCACCAGCCCCTTGTGGGCTGGTTAGCCTCCCTCCTATGGCCCATATGGCCCATATCTTCCACCAGGGGGTTCCGGTAACCCCTCCGGTACTCCGGTATGTACCCGATACACTCCGGAACCCTTCCGGTGTCTGAATACTACCTTCCAATATATCAGTCTTTACCTCTTGACCATTTCGAGACTCCTTGTCATGTCCGTGATCTCATCCGGGACTCCGAACAAACTTCGGTCACCAAAACACACAACTCATAATACAAATCGTCTTCGAACATTAAGCGTGCGGACCCTACGGGTTCGAGAACTATGTAGACATGACCGATACACATCTTCGGTCAATAACCAATAGCGGAACCTGGATGCTCATATTGGCTCCTACATATTCTACGAAGATCTTTATCGGTCAAACCGCATAACAACATACGTCATTTCCTTTGTCATCGGTATGTTACTTGCCCGAGATTTGATCATCGGTATCATCATACCTAGTTCAATCTCGTTACCGGCAAGTCTCTTTACTCGTTCCGTAATGCATCATCCCGTAACTAACTCATTAGTCACATTGCTTGCAAGGCTTATAGTGATGTGCATTACCGAGAGGGCCCAGAGATACCTTTCCAATACTCGGAGTGACAAATCCTAATCTCGATCTATGCCAACCCAACAAACACCTTCAGAGACACCTGTAGAGCATCTTTATAATCACTCAGTTATGTTGTGATGTTTGATAGCACACAAGGTGTTCCTCCGGTATTCGGGAGTTGCATAATCTCATAGTCAGAGGAATATGTATAAGTCATGAAGAAAGCAATAGCAATAAAACTTAACGATCATTATGCTAAGCTAACGGATGGGTCTTGTCCATCACATCATTCTCTAATGATGTGATCCCATTCATCAAATGACAACACATGTCTATGGTCAGGAAACTTTAGCCATCTTTGATGAATGAGCTAGTTAAGTAGAGGCATACTAGGGACACTCTGTTTTGTCTATGTATTCACACATGTACTAAGTTTCTGGTTAATACAATTCTAGCATGAATAATAAACATTTATCATGATATAAGGAAATATAAATAACAACTTTATTATTGCCTCTAGGGCATATTTCCTTCAAAAACATGGCACTTGGTTGCTCCACGGCAAGGTAAAAATTTGATCGATTGCGAGTGGGTTTTCAGAATCAAAAGGAAGTCCGATGGAACCATAGATCGCTACAAAGCCAGACTTGTTGCGAAAGGTTTTGAACAACGGTATGGCATAGACTATGAGGACACCTTTAGTCGTGTTGTTAAAGCTGCAACTATTGGTCTTGTGTTATCTATTGCTGTTTCCAGGGGATGGAGTCTTCGATAGCTAGATGTGCAGAATGCATTTCTCCATGGCGTTCTGGAAGAGGAAGTGTATATGAAACAACCTCCTGGGTTTGAGAACAAAAACAAACCTTTCCATGTGTGCAAATTTGATAAAGCTCTATATGGACTGAAGCAAGCTCCTAGGGCCTGGTACTCAAGACTTAGTCAGAAATTACAAGATCTTAGTTTTGTTCCTTCTAAGTCTGAAACATCTTTGTTCATTTACAATAAGCTAAAAACATCAATATTTTTTCTTATAGATGTTGATGATATCATAGTCACAAGTTCATCTGATGAGGCAATATCAGGACTGTTGAAGGATTTGAGTGCTGAATTTGCTCTCAAGGACTTGGGAGACTTGCATTTCTTCATAGGGATTGAGGTCAAGAAACAAGGAGATAGTCTTCATCTCTCTCAAGAGAAGTATGCTACTGACCTGGTAAGGAGAGTTGGGTTACAAGGATGCAAACCTTCACCAACTCCTTTATCTAGCACAGAAAAAATGTCACTTGCAGAAGGAGAACCTTTGAGTCATGATGATAGCACCAGGTACAGAAGCTTGGTAGGAGCACTTCAGTACTTGACTTTGATGACCTGATATTTCTTTTACTGTGAACAAAGTTTGTCAGTTTCTTCATGCACCAACCAGAACTCATTGGAATACTGCTAAACGCATAGTGAGATATGTGAAAAATACCATGAACCTTGGCCTTACTTTCAGCAAGTCTTCATCCACACTTGTTAGTGCTTTCTCTGATTCTGACTGGGCAGGATGTTTAGATGTCAGATGCTCCACTGCTGGGTTTGCAGTATTTCTTGGTCCAAACTTGATATCATGGTGTGCAAAGAAACAAGCCACTGTGTCAAGATCAAGCACAGAAGCTGAATACAAGGCCCTGGCCAATGCTACAGCCGAGATCATTTGGGTTCAGTCCATGTTGAGAGAGCTTGGTGTGAAAAACACTCAAGCTCCATGCTTGTGGTGTGATAACCTTGGTGCTACTTATCTATCTGCTAATCCTGTTTTTCATGCAAGGACAAAACATATTGAAATTGATTTCCATTTTCTCAGAGAACGAGTTGCCAATAAACAATTGGAAATTCGTTTTGTTCATTCTCGAGATCAGGTTGCAGATGGATTCACAAAAGCTTTGCCCACAATTCTTTTTGAAGAGTTCAAGTGTAATCTCAACTTGATGAAGTTGTGATTAAGGGAGGGTGTTGACCGAAATATGTTGCACCTCCTCATGTCCTACGTGACAACGTTCAGGTGATGGAGATATCTATTGACAGAGGAGTCCAACCGAAGATAGACTAGGATCTCTAGTTAGTTGTCATATGGTTGTAACTTCCTCTTATCTCTTTCTCTCCAAGTCTTCTGTAATCTGAACAATCTTGTACGCTTTACCAGGAGTTGTGCCCTGGCTATAGTAACATGCAGCCGTCGCCCTGGAAGGGTACGATGTTCCTCCACAACCCTAAAGTGTCAGGTTGAAGATGAACTGCAGGCCCTTGATTTCGTATCCAACGGCTGGAAAATCGACTTACCAGAGATGAAAAAGTCAGTCGACTGACGTGTAGCCTCACCCCGCACGTACACATGCACGCACGCAACACTCGCACGAACACATGCACGCATGCAGGCGTGCAACACTGACACGTACACATGCACTAACGAACACACGCACGCACGCACACATGAATGCAACACTGAAACGTACACATGCACGCAAGCAACACTCACACGCCTGCATGCACACAGCACACGACGCAAGACACACGCTCAACCTATACGTGCATGCACCCTTTGTTAAGGACATGGATTGTTACGGGTATTAATCAATCTTATATGTGATAAGCAGAACATTGATGTTTGCAGTGATCTTTATGAATCACAACGTATCGAACGGGTTATCAACGTATATATGAAAATTTTAAGATTCTCTTACATTATATAGTAGGCTTATCTACATGAAATAGATGACGTCACACTCAATGAACAATCATCGGTTTATGAAATGACCGCTTCTGACCGCCCTGGCCCACCAAAAGCTCCTCTGCCATGCGCTGCCTGCATTGGGTCACTGACATGTAGGCCAGGTACCCAATGAGCCCACACGTCAGTGGAAGAACGGTGCGGTGTCGTACGTCAGAGTCGAGGGCGCCGCTCGCTGCACGCCCGGCTGAACACGCCTCCTTGCCGCATTCAAACGCCTCCATGAAACCCATATGGAAGCCGAGAAACCCACTCTGGACACACGCCGTTCATGACCGGGCCGGCATTAAACGCAATGCCGGCCGAGCTCCTCCCGTCCGCTGTCTATTTAATCTCCTATTTAAACGAGGCCAGACGCCGGCCAAGAATCGCACACCTCCGCCACTCCCTATCTCCTCCTTCACCATTTTGTCTACTCTTACAATGGCTTACGAAGAGTAGTTATCCGGCATCCAAGCCGGCTGGGTGGCCCACCTAGCCCGCCAGATACAAGCTATGCAGCTCACTGATCCACCTCCCTCCCATCGCCCGACGGAGCCAGTTGCCGCCCCAAGCCGGCGCGCGGTTCAGCAACTCGTCGCTCCAGGCCAGCTTGACGAGGAGCGGCGAGCTGCTCCACGCCGGCACGGCGGGGAGCACGGGCGTCGTCGCTTCCGTCCACGCCGCCGCCTCATACCGCGCCTCCTGTGTCTGCGACCGCGTCTCCCATTTCTGTGGCCGAGACTCCCATGCCTGCGGCCGCGCCATGCAAGCAGAGACAGAAGCCGGGTGCGCGGAGAGCGACAAGTCGGTGGCCAGCGCCTCCGCGTCCGCCGCCATCATCGAGGAGAAGTAGAACATGGGAGGCCGCCGCCCCTTGGGTCCCATGAAGGCCACCGCGGAGGCGACGCCGGCGTACACAGCAAGTGTCTTGTCGGATCCTTTTGTTGCGAGGACCTTCGTCGACCCCGCATGGGCTCCACGAAAGCGAAGAAGCCCCCTTCAGACTTCATCTTGGGCATCAGCCAACGATGTCAATTGAGCGGTGGGGAAGCGAGCCGTCCTTTGCGCTGAAGCATATACCTCCGGGGCTCCCGGCAGTCCGGTGATCGTGCTGCCGGACATGAGGAAGAGAAATGGTCGGCGGGGGACCATTTAGGCTAGGTATTATTATACCTATGCTATTCAGGACTAGCACCGCTTAGTTGATTTGAATGTAATGAAATCCGTCATGTTTGTATGAAAATCCGATATTTTATATGAATTCCGTCATTGTTTATATGAAATATCGCCGTGTTTGCATGAATTTCATCCGGTTGGTTGAGTTGCTGTCAGAATGTGTGCGGCTACGGTTGGATGGCGTAATTTGTGAGTCGTCGGTCGGTCTGCGGCCGGCTCGGGCGGCGTGGTGGGACAAAAAAAGCACAGCTCATGCGAGCTCGTCTCCGACGCGCGCGCTAGAGGATGCATGAGCACCCGAGCTCTTCCTCGTTCATCGGTGGCAAAGGTACGGGTGGACAAAAGGGTCGCCAAAATTTTGGCTACCCTGGGCAAGATCCAAACAGCCCCTCCCAGCCCCACCCCTCCCAGCACATTCAAATCCCTCGATCGCCGTGAAATTTTGCCATGTGTTGTTTTCATGGATATTTTTCTGTGTGAAAACAAATTTAAATATGAACGAATAATCAGTGTCCGCAGTCTTCTGCCAGGACACAGTTGGATGGCCTCATAGTATTAGTAGTGTAGAGTACTACTAGTACTACTCCTACTAGATAGTGAGTGTTTACTACTGTATCTACGTACTAATTGTAACGCATGCATGTGTTAGCAGTATAATGACCACGTACGGATTTGATGGTAAGATTTGTGTAAGTTGGATGTCATATTATTGCTCTAACATGTGGTTAAAGTTAGCCTCCAAAACGCATTTTATACCCTATATGGATTCAGGGAGTACATGCATTGCTGAGGTTTCTCTTGATCCTTGCGTGCAACGTTTTTATTGAAGCTTGAAATGTGAACATGTGAATGGGAGGGACTACTACAACCCTTCCAAAAGAACTATAGTACTAATGGTATCGTACTCCCTCCATTCACCATCTCACATGCTCAGTACTTTTGCGAACTATGGAAGTAACAAACTTATTCCACCACTCAACATCTATTATGGATGCATTGTGGATTTTAAATTGAGTCATATAGACTAGAAAGTAGGCACTTAGGGCATCCACAATGTATGCTTTTTGTTTCCTCTAAGCCCTCTCTACTCTTACAGGCAGGCCTCTATACATTGCTTGAACTGCCTCTAACAAAAAATTGGCTAGCATCGCGTCTAACCTTAGAGGCTGCCTCTAACAATGTAACAATCCATCTGGTCCCAATTGTCAGCCTTAGGAAGCATAAGAAAGTAGGAGTACAAGAGAAATACTCCCTCTCTCTCAGTTTACAGGGCGTGCGCATACCCTTAGGTCGTCAATTTGACCAACCTAATACAAGTCATATATTACCAAAAATATACCAATATAAACTTCAGATGTTCTATTTTTGAACGGTTTAATTTTTGTGTTATATAGTTTATATTAGGGTGATAAAATTGATAACCTTGGTATACACGCAGGACTTGTAAACTGAAACGGAGGGAGTAGTACTGATTGGACAAATGTGTTGCTAATCAATACTTTTTAAATTTCTGCTAGGGCCCACCTTAGAGGCTGGTTAGAGTCTCTATACATTGTGGTTTTTTCATTTGATAAGAGGCAAACCATGTGGGGCCTACCTTAGAGGCAAGGCTCTATACACTGGAGATGCTCTATAGGTATTACTTTTGATGTATCCCGTCAACTCGCAGAATGAGGAGAAGCTTGCTTAGTACGCCGTCTCCCCCGCCCACGGGCGCGGTGGCTCGCAGAGTCGCAGGACGAGGAGAAGCTTGCTTACTACGCCTACGCCCGCTCCATCGCCCACGCGCGCGGTGGCTCGCAGGACGAGGAGAAAATTTTACTACTCCCTTCGTTACTCCTCATCCCTACCTTGGTTAGAGAGATTATCATATTGTTTGAAATATATGTCTTTTAGTAGTAGGAGTAGTACAGTAGTACATAGGAGTAGTACTACAGCAATTTCCGTGGTGTCCGTGGTGCAGCAAGCTACCCTAGGCTATGTTACTACTCCCTCCTTTCCGGTTTATGGCTCAATTTCAAAATCTCTCCAACCAAAGTAGACGGTGAGTGGTGGAATTAATTTCATAGTTTGCACAAGTAATTAGTACGCTCGTTTTTCTCAAGAATTTATGTTTATCGATGCATTAATTACAACGAATGCATGCATGACCACTAAATTTCCATGAACTTCTACATGCATTGGTGAGTTTTCTCTTGATACTGCTTGCATCGGGTGATTTAATGCACCTCAAAATCCAAACATGTGATGGTACTACTAGTACTCCCTCCTTTCCGGTTTATAGGGCTTATTTCAACTTTTTTGTTTTTCCAATTTAAAGGGCTCATCTCCATCTCATTTTTAGTTTTCGAGGCGCATTAAATCTTTGCATGCAAGAATTAAAAAGGAACATATCAATGCATGTAATGTTCCTACTCATCTAGTGGCCAAGCATGCATGCACTGCAATTAATCCAAATTAATGCATGAGTTTAATTTGAGTAGTTTTGTAAAGTACGAGATACATTCCTCCACTCACAAAATGCCTTGGTTAATGAGATTTCAGATTTGAGCCCTATAAACCGGAAAGGAGGGAGTAGAATTGAGACTTATAAAACGGAAAAATGAATTTTTTTAGATGAGCCCTATAAACCAGAAAGGAAGGAGTAGTAAGTAGTACTACCTCCATAGTGGGTACGTACTCCGTAAAATCAGATTTTCCCAAAACTAAGTCGCTCAACCTTTATTTGCTTGTTTCCCTTCCTGCCTCGTTGCCTCGAACAGACTATGCCAAACTCCCCTGCCTGCCGCGCGGGAAAAGACCCGTCCTCGCCTTTTTTAGTCCGGGTTTGTATCGATGGATTGTGCGAAGCAGCAAAAACCAAGCCGTGTCTTGTACTCCTCCGTCGTACTAAAAGAGTGGAGATGCTCGCTTTCATGAATTCTGTACTTCCTCTCGCCGACATGTGGGACATATAGCAACCGGGTCGACGTGTCATGCACCAAATAACAGTGCAGAACAGCAGGGGGGACGCACCCCAGTCGTAGCGCCCTAGTAGTAGTAATGAGCAATGAGACGTCAAATCACAATGCCGCACCTTCCCAGACGGACGAAGCAACCATTATTTCACACTTCACTGAATCCGCTTCGCCATCATATCCTTCAAGAAAACCACGTATTGCTTCTGCCTCAAGAGGGACGCGCATCGCCTTGGTACATCATGACACGTGGGACCGCATGACAGGCCATGCTCCTCTGCCCACCGCTCTGTAAAATCACCTCATTTTTACTACTTCCTCCGTCTCGGTTTACATGGCATGCATGTCGTTCTAGGTTGAGAATTTAACTAGATATATAGTACTACCTCCTTTCCGGTTTATAGGGCTCAATTCAAAAATCTCACCAACCAAGGTAGATGATGAGTGGTGGAATAATTTTCGTGGTTTGTAAAAGCACTCAATTAATGCGCTCATTCTCCTCAAAGAATTGTGTTTACCAATGCATTAATTGCAATGCATGCATGCATGAAGTACATGCATTGGTCAAGTTTCTCATAATCCTTGCATACAACGTATTAATGCACCTTGAAATCTGAGCATGTGATGGGGAACAATCAAATTGAGACTTATAAAACGGGAAACCGAAATTTTTGAGATAAGCCCTATAAACCGGGAAGGAGGGAGTATGTGATGAACAATATATGTTTAGAAACTACATCCGCTTAAGAATCCAATGATATACTTTTTGTGACATAGTAACTCATATTTAGTTAGTCAAATGGATGACCTAGAACTACGTGCACGCCCTATAAACCGAGACGGAGGGAGTAGTATCTTTTTAGATCAATATAGTCGGGATTCACCAAGGAGCAAAACCAAGTGGTAGGTTGCTCCTGTCATGTTGGCGTAGCAACTCAAGCAGGGTCAGTCCACACAGGAAATAGCGACACACTTAACAGGACCCCTTTGGCCGACATGTGGCTCATCCACCGTCTTGTTCCACGTGCGATGCACCAAGTTACAGTTCGGAGCAGCGGTTGGACTTGGAGGCACCCCGGTCGTAGCGCCGCAGTAGTAGTAAATGAGCGATGAGGGGTCAAATCACAAAGCCCCACCTTTCCCGCATTAAGCTGGACGGACGAAGCAACCATCATTTCACTCTAGGGTGCAAGAGCATAAAGAAAAGAGAAAACCAATGATGCGTGCGGCAGCTACCTATCGCACCCTAGGGTAGGAGCCTCCACTACAAATCCACTTCTCCCTCGTCCTCTTGAAGAAAACCGATGATGCGTGCGGCGGGTAGGGTTTGTAGGAGTACTACGGCATGCTGGGCCACGGTGTAGTAAACGGGAGAGGGATTGAGTTCGAGTCGACACCTTAACACGGGTGGGCCGCTTGGTTTTACGGGAACGAGGCAACATTTTGGGTTCGGGGACCAGTGGAGATATACGTAGTACAAAAAATTATGGACGTAGGTTCGACCGAAAGGCAATGACGCATGGGCCCCGCATTTTGATATACCCGCGGCCACGTGAAATTTGCTACTCAAAATAATGCATAAAGGTTCCTCCAAAAACATCTATAACTAATGGGAAGTGAATGTATGCTTAAAATGAAAATGTAATACAAAGAGAAAAAATGAATTGCAGTTAAAAGAATGACATTTCTAACAAAAATGTGAATGTGAACTACATATGTGTGCACGTGACCAACACATACATTGTCAATACAAAATCTAATGCAAGAAATAACTTATGAGTAACATGCACGAATTGATGATGTGGTGCTTGCATGCATAGAGTACAAAAACAGTGTGATTTATGACTTGCATGCATGACGTGTTCTTGTGCCATAGTTGCATGTCCAGGAAAAATGCTACTAGTGGGTTGTACTAGCTATTTAGGAATAGAGAAGATGTATACATGGAAGTTGTAGGGAAAGAGATGACATGTCTCTCAATTCCTATGAGTAGGGATTGGAAAAGAGATGTCATTTGGTTCACATCATAGGAACTTTTCTATTGAAACTAGACATGACATGTATCTCAATTCCTATGAGGAGGGATTAGAAAAGAGATGTCATTTGGTTCACATCATAGGAACTTTTCTATTGAATATACGCTAATGCTTATTTTCCTTTGAAATTGTGGGAGTATAGGAATCCATTCATATGAACCAAGTGCCTCTAAAGCTATAAAAATGATATCATGTTTATTTTCCTTTGAAATGTGGAGTATATGAATCTATTCCTATGAACCAATTGGCTCTAAAGGAAAAATCCTATAAAAATCATATCATATAGAGTTCCTATGATATTCCTCCACACCAAAGGATGGTTGAAATTGCTGCAGGTCATACGACGGTCTTTCTTTGTACACTCCTCCCCCATCTTTATAGTTACCTCTCGAAGATGAATGAAATGATATATACTGGGTATTCTATATGTCCATTTTGGTATACGAAAACTCAGTAAAAGTTTGCGAGGTTCGAATTTTCAATAAAGCTATATGCACTACATTTTGGAACGGAGGGAGGAGCATACAGCAGTTGCTAACACTCACGTGGAAGATTTGTGTGTCGGAGGAGTGGCTGTTCTGTTAAATGACATGGCAAAACTGACACTGTCGGATGCCGATCTAACGGTTCTTACGTCGTTCATCAGGAAACGGCTTTTGGCGAATGTTTGTCAGATATGATTTAGGGACACATGCATTGCATTGATATGTGCCCCCTCTCTCTCACGCACACACGCACCCTCACGAGTCACGACTCTCCCGAGTCCTCTCGCACCCACCGTCTATATGTAGGTAGACGTCACACACATATGTCCTATTCACACCCTACCCTCAGAACTTCTAAAAAATAAAAGACGTCACGCACCTTTTATTTTAACTCACACGTCACACACTTATACTATTACTCTTGTGGCGAACGTTCTTTGGGCATAGTATATTGTACTCTCACGAAGAGAAGCGGTGCACGCATGCACTAGTTCTCTCACACCCACTCGCGGGTACACGTAGGAGCGCTTTTTTTTAAGCTAGGAGCGCATTTGTTTACAAAGAGGCATCCCAATTGACATTTTGACTAGTCTAGTTTTCAACTTGATGGAGGGTCGGGGACCGCACGTGAATGATACAGTATTGTGCGTCCTGGACGCGGTGGCATGTTATTGATCGAGTTTTATTTTTACTTGAACTTTAAATGAAAATAGTGGTTCGTGCGTATTCAATTTAATAACGGCTGGTACAACAAAATCACTCCACTATATATATAAGCAGGAGCCTCGGCGCTTGCTTTACTAGGGTTCCTCTCTTTCACTCTCTCATGCTCTCCAGATCTAAGCAAGACATAGGTGGCCACACTCTCTCTCTGCTCACGGCTGGTCACAAATCCGTCCGGACCACCTCGACGGGGGCAGGGGTGTAGGTGCATCGTTCACGCGGTCGTCGGCAGCGAGGGAGGAGACCAACAGCTGCCTGCGCGTCCTGATCGGTGGCCGTGCCGTTCTCTCCGAGACAGCGCCGACTCGGGAGGGCCTCCGACCCCTTCTTCCTCCCTGCGGTATTGTGGCCAAGATGCGGCCTCCCGACGCAGTCTTTGCCACATGCCGACGACCCTCAGGTATATATTCCTTCGAAAACTGCCTTGCTCTACTGCCCCAGCTCCCCACGTTGCTGCGTGTGGATCTTTTTCTACTTCCGTCGGCTGTTCCAAAGCCACCTAGACTTTTATTATTATTAGAGGTAAAGCTAGTTCATACAGTCGAATCTAAGAGTTGGTTCAAACAGGGAAGAAAGTGGGAAAGCTGTAGCATGAATCTAGGACTTGGTTCTAAGAGGAAACAGGGGAAAGTAGTAGATACTGGCTACCCAACCGGTCTCTTGGCTGAAAAGGCGAAGAAAGCGTGGTGGATGGCGAAGGGTGGGGGGAAGTCGACCTATCTCTTGGCCGAAAAAGGAAAGAAAGTGAGGGGTGTTGGGGGACAACACAAATAAGAACGAGCAGGTCTAGATTTCCTGTGCTCACATAGGAAAATGTCGACGAGGAGATAAAAAAATGGGACAAATGCAGACATGCTGCCTGAGTGTTTGCCGCTCTCGGCAACCACATCTGCCTCACCACTTTATGCCCCTGCTGTCCCTACGCCCATATCGCTACCGTTAATGTAAAATCACATGAAGCATTAAGCAATGCCACCTAATGTCACTATTAAGTAATGGTCTAGTGCCGTCGATAAATTGAAGCAATGCCACTTAATGTCACTATTAAGTAATTGTCTAGTGTCGTCGATAAATTGAAGCACTGCCACCACCATTTTATGAAGTGCTTCCGTCTTGCTTTATTTCCCATGAATTGTGTTTTCGCAGTTACACTTAAATCTCACACCGCTAACATTGCTTCATCCCAGTGGAACTGCACAAATTTGATTGCACATTTATTGACCATGTGCTACTCTCATGACAGTAATACTAATACTATTGTTCTGCATGTTAATCTAGTGGCAGTGTTGATGTGATGTGATGCTACTTACTTAAGGGCACTTTCATACTGTCAATGTAGTGCCGATTATAACACAATAGATGCTGCTGTTAATCATATGACACTGCAAATAACTGTCACTGTTTAAATAACCGTATTTCATATTTGCGCGAACAGGAATGTCTGTCTCCGTATCATTTCTATCTGCGCAATCAAAAGTACACACCTCAGTTTTAGTAGAACTGCACAAAATGAGATGGCTATTCCTAGCTGTCGTCGTCTAACCACCCATCTTCCAGGTATTCCTACATTGGTAGTAACTAGGTAGAATGACCAACGCAATCTGAAAGTATGTTTTACTTCCTGATTGCAGTGCAGGGACGAGTGAAAAAACTGCATCCTAGTAGGGAATGCACTTTCTCCCAGTTCATCCATGGACCGAGGACTAGCTGGCACGGCTGCACGGAGGTTTTTGGGACAGGTGCGCGAACAAGGGGCATTGTGGTCTGCTTATTTCTGCAAATAGCGGTGCTTAAATTTAGTGGAACTGCACAAGAAGTTCAGATGGTCAGTACACTACATGGTTCAGTTCAACATTCCAACTAAGAACACAATTATAATTGGTTATTCTGGAATGAGAGAACCTAACCCTGGATGGTGGCAACAAGAAAAACCAGAGTGAACTCCAGGAAATTAAAGCCTTCCTAGGGAGGCCCTTTGCTCAGAGAAGCCTTGCTTGATTTTTCCTGATTTGTAAACCTTCTCACAACTTTGTCTTTTGCTGTGAACTAGTATATGTTTGTTATGTTCTATGAATCATTGAGATGTATAAAATTGCTTAACTTATGCTTTTCAAGTATTTTATGAAGCCGAGTTTAATGTGAATGTTCCACATGAACGCTGGACTAGCGTGTGAACGTTTGGAATTTACATTGTGGCCTCAGTTAACTGCATGAACCACTGTAACAAGATATGTAGTTGCTTATATGTCAGACAGCAGATTATTGATTGTTAGCTGGTCGATAGCCGACTTTTCTAGTGTTGAAGCAAGCTGAGCCAATGTGCCGTGTTTTGCACAACTGCTTACAAGTGGGGTAGCACCAACAGTGTTTACAAGTACTTAACCAGCCTTACGTACCTTATGTATACATCAACACACATTTCTCGAACGATTACTCTATTTCATCAAACACACACTGCTTGTATGATAAACCGTGACAACTTATGTCTTACCATGCCATAATCATGAAAAAACTAGCGAGGACGCATCTGTTTCGGCAACAATTAGGATGGTTCTCACATGATTCACGGGCACACAAAAGTAGCAGCAGTTCCCATAGACGGATTCAAACAGAGTACTAGCCCCAGAGGGCTCGCTAATAGGCAAGGTTCGGATAATTAGACACAATCCAAACTACTATTAAACACTAGCTGGGGCAACTATTTCATTCCTCGATCAAATTTGGGATGGACACAAGACAGACCTTGCCATGAACATCATCGAGGAAGTCCGGCAGCAGCTCAATCCTGTGAACCTTCCGGAAGATAACCTTGTGGCCTTGCCACTCATAAACTTGTTTGTGGAGGCATGCCACGTCATCTTCCTGTGTAAGCTTGACAAGAACAGTATGCCTCAAAAACGAAGGAGTAGCTTTGAACTTCTTGTGCTTCAGTACACCCTGGACAACACGCCTGACAACAGTGAGGCTGGAATACATCTTGACATTGGTATAAGTGCAAATGGCTTCCAGGATCCAACAGCCTAAGAACTCTATTTTCCCAGTGCGTATATTCAGGTCATCCGCCTCATAGCGAGTGACATGTACAACCACACAATCCTTGTCTGCATCAAGGCTCTAATTGAAACAGAAACAAATTCTGAATTACTTTCCAATATAAGAAACTCAAGTTATTTAAACCACTATGTAGAGTCAAAATTATGCATGACAGGGAAGGTAGCATGGCATCGAAGCTAATAAAATTTTGCATTATTTATCACCACATACTTAGATGAAAAACCACAATCGAGATTGGCAAAGAATAAAATCACCTTGGGAAGCTCAGCAGGGGGGACACATCCTCGAAGGGGGAAAACTGCTCCTGCAGGGCCACGGGGGCTGTAACCTCAAACGGGGCGTTGACCATCTCAGTAGTGGCCGTGAGCGTATCTGGGGTCGGCTCGGTGGCTGCCTCCATCTTCTTGGAGCTCTCTGTCTCGTGGGGATCAGCCTCCCGTGTCTGCTCCAACATCGGTAGATCTTTTCCTGGTTCTCCTTGGTCCATCATGAAACTGACGAATACTAGGAGACCACTGAAAGGAAAACACAATCGCAATGACAATGAAACAAAAAAAAGAGTGCAGATGTTACTGCTTTGCAAAAGTTCTTTTTTTCTGAACGAAAATATACCAACATCACGGATCCGCTTACCTTCCCTTCATTGGGAGAGAAGAACAGTGGCAGATGCGAGTGTTGGCTTTCTTGAAGATGGTGAGGGAGAAGGTAATTCAGCGAAGAGTGAAATGATGGTTTCTTCGTCCGTCAAGCTTAGACTGCGGGGAGGTGGGGTTTTGTGATACGACGGCTCGTTACTGCCGCGCTACGACCGGGGTGACTCTCCGCCTGCATACTGCCTTCTAATTTGGTGGATGGCATTTGGGCCCGCGCGCTGCATGGCCCGCATGTCAGTGAACAAAAGTAAAACGGCATTCAGTAGAGGGAGACGTTTCAATGACCTCGGAGGAGCCAGAAGTGGTAGTGTATCCACTGTACTAGTAGTAATTATTTTTCTGGGTAGCTGTAGAGTGTCTCCACTGTACTAGTAGTAATTGTTTCTCTGGGCCCAAGACAAAATAGACCATCCACCCTAGTAAATAATAAAATTAATTCAAAAGCCCATATATTTACTTAATGAGAGGCGCTACCCAGCACACCGCCCCCCAAAAAAACCTGGCTGCTCTTCTTCCTCCTCACTCCCACCAACCTCACGTCAGCTCGCTCCACTCGTACCCCCAAATTCCTCACCTCACTCCTACAGAAAACCCCAACTCCCCTTCTTCGTCACTACTACAAAAAAACCCCAGCTCCCCTTCTTCTTCACTCGCACTACAACTAGGCTCGTCATTCGTTACTCTGCTCAAATCCGTGAGCTCGACGCGACGCCCTCGAGGAAAATGTAGTCGGCTGACCCCAGCGCCAAGAAGATGAGGCTCCCGCCAGCGGCGACGCCTGTTGTAGATCCCGCACCCGGTAGCGCGGGGAGAAGCGGCGATCCCGCCCCCACCGGATCCCAGGAACCCATAGAATCTCGGGTGGACCGCATCAGCGATCTCCCGGACGCCATCCTTGGGGAGATCATCTCACTTCTCCCCACCAAGGATTGCTGCTGCACCCAAGTCCTCTCAATTCGGTGGCGCTCTCTATGGCGCGCCACGCCCCTTAATCTCGACTGTCGTTAGCTATCTCTCTTTAATGATTTTGAACTCCCAGAGCCATCATCTCCTCCCACCAGGGCTCCGTTCAAAGCCTCTGCATCCCGTCATGCTACCTGAGCAAGCATACCATGCCCTGCACGGTGGACGCCTGGCTGAAATCCCCTGAATTCATAGAACTATAGCTGCTTGAGTTCTACTATTCCCCAGGAAATCACCTACCAGATACCGAACGCCATGTACTTCTGCCCTCAGCACCGATGTCCATCTCGCGGTTTTCCTCCTCTCTCCACACCGCCACCTTTGCGCTGTGCTACTTACTAGACAATTTGGTACTAAACCTTGGACTCCCATTTCTCAAAAAACTTTCACTTGTGTGGGTTCATATATTGGAGGCCTCATTGCACAGCATCATCCACTCCAGTTGCCCTGCCCTGGAGTGCTTGGTGCTTGTTTTCACAGTTAGAATCGGTTGTCTCCAAATAAAGTCGCCTAACCTTGTAAGAATTGGAATTTCTTTTGACGGAAGGCAGCTCATCATCCAAGATGCCCCTTCACTTCAAAGGTTGATCCTTGATTCTAGTTATTCACCGTCGCAAATAACCATCCTCTCTGCGCCTAAACTGGAGATCTTGGGTGTAATACATGATCTCTGTGCTCATTTCAAGATGGTGTTTGGCTCCACAGTTCTTCAGGTACTGTATATTGTCATCTACACTTGTAACCATAAGCTGCATTTTAAATTTCTGCGCATAAGTTATATATCATCTTGGAGTACACAGTTTGTACTAATATTATGTTCTATGCTCAATGAAGAGTTTCTCCATGGATAGCCTATCAATGGTGCTGGATTCTGTCAAGATCTTATATATCCAAATGAATAGTTTTGATCTGAATAAGATTATTGGCTTGCTGCAATGCTTTCCATGTCTGGAGAAGTTGTATATAAAGGTGATAATTTCACGCACATTGGAAGCCCGCATATAGTGTACTAGAATTAACCGTTCAGTTGTTGCTCTTTCGACACTCTTTTTTAGACCTTAACTGTTTTCAATCTTCATGTCTATTTAGGCAACGGGATGGGGTAAGAAAGTTATAACCAATCGGTGGATTCGTAAGCACTGGGATTTTCTCACTTCTCATGACATTCGATTGAAGACAATAACACTGGGACGATATGTAGCCAACCATGCAAACACTAGATTTGTCACATTCTTCCTGCTGAATGAGAGGTTACTATTGTCCATCAGGCTTAAGTTTATCAGCAGCATGGTTTTGATGGATGGGTATGTCAAAGAGCAAAAAAAGGAGTTTTAGGTGGACAAAAGAGCTTCTGAACGTGCCGTGCTTCTATTTACAACATCTTGTGGTCATAATCCAGTAAATTTTACGACCCAGGATGTTCATTCTATGGACCTGACCGATCCATTTGACTGTGACTACCGAAAATAGTGCTGGAGTTAGATGTTGTTGCCCTTTTCAATCTGGGTTTTGTCTAAACCTGATGAACAATTAACCCTCGTGCCGTACAGTTTGTAAGCTGGAGTTAGATGTTGTTGCCCTTTTCAACTCGGCTGTGACTGTCATATTTTCTTTGAAACAAGGCAAATGGCTTGCCATTCGTTTAATTAAGAGTGAAATATTGTAACAAATCCCAACCAAGGGAAATAACATCACTCTCGCCGGCTGCTTGAGCTCACTGTGCATTACAGAACCCAAGTGATTAGCCCCCACCAGCACCCACAAACTTATTTTGAACTAGCACACCAAATGGGCTGTAAATTTTCATAAGAAAGGCTGCATGACTGTGATAGATTTGGATTCTGACATTTGGGACCCACGAGGAAAAAGCCTATCCAAGGTGGTGTCGACTTACTAGCTAGTCAACAAACGATTCTACCTACCAGCCGTTGGATTGACATCCAACATCTGTCATATATCTTCTATCTCTTGTCTTCTTCCTCCAGCCGCCCAAACCAAACCACCCCGTCGGTTCCGCCTACTCCCACCTCCCACGGCTGGCTGTGCCTCCGCCGCCCTACTGTACCCTCCAACGTTGGCCAGTCCCTCCCTCTATTCCCCCACACGTCCTGTTATTCTCCGGTGACGTCAGCCCCAACACGCACCCGCACCCAAACCAGTCAACCCTCGTACTCCCCTCCGCCTGCGACTGGACCGACGCATCTTCTACGGCTCCTGTTCGTTCCGTCCGAGGCCTCGCCATCGTCCTCCTCCTTGGTTCGCTCGCCGTGCGCGGTGCGCCGCCCTCTTGCGTTGTCAACGTCGTCAACAACCAAGAGGAACAAGGAGATGACTGTACGTGGTGAGGATGACAGTAGGGACCCACCAGGGTCATGGTAGTACGCAAGCAAGTGCCTCGTTATTACAAGCCCAAAAAAATGGTTCCTCCTAATGGTTGGACATCTGGGGCCCACGCCATTGTCAACGTAGTCAATAAACGAGAGAATTACACAACGAGCGGCTGACACCAGGGACCCAGCAGGTCGCGCAGTTGTTTTTTACTTTTTTTTAGGAACAAGCAGTTGTTATTTATACTAGTTTTAGAGACGGGTCAGGGTAACAACGGGGCTGTGCGGGGGCTGTGGCCCGTCTAGCCAGGGTTTTATTTATGTTTACCACATCATGAGCCCAGTTGTGTTTTTTTCTTGCTGAAAATGGCTAGCCCAGTTCTACTTTTTCTAAAGGAATACCCAACCGAGGCCTACTCGCTTTGTCAGCCCTGCTGGGCTGCAAATCTGTCAAGACGAGGAGAATTTTATTCGGCTTGCCAAGAAAATGGGCTATCAGTAATGAGAAATGGGTTGTACATTTTTAAAACACATCAAACCAGGAGTTAGTTTCAATTTTTTTTTTCATTTCAAGATTTTAAATTCCATTGATTTTTATGCGTGGACAATTATTTGGATTTTATATTTATATAAATTTATTTTTCAAATTAGTTTGAATGTGACTCGAAATTTCGGGATTAAAAATAGTTGAACGCACCGAAATATGCAAAATTTCGTATAATTTTTTTACCGTGGCCACAATATGGGCTGTAATGCTAACAAAAAGAAGATAGGCTCCAAAAAAACCTTAAGAATTAGCAAATGGGCTGTAAATTATTAGAAATAATGGCTGATGGGTTGTATGCTGTTTTCAACACATTTGAGGCTGACTTGTGCGCCTACTATAGGTTGACACGTACGCTTTCCTAAAAAAAAGGTTGACGCACACGCAACACCGTGTCAACTTAGTCAACACACGAGGGCAGTGACTGTTGGATGTCCATCCAACGGCCGTCGTGCTTCTTCAATCTCTGCTCTTCCTACTCCAGCCGCTCAAACAAGCGCCAGTGGGACTGCCTGCTCCCTCCTCCCGAGGCCGGCTGTGCTGCCGCGCAGGCCTCACCGCCCCATCGTACTCCCATCGCTGGCCTAGCCATCCCTCTACTCACCCACACCTGCTGTTATTCTCCGGCGACGGCAGACGAACCAGTAAACCCTCGTACTTCCCTCCGTGTGGGAAACAACTGCCGAGTCTTCCCTGGCTCCATGTCGTTCCCTTCCTAGGCCTCGCCGTCGTCCACCGCCCTGGTGCTCTCGGCGCGGCATGGTCAACGAACGGCATCCATCAGAAGTGGACTGTAAGTGGAGAGGCTGACAGCTGGGTCCACGGCCGCACGCAAGGAAATGCCTCCTTATTACGCGCAAAATAATGATTCCTCCCCCTGACAGCTGGGACCCACCGGAAGGGCCTCTGTATTTCGCGAAAAAAACGTTCCCCCCGTTGACAGCTCGGACCCACCAGCTATATCATCGCACGCAAGGAAGTGCCTCCTTATTACGCACACAAAAATGAATACTCCCCCTGCTAGCTGGGACCCACCATAGTGGGAGGCTGACTTGTGGGCCTACTAAGTTGACGCGGATGGAGGGCTTTGTCAACTTAGTCAATATGAACGATTCTAGCTCTAGTGACCGTACGATGTCAATCCAATGGCCGTAGTGCTTCTTCAACCTCTGGTCTTCTTGCTCCAGCCGCCCAAACCAGCGCCGGTCGTGCCACCTGCTCCTGCCTCCCGTGGCCGGCTCTACTGCCGCAGGCCTGACCGCCCCACCCTACTCCAACCTCTGGCCAGGCCATACCTCTACTCACCCACAACCCCTGTTATTCTGCGGCGACGGCAGCCTCACACCGTAGCCGAACCAGTCAACCCTCATACTCCTCTCCGCGTGGGAATCCACTGCCGCGTCTTCCCCGGCTCCGCGTCGTCCCCTTCCTAGGCCTTGCCGTCGTCCACCGCCTTGGTGCTCTCGGCGCGGCGTGGTCAATGTGGTCAAGGAACGACTTCCATCGGAAGAGTACTGTACGTGGAGAGGCTGACAGCTGGGTCCACGGCCGCAGCAAGGAAGTGCCTCCTTATTACGCGCAAAATAATGATTCCTCCACCTGATAGCAGGGACCCATCGGACGGGCCACCGTATTTCGCGAAAAAAACATTTCCCCCTGACTGCTGGGACCCACCAGCTACATCTTCGCACGCAAGGAAGTGCGTCCATATTACGGGCAAAAAATATGATTCTCCCCCTGACAGCTGGGACCCACCAGCTATATCTTCGCACGCAAAGAAGTGCCTCCTTACCTCCCTGACAGATGAGACCCACCCGGTCGAACCATACGTAGGGTTGTCTGTCTGGTCGCGAACGTGTACATACATACTGGTCGATCGGTCTGTCTGCAAGCTGTAGCGATGAACCGTGGCCGAGTAAGGAAGGGCAAGTGTCGTAGTAGAGGCGCGGACGTAGCATGTCACGCAGTTCCGTCTATATCGTGTACACGTACGTACAGCCAGGGTGCAAGAAAGTAAATACGGCCACGTACGTACATACGGGCGGGCCGGATACGTACGGCCAGGGCTCGTGTACATGGAGAGGCAGCGGAGAGCAGCAATGGCGTCATGTTCATCGGCAGCCAACCGGCTGGGTCGGAACGGAGAAACTACATCATGTTCATCGGGAGGCAACGGAATGCGTCATGTTCATCGGGAGCCAACTGGCTTGGACGGAACAGCCGAATCGAGGCCTGGCGTACCGCAGAACGGAGGAAATGGCCTTCTGTTCGACCGCCTACGGTCGAAACGAGATCCTGTTCACCAGGAGGGGTCTGGCATACCGCAAAACGGAGAAAACAGACTTCTCTTCGACCTCCTACGGTCAAAACGGGGTCCTGTTGATCGGGAGGGGTGTGGCGTACCGCAAAATGGAGGAAACAGACTTCTCTTCGACCTCCTACGGTCGAAACGGGGGTCCTGTTCATCAGGAGGTGTGTGGCGTACCGCAAAACGGGACTCCACGGGCTACTGTTCATCCACCATCTACTGCCTCGCTCCAGCCTCCACGAGCTACTGTTCATCCACCGTCGACCTCCTCCAGCTTCCACCTGCGACTGTTCATCCACGACGTCTCCCTCCTGCCTCCACCAGCTACTGTTCATCCACGGGCTCCTGTTCATCCAGCCTCCACCGGCTACTGTTCAACCAGACCTCCACGGGCTACTGTTCATCCAGCCCTCCACCGGCTACTGTTTAACCAGCCCTCCATAGGGTCCTGTTCATCCACCCCCAACTGGCTCGATCGGGGTCCTGTTCATCCAGTGGCAACGACCTCTACTACCATGGGGTCCTGTTCATCCAACCCCCACCGGGAACTGTTCATCCAACCCCCAACAACACTCACTATTCATCAAGAGGCAGCAGGTTCGATCGACTTCAGTTAGCAGCAGTAGCGAAGGAATCGCTCGATAGGGTTTAGTTAATAGCCAGGGATCGATCGATCGCTCGGGTTCAGTAACGCGTAGCCAGTGCAATCGCTCGGGTTCAGTAGGCGAACGCCTCGCTCGGGTTTAGTTAGAGCCCAACGCCTCGCACCCACGCGCATACGTGTACGAGATAAATGCGCAATCCCTCCGTGCATCGCTCGGCCCCGACCACCCACCATAACAGGGAACTCCCCGATATTTTCCTCGCCCTCGCTTCTACCACGGTTTTTTCCATCATGGACGGCCCAAAGAATGTCATGCAGCTGCGTCTCCGGCCCGCCCAGGACGAAAAGCCCATTTTCTGTAATGCTTTTTTGTCATAGAAGTAGGAGCCCACCACATCTATGATGATACCGGGTTTTGTCACAATTATCGTCATAGAAGTGTCATAAGCATGACAGAAAAAAAAATTCGTTCGGCCCAAAATGTCACGAATGTGTCTTTTTTTGTAGTGGTATGGCAGTTGATTTGTCAGCCATTTGCAAGGATATTTCAGTAGGTGTGAGTTTATTCAAATCAAGTCTTTTATATAAAGAGAAAGGCATAACACTAACACCAGCTCCTAAATCACATAAAGCAGTTTTCACATAATTTCTTTTGATGGAGCAAGGTATAGTTGGTATTCCCTGATCTCCAAGTTTTTTAGGTACTCCATCCTTAAAAGTATAATTAGCAAGCATGGAGGAGATTTTAGCTTCCGGTATTTTTCTCTTATCGGTGATGATGTCTTTCATATACTTTGCATAAGGAGGCATTTTTAAGATATCAGTCAAGCGAGTACGCAAAGAGACTGGCCTCAGCATTTCAGCAAAGCGTTCAAATTCTTCATCATCTTTCTTTTTGGTGGACTTAGGTGGAAAGGGCATAGGTTTTTTATCCCACGGTTCTCTTTCCTTACCATGTTTTCTAGCAACAAAGTCTCTTTTATCATATCTTTTATTCTTAGGTTGTGGGTTATCAAGATCAACAGCTGGTTCTATCTCAACATCATTAGCTGGTTCTTTATTATTTGTTTGAGCGTCTTCATGAACCTCATTATTATCTTTTCCATTATCAGAAGGTGAGTGTTCATTACCAGAATGAGTTTCAGCATTAGAAATAGAGACTTCATTATCATTATCAGGAGGTTTTTCTACTTCAGGTTCACTAGAGGCATGCAAAGTCCTATCATTTTTCTTCTTCTTTTTCTTTTTGGAAGGACTAGGTGCATCAGTGTTAACTCTTTGAGAGTCGTGTTCAATTCTTTTTGGGTGTCCCTCAGGATAAAGTGGTTCCTGAGTCATTCTACCTCCTCTGGTCATTACTCTAACAGCATGATCATTGATATTATTATTCATTTCATCAAGCAACTCTCTTTGAGATTAAGCAACTTGTTCTAATTGAGTTTGAACCATAGAGGCATGCTTTCCTACACCTCTAACATCATTTGAGATTCTAAACAAAAAGTCACTCAAGCAAGCAATCATATCAGAATTGTATTTCAATTGTTTCATAACATTTGCATTGAAGTGATCTTGCTTTCTAATGTAATTTTCAAACTCATAAATGCATTGGCTAGGGTGCATATTGTGAGGATTATCATTGTCATTGAATTTCATTAGAGAATTTACCTCTACCACCTTAGGTGGTGGTCGTGTATCAAGCCCATGTATTTCTTCAATAGGAGGTAAATTTTTGACATCCTCAGCTTTAACACATTTTTCTCTCATAGATTTCTTTGCTTCTTGCATATCCTCAGGACTGAGATATAAGATACCCCTCTTCTTCGGAGTGGGTTTATGAACTAGTCAATGCCTTTATGAACTATACTTTTAAGGATCCTCACAACATGCAGCAAATGAGTCATCTTGCATAGTTTGATAATTCGGAGTGGATTTATGGGTTTCAGCAAAGCATTTGTCAGCCATTTTGGAGTCAATGTCCTCACAACATGCATCCTAGTCAATGCCTTTATGAACTAGGATGCATGTTGTGAGGATTGTCATTGTCATTGAATTTCATTAAAGAATTTACCTCTACCACCTTAGGTGGTGGTGTTGTATCAAGCCCATGTATTTCTTCAATAGGAGGTAAATTTTTGACATCCTCTGCTTTAATACCTTTTTTCTTCATAGATTTCTTTGCCTCTTGCATATCTTTAGGACTGAGATATGAGATACCCCTCTTCTTCGGAGTAGGTTTGAGTGTGGTTCGGGAAGAGTCCAATCATCATAATTTTTCAATATGTTATTCAATAATTCTTCAGCTTGTCCAATAGTTCGTTCCCTGAAAACACAACCAGCACAACTATCTAGGAAATCCCTAGAAGCATCGGTTAGTCCATTATAGAAGATATCAAGTATTTCATTTTTCTTAAAAGGATGATCAGGCAAGGCATTAAGCAATTGGAGAAGCCTCCCCCACGCTTGTGGGAGACTCTATTCTTCAATTTGCACAAAGTTAAATATTTCCTGTAAGGCAGCTTGTTTCTTATGAGCAGGAAAATATTTTTCAGAGAAGTAGTAAATCATATCCTGGGGACTACGCACACAACCAGGAGCAAGAGTATTATACCAAGCCTTAGCATCACCCTTTAATGAGAACGGAAATAATTTGAGAATATAATAATAGCGAATCTTCTCATCATAAGCAAAAAGGGTGGCTATATCATTCAACTTAGTAAGATGTGCCACAACAGATTCAATTTCATAACCATGGAAAGGATCGGATTCAACCAAAGTAATTAAATCTGGGTCGACGGAGAATTCATAATCCTTATCATCAACAAAGATAGGTGAAGTAGCAAACTTAGGATCACATTTCATTCTAGCATTCAAAGATTTCTCTTTCAGTTTGCATAGTAATTTTTTCAAATCATCTCTATCCTTACAAGCAAGAATGTCTCTAGTTGTCTCCTCATCCATAATATAACCTTTCGGTACTTTAGGCAATTCATATATAGGAGAACTAGGTCTAGTAGGTGTTTCAAGATTTTCAGTTTCAAGCTCTTCATCAGTTTCAATAATCTCATTCTGTCTTACTCTAGCAATTTGTTCATCAAGAAATTCACCTAGTGGCACACTATCATCAAGCTAGGTACTAGCATCATCATGTGTACCATTCATAGCAGAAGTAGGATCATCAATAACTTGCGACATATCAGAATTGATAACATGTGGTGGTGTTGCAAGTCTACTTATAACAGAAGGTGAATCTAAAACGGCGCTGGATGGCAGTTCCTTACCTCCCCTCGTCTTAGAGGGAAAAATCTTAGTCTTAGCATCCTTCAGATTCTTCATAGTGATAATTTGATAATAATCCCAAGTGACTCCATAAATATAGCTATGTTCCCCGGCAACGGCGCAAGAAAAAGGTCTTGATAACCCACAAGTATAGGGGATCGCAACAGTTTTCGAGGGTAGAGTATTCAACCCAAATTTGTTGATTCGACACAAGGGGAGCCAAAAAATATTTGCAAGTATTAGCAGCTGAGTTGTCAATTCAACCACACCTGGAGATTAATTATCTGCAACAAAGTGATCAGTAGCAAAGTAGTATGATAGTTTTGATAGTAGTAGTAGCAGCAATGGTAACAGTGATAGCAATGATTTTGTAGCAAGTGCAATAGTAACAATAGCAATAGTAACTTAGCAAGAACAATATGAGAGAAATTCGTAGGCATTGGATCGGTGAATTCATTGGATGATATTCATCATATAATAATCATAACCTAGGGCGATATGGCACTAGCTCCAGTTCAAAAATATAATGTAGGCATGTATTCCGTAAATAGTCATACGTGCTTATGGAAAGAACTTGCATGACATCTTTTGTCCTACCCTCCCGTGGCAGCGGTGTCCTATTGGAAACTAAGGGATATTAAGGCCTCCTTTTAATAGAGAACCGGAACAAAGCATTAACACACGGTGAATACATGAACTCCTCAAACTACGGTCATCACCGGGAAGTGTCCCGACTTCTATCACTCCGGGTTTGCCGGATCATAACATGTAGTAGGTGACTACAACTTGCAAGATCGGATCTAGAACATAGATATAATGGTGATAACATAAACGGTTCAGATATGAAATCATGGCACCCGGGCTCAAAGTGACAAGCATTAAGCATGGCAAAGTCATAGCAACATCAATCTCAGAACATAATGGATACTAGGGATCAAGCCCTAAATAAACTAACTCGATTACATGATGAATCTCATCCAACTCCTCACCGACCAGCGAGCCTACGAAGGAATTACTCGCTCCCGGTGGGGAGCATCATGGAATTGGGGATGGAGAAAGGTTGGTGATGACGAAGATTGAAGATACCCCTCTCTGGAGCCCCAAACAGACTCCAGATCTGGCCTCCCGATAAAGAACAGAAGGTGGCAGCGGCTCCACCTCGTGAAACGCGATAATTCTTTCTCCCTGATTTTTTTCTCCGAAAATATGACTTTATAGTATCAGGGTTGGAGTCTGCGGGTCACCAGGTGGGGACAACCCACCTGGGCGCGCCTGGAGGGGGGCGCCCTGGTGGGTTGTGCCCACCCACGTGCCCCCCTCCGGTGGTTCTTGGCTCCAGTATTTTTCTTTATTTGTATAAAAAAAATCCTCGCAAAGTTTCGTTCCATTCCGAGAACTTTTATTTCTGCACAAAACAACACCATGGTAGTTCTGCTGAAAACAGCGTCAGTCCGGGGTTAGTTTCATCCAAATCATGCAAATTAGAGTCCAAAACAAGAGGAAAAGCGTTAGAAAAAGTAGATACGGTGGAGACGTATCAGTCATGATCCCCTTGGCGTGCTCAGCATTGTCTCGGCTTGGGACTCGACCGCCTCCACGCCCTTCTCTAGCCTCGCCTTGGACTCAGCGAAGCACGAGTCTAGATCACGGGCTAGCTGGCCCTGAGAACCTCATACGTCGCCCGACCCTCCGGTGAGAGGCTCGCCAGGAGCTTGGCGCGCTGTCATGGAAAATCCATGAAATTGGTTGGGGAAACTTTGGGGTGAATATTTAGTGAAGAATCGAATAGCTCTGATGCCAAATGTGAGGATCTCACTAACTAATTCAGTCAATTACCATGAATTAGGTTGCTATCTCAGATTACAGGATGGATTGAGGAAGAAGATAGAGTTACAGGAAGGAGGAGGAAGAGAGAGAGCCAAGCCTCGGCCGAAGCTGCCGTTCTGGGGAGCTCATATCCGTCGCTTATTGCGGTGGACTGTCGGGCAAACGTACACGTGACCGACTGGGCCGCGCGCTACCAAGGATTGAACCCGAGACCTCCGTCATTAGAGCTTGTTGTGCACGCGAATGCTATATATCGCATTAAGTGATACAAGCAGCAGCTCTCGCTGAAGCATTTTTCCCCCTCGCGTCGTATTGGGCCGGCCCATTCACGCGCGCGCAGTCGTAAAAAAGACAGAGAAATGCGAGAAGGAGGGATCAAACCCAGGTCTCCAGGGAGAACGCATGCCGTGCTAACCACTCCACCCAAGTTCGTTTCGTGCTAAGAACTAGGGGCGCGCCCTATTTGAGGCTATTGCAGCCGTTTTCTTTGGGGGTTTTTTCCTTTTTTTTGTTTCTTTTCTTTTTTCTTTTCCGTTTTTCTTCCATTCATTTTTGCATTTTGTTTTTATTTGGTTATTATGTTTGTTTTTTACATTATTCTATTTTTTGTTCGGTTTTCTTTTTTCTTCTCCATTTTTTGTTTGGTTTATTTTTTCTTCTCCATTTTTTGTTTGGTTTTATTTTTTCTTCTCCATTTTTTTTGTTTTTTCTTATGTTTGTTTTCGATTTCAATCTAAATTTCCGTATATGTCAAAAACATTTTTTTAATAAGTGATCAACATTTTTTGTATACTCGTTCAACATTGTCCGAACGCTTATTCAATATTTTTCAAATATTTATTCAATATTTTTCAAATACTCGTTCAATATTTTTTAATACTTATTCAATATTTTCAAATACTTATTGAACATTTTTTAATACTTATTCAAGATTTTCAAATACTCATTTAACATTTTTCAAATACTCGTTCAACAATTTTTCATACTTATTCGACATTTGTCAAATACTTGCTCAACATTTTTAATACTTATTCAAAATTTTCAAATACTTGTTCAACATTTTTCAAATACTTGTGCAATATTTTTTAATACTTACTCCCTTCGTCACAAAATAAGTGTATCAACTTTGTACTAACTTAAGTACAAAGTTGTACTAAGGTTGAGACACTTATTTTGGAATGGTGGGAGTATTCAACATTTTTTAAATACTTGTTCAATATTTTTCAAATATGTTTTTGAAGAGTGTTTTTTGTATATATATGTAGAATATTTTAAAGTATAAAGAAAAGTACAAAAAAAGCAAAAAATGAGAACAGAAAACTGAAAAAAAAACAGTCTGTGGCCGCCCAAGCGGCTGGGCCGGCCCATCTGGGCTCCCCCGACGCGTGGCTTCCCCCTGTGCTCGCTTAAAGCGAGACATAGGGGCGCCCTGTTGTGCAAGCCAGCAGAGATAATGAGCGTGAATGATTACAGAGCAGCGCAAGTTTATAAGAACCAAAAACAATGCTGTCCTTTCTCTGTTTTTTCTTTTTCATGTTTTTGAATTTTTTTTCGTATTTCCATAATATGTTCTCGATAATGAAATTTGTTCACAAATTCAAAAAAAATGTACGTGTTTCGAGAAATTATTCGTATTTTTCAAAAAATATTCAGGATTTCAAAAATTGTTCATGTTTATCGAAATCCATTTTTTTTAAATAGAATGAAGCACGAACATTTTTTGAAAATCACCAACATTTTTTTTAACATATGAACCATATTTTCTTTAAAGGAGAAAAATATTTTGAAACTCTTAAGAAAATTTGAAAGCATGAACATTTTTTAAAACTACCAAACAAATTTGAAAATAGGAACATTTTAAAAAATTGCGAATAATTTGTAGAAATACAAAAGTTTTTTGAAAACGCGAACAGTTTTTGAAACTGCGGAACAAATTTGAAAACATGAACAATTTTCGGAAACACGAATATTTTTTTTAAACAGGAACAATTTTTGGAAATACAAAAGTTTTTTGAAAACGCGAACATTTATTGAAACTGCAGAACAAATTTGAAGACGTGAACAATTTTTGGAAACACGAACATTTTTTGGAAATGAGAATTTTTTCAAACTAGCAATTTTTTTGTAAAATGCAAACATTTTTATAAATTTGTGAGCAATTTTGAATAAACGTGAACATTTTTTGAAATAAAAATGAAAGAAAAAGAAACAGAAAAAAAACCGGTTCAGGAATCTCCTGGAAGGTTGCCAAAACCGGAAAAAAAACCCAGCTAGGAACCTCCTGGAAGGTTCCCAAAACCGGGATGGCTGAAGCGCTGGGCGGGCCGGCCCAGATCATCCCTCGCTCTCGAACCCTTGTGTGAAAGCTCGACAACTTGACGCGACGTGCGTCATTCAGGATTTTCCGCCGTTCTGATCCAAGCCAATTCGATCGAGGCAACCTCCCCTGTATTTCTAGTGCATGTCTCCTTGAGGTTTCTGAGCAGCCCGAGCCCCATAGCAGCAACCGGTGTCCAGCCCAACGTTGAAGTAGTGTAGGTTGCTGACAGGGAACCTGACACCGCCCAGCT
This sequence comes from Thinopyrum elongatum, assembly GCA_011799875.1. Taxonomy (NCBI): domain Eukaryota; kingdom Viridiplantae; phylum Streptophyta; class Magnoliopsida; order Poales; family Poaceae; genus Thinopyrum; species Thinopyrum elongatum. Next base: position 669,417,568 of record CM022298.1, on the reverse strand, counting down.
CCGCCTCCGTGTACGTCTTCCGGTCGAACTGTATGACCTGCGGGTACAGCCTGAGAACCTCGTACAGGACCATGGCCACCACTTTGAGCTGGTTTATGCCGTCCAGGTCCGGCTGGTCCTTCCCGAAGACGCGCAGGACCTCCTCCCTCGCGCGGTCCTGCCACTCGGGGTGCATGCTCAGCGCGACGAACATCCAGGTGAGCAGCACGGCGGTGGTGTGGTGTCCATTCCGGCGAAGTAGAAGAGCTTGAGCTCCCGGATGATGTCGTCCATGGTCATGATGGACATGGAGCTCCCGGCTTCCTTGGTCTCCGCGGCATTACACTCCATCAGCACGCCCAGCAGGTCCCTCGTTGCTGGCACTGCCTTCTTTCATGCGCGTTTGCCTTCACCCGTCTGTTGAGTTGCATCGGTAAGAACCTGCAGGAAAGACAAAACCGAGCAGGAGCAGTGATCATGAGCGGGTAATGTGCAAGCGACCAGAGAGAGATCAGGAGTCTACGGGGGACTCACTTGAAACCTGGGAGGTATAGTGTGCAGCATCTTCACTACATTTTGGGCCTGCTCCGACTGTATCTGGAAAATCCTCCTCCTTTCGCTGAAGCTGCTGCCGAACGCAGCACGGGAGATCACGTCGCCGGTGAGGTTCTGGAACTCCGGCCATAGATCTATCTCCTTGGCCTCGTCGGATCCCACGTGATCCTCCCACCTTGTTACCAGCTCATTGCAGCAGGCAATGAAAGCGGGCATCATTTTCTGCAACACAATCATGGCAAATTAACCATCATTCAGACACGCCATGCGAGCAGCGCCTCAGAGTTTCAAGTTGTAGTGGTAAGAGCAACTCCAACCAGGCGACACATTTCGTCCGCGGGCGTCCGTTTGGGTCGGCGGGACAGAAAAGTCGGCCCAACGTGCCGACCTAAACGGACGCGTGTCCGCTTTTCGTCCGCCTGCCGACCCATTTTCGGCCCATTTTTTAGCCGGATTTGCGTCAGCGCGGACACGAGACGAATGGGCGCGTGCTCGCCTTTTTCTACTGCGGACCCGCTCGTCGGTGACAGCCTCCACCATTTCCCTCCATTTCCCCCAAAAACCCTCCCGCCCGCGCGCTCCCGCTCCCGCGCCCCGCCATGGACGACGACCTCGACGCCGCCACCGGCCTCGCCTCCCTCGCCTCGTCCGGCATGATGACCGTCCCCTCGGACAAAGGCAAGCCTCGCGCCCCCCGCAAGACCGCCGCCGCGCCCAAGCCGAAGAAGACGCTGACGCCCGAACAGTGGGCAAGGGAGTCGGCGAAGAGGAAGGGCCGGAGGCACGCGGTGGACGCGAGGGACGAAGCCATCGCGGCGGCCGCCGTCGCCGCCGCCGCGCAGCAGGAGGTCACCAACGCCCACGTCGTGGCGGCAACGAGGGAGGCGCTATATATGCTAGGGTTAAACCCTAGCCAGCACGGCCTCGTCAACGCCGTCGTGGCCGCGGCCAACACCGGCTCATCCGCGTTCCCTCGAATGGTGCTGCCCGACTCGCCCCGCGCGTCGGATTGCACCCCGATGCCCGGATTCCACGTCTACCCGCAGGCCTCCCGCCTCTCCGGGGAGTGCTCGCCCGAGGTGAGCGTGGTGGCGCCAACCACGCCCGCGCCCATCGACCTCAACGCCACACCGGTGGCCGGTGGCTCGTCATCCGGAGGCGCGAGGAAACGCGCGCGGCACATGCCAGCCGACGTGCTCCCGGGCGCACGCAACCTGTTCGACGGAATGCCGGCCTCCGGCGACGACGAGTACATGCAGAACATCATCTTCCAGGGTGGTGCGCCGGCCGCTGGCGGTGCCGCCGGGGCCGGCTACGATCCCGACGAGACACAAAGCCAGGACGGCCGAGGGTCGTTCACGTCGTCCACCTTTGTTCAAGATCAGGTGGCCTTCATGCATGATCAGGTCGGCCTGGACCTGGACGGCTTCCCACTCGACCACGAGTTTCCGGACAACTACGGGCAAGAGGAAGAGGATGAGTGTGACATCGAAGGGGAGCCTTTGTTCGAGGACGAGCTTGCCAACCAAGTCGCCGGGGCGAAGCCGAAGCGCAAGAGCAAGCGGACCAAGGCATACACGGCGGCCGAGGACAAGCTTCTTTGTGAGTGTTGGAGAGACATTGGGCAAGACCCCAAGACGGGCGCCAAACAAAAGCCATCAACCTTTTGGATTCGTGTCCACCGTGAGTTCCATGAGCGCAAGAAGTTTCCGCCGTACCAAATAGTAAGCACGCGCGGGTGGGTGTCCATTTCGAAGCGATGGAGGGTGATCCAACAAGAGTGCAACAAGTTTTGAGCCACTCTTGAGAGTGTCAAGGCCCGCCCCGTGAGCGGCATTGGCATGCAAGACATGGTATGATAGCAAGCGTCCCTCTTTTGTGTCATTCCGTTTATACTTGCGTGTTCATTTGCATACCATTTGCCAATATGCTTGCATGAAATACATTTGTAGGCATTTCAAGCTTTGGAGGCATTCAAGGTCCAACACAATGGCAAGTGCTTCAACCTCTCCCATTGCTTTAGGGTCATCAAAGACGAGGAGAAGTTCAAGGCGCAATATGCCGCCCTCAAGTCACATGGGGGGAAGCAAGCCGTGGAGGAGGTTGGGGACGGCGAGAAGGCACGGCCGTGGGGGAAGACAAATTCCAAGAAGGAAGACAAGCGGGATGCGGCGTCGAACGCCTTGATCGCAAGCGTGGAGGGCATGATGAGTAAGAAAGACTCAAGGGAGGAGGAGTGCCGGCGATACAAAGAAGAACAAATGAACGCCTTCATGGAGATCCAAAGGAGGAGGCTTGAGATGAAGGCGGGGAAGCAAGCGAAGATGCTTGAGATGGAGGCGGAGAAGCAAGCCAAGATGCTAGAGATCGAGGCCGTCAACGCCAAGACCAAGGCGAAAGAAGTGGCTCTCGCGAGCATGATGACCGGGGTGGAGATCATGAAGGTGGATCTCAACACCGTGTCGTCAAGGAAGAGGCCGTGGTTCGAGAAGATGCAGGCCGACATGCTCAAGTTCGACGACGAGTGATCTATGGCGGCGAGCGCCATCCTTTTTTTTGTATGCCGGCAAGTGTGCTGGCATGACCATGGAAAAGCGATGGCGTGGTCGAACTCAAGTCCCACCCCTTTTTGTGTGCTGACATGTGTGCCGGCCGCTGGCGAGTGCGCCAGCATGAACTGTGAGGTGTTTTTCAAAAATTGGCATTGTATGCCGGCGCTGGCACGGTGCCGGCATGAGACGACATGGCCGCTGGCATGATCTATGGCCGCGTGCTTTTTTTAAAAATTATGTGCGGATATGAAATGGGTTGGCGTGTTGGGCACACTGCCGACCCAAATCTAAAACGAGGTGGATGCCAGGCAGGTGGCCGGTCCAAACGAACAAAAAGCGAACATAAGCGCGCGTCCGTTTAGGTGCCATGTTGGAGTTGCTCTAAAAGAAATCATAAAGGAAAAACCTTGAGTTTTTCGAGATGGAACGCGGGGTTGATGATCTTGCGTGAGTGGCCCATTTCTCGCCATCATGGCTCACCAGCCCATTGGCCACCCGCCTGACAATACCACTGAGCTTGCATTTGCGGAAGTGCCCAGACTTGTTGGCTAGTATCTTCCTCACTATTTTAGGATGGTTCGGTTCACGATCACCCTCGACGTCGGGCCGAACCAGGTCACAGAACCTGCAGTTAGTTTCCAGTTCCAGATAGGCTCTGAACAACGGCCATTCCACCCGTGCTCACTAACTTTTTCTTTTAGAAATGGAGGATGACCCCCGGCCTCTCATTTGGCGATGCATACAACCATTTTAATATATATTATTCAATAAAGGCAACAACATAAATACATGGATCAATCCAAAGCTACCATTCTCATAGCTATTGTCGCTACACCTACACATTTAATGATGTGCCTTGACCGCGCATCAACACACATCACATATTCGAAAGACTCCTGATATCGCTTGGTGGGCCCTTGATTCCGAAGTACCAGTACCGAAGGCAGACATATTCCGGTGGTCTCACCCAGCCGTCTGCCGGCAAGCCGAGAGCACCAATCGGTCTAGCTAGACCATTTGCGCGCACCGCAAGCGCACGCTCTAGAATCACCCACCGCCATCTTCTGCCGTCTCATCTTCAGGAGCGATCAACGCATTCATCTTGTCAGGTCCAACTGTCGTCGACGCCACCACGGCACCAGACAGCGCCACCACTCCGCACACGTCGATCAACACACGTCCAACGCCGAGATCCCGCTGCGCCATGCCGCCGAGACCCGTCGTCGCCGACGCGGTAGATGCCACACCGCACCACCTCGTGATCCGGATCACCGCCAACGCCAACCCAACGGTGTCCACCAGCCAACTATCTCCCAAGGCGGCACCTTTAAGAAGGGAACGACGCCGAAGGCGCCGTCGCCGCCCACCGTAGTTAAGGCTTTCACCCGGAAGACACATGACCTGGTGGAGGTAGAAGCAGATCTGACGAAGTTCTCCATGGAGAAAAAAACAGTGCCCTCGGGTGTCGCCACCGTCGCGGCCGACCATTGCCGGCTAAGGATTTCTCCCGATCTGAATCCCCACCTCCAGCTCCATCCGCATTAAGGACCGGTAAGTCTCACGACTCAGATATGTACGAAGGAGCCCACCATGTAGGAGTAGGAGAGAGGCGGCTAGATCCAGATCAGACGCAGCCGGACCACCGCCGGACATCCGTTGACCTCGCACGTCACGGAGCCACGCCGGACGGATCGGCCACCCCCAGAGCTCTCCACCTCCATGCTCCAAATCCAGCGAGCGGATCAGCATGGCCCCGCCGCCACCATCCTCGTCTGCGGCACGAGTTTCCAAGTGCAGTCTTAGACGGCGGCGAGGAAGGAACGAGGAGAGGGAGAGGCTAGGCGGCGGCGATTGGGTGGCTGGCTAGATCGCGTGCGGCGGCATGCGCACGAGTCGCCCGCGAGCCGCTCACTAACTTTTATTTATGTAAAAAAAAGCATTATGTAACGACGAATTTATTTGGGAAATGATTCCCTTCACCCGGCGGATCTCACAAATTTTGTCCGTCGCTTCCCACGATTGACACGTGGCTGTGGCCCATGCACGTCCCAGCCTATACTTATCCACACAAGATGGTTTTTTGCAACAAGGCTTCTGTTGCGAAGAAGATTTCCAACAAGACTCTTGTTGCAAAACATCTACGACGACGACAGCAGCCATGCAGCTTGTGATTTCATTTATTGCCAAAAAAATAAAATCCGCAACTTCACCCATGTTGCAAAAGTCCTTCCGCAACATCGTTTATGTTGCAAAAATGTGAAGATGAAAAAAAAGTGTAACACAATCTCTATTTGCAAATGTTTCTGCAACATGAGCTCTATTGCAAAGGGTTCTGCAACCCTGACTTTTTTGCAATTGTGCGAACGAGAGGACCTGACTGAGCGCTAGACGTCGCCAAATCTAACGGCTGTCGAGGCGGTGGATCTTTCAAAAATATCCGCCGGTCGACGCTTAGCACGCCCCAATTTATTTACCATGCTCCCTTTTGAATTGTTTGGATTGCTTACCACATATGTCACGTGGTATATTTACCGTGCTCCTTGATGGAATTTCCTATTGGATGCATAGTGCGTCAAAATGTCGACCCTTCACACAGAGACCTAGCGATGTAGCGATTACCTGGGCCGGCCCATTAACGTGTTGAAGCGTTTCCGGTTTTGGGAACGTTCTAGAGTTTCCCAGCCGGCTTTTCTGGTTTTGGGAACCTTCTAGAAGGTTCCTTGAACCGGCTTTTCTGTTTCTTTTTGGTTTTGGGTTTTTTAATATTTTTTGCTTTTCTGTTTTCTTTTCTTTTCTTTTCCTACTGCTGTTTCATTTTTTCTTTTTACTTTTTTTTATTTTTCAGGTTTAGTTTTCTTTTTTTTAAGAGTTCATGTTTTGAAAATTGTTTGGAAACTTAAAAAATCGTTCGTGCTTTTAAAAAGTTCAATATTTTTAAAAATGGTCATGTTCTCAACAAAAACCATAAATTAATTTTTTTTGCACTTTTAAAAAATTGTTCAGGAATTTCAAAAATTGTTCCTGTTTTCAAAACTTGTTCGGAGTGATTTTCAAAATTTGTTCAAAATATTTTAGTGCAAATTTATTAGAACTTTTCAAATACTGACCGCGATTTCAAAAAATGTTCCCGTTTTCAAAACTTGTTCACGAATTCAAAAAGTGTTCTCGTTTTCAAATTTTTGTTCATGTACTCAAAAATTGTTCGTGTTTCAAATTTGCTTGGGATTTTTAGAATTCTTCTCCATTCGAAATTTGTTCTAAAAATTCAAAATATGTTCTTCATTTTAAAATTTTGTTCACAAATTGAAAAATTGTTCATGTTTACAAAAAAGTACGAAAATTCATCTTTTTAAATTTGTTTTGAAAACAAGAATATGCTTGTGTCTTTTGTTTTCCTTTTCTGTTTATTTTTTTACTTTTCAAGTATATTCTTATTTTTCTTAAAGTCCAAGTTTCGAAAATTGTTCAGAAACTTAAAAAATGTTCATCCTTTTAGAAAATGTTAAATTTTTTAAAAATTGTCATATTTTCAAAAATTGTTCATAAATTCAAATAGTGTTCGCATTTTCAAAACTAATCCGGGCATTTCAAGAAATCTTCTCATTTTTTAAAATTGCTCAGCATTTAAAAAATATTTCTGTTTTCAAAAATTGTTCACAAAATTAAAAAAAATCTTGTTTTCAAATTTTGTTCTAGTATTTCAAAAGTTGTTTCTGTTTTTCAAATTTTTTCACAAATTCAAAAAATGTTCGCGATTTGGATAAATGTTTGAAGGTCTGGAAAAAAATTTCATTTCAATATTTTGTTCACCTAACTAAAAATGTTCGCATTTCCAAATTTTGTTCAGTATTTTACCATTGTTCTTAGTTTAAAATTTTTGTTCTGAATCTAAAACGTTGTCCCCATTTTCAAATTTTGCTCACCAATTGAAAAAATGTTCAGGAATTTTGAAAAAAAAAATCATGTTTTCAAAAATGTGCTGTAACTTTACAAAATGTTTGACTTTTAAATACGTTCCTCTGTTGTCTGTTCTTATTGTTTCGTGCTAACCATTGGGACATCTGGCGGCTTCAGCTCAAGTGGCTAACTGGAAGTGATTAGAGTCGCGAGGTCGCGTGTTCGAGTACTACCAGCGCTATCATTTTTGCGTCGTTAAGTTTTGCGTTCAGCTTAACTCAATTGTAGTGGGCCGGCCCAGTCGGGGACCCCCTGTGCGGCGCGCCCTCCATTTGCCGCAATAAGCGGTGTATAGGAGCTCCCCTCCTTGATCACATTGTGGTACAGAGGGGCCACCCGTGCAGTGATATTGTGGGACGGCGACATGGGCTCTGACTGGGCTACGGCGGCCAGCCATGAAAACTCCTGCGGATCGCCGAACGGGAAGCCCTGGGCGCGTAGCGCTTGGCCCAGCCTCCGCGGGGTGATCCAGGCCAGCTCCAGCACCCGCCAGGCCCACCATAGAGCCACGAGCGCTGCAAGCGAGAAAAGCAAGCTCCATTGTTACCCCTAAAAAAATCAAGCTCCATTGTTTGCGATAGCACAACTCCGATCGCCATGGCTGATCTGAGCTCTGAAGCCTAGCTCGCAGTTTGGTGTTGGGAATGCAAGAGGTGAGTGCTAGAGAAGCTATGCTATGCAGAGAGGGAAACCGCTTATCTTCTATATCTAAATAGCTAGCCTCCACTAACTATTTCTCTCAACATGCAAGCATGCCACATCATCGCACAACATGCATGAGAAAAGGCCCACCCCCACTACCATATGTCTCTCAACATGCAAGCAACTCACTTCATCATGACATGCATGAAAAAAACACCCATGTCAACATGCAAACATGAATTTTCATTCTATTATGCTATATATATGTAATAAACATTTTACAACTATATAGTAATCAAACATAATAAATTATATGTATTTTTAGTTTTAGCTTTTTATATTATTACTTCAAATATTCATGTTTCATACAACGAATCACATTGAAATATGTTGCAAAATATTCCCGCAACAACGTGCGTGGTATCATCTAGTATAATAAGCAGGAAACACCTATGGATGTTATGATACTGTTTTGATGGGGTAAGGGTAACTCTAAGGCGCCGAAGCATTTTATCCCCGCGCATCCGTTTTGGTCGAAACGGACAGAAACCATGGCCCAACGCGCCGACGCAAACGGACTGCCGTCCGTTTTTCATTCGCCCGCGACCAATTTCCGGCCCAAATTTGGGCCGGGTTTGCGTTGGTGTGACGCCTCGAACTCAACCGTGCACTAAACATACACGCATCATGCACGATCAAGACCATAGACTCACAGGAAGATATCACAATACAACTCTAAGACACAAATTTAAACATAAACCTTTATGTTACAAACTAGGGTCACGAGGACCCAGAATACATCGATCATCAAACAACATAAGTCTGGATACAGATGAAGTTAGACAAGTTTTGCCATAAGATGGCTTAGCAAAACAACGACAACTGATCGAAAAGGCACAGGCCTCCTGCCTGGGACCTCCGAACTACTCCTGGTCCTGGATCTCCACGTAGTAGCCAAGCTCGGGATCCTCTGACTCCTGGGCTTCATTATCTGAACGCAACAGCCGGGTAGAAGAAAAGAGTAGCAAAGCAACCGTGATTACTCATCTAAAGTACTCGCAAGACTTACATCAGATCTATACTAAGTATGCATCGGTGTCAAAGGAAAGGGGGCTATATCTTTGGACTATACTGCAGAAATGCCAGAGTAGAGAGGGAGAAGCCAATCCTAACGAAGACTAGCATCTTGCAGCATCAGAAGAGAGTAGCGTATAATAAAATATAGCAATGTGTATATATCAGCAATACCGTGAGGTCCTTCCTCAACTACCTTGAGATAAAGCGACCTCGAGGCAGTATAACAGTTAAATATTAAATTACTATCCAGTTCTAGTTGTAGTAGATCAGGATACAACTCCAAGCATCTTGTTACCGTGGACACGGCTATTCGAATAGATTACTTGCCTGCAGGGGTGCACCACGTTACCCAACACGCTCGATTACCTCTGGCCGAACACACTTTTCTGGGTAATGCCCGGCCTCGGATGATCGACACGCCATAGACCTACCTAGACTCCGCAAAGAGGTCAGCACGCCGGTCTACATCCTAAGCGTGAAGGTGTCATGGGCCAATCACCCTAAGCACTCCTGCGCGTTGCGAACGCGGCCGGGACCAAGCGCGCCTCTGTATACACAAGTAGGCGTAACCAGCTCATCCGGGCACATGTCGCTCAACTGTGAAGTCTGACAGAGCTTTCTGAAGGAATGTACGACGCCGAGGGCCCCATAAATCATTATCCCGCATGGTGGTTAGTGCGTAAAAGCCAATGGCCAACTCAGATCAAATACCCAAATCCGTTAGTGTATTATTAGTAGCTCGCGGACACGAACATGGCTCCTGTCGCACCGACTTGGTAACTCGCGAACCACGACCAGGGACCAGGCCCACCTCTCACCTAGGTTGTCTCCACCTGCCCTGTCGTTCCGCCACAATATCTCTCGGGGGGCCGTCGGGAACCCAGGCCCACCACTACCTGGATGGAACCACCTGTCCCTTCAGCCCCATTCCGAACATTAATAAGACATAATATAAAGCAGTAATAGTCTTCGTCTTCATTGACATCTCGTTGCAGTCCATCTCGCTCCATATTGTAGGCCACCGAAGTCCAAGGTCCACTGAAGTAAGTTATATAGTATGCAATATAAGGCATAACCGTGTTCATCACCCGAAGGGATCACAGCCCGGTAGTATAGCATGGCAGACGGACAAGGGTGTAGCGCCAGCTGATGAAACTCCAGCATAACTAGACTGGGCATACTAGGATAGCAGGTAATGTATCAACAATAGGTTACAAAAACAAGCTATGCATCAGAATAGGAGCTACCGGATCAACAACAGTAGCAAAATCTAATGCAATAATAAGAGAGAAAGAATGGGCGATATCTGAATTACCAAGGGGGTTTTGCTTGCCTGGAAGCTCTGCTTAGAGTGTTTGGTCATCAGGAGCGTAGTCGTACTCAGTGGCGTCAGCGGTCTTGGGGTCTACCGGGAAGAAGGAGGGGAAAGAAACAATAAATATAAGGCATACAAATGCAACACAATGCATGGCATGGCAAAATGTTATGCTAGGGGTGCTCTAATGCATTACTAAGTATTTTAGACGAAGTGGGAAAATATTCGGGAATATTTTCCCAGCTCCAGGTATTTTCTTCGGTATTGATCCAGGTGCAAATGTTTGATGTTCAGCATGTTAGAGGGGTGTGGCAGATATATGTATGGCATATTCAGAGTCGTTATATTTTTCTAATCATTTTTCATATATAAATTATGTTCATAGGAGTTACGGTTTATTTTTTATGATTTTATAAAGTTTTAACAATATTCTGGATTTTTTGAAATTCTTTTAATTCAAAAATAAAACAGTAATTACTATTTAGACTCAGACAGAGCCAGCCACAGTCAATGACATATGGGGCCAGTCAAAGTCAACAGCCCAGTCAGCTGGTCAAAAGGATTAAGGTTGACCAGTCAAACTGGCAGGTGGGGTCCACCTGTCATTGACTCATGTCTTAATTGGATTGATTAAATTAGTTCAATTAGTGGTGGGGCCCCACTGTTATAGTCACAGTTTGTATTAGGATTATTTTAACCAGTTATTTAACCGAAGGGGCCCACACGTCACAGTCTATTAGTTAACTAATTAAGCAGTTAGACTAAACCTATTTAGTTAAACAGGGCCGGCCCCATATGCAGAGAGGCAGCCGGCCTCTCTGGCTAGGCACGCATGGGCAATGGTGGCGCCGGCGGCCAGGGCCAGCAGCCGCTGCAGGCGCGAGCGGGCAGCAGCGGCGCGGGCGGCGCTAGCAGCAGCGGTGACAGGCACCAGCATAGCGGCAGCATGCAGAGCAGCAGCGAGCAGTGCGGGGAGCAGCAGCGAGCAGCGGCAGCAGCTGGGCGCAGCGCGGGCGGCAGTGGGCGGACGAGCACGCGCGAGCAGCGGAGCGCAGCACGGGTGCGGCCACGGCGAGCTCGGTGACGGCAAATGGCGACCAAATCGAGGCGGAGGAAGGGGGATCCAGGGAAGAAGCTCACTTCGAGTTCATTGGTGTGCTCGAGGAGGGTCGGGGTGGACCGGAATGGTGGGAATCGACGACGGACGCCGGCGATGTACACAATGAAGACGATGGCGATGGCGAGCGCACGGGCCGCCCTGGCTCGGTTTGGTGCTCGGGACGGACAAAGCCGGCCACGGCGGACCTCCTGGACGTCCTCCCGCGCGAAGGCGGTGACGGTGGCCGCGGTAATGACGATGACGAGCACGGTCACCGCAACGAGCTCACGAGCTCGAATCAAGCCAGAAAGGAGGGGGAACGATGGGGATCGAGGGGGCACTGAGCGAGATGGGGGCTAGGGCTTCAGTGGACACCGTTATAGGCCGAGGGAGGTGACATGGTGGCCATCCGGCCATGGCGCCGTGGGATGGCTGCCACGCCATGGCCCCTGCCCCCCTGTATGTGAGGTAGGGGAAAGGCCAGGGTCGGCTGGGCCAGATGCACTGTGGTCACTTATGGCCGAGTGACACAGTAGGATTTTAGTATTTTCCTTTTTCTTTTTCTGTCTGCAATTTCCTCTCCGTTTTGCATTTAATTTTTATATCAAATGAATTTTGTTGCTTACAAAACTTGTCACATAATTACTAGGCATTACACTGGGTTGGCACAAAAAGTTTGGTGTCACAGCCCTAGCTTAGTCATTGCTTGTCTTTGCTTAATCGTCAATGCATCATGTTTAAAATTCAAATGAACTTGAAATGGGGACTGTTAAACCCTAGCACTAAATGGAATTCAACTAGGGTCAAATTTAAATCTTTTCAATGAACCCAAAATGCCCTTCACAAAAGTTCATCATTTTTGAATTGGTCCAGAACCTCTGCCAAAAATGGTGCACATTTTTCTGGGCCATTCTGGATTTTTGAATTAAATCATATTGTATTTAAGTTGGAGGGAAATAAATGCTATAAATATTTTATGGCTCCAACAATTCTGAAATTATTTGAGGGTTACTGGAATTTTTCAGAGAGTGCCCACAATGATTTTCAGGTTCTACAAAAATGGTTTAGTTTGAAAACTAAATCAAAACAGAGTTAAAGAAATAGAAAAGAGAAACAAAATATAAAACAGAAAACAAATAGGAAAAGATAGAAGAGAGATCAGGCTTACCTGTAGCAGCCCAACACTGTGCCGGCCCAGCCCACCGGGGGCACATGCGTCTTCAACCTCCTGCCAGAGCAGGCAGGTTGCTGCCTGTCGCTCGCGCGCTCGCCGCGACCACCTCCTGCTTGCCCCTTCCTTGTCCTGGTCTGCGTCTGGAGACGCCCGAGCCCCCTCTCACTTCTCCCTCGCTCTCTTCTCGCTCTAGCACTCTGCCCCTCTCAATTTCGAGATCTACCGAGAGCAGCCGGAGCGCGTCGTCGCCGCCGTCACCACTCGACGCCCACAGCCACCCCTTGCTCCCCTGCTGTGTCCAAGAGCTCCGGGACGTCATCCTCGTCCTCTCCATGGATCCGAGCAGCTCGGGATGCCTCGCTCCGTCGACAACAGGCTCGTCTTCCTCCTCGACCACCGCTGATGGTCGCCGCTGATTCACCATCACCCGTGCGCCCCCCGAGCTCGCTGACCACCTCATCGTCCTCTCTGTCAGCTCCTGCTGCTTTCTCTTTGCCTGCCCCTCCCGTTCCCGTCCCCTAGCTCCGTCTCCCAACCGTGGCCGAGCTCGCCGCCGCCGTGCCATGTCTTTGCCGTGACCACAGCCGCCTCCGCCCGCTTTTGAGCGTGTCACTGTGCTCACCGAGCTCCTAGGAGCCGAACGCGTGCTCCAGCTCCTCCTGTCGTGCCCCGCAGCCTCGTTCCGCTCGACGCCGTAGCTCCGGCCGCCGCCCAAGTGGTCGCTGCCATCGACCCCGGCCTCCCTGTGCCCAGCTGCATGCGCCCCTAGATGCAGGCGAGCAAGGGCTCCCTCCTGGTGCCCTCAGCGCGCCCAACTGCCCTCTGTGGCGCAAGTCCGGCCAACTTCCGCCGCGGTTTTGGTCACCGCCGGCAAAACTCTGATGGGCCGACGTGGCCATGTAGTTAGCGCTACTCGTCTACTAATTACCCCCCTAACAGACACTGATAGTGGGTCCCCAGCGGGTCAAATCCCAGTCAACGTGGGATTTAAGCTGGCTTAGCCACTGTGTCACTGACCTGCGGGTCCCACCAATCAGGTTTGACCTGGCTGACGCGTTGACCTGCTGATGTAGTGTTGACATCATGCTGACGTAGTAAACTATTTTCTGGATTTTAAATAAATCAAAAATGATTTATTTAATTCAAAAAATGTCCTAAACATCCAAAATTCATAGAAAATAAACTATAACTCCAATGAAAATAATTTTTATATGAAAAATTATCAGAAAAATCAAAATAATCTATTTATGGCAATTTCATGCATGTTGGAACAACTTATAGTTACTGGATTGGACAGATCAAATAAATGGCATTTAAATAATCATATATGGAGTTTGAATTTGAACCTTTGGTTCCAACCAACTTCATTTAATTTGGTTGCTAGTTGCATTAGCTCAAACACTAGCATATTGCCATGTCATGATCATGCATCATATTGTTGCATTGCATTGATTTTGTTCCCTCTTGTTTGCCGGTGTTGTTCGCTCTCAGCGGACGTAGTTTCGACGATGAGTTCGATGACACCGATGAAGAACTTTATTATCTTCAGAAGTGCTAGGGAAGCAAAACCCCCTTGATCACTCCGATACAATCCCACTCTCTCACTCCTGCTCTCTTTTACTGCATTAGGACAACAACGATTCAACTGTTACATGCTGCAGTAGTTGAACCCCTTTTCCTCTGCATGACCTGTCTTTGCCACAGTAAATAGTTGAAACCCACTAGCATGAGTAGGAGTTGTTTGAGCCATGATGTGCCTACTCATTTATGCTTGCTTGTTATCCCTTCTATTGCTTAGAGTTGTGTCAGGTCTGATTCATCGGGAATGAATTGGAATGTGGTCATCATGTCCTACTGTTGAGAGCTAAGTGTGTGAACATGATTTGGTAAAGGTAGCGGTGAGAGGCCATGTTGGAGTACATGGTGGGTTGTCTCACTGAATCCGTCCTTAGGAACTGAGTTCCGTGTATGTGATCCAAGAACAGCTACTACCACACATTGGTCCCTGAAATATGACCCCGCTCGACTTATTAACCCCCCTGTCCTCTGTCCAGGAGTTGTAAGTAGTTTCTGGTGTTTGTAGTATGCTGGAGGTCGTGCGTAGCGCTGACCCTAGGGGTGGGCAATGATGCAGTAGGCAAGTGGCCCGGTGTACCGAGTCGCCCGTTTGGTGTCTCGGGAACCCTGCACACATTGTTTGGGGCTGTAGTGGAAACCCTGGCCGGATTTCCTTGCGGATGGAACCCGAATAGGCGATAAACCTGGACTAGAGGCTTGTGTGGTTAGTCAGGTCGTGGTCTACACCCACGTCGGCTTTCGCTTGAAGTCTGCCGAGCACATGTCGTGTGCAGACGCTAAGTGGTGGAAACATGTGTGAAGAAGTACACCCCTGCAGGGTTATATATGATCTATTCGAATAGCCGCGTCTGCGGATATGGACTACTTGGAACGCTTACATTGTTCATAGACAAGTGAAAGTGGATTCTCTAAAATGTGCAAGATAAGTGTGAGTGCTATGGATGGCCTCTCGTAGGGAGACGGGAGCGGATCCATAGTGGTGTATTTATATGGTCAATATGTGGACTCGTGTGCGCCACCTCAAAAGAGTTACCAGCAGTCATAGTACAGGATAGCCACCGAGTCAAAGCTGGCTTGCTGCAGTTAATTCCACCACCCCTTTGTGGATACTGATGCATATGTAGCTAGTTCTGATGTAAGTCTTGCTGGGTACATTTGTACTCATGTTTGCTTAATTTATGTTTTGCAGAGGAGACTTCAGTCTCACTAGTAGTTCCGCGTGGACTTCGACGTTTAGCTTGTTACCTCAGCTACGATCTTGTACCCTTGGGTGGATCTTGTAGATAGTCAGGCTTCTCAGCTTTTTTCCATTTGTAGTTGTCTGTACTCAGACATGTTATGCTTCTGTTGCTTGTATGCTCTGTATGTTGGGTCATGTGACCCCTATTTGTAATAAATGCTATGTGGCTCTTCTGGGCCTTTATCTATATGAGTTGTTGAGTTATGTTGTGATGCCATGTTGTACAACACATACTTGCATGCTATGCGTACGTGTAACGTGTATTGCTATGTGTGGGATCCGACACCTAGTTGTTTATTCTTGGTAGCCTCTCTTATGGGGAAATGTCTCCTAGTGCTTCCACTCAACCATGGTAGCTTGCTACTGCTCTGGAACACATGGGATGATCGGCATGTGTCCTTCTTTGCTCCTGTGTCTGTCCCTACCGGGAAATGTCACGCGGTGCTTACCGGAGTCCTGCTAGCTTGCTACGGCCTGGTTTCACTCGCTGCTAACCGACACATGCATTGCTGGGTCATGTATGCCTGTCCCTGTAAGTTTGTCCCACCTTGGGTTTACGACTAGTCATGTCGGCCCGGGTTCTCTGTCATATGGATGCTAGCAACACTGTCATATACGTGAGCCAAAAGGCGCAAATGGTCCTAGGCCAGGTAAGGTGGCACCCGTGGGGATACCGTGCGTGAGGCCTCAAAGTGATATGATGTGTTACATGCTAGATTGGTGTGACTTAGGATCGGGGTCCTGACAGTTTTGGTATCAGAGCCTGACTGCCTGTAGGATTACCAAGCCAAACTGGTCGAAGTCGAGTCTAGAAATGCTTTAGTTATATAAGGGAATTGATTGTGGAAGGGAACGTAAGGCTCTTTTTACTCCTTTACTTTATGTCCTTCTGATCTGAGTCACCCTCTTCTTTTCTACGGGGTTAAGAAACTAGGCTTTCTCATCTATCTATCTATCTATCTATCTATCTATCTATCTATCTATCTATCTATCTATCTATCTATCAGGATGACGAGTTACTATGTTGGAGACTTATAGGAATGATGGATTCAAGCCTCAGTTCAGTTTCTAGTACTTCCGTGTGTTAACAGTTGGTCTCGGAACTTTGACATTGTGATGTTAAGTGGTTATGCCACCATTTTGCAGGATGTCTCAAATCTTTTTTGAGCATTTACAGCCGTTATGCTGTCCGAGTCATCCCAGGTTTCTAAATAATCTGATGCATTTGCAAACCTTTCCTCCCTGTCCCAATGTTCCTTTGGGCCAGATTAACCACACTAACCAGTGTGTTGAGGTACTTCATGTGGCATCCCGGCTCAGAGAAACCGGAACGCCCCGTATTCCAGCCCAGAGATCGAGGTGAAGTCTTCTGGAATACGGCACTGCTTAGCATAGAACAAACCAGCTCTCTATTACAACACAAATACGAATACAAGGCCTCCGATATTACAATGAATAACACTGGCACGGCGACGCTACGCCAACCATAGTTGCTCTATGCAAGTGTGGCGCCCCGCCTGAGTACCACTGTAGCAAGACGGTCGCCACGCATACCAGCCCAGGAAATCACTCTGGCATGCGCGTTTACAACAAGTATCATGAACACATGCATTTCTATTAATGGGTATATAAGTCTTACATGATATGTTACAAAGGTGATGGCAGCGGAAAAGCTCTATCCTAAGGCAGCATGGTTCTGGTGCGGCTCCAATCCACAGGGATCTGACTGGGTTACGCTCTTAGCCCACGAACGCTCCGGCTCCTCGTCGGCGGATGACGGATCCTTATGTGAACCTGGCCACATTGAAGGCCGCTGAGTACTTTTGAATGTACTCGCAAGCAAACCAAACTAACATATACACCAAGCAATGCAAATCCATGGCATTCAAGCATGTATTTGTTATTAGACCAACATTAATCATCATGGCATAGCATACCTTTCCAGCATTATTATTTATCATGGCATAGCAAGATTATTTCGCTTGATTAAACATCTAGCAGCATTGATCATCATGACATAACAGGGTTATCTAGCAAGATAACTACTGAAGTAAAGTACAGTAAAGTAAAGCATATCAAGTAAATAATCCATAATCCGAACATTCTCATGATCCAATCTGAAACTGATTCAAGTCCAATCCAAGTCTTTCGGTCATCTGACCATCTCTTCCATAGCCATCCCATGGCTAACATACCATATCTCAAACAACATCTAATATATATGCAGGACAGGTTCTTTAACTATTATTATCATCATTACGGTTGACCACCTAGTGAGGTCTGGACGGGCTATCCAATACCGTGGACCCGGCTATTCGAATTGATTTTACACTCTGCAGAGGTTGCGCACTTTACCCACACTATGGAGCACTGACCTCGTGATCCCATTCGGGTGGACCAATGTTGCTCCAACGAAACCCGCCTGACCCGTTACTCTCCCATCGTACCACCGGCAATCATCCTCCCCCGGAGTCAAGCCCTGGGTGGCCCCTGTGTCACCCCGTGACACCTGCCACCGTCGTGGCCAAACTAAACTGTCCCAAACGAGGACCGCGCGCAAACATCCAACTGGCCTCACAGGGTTATCGCCGTCTACCTAATCAGGGTAGCACGCACGCATAACCCTCCCTGCATGGAGGTACCGGTGAAAGAGCACAGAGCCAGACCAAGTCAAGGCCGTCCCATACCGGCAAATGTGGTTGCACGAATAAGCCCGGACAGGTGACTCAAGATCAACCAACTATGTTCAGTTTTAGCAAGCACTTTACCGGCAGGTATATCCATCGTGAATAACTTGACCTGGTGTTAACTTTGTATGAGGTAACAACTGCATAAACATAACAACCTATCTCCGTATAGCAGCATAATAAGTCATTAACGCAGGAATAAAAAACATGATCAAGTATGGAAATGATGAATACAAACTAACAGGAATTTAAGTAGTTCTAGCACGGGCATCATTATTAGGTTAAACACACAAGAATAACATAGAGCAATGCTTTAGGGCATATATCAGATGGTCGGCATGCCTGGGGTCGAAGAATTACTCCGGGAAGAGGTGCGGTGATGCCGCGGAAAAATTCGCCAGAAAAGATTCCCTCTCGAAGGGGCTGGATAAAGGATAGGGGCAAAATGGTCATTTTTGTAGTGTGAAAACATTATGAAAATGATACCATCGGGACGGGCTCGACGAACTGAAGAAGTGAGCGTTGGAATCACCTGATTCGGAGTCACGAGCGAAAAGTTGTGGCCGTTTACTTTTTAGGCAGAAAAGTGCCCTAACCAGCGATCGTTCACAATTTAAAAGATTCGGCCGGCGGCAGAGAGAGAAAGCGCAATTTCTGAAATACGTCTCCGTAGTAATGAAAGCGTATTCCTCGTGGACAATGCAACAGAGTATGCCTTTAGTTAAACGGAGACGTACTTCTCGGAAGTACGCTTTCACTTGCCACCTCTGCTGGTCCGGGTCAACGCCCTTATGCGGCTGACATGCGGAGCCTGCAGAGCGGTGGGGCCCGCCTGGCCAGCTCGTCATCATCAACCTCCTGCTCGCCCACGGTACAGAGGAGAGGCGAGGCTGCGGGCGGCCGTCCCGGCAACTCTGGCCACCGTTGCCGGCGTTCCGGGCACCGGGGAGCTCGGGGAAGAGTGCCGCACCCATCCCCTCATAGCACGGACGCCGAGGAGGACTGAAATGGCGACGGTTTGGCTCACGGCGGACGGCGGCTCGAGCAGAGTTCGGGTAGCTTGAGACAGTCACGGAGAAGAGGCAGGGTGGTGCGGGAAAGCTCCTAGGTGGTGGTGGGGGCATTCGGCAGTGGACATAGGGAGAGGGAGTTGCCGGAGTGCCTGAATTTGAGCAGATGGCCGACGATGGGGCTTCGGCCATGGGAAGGGTTCGGAGCTCCTCAAGCTTGTTTGGGTGATAGGGGCGACTGCTAGGAGGTGAAGAGAGAGGCTGATGAGCTTGAGAGGCCCGGGGAGTGGCTATTTATAGCCACGGGAGCTTGCTGGATGAGCTCGGCCGTCGTGGCGTTCCTATCCGCATCCTGGTGTCTCTGGCGAGGTGGCTAGCGCCGGTTGGTGCCGACCTGACCTGCAGATGAGGACGAGACTGCGCTGGCGCGTTCGAGAGGGCTCGGGGAGGAAGAGGACAGCAGAAGGGAGGCGACAGAGAGGTTCACGGGAGGTACAGTGCCGCGGCGGCGCTCGCCGTGGTGCAATGAGAGGGAAGGAGGAGGGGGAGAAGAGTCCAGAGGGGGCGTGGGACTTCTGCGATGCTGCTAGACATGCTTCGGTGGCGCGAGCTCGGCAGTTAGACGGTGGCCGAGGGCCCCAATGCCCAGAGCGCGAGTTTTGGCGCGGCCAGTGCGTGGTCACCGCCGGCACCACGTGTCCAGAGCATAGTAGCAACATCAAATCATGTCAAATGTATAGATTAGAGGTCAGTGAGTTGACCCGACATGGTTTGGATGCAAGTGACGGCAAGAGTTGACGGATGAGAGCTCACATGTATTCTGACATGAAGGTGTTTGATGAGATTTCTGGAGATATCGCTGGGTGAAATGAGCTGGTTTTTGGCATGGGGAAATGATCTACCAAGGTGACTACCCTGGTAAATTTTGGGGCCATTAGGATAAGAATTGAGGGTACTTGCTATAGAATGGACCCCACTTGTCAGAAATGCAAACTTTGATGTGGTACTCACATACTAGATTGCATTGAGCTGAAATTTGGAGGATGTGAGTTATTTGAACATATGAAGCCACTGTAAAAGTTTCATACCATTTGGGTACACCAAAATGGTACTTCCTTCACAGAGCTTCCAAATGGACAGAAACTTGAGAAAATTGCTCTGGACAAATGGGTAGATGGATTGAGCTGGTTTTTGGTTTCCATGAGTGATTTATCAATGTGAATCACCATGAAAAATTTCAGCTCAAATGGATCAAGGGTTGAAGCACTTCCTTTGCAATTTGCCCAACTGGACAGAATTTTCAAATTAGTGTTGTGCTTAAAATTTAATGGGTGAAACATGGGTTCTTGATGGAAATAGTGAATATATAGGTAGGAGAAGCTCCAAAATTTATTTTGGATTTTTCCTGGCTACCAAAATGGTAGTTACTTTAGAAAGTGCCCAAAATGCAATATTGACATTAAATAGGAAAAGGCAATTTCCCCTATTTAATTATGGCCAATATTTTTATGGGATCTCAATATGATCACAAAGAATATCTCCACAAGTTTTCATAAACTTTGGAGATGGATAGATATTTTCCTGGATTTAATTCCTTTAAACAGCAGAAAAAGGAATTAAGTATAAATGAAAAATATTGCAAATGACTTGGCTATATTTTTGCATATCCAGGGTTTATAGATCAAGGATGATCACTGGGAAAAGTTTGGGAGTCAATAGATCAAAGAAAATTGAGGTTCCTTTGTAACTGAGAGGATCAGGGTTTCCCTTTCGGCAACTCGGAAGGTAGGGTTTCGGTGGCAAAGTTCGGAGAATATGTCCTGGGTGGCAAGGTTGGTCTGGAGAGAATATCCGGTTGGATGGGAAAGGCAAGGCTAAATGACCATCTTCATATTCTCAAGAGCTGGAGAAATCCGATAACACCGAGAAAAAAGACGGGAGTCAAATCCCGCGAAGGAAAAAAAACAGGGAGCGAAAACCAGGGTGTCACAAACCTACCCCGCTTAAGAAAATCTCGTCCTCGAGATTTCCGGGCTTACCTCCCGGGGAAGGGGGGCTTACCTGTGTGCGACTTGGATCCATCAGCAATCTTGTCTTTACTTCAGTCACCGTTCTGTTGCCGAGTCATTCTGCTTCCTTGGGTTGCTCTACTGCTAGCATAGGGCTACCTTGGGTAGGCGTAGTGTCGCCGTGCTGATGTGATCCTTGTACTTTTGTAACCCTATCCATAGTAACGAAGAGCTGATTCGTCCTATGCCAGCGGTGCCGTATTCCAGAAGACTTGGCTGGAATACGGGCCTTTTAACTGCCTCTTCTGATGGACCAAGTGTTGTCTCTGCACATAGTTTCCTTGAACCCTTCTCTTTTCTATCAGGTAAACCTCTTGTCCTGGTAGTGGGGTAGCTGGGTGAGGTAGTGAATAATACCAACAAACAGCTTAGTTTCCATGGTCCGGAAGCAACTGCTTCGGGTTTTATTGCGATGCTTCGTATTCTGACAGTCAGGGCAAGACATCCTTTCCTAGTGCCAGGCCTACGTGCTCATATGACCTTGATGGCTAGAGGTGACTTTATCTTTGCCACGTCAGAATGCTCAGTCTGGCTGGGGGTTCCATGCTGATGTTTCCTTCTGCCTTATGCACTCGGGCATTGTCCTTAGGTGATTCACAATTCAAGGAACAATATAACCGAGCCATTGTTGCTATATTCCAAACTGAAATGTCAGGCATGATCACAAAATAATTATAGACAGTAATCTCTTATTCTAATGATGTCATGATGTCTATGAGCTGTTGAGGCTGACGTGCTTTGAGCCATTCTATCTGAATGTCTTGTTTCAGACTCTGCCGCTTGTGGCAATGGCTCTGTCATATATATAGCCTCTTGCTATGACCACGGAGTTGAGTATAGGACTACAGAGGCTAAACATAGTATCACTATCATCTGGTGTATTCTTTCAGAGCATAGCCTTTTATCTTGGTTGATGGCCCGCATTTAGGATGAGTATGACATGTTGGATGCATTGTTGTGGCCGGATATGCAAGAGTCTGACGAGTATTGGTAATAATACCTTGTCTGTGAAGTTGTATCTTGTTGACCGTTTCGGAGGTTGTTTATCCACAGCTTCTTTGTTCTTGTGGATTCCTTTTGACGGACCGGTAATGACCTGCCAACATGGCTTATTGATTGCTTTCCCAGTTTGTCGGACTTGTTCTCACAACTTCTCTTGCATATCTCGTGGGGATTGCTATGCTCATATTCTTCTTTGAACTATGGGGCCAACGTTTCCCTGAACACAGTCGTTCCCGTGTACGAGTGGCTCACATGAACTGATCCACTGGACTGCCTGCTCACAACATATGCAGGTGCAGGATAAATCCTTTCATAACCACTGAGTTCTGAGGCAGACGGGTGTCTGGGCTAGTTCGTGCTCCTGACAGGATTGTCGTGGGCACGGGGTGTGTTGAAGAAGGCTGAGTTCCTTATGCTCGAAGCTTCTACCAAGGTAGCGTGCCGAAGAAGGCTGGATATCGTACCTCAGAAATTTACCTTCATGTGGCTTGCGGCGGAAGGTCAGGTGCCTTATGCCGGAAGTTTCCCGCGGTAGCACGCTGAAAAAGATTGAAGTGTTGTACCCCCGAAGATTTTCTCACCAAGTGGCATATCAAGGAAAATTGGCAGTCTGGTGCCGTCAGCTCTTCTCGGTAGCTTGCAGAGGAAGGCTGGGTTCCTTATACCAGAAGCCTTGTGTACGCAGTCGGATCCATGGCCGATTCTGGCTTCCTTCCGGAATACCCGGAATTTACCCATAGCGGAGCCAAACTTGGTATAGGCCATACCATGTCTGAATATATTCTGTTGTCATGCACATCGCTTGTCTTCTGCTGGTCTGATCATTGCTACTATAAAGGCGGTACAACTAATGCAGAGCTCACGTTGTTAATTAATTCGGAATACCCTTTGCGTTCAAACCAAGTGTTACCAATAATAAGCAGTTGACGGATCATTCCTTCCGGTTCAGCTGAGTTTCCAATCATGTTAGGTGCTCCTTGATTCTGGATGCTTGGAAGCTCAGTGATTCTGGGCAACCGTGAACTCATCCATATTCCTTGCAAACCTTGTGACAGTGCCCAGAAAATTTTGTATTTGCACCGGTGAGCTTTAAGATTTGCTTTGAAATTTATACCAACATACCGGAGTTTTGGTGTTGCTCGTGGCATATTCACATTCTTGAAATATGTCTTCGGTCAGTACTAAATGGTTCTTGATTCCATTGAGAAAAGACTCAAAATTCACCCCACTGATTGAAATAGTCCTTGTATTGCGGACGGAATAATTTGTCCTTACTGGTGTTCATTCTTGATAACTCATCTGACTGCTCCTTAGGCGTGATCTATTCTGAGGCAAACTCTCTCAGGTATATTCTGGCCTTGTCTGTTGCACATAGATTCTGCTTCTGACCCATTCTTCATTCTTGATAGATCCGGTGTTGCTATTCTGAATACCAGGCAGTTGACTTGGCATGATTCTTGCTAAATTTGGATTCTTGGGTATTATCCAAGTTGCATGCTGGTCTTCTTGACGGCACTTGCAGATTGATCCAGTCGGAACGAAGAAATGGAGCCGACAAAAGAACAAAAACAGCGAAAACCAAAAAGCAAATAAAGCTCAAATATTTCCGGACCTTACACATGTGGCCGAGGATCTACGAGTATAACTAGTATAGTGCACTCGATGCACCTCTAAGGATTTAGAAGCGAAGCCACACAATGCTCCTGGTAGCACTGGTGTCAAGCTCCTACTACTTCCTTAGGGAACATCACACTCTCGATGCAGGACCATAGCCAAAATGGCTTAGTCAACGATCCTATGGTTGTCAGGGAAAGGATGAAATTTATAAGCGTTTCCCAAAGGAAACTGGTTTTAAAAGAGAAATGCCATGGCTAGCAAGCAGGGTAAGGATATCTGGTTTACCTAGGGGTTCAGGGCTCACGGGTCGCTGCCGGGTGCGAGCATTTCACACCGGAGGCAAAGGTCTCGAGAGTTGGGGTCTGATGGAGCCAAAACCTATGGGGTTGCCTTATGATCAATAGTAGCCATGCCTGCTTGGCAAAGATGGCTGAAATCCATCTGGGCTTTCTACTAATCAAGAGGCAATGAAGTCTGGCTAGGGGTAACCTATAGTCAACCTGGCTCTGATACCATCCGTTGTGGCGCCCCGCCTGAGTACCACTATAGCAAGACGGTTGCCATGCATACTAGCCCAGGAAATCACTCTGGCATGCGCGTTTACAACAAGTATCATAAACACAAGCATTTCTATTAATGGGTATATAAGTCTTACATGATATGTTACAAAGGTGATGGCAGCGGAAAAGCTCTATCCTAAGGCAGCATGGTTCTGGTGCGGCTCCAATCCACAGGGGTCTGACTGGGTTACGCTCTTAGCCCACGAACGCTCCGGCTCCTCGTTGGTGGACGACGGATCCTTATGTGAACCTGGCCACATTGAAGGCCGCTGAGTACTTTTGAATGTACTCGCAAGCAAACCAAACTAACATATACACCAAGCAATGCAAATCCATGGCATTCAAGCATGTATTTGTTATTAGACCAACATTAATCATCATGGCATAGCATACCTTTCCAGCATTATTATTTATCATGGCATAGCAAGATTATCTCGCATGATTAAACATCTAGCAGCATTGATCATCATGACATAACAGGGTAAAGTACAGTAAAGTAAAGCATATCAAGTAAATAATCCATAATCCGAACATTCTCATGATCCAATCTGAAACTGATTCAAGTCCAATCCAAGTCTTTCGGTCATCTGACCATCTCTTCCATAGCCATCCCATGGCTAACATACCATATCTCAAACAACATCTAATATATATGCAGGACAGGTTCTTTCACTATTATTATCATCATTACGGTTGACCACCTAGTGAGGTCTGGACGGGCTATCCAATACCGTGGACCCGGCTATTCGAATTGATTTTACACTCTGCAGAGGTTGCGCACTTTACCCACACTATGGAGCACTGACCTCGTGATCCCATTCGGGTGGACCAATGTTGCTCCAACGAAACCCGCCTGACCCGTGACTCTCCCATCGTACCACCGGCAATCATCCTCCCCCGGAGTCAAGCCCTGGGTGGCCCCTGTGTCACCCCGTGACACCTGCCACCGTCGTGGCCAAACTAAACTGTCCCAAACGGGGACCGCGCGCAAACAACCAACTGGGCTCACAGGGTTATCGCCATCCACATGATTAGGGTAGCACGCACGCATAACCCTCCCTGCATGGAGGTACCAGTGAAAGAGCACGGAGCTAGACCAAGTCAAGGACGTCCCATACCGGCAAATGTGGTTGCACTAATAAGCTCGGACAGGTGACTCAAGATCAACCAACTATGTTCAATTTTAGCAAGCACTTTACCGGCAGGTATATCCATCGTGAATAACTTGACTTGGTGTTAACTTTGTATGAGGTAACAACTGCATAAACATAACAACCTATCTTCGTATAGCAGCATAATAAGTCATTAACGCAGGAATGAAAAACATGATCAAGTATGGAAATGATGAATACAAACTAACAGGAATTTAAGTAGTTCTAGCACAGGCATCATTATTAGGTTAAACACACAAGAATAACATAGAGCAATGCTTTAGGGCATATATCAGATGGTCGGCTTGCCTGGGGTCGAAGAATTACTCAGGGAAGAAGTGCGGTGATGCCGCGGAAAAATTCACCGGAAAAGATTCCCTCTCGGAGGGGCTGGATAAAGGATAGGGGCAAAATGGTCATTTTCATAGTGTGAAAACATTATGAAAATGATACCATCGGGACGGGCTCGACGAACTGAAGAAGTGAGCGTTGGAATCACCTGATTCGGAGTCACGAGCGAAAAGTTGTGGCCGTTCACTTTTTAGGCAGAAAAGTGCCATAACCAGCGATCGTTCACAATTTAAAAGATTCGGCCGGCGGCGGAGAGAGAAAGCGCATTTTCTGAATTACGTCTCCATAGTAATGAAAGCGTATTCTTCGTGGACAACGCAGCAGAGTACGCCTTTAGTTAAACGGAGACATACTTCTCCGAAGTACGCTTTCACTTGCCACCTCAGCTGGTTCGGGTCAACGCCCTTATGTGGCTGACATGCGGAGCCCGCAGAGCGGTAGGGCCCGCCTAGCCAGCTCGTTATCATCAACCTCCTACTGGCCCGCGGTACAGAGGAGAGGCGCGGCTGTGGGCAGCCGTCCCGGCGACTCCGGCCACCGTTGCCGGCATTCCAGGCACCGGGGAGCTCGGGGAAGAGTGCCGCACCCATCCCCGTACAGCACGGAAGCCGAGTAGGACCGAAACGGCGACAGTTTGGCTCACGGTGGACGGCGGCTCGGGCAGAGTTCGGGTAGCTCGGGACAGTCGCGGAGAAGTGGCAGGGTGGTGCGGGAAAGCTCCTATGTGGTGGTGGGTGCATTCTATAGTGGACATAGGGAGAGGGAGTGGCCGGAGTGCCTGAATTTGAGCAGATGGCCGGCGATGGGGCTTCGGCCATGGGAAGGGTTCGGTGCTCCTCGAGTTGCTTTGGGTGATAGGGGCGACTGCTAGGAGGTGAAGAGGGAGGCTGATGAGCTTGAGAGGCCCGGGAAGTGGCTATTTATAGCCACGGGAGCTCGCCGGATGAGCTCGACCGTCGTGGCGTTCCTATCCGCGTCCTGGTGTCTCTGGCGAGGTGGCTGGAGCCGGTTGGTGCCGACCTGACTTGCGGATGAGGACGAGACTGCGCTGGCGCGTTCGAGAGGGCTCGGGGAGGAAGAGGACAGCAGAAGGAAGGCGACAGAGAGGTTCATGGGTGGTACAGTGCCGCGGCGGCGCTCGCCGTGGCGCAACAAGAGGGAAGGAGGAGGGGGAGAAGAGTCCAGAGGGGGCGTGGGACTTCTGCGATGCTGCTAGACATGCTCCGGTGGCGCGAGCTTGGCGGTTAGACGGTGGCCGAGGGCCCCAATGCCCAGAGCGCGAGTTTTGGCGCGGCCAGTGCGTGGTCACCGCCGGCACCACGTGTCCAGAGCATAGTAGCAACCTCAAATCATGTCAAATGTATAGATTAGAGGTCAGTGAGTTGACCCGATGTGGTTTGGATGCAAGTGACGGCAAGAGTTGACGGATGAGTGCTCACATGTATTCTGACATGAAGGTATTTGATGAGATTTCTGGAGATATCGCTGGGTGAAATGAGCTGGTTTTTGGCATGGGGAAATGATCTACCAAGGTGACTGCCCTGGTAAATTTTGGGGCCATTAGGATAAGAATTGAGGGTAGTTGCTGTAGAATGGACACCACTGGTCAGAAATGCAAACTTTGATGTGGTACTCACATACTAGCTTGCATTGAGCTGAAATTTGGAGGAGGTGAGTTATTTGAACATATGAAGCCACTGTAAAAGTTTCATACCATTTTGTTACACCAAAATGGTACTTCCTTCACAGAGCTTCCAAATGGATAGAAACTTGAGAAAATTGCTTTGGACAAATGGGTAGATGGATTGTGCTGGTTTTTGGTGTCCTTGAGTGATTTATCAATGTAAATCACCATGAAGAATTTCAGCTCAAATGGATCAAGGGTTGAAGCACTTCCTTTGCAATTTGCCCAACTGGATAGAATTTGCAAATTGGTGTTGTGCTCAAAATTTAATGGGTGGAACTTGGGTTCTTGATGGAAATAGTGAATATATAGGTAGGAGAAGATCCAAAATTTATTTGGGATTTTTCCTGGCTACCAAAATGGTAGTTCCTTTAGAAAGTGCCCAAAATGCAATATTGACATTAAATAGGAAAAAGCAATTTCCCCTATTTAAATATGGCCAATATTTTTATGGGAGCTCAATATGATCACAAAGAATATCTCCACAAGTTTTCATAAACTTTGGAGATGGATAAATATTTTCCTGGATTTAATTCCTTTAAACAACAGAAAAAGGAATTAATTATAAATGAAAAATATTGCAAATGACTTGGCGATATTTTTACATATCCAGGGTTTATAGATAAAGGATGATCACTGGGAAAAGTTTGGGAGTCAACAGATCAAAGAAAATTGAGGTTCCTTTGTAACTGAGAGGATCAGGGTTTCCCTTCGGCAACTCGGAAGGTAGGGTTTCAGTGGCAAAGTTCGGAGAATATGTCCTGGGTGGCAAGGTTGGTCTGGAGAGATTCTCCGGTTGGATGGGAAAGGCAAGGCTAAATGACCATCTTCATATTCCCAAGAGCTAGAGAAATCCGATAACACCGAGAAAAAAGACGGGAGTCAAATCCCGCGAAGGAAAAAAAACAGGGAGCGAAAACCAGGGTGTCACAGCAAGCAACATAAGAACTTGAGGCAGCGGAACCTCTACTGGCAGCGGAACAACGAACGACGATGATGGACTCCAATCCGCAGGGACTCTGGCTGGAACGCTTATCCTAGCTCGCGAACACAGGAAACACCCCAAACAAGCCAGCAACCAGGCACGACCTGCAAACTGGCATGACACGCCAGGTCAGTACATTGAATGTACTTGCAAGCTCACAATAAACCAAAAGCAGTCAAGACAAACAACAGCATGGCATTAGCAGGTTAAAGCAACCATGAACATGATACATGGCATGCACAAACTGAACATGATACAGCTAGAATAACATTAGCATGGCATGAGCATATGAACATGATGATACTACATGCAACAGGTAAACCATATCATGCACCAACTTACTCTTATTCGGCGGTTACCTCGTAACCATCTCATACATCTACTTACCAACATCGGTATCCACGATACCTCCGTGATCCTCTCTCGATCACAACCAACCTCTTTCTCATCATCGAACCGGGTTTATTATTAATCAAGTTATTATTATAGTTGGCTACTAGTGTGACCGACTACGAACTAGGCCCATATCCGCGGGCGCGGCTATCGATAGATTTAAACACACACTCTGCAGAGGTTAGTACACTGTACCCACACCACGGAACCCATGGCCTCGTGCTCCCATTCGGGTGGACCAATGGTATTCCGACAAAACCGATCTATTGCCATCACACCCTCCCATCCACTCCGACAAACTCCCCTTTGGGCTAAGTCCTGGGTGGCCCCGATGTCAACTCGTGACATCCAACGGCCACCGTCGTGGCAAAACATAAACGGTCCCAAACGGGGACATGGATCCTTACAACAACAACGGGCACACAAGGTTTATGTCCGCCTACCTGATCAGGGTAGCGCGCGCCCATAACCTTCCCTCGTTGGAGGCACCGGCGAGAGGCATGACAATAGACCGCATTAGGGCCTTCCCATAAAAGGAAAATGTGGCTGCACTGGTCAGCTCGATTTGGTGGCACCATGACTCAGCCAATAGTTGTTCAAGTTCATTATTATCCGGTTAAACTTGAATGCAATAAGCTGGGCCATATTAAAATAACATGATGCAACTACAATGCATGAGTATGATATCAACATAAGCATGGAGGTGCAACATAATCATCGAGCATAACAACAATGAAGCATTTAACCAAATGAGCATGGCATACCGACGAGCATAAGTGTAACACTACACATGAGCATAGCATGACTACTAGCATCATAAATAAATACCATGCAAGAACATAACAAGAATACTACCAAGTAAGCATATAACCAGCTAGATACAAAGGAACATGCATAACAATGGTACTTGATAACAGACGACAAGCATGCATCAGAATGAACATTACTACCACCAGCATGTACTAATACTACCAAGCATAACATGTGCCATTAAAACTAGCAAGTAGTACAAGATAACAAGATGCATCGGAACATAGCATGAAGGTGAACATGAATCCACGAGCATAACCGAAACAATGACAGTAGTAGCAAACAAGCAGGCAGTTAACGGGCAAACATTTATTAAATATTCAAGTAGAAACCATGGCTACTGCATGGCTATCATGCAAGTGGCTGTTGTGGCTTGCCTAGGGTGAAGGAGACTCCGGGAAGAAGTGCGGTGAAGCCGCAGAACGATTTGCCGGACGTGCTTCTCTCTCGGAGGGGGCTGATTAGAAGCAAGGGCAAAATGGTCATTTTCACTATGGGACCACCTAGTGAAAATGGTACCAACAGAAAGATCTCAACGAGGCGAAGAAGTGGGCATTGGTTTCACCTCGATCGGAGTTACGGTCGCGGAGATACGAGGTGAAGGAGGAGGGGGACCAATCTATGAATATTTTTCATCACCAACGGGTCCCTGAGTGGATAAGGCCGAAGCGTATATTAGAAAATACGCTTTCTGAATAAGAAAAGCATAGGAGGAAAGAATACGCTTTCAGAAGAAGAAAACGTATTCTTGGAAAATACGTTTTCGGAAGAGGGAAAGCGCATTTTTGAGAATACGTTTCCACTTACGTGATGTGGCGGGGCGCTGGGCCACTGGCGCGTGGGGCCCAGGGGCAGGGGAGGGGGCCGATCGGGGGCGTCGTCTTCCTCCTCCCACTGTTCCTCGTGTGAGGCAAAGGAGGACAGGGGAGGGAAGACCGGCGAGGGGAGGGCGGCCGGCCCAGGCCAGCTCCGGCCCGGCCGAGCGCACCGGCGGGTGCGGGGCGGCGAGGCGGTCCCGTTCCCGGCGGTGGGAGGCACCGGGGTGGGGTGGAGGAGGTGTGGTGGGCTGCACCAGGAGGAGGACAGGAGGCGGGCGGTGGTGGAGGAACTCGGTGGTGCGGCCAACTCCGGTGAGGGGAGAGGGGGTGGGGCAGCTCACGGAGGTGTGGGGAGCACTCTGGGGGTGGCTAGAGGAGGAGAGGAGGCTCGGGGTGGCCGGGATGGCTCGGACTCCGGTGACCACCGAGGACAAACGGCGAACTCCGGCGAGATTTGGCGACTCCGGTGAGGAAATGAGGCGAGGGAGGAATGGGTGAGGTGTGGAAGAACTCGAGCACGCCTTAAATAGGCCGCGGGGAAGCCTCTAGAGCTCACGGACGAGCTCGAGCTGGGCTCTAATGGAGGACAGGAGAGTTTAGTGGCACGACCACACCACAGCGATGCAAGGCGGGGCAGTGATGTAGGACAGTGCAGTCGATCATGGGGGAGCTCCAGGACATGATTTGGACGCGAGAGGCAGAGGAAGGCGACGGCAACAAGGACGACAACATGCCAGAGCAAGAGATTTGGCTGGTTCACCCTGTTGTCACCGCGTGAACTGGCATACGCGGTGCCAGACGACCGGCCAAATCATGTCTGGGAGGTAGACCGTTCAACGCTGAGTGCCAAGGAGGAGAAAAACAAGCACAAGGAGGTGATGCATGACCACACCTAGCAGGTTTGCAGATGACCAGCAAGGTGTTTGATGCATGCTGTGGTTCACATGTCTGGAGTTAGACTCAGAGCTTTGGGACAGCATGATCAAACACTAAGATGATGCTGATTACCAAAAATCATCTTAAGAGGAGAGGTTTAGAGGGTACTTGCTGTAGAAAACACCATAAGGGCCAGAAATGGAAATGAAGAAGTAGCACTCACATAAGTGCATGAAATGATCTGAAAATGGGCATGGCCCAATGATTTGAAGATGCTCAAAAAATTTCATGCCATTTGGATGAACCAAACTAGCACTTGCTTCATATATCATCTCTTTGGATAGAATCTTGGAAAAATTGCATAGGGCAAATGGATTAATGAATTGAGCCAAAACTTGGTGGAGAGAGTTGATATGGATAGGAGAATGCCCTGGTAAATTTTCAGCTTAAATGAAGAAATATAAAATATGGTTGCTTCACAAACTAAAAATCTGACCAGAAACCAAGATTTGGAGCTGGGCTCACATAGATGAGTTACATGAGCTCAAATTTGGTGGAGAGTCATGATTTGATCATATGAAGGACCTTGCAAAATTTTAACTCATTTGGATTATCCTAGCTAGTACTTCCTTCATAAAGACTTCCCTTAGATAGGAACTTTGAAAAATTGCTCAGGAATATTTAGTAGGCAAATTGAATTGAATTTTGGCATGAGGCAATGGTATGGACATGAAAAGATGTCCAAAAACTTTGGAGTCAATCAAGCAAAGATAAATGACACTTCCTTCTCAAAAAGCCACTTAGGGCAGAATGAGAAAAGGAATATTGAATTATCTTTGATGATGCCAAGGAAGGATTTTGACATATTTGAGGAAGATATGACCCAAACAATTTATGAGAATTATTTGCGAATTTTGGGAGTGACAGAAATATAGGTTGTTTCACAACCTAGGGCAAGAAGGATTATTCCTTTAATAGAAAACGAATATTCCCTAGAAAAAGAATATTGGAATTATGTCAAGGATGAAAATGACATGATCTTGGGATGATGATGAGGATGACAAGCCACTATAAAACCTAGGAAGACATGATCTTCCCAAGTTTCAGAACCACATAGCCACAGAAACGCAAATCAAATCAAGAAATCCAAGAAAATCAAAGGAAAAAAGAAAAGGGCAAAATCCAGGGTGTTACAAACCTTCCCCCCTTAAAGAAATCTCGTCTTCGAGATTTGGTTGCTTAGGGAACAAGTAAATATTCTGACTTGAAGAAACCGTTTCCAACTCGGGTTTCTCTTATTTCCTTATATTATGTTCCCACCGAATTGCATCTGACTGACTGCCTTGGTCTGGGGTGGTTTGCTTCACCGTACCTGACATTTTGACAAGACTTACCTCATATGTTCCTGTTCATACTGACTCAAATTTTTCCTTCATATCTGCTAGCTTAGCTAAGGTCCGAAAGATTATCATTACTGACATACGTGTCTTTCTCGATATTGATCCTTGCTGGAGATGTTATTCTTGTATCGAGTACCGAGAATATTCCACGGGGTTGGGAACACATCTTCCCGTGGAACAAGGACTCTCTTCTATCCAGGCATCGTGTTGCTCGAATATATCTGCATGCCTTCTGGGTTCAAAACAGTAATATGAATCATACCTGTTCTTCTAACAGATTCTGACATCTTGCAGGAGTTTCTGACTTATCTTGACTGGCTTCACAGTCTTGAGTATCCAATCTGTACCAAAGGTTTGACTGTCGCTTGACGTGACTAATAGAAAAATGCACCATCTCCTGATGATAACATTTACATACTTGACTGGCGATGATCTTGGCAAAGAATCCCGTTCACGGCAGGCTATCCTTTAATCTATTCCCATATGTGAGAGCACATGCTTTGTGATTTAATACTCCGATTCTTCATTTTGCGGTATTCTCATGTGGATAGTAGGTCGTGCGATACTTTAGCACGGTTACTTAGGTCAATATATCGAGCTGTCCTTGGGTCGGACTTGACAGACTCGAGTATTCAATGCTGACAGTTCTGAGCATAATGTGGACTAAGCTGGTTGCCTTGCTATGAGGTCCTTACCACAATGGAGTAGACCTCTTAGGCGTATCTTTATGGTGTTTGATATGAAATAGGACTGCCTTGTGCATTCATTCCGCATTGCTCACACAATACTCCGGCATACCGGTATTGTCGTTCTTGCTCCTTCATTATTATTTTCTTCATCTAGATCTTTAACTGAAAGAGTGGAACCTTATATATCCTTGATTATTTTCACGGCCCTGAGTACTGTCATGTGCAATATCTTGCAATTCATACTTTGGTCTCGAGTCTCGGGATATTTATCCGGTTCACGTGTGATTGTATGGATCTCATTACTGTTGTCGACTATGCCTGACAGTGACAGGATTAATAACATCACCTTGTCGGGTGTGCGGGGCTGATCTTGATATTTACTGCCGAGATGGTGTCTCAATGTTGTCTTTCTTCAAGACTTGTCGATTCTTGCATCACCCACTGGTTTTCCTTCACTTGCATATCCAGTGAGGTTGTCGGATGCGTACCGTGAATTCTTCCTTGTGCGAAGGACTTGCATGAACTTGGCAGCATACTCATTGTATGAACAAATATCTGATTCTCGAGGCATACCTTTGTTCTGACTGATTCTTATTTCTGACTTAACTGTTGCAAATCTGACTCTTGGAAAACTCTGTCATATGATGACAACTCATTGTTTAATATCTTGTACCAGTGTCGTACTGAAGAAGACTTGGCAGCTTGCGGTGGAAGCCACTGGGATATCATGCTGAGGAAGACTGGCTAGCGTACCTCATAAGCTTCCCCCCTTAAAGACTTGCTAGGGAAGACTCGGTACCTTATGCCAGAAGCTTGTGCAGTATTTTACTGAAGAAGACCAAATATCTTGCACGGGAAACCATGCATACCTTGTTGATGCAGACTGAGGAACCTTGCCTTGTACGCTTCGCTGAGAAATACTGTGCTGCTTTTTTTCGCGAACGGGATGACATACATATATATATATATATATATATATATATATACATATTCTTGACATTTCGGCTGCTGATTACTTGTATGACAAGGATTGTCTGACCACCCTTCTCACTGAATTCATTGTATATCCAGACGGACTTCGGGGTGTCGCATGTTTCAAACCTGACTCGTGGCAGAATCAATCATCGAGTACGGACCATACCTCTGACTTGAAATGCATGGTTGGACTTGGATCCAATTTGGTTCTCCTGCTAGTCTAATCATTGCTGCAATAAAGGTGGATCTCTGACGGGTACTTGTTACTGAAAGTCTGAGCAGAATATAATTTGTATCCAGACCGGATGTCTGCAATACAATGCTGTCAGCTGAAAATATCATTGCTTTTAACTGAATTCCTTGGTGTATATCTTTACTTCTCGCGGCTTCTTCTGATCCAGTGTCGATTGATGAGCACTTTCCATAAGGGAGTAACATCGAAGATTCAAACCAAGAAGCATGAGAAAATGATTTATTGCAACAAAGCACCCAGCAAACAAGCTACATAACTACTCCACACAGGCACACACAAGCATGATACTACAGCAGATGCACATGCACTACATGAATGTCTACACCCTACGCTTGAGCAAACACTTGGGAACTGACAAAGAAGCTAAGGGAGTAGCGAGTGGAACTGCTGACTCTGAAACTCCGGATGGATGAGGCGGAGGGGTTGGAGAAGCTGGCGAAGACTGAGGTAGGGAAGCACCAAGCAATCTCCTGGCTTGAATGGCGTCTCGGACAAATTCAGAAATAAGAAGACACTCGGCCGTCATGTAACGGGACATGGCGAGGATAGCCGAGTCATCTTGAGGATTGACAGAGGGGAACTTGACCCCCTTAGGATTCTCGACGATGGTGGGATAGTACTGATAGGCATGGTTTTCTTGCAGCATGCTCTCTTGATGACGAAGACCGGTGATTCCTGCCATTGCAGCAAGATGAACGGGATGCTCGGGAGTAGAACTGTAACCACCATGGAAATTGTAGGTGCGCTTACCAACAGGAATCGAGGCTGACAGATGGACATGAGCAACATATTCCAGGATTCTTCCTCTGGCAGAAAACTGGAATACTTGATAATGAGGTGGAGCTCCGTGGGGATAAATGTTACGCCACATGTCGCCAAGGAGGGTGGCAAAGCTGAGAGGTGCAGGAGTGGGACTGAACGCAATAGGAACATCACCGGAAGCTCTGGGGAGGGCACTGAACTCATGGAAGCTGACCGCCATCTATGAATGAAACAGGGGTTAGTGGTAACCGAATAAGACTATATGCAGCAAACAAATGAAACAACCAAATGAAGCAAGCAAAGACAACAACTAGACCCTATACTACCATTTTCTAACGTTCCAGCGGACTAGGACGCTCTACAGCCAGACCTTCTCTGATACCAAGCCCTGTGGCACCCCGGCTCAGAGAAACCGGAACGCCCCGTATTCCAGCCCAGAGATCGAGGTGAAGTCTTCTGGAATACGGCACTGCTTAGCATAGAACAAACCAGCTCTCTATTACAACACGAATAAGAATACAAGGTCTCTGATATTACAATGAATAACACTGGCACGGCGATGATACACCAACCATAGTTGCTCTATGCAAGCAGCATAACAACTCGAGGCAGCGGGACTTCTACTGGCAGCGGAACAACGAACGATGATGATGGACTCCAATCCGCAGGGACTCTGGCTGGAACGCTTATCCTAGCTCGCGAACACAGGAACCACACCAAACAAGCAAGCAACCAGGCACGACCTGCAAACTGGCATGACACGCCAGGTCAGTACATTGAATGTACTTGCAAGCTCACAATAAACCAAAAGCAGTCAAGACAAACAACAACATGGCATTAGCAGGTTAAAGCAACCATGAACATGATACATGGCATGCACAAACTGAACATGATACGGCTAGAATAACATTAGCATGGCATGAGCATATGAACATGATGATACTACATGCAACAGGTAAACCATATCATGCACCAACTTACTCTTATTCAGCGGTTACCTCGTAACCATCTCATACATCAACTTACCAACATCGGTATCAACGATACCTCCGTGATCCTCTCTCGATCACAGCCAACCTCTTTCTCATCATCGAACCGGGGTTATTATTAATCAAGTTATTATTATAGTTGGCTCATAGTGTGACCAACTACGAACTGGGCCCATATCCGCGGGCGCGGCTATCGATAGATTTAAACACACACTCTGCAGAGGTTAGTACACTGTACCCACACCACGGAACCCATGGCCTCGTGCTCCCATTCGGGTGGACCAAAGGCATTCCGACAAAACCGATCTATTGCTAACACACTCTCCCAACCACTCCGATAAACTCCCCTTTGGGCTAAGTCCTGGGTGGCCCCGATGTCAACTCGTGACATCCAACGACCACCGTCGTGGCAAAACATAAACGGTCCCAAACAGGGACAAGGATCCTTACAACAACAACGGGCACACAAGGTTTATGTCCGCCTACCTGATCAGGGTAGCGCGCGCCCATAACCTTCCCTCGTTGGAGGCACCGACGAGAGGCACGACAATAGACCGCATTAGGGCCTTCCCATAAAAGGCAAATGTAGCTGCACTAGTCAGCTCGATTTGGTGGCACCATGACTCAGCCAACAGTTGTTCAAGTTCATTATTATCCGGTTAAACTTGAATGCAATAAGCTGAGCCATATTATAATAACGTGATGCAACTACAATGCATGAGTATGATATCAACATAAGCATGGAGGTGCAACATAATCATCGAGCATAACAACAATGAAGCATTTAACCAAATGAGCATGGCATACCGACGAGCATAAGCATAACACTACACAAGAGCATAGCATGACTACTAGCATCATAAATAAATACCATGCAAGAACATAACAAGAATACTACCAAGTAAGCATATAACCAGCTAGATACAAAGGAACATGCATAACAACGGTACTTGATAACAGACGACAAGCATGCATCAGAATGAACATTACTACCACCAGCATGTACTACTACTACCAAGCATAACATGTGCCATTAATACTAGCAAGTAGTACAAGATAACAAGATGCATCGGAACATAGCATGAAGGTGAACATGAATCCACGAGCATAACCGAAACAACAACAGTAGTAGCAAACAAGCAGGCAGTTAACGGTCTAACATTTATTAAATATTCAAGTAGAAACCATGGCTACTGCATGGGTATCATGCAAGTGGCTGTTGTGTCTTGCCTGGGGTGACGGAGACTCCGGGAAGAAGTGCGGTGAAGCCGCGGAACGATTTGCCGGACGTGCTTCTCTCTTGGAGGGGGCTGATTAGAAGCAAGGGCAAAATGATCATTTTTACTGTGGGACCACCTAGTGAAAATGGTACCAACAGAAATATCTCGACGAGACGAAGAAGTGGGCGTTGGTTTCACCTTGATCGGAGTTACGGTCGCGGAGATACGAGGTGAAGGAGGGGGACCAATCTTTGAATATTTTTCATCACCAACGGGTCCCTGAGTGGATAAGGCCGAAGCGTATATTAGAAAATACGCTTTCTAAATAAGAAAACATACTTTAGGCAAAGGAGGAAAGAAATTTGCTTTCAGAAGAAGAAAACGTATTCTTGGAAAATACGTTTTCGGAAGAGGGAAAGCGCATTTTGGAGAATACGTTTCCACTTATGTGACGTGGCGGGGCGCTGGGCCACTGGCGCGTGGGGCCCAGGGGCAGGGGAGGGGGTCGATCGGGGGCGTCGTCTTCCTCCTCTCTCTGTTCCTCGCGTGAGGCAGAGGAGGACAAGGGAGGGAAGACCGGCGAGGGGAGGGCGGCTAGCCCAGGCCAGCTCTGGCCCGGCCGAGCGCACCGGCGGGTGCGGGGCGGCGAGGCGGTCCCGTCCCCGGTGGTGGGAGGCACCGGGGTGGGGTGGAGGAGCGGTGGCGGGCTGCACCAGGAGGAGGCCAGGAGGCGGGCGGTGGTGGAGGAACTCGGTGGTGCGGCCAACTCCGGCGAGGGGAGAGGGGGTGGGGCGGCTCGCAGAGGTGTGGGGAGCACTCTGGGGGTGGCTAGAGGAGGAGAGGAGGCTCGGGGTGGCCGGGATGGCTCGGACTCCGGTGACCACCGAGGACGAACGGCGAACTCCAGCGAGATTCGGTGACTCCGGTGAGCAAATGAGGCGAGGGAGGAGTTGGTGAGGTGCGGAAGAACTCGGGCACGCGTTAAATAGGCCTCGGGGAAGCCTCTAGAGATCATGGGCGAGCTGGAGCTGGGCTCTAATGGAGGACATGAGAGTTTAGTGTCACGGGCGCGGCGATGGCGACCACAACATAGTGATGCAGGGCGGGGTAGCGATGCAGTACGGTGCAGTCGATCGCGGGGGAGCTCCAGGACACGATTTGGACGCGAGAGGCAGAGGAAGGCGACGGCAACAGGGACGACAACATGCCAGAGCACGAGATTTGGCTGGTTCACCCCGTGGTCACTGCGTGAACTGGCATACACGGTGCCAGATAACCGGCCAAATCATGTCTGGGAGGTAGACCGTTCAACGTTGAGTGCCAAGGAGGAGAGAAACAAGCACAGGGTGGTGATGCATGACCACATCTAGCAGGTTTGCAGATGACCAGCAAGGTGTTTGATGCATGCTGTGGTTCACATGTCTGGAGTTAGACTCAGAGCTTTGTCACAGCATGATCAAGAACTAAGATGATGCTGATTACCAAAAATCAGCTTAAGAGGAGAGGTTTAGAGGGTACTTGCTGTAGAAAACACCATAAGGGCCAGAAATGGAAATGAAGAAGTAGCACTCACATAAGTGCATGAAATGATCTGAAAATGGGCATGGCCCAATGATTTGAAGATGCTCAAAAAGTTTCATGCCATTTGGATGAACCAAACTAGCACTTGCTTCATATAGCATCTCTCTGGACAGAATCTTGGAAAAATTACACAGGGAAAATGGATTAATGAATTGAGCCAAAACTTGGCGGAGAGAGTTGATATGGAAAGGAGAATGCCCTGGTAAAATTTCAGCTTAAATGAAGAAATATAAAATATGGTTGCTTCACAAACTGAAAATCTGACCAGAAACCAAGATTTGAGCTGGGCTCACATAGATGAGTTACATGAGCTCAAATTTTGTGGAGAGTCATGATTTGATCATATGAAGGACCTTGCAAAATTTCAACTCATTTGGATTATCCTAGCTAGTACTTCCTTCACAAAGACTTTCCTTAGACAGGAACTTTGAAAAATTGCTCAGGAATATTTACTAGGCAAATTGAGTTGATTTTTTGCATGAGGCAATGGTATGGACATGAAAAGATTTCCAAAAACTTTGGAGTCAATCAAGCAAAGATAAATGACACTTCCTTCTCAAAAAGCCACTTAGGGCAGAATGAGAAAAGGAATATTTGTGAATTATGTTTGATGATGCCAAGGAAGGATTTTGACATATTTGAGGAAGATATGACCCAAACAATTTATGAGAATTATTTCCGAATTTTGGGAGTGACAGAAATATAGGTTGTTTCACAATCTAGGGCAAGAAGGATTATTCCTTTAATAGAAAAGGAATATTCCCTAGAAAAAGAATATTGGAATTGGGTCAAGGATGAAAATGACATGATCTTGGGATGATGATGAGGATGACAAGCCACTATAAAACCTAGGAAGACATGATCTTCCCAAGTTTCAGAACCACATAGCCACAGAAAAGCAAATCAAATCATCAAGAAATCCAAGGAAATCAAAGGAAAAAAGAAAAGGGCAAAATCCAGGGTGTTACACTTCATTGCCTCGGTATATATGTTGGAGCTATTATTATGACCCTAGGTGTCTTAGAGAATCACCTAGTAATCTAGCCATGCTCTGTGTTCCCAGTGTGATGATTCTGGCCGTCATTCTCGAAAGCATTCCATGATGCCATCTAGTTAGTAGGCATTCTATTCCTGGGTTCTTGAACCCGAGATTCACCCTACTTACTTCATGTTGATAGTATTTGCTAGTTCCTTTAGGATATTAGTAACCTTTGCGATAGTCCTCGAGGTCCGTGGTATTTCGTTCATCCAAATGCCATGAATCCTCATGGCAGAAATTCTCATGAACCAAAAGATCACAATAAGAGTGCTCTTGATGAGTTCTCCATTATATTTGTGACTCTGCCAATCCTACCTTTCTGCATGGGCTATCTGGAAGAAACCTGTTGAACTTCGTTCGACATACTAATCTATGCATCCACAACTCACAAAGTTATATGCTCCTTGAGTTGTCCATTTTCAGTTGTATTCCGACCATCATCTATCAGTTCATAGCCAAGAGTATGTGTGCATGATAACCCACAAGTATAGGGGATCGCAACAGTTTTCGAGGGTAGAGTATTCAACCCAAATTTATAGATTCGACACAAGGGGAGCCAAAGAATATTTGTAAGTATTAGCAGCTGAGTTGTCAATTCAACCACACATGGAGATTAATTATCTGCAGCAAAGTGATCAGTAGCAAAGTAGTATGATAGTTTTGATAATAGTAGCAGCAGCAATAGTAACGGTAACAGTGATAGCAGTGAAATTGTAGCAAGTGCAATAGTGACAGCAGTAGTAACTTAGCAGAAACAATATAAGATAAATTCATAGGCATTGGATCAGTAATTTGTTGGATGATATTCATCATGAGACAGTTATAACATAGGGCGATACGACACTAGCTCCAGTTCATAAATATAATGTAGGCATGTATTCCGTAAATAGTCATACGTGCTTATGAAAAGAACTTGCATGACATCTTTTGTCCTACCCTCCCGTGGCAGCGGGGTCCATATTGGAAACTAAGGGATATTAAGGCCTCCTTTTAATAGAGAACTGGAACAAAGCATTAACACACGGTGAATACATGAACTCCTCAAACTACGGTCATCACCGGGAGTGGTCCCGACTATTGTCACTCCGGGGTTGCCGGATCATAACACGTAGTAGGTGACTATAACTTGCAATATCGGATCTAGAACATAGATATAATGGTAACATCATAAACGATTAAGATCTGAAATCATGGCACCCAGGCCCAAAGTGACAAGCATTAAGCATGGCAAAGTCATAACAACATCAATCTCAGAACATAGTGGATACTAGGGATCAAGCCCTAACAAAACTAACTCGATTACATGATGAATCTCATCCAACTCCTCACCGACCAGCGAGCCTATGAAGGAATTACTCACTCCTGGTGGGGAGCATCATGGAATTGGCGATGGAGAAGGGTTGGTGATGACGAAGAACAAAGATCCCCCTCTTCGGAGCCCCAAACGGACTCCAGATCTAGCCTCCTGATGAAGAACAGGCGGCTCCATCTCACGAAACGCGATAATTCTTTCTCCCTCATTTTTTTCTGGAAAAATAGGATTTTATAGCGTCGGTTTCAGGGTCTACGGGGCCACCAGGTGGGGACAACCCACCTAGGCACACCTGGGGGGGGGGCAGGCGCGCCCTGGTGGGTTGTTCCCACCCAGGTGCCCGCCTCAGGTGGCTCTTGGCTCCAGAAATTCTCTTATTTTGTATAAAAATTCCTTGCAAAGTTTCGTTCCATTCCGAGAACTTTTATTTCTACACAAAAACAACACCATGGTAGTTCTGCTGAAAACATCGTCAGTCTGGGGTTAGTTTCATTCAAATCATGCAAATTAGAGTCCAAAACAAGAGGAAAAGCGTTAGGAAAAGTAGATACGTTGGAGACGTATCAACTCCCCCAAGCTTAAACCTTTGCTTGTCCTCAAGCAATTCAGTTGATAAACTGAAAGTGAAAAATAAAAACTTTTACGAACTCTTTTGCTCTTGTTTGCATAAAAAAGCTTAAACAACACCCAGGTTTTCAGCCAATATTATAACTAACCATGTCGACAATAAATCTTAAAAATTATATTAACTCATATCAATGACATAATCAGCTAGCGAGCAATAACAAGATATCCCAAATAGCAACACATTATCAAAACAACCATGATAAAATATGACAATAGTGGTATCTCGCTAGCCCTTTCTGAGACCGCAAAACATAAATGCAGAGCACCTCCAAAGTTCAAGCAGCGACTAAACATTGTAATTCATGGTAGAAAACATCCAGTCATGATGCACCCAACATTAGCTACACACAAT
The DNA here is from genome assembly GCA_011799875.1 of Thinopyrum elongatum. NCBI lineage: Eukaryota > Viridiplantae > Streptophyta > Magnoliopsida > Poales > Poaceae > Thinopyrum > Thinopyrum elongatum. The sequence continues at coordinate 669,375,188 of CM022298.1, read as the reverse complement.
GCATAAGCATGACAGCAGTGCTCTCAAGTTCTGGCGCTTATTTAAGAAGGTGATGACACAACATAAAAGTAAATAGATAGTCCCTTCGCAGAGGGAAGCAGTGATTTGCAGAGGTGCCAGAGCTCAAGTTTTTAAAACAGAGGTAAATGATATATTGAGACATGCACCATTCTCATTTACTTCACGACGATCAACTATCAACATCTTCCATGCTAAGCACACCAGTGGCGGTTCCCAAGCGATAAAAGTAAAGGTTTACTCCCCCTCCACCATCAATCACACTCCACGGCTTGTCTGAAACAACGGGTGCCGTCCATACCAACAACAGTCCCGGGGGAGTTTTGTTTAATTATTTGCATTTTTGAGTTCGGGACTGGGAATCCCTATTACCGCCCTTTTCTCGTGCGATGGCGAGTGAATAAATACTCGACCTGAGAATAACTCGCTTAGCATGGAAGATACCGACTACCTCCTGTCATTCCATAAATGATCCAGGCACACAAAAAGGATATTTATTTGAAGTTTTTAGAGGTGGCACATGCAAATTTACTTAGGACAGCAAGGTAATACCGCATATAGGTAGGTATGGTGGACTCATCTGGAATAACTTGGGTTTCAGGTTTTGGATGTATAAGCAAAATTCCCACTTAGTATAGGTGAAGGCTAGCAAATAGGTTGAGAAGCGGCCAGCTAGAGAGCAACAACGGTCATGAACATGCATTATGCGTAAGTAACATTGGACACTAGCATGAGTAGGATATGAACACCATGAACATAAATATCATAGAGGCTATGTTGGTTTTGATTCAACTACATGCATGAACATGTGCCAAGTCAAGCCACACGAACATTCAGAGGAGGATACCATATCATCATACTTCATCACAATCATTTTAACGCAATGTTGATATCCAAGATAAATCATTATCCACTCCCAGCTAATTATGCATGGCATGAGAAACTATAATCTCTAATTGTCATTCCAAACATGTTTAATCATAATGGCCTGAATCATGGATACTAGGTTAAACATATTTACAAAAACAGAACAAGTCGAGTTCATACCCGTTTCTCTCTGCCACGACCATTTCCTCGAATATCGTCACTATTGCCTTTCACTTGCACGACCGAATGATATGAAAATAATAATAGTGCAAGAGTGCCATGGACTAAGCTGGAATCTGCAAACATTTATTCAACAGGAGAAGACAAGGTAAAAAAGGGCTCTTTATTAGATCAGTGATTATGCATATGAGAGCCACTCAACATTTTCATCGTGGTCTTCTCCTTGGTACGACTCGAAAGAAAGAAAAGAAATTCAGAGAAACACGCTGAAATATTTTTGGAGTTTTTGGTTTTATTCGAAAGAAGCAAATAAAAAGGGAAAAGCAAAAACGAGAAGAAATATTTACACGGGAAAGCTCCCAACAGTCAAAAGAAGAACAAGGAAATCTTTTTGGGTTTTCTTTTTAATGCTACAACTAACTACTCTAGAAAGAAAAATAAAAAAGAAGCAGGAAGCAATTTTGGATTTTGTCAAAGTTTTTCAAACACACAAGAAGAAAGTGAGAAAATAAATTTAACATGGATAATACAATGAAAAAGTGTGAACACTGACAATTGAAATGTGTGAACATGAATGTAAAGTCGGTGAGAAACATGTACTCCCCCAAGCTTAGGCTTTTGGCCTAACTTGGTAATCAGTCAATAGCCTAGATGATAGTTGGGGTGCTGAGGAGCAAGCACCCACGGATCCCACTGCTGAGGCTCCTCCTCTGCTGCAGCCTGGTTGTTCCTGTAGGCGATAATATCCGCAGGCATAATCCTGTATCCGCCCTGTTCGCATTCAACTGTGATGAAGTCGGTGAGGCCGGCATTAGCAGCATATTGTGCAAACTCTTGAAGGATTCCAGCCTCTTCCATGAATGGGGTATGCGGCCATTCGCACGGCCGTAGCTCCGCCAATCTCCAAGTATGGAGATCACTATCAGATGACTCCCCAATCACTCCCTTGGAGTTCTTCTTGGAAGCAAACTTCCTAAAGATACTCATGTTTTTCCTATGAAAAAAAATTCTGAAATTTTTTAGTCCACAATTTTTTCTCAACAAAACTCTACAAAATTGGTAGCAACTACTCATAGGGAAGCATAGAGGCCATAGCAAGCATTCAAACTACTTAGAACTCTAAGAATTCAACATGCAAGCTCATCTACAGCAGCACCAAGAGTAGCTAATTATTAAAAATATAAACCACTAAAACAAAAACTAATTGGACAAATGGAGGAGTCACATACCAAGCAACAATTCCCCGAAACAGTTTTGGAAACGGAGCTTCGAGTAAAGAGATTGAAATCCACGGTTTCTGGAGCAAGAACACGAGAGAGAGAGAGCAATGGAGATTTTTTTTGGAGGTAAGTGACGATGTGGGATGAAGAGATAAGTGAGGGGGCCCATGTGGGGACCACAACCCACCAGGGCGCGCCTGGGGGTCCTGGCTCGCCCAGGTGGGTTGTGCCCACCTGGTGCACCTCCCTCTGATATTATTTGCACCTGAAATTCTTAAATATTCAGAAAAAAATCGTATTAAATTTTCAGGGCATTCTGAGAACTTTTATTTTTGGGTCATTTTTTATTGCACGGGAAAAATCAGAAAACAGACAAAACATGGCATTTTATTTTATTTAACTAATAGGAACAAAAAATAAAAGGTAGGGACAGAAGGTAGTGCTCACTAAATTCATCAACTTCATGCCTCTCGAAAATGATCCATTAATAAGGTTGATCAAGTCTTATTAACAACCACTTTCAATTAGCATGAAACCGAAGAACTTTCGTAAATCACTAAGTTACCTCAACGGGGATATGAATGTCCCCAACAATAAGCATTTCATATTTCTTTTTGGTAGTTGGTAGAGGTAGTTGAAAACTTCCAATCGTGATTGTCGGAGATTTTTCAATAACATTAATACCATTCACTTGGAATTGTTTCTTTGGAAAGTGCACCGTATGCTCATTACCATTCATATGAAAAGTGACCTTGCTTTTATTGCAATCAATAACAGCCCCTGCAGTATTCAAGAAGGGTCTACCAAGGATAATCGACATGTTGTCGTCCTCGGGCATCTCAACTATAACAAAGTCAGTCAAAATAGTAACATTAGCAACAACAACGGGCACATCCTCACAAATACCGATAGGTATGGCAGTTGATTTGTCAGCCATTTGCAAAGATATTTCAGTAGGTGTGAGTTTATTCAAATCAAGTATTTTATATAAAGAGAAAGGCATAACACTAACACCAGCTCCCAAATCACATAAAGCAGTTTTCACATAATTCTTTTTGATGGAGCAAGGTATAGTTGGTATTCCCGGATCTCCAAGTTTTTTAGGTACTCCATCCTTAAAAGTGTAATTAGCAAGCATGGTGGAGATTTTAGCTTCCGGTATTTTTCTCTTATTAGTGATGATGTCCTTCATGTACTTTGCATAAGGAGGCATTTTCAAGATATCAGTCAAGCAAGTACGCAAAAAGACTGGCCTCAGCATTTCAGCAAAGCTGTCAAATTCTTCATCATCTTTCTTTTTAGTTGTCTTAGGTGGAAAAGGCATAGGTTTTTGAACTCACAGTTCTCTTTCTTTACCATGTATTCTAGCAATAAAATATCTTTTATCATATCTTGCATTCTTGGGTTGTGGGTTATCAAGATCAACAACTGGTTCTCTTTCAACATCATTGTCTGGTTATTTATTATTTGTTTGAGTGTCTTCATGAACCTCATCATTATCTTTTTGATTATCAGAAGGTGAATGTTCATTACCAGATTGAGTTTCAGCATCAGAAATAGAAACATCATTATCATTATCAGGAGGTTTCTCTACTTCAGGTTCACTAGAAGCAAGCAAAGTCCTATCATTTTTCTTTTTCTTCTTCTTTTTAGAAGGACTAGGAGCAGTGGTATTGTTCCTTTGTGAATCCTGTTCAATTCTTTTTGGGTGCCCATCAGGATAAAGTTGTTCCCGAGTCATTTTACCTCCTCTAGTTGCAACTCTAACAGCAAAGTCATGTATGTTGTTATTCATTTCATCAAGCCATTCTCTTTGAGATTTAGCAACTTGTTCTAACCGGGTTTGTACCATAGAAGCATGCTTTCCAACACCTCTAACATCATTTGATATTCTAAATAACAAGTCACTCAAGCGAGCAATCATATCAAAATTGTATTTTAATTGTTTCATAACATTTGCATTGAAGTGATCTTGTTTCCTAATGTAATTCTCAAACTCATAAAGGCATTGGCTAGGGTGCATATTGTGAGGATTATCATTATCATTGAATTTCATTAGAGAATTTACCTCTACCACCTTAGGCAGTGGTGGTGTATCAAGCCCATGTATTTCTTCAATAGGAGGTAAATTTTTGACATCCTCAGCTTTAATACCCTTTTCCTTCATAGATTTCTTTGCCTCCTGCATATCTTCAGGACTGAGATATAAAATACCCCTCTTATTCGGAGTGGGTTTAAATGGTGGTTCAGGAAGAGTCCAATCATCATAGTTTTTCAATATGTTATTCAATAATTCTTCAGCTTGTCCAATAGTTCATTCCCTGAAAACACAACCAGCACAACTATCTAGGAAATCCCTAGAAGCATCGGTTAGTCCATTATAGAAGATATCAAGTATTTCATTTTTCTTAAGATGATGATCAGGCAAAGCATTAAGTAACTGGCAAAGCCTCCCCCAAGCTTGTGGGAGACTCTCTTATTCAATTTACACAAAGTTAAATATTTCCTGTAAGGCAGCTTGTTACTTATGAGCAGGAAAATATTTTTCAGAGAAGTAATAAATCATATCCTGGGGACTACGCACACAACCAGGAGCAAGAGTATTGTACCAAGCTTTAGCATCACCCTTTAATGAGAATTGAAATAATTTGAGAATATAGTAATAGCGAGTTTTCTCACCATGAGTAAAAAGGGTGGCTATGTCATTCAACTTGGTAAGATGTGCCACAACAGTCTTAGTTTCATAACCATGGAAAGGATCAGATTCAACCAAAGTAATTAACTCTGGGTCGACAGAGGATTCATAATCCTTATCATCAATAAAGATAGGTGAGGTAGCAAACTTAGGATCATATTGCATTCTAGCATTCAGAGACTTTTCTTTATACTTGCATAATAATTTCTCTAGATCATCTCTATCCTTACAAGCAAGAATATATCTAGTTGTATCCTCATTCATAACATAACCTTCTGGTACCTTAGGCAATTCATATCTAGGAGGGCTAGTTCTAGTAGGTGTTTCAATATTTTCAGTTTCAAGCTCATCATCAGATTCAACAACATCATGTCATCTTACTCTAGCAATTTGTTCATCAAGAAATTCACCTAATGGCACATCATCATCAAGCAAGGTACTAGCATCATCATAAGCATCATTCATAGCAGAAGTAGCATCATCAATAACTTGCGACATATCAGGATTAGTAGCATGTGGTGGTGTTGCTAGTTTACTTATAACAGAAGGTGAATCTAAAGCGGAGCTGGATGGCAGTTCCTTACCTCCCCTCGTCTTAGAGGGAAAAATCTTAGTCTTAGCATCCTTCAGATTCTTCATAGTGAATAATTGATAATAATCCCAAGTGACTCAACAAATATAGCTATGCTCCCCGGCAATGGCGCTAGAAAAAGGTCTTGATAACCCACAAGTATAGGGGATCGCAACAGTTTTCGAGGGTAGAGTATTCAACCCAAATTTATAGATTCGACACAAGGGGAGCCAAAGAATATTTGTAAGTATTAGCAGCTGAGTTGTCAATTCAACCACACCTGGAGATTAATTATCTGCAGCAAAGTGATCAGTAGCAAAGTAGTATGATAGTTTTGATAATAGTAGCAGCAGCAATAGTAATGGTAACAGTGATAGCAGTGATATTGTAGCAAGTGCAACAGTGACAGCAGTAGTAACTTAGCAGAAACAATATAAGATAAATTCGTAGGCATTGGATCGGTAATTTGTTGGATGATATTCATCATGAGACAGTTATAACCTAGGGCGATACGACACTAGCTCCAGTTCATAAATATAATGTAGGCATGTATTCCGTAAATAGTCATACGTGCTTTTGGAAAGAACTTGCATGACATCTTTTGTCCTACCCTCCCATGACAGCGGGGTCCATATTGGAAACTAAGGGATATTAAGGCCTCCTTTTAATAGAGAACTGGAACAAAGCATCAACACATGGTGAATACATGAACTCCTCAAACTACGGTCATCACCGAGAGTGGTCCCGACTATTGTCACTCTGGGGTTGCCGGATCATAACACGTAGTGGGTGACTATAACTTGCAAGATCGGATCAAGAACATAGATATAATGGTGATAACATAAAGGGTTAAGATCTGAAATCATGGCACCCGGGCCCAAAGTGACAAGCATTAAGCATGGCAAAGTCATAGCAACATCAATCTCAGAACATAGTGGATACTAGGGATCAAACCCTAACAAAACTAACTCAATTACATGATTAATCTCATCCAACTCCTCACCGACCAGCGAGCCTACAAAGGAATTACTCACTACCAGTGGGGAGCATCATGGAATTGGCGATGGAGAAGGGTTGGTGATGATGAAGAACGAAGATCCCCCTCTCCGGAGCCCCAAACAGACTCCAGATCTAGCCTCCCGATGAAGAACAGGAGACGGCGGCGGCTCCATCTCGCGAAACCCAATAATTCTTTCTCCCTCATTTTTTCTGAAAAACTAGGATTTTATAGCGTCGGTTTTAGGGTCTGCGGGGCCACCAGGTGGGGACAACCCACCTGGGCGCGTCTGGGGGGCAGGCGCACCCTGGTGGGTTGTGCCCACCCAGGGGCCCCCCTCAGGTGGCTCTTGGCTCCAGAAATTCTATTATTTTGTATAAAAATTCCTCGCAAAGTTTTATTCCATTCCGAGAACTTTTATTTCTGCACAAAAACAACACCATGGCAGTTCTGCTGAAAACAGCATCAGTCCGGGGTTAGTTTCATTCAAATCATGCAAATTAGAGTCCAAAACAAGAGGAAAAGCGTAGGAAAAGTAGATACATTGGAGACGTATCAGTGCATTTGTGTTCATCAATGCCTATTATTCTTGTGGTTCGTTGAGCCGTTCTATTCCAGAATGACTAGGAGAAGCAAACTCCAGTGCCTCATCCATATCCATGAATGGGTCAAAGAAGTTGTATTCCGCAGATCAAAATGCCAATCCAGCTTTTGTTCTGTTCTACCCTGGAGTATTACCCCCTTTATGTCGAGAATATCGTAGGAATTGCACCACGTCTTATGAATTCTTGACGAAGTGATACTTCTCGCCATCGTTTTTAATTCCTCGGTCCCCATGTTGTTGCAACCGGAATGCCGACAAATGAAATATGATGTGTGAAATCAATACTCCTAGCAACCGTGTTGCTTGGTAGTTAATGGACATTAATATCATTCTTAGCATGTTGGTTATCGAATCACTATTCTAGGATTGATCATGCTACCTTGTCCTTATTTCTGGTGCACTCTTCGATCTTTGAGTTAGGATTGAAGCCCTTGCTCTTCTGATCATGTCATCTTGCCCTGAAAAGCAAGATTCTTATCGAGCTTAATAACATATCGGTGGTTCATGATTTTCCGAATATCTTCTCGGAAGTATTACTAGGTTGTTCCCTGACCGCTATGTTGAGTTCGTGATCATGTTGGTTTTCCTCTAAACCACCCATTCTCCAAGATTCTGTGTTGGATACCCTGAACTAGTTGGTTGAGCTAAACAACAACTTGGAGAGTTGGAAGATGAAAGCTTGTCCCACTTAGTTCATTTCCAAAGGGATATCCTTGTGTTTGAGTGTTGTTGAAGAAAGATGATATCTTCATCGATTGATCCTCATGATCAATTGTTGGCACTATTGTCTTATCCAATCTTTGATTTGAGTATGGGCTATCGTCAAATCAAATCAGAACCAACGATGTCAGTAATGTTGTCTTACTCATGGTTGTTTCCTCGAGCATACGTCATTATATCTTTTGGGTCTGACCAACGCTATCACCTTGTTCACATAATTATGGAATTCCATTTTATGGAAACCTGAATGAATTGTTGTTGAGCCCATCGACAACATCCCAATCTTCTCCATGACTGTGTTGGACATTAAGCTAGTGTTGGAAACTTTGTAAACAATGCCTTCGTGTTTCGTTCATGAGGTATATGTTTGGATGAGAGAAGTGACTTCCTCTAATTCACGTGTATTTGATGTAAGTTGTCGCCGTGAATTCGAGAAAGCTTGTTTTTACTTCCTCTGGAATCATCCCAAGTCCGTCATGCATGTGCGAAGTATTCTATGGTTTGATAGACTGATCATCTTCATTCCGTATGTATTCCCTAGCACACCAAGCCACTGATTGATTTGTTCAAGGATAAGAAGTTCATCGATAAGTGCACAAGGACTTTGATATCCTCGATGATGGTTACCAACCAGGACTCGGTAGTGTTTTGTTGTAAGACTACTATTTGGTCATGTTTGTCTGGGAGACAGCGTGTTCACATGTGTGTAGCAGAATCAACTCATGTTTTGGAGCTTGCTATCGAGTTCATTTCCCGAGAATCTAGCAACGTCATCTCGTCGGTTTGTGTTGCAAACTTTCTTTTCTAGACATGTTGTCTGAAATATTCTATTGCCAACCAGATCTGAATCTCAGGCAGGTATGATGGTTGAAACTACTCCAAGATCTATCATTGTGGTATCTTGATTGAGGAATTTGTCCATCTTCTCCATGAGGATTTCGTGCGACTTATTCTAGAAGTTGTTCCTTAAGGATTCTTGTGCTTTCAGTTCCTTCGATTAAGCTATAACCATTCAAACAGTGGAATCACTCTCTGCTGTTAAGCTTTTCCTCGGTTACTAGAATCATTCCCAGCATTTGCATTCTGTTCCCAGCTTGCACCCGCCATTGTGCCATTTTACCATGGGTTGCCCTTCTCAGTAATTGTTGTTTAGGATCATCTTCAAAAGTGGGCTTACCATGGGTTCCATCCATTTTCGTTGTTAAGCAAAAGAAAAATCATTCATTGCGTTGTCTTCAACAAGATAGCCCACATCATCCATTCTAGACTGAGTATGCCATTTCTTCGAACTCCGTCAAACGATCGTTCGTAAATTGCCTTAGGCTGGTATAAAGGGTCTCAATGATCTCTATATCAAAAGTAATTCTTTTTGCCACCTAAGGGAATAACTCCACGATTCACCTTCCCTAAGGTGCCCTGTTATGGAATCATGGCAATTACTTCCTCGCTATCTTGAAACCACGCACCATCTTCTTAAGCATGGAATTTTTGCCTACCAAATTGAACCCTTGTCATCTGCTTCTTTCCATTGCTCCTAATGTGTGTTTTGTGCCTCAACTCAAGAGATGTTCTTATGTATCACTCCATGAGTTGATCTTGAGTTACTCGATCTTCGAGAAGATCCATTTCGTAGAGTTCTTCCTATCATCATCATGTTGGATAAAGATCTCGAAGGCAAGAACATCAAGATCAATATAATGCAACGAATCAACATCTTCGAGAAGGGCAACTGGATCATGAAGGTGGTGATAGTTAATGTCCCCTCTGTCTTCTTACCTCACGTCTTGAATCTCGGGACGAGACTCTTGTTTAGTGGGGGTGAGCTGTCACAGCCCTAGCTTAGTCACTGCTTGTCTTTGCTTAATCGTCCATGCATCATGTTTAAAATTCAAATGAACTTGAAATGGGGACTATTAAACCCTAGCACTAAATGGAATTCAACTAGGGTCAAATTTAAATCTTTTCAATGAACTCAAAATGCCCTTCACAAAAGTTCATCATTTTTGAATTGGTCCAGAACCTCTGCCAAAAATGGTGCACATTTTTTTAGGCCATTCTGGATTTTTGAATTAAATCATATTGTATTTAAGTTGGAGGGAAATAAATGCTATAAATATTTTATTGCTCCAACAATTCTGAAATTATTTGAGGGTTACTGGAATTTTTTAGAGAGTGCCCACAATGATTTCCAGGTTCTACAAAAATGGTTTAGTTTGAAAACTAAATCAAAATAGAGTTAAAGAAATAGAAAAGAGAAACAAAATATAAAACAGAAGACAAATAGGAAAAGACAGAAGAGAGAGAAGGCTTACCTGTAGCAGCCCAACACTGTGCCGGCCCAGCCCACCGGGGGCACATGCGTCTTGAACCTCATGCCAGAGCAGGCAGGTTGCTGCCTGTCGCTCGCGCGCTCGCCGCGACCACCTCCTGCTTGCCCCTTCCTCGTCCTGGTCTGCATCTGGAGACGCCTGAGCCCCCTCTCACTTCTCCCTCGCTCTCTTCTCGCTCTAGCACTCTGCCCCTCTTGATTTCGAGATCCACCAGGAGCAGCTGGAGCGCGTCATCGCCGCCGTCACCCCTCGATGCCCACAGCCACCCCCTTGCTCCCCTGTCGTATCCAAGAGCTCCGGGACATCATCCTTGTCCTCTCCATGAATCCAAGTAGCTCGGGATGCCCCGCTCCATCAACAACAGGCTCGTCTTCCTCCTTGACCACCGCCGATGGTCTCCGCCGATTCGCCGTCACCCGTGCGCCGCCGAGCTCACTGACCACCTCATCGTCCTCTCCGTGAGCTCCTGCTGCTTTCTCTTTGCCCGCCCATCTTGTTACCGTCCCCTAGCTCCGTCTCCCAACCATGGCCGAGCTCGCCGCCGCCGTGCCATGTCGTTGCCGTGACCACAGCCGCCTCCGCCCGCTTTTGAGCGTGTCACTGTGCTCACCGAGCTCCCAAGAGCCGAACACGTGCTCCAACTCCTCCTGTCGTGCCCCGCAGCCCCGTCCGCTCGACGCCATAGCTCCGGCCACCGCCAAAGTGGTCGCCGCTATCGACCCTGGCCTCCCTGTGCCCAGCTCCGTTCGCCCCTAGATGCGGGCGAGCAAGGGCTCCCTCCTGGAGCCCTCAGCGCGCCCAACCGCCCTCTGTGGCGCAAGTCCGGCCAACTTCCGCCGCGGTTTTGGTCACCACCGGCAAAACTTTGGCGGGCCGATGTGGCCATGTAGTTAGCACTACTCGTCTGCTAATTACCCCCCTAACATACACTGACAATGGGTCCCGTAGCAGGTCAAATCCCAGTCAACGCGGGATTTAAGCTGGCTTAGCCACTGTGTCACTGACCTGCGGGTCCCACTAGTCTCATTTGACCTGGCTGACGCGTTGACCTGCTGATGAAGTGTTGACATCATGCTGACGTAGTAAACTGTTTCTTGGATTTTAAATAAATCAAAAATGATTTATTTAATTCAGAAAATGTCCTAGACGTCCAAAATTCATAGAAAATAAACTATAACTCCAATGAAAGTAATTTATATATGAAAAATTATCAAAAAATCCAAAGAATCTATTTATGGCATTTTCATTCATGTTGGAACAACTTATAGTTACTGGATTGGACAAATCAAATAAATGGCATTTAAATAATCACATATGGAGTTTGAATTTGAACCTTTGGTTCCAACCAACTTCATTTAATCTGGTTGCTAGTTGCATTAGCTCAAACACTAGCATATTGCCATGTCATGATCATGCATCATATTCTTGCATCGCATTGATTGTGTTCCCTCTTGTTTGCCGGTGTTGTTCCCTCTCAGTGGATGTAGTTTCGACGATGAGTTCGATGACACCGATGAAGAACTTTATTATCTTCAGAAGTGCCAGGCAAGCAAAACCCCCTTGATCACTCCGATACAATCCCACTCTTTCGCTCCTGCTCTCTTTTACTGCATTAGGACAACAACGATTCAACTGTTACATGCTGCGGTAGTTGAACCCCTTTTCCTCTGCATGACCTGTCTTTGCCACAGTAAATAGTTGAAACCAACTAGCATGAGTAGGAGTTGTTTGAGCCATGATGTGCCTACTCATTTATGCTTGCTTGTTATGCCTGCTATTGCTTAGAGTTGTGTCAGGTCTGATTCATCGGGGATGAATTGGAATGTGGTCATCATGTCCTACTGTTGAGAGCTAAGTGTGTGAACACGATTTGGTAAAGGTAGCGGTGAGAGGCCATGTAGGAGTACATGGTGGGTTGTCGCATTGAAGCCGCCCTCAGGAACTGAGTTCCGTGTATGTGATCCAAGAACAGCTACAACCACACATTAGGCCCTGAAATATGACCCCGCTCTACTTATTAACCCCCCTGTCCTCTGTCCAGGAGTTGCAAGTAGTTTCTGGTGTTTGTAGTATGCTGGAGGCCGTGCGTAGCGCTGACCCTAGGGGTGGGCTATGATGCGGTAGGCAAGTGGCCCGGTGTACCGAGTCGCCCGTTTGGTGTCTCGGGAACCCTGCACACATCGTTTGGGGCTATAGTGGAAACCCCGGCCGGATTTCCTTGCAGATGGAACCCGAATAGGCGATAAACCTAGACTAGAGACTTGTTTGGTTAGTCAGGTCGTGGTCTACACCCACGCCGGCTTTCGCTTGAAGTCTGCCGAGCACATGTCGTGTGCAGATGCTAAGTGGTGGAAACGTGTGTGAAGAAGTACACCCCTGCAGGGTTATATATGATCTATTCGAATAGCCGCGTCCGCGGATATGGATTACTTGGAACACTTACATTGTTCATAGACAAGTGAAAGTGGATACTCTCAAATGCGCAAGAAAAGCGTGAGTGCTATGGATGGCCTCTCGTAGGGAGATGGGAGCGGATCCATAGTGGTGTATTGATATGGTGAATATGTGGACTCGTGTGCGCCACCTCAAAAGAGTTACCAACAGTCGTAGTACAAGATAGCAACCGAGTCAAAGCTGGCTTGCTGCAGTTAACTCCACCACCCCTTTGTTGATACTGATGCATATGTAGCTAGTTCTGATGTAAGTCTTGCTGGGTACATTTGTACTCACATTTGCTTAATTTATGTTTTGCAGGGGAGACTTCAGTTTCACTAGTAGTTCCGCATGGACTTCGATGTTTAGCTTGTTACCTCAGCTACGATCTTGTACCCTTGGGTGGGTCTTGTAGATAGTCAGGCTTCTCAGCCTTTTTCCATTTGTAGTTGTCTGTACTCAGACATGTTATGCTTCCGTTGCTTGTATGCTCTGTATGTTGGGTCATGTGACCCCTGTTCATAATAAATGCTATGTGGCTCTTCTGGGCCTTTATCTATACGAGTTGTTGAGTTATGTTGTGATGCCATGTTGTACAGCACATACTTGCATGCTATGCGTACGTGTAACGTGTATTGCTATGTGTGGGATCCGACACCTAGTTGTTTATTCTTGGTAGCCTCTCTTATGGGGAAATATCTCGTAGTGCTTCCACTGAGCCATGGTAGCTTGCTACTGCTCCAGAACACATGGGATGATCGGCATGTGTCCTTCTTTGCTCCTGTGTCTGTCCCTGTGGGGAAATGTCATGCGGTGCTTCCCGGAGTCCTGCTAGCTTGCTACAGCCCGGTTTCACTCGCTGCTGACCGACACGTGCATTGCTGGGTCATGTATGCCTGTCCCTATAAGTTTGTGCCACCTTGGGTTTACGACTAGTCATGTCGGCCCGGGTTCTTTGTCATATGGATGCTAGCGACACTGTCATATACGTGAGCTAAAAGGCGCAACGGTCCCGGGCCAGGTAAGGTGGCACCCGTGGGCATACCGTGCGTGAGGCTGCAAAGTTATATGATGTGTTACATGCTAGATTGGTGTGACTTAGGATCGGGGTCCTGACATTTGGGGACAGATTGAATTCATTCAAATTATGTTTATATTATATGGGCTAAAAAGTTGCTGATGTTTTACTGTTTTAATATCCAGGGGCAATTTGAGAATTTTGGTGATGTTGTTTTCCTTAACATAATTACTTATGGATTAATTACAAAATTATGAATTATTTTGTTTGCATGTTTGAAGATGTAAATATTTGACTTGCATTTAAAATTGGATTTTGAATTTAATTTTTGGACAAGTGGCAATTGTGATTTGCAAAAGAAGCTGACTTGGCATTGATCATGATGGATCACTGTAGCTCATTACAAGGGGGTGTTACAACTCTCCTGCACTAAAAGAAATCTTGTCCCGAGATTTAAGAGGTAGAGTAAGGTGGAAAAGTCTGGCTACGAATCTAAAGAGTCTTCTCGGTCTTAGTTGCTCTTCTTGAATAGGTCGATCCATTGCGTTGACGTCTTCATTTTCTCCTGCAGTCTTGTGTCAAGTCGAACTTGGCACCTTTTCCTTGGAACTTCATTGCACTTACGAATAGGGTAAGAGGGGAAACTCTATAGGGACGGATGTTTGGATGGATTGGCATCTGCTAATTATCTCAGGGAATGAAGGTATGAAGTATCTCTCGAATTGGAACATAGGAATTATATCGAGAGCAATATAATAAGGTGAAAGAAGTTTCAAATGGATAGGCAATCATTTGATACATGAATAACATTGCATATGATATCGGAAGGGAATGCGTTAGGGATGTTGGCTCGTGGAATTACGTACGAAGCCAAGTGTAAAGGATACTTTGGAAATAAGGATGTGCAGGAGAGCTATGTTTCGGTCCTATGGACCAGTGGGTTAGTGTGGATTATGATGAAGAAGGGTGGTGGCATCTTGTGCGATCACGATACAAGGTTTGTCAGAGAACAACTTGCCATCTATGTTGGCAACAGCGTCGGTACCAAGGGCGAGGGACAAGGAGAACCATTATCCTGCTCATTAAGACGAGGCGGACCAATTGGCAAGGTTCTCGTCCATCGGTGGTTACCGGAATGTTAACAACAATAGTAACAGGGTTTTACTGACAGGGTTGTACATTGGGGTGTTTACCTAAGCAGAGAATTGTTACTGCTTAGATCATATAAATTATAAGAAAGGTTAAACAGACCAATGGAAAGGAAAAAATGTGATTATTAGATTAACCAGACCAATGGAAAGGAAAATGTGTTTATACACATGTATTAGGAGTATATCTTTTCCAAGGACAAGTAGAGCATGATAAACATGACAGGGTAGCAAATACGTACCCTTTAGATAAACGGGGCAAGGAGAATCATGATATTTACCCATACAACGGTGTTTGGATAATCGATCAAGAAACATTTAGCATTGCGTTTCCAATGTTCTTGTTGATTTTCGGAGTACCACAATCATGCTTCGGGGTAGCAATAATATGGTGTTTCAAGTAAGGGTTGGGTTTGAAGATCACAAGAAATTAAATTCACAAGGAACAATTTCAAGAATAGCAAGGAACTTAAGGTATAACTAAAACATGACCAAGTGTGTGTTGAAAAGAAGGCAAGGATGTTTTCGATGTCAACACAAATTAATGAGGGTAAGGATGGCATTTTGCATCATGAATTCGATTCACAACTTGGAAGAAGTCAAAATGTTGACGATGATCACGACACATTAGTCGAGAGGTTTCATGAAGATGCAATCGATCAGCGATGGCATCAAGCAAAAGGAATGGTGAATTGAAAGGTTATTGGAACCAATAGATAAGATGCAAGCTCAGAATCAGAATTGCCTCTCAAGACAAACAACATGATGTTGAAAACTCGACGTTAGCTTTGCTCACGGTCTGAAGAATTCATACACCAAAGAAGGACGAGGTAGCACGGTCTAAGGTAGCATGTTAAGGATGTAGCCGGCATGCTAGGAATGACAAGATTGAGTTTAAATCTCCCAGCAACAATTACTAGGAGTAATGAGCCATAGTGTGGATTCGAGTCACTTGCCGGAGCTCTCGAGTGACGAACAACTCAAACCTGTGGAGTGAATAACATGATGAAAGGTATTACTTCACCAAGCATTTATGAGAGGTAGGGCAATGATATGATATCCTCGAGATACCAGAAGGTAATACTCAAAGGTAGAACAGAATAGAAGCTGAACTGGATTGTTAACCTACGGACAACAGATACTTTAACCTTGTCAAAAAATAGACGAGGCACTGGAATGGATTCCTTTCAGATATATCGAATAAGGACAGCATGGTCGGAACCACGGTTGCAAAGGATCAAACCACGGATACAAGATGAATTTATACCAAGGGGATAATTATTTTTATGAGAAGCTTCCATGATAAGATCTACATCGTGCCCGTTGGCATGAACACAAGGTTCAAGGTCGACTCCCACTTCTTCAATGCATAACCTTTCATTCACTTCTCGCTTTCGATGAAGTTGTAGTGTTGAAATTTTATCTGACGAAATGCCAGTAGAGTATAACCCGCATAACTTTCGGGTTCACACAGATTAGGAAAGGCATAGGTTCAACCCATCGGGGCATCTTAGGAACATATACCACAAACTTCAGGAGTAAATAACTCAAGCTCGGAAGCAGAGCATGGTTGACAAAAGTAGAGGATACAATTTACCAAAGGCGTTATGTATCAGGGGAAGAACTCGTAAAGGGTTCAGATTTACGAAGGAACTATCGCATATTAACCCACCAAAGGGATCATATCGGTTAATCAATGGCTCCACATTAGAGTCCATCGAGAGAAGAAAGAAGGCAAAGACATCGGGTTATGGAAACATCGGAATAACCCAAAGTATCAAATACAAATGGATTGCAATTCCCAAAGTAAGGAATGAGATGCAGACCATCCTGGCGAAAGGACAAGATGAATAGACTTAGATGGACAATCGATCAATGCTTGATTGGCTGAGAAACAGCTAATGTCCGGAATGACGTCTGAGCCGGAAGGATGAATTCTAGTTTAGATTGAAGATTGCGAGTATTCACAAACATATTGAATCAAAGGCTCAAAATGACGATGACAAAGGCTGCCAATGAATATTGCTAGACATATGGAATTAACCATAATGCAGGCAGGCAAGACTTTCCAGAGAAACAGGTTGCAGAGGATTCTGGGAAGATTGGATAGTATTTCAAAGTATTTTGTGAAACACATGAACAACTGGGGATGAACAAATCCCCGATAAGTGTGAGGAATTATTCGTAGGTGTATTCATGTGACAAGGAGCTGCATGGCAGTAGGCACAATGGATTCTCGGAACATCGGAGAGTGTCTTCGGAACCATCTGGTAAACCAAGAGTAGCGGAAATATCTGTATCAAGTGGCTCTCTGGGAAAAAATGGCCACGAGAATCTAGAGTTAGAGTTAGCAAAACCTTTAACCCGAAAAGAAGAGAGATCAGAATCCCATAGTAAAGAAGCGGAATAAAAGATCATAATCCCATCTCTTTGCGATGTGGGACCGTAAACCACACAACACTGTTAGTAGCTCAGAAATAGTTTTTCAAAGACTAGACTCAACTTCGACCAAGGAGTTGGAAGGGGCTCCTATAGGCAGTCGGCTCTGATACCAACTTGTGACGCCCCCGAACTCAATCGTGCAATAAAGATACACGTAGCATGCACGATCAAGATCAGAGACTCACGGGAAGATATCACAACACAACTCTAAGACACAAATTTAAACATAAAACTTTATATTACAAACCAGGGCCACGAGGACCTAGAATACATCGGTCATCAAACAACATAAGTCTGGGTACAGACGAAGATAGACAAGTTTTGACATAAGATGGCTGAGCAGAACAGTGACAACTGATCAAAAAGGCACAGGCCTCCTGCCTGGGACCTCCGAACTACTCCTGGTCCTGGATCTCCACATAGTAGCCAAGCTCGGGATCCTCTGGCTCCTAGGCTCCATCATCCGATCGTAACAACCGGGTAGAAGAAAAGAGTAGCCGAGCAACCGTGAGTACTCATCCAAATTACTCACAAGACTTACATCAGATCTACACTAAGTATGCATCGGTGTCGAAGGAAAGGGGGCTATATCTTTGGACTATACTGCAGAAATGCCAGAGTAGAGACGGAGAAGCCTATCCTAACAAAGACTAGCATGTTGCAGCAACGGAAGAGAGTAGTGTATAATAAAATATAGCAATGTGTATATATCAGCAATACCCTGAGGTCCTTCCTCGACTACCCTGCGAGAAAGCGACCTCGGGGTGGTATAACAGTTAAATATTAAATTAGTATCCGGTTCTAGTTGTAGTAGATCAGGATACAACTCTGAGCGTCTTGTTACCGTGGACACGGCTATTCAAATAGATCACTTCCATGCAGGGGTGCACCACATTACCCAACACGCTCGATTACCTCTGGCCGGACACACTTTTCTGGGTAATGCCCGGCCTCGGATGATCGAAACGTCATAGACCTACCTAGACTCCGCAGAGAGGTCAGCACACCGGTCTACATCCTAAGCGCGAAGGGGGATCACCCTAAGCACTCCTGCGCGTTGCGAACGTGGACAGGACCAAGCGTGCCTCTCTATACACAAGCAGGCGTAACCAGCTCACCCGGGAGCACGCCGCTCAACTGTGATGTCTGACAGAGCTTTTGAAAGGAATGTACGACACCGAGGGCCCCATAAACCATTATCCCGCGTGGTGGTTAGTGCGTAAAAGCCAATGGCCAACTCAGATCAAATACCCAAATCCGTTAGTGTATTATTAGTAGCTCGCGGACACGAACAGGGCTCCTGTCGCGACGACTTGGTCACTCGCAAACCACGACCAGGGACCAGGCCCACCTCTCACCTAGGTGGTCTCCACCTAAACTGTCGTTCCACCACAATATCTCTCAGGGGGCCGTCGGGAACCCAGGCCCACCACTACCTAGATGGAACCACCTATCCCTTCAGCCCCATTCCGAACATTAACAAGACATAATATAAAGCAGTAATTGTCTTCGTCTTCATCGACATCTCGTTGGAGTCCATCTTGCTCCATATCGTAGGCCACTAAAGTCCAAGGTCCACCGAAGTAAGTTATATAGTATGCAGTATAAGGCATAACCGTGTTCATCACCCGAAGGGATCACGGCCCAGTAGTATAGCATGGCAGACGGACAAGGGTGTAGGGCCAGCTGATGAAACTCCAGCATAACTAGACTGGGCATACTAGGATAGCAGGTAATGTATCAACAACAGGTTACAAAAATAGGCTATGCATCAGAATATGAGCTACCGGATCAACAACAGTAGCAAAATCTAATGCAAGAATAAGAGAGAAAGAATGGGCGATATCTGAATGATCAAGGGGGTTTTGCTTGCCTGGAAGCTCTGCTGAGAGTGTCTGATCGTCAGGAGCGTAGTCGTACTCAGTGGCGTCAGCAGTCTCGGGGTCTACCGGAGAAGAAGGAGGGGAAAGAAATAATAAATATAAGGCATACAAATGCAACAGAATGCATGGCATAGCAAAATGTTATGCTAGGGGTGCTCTAACACATATTTTCTTTGGTATTGATCCAGGTGCAAATGTTCCATGTTCAGCATGTTAGATGGGTGTGGCAAATATATGGATGGCATATTCAGATTTGTTATATTTTTCTGATCATTTTTCACATATAAATTGTGTTCATCGGAGTTACGATTTATTTTTGATGATTTTCTAAAGTTTTAACAAAATTCTGGATTTTCTGATATTCTTTTAATTCGAAAATAAAATAGTAATTACTATTTAGAGTCAGACAAAGCCAGCCACAGTCGATGACATGTGGGGCCAGTCAAAGTTAACAGCCCAGTTAGCTGGTCAAAAGGGTCAAGGTTGACCAGTCAAACTGGCAGGTGGGGTCCACCTGTCATTGACTCATGTGTTAATTGGATTGATTAAATTAGTTCAATTAGTGGTGGGGCCCCACTGTCATAGTCACATTTGTATTAGGATTATTTTAACCAGTTATTTAAATGATGGGGCCCACACGTCATAGTCTATTAGTTAACTAATTAAGTAGTTAGACTAAACCTATTTAGTTAAACAGGGCCTGCCCCATATGTAGAGAGGCAGACGGCCTTTCTGGCTAGGCACGCACGGGCACTGGAGGCGCTGGCGGCCAGGGCCATCAGCAGCACTTAGTGGCAGTGGCTGCAGGCGCGACCGGCAGCAGCGGCGCGGGCGGCGCTAGCAGCAGCGGCGGCAAGCAGCAACACAGCGTCAGCACGCAGAGCAGCAGCGAGCAACCGCAATAAGCAGCGGTAGCAGATGGGCGCAGCACGGGCGCTGTAACACCCCAAAAATTTAATCATGTTTTTACTAAATAAAAATTTGGCCAGAAATAAAATTTTGAATTATATTAAGTCCTTTATTATTTTCAGAGGATTATCTGTTTCTGATTTTCAAAATTCTCCCTCCATATAGAAATTTTTGAAAATAACAGTGTGGCTTTGGGAGTTTTCTTAAACCATTTCATTATTACTTTAACAACAGTAGGAATTATTTTCAGAATAAAATTTGCCTCTAAAATTCTTTAAATAGCATTTTCAATATTTTAAATGCCTCTGTTGCACTACAACTACTTTAAATGATTCTTTCAAAATTCCACAAAAATTATGAGAGGTCATGTGATACCCACATATCACTTTGGAGCAAAAACCTAACTTGGTCTTTTGAACATTTTGAGTGAAACAACCTCTTCTCAATTCTGTCCTGAATTTGAGTTTCTACTACAACCCCAATTTTCATTGCTCCAAAAATCCTGAAATTTTTCCCACTCATAGGCCTTCCAACTAAACCCTTAAGTCCAAAATTTTAGCTCCATTGGAATCTTTTTAGTTCACCAAATATTCCTCTGTAGTTTCTGTCCAGAAATGAAATTCCCCCAAATTTGCACTAGCAAGTTTTGCATTCTGCCAAAACAATCACACCATCATTTTATTCATCTAAGGAGACACCATGCAGGAAATTTGCATGCCCAGAAAAGCTTCCTAGATACCCCTAGCATTCTGTCAAACAGGTGAGGTGCATGGCAGATTTTGGCAAAGCTTTGGTCATGCATTGCACACCTGCTTCCCTGGCCATTTTAACATGTCCACCAGTCTTGCCATCTAAAGGATCCCCACCCTGCTAAGTCTCCCTTGAAACCGACACTTCTAGATGCCACTGGCATTGCCTCGAACAGTTTGTGCACGTGCACGGAGCGCGTCCAGAGCACGCGTTCTGCAGACTCTGGCATCGAGCTCTGCCGCTCACCCTGCTGCCTCCCCTGCTTGCCCGAGTCTTCCCCTGCTTCACCTGATCATCCCCAAGCCTCACCGACACCTTACCTCGTCCCCTAGCGCCGCCCCCACCGACCAGCGCCGCCTCTGACCGCCGCCCGAAGACGGCCACTCGGCCACGTCTCTGTCGGCGCCGTCTCACCTTAATGGCCAACGTCCAGTGCTCATCCGTTCGTACATGAGCCTCATCTGCCACGCTGACCCACGCCACCGACCACAACTACTTCGGCGGTGCAGTTATGGCCGCCGCCGTCGTGACTTATTCGGGAAGCCACGGCATCACCTTTCCCCACCTATAAAAGGCCACCTTGAGCTCGCTCTCGAGCATGACCACCCTTCCCTCTCCCTCTGTAAGCTCCCCGTGGAAGGAAAACGACCGGAGCGGTCGTCGTCCTCAACTCCGGCAACCACAGCCGCCACCGCATCCGCAAAGATTCCCACCTCTCCAGTACCTCCCCCTCTCAACTAGCTACACTAGGAACTTCCCCACGGTCCCAAGGATCCTTTCCGCGCTCCAATTCCTCCTCCCCAAGGTCGAGTTGAGCTCG
This sequence comes from Thinopyrum elongatum, assembly GCA_011799875.1. Lineage (NCBI taxonomy): Eukaryota > Viridiplantae > Streptophyta > Magnoliopsida > Poales > Poaceae > Thinopyrum > Thinopyrum elongatum. The sequence continues at coordinate 669,353,583 of CM022298.1, read as the reverse complement.
GCAAATCCACCCGTAGCTCTCCTCCGCCATGTTTGACGACGTGCTCGAACCCGAGCCCCTCAACGGCTATCTCCACCTCCCACGGATGCGGCACTCTTCCCTGAACCCAACCATGTGCCAAGCGTCGCCGGAGATGCCCTACAACACCGGCAATCCTTGCCGGAGCTCACCTCTGTTCCTGTCCAGGCACGCGCGAGATGGGGAAGACAAACCCGACAGGTGGGTCCCATCTGTCGGTGAGCCACCCATTCTTTCCAGATGCGCATCTCCGTGGGTGCGTTTTCCCTGCGGGTTAAACGTACTCTGGGGGGGTACACCTTCGACACGCCGTCTCCCCGCGGGCTAGGAGCTGGGCCTGGCCCAGTGACGCCGTCCAACTAATTTGCGCTCAGGAGCACCCCGAAACCTTTTCCCTTTTCCTTTTTCAGCTGTCATTAAAAACATTCTGTAGCAGTCAGTTCAAACCCAAATCTGATAATTCAAATTTCTGAATACTTATAAAATAACTCTCTATTATATCAGATAGGGTGAACATTTTTAGTAGGCATTATTTACGTAACATTTGTTTAATAGTCCATTTAAACATTTAATTCAACTTATAAATTCCCTAAGTAAATCATATTAACTCCAAATAAATTGATTCTTTTTCTGTTATTTTTCATTTTTCATCTAGTTTATTTTAGGATTTATTTCAAAAATATTTGAAACATTTTTTTGACACTGTTTTTGCTATATGAGGGAATTCAAATATTTTTGAAAATAGGAAATGGAGGGAAGATAAAGTTTTCAAACTTTTTGAGTGCAACCAACACCCCTGCATACTCAAGGCAAGCATCTCGAACACTTGATATGGTGAATGCATGGTTGGTTGTTTGCATGAATAGTGGAATTATGAATAATTTGAATTCTAATAAAATTTGGCATATGGCAATTTTTGCATGCATGCTTGGTCATGTATATTTTCTCTTGCATGCACTCCACTCAAGTTCTGACCTGCAGAAATTGTGAGAATCCAGGAGCGTGCTCCTGCCTTGGACGTGCCGGTGGGCACGGGCCATTTTTGACACGATGGTGTCACGTGATATATGTAGAGCAAGCAAGGGTTGTGACCCTGTTTGTTATTACTGTTGAGAAAATACTTGTTGTGCTAACCACTGCAGGAAATAATTGAGCCTCCTGTGTCGACCGTAGATCGAGTCTTGTTCCGGTAAACCCCAAACTTGATCCGTGCTACCACATGTCCCTACCACAGGTAGGGTATGGTTCAGTAAGTTGTTAACCCCTTTCCTGCACACACCATACAGAGAGGCCATAGTGGAAGATACCATTGATCACTGGTAGGCATGCCACTTGGTCCGGGGGCATGGGTGTCTCCGATTGCAGTCGGAGAGGGGTCGCACCCCTATTTGTGCGCCGATATAAATATTGTGATCCCATGCTATTGGAGGTTGTAGCCTTCCCACTTAGAGTTTTACTCCATCATTGCCTTGGGTGATTCCTGGCTTTGGTAAGTTAAAGCTGGTATGTGCGGGTTAGGTGTGTTTTCAACCCAAAGACCGTAATAGGAATTAGTCAGTGTCTCGATGCTGACTAAGGAAATCCTTTACTTGTGGGTAAAGAGTACACCCTCTGCAGAGTTTTAAAACCTATTCGAATAGCCGTGTCCGCGGTTAAGGGCTACAGTCTGGGTTGGTCAAGTATCGGTCTTAGTGTCGGTCTCCGGAGGAAATAATTAAATTGAGCCTGAATTACATTGCTGGATAATTATTGTCACCACTGATGCTATCATGAATATTTTTTGGTTATCATGAATGATTTGTTCATGCATATTAACATTGATGTGGTCATGCATATTACTCTGGACTAACCCGTTTCTCTTATTTTAATTTCCTGAGTGTCTCAGGGGCTGGCTAGACTACCCCGGGCACTCAATTTTATTTTTAAGACCTCTCCGTGGCGTCCCTTGAGTTATTAGGCGGTCTGTCACGCCACTACTCTTGTGGACACCCGTTTGGCATTTATTTTCAAGACCTCTTCGTGGCGTCCCTCGAGTTATCAGGCAGTTTATCACGCCACTACTCTTGTGGACACCCGATTGGCATTTCTCTTCAAGTCCGACCGTGGCGTCACTTGACACCCGACTGGCATTTCTTTTCAAGACCTCTCGTAGCGTCGCCTGAGTTCTCGGATGGTCCTGTCTCGTCCGATTTCTCTTTTAGACACCCGACTGGCATTTCTTTTCAAGACCCACCGTGGTGTCACTATAGACATCCGACCGGCATTTCTTTTATTTTATTTTCCTTTAACTGTCCTTGTTTATCACTAACGTTTTTATATATCCATTTATTTGCATATGCTAATATTTTATCATGCCATGATTTAATTCCTGTCATTAGGCTTTAAGTCCATCATGAGCATACGCATTTAGTGTAGTTCATCATGATCATATATTTTGTCTCCTGCATTCGGTATATCTTTTGTTCATGATGTTTGCGAGTACATTCAAACGTACTCACAGGCTTGTCCCTGGCTATTTACTTGGCTAGGTCAGAAGTTCTACGAGGAATACCCCGCGACGTTCGTGCGGAGCCTAGGATAGCAGCCACGCGGATAGGAATTATCCGGGTCAGCTATTCCTGTGGGAATGGAGCCCCATCGACGTTGGAGAACCCCGAGTCAATTCCGTCATCCACCACCAGATATAATTGTTGTATCATTAGACCCTTATGGTCTTGTATCCAATTCTTGTAATATCTTGGTAATCTGTAACAAGGACGTGTCCACTAGTAACAGTAATCCTAGGCTGGTGGTAACACGAGGGGTTAAATTTCTGGGATATATTGTGTCCCCGAAATTCGGCCCCGACAGCCTTGGTATCAGAGCCAGGCTGACCATTGGCTAATCCTCTCTTAGCCTGGTCACTATCCCTAGGATTCTACACCGCCCACATCCTTTCCTGTCCTCCGTCAGGCCATTCCATCCAATAAAGCCCACACAGTGGCCAGCCGACATCTTTTGATAATCGGTGCCCAACCTATCCCCCTAACCGACAACCACAGTAATACGTCACATTTTGTGATTTGTATCTGTGACTTTGACCCCGACCACTCTAGAGCAGAGCCGATACCCAGAATCGTAACCCTGCGGATTTATGTTTCCTAGCCTAGGCACTATATAGGAGACCACTCTCGCGTCCATAACCAGCATCCCTCACCTTGTACACTGCCTCCCCCACCATTTCCCCTATGTCGCACCTTGAGATTCATTTGAGAACCCCAGATGCAACCCCGGGCAGTTTTGTCAAGATATTGTGGGATTTCACCCGCAACACTCTTGGCTCCACTCAGCCACCCCAGTACGAGCTGTTCAAATCGAGGATCAACCACAACGCCTCGAAATATTGGGCAGTCACGCACATCCCACCAGTAGACCCAAACCAAGGCCCACAAGTGTCGTCTTCATCGGGAAATCTATGCCAACTACAGAAATGGCTATAGAAGTTGCTGCCTATGAAGCAATTACCCGCCTCCGGTACGCAGTACCCCGTGCCAGCGAAAGGGGGTACTGTTACTTCCCGAGCCGTGCAGCACCCGGAGAAGAAGCATCTTTTCCCTGCAGACAATCAGAGAGAGATCCAACGCTAGCCAACCTTTTTCAATATGTTCTCGCGCAGGAGCGTCTGACCCAGCAAGTGATGGACTTCCTACAGACTCTTGCTATTCTAAATCCTCAGATCGCCATCGGCGGACCACTGTCGCCAGACCAAGGAGGGAACGTTCTCCGACTCCTCCATCCACTTTCTCCGGGGGAAGAAGAATGTGTTCCAATGCCGGGGATATTTTCTCAGGACCCTATCGATTTTACCTTTGTACCGTAGAGACCATGGTTGTGTTCGTTAGCCTAGCGTTTAAATTGCATGATTTCATATCTGTATTGCATCTTGGGATTTACCCTATGAATAAAATGTTTGGTTGCAGTTGCGTATGAGTAATTGTGGAGATTTTATTAAGGACCACTGTGAATATAATTTTTGCAAACACAGAATTAATTCACGCACCGCCACGACACCCGGCTTACAATCACACTCACTCCACTACATGCACTAAGTGCAGAACCACACACACACACTGGCACCTAATCAATCGCCTCACACACCAGACCACTCTCATCACACCACCAATTTTTCTGAAGAAAAATTTGTGGGTTTTCTTTTATTTCTACGGAGCTGCTGCAGAACGCACTAACACTCACCCATAACCACCACCGATGCTTAATCCTCACGGTCACCGCCGCTTCGAAGAGCCACCACTCGAGCTGCGGCATCACGGCGATCATCAAGGATCATCATGCATAGGAGCAGCGAGAACCCGAGCAACGCCGCCACCGCTCCGGACATGAGAATCACAAACCACCCCGGAAGCACATCCTCCATTGGAGCCTCGTCCGAGCTCCTGCGATCAGAAAAGGAGGAGGAAGAAGAAGTGAGGCCAGGTGAGATGAAGAAGAGAGTAACACTGCGTTCGTTTTATTGCTCGGGCTCAGTGCATGGTGAATGAAGTCCACCAGCACCGCTCGTCGCCCGATCACCGGTGTTCGGAGGAGAAATCGCGAGCAGTGCCAACAAGGTGCCTGGCCCGCGAGGTGAGTGCATGCTGCACCGGCAGCTTGCACACCGCGCACTACCACAGTATGGCCCTAGATACCCTACGCGCTAGACACCGCAGGTGAAGAAAGCACACGAGAGGGAGAAGGAGAAGAGAGCCGGAGGAAGAAGAAGAGACTGACAGTGGGCCCTGGGTCCACCCGTCAGCCGGAGAGAGCACTGTGCACTGGAGTACGGCAAGCAAATTTTGGAATTTACACTTTTTCCAAATTTGTCGTAATAGTCACAGTAGAACCACAGCACTAGTGCCCACTGTAGTTACACCAATTATTAGGAGCCACGTCAACTGTGCCTAAATGGGTTATTTTAAATAGCTTAGGAAAATCTCCTCGAAAGGTGGGTTTAATTTTGGTGACCACCTAACAAATCTCGAGGATGAGATTTTCTTAAGGGGGGTAGAGTTTGTAACACCCCAAAAATTTAATCATGTTTTTACTGAATAAAAATTTGGCCAGAAATAAAATTTTGAATTATATTAAGTCCTTTATTATTTTCAGAGGATTATCTATTTCTGATTTTCAAAATTCTCCCTCCATATAGAAATTTTTGAAAATAACAGTGTGGCTTTGGGAGTTTTCTTAAACCATTTCATTATTACTTTAACAACAGTAGGAATTATTTTCAGAATAAAATTTGCCTCTAAAATTCTTTTAATAGCATTTTAAATATTTTAAATGCCTCTGTTGCACTACAACTACTTTAAATAATTCTTTCAAAATTCCACAAAAATTATGAGAGGTCATGTGATACCCACATATCACTTTGGAGCAAAAACCTAACTTGGTCTTTTGAACATTTTGAGTGAAACAACCTCTTCTCAATTCTGTCCTGAATTTGAGTTTCTACTACAACCCCAATTTTCATTGCTCCAAAAATCCTGAAATTTTTCCCACTCATAGGCCTTCCAACTAAACCCTTAAGTCCAAAATTTTAGCTCCATTGGAATCTTTTTAGTTCACCAAATATTCCTCTGTAGTTTCTGTCCAGAAATGAAATTCCCCCAAATTTGCACTAGCAAGTTTTGCATTCTGCCAAAACAATCACACCATCATTTTATTCATCTAAGGAGACACCATCCTGGAAATTTGCATGCCCAGAAAAGCTTCCTAGATACCCCTAGCATTCTGTCAAAGAGGTGAGGTGCATGGCAGATTTTGGCAAAGCTTTTGTCATGCATTGCACACCTGCTTCCCTGGCCATTTTAACATGTCCACCAATCTTGCCATCTAAAGGATCCCCACCCTGCTAAGTCTCCCTTGCAACCGACACTTCTAGATGCCACTGGCATTGCCTCGAACAGGTTGTGCGCATGCACGGAGCGCGTCTAGAGCACGCGTTCTGCAGCCTCTGGCATCGAGCTCTGCCGCTCACCTTGCTGCCTCCCCTGCTTGCCTGAGTCTTCCCCTTGATCACCTAATCATCCCCAAGCCTCACCGACACCTGACCTCATCCCCTAGCGCCGCCCCCACCGACCAACGCTGCCTCTGACCGCCGCCCGAAGATGGCCACTCGGCCACGTCTCTGTCGGCGCCGTCTCACCTTAATGGCCAACGTCCAGTGCTCATCCGTTCGTACATGAGCCTCATCTGCCACGCTGACCCATGCCACCGACCACAACTGCTTCGGCGGTGCAGTTATGGCCGCCGCCGTCGTGACTTATTCAGGAAGCCACGGCATCACCTTTCCCCACCTATAAAAGGCCACCTTGAGCTCGCTCTCGAGCATGACCACCCTCCCCTCTCCCTCTGTAAGCTCCCCGTGGAAGGAAAACGACCGGAGCGGTCGTCGTCCTCAACTCCGGCAACCACAGCCGCCACCGCATCCGCAAAGATTCCCACCTCTCCAGTACCTCCCCCTCTCAACTAGCTACACCAGGAACTTCCCCACGGTCCCAAGGATCCTTTCCATGCTCCAATTCCTCCTCCCCAAGGTCGAGTTGAGCTCGGCAAATCCACCCGTAGCTCTCCTCCGCCATGTTTGACGACGTGCTCGAACCCGAGCCCCTCAACGGCTATCTCCACCTCCCACGGATGCGGCACTCTTCCCTGAACCCAACCATGTGCCGAGCATCGCCGGAGATGCCCTACAACACCGGCAATCCTCGCCGTAGCTCGCCTCTGTTCCTGTCCAGGCACGCGCGAGATGGGGAAGACAAACCAGACAGGTGGGTCCCACCTGTCGGTGAGCCACCCATTCTTTCCAGAAGCGCATCTCCGTGGGTGCGTTTTCCCTACGGGGTAAACGTACTCTGGGGGGATACGCCTTCGACGTGCCGTACCCCGCGGGCTAGGAGCTGGGCCTGGCCCAGTGACGCCGTCCAACTAATTTGCGCTCAGGAGCACCCCTAAACCTTTTCCCTTTTCCTTTTTCAGCTGTCATTAAAAACATTCTGTAGCAGTCAGTTCAAACCCAAATCTGATAATTCAAATTTTTGAATACTTATAAAATAACTCTCTATTATATCAGATAGGGTGAACATTTTTAGTAGGCATTATTTACGTAACATTTGTTTAATAGTCCATTTAAACATTTAATTCAACCTATAAATTCCCTAAGTAAATCATATTAACTCCAAATAAATTGAATCTTTCTCTGTTATTTTTCATTTTTCATCTAGTTTATTTTAGGATTTATTTCAAAAATATTTGAAACATTTTTTTGACACTGTTTTTGCTATATGAGGTAATTCAAATATTTTTGAAAATAGGAAATGGAGGGAAGATAAAGTTTTCAAACTTTTTGAGTGCAACCAACACCCCTGCATACTCAAGGCAAGCATCTCGAACACTTGATATGGTGAATGCATGGTTGGTTGTTTGCATGAATAGTGGAATTATGAATAATTTGAATTCTAATAAAATTTGGCATATGGCAATTTTTGCATGCATGCTTGGTCATGTATATTTTCTCTTGCATGCACTCCACTCAAGTTCTGACCTGCAGAAATTGTGAGAATCCAGGAGTGTGCTCCTGCCTTGGACGTGCCGGTGGGCACGGGCCATTTTTGACACGATGGTGTCACGTGATATATGTGGAGCATGTAAGGGTTGTGACCCTGTTTGTTATTACTGTTGAGAAAATACTTGTTGTGCTAACCACTGCAGGAAATAATTGAGCCTCCTGAGTCGACCGTAGATCAAGTCTTGTTCCGGTAACCCCCAAACTTGATTCGTGCTACCACATGTCCCTACCACAGGTAGGGTATGGTTCAGTAAGTTGTTAACCCCTTTCCTGCACACACCATACAGAGAGGCCATAGTGGAAGATACCATTGATAATTGGTAGGCATGCCACTTGGTCCGGGGGCATGGGTGTCTCCGATTGTAGTCGGAGAGGGGTCGCACCCCTATTTGCGCGCCGATATAAATATTGTGATCCCATGCTATTGGAGGTTGTAGCCTTCCCACTTAGAGTTTTACTCCATCATTGCCTTGGGTGATTCCTGTCTTTGGTAAGTTAAAGCTGGTATGTGCGGGTTAGGTGTGTTTTCAACCCAAAGACCGTAATAGGAATTAGTCAGTGTCTCGACGCTGACTAAGGAAATCCTTTACTTGTGGGTAAAGAGTACACCCTCTGCAGAGTTTTAAAACCTATTCGAATAGCCGTGTCCGCAGTTAAGGGCTACAGTCTGGGTTGGTCAAGTATCGGTCTTAGTGTCGGCTTCCGGAGGAAATAATTAAATTGAGCCTGAATTACTTTGCTGGATAATTATTGTCACCACTGATGCTATCATGAATATTTTTTGGTTATCATGAATGATTTGGTCATGCATATTAACATTGCTGTGGTCATGCATATTACTATGGACTAACCCGTTTCTCTTATTTTAATTTCCTGAGTGTCTCAGGGGCTGGCTAGACTACCCCGGGCACTCAATTTTATTTTTAAGACCTCTCCGTGGCGTCCCTTGAGTTATTAGGCGGTCTGTCACGCCACTACTCTTGTGGACACCCGTTTGGCATTTATTTTCAAGACCTCTTCATGGCGTCCCTCAAGTTATCAGGCGGTTTATCATGCCACTACTCTTGTGGACACCCGATTGGCATTTCTCTTCAAGTCCGACCGTGGCGTCACTTGACACCCGACTGGCATTTCTTTTCAAGACCTCTCGTGGCGTCGCCTGAGTTCTCGGATGGTCCTGTCTCGTCCAATTTCTCTTTTAGACACCCGACTGGCATTTCTTTTCAAGACCCACCGTGGTGTCACTATAGACATCCGACCAGCATTTCTTTTATTTTATTTTCCTTTAACTATCCTTGTTTCTCACTAACGTTTTTATATATCCATTTATTTGCACATGCTAATATTTTATCATGCCATGATTTAATTCCTGGCAATAGGCTTTAAGTCCATCATGAGCATACACATTTAGTGTAGTTCATCATGATCATATATTTTGTCTCCTGCATTCGGTATATCTTTTGTTCATGATGTTTGCGAGTACATTCAAACGTACTCACAGGCTTGTCCCTGGCTATTTACTTGGCCAGGTCAGGAGTTCTACGAGGAATACCCCGCGACTTTCGTGCGGAGCCTAGGATAGCAGCCACGCGGATAGGAATTATCCGGGTCAGCTGTTCCTGTGGGAATGGAGCCCCATCGACGTTGGAGAACCTCGAGTCAATTCCGTCATCCACCACCAGATATCAGTGTTGTATCATTAGACCCTTATGGTCTTGTATCCAATTCTTGTAATAGCTTGGTAATCTGTAACAAGGACGTGTCCACCAGTAACAGTAATCCTGGGCTGGTGGTAACACGAGGGGTTAAATTTCCGGGATATATTGTGTCCCCGAAATCCGGCCCCGACACCGTAATATCCCATTGAGGTAAGATAATGATATTTCACAACTATTGGCCTGTATTTTGCTACTGTCATCAGAAAATTAATGTCGTTGTTTAGTGCTATACTTGTGCTCCCTAATTGACATGCCAAATCTTACATTGAAGGCAAAGCTTCTCTATTATTGAACCAAGTGATGAAGGGGAAGAACAAGCGGAAGAAAAACAAAAATCAACTCTCGGTGTTGTAATGAAGCACTGGAATTGTGATGACACAAGTAATGATATAGTTTTGCATTTTAATTTATTGCTATGGCTGGAACGAGCAATTGTTTTGCCACTGATTTGATGCCACTCTTAATGTAATATGTAATTATCTCTACTTGTGCAAACAGGGATCTTCTTTGAAGATAACATATATTTTAGTGGAACTGCACAAGAAGATGTTGGAAACATTAAACTAATCGAGGAGTATATAGTAAGCATGGCAACCACAGTAGATAACAACAGATGGTTCCCGAGAAGTGCTTCATCTGTATGCTCTACACAATAAGCCTCCTGACAAAGGTTGGTACCGGCCCACGGATTTCATCCATATGATTGAGCTTTGTCATCTCTATTGGTGTTGTGCTACTATTTAGCTACTGTCATGAAGTGCTTCATCTGTGTTGTTTTAAATATTTCCTTTCCTTTTTTTCGAGCAAACAAGGATGCTAGCATTTAGTTATCCTCTTGTCTTTGCACAACAGGATCATCATCCTCTGAAGAAGAATATGGAGTACGTGAAGTGCCTAGTTCCGATTATGCCAGGATGAAGAAGCCAAGCATCTCTTCTTATCAGAAGGGAGCAGTTGAAGGATGGTTACATTATTGCCCACAAGAACAAACTAACTTCAGCTCAGAAGGACTCACGGATCTCCATCTTTGTTGCTGTGATGGCTAATACAATGTTGTTTTAGGATTGTTTCCGGTGAGTTCCATTTTTTTAAATGTGTGCTCTGCATGGATCATGTAGGTTGCCTGTTTAAACTGTCAATTCATAGTACAGTTTGCTTTATACTAATCACTTTTTTTGTATTTATGCAAACAGGGGTGCTCAGCTTGATTTCAATGGGAACTGCACAAAATGTTCTCGAATACATCGAATATTCTCGAATCATTCATTTCCACCACAAGAAAGGAGGTGCCAATATGTTCAAGGCGTTGCAACATATAAAGGCGAAATTATACAAGCTACGCGTGAATTTGGTTGATTTTGGTGGAACTGCACAAAAAGAACAGCTGGTTTATTTAGCACGAGGTGCCATGTCAATGTCCTAACTGATGGCAAACCCTACCCATTCCACAATCGTAGGCATTTTCTATTTTGGAATGGGAAAACCTTGTCAAAGTTTGCTCATTGATGTACGCAAAACAACACGCATTTGACATTTTGGAGTGGGACAACCTTGTCAAATTTTGCATTGATGTTAGCAAGAAGACATGCGTTTGATATTTTAGAATGGGACGCCCTTTGACGTCAGTAGCATCGATCGATTTTTCTTTATTCTTTAGTTTTGAAGTAAATATTGGCTCTGACATGTGAATCGCTGAGATGCATAATCATTGATTGTTTTGAATGTTCTCTATGAATTGCCAGGCCTGTGTGTTTGATTGCAATGTACATGAACGCTAAAAAGCTGCTCAAACATTTTGTACTCCCTCCGTTCCTTTTTACATCGCATATTAGATTTCTTTCAAGTCAGTTGATTTTACATTGTGAATGTTGGTACTTTTTTCTATAAGATTGGTCAAAGTAGAGATACTTTGACTTCAGACAAAACTTATATGCAGACTAAAAAGGACCGGAGGGAGTACGTGTGAAACTGCTGCAAACGAGGTGATCACCCTGGGAATAATGCTACTAGTACATATTGTTTTGCATGTTCATCCAATGCCAGTGATACAAGAATTCGAACTAATCAAACTAAATTCATTCATACACGGCCGGATTTCATATAAACATGCCGGATTTCATTACATTTCATACATTTTTCAACTAAAAAGGGGTGCGCTAGAGGTATAATTAATTAACCGAAGCTACCCACCCGTGTCCGGCTGAGCCGAACAGAAGCTTCTTCTCCAGCACAGCTCTCTGACTCCACGTCGCCGCCAAGAAGCTAATCGGCCGTCAATGGTCAACCCGCCATGCTTGGCTTTAACCGGAGGGTAGCAGCGGTGGCCTTACTTGGACCCGAGCGGCGGCGACCTACCGTATTCTACTCTTCCTCATTTTCTGTGTGGCGCAGCCTCGTTGGCAGCGGGGCGGGGCCTCGATGGAGCCGGCGATGTCCTCTGTCTCGTTGCCGGCGGGGTGGCGGAGCGGGGGAAATCCTCCGCCTCGGTGCCGGTGGGGCGGGGCCTCGGCGGAGCCGGTGATGTCCTCTGCCTCGTTGTTGGCGGGGCGGGGCCTCGGCGGAGCAGGGCCTCGCTGAAGCCGGCGAAGTCCTCCACCTCGGTGCCGGCGGGGCGGGGCCTCGGTGGAGCCGGCGATGTCCTCTACCTCGTTGTTGGCGGGGCGGGACCTCAGCGGAGCAGGGCCTCGCCGAAGCCGGCGAAGTCCTCCGCCTCGGTGCCGGCGGGGCGGGGCGGCCGGGGCCTCGGTGGAGCCAGTATTGTCCTCCGCCTCGTCGTCGGTCTCGCCAAACAGCGCCTCGCCTGCTTCATCGTCCTCTTTGTAGGTGGACACAACCTCCGCCACCCGCATGCGGTACCGCCAGAGCGTGAGGCGGCTCTCGCGGGCGGAGCAGTACGACTCAAGCAGTGCCTCCTGCTCCGCCCGCTCCGCGGCGATCTGCTCGTCCGCTTGCAGGTGCTCTTGGAGGAGATGGTGGTTGTAGGTGGCATCGGCCTGTGCCTCCTGGAACTGCTCCTCACGCTTCTGCCTCACCGTGTCCATGTATTGGGCACGTGCCTTGCCGATGGTCATGGTGCAATGCACCGGCGAGGATGGCGCGGAGGAGGGGGTTGGTGCCTGATCGTCGACTACCACGTTCTCCATTGGGACGTTGTCGTCCTCCGGCTGCCTGCCGGCCAGCCAGTCGGCAGCAATGGCTACCATCTCCTTTTGTTCCGTTGTCCGCCCGTCCCGAAGAGCGTTGGAGCGCAAGAAAGCCATGGTGGGTAGTAGTGGTGCGGACAAGAGAAAGGGAACGAAGGCGGATGACTGCGGCTATGGCCGGCGCAGCAGTTTGTATAGCAATGGTGGCGGCGGAGGGACGGACGGGTGGCACCGGAGAAGCCGCCTCGGCAACCGCGTATCATTAATGTGGGCAGCAGACGGACGGACGGATGGCACTTGTATCGTTTGAACGCGGAGCAATCACCTGTACCGGGAAGTGGCGCGAGCGGCGCTGACCGTTTTGGGCGGAAAGCGTGCGTGGGCGAGGGAGGCAGTCTAGGTGGGCCAGGGCGGTTAGACTCGTGCTTGGCAGCGGGTCGGTCCAGCAGCCGGACATGCTGGCTCACCAGCGAGCTTGCCGAGCTGAGCGACGACAATCAGACGATGGACTTAGCTTCCGACCAGGAGCCGGCGCCACCGTCCAAGCCGGTTCATGCCGTGTTCACCATAGAGCAGGTGCGGCCGCACTTCGATGCCCTAATGGCAGAAGAGCTACCAGCGCAGGAGGACCTGTGCTACAACCTCGATCCATCTCCTCAACGAGCACCGGCGAACAAGCGAACGACAATGCCGCCGGGGACATGTGGCCCTATGATCCTGGCTTCCTGAATGAGCAGCGAGCCCTGTATCAGACCATCCGTAGGGCCTGCGAGGCCCTCTCCGTCGTCCTTTGAGTTGTTGCGCTCGCCGTGGTGCCACCGTCTAGAGATGTCAACATGGTCAACGGACATGAGGAATGAGGAGATGACTTTACTTGGAGAGGATGACAGTGGGGACCCACCAGGGCCATAGCCGCACGTACGCAAGTGCCTGCCGGGGCCGGGACACGAAATCCCAGAAAATTAACCCGTCGTGTCATCACCAGCCCAGGATTACCGTTACTGGTGGACACGTCCTTGTTACAGATTACCAAGCTATTACAAGAATTGGATAAAAGACCATGAAGGTCTAATGATACAACAGTGATTCTGGTGGTGGATGACGGAATTGTCTTGCGGTTCTTCAACGTCGATGGGGCTCCATTCCCACAGGAACGGCTGACCTGGATAATTCCTATCCCGCGTGGTTGCCATCCTAGGCTCCGCACGGACATCGCTGTGATACTCCTTGTAGAAATCCTGACCTGGCCAAGTAAATAGCCAGGGACAAGCCTGTGAGTACGTTTGAATGTACTCGCAAACATCATGAACAAAAGATATATACCGAATGCAACAATTAAATTATATGATCATGATGAACCACACTATATGCGTATGCTCATGATGGACTTAAATGCCTACTGACAGGAATTAAATCATGGCATGATAAAATATTAGCATATGCAAACATATAAAATTGTTAGTGATAAACAAGGAAAGTCAAAGGAAACAAAATAAAAGAAATGCCGGTTGGATGTCAAGTGACACCACGGTAGGTCTTGAAGAGAAATGCCAATTGGGTGTCTAAAAGAGAAATCGGACGAGACAGGACCATCCGAGAACTCAGGCGACGCCACGAGAGGTCTTGAAAAGAAATGCCAGTCGGGTGTCAAGTGACGCCATGGTCGAACTTGAAGAGAAATGCCAATCGGGTGTCCACAAGAGTAGTGGCGTGATAAACCATGTTTTAACTCGAGGGACGCCATGAGAGGTCTTGAAAATAAATGCCAAACGGGTGTCCACAAGAGTAGTGGCGTGACAGACCGCCTAGTAACTCAAGGGACGCCACGGAGAGGTCTTAAAAATAAAATTGAGTGCCCTGGGTAGTCTAGCCAGCCCCTGAGACACTCAGGAATATAAAAAAAGAGAAACGGGTTAGTCCACAATAATATGTATAACCACAGTAATATTAACAAGCATAGCAAAATATTCATGATAGCATCAGGGTGACAATAAATATTCAGCAAACAATTCAGGCACATTTTAAGTATTTCCTCCGGAGACCGACACTAAGACCGACACTTGACCAACCCAGACTGTAGCCCTTAACCGCGGACACGGCTATTCGAATAGGTTTAAACTCTGTAGAGGGTGTGCTCTTTACCCACAAGTAAAGGATTTCTTTAGTCAGTACCGTGACACCGACTAATTCCCATTACGGTCTTTGGGTTGTAAACACACCTGACCAGCACACACCAGATTAACTTTCCGGATGCCCGGAATCACCCAAAGCATAGTTCAAGAAAAACTCTGAGACGGAGAGACCAACGTCCTGCATGGGATCACTATTAATACGCGCGGATTACAAGGGGTGCCCCCCTCTCAGTCACAACTGGAAACACCCATGCCCCCTGACCCGATGACAGGATTTAGTCCCGGATCCCTGGGAAACCCTCATCGTGGCCCTCTGTACGGTGTGTGCATGGAAAGGGGTTATCAACTTACTGAACCATACCATACCTATGGCAGGAACCTGTGGCAGCACGAAACAAGTATGGGGGTTACCAGAACAAGACTCGATCTATGGTCGACTCAGGAGGCATTAAGTTTCCTGCAACAGTTAGCACAACAAGGTATTCTTCAACAGCAATCCCAACAGGGCCACAACCCTTGCATGCTCCAACATGCACAACAAACAAGGCATGATCACGCTCCAATGTGATCATCCTCCTGCCGGTAATGATATTTCACTTATGCCTGCTCCTGCAAGTTAGTCATGGCAACACATAATGCACGGTACGATGAAACATGCCAACACTACATGCATGCAAATTTTACTCGAATTCAAACCATGCAAGCACTACTAGCAATATGCAATTTAGTTTGAATTTAACATAGTCATGTTTAAATTATTCTAGCAAATAAACTACCATGCATTCACCATATCAAGTGTTCAAGGTGCTTGCCTTGAGCATGCAGAGGTATTGGGTGCACTCCAAAAGTTTGAAAAGTTTCTTCCCTCCATTTTTCCTATTTTAAAGATTATAGCAATTACCACATAATTCAAAAACAGTATTAAAAGTTGTTTCAAATATTTTTGAAATAAATACTAAAATAAACTAGATGAAAAATAAAAAACAACAGAAAAAGAATCAATTTATTTGGAGTTAATATGAATTACTAATGAAATATCTAAGTTGGAATAGTTAGAGGAATAGAATATTTAAAATATCCAGTGGAAACAGAGTTTGGAAAAAAATGTTCACCTAGGCTGGAATAAAAGATCATGATTTTAGGAATCTACAGAAATTTAAATCATTAGTTTTGGATTTGAATTGGTGGCTGTGGAATTATTTGGAGTTATGCTGAATAAAGAAAAGGGAGAAGGTAGAAGTGCGCCCTGAGCGCGATTTAACCGCAAGGTGTAACTGGGCCGGCCTGGTCGATCAGCAGCGCTGGGGAGGGGATGACATCGGAGGCGGACTCGCGAAAAGACACTTCCGAGAGAGGAAGACGTGTTCATGGGAATTCATTACCGCTTATCCGACTCAGCCGCGACCTTAGGTCACTGACGGTGGGTCCCACCGGGCCCACCCATCAGGTTTGACCAGTCCATGGCGACTCCTTCTCCCTCCTCCTCTGGCCGAACAGGGACGGCATGCCGGCGACGATAGCCGGAGAACGGAGGCTTCCCCGGGCATCTGAGCGTATGGGGGTGTTCCCCTCATCGAGGCGAACCCATCGAGCCGCGAGTTGATCATCGGAGGTTGCCTGGTCGCGGGTGGCGAGCGCCACAGCGGACATCGGCCAACGGTGAAAGAGGGATTTCGCTCGTGGCTAGTCTCGAGCAAAATTGAGGTTGGGGATGGATTCGTGGGGTTGAGAGGAATCTGTTGGTGGTGTTATTGGGGAAGGATAAGCTTTGGTGGAGTCGGATTTGACAGGGAGGTGGCGGCGGACGTGGTGGCCGGAGAGGAAGAAGACGACCCTCTCCGGTTGATTTGTTGCTCTAGGGGGCTCACAGGTGAGGGAGGAGATGTTCTGAGGAGCAAGGCGAGCTCGGGGTGGCCCTTTTATAGCTGCGCGACGTCGGTTCCGTGGCTTCTCGGGGAAGCGACGACGACGGCGGCCATTACTGCGGTGTTGAGGTGGCTGGCGAGGTCAGCGTGGACGGCGGGGTCGGTGGGGAGTTGGCGGACCGGAGTTAAGGCGGGGACGCTCTGCCGACTGCGGATTGGGCCACGCGTCATGGGCAGCGGTGACAGCGACGTGCGGCAGCTGTGGCCGGTGCTGGCCGGTGGCTGGCCGGTGGAGGACGGCTCTAGAGGCCAAGGAGAGATGTCGGCGAGGCTCAGGGGTGACGTGGGGATCCAGGGGAAGGCTCGGGCGAGCAGGGGAGGCAGCAGGGGCACGGCAGTAGACCGATGTCACGGGCTGCAGTACTGGTGCTCTGGCCATGCTCTGGACATGCCCCTGGTGTGCTCGACGAAATGCCAATGGCATCTAAAGTGACCCAATTGAGCTGAAAATTGGCAGGTTGATGCTTACAGGGATGATGGGGATGTGAGACATGCTATGTTGGCCATAAGAGCAAGTTCCCAATGCAGGCTTAAGACCTTGCCAAAATCTGTCATGCACACAGTGTGCTTGATGAAATGCTAGAGCCATCTAGAAGGTTTTGTTGGATGTGAAACTTGGCGGGGTGATGTCTCCTTAGATGAAACAGATGATGGTGGAGTTGGTTTGGCAAAAAGAGATACTTGCTAGTGCAAGTTTTAGAGAAATTCAGTTCTGGACCCTTTTTTGGAGGAATCATTTGGTGAACTAAAATGTGGAATTTTGAGGTGAGCTTTTGGACTTAAAGTTTTGATTGGAAGTACTATAAGTGGGAGAAATTTCAGAATAATTTGAGCAAGGAATATTAGGGTTGTAGTTCAAACTCAAAAACAGGACAGAAATGCAAAGAGGTTGGTTCACTCAAAAATTTCAAAACACCAAGAAGGGTTTTTGCATAAAAGTGATATGTGGGCAACACATGACCTCCCATAATTTTTGTGGGATTTTAAAACAATTATTTAAAGTGGTTGCAGTGCAACAAAGGCATTTAAAATATTGAAATAGCTATTAAAAGAATTATTTTGGGCAATTTTTATTATGAAAATAATTCTTACTGTTATTAAAATGTAATTGACATGATTTGAGAAAACTACCAAAGCCACAATATTATTTTCAAAAATTTCTATATGGGGGAAGAATTTTGAAAAACAGAAACATAAAATGGTTTTGAAATTAATAAAAGACCAAGTAAAAATTCAAAATTTTAATTCTGGCCAAATTTTATTTAGTAAAAACATGATTAAATTTTTGGAGTGTTACAAACTCTACCCCCCTTAAGAAAATCTCGTCCTCGAGATTTGTTAAGGATGGAAGAATTAAATGCAAAACACAACAGATAAGCAATCATGCACAAGACAAGAACACACAAGCACATCATTCGATCAAACACTACACACTGCTAGAAATATACACATATTCGTCTACGGCATGACGGTGGAATTTACAAGGCAACAGGGTTGCTAAGGACATGGCAACTACTTTGGCAGACTCAGTGCACTTTGTCGATGTCCAGACGGGCGTGTCTCACAGACGTCGAGGCTTCTCCAGGGACTTCAACGTCGGAATTGACTGGAGTGTTATGAGGAGCTACAGGGTTGGGGTAGCGATGATGACCCACGCGGGGTGTAGTGGCTACAGTCCCGTTGGAGGGAATCCCAAAGAGACGACGGAGTTCATCCGGGGTAACGAATGCATTGCCCGGGTGAGCAACGGGGGCAGACCTTGAGGGCTCGATTGGTCTCCCGAATAGTACTATCGGGGTGTCGGTGGCGGGTGCAGCTTCACTTCTCACCGAGGTCAGGAGAGCAAGCGTCCTGCGGGTCTCAATCAGATCATTGGTGACCTGATCAAATAGTGCCTCTTGCGCTCTTAGGTAGCGCACCAGATGCACCAGAGCAGGATCCGTCTCATGGTCTCCATTGGCGACTTGGGTCGGGCTACCATAGTTTTCACGACTAGGGTAGTAGTAGAAAGAGCGGCAGTTAACCCTTGGCGACAGATGTCGGAGTTGAACTACAGCTTCTCGGGCTGCAAGTTGGATGGCTTGGGGCTCGTCGGAGGTCGTCCTCCAGGTGAACCGGTAAGGGCGCTCCGCGGTGATGCCCCTCCCGTAGATGTGCATCGTGGCCCAGTAGTGGTGGATGGCATCACTCGCGTGCTCTTGGTACACGACATACTCCGGCGGCTCTTCGATGCCGAGAGCACGACGGGTGAGATTGGCAAGGATGACTACAAAGCCTTCAAGCTCGGCTGCGGTGGTCTCGTTGTGCACGATGAGGCCTGGCATCTTGGTGGTTGGATATTGAACTGAGAGTGAGGCTGTGATGTGCTGGGTTGGGGCAAGACTTCTCTTATAAGCCAGCGGAGTCTTCCATCGCATGCTTGCGGATGGGACAACTCAGGTGTCAGCCACAGGCACATGGCCTATGGGCTAGGTTGATAGGTTGGGCACCGATGGTCAAAAGATGCCGGCTGCCACTGTGCAGTCTTATCGGATGAGATGGGCTTAACTGTGGACACAGAAGGGTGTGGACGGAGTGGAAACCTAGGGATAGCGACCAGGCTAAGATAGGATTAGCCAGTGGTCAGCCTGGCTCTGATACCAAGGCTGCCGGGGCCGGGACACGAAATCCCAGAAAATTAACCCCTCGTGCCATCACCAGCCCAGGATTACCGTTACTGGTGGACACGTCCTTGTTACAGATTACCAAGCTACAACAAGAATTGGATACAAGACCATGAAGGTCTAATGATACAACAGTGATTCTGGTGGTAGATGACGGAATTGTCTCGCGGTTCTTCAACGTCGATGGGGCTCCATTCCCACAGGAACGGCTGACCTGGATAATTCCTATCCCGCGTGGTTGCCATCCTAGGCTCCGCACGGACATTGCTGTGGTACTCCTTGTAGAAATCCTGACCTGGCCAAGTAAATAGCCAGGGACAAGCCTGTGAGTACGTTTGAATGTACTCGCAAACATCATGAACAAAAGATATACCGAATGCAACAATTAAATTATATGATCATGATGAACCACACTATATGCGTATGCTCATGATGGACTTAAATGCCTACTGACAGGAATTAAATCATGGCGTGATAAAATATTAGCATATGCAAACATATAAAATTGTTAGTGATAAACAAGGAAAGTCAAAGGAAACAAAATAAAAGAAATGCCGGTCGGATGTCAAGTGACACCACGGTAGGTCTTGAAGAGAAATGCCAATCGGTTGTCTAAAAGAGAAATCGGACGAGACAGGACCATCCGAGAACTCAGGCGACGCCACGAGAGGTCTTGAAAAGAAATGCCAGTCGGGTGTCAAGTGACGCCATAGTCGAACTTGAAGAGAAAGGCCAATCGGGTGTCCACAAGAGTAGTGACGTGATAAACCGCCTGTTAACTCGAGGGACGCCACGAGAGGTCTTGAAAATAAATGCCAAACAGGTGTCCACAAGAGTAGTGGCGTGACAGACCGCCTAGTAACTCAAGGGACGCCACGGAGAGGTCTTAAAAATAAAATTGAGTGCCCGGGGTAGTCTAGCCAGCCCCTGAGACACTCAGGAATATAAAATAAGAGAAACGGGTTAGTCCACAATAATATGTATAACCACAGTAATATTAACAAGCATAGCAAAATATTCATGATAGCATCAGGGTGACAATAAATATTCAGCAAACAATTCAGGCACATTTTAAGTATTTCCTCCGGAGACCAACACTAAGACCGACACTTGACCAACCCAGACTGTAGCCCTTAACCGCGGACACGGCTATTCGAATAGGTTTAAACTCTGTAGAGGGTGTGCTCTTTACCCACAAGTAAAGGATTTCTTTAGTCAGTACCGTGACACCGACTAATTCCCATTACGGTCTTTTGGTTGTAAACACACCTGACCAGCACACACCAGATTAACTTTCCGGATGCCCGGAATCACCCAAAGCATCGTTCAAGAAAAACTCTGAGACGGAGAGACCAACATCCTGCATGGGATCACTATTAATAGGCGCGGATTACAAGGGGTGCCCCCCTCATAGTCACAACTGGAAACACCCATGCCCCCTGACCCGATGACAGGATTTAGTCCCGGATCCCTGGGAAACCCTCATCGTGGCCCTCTGTACGGTGTGTGCATGGAAAGGGGTTATCAACTTACTGAACCATACCCTACCTGTGGCAGGAACCTGTAGCAGCACGAAACAAGTATGGGGGTTACCGGAACAAGACTCGATCTATGGTCGACTCAGGAGGCATTAATTTTCCTGCAACGGTTAGCACAACAAGGTATTCCTTCAACAGCAATCCCAACAGGGCCACAACCCTTGCATGCTCCAACATGCACAACAAACAAGGCATGATCACGCTCCAACGTGATCATCCTCCTGCCGGTAACGATATTTCACTTATGCCTGCTCCTGCAAGTTAGTCATGGCAACACACAATGCACGGTACAATGAAACATGCCAACACTACATGCATGCAAATTTTACTCGAATTCAAACCATGCAAGCACTACTAGCAATATGCAATTTAGTTTGAATTTAACATAGTCATGTTTAAATTATTCTAGCAAATAAACTACCATGCATTCACCATATCAAGTGTTCAAGATGCTTGCCTTGAGCATGCAGAGGTATTGGGTGCACTCCAAAAGTTTGAAAAGTTTCTTCCCTCCATTTTTCCTATTTTAAAGATTATAGCAATTACCACATAATTCAAAAACAGTATTAAAAGTTGTTTCAAATATTTTTGAAATAAATACTAAAATAAACTAGATGAAAAATAAAAAACAACAGAAAAAGAATCAATTTATTTGGAGTTAATATGAATTACTAATGAAATATCTAAGTTGGAATAGTTAGAGGAATAGAATATTTAAAATATCCAGTGGAAACAGAGTTCGGGAAAAAATGTTCACCTAGGCTGGAATAAAAGATCATGATTTTAGGAATCTATAGAAATTTAAATCATTAGTTTTGGATTTGAATTGGTGGCTGTGGAATTATTTGGAGTTATGCTGAATAAAGAAAAGGGAGAAGGCAGAAGTGCACCCTGAGCGCGATTTAACCGCAAGGTGTAACTGGGCCGGCCTGGTCGATCAGCAGCGCTGGGGAGGGGATGACGTCGGAGGCGGACTCGCAAAAAGACGCTTCCGAGAGAGGAAGACATGTTCATGGGAATTCATTACCGCTTATCCGAATCAGCCGCGACCTTAGGTCACTGACGGTGGGTCCCACCAGGCCCACCCGTCATGTTTGACCAGTCCATGGCGACTCCTTCTCCCTCCTCCTCTGGCCGAACAGGGACAGCACGCCGGCGACGATAGCCGGAGAATGGAGGCTTCCCCCGGGCATCTGAGCGTATGGGGGTGTTCCCCTCGTCGAGGCGAACCCATCGAGCCGCGAGTTGATCACCGGAGGTTGCCTGGTCACCGGTGGCGAGCTCCACAGCGGACATCGGCTGCCGGTGAAAGAGGGATTTCGCTCGTGGCTAGTCTCGAGCAAAATTGAGGTTGGGGATGGATTCGTGGGGTTGAGAGGAATCTGTTGGTGGTGTTATTGGGGAAGGATCAGCTTTGGTGGAGTCGGATTTGACAGGGAGGTGGCGGCGGACGTGGTGGCCGGAGAGGAAGAAGACGACCCTCTTCGGTTGATTTGTTGCTCTAGGGGGCTCACAGGTGAGGGAGGAGAGGTTCTGAGGAGCAAGGCGAGCTCGGGGTGGCCCTTTTATAGCTGCGCGACATCGGTTCCGTGGCTTCTCGGGGAAGCGACGACGGCGGCGGCCATTACTGCGGCGTTGAGGTGGCTGGCGAGGTCAGCGTGGACGGTGGGGTCGGTGGGGAGTTGGCGGACCGGAGTTAAGGCGGGGACGCTCCGGCGTCTGCGGATTGGGCCACGCGTCGTGGGCGGCGGTGACAGCGACGTGCGGCAGCTGTGGCCGGTGCTGGCCGGCGGCTGGCCTATGGAGGACGGCGCTAGAGGCCAAGGAGAGATGTCGGCGAGGCTCAGGGGTGACGTGGGGATCCAGGGGAAGGCTCGGTCGAGCAGGGGAGGCAGCAGGGGCACGGCAGTAGCCCGATGTCACGGGCTGCAGTACGGGCGCTCTGGCCATGCTCTGGACATGCCCCTGGTGTGCTCGACGAAATGCCAATGGCATCTAAAGTGACCCAATTGAGCTGAAAATTGGCAGGTTGATGCTTACAGGGATGATGGGGATGTGAGACATGATATGTTGGCCATAAGAGCAAGTTCCCAATGCAGGCTTAAGACCTTGCCAAAATCTGTCATGCACACAGTGTGCTTGATGAAATGCTAGAGCCATCTAGAAGGTTTTGTTGGATGTGAAACTTGGCGGGGTGATGTCTCCTTAGATGAAACAGATGATGGTGGAGTTGGTTTGGCAAAAAGAGATACTTGCTAGTGCAAGTTTTAGAGAAATTCAGTTCTAGACCCTTTTTTGGAGGAATCATTTGGTGAACTAAAATGTGGAATTTTGAGGTGAGCTTTTGGACTTAAGGTTTTGATTGGAAGTACTATAAGTGGGAGAAATTTCAGAATAATTTGAGCAAGGAATATTAGGGTTGTAGTTCAAACTCAAAAACAGGACAGAAATGCAAAGAGGTTTGTTCACTCAAAAATTTCAAAACACCAAGAAGGGTTTTTGCATAAAAGTGATATGTGGGCAACACATGACCTCCCATAATTTTTGTGGGATTTTAAAACAATTATTTAAAGTGGTTGCAGTGCAACAGAGGCATTTAAAATATTGAAATAGCTATTAAAAGAATTGTTTTGGGCAATTTTTATTATGAAAATAATTCTTACTGTTATTAAAATGTAATTGAAATGATTTGAGAAAACTACCAAAGCCACAATATTATTTTCAAAAATTTCTATATGGGGGAAGAATTTTGAAAAACAGAAACATAAAATGGTTTTGAAATTAATAAAAGACCAAGTAAAAATTCAAAATTTTAATTCTGGACAAATTTTATTTAGTAAAAACATGATTAAATTTTTGGGATGTTACAGTGCCACCTTATTATATACAACTATAATTTTTTTTGCTTCCTCCTGGTTTTCTGACATCACGGTCCCACATCATTGTCAACCTATGTAGTCAATAAATAAGAGAATTGCACAAGGAGCGGCCGATAGCTGGGACCTAGCAGCTCGAGCAGTATTTGTGTTTTTGAGGTGTGAGCAGAGTTTTTCTTGAGCGATGTTTTTGTTGTTGTTCAGAGGAGAGCAGGGTATCAACTGGGCGGGCTGTGGCCCGTCTAGCCCAGGCCAGATATCCAGCCCAGATATTAATTTTTTTCTAGTTCAAAATGGCTAGCCCAGCTATACTTTTTTTTGAGGAATACCCAGGCAAGGTCAACTTATTATTAGCCGCCCCGCTGGGCTGCAAATCTTTCCTTGGAGGGATGCATTAGGCTTAACAAGAAAAAGGGATTTAACAAATAATAAATGGGATGTAATTATGAAAACTGGGCTGTAACTATAAAAAAATGCATCAAACACGTAATTAGTTTAAAAAATATTATTTTTGGATTTTGGAAATTTTAATTTCATTACTTGTTGCGCGCGCAATATTTCGTTGGATTTTTACGTAATACAAATTTATTTTGAAATTATATTTAATCTGACTAGAAATTTCGGGATAAAAATAATTCGGATCCCATCAAAATGTGGGAAATTTTATTGAATTCTGTTTTGAGTGGTTGTTTGAAATTATTAATCGTTGTCCAGAAAATGGGCTGTAATTTTAACAAACTGTAAATGGGCTGTAGTAAATTCCATTAGAATTCAAAAATGGGTTGTACATTCTTACAAATCGCAAATGGGCTATATGCTCTCTGCCACACACTTGTGGGCCTACTAAGTTGACGTATACGCAAGGCTTTGTCAATTTATAGTCAACACACGGTTCTAGCAGCAGTGGCCGTTGGATGTCCATCCAACGGATGTCGTGCTTCTTCTTCAATCTCGGATATTCTTGCTTCAGCTGCACAAAAAATGATTCCTCCCCCTGACATCTGGGGCGCACCGTTTCGGAGGCTGACCTGTGGGCCTACTAAGTTGACGCGTACCAAGGGCTTTGTCAACTTAGTCAATATAAACGATTCTAGCTGCAATGATCGTACGATGTCCATCCAACGGCCGTCGTGCTTCTTCAACCTCTGGTCTTCTTGCTCCAGCCGCCCAAACCAGCGCCGGCCGTGCCGCCTCCTCCTGCCTCCCATGTCCGGCTGTGCTGCCACCACTGGCCATGCCATCCCTCTATACTCACCCACACCTCCTGTTATTCTCCGGCGACGGCAGCCTCACACCGCAGCCGAAGCAGTCAACCCACGTACTCCCCTCCGCGTGGGCATCCACTGTCGCTTCTTCCCCGGCTCCGCGTCGTTCCCTTCCTAGGCCTCGCTGTCATCCACCGCCTTGGTGCTCTCGGCGCGGCGTGGTCAACGTGGTCAATGAAGGACAGCCATAGGAAGAGGACTTTAGGCGGTGAGGCTGATAGCTGGACCCACCAGCTACATCTTTGAACACAAGGAAGTGCCTCCTTATTACTCGCAAAATAAAAATGATTCCTCCCCCTGACAGCTGGGACCGACCAGCTATATCTTCGCACGCAAGGAAGTGCGTCCTTATCCCCACTGACCGCTGGGACCCACCCGGTCGAAGCGTACGTAGCGTTGTCTGTCTGGTCGCGAACGTGTACATACATACTGGTCGATCGGTCTCTCTGCAAATATGAACCGTGGCCGAGTAAGTAGCGGCACGTGTCGTTGTAGACACCCAACATAGCAGTTCACGCAGTCCCGTCTAAGTCCTGTACACGTACATACAGCCACAGGGCAAAAAGTACGGCCACGTACGTACATACGGGCGGGGTCTCGAGCGCGTACTCGCGCATATATACGGACGGCCAGGGCTTGTGTACGTGGAGAGGGAACGGACGGCAGCAACGGTGTCCTGTTCATCCGGCAGCGAACCGGCTGGGTCGGAACGGAGAAACAACATCCTATTCATCGGGAGGCAACCGACTGGGTCGGAATGCGTCCTGTTCAACGGGAGCCAACCGGCTCGGACGGAACAGCCAAAACGGGGTCTGGCGTACTGCAGAACGGAGGAAACAACCTTCTGTTCGACCGGCCACGGTCGAAACAGGATCCTGTTCATCGAGAGGGGTCTGGCGTACCGCAAAACGGAGGAAACAAACTTGTGTTCGAGAGCTTACGGTCGAAACAGGGTCCTGGTGATCGGGAGGGGTGTGGCGTACCGCAAAACGGAGGAAACGGACTTGTGTTGGAGCGCCTACGGTCGAAACGGGGTCCTGTTCATCCACCGTCTACTGCCTCGCTCCAGCCTCCATGGGATACTGTTCATCCACCGTCGACCTCCACCAGCCTCCACCAGCTACTGTTCATCCTGCCTCCACCAGCTACTGTTCATCCAGACTCCATGGGGTCCTGTTCATCCACCCCCAACCGGCTGGGGTGCGGCGGCCTCCTCGAGGTCCTGTTCATCCAGCGGCAATGGCCTACTACCACGGGGTCCTGTTCATCCAACCCCCACCGGGACTGTTCATCCACAGCCAACCAACCGGCTCGACTCACCATGTCTCGACTCATTCTACGTACCGCGCGCACGGTAGCAACGGTCACTGTTCATCGAGAGGCAATACACCGGCTGGCTACGTCTCGCACGGGGGCTCGATCGACTTCAGTAAGCAGCAGCAGTGATCAATCGCTCGGGTTCAGTTAACAGCAGCAGCGAAGGAATCGCTCGGGTTCAGTCAGCAGCGAATGAATCACTCGGGTTCAGTTAACAGCCAAGGGATCGATCACTCGGGTTCAGTAATGTGTGATCGCTCGGGTTCAGTTAGCCAACGCCTTGTACACACACACGTACACGAGAGAAACGCGCAAACCACAGTGCATCGCTCGGCCCTGACCACCCACCGTAACCGGGAACTCCGCGATATTTTCCTCGCCCTCGCTTCTACCATGATTTTTTTTGTCATGGACGGCCCAAAGAATGTCATGCAACTGCGTCTCCAGCCCGCCCAGGACGAAAAGCCCATTTTCTGTCATGATTATTTGTCATAGAAGTAGGAGCCCACCATATCTATGATGATACCGGGTTTTGTCACAATTGTCGTCATAGAAGTGTCATAAGCATGACAGAAAAAAAATTCGTTCGGGCCAAAATGTCACGGATGTGTCTTTTTTTTTGTAGTGTGATGCTTTGAGCCGGCTAGGGTCGCAGCGTAAACCTGTACCACCTAATGTTTTTCTTGACATATTGCACAATCCTTCAGTTAAATTGCCATCAGAGGAGGATCTTGCTATTCCTGAACCGGAGGCATAGTTGGTGGCGGCTCTCCATGCAACTCCTAATTGGACAGTTCCTTACCTGGCTTATATGAGCCGGGGCGAGTTACCTGAGGATGAAACTGAGGCTAAGCAAATAACCCGGCGGTCCAAATCTATGACCATTATCAATGGCGAGTTACACCGATGCAGTGTCACAGGCATGTTCCAGCGTTGTGTTTCTCTTGAAGAGGGACATGAGATTCTAAGGGAAATCCATGAAGGTGATTGTGATCATCATGCCGGCTCTAAATCTCTAGTTGCTAAAGCTTTCCGCCATGGTTTTTATTGGTTGACGGCTAATGCTGATGCAGAGGATCTTGTAAGTGCGATGGTTGTCAGAAATTTTCTCGACGAGTTCATGTGCCGGCTCAAGAATTGAGGATGATTCCAATTACTTGGCCGTTTGCATTCTGGGGGCTTGATATGATTGGGCCTTTCAAAAGGTCTAGAGACAAAAAGACTCACCTTTTGGTGGCGGTTGACAAATTTACCTAGTGGGTTGAGGCAGAGCCGGTCAGCAAGTGTGATGCAGCAACGGTGGTTCAATTCATAAAGAAAGTGATCTTTCGTTTTGGTTTTCCTCATAGTATCATCGCTGATAATGATACAAATCTATCTAAAGGTGCCATGAGAGAGTTTTGTGACAAAGAGCATATTCACCTTGATGTTTCTTCGGTGGCTCATCCGCAGTCCAATGGTCAAGCCGAGAGGGCAAATCAAGAAATCCTAAGATGTATAAAACCCCGGCTTATGGTCCCTTTGCAGAGGACGCCGGGTTGTTGGGTTGAGGAAGTGCCTTCCGTGCTTTGGAGCATTAACACCACCCCCAACAGGTCAACAGGTTACACCGCCTTTTTTATGGTCTATGGAGCAGAGGCGGTTCTCCCCAGTGATATCCATCATGATTCGCCTCGTCTGGCGGCTTATGTTGAGGCAGCTAATGAGGTCGCACGACAAGATGCGCTTGATATATTGGACGAAGAGCGTGACCCTGCGGCGGCTCGTTCAGCTATTTACCAACAAGATCTGCGTCGTTATCATAGCCGCACGGTTAAAACCCGTGCCTTTCAAGAAGGTGATTTAGTTCTCCGGCTCATCCAAGACCAAACAGATATGCACAAGCTCTCCCCGCCTTGGGAAGGACCTTTTGTGGTCAGCAAAAATCAGAACAATGGGTCATACTACCTCATTGATATTCGAGAGCACAAGGATTCACGTACATTGGAGGAGGAGACCCGCCGGCCTTGGAACATTGCTCATCTTCGGCCTTATTACACATAGGCCATCGGCTCGTGTTATGTACATACATCCATCAATGTATATATTATGATCAAATTAATAAAGTCGGCACACCCTGATAATTCAGGGCCTTTGTCGTTTCATTTCAAAAGCATCTGAGTCTTTATTATTTGTTCATAAGGTTACTTGGGGGCTTCTAACCCAACGGGTTTAGCTTTCTTACCCTTGTGACCAGGCATACGATGCCGAATTCTGGGTTATCCTGCCTGTATGCATGATGCTTATTCACCAGGTAATCCTGAATGACCCGTCGTGTTCTTAATAGTCAAATCTTTTAAATAAGACCCTGAACTCGTTAAGGTTAACACGGCGGTTTGTCATGTGAGGGCCGGCTTACGGATAGCGAGGTTGAACCCAGGCTATTAAGTCGCCTTCTTTGAAACTTGGTTAACCTGCTTGTTTGCAAGATGCTACTCCGAACCCCGTGTATTCTGGATAAGTCAAATCTTTTGAATAAGACCCTGAACTTATCCAGGTTATGCGATTGGGTCATGTGGGAGCCGGCTTACAGAAAGCGAGGATACTCCAGTGGCTTTCATGCTAGTTTCATTGAAGCAAGATTTGAATTTGAAATTTGGGCTTGGCGGCCTATGAAAGCCTCGTTTTTCTGGATTTCTATTTTTCTGCATATCTTGGGTTTGAAGAATTCTTTTCTCTTACCATATGGTTTTCACAAATCGGGCCAAGCAGCCCTGACACTGTCTCATATTTGAGCAATTTTGGGTTTCATAACCCGCCCTGATAATGGCTTATAGGCCGCCAAGATATTTGCTTTAAGCAAGCAACATCATGATATCTCATGACTACAGCTTATCATTACCAAAGGAATTACCGCAATATCAACCTACAGGTATGTTTTTCCATAGTGGTATGAATATTTGGGGTTGGTAAACCGCCCTGCCTTTTCGACTAAGTCGATAGTAAATTTCCGGCTTACATGGCCTTTATCGTAGTCTTTCTATACAATATTTCAAAGACTATTATATCTAGATTTGTTACCCGCCCTGGCTTAAACCGCCAGGGTGTTCATTGTTTGCCTTGTGTGCAGAAAATACGAACATATTGATCTGACCCATACAGACAATGGTATTATGAAAAGGAACAACGGCGATTCATACAGCGATTATGAAGGCGATTCCACAGTTCAACAGTTAAGTATGCACGATGGCATAGCAGGTCATTGTTTGCAAAATGAAGCTATTACAAGGCCATGGTGGACCTTCCAAATGGGACTTAAGTGTTTTTTACAGCACATTGTGCTCGTGCCCTTGATTACGAGCTGCCCGATATCAATGGCCTTCATCACGGCGGGTTGATGGCTCCGGGTCATCCTGCTCCGGTTCTTCTTCGTCCATCTGGAAGTCAGGTGACATCCAGTCGATGCCAGTTAAGGCTTTGAATACGGCTTCGTCATCGATAAGTTGGGATGGATCAACAACAGGAGCAAAAGTATGCTTAAGCATTGGAGGGATAAGATCTACGTCTTCATAAGCCGGCGCTTTAACTTTCGCATTATCCATGGTATATGCTGCTTGGTACTTAGACAAATCAGTCTCTTCGTCCAATTTGCATGCCAAGGGACTCATCTCCTTCACGCACTTAGCAAAGTCAGCTTTGTCAAAAGGAGATCCATCTTCTTTCAGGCTCGGACATCCGGTGGCCATCTCTGCCGGGTCTAATTCCGCTTCCCACGCTTTGGCCCGGGACAGAGCAGTAAGGGCACCTGCACGGGGCGGCTGATCGCTTTATCTCTTCAAGCTTTTTGGGCATCACAGACAGTTTATCTAGCACCTCCCTAAGGAGGGTAGGCGGCTGTTTGCTATTGGAGATAGCCGCAAGAGTGCGTTGTGTGCCGGTGTATAACTGCTCCACCAGAGTATAAACAACTTTGAGCTTCATCAGCATGTCTTGGCCGAGATTGGAGTGAAGGAAATATGCCCTAGAGGCAATAATAAAGTTGTTATTTTATATTTCCTTATTCATGATAAATGTTTATTATTCATGCTAGACTTGTATTGATCGGAAACCTAAATACATGTGTGAATACATAGACAAACATTGTGTCCCTAGTGTGCCTCTACTTGACTAGCTCGTTTATCAAAGATGGTTAAGGTTTCCTAACCATGGACATGAGTTGTCATTTGACAATGGGATCACATCATTAGGAGAATGATGTGATGGACAAGACCCATCCGTTAGCTTAGCATATTGATTGTTCAGTTTTATTGCTATTGCTTTCTTCATGTCAAATACATATTCCTTCGACTATGATATTATGTAACTCCCAGATACCGGAGGAATGCCTTGTGAGCTATCAAATGTCACAACATAACTGGGTGATTATAAAGATGCTCTACAGGTATCTCCGAAGGTGTTTGTTGAGTTGGCATAGATCGAGATTAGGATTTGTCACTCTGAGTATCGGAGAGGTATCTCTGGGCCCTCTCGGTAATACACATCATAAGCTTGCAAGCAAACGACTAAGGAGTTAGTCACGAGGTGATGTATTATGGAATGAGTAAAGATACTTGCCGGTAAATAGATTGAACTAGGTATGAAGATACCGACGATCGAATCTCGGGCAATTAACATACCGATGGACAAAGGGAATAACGTATGTTGTCATAACGGTTCGACCGATAAATATCTTCATAGAATATGTAGGAGCCAATATGAGAATCCAGGTTCCGCTATTGGTTATTGACAGGAGAGGTGTCTTTGTCATGTCCACATAGTTCTCGAACCCGTAAGGTCCGCACGCTTAACGTTCGATGACGATTTAGTATTATATGAGTTATGTGGTTTGGTGATCGAATGTTGTTCGGAGTACCGGATGTGATCACGGACATGACGAGGAGTCTCAAAATGGTTGAGAGGTAAAGATTCATATAAAGGACGATAGTATTCGGACACCGGAAGTGTTCCGGGCGGTACCGGGTACATATCGGGTCACCGGAAGGGGTTCCGGGCACCCCCTGCAAAAGATATGGGCCTTATGGGCCAAGAGGGGAAACACAACAGCCACCAGGGGCTACTGCGCCCCCCATATGAGCTGAACCAGAGGAGAAGGAAAGAGGGGAAGGGCGAAGGAAAGGGGGGATCCGCCCCCTTCCTTCCCTCCTCCCTCCTCTTTCCTTCCCCCTCCGGTAAATAAGGAAGGGGGGCGCCGGCCATGGGAAGGCCCCAAGTAGGATTCGGCCTACTTGGGCGCCTCCTTGGCTGCCTCCCCTCTCCCCCCCACCTATATATATGTGGGGGGAGCGCCCCTAGCACACACAACATTGTCTTAGCCGTGTGCGGCGCCCCCGTCCATCGTTTACTCCCTCGGTCATATCTTCGTAGTGCTTAGGCGAAGCCCTGCGGAGATCGCATCACCGTCACCGTCACCACTCCGTCGTGCTACTGGAACTCATCCACTACTTCGCCCATCTTGCTGGATCAAGAAGGCGAGGACGTCACCGAGCTGAACGTGTGCAGAACGCGGAGGTGTCGTGCGTTCGGTACTAGATCGGTTGGATCGCGAAGAAAGTTCGACTACATCAACCGCGTTGTGAAACGCTTCCGCTTACGGTCTACGAGGGTACGTAGACACACTCTCCCCCTCGTTGCTATGCATCTCCATGGATAGATCATTGCGTGTGCGTAGAAATTTTTTGTTTTCATGCTACGTTACCAACAGTGGCATCATGAGCCAGGTCTATGCGTAGATGATATGCACGAGTAGAACACAAAGAGTTGTGGGCAGTGATATTCATACTGCTTACCACCAACGTCTTATTTTCATTCGGCGGTATTGTAAGATGAAGCGGCCCGGACCAACCTTACATGTCTACGTACATGAGACCGGTTCCACCAACATACATGCAACTAGTTTTGCATAAAGGTGGCTGGCAGGTGTCTGTTTCTCCTACTTTAGTTGAATCGAATTTGACTATGGCCAGTCCTTGAAGAAGGTTAAAACAGCAAACTTGACGAAACGTCGTTGTGGTTTTGTGCGTAGGTAAGAACGGTTCTTGCTAGAAGCCCGTAGCAGCCACGTAAAACTTGCAACAACAAAGTAAAGGACGTCTAACTTGTTTCTGCAGGGCATGTTGTGATGTGATATGGTCAAGACATGATGTGATATACGTTGTTGTATGAGATGATCATGTTTTGTAAAAGTTATCGGTAACCGGCAGGAGCCTTATGGTTGTCTCTTTATTGTATGAAATGCAAACGCCATGTAATTGCTTTACTTTATCACTATGCGTTAGCAATAGTTGTAGAAGCAATAGTTGGCGAGACGACCGCGACGCAACGATGGAGATCAAGGTGTCAAGCCGGTGACGATGGAGATCATGACGATGCTTTGGAGATGGAGATCAAAATCACGAGATGATGATGGCCATATCATGTCACATATTTTGATTGCATGTGATGTTTATCTTTTATGCATCTTATTTTGCTTAGTACGGCGGTAGCATTATAAGATGATCCCTTCACTAAATTTCAAGGTAAAAGTGTACTCCCTAAGTATGCACCGTTGCTACAGTTCGTCGTGTTGAGACACCACGTGATGATCGGGTGTGATAGACTCTACGTTCACATACAACGGGTGCAAGACAGTTTTGCACATGCAGAATACTTGGGTTAAACTTGACGAGCCTAGCATGTACAGACATGGCCTCGGAACACTGGAGACCGAAAGGTCGAACGTGAATCATATAGTAGATATGATCAACATAGAGATGTTCACCATCGATGACTACCCCATCTCACGTGATGATCGGACATGGGTTAGTTGATTTGGATCACGTATCAGTTAGATGTCTTGAGCGATGTCTATTTAAGTGGGAGTTCTTAAGTAATTTGATTAATTGAACTTAATTTATCATGAACATAGTCCCGATAGTATTTGCAAATTATGTTGTAGATCAATAGCTCGCGTAGTAGCTCCCTATTTTTGATATGTTCCTAGAGAAAACTAAGTTGAAAGATGATAGTAGCAATGATGCGGACTGGGTCCATGATCTGAGGATTATCCTCATTGCTGCACAGAAGAATTATGTCCTTGATGCACCGCTAGGTGACAGACCTATTGCAGGAGCAGATGCAGATGTTATGAATGTTTGGCAAGCTCGATATGATGACTACTTAATAGTTTAGTGCACCATGCTTTACGGCTTAGAACTGGGACTTCATAAACGTTTTGAATGCCACGGAGCATGTGAGATGTTCCAAGAGCTGAAATTGGTGTTTCAGACTCATGCCGGTGTCAAGAGGTATGAGACCTCTGACAAGTACTTTGCCTACAAGATGGAGGAGAATAGCTCAGCCAGTGAGCATGTGCTCAGAATGTCTGGGTACTACAATCGCTTGAATAAAGTGGGAG
Source organism: Thinopyrum elongatum (assembly GCA_011799875.1). NCBI lineage: Eukaryota > Viridiplantae > Streptophyta > Magnoliopsida > Poales > Poaceae > Thinopyrum > Thinopyrum elongatum. The sequence continues at coordinate 669,319,950 of CM022298.1, read as the reverse complement.
TTAATCTTCCAGATAAGATAGTGATTGACAGAGTTCTCTAGTCACTATCACCAAGCTACTAGAACTTCGTGATGAACTATAAAATGCAAGGGATGACGAAAATGATTCTCGAGCTCTTCGCGATGCTGAAATCGGCGAATGTAGAAATCAAGAAAGAGCATCAAGTGTTGATGGTTAACAAGACCACTAGTTTCAAAAAAAGGGCAAAGGGAAAGAAAGGGAACTTCAAGAAGAATGGCAAGCAAGTTGCCACTCCCGTGAAGAAGCCCAAAGCTGGACCCAAGCCTGAAACTAAGTGCTTCTACTGCAAAGGAAATGGTCACTGGAAGCGGAACTGCCCAAAACATTTGGCGGATAAGAAGGATGGCAAAGTGAATAAAGGTATATTTGATATACAGGTTATTGATGTGTACCTTACTAGTGTTCGTAGTAGCCCCTAGGTATTTGATACCGGTTCAGTTGCTAAGATTAGTAACTCAAAACAGGAGTTGCAGAATAAACAGAGACTAGTTAAGGGTGAGGTGACGATGAGTGTTGGAATTGATTCCAAGGTTGATATGATCAACATCGCACACTCACTCTACCTTCGGGATTAGTGTTGAACCTAAATAAATGTTATTTGGTGTTTGCGTTGAGCATGAATATGATTAGATCATGTTTATTGCAATACGGTTGTTCCTGTAAGTCAGAGAATAATTTTTGTTCTGTTTACATGAATAAAACCTTCTATGGTCATACACCCAATGTCAATGGTTTATTGAATCTCGATCGTAGTAATACACATATTCATAATATTGATGCCAAAAGATGCAAAGTTGATAATGATAGTGCAACATATTTGTGGCACTGCCATTTAGGTCATATTGGTGTAAAGCGCATGAAGAAACTCCATGCAGATGGGCTTTTGGAATCACTTGATTATGAATCATTTGATACTTGCGAACCATGCCTCATGGGCAAGATGACTAAAACTCCGTTCTCCGGAACAATGGAGCGAGCCAATGACTTATTGCAAATAATACATACCGATGTATGCGATCTGATGAGTATTGAAGCACGCGGCGGGTATCATTATTTTCTGACCTTCACAGATGATTTGAGTAGGTATGGGTATATCTACTTAATGAAACACAAGTCTGAAACATTTGAAAAATTCAAAGAATTTCAGAGTGAAGTGGAGAATCATCGTAACAAGAAAATAAAGTTTCTATGATCTGATCGCGGAGGCGAATATTTGAGTTACGAGTTTGGCCTTCATTTAAAACAATGTGGAATAGTTTCACAACTCACGCCACCTGGAACACCACAGCGTAATGGTGTGTTCGAACGTTGTAACCGTACTTTATTAGATATGGTGCGATCTATGATGTCTCTTACCGATTTACCACTATCATTTTGGGGTTATGCATTAGAGACAGCTGCATTCACGTTAAATAGGGCACCATCTAAATCCGTTGAGACGACACCGTATGAACTATGGTTTGGCAAGAAACCTAAACTGTCATTTCTTAAAATTTGGTGTTGCGACACTTATGTCAAAAGGCTTTAGCCTGATAAGCTCGAACCCAAATCGGGGAAGTGCGTCTTCATAGGATACCCTAAGGAAACAATTGGGTGCACCTTCTACCATAGATCTGAAGGCAAGATCTTTGTTGCCAAGAATGGAACATTTCTAGAGAAGGAGTTTCTCTCGAAAGAAGAGAGTGGGAGGAAAGTAGAACTCGATGAGGTAATCGTACCTTCTCTCGAATTGGAAAGTAGCACATCAGAGAAATCCGTTCCCATTGATGCCTACACCAACAAGAGAGGAAGCTAATGATGATGATCATGAAACCTCAGATCAAGTTACTACTGAACTTTGTAGGTCGACGAGAGCATGATCCACACCAGAGTGATACGGTAATCCTGTCCTAGTAGTCATGTTACTAGACCAAGGCGAACCTATGAACTATGAAGAAGCTATGATGAGCCCAGATTCCGACAGATGGCTTGAGGCCATGAAATCTGAGATAGGATCCATATATGAGAACAAAGTGTGGACTTTGGTGGAGTTGCCCGATGATTGGCAAACCATAGAGAATAAATGGAATTTCAAGAAGAAGACTGACGTTGATGGTAATGTTACTATCTACAAAGCTCGACTTGTCGCAAAAGGGTTTTCGACAAGTTCAAGGGGTTGACTATGTTGAGACTCTCTCACCCATAGCGATGCTTAAGTCTGTCCGAATCATGTTAGCAATTGCCACATGTTATATAATTATGAAATCTGGCAAATGGATGTCAAAACTACATTCCTTAATGGATTTCTTAAAGAAGAGTTGTATATGATACCACCAGAAAGTTTTGTCGATCCTAAAGGAGCTAACAAAGTGTGCAAGCTCCAGCGATCCATCTATGGACAGGTGCAAGCATCTCGGAGTTGGAATATACGCTTTGATGAGGTGATCAAAGCATATGGTTTTATACGGACTTACGGTGAAGCCTGTATTTACAAGAATGTGAGTGGGAGCTCTGTAGCATTTCTAATATTATATGTGGATGACATATTGTTGATTGGAAATGATATAGAATTTCTGGATAGCATAAAAGATATTTGAATAAGAATTTTTCAATGAAAAACCTCGGTGAAGCTGCTTACATATTGAGCATCAAGATCTATAGGGATAGATCGAGACACTTAATAGGACTTTCACAAAGCACATACCTTGATAAAGTTTTGAAGAAGTTCAAAATGGATCAGTCAAAGAAAGGGTTCTTGCCTGTGTTACAAGGTGTGAAGTTGAGTAAGACTCAAAGCCCGACCACTGCAGAAAATAGAGAGAGAATGAAAGTCATTCCCTATGCCTCAGCCATAGGTTCTATAAAGTATGCTATGCTGTGTACCAGACTTGTTGTGTGCCTTGCCATGAGTTTGGCAAGGGGTACAATAGTGATCCAAGAGTAGATCACTGGACAGCGGTCAAAATTATCCTTAGAGGACTAAGGAAATGTTTCTTGGTTATGGAGGTGATAAAGAGTACGTCATAAAGAGTTACGTCGATGCAAGCTTTGACACCGATTCAGATGACTCTAAGTCTCAATCTGGATACGTATTGAAAGTGGGAGCAGTTAGCTAGAGTAGCTCTATGCAGAGCATTGTAGACATAGAAATTTGCAAAATACATACGGATCTGAATGTGGCAGACTTGTTGACTAAACTTCTCTCACAAGCAAAACATGATCACACCTTAGTACTCTTTGGGTGTTAATCACATGGCGATGTGAACTAGATTATTGACTCTAGTAAACCCTTTGGGTGTTGGTCACATGGCGATGTGAACTATGGGTGTTAATCACATGACGATGTGAACTATTGGTGTTAAATCACATGGCGATGTGAACTAGATTATTGACTCTAGTGCAAGTGGGAGACTGAAGGAAATATGCCCTAGAGGCAATAATAAAGTTGTTATTTTATATTTCCTTATTCATGATAAATGTTTATTATTCATGCTAGAATTATATTGATCGGAAACCTAAATACATGTGTGAATACATAGACAAACATTGTGTCCCTAGTGAGCCTCTACTTGACTAGCTCGTTTATCAAAGATGGTTAAGGTTTCCTAACCATGGACATGAGTTGTAATTTGATAACGGGATCACATCATTGAGAGAATGATGTGATGGACAAGACCCATCCGTTAGCTTAGCATATTGATCGTTCAGTTTTATTGCTATTGCTTTCTTCATGTCAAATACATATTCCTTCGACTATGAGATTATGCAACTCCCGGATATCGGAGGAATGCCTTGTGTCCTATCAAACGTCACAATGTAACTGGGTGATTATAAAGATGCTCTACAGGTATCTCCGAAGGTGTTTGTTGAGTTGGCATAGATCGAGATTAGGATTTGTCACTCCGAGTATTGGAGAGGTATCTCTGGGCCCTCTCGGTAATACACATCATAAGCTTGCAAGCAAACGACTAAGGAGTTAGTCATGAGGTGATGTATTACGGAACGAGTAAAGAGACTTGCCAGTAACAAGATTGAACTAGGTATGAAGATACCGACGATCGAATCTCGGGCAAGTAACATATCGATGGACAAAGGGAATAATGTATGTTGTCATAACAGTTCGACCGATAAAGATCTTCGTAGAATATGTAGGAGCCAATATGCGCATCCAAGTTCCGCTATTGGTTATTGACCGGAGAGGTGTCTTGGTCATGTCTACATAGTTCTCGAACCCGTAGGGTCTGCACGCTTAATGTTCGATGACGATTTAGTATTATATGAGTTATGTGATTTGGTGACCGAATGTTGTTCGGAGTCCTGGATGTGATCACGGACATGACGAGGAGTCTCAAAATGGTTGAGAGGTAAAGATTCATATAAAGGACGATAGTATTCGGACACCAAAAGTGTTCCGGTGGGTACCGTGTACATATCGGGTCACCGGAAGGGGTTCCGGGCAGCCCCGGCAAAAGATATGGGCCTTATGGGCCAAGAGGGGAAACACAACAGCCACCAGGGGCTGCTGCGCCCCCCATATGGGCCGAACCAAAGGAGAAGGAAAGAGGGGAAGGGAGAAGGAAAGGGGGGGATTCAGCCTCCCCCTTCCTTCCCTCCTCCCTCCTCTTTCCTTCCCCCTCCGGTAAATAAGGAAGGGGGGGTGCCGGCCATGGGAAGGCCACAAGTAGGATTCGGCCTACTTGGGCGCCTCCTTGGCTGCCTCCCCTCTCCCCCCCCTACTTATATATATGTGGGGGAGCGCCCCTAGCACACACAACATTGTCTTAGCCGTGTGCGGCGCCCCCATCCACCGTTTACTCCCTCGGTCATATCTTCGTAGTGCTTAGGAGAAGCCCTGCGGAGATTGCATCACCATCACCGTCACCACGCCGTCGTGCTGGATCAAGAAGGCGAGGACGTCACCGAGCTGAACGTGTGCAGAACGCGGAGGTGTCGTGCATTCGGTACTAGATCGGTTGGAGCGCGAAGAAAGTTTGACTACATCAACCGCACTGTGAAATGCTTCCACTTACGGTCTACGAGGGTACGTAGACACACTCTCCCCCTCGTTGCTATGCATCTCCATGGATAGATCATTGCGTGTGCATAGATTTTTTTTGTTTTCATGCTACGTTACCAACATGGAGCTCCTGGGGCCTATTGAGTAAACATGCAAATGAGTCGCCAGGTGAGTTAAAATCAAAAAAGACTGGAAATATGTTGACCCGGAAAGGTTAAAAGGTTAAGAATTTCTTACCAAAGATAGCAGAGGTCATCTGTGAAATATGGCATTTTAAGCCAGGCAGTTCTGCAGTGGTCTCCTTCAAGGAAGCTTCAGCAGTTTCTGCCCGTTGCAATAAGGCGGATTTTTCCTTCTCCCAGGCGGCTCTCTCTGTGGAAAATCTGGTTTTGAGTTTCTCCTTTTCGTCCAGGCTGAATTTAAACTTGGAATCAGCTTTGCGCGTCTCAGCTTCCTGATGATCAAGCCGGTTCTTCAAATCTATCAGTTGGGACTCAGTCAGGCTTAGGGCCTCCTGTAAATAAGTCAAACAGTTATAAACATATTTGTCAGGATATAATCTACATACAAGTCCCAAGCACATTGCAAGCGAAGCACTTGGCACTTGGGGGCTAATGTGTGCAGAAGTTCTTTTCAAATGGCATTGTTAATGATCCGGCTCATCTTTATCAGCTAAGCTGGCCCATGATGGCCATGGTGTGAAGTTATCCTTTCAACAAAAACTACAGTTGATCCGGCTCACCTTTATAAGCCAAGCCGGCCCATGAGGCCTATGGTGTGAAATTATTCTTTCAAAGGTAATGAAGATGATCCGGCTCATCTTTGTCAAGATAAGCCGGTGCATGAGGGCTATGATTTCAAATTTGCAGTGACATATTTTGACAAGTCTTACCCATACTCAACATATTCTTTCCTACGGATAAGACTTGGGGGCTGGATGACTATCTATACAAAGGAAGCAGATGTTCATACCTCATATTTCTGTCGCATCCTTTTGACTATGTCCGCCTCCAGATCACGACCAGTATGCAGATGGCTTAGATAGCCAGAGAATAATTCATTGACGCCCAAGTTTGAGTAGTTGGCAATACCAAACTTGGCTTTACTCTTTTCAATTAACTCTTCCTTGGCGGAGTGCTTGGCCAGAACGATAGGGTTCCCTGGTTCAGTATAACCAATGCCAGTGACTAAGACATCCCCAGCATCTTCTTCAGCAGCTTTGGTGGGGCTTGGCGGCTTAGCATTCTCTGGGTCAATGCCCATTGGTTACACGGGGGTGTCATGGGTCTCTGATGGTTGATCACTGACAGTGTCTTCGGGGTTCTGGTTTGAAGCCTCCGATGCTGGCGTCTGTTTCTCCGGCTCGTTGACTTTAGGGTCTACGGCCGGCTTGCCCATCTTCAGCTTCTTGCTTGGCTTGGCTATACCACTGAAAACAAGACATATGAGGTTGTGAGTATATCAGTTTAAAACTGTTAAAACAAAGAAGTCAAATGTTCTTACCCAGGGGCAATCTTGAAGGCAGGCAGCTGAGACCCAGTAGACTCGCCAGAGGATGAATGAGAAGTTCCCTAATAATTTGAGTCGGAAGAATTAAGTGGCTGACGGATAAGACCCGCCTTTGGAAATGAGAGGATTGAAGTCTGAGGCACCTCTTGTCAGCGTTTGTGAGGGGCCGGCGTGTTCGGTAAGCCGGCAGAAAGATCTCCGCCTCCGCTGTTCCGGGTTGTGCGTCGAGCTTCATGTTGCTGCTTCTTCAAAATAAAGTTGGGATCCAAGTAAGCTAAAGGGTGAGAAAACCTTACTTTTCGGGTCACTTTCCGAACTTTCTGTCTTGGCAAAGGCTCTGAGTCGGAGGAAATGATAGTTACCTCTTCAACATCCACTTGGCTGGTCTCCGCGTTGTCCTGAGAGGAGTCAGCGTCAATAAGGTGCATAAAAAAGGAACCAAGAGAGTCGAGTTCTACCTCCGACTCATCATTCAGGGCAAACAGCTCGGTTGTATATGTTTTCTTCTTGGTGGTCTTCTTAGGAGCCTTGGTCTTTGCCCTGGCCTTTTTGGCCGATTTATCCTGAAGTTTCTTGTTCCAAAAAGGAGAGTCAGCCTGAAGAAAACAAGTAATAGTAAGGAGAGTGTAGTGTATGAGAATAAAGAATAAAGTAAAAATGGGTTGAAATACTTACAGCTGGAGCTGGGTTAAGGGTGCAGAAGGGGTTCAGGCCCGTCTTGCTGCAGTTCTCAAGAGTTTCCCCAAGCAAGGACTTGGTCATTTCATTGAGGTCCTGTTCTTCAAGATTTGTTGGATTAAACCACAGGGGATCATTTACATCGCCTGTATATGTGCACATTAACCCGAGGCAGTGGCTCAAGGGCATGATCCTCCAGGCCACCCAGCATCGATCCAAATCAACACTAGTCAGGCCATTGGCCATCAAAGCTCTTATCTTGCTAAAAGTGGGTCCGTATTTGGCCCGTTCAGCAGAACTAATCCGATCTGGAAGAGGGTGTCTTGGGTTAAGCCGGCAGCCACGGAAACCCGGCAAAGGGTTCTCACCCGCCGGAGAGGTATCTTGACAGTAGAACCAAGTCTGATTCCAATCCTTGGGGTGACTGGTAAGCGCGGCTGCAGGAAAAACAACGTCTTTCCGCCTTTGGATAGAAATTCCGCCAAGTTGAAGGCTAGGCCCATCTGTCATCTCTGTTTGCGGTTCAAATAATAAAATTCCCTAAAGAGGTCAACGTTGGGCTCCTCTTGAAGGTACACTTCACAAAAGACTTGGAAATTGCAAATGTTGGAGACTGAGTTGGGCCCGATATCTTGAGGGTGAAGTTGGTAGAAGTTCAGAACGTCGCGGAATTTTTTAGAACCGGGAGATGAGAAGCCCCGGAGCATGTGATCAGCAAAGACTATGACTTCTCCTTCTTTTGGTTGAGGCTGAACCTCGGTTCCCGGAACCCGCCAGTGGACGACATCTTTAGATGATAAGACGCCCATGTCGACAAACTCTTTGAGAGATTGTTCCGTGACAGTGGAAGCAACCCAGTCGCAGGTAGTAACGGTCTTAGTCATTTTTTATCAGGTGAAAGCCTAAAAGGAAGTTATGGCGGGTCAAATTTGTGAAGATAAGCCGCCCAATTGTCAAAATAGAGCAAGTTCATTATGCAGAATTGGTTCATGTGCAAGGATTAAATGCTATGGAAGAAGAAAATGGCATGATTAAACCGGCAAGGCACAGCCGGGTGATATAGACATTGGACATATACTGGCGGCTTAACGTTTTATAAACAAGCCAGCTGGTGTTTGGCGGGTTACAAAATATTGTATGAGCCGCCCAGATAGCAGTGGAATGCAGGTATCTACGGATCTAAGCTTGAGTGAAATTTTGCTAAGTGCTAACAAACAAGTTCCACAGATCTGTCCTATAATATTGGATCTACGGCAGTTCAAAAAATAGAAGAAAACTACTAGCCCTAAAATACAGTGGAAGAACTACTGTGTGGGGGAATGAATTTCAGCAGAAGAGAATGAATCCATAATCGATGACAGGTTCTAAGATGATTAAGGCTTGATTTTAGCACTATGTTTGGTTCAACTACGTGACATGGCAGAAGAGCTACGGACGAAGGCGATGAACAGGGAAGAACACCGAAGAACTATCGAAACCCTAATGCGGATCGGGCGCAGGGGGAGATGTGTACCTGGTAATGCTGATGAACAACGGAGGAGCACCGCCGTTTTCTGGTCGAGTTCAGGTTGATGCAGTCGACGAGGGCGGCGGAGCTCTGGTGGCGTCGGTCGTCGCGAGGAAGAAGAAGAGGCAGTGGCAGGGGTAAAGTGAAAAGAAAAGGCCCCTGTCCCTATTTATAAGGAGATGATAAGATGGCAAGCGCGGAGATCGAGGAGGCAAAATGATTATGATAACAATGCGGGCGCCTCGATTCTCGAGAAGCTCATTAAAGGTAAAGATCCGTTAAGATATCCTGGGTCCTGTGCGGCATTAAGACACATGAGGTCATGGCGGGTTAAGAAGATTCTGTATACATGATGTCATGGCGGGTTAAACTGGTCTGCATAAACTTTGACGCTGATATGTTTTGTTAAGTTGGACAAGGAAGATTGACATGAACAAAAGTTCAAATCAACCTGGGGCCTAATGTTGGGGATATAGCTCCGAGGTATGACCCGCCCAGGAGGGGCCGGGTTATACCATTGGCGGCTTAGCATGAAGAAGGTCTAAGGAGGCCCAAGGGGAAGTGTGAAGACGGCAGCTTGAGGAGGTAGGCCTGGTGAAGGCCCAAGACCCAAACCTATGAACCGTCGTATGATGACTTGCCTTGTACGGCATGCTTAGTTAGAAGCCGAGCCGGCTACGTTGTGTGAGCCGGCCGGGACTCTGTAAGTCTCTGGGTCTCAACCTATGTATATAAAGGTGAGACCCAGCGGCGGGTGAACTCAAGAGACAATTAGTCGAGAACTAGGTCAAGCGTATTCGCTCCCTTGTAATCGAAACTCAAGCAATACAACTAGAAGCAGGACGTAGGCTTTTACCTCATTACGAGGGGCCGAACCTGGGTAAACTCCTTGTGTCCTTTGTCCCGTTCAACCCTTTCAAGCTACTATGTTGCGATGGCTCCACACCTAAGTCCTTTTGCTAGGACATCTGCCATGACAATTCCACGACACCCGCCCTTGTGCTTCTCCTGGCCCATCCATCGGTGGCACAACGCCCATTCTCCCCTCCCCCTCCATACCCAACACCTCCGTCCGTGCTGCCCAGGCCGCTGCCCGCATCCACACACTTCCCCACCTTGACACCGTATCCGATGCCCGCTCTTGCCGGCGTTGGTGTTCTCTTTCCGCCGCTGTTGTAGCACCTCCACGGCCATGCCACGCCCTCAACTCCGCCGCCGTCTGCCTAGCTCCAAGCCCGCCGGTCTCGGTCCATGGCAGCCGCCACTTCGACCAGCCTGCTGCCTGTGCGGGGGAGAGGCGCGGGGCTCTTCAATGGCCAGCTTCTCCACCAAGGCCGCAAGGTGTTCGACGCTTCGCTCGCAAGGTACCATGGATAGTGAGAATGAGTTCTTTTTCAACAACTTCATGTGTTCGTCAGACGATGAGGATTTTGTGCTTGCGACTATGTCGTCAATGACCACATTGCTAGGCAGCGTCCGAGGTTCAGGGGATCGATCCCGGGCCATGCTCCGTCGTTGAATCGCAATAGAGAGACCGGCCATTGCCTACTCTTCCTCGATTACTTTCAGTGCACGTCCCCACTCTTCAATCCCAAGCTATTCCGGTGTCGCTTCCAGATGGCTAGACATGTGTGCAACCGTATTCGGGAGGGAGTGATGGCGTATGATGACTATTTCGCATGCAAGGAGGATGCCCTTGGAAAGGTTGGCATCTCCTCTTATCAGAAATGCACTGCAGCTATTCAGTGCTTGCATACGGAATTCCCGGTGATCTTGTTGATGAGTATGTCCGCATGAGTGAGTCCACATGCCTTGCATCAATGTACAAGTTCTGCAAGGATGTGGTAGCAGTGTTTGGCCCGGAGTACCTGAGAGAGCCAAATGATGCGGATACAACCCGGTTGTTGGCGATCAATGCCGATAGGGGCTTTTCGGGGATGCTTGGTAGCATATATTGTATGCATTGGAAGTTGAAGAACTGTCCGTCTGCTTGGCAGGGGCAGTATAGGGGGCATGTCAAAGGTTGCACTGTCATACTTGAAGCTGTGGCTTCACAAGATCTTTGAATTTGACACTCTTTTTTTGGCATGGCTGGTTCTCACAATGACATCAACATGCTTTAGCGCTCTCCGGTGTTCGGAACTCTTGCAGAAGGTCAATTTTGAGATCAATGGCCACCACTACAACAAGAGATACTACCTAGCTGATGATATCTACCCTCAGTGGACCACTCTTATGAAGACAATCTCCAATCAAGTAGGAGAGAAGCGGGTTAAGTTTCCTCAAGCACACGAGTGCCAGGAAGGATGTGGAGCGTGCTTTTGGTGCGCTTCAATCTTGATGGGCTATCGTTCGGTATCCTGCTAGAACTTGGAGCACCAAGAAGTTATTGGAGATGATGATTTCTTGTGTGATTATGCACAACATGATCATAGAGGATTAGCGTGAGGACGAAATCTTCGAGCAAGGGTTTCAATTTCAGGATGAAAATGTTGTGACTAAGCATGGAGGACCGGCAACATTTGCACAGTTAACCCAGTTTCATCATGAAATGCGTGATTGGACAACTCACATTCAACTTCAAAATAATTTGGTTGAGCATATATGGACTCACCTTGAAAACCAATAAATGTATCGTCTTTTTTCTTTTCTTTTTAATATATTTGTGATAATTTAAATTTAATTTGGTTTGTAAACTACTCCCTCGGTCCCAAAATAGACTCAGTCCGCGTCGTTTGCGGCGGCGCGTTGGACCTTAACCAAAGCTGAATGGTGTTGATTTTGCTGACAAGCTTCTGCCATCAGTGCGTACGTATCTAGTTGTCGGTGCTAGGAGACAAAGGAGAAAGAAACAGAATGAAGAGTTTTGCAGCCTCGTGGCAGTTATTTACCTTGCGGTCCTAATTACCATCGTCCGCAGTCCTGAACTGTACCTGGCTAGGCATTCGAGGATAATCAGCCTCTGCTGATTGGTAAGCCTAATATCACTTGAAATAATACAAAAGATCACTCCATTTGTTATGGAATTTTCTGATTGTTAATTAAATTCCGAGAAATATACAATCACATTTTGTTGAGCCATTGTTAGGTGCTTTTCAAGTTTTGTTAGGGTGTGTCCTACTCAGGAGGACGAGACGGCGTCGGCTTCTTGAAGATGGAATAAGGTTCTCCCCGCCTAGCCCCCGTCCCAGTGATGCGTCTAGCATCGTCGGAGGGCATGTGGAGGTGTCTCCGGCGGATCTCACGGGATTCGGTCGGTGGTTGTCTTTAGTGGATCTGCTCGGATCTGGTCTTTGTTCGTCTTTGTTCATGTGCCTTCAGATTGGATCTTTCCGATCTGAGATTCTTTTTATTGGTGGCGGTTGCTGATATAGTGTGTTGGTCATATGGGGCCTTAGCACGACGACTTTCCGACTGTCTACTACAACAAGTTGTGCCCGGCTCCGGCGAGGGAGGGCGATGACGGCGGCACGCCTTCGGCTCACTTCAGTGTTAGTCGTCGCTAGATGGTCTACGAATCTGGATGTAATTTTTATTATTTTTAATGTTCGTTATACTGCCATGATTGAAGATGGATAGGTTGGAAGTTTATTGCAAAAAAAACTTAGTTTTTTTGTCTTCCTGTTTTTAGCTTGATCAAAACACAAACAATATAACATCATGATTTACCATAAAGAGTAATTTCCACATCTTTTTCACATCAACGTCAAAAAATAAGAACATCATATCAACAGAGTGAACCCTAAGCCCGGTAGTCAGGTGGTGTTTAGGAAATAATTGATGTTTGCCGGTACATGACATTTAAATTATCAATAATTTTGGCATATCCCATTGCTATCATCAATACTTTTGACGTAACCTTCAAGCCTCTACAGAAAGGAATCGAATGTTTACACGAGGGTCGAAAATAAGTTGCAGGTGCAGCAAATGAAGCAAAGCAGTTTCTTACTTTTTACAGGACAACAGTAAATGGCAATTTCTTCAGATTTGGCCAAGAATCACCGAGCAACACCCCTCTGAAGGGCCGGACAGTTGGGTGTGGAAATGGAATGACTCTGGGGGGCACACATCACAGTCCGCCTATCGGGCTGCTTTCGCCGGCCGCATTCGCTGTGGATGGGAGGAATTGCTGTGGCAGCCATGGGCGCCCCTTAAGTTCAAGTACTTTGCATGGCTTGTCTTGCGAAACAGGTGTTGGTCGTCGGACCGCCTTGCCAAAAGAGGCCTGCCGCACCAAGCTTCTTGCCCACTATGCTGACAAGAGGAGGAAACCATTGCGCATCTCCTCCTACATTGTGTCTTCGCACGGGAGGTGTGGAGCCGCACCCTAAATTGGATCGGTTTACAGCTGGTGGCTCCTACCCCGCAAGTGAGCATCATGGTCTGGTGGACTGATTTGCAGCATGCCGTGTCGCGGAACCTGCGCAAAGGGGTAAACTCGGTCATCCTATGCACTCTTCGGTGCATCTGGCTGGAAAGGAACCAGAGGGTGTTCAAACATAAATCATGCCTACCTCCGGTTGTATTTGAAATGATATGCAATATGTGTAGAGAGTGGGTGAAGGTGGGTAACAGTAGCCTAAAGCGAGTGATCCCCTAGCTTCCCTTCTTGGTGGGATATAGGTCCTGTGGCTGCCCGCGAGCGCCATCTCGACCGAATCTTGTAATTGTTTGTACCTCTACCTGTCTTAATACATAGGCACGCAAGATCTCATGCGTGTTCTCGAAAAGCAAAAAAAGAACAACAGTAAAGGTTGCAGGTACATAATTTGAACTAGCACAGGACCAAACAGTCACTATAAGAGCATCTCCAATAGATGATGCAAATTTGAATATGTGAAACTAGATGTTGTATAATTTACATCTTCAAAAAATGCATTTTACATCTCCAGAAAAGAGGCAACTCCAACGGATGATGTATTTTGGTGATGTAAAAGTACAACTCCAATAGATGATGCAAAATGGAGATGTAAAACCGGCCGACAGCCACGCGGCATTTCGTCGAACACGTTGGATGCGGTGGCCGTCAGCGTGACCACGTCTTCCTCCATGGCCGGCGGCGGAGGCGGTGGAGGTGGATGAGGGGTTCCTTGGCCGGACGCGGACACCACGGCCGCCGGCAACAGCGAATCGGCCGACGCAGCCTCGGCCGGCTTCAATTTTTTGGCCGCCCGTGATGGGTTCGTCGCCGGCGCCGGGTCGGGCAGTAGATGGGCGGCGGCTGGTGCGGGCGGCGGCTACAGACGGTTGCGAAGCTGCAGAGAACAAAGGCCGGTGCGGGCGGCGGCTCCACCCGCGGGTGGGCGGCGGGCGGCTCCGACGTCGCGCGGCTGCACGCACGAGCGGGCGGCGTCACGCGGCTCCCCTAGCTCCGACAGCGGGTCGCGGCTAGCAGAAGCACCGGCGCGTCCACGACAACGTCGTCGACGGCATCACGGCGGCCGAAATCAAATTGGCGGCGGCGGCTGTCGCTATGGCGGCGAGGCAGGCGGCGGGGATAGGCGGGCTGGGTCGCGGCGGGTCGGAGATGGACGGCCGGGCGGCGGCGATTTTAGGCGGGCGGCGGCGGAGGCGGGCAGCCGCCGGGCGGGTGGGCAAACGAAACTGAAGGCGGTTGGACGGTTGGCGCGCGGCCGCCAGTTTTATATCTCCTGAAGGCGGAGATGCAAATTTGCATCTTCAGGTGTTGTATTTTACATCTTCTGAAGGGGGAGATGTAAAAAAATTTACATCTACATCATCTGTTGGAGATGAGTTTTTGAGTCTTGGAAATGTATAAGTTAGTTATTTTTACATCAACATTATTTATTGGAGATGCTCTAAGTTATGTTTTTGCCTTTCCGGGATGGGGGTTTCTGTATAGGCCGGGGGCTGCGCAGGAGGGTCGCGGCCGTCAGATCGGCTGGCCCAAGCGATCCGGCCGTCCGTTGGTAGGGAGCGTCGTTCGATGGGAAAGGGGAGCGCTGGTGTGCAGCCGGGATCTTCCTCCCGTGTTGGTCGAAAAAAAAGGATGGATTCATTTACTTACGGTGGATTACTGCATCATATCTTTGAATGAACGCTTCCTCCACAAAAATGATCGGTTACGACCTGCCTGCGTTTTCGAGGTTCACAAGAATTAGTAGGATGTGCTTTTTTTATTTAATTTTCCCTGACTTCTTTAACAACTGCACCAAGATTTAATGTTGTTTTAGCAACTTCATTAAAAAAAATCACATCTTCTAGACGACTGCACCAAGATTTTTTTACGAGAGTCCGGCCAATGAAGGCAGTACAAGGCTCGGTTGTGATTAAAGACTAACAATCATAGTGTACTGATACGAGGTGAAAGAAATAATTCATATTAGGATAACCATCTGCCAATGCCAGCCCAGGTACATGAGAAATTCTAATGCCACTCACATGCCACCAGTATCCATTCCATGCAAGCGCAAATTTGGGTTCCTCACCAGAAAAGAAATTTTCATCGTTTTCGTACGGAGAAAGATAGCAAGCAGCAACAGAGTACAGCTCCAAAAACATTTGGTTTCCGATCACAGCAACATATAGGCCAAACAATGACAGGGACAAAATGAAAACCACATGGAAAAGACTTGGAGATCCAGCTACGCTTTTATATTCCACCGCCTCCATGGTGCTCAGATGATGACTCTGCAGTTAGAACAACAAATCTAAATGAAATCAGGGCAAAAGACATATTAGCAGATGATGACCGTGTAGTTAGAACATCGGCAAGCTTTTGAAAGAATGCAGATAAGAATGATGCACATTGCCTACTATAGTACTACTACTATAGATGATCTTGTGTGGTGCACAAAATAAAGCTTCTTAATGGGACATCTAGTCAGATTAAGTTTCAAAGCTAAATAAAGAGATTTAACTGTAAAGACGCCAGATTTATCTAGTAACCAGATACAATGATCTTACTGCTCATAAAGCTATACCCCAGCACACATCTTTTGCAGATCTTCCCAGAGCACAACAGTTTCCCCAGACAAAGTACGTCTAAACCTGATGCTAGACCAACTCTCTGTAAATACTTTAGCTACTACCCCGCAAAAAAAAAAACACTTTAGCTACTGTTATCCCCACACTGAACGTTAAGTTATACAATATGCCAAGCTTTAAATTTAAGGGAGTACCCCCTATACACAAATCCTCCCAAAAGCGAATATTTAAGCCATTACCAATCTAATTCTACAATACTTATGAAAAAAATTCTCTAACATCTAGAATACAGCTAGCCACAATTACCCAGATGAATTAAATGGTTATCAACCTTTCTTGTCTAGCACAGGGTACCAGAGGGCCCCATCTTCCATCCAGTAGGATCTGCAATTTATAAATAACATAGTGAGTCTCACAAGAAGCTAATAATAATTGTAAGATTACATGGCTTGTATTGCAATTCTTTTTTACTTTGAACGAAGAAAAGAACCCCAACATGATCAGATCGCCTGCTCTGCTAATTGTTCTAAAAATCATCGCAAAAAAGGTTTGCATCTCTTGCAATTAAGTTTATAAAACAGATCGAAGCAGCTACTACAAAAATTCTCCTGGAATCTAACGTAGTTAGTTTAGGGGACAGAACTAAAGTCACCTAATAGTAGCTGAATGCTCACCAGTCACCATTGCACCACCTTTTTCAGAACTGGCAAGTATAGCACATTACAACATGGCCACATTGAAAATTAAGTACTAACTTTGTAGGTACAACATGGCCACAGGCAAGAACTTAACATAAAGATGACCGAGTAAAGTGCAGACATTTTTCGTTTCCAGATAATTCAGACATGATTTTTTTTAAGGAACCATAATTAGTAAAGTCCTGTCTATTGGAAGTCACTAAAATTTACACAGCAATCAGTAGACCATACTTTTTTATCAAGAGAGAAAGAAGAACAATATTAAGATCCTGAGAGTATGTGTCAACTGCACAAATATCTTATGTTCACCTTCGAATATAGGACTGCACAAATTAGAGAAACAACTGAAGATATTTATATTATGTTCACCTTCGAATTCTTCAGCCAGGCCAGAAATTTTCCTCTTCATTACTTTCCAATCCTGTTAGGTCATATATATTGTCGGAAACTCAGTATTTAAAACTAAAGAAAAAGACATGAGCTTTTAAAGTTTGTATGTGCATACACTGACTTCCATCTGGTGGTGCAAGCACTTCTTCAACTCGTCATCAGTCCAACCATATGTGCGTTGCTCAAGCACAGAAGCAGATGATCGAGCCAAATTCCAGAACTGGAGAGATTCAACAGCCCTTATCACGTCATATATAGCCTTGATGCTGAGTTGTTTAACAAATGCTTCATTGAAAGATACTTTCTCCTCCTCCTGAAACACATGATACAGGTAGTCAATGATAGAAGTAAATGCATATTAAGTTTTTCAACTATTAGCTCTAATTACATCAAAGTATAGAATTAGACTTTTAGTAAGTGTAAAATGAATATGGAGCAACAAATCAAATAATTAGGTAGCTGTACATCTATCGTGGCATAACATGAAAGGTGGAACCTGAAGATCAATCAGCTAATATGCAAAAGGAAAATGAATCACTTTCAACGGTAATATTTTTAGGTCTGACTATTAAAATCAACAACACAGTGTAACAGTACCACTATATTCCGAGTAAATTGCAGAAAACCACCAGTTTGAGGGCTAGGTTAGCAGAAATCACTACGTTACAGTTTCTTGGCAAAAAACACCATCTCTCTCGTAAACAATTTGCAAATACCACTGATCGGCGGATCGGGCACCGATAAGTGGGTTTATGACAGGTGGGGCCCGTATGAAACGGGGGGATAAGAGGAAACAGAACGAACGGCGCGCTAACGCCGTCTAACGGCTGTCCGACCAGCCGACAGTGCCACGTCGGCAAAAAACGGGCCCCACCTGTCATAAACCCACTTATCGGTGCCCGATCCGCCGATCAGTGGTATTTGCAAATTGTTTACGAGAGAGATGGTGTTTTTTGCCAAGAAACTGTAACGTAGTGATTTCTGCTAACCTAGCCCTCAAACTGGTGGTTTTCTGCAATTTACTCCTATATTCCTAATCATAAACAAGATATGGGACATATATCATGCCAGCAATACCACTAGTACTAATGTGTTAACCAATTTCGACCAGTATAACCAAGACAAGCTCCTACTCTTTCTCAAATTGCATGTTACTGCTAAGCTTTGATTTCAGGGCAAGATGGTGCAGATAAAACAACTTAATCTTTTCCTTTTCATAGCTTTACATATGTATGCAGAATTGACGAATAATGAAACTGTTCCAGCATATATAAAACTGAAAGATGCCATTATGTTTTAGTCAGATTTACGAGCAGAACATACCTCCCTGGGTTGCATGTGAAACGTCAAATATGTTAGTATCAAGCT
Source organism: Thinopyrum elongatum (assembly GCA_011799875.1). Lineage (NCBI taxonomy): Eukaryota > Viridiplantae > Streptophyta > Magnoliopsida > Poales > Poaceae > Thinopyrum > Thinopyrum elongatum. Next base: position 669,301,835 of record CM022298.1, on the reverse strand, counting down.
AAAAGCAACGGGAGTCACTTCGGGTTGCAGGGTCACAAGTTCGATTCCATCGTCATCAGTAGTCAATTCCTTCTTCATGAAGGGGCTGGCACAAACAAGCTCCTTCTCAACTCGACGACTGAGGCCATAACAATTGACCCGGACACTTCTCTCACCCTATTTTCAAAGAGCAGCTAATATCAGTTTCAAAAGAATATGCAGATAAACATAAATAAATAAATAAATAAATACGACTTCTGATGGAGCCAAACCTCAACTTTTATGGATAACTGCGGATGTGAAAGGATCTTCAAGGTGTGGAAGAGAGTAATACTGTTAAAAGGAATTCGTCCATAACCATCTTGGCAGAATGTCTCTGACCAGGAGTTTAAGAATATCAGATAAAGCAGCAGTTGGAAGAGACCGAAACCACAGATGAGAACCAAGTGTGGATTCAGATCAGTAATAACCTTATCCAGATCAGCCAACTTCCTTTTCCCTCTCAGCATCTTGGGTGGTACGTAGACCTGATTGGGCTTCAATTTACCAAAGTATTTGCAGCAATCAAAATGCCCAAGCAAGGGGACTGCTTGCTTTATAAGATCCATAATCTGGCTTGTTTTAGGCAGTCCAGATGAGAATCCAGCAATGTCTCTTTTTTTCATGCCGTCCCATTCAGAGCTGGTTGCCATGACCCCATTATCTTCAAATATGGCCAGTAAATCATGTGAATAAGGTGCATTATCTTTTGTAATATTGCCTTCTATCTTGTGTACTGACTTTGCTTCAGCAATTAAATCTTCCTCCTCAAAATGGATATCGGAAGATTTTTTATGGTCTGCCATGGACTTGTTGTTACCCATGTCACCTCCAGCTACGACCCCGTAAAATTGGCAGGTATCGGATTTTCCTTGATCTCTAGCTTTTGGTACAATCTTGAATCCATTGTATCCCTTCGCCCAATTAACCAAATCATTTGACTCCTTGATTTCGATAAACTTCTGTCGCTCGTACTCGCTGTCCAGAAATTGAAAAATAAACACATTGAGTGACCGGAAATTACTATTCATTTTAGTTACATATATAAAGATGTTGGGAAGAAATCCTTAGTCACACATTGAACAAAATGATTACTCACTACAATTTTTTCAAGTAAAAGAAACCTAGAACAATTGGGATATATACCTCTATTTCCAATCAACATAGGAGAGAGAGCACTTACACTGACATTCTCGTTGCCCGATGGAGACGAGGATGGCTTCGGGCGGGAAGTACTCGATGCGATGTGGACCGGAGTGGGTGGGCAAGCGGGAAATGCAGCGGAGGGAGCCGGCAGCAGGGAAACCCTAAGCGGAGGGGGGGAGGTCCCTGTCAAACATGAAGATCAACACAAGTAAATACATGCCAACAGAAAACCCCAAGTACTGCCCACCCACTTCAAACAAAAATCAAACCCAAAGTACTTCTATTTCTTTGTCATAAACAATAGAGCAAGGTGAGCACACGTATGTCCCCCAACCCCTCTTGTTGTGCCCTTCGCAAGCAAAGTTCTAATCTGCACTTAAAAATATAGAGTTTAAGTTGCATTTCATACCAATTCATTCCACTTTACTAAGTTTGAGTCAAGTCCATAAACTTCTAAAGAGTCATACTGAGCATTATGACATGAGAGCGGAAAGGAGTATCTGTGTAAGTCATTATGATTCAGAAAGTAACAAATTGGAGGCTGGAAAGGATAGAGACTGAGAAAGATGGTGCCATAATATACCACTGTAGACTTCTGCTGCAGAAAGAAAATTCTTCCTTGCAACTGCTTTACTCCCCTTGTGACTTCAACTCTGTTACTTTCCTTCTGTCCACAGACTCCTCCTGAATCATCAAGATTTAATCAAAAGATGATTATGCATTGGAACACATAATAATTCTAAAGCAACTATCTAAAACTGTGATGCAAAAATTCAAGAAAAAAGATTGTTTGATTTACGCAGAAATCTTCTACTCATCATTAATATGATAGCACAGGCATAGTGTTTCAACTTTCAAGTACTCATGAGTCATGACAATCGCCTAGCAACCATGCTCAGTATTGCACTAAAGATTACTTGTGCTGCCCACATTATCACAAACATGAAGATAAACACAAGTAAATACATGCCAACAGGAACCCCAAGTACTGCCCACCCTTCAAACCGAATCAAGCCCCAAGTACTTCTATTCCTTCTACCTGAATTAATGTGTGAATATACAGCTCCAGCATAGCCAAATTATCTGACTAAACATCATGTTCATGCCTAATCCTAACATAGAATGATTATCAGCATAGCCATATTAGTTATGAATGTCTAATCGTAACCTAGAATGATTTCAGTATATATCAGAATTCTCTAACCAAAACGGCAGGCACAGGTTAGCATTCACACTAATATGGCTATGCTCTGATTAGCTCTGTTTTTCTCTAGTTTTCCCCTCTCGTTTGCTCCTCGGTAGATCTAAACCATTTCTTTCAGGAAGTAATCGTAGACGTGAAAGAGAGGAGAACGGTGCCCTTACGTAGTTACGTGAAGGTGGCACGCGAAGAATCCGCTCGGTGACGACCGCGGATGAAGGCGAGGAAAATCGGCTGTCGGAGGTGAAGAAGATGCTCCGATCCGGTCCCCGCGCTTGCGGTGGAAGAAGGATGGCGAGGCAAACACTCCTGCGAGAGGCCGAGGCGGAGGAGGTCCGGTCACGCCGACGGCGAGTTCCGATCCGTGCTGTTCGCTTACTGGCGGCGGCGAGGAGGGGAATGAAATGCGGGGTATTAGGGTTCCGTAGGCGGCAGCGGCGCGAGGGGCTTGGGGTATTAGGGTTCCGTAGGCGGCGTCGGCGCGAGGGGCTTGTGGTTTCCAAGCCGCTCGATCGAGGTTTGAGGTGAAAGTTTCCCGATACAGGACATAGGAGGAAGAAAGGGACACGTACCCGTTTGGGTAACTGGGCCGCGCGGCCGCATTTGGGCCCATAGTGGCTCTGAGCCACTTTGGTCGCCCCTGACACTTTTCTTTTAATAACGAATTTCTGAATTATTTTTCTGGTATTTTTGGTGGTGCTGCACTTGAATAAATTTGTAACTTCCTGCAAGTTTTCAAAAACAAATCCCCAAGCTTTAACCAAGCTGTTGTGTTTGAAAGAATTTTAAAAGAGGAGAAGAGAGGAGGGTCTTGTATCAACGCTTTATAAAAGATTAATTTGATATAAACCAAAATATAAGTTAGCTAGGGTTTTGGGTTTAAATCATTTGAGAAAAACACCCCAAAGCATTATAGAAAAAGTGGGAGAAGAAAGCAAGATGCAAGGTTGACATGAATTCTATGATGATGATGATGACGATGTCATAAAAGAAATAACAAGCATAAAAAATGGGTCATTTTTGGGATGTTACACTGGATTTGGGTTGGCTGAATTATGGGGTCATAACATTGATCCCAAAAATTAAAGAGGCAAATGTTATTGAACACTATCGTCCAGTCAGTTTGTTGAATGTGGTGTTTAAAACATAACTCAGATTCTAATGTGTCGTCTTTGAAAGGTAGCTAAGAAAGTTGTGCGCTTGACCCAAACATTTTTTATTCCCGGTTGCCACATTCTTAAGGGTGTGGTGGTGCTTAGTGAGGTATTGCACGAGCTTAAAAGAACCAATGTGCAGGGCATTGTTCTTAACCTCAATTTCGAGAAGGCTTACGAAAAGGTTCGATGGTCGTTCTTGTTGGATGTGTTGCGGAAGAAAGGGTTTATGCGAACATTGGGTTAGTTGGGTGCCTTTGGTAGTTGAAACATGGAAGGTTTGATCAATTTGAATGGTGAGAATGGGGAGTATTTTAGGACCTTTCATGGGCTCCGACAAGGGGACTGTCGGGGTTATAAATACGGGGTAGGCCCAAGTATACGGATGGCCCATCAGAGGCCCATGCCCCGTGTAAAATACGGTCCAGAAGGCTATGGGCCAAGGGGCTTCGTCATCATCCCATCAAAGACTAGGAGGGTGGCCCAGAACCGCGCTAAGTCCCAATAGTCGGATGCTGGGCCAGCCGACTACCGAGCGTTGGCAGTCGGCCAGAGATGAAGGTAGCAGTTGGCCAGGCCATTAGTCTGCATCTACCTAGGATACCTCCCGTCCACGATGTCTTAATGTTGGCAGTTACCCAACGGCGGTATAATCTAGTTAAATACGGCATTTATCAGTAGTAAATTCCATGGAACAGTCAGCCACAACTGAGCCATAAACAACATTAATACCAGCCCATTATGTACCCCTACCTAGCTCACTCTATATAAACCAGGAGGGAAGCTTCGGGCTAGAGGTGGAACATCTACACATTGTACCTTACGCCAAGAGCTAAGAGCGCCACAGGAGTAGGGTATTACCTCCACCGCACAGGGCCCGAACCTGTATAAATCCTTTAGCGTACTCCCAACCACACCATTCGGTAGATATGATTGCCTCTACATTCCTACCCCCTTAGTATTGTCAGGATTATATCCACGACAGTTGCACCCACCGTGGGGCAAGCTTCTAACGATGATATCATGTGTTTGGCTTCATCTTTAGTTTCGGTCGGTGGCATCTGCTTCGGGGATCTCAAGTTCGGCATCGATGGGTTAGCGTGGCATCCTGATGCCCTGCTGAACAACTCTGACCTGCCGGCTCGCACGAGCATCCACTACCGGGCCACCGGCTCGGGGGTGTTGAGCTTGCAACTCCCATCATCGTACCAGTCGGCGCAGCTGGCGTCGCGTCGTCGCTGGAAGCGATCCGGCAAACCTCGTCCTTAGTTCCGTCATTCTGCGAGCTGACTCATGGGAATGATGGACTCTGAGTCTATTTTTCCTCTATTGGATTCCATATCTGAGGGAGAAGAGAGCTATGGATTGATGACCCACAAGTATAGGGGATCACGACAGACTTCGTGGGTAGTATTTCACCCAATTTATTGATTCGACACAAGGGGAGCCAAAGAATATTTATAAGCCTTAGCAGTTGAGTTGTCAATTCAACCACACCTGAGAAGTCACTTCCTTGCAGCAATTTATTAGTAGCAAAGTAATTTGATAGCAGCGATAATAGGAGTAACAATAGTAACAGTAACAATAGCAGTAGTATCAGTTTTGTAGTAATTGGAACAACAGCAGCAGTAGTAGTGATTCAAGCAAAGACAATATTATGAAAAGCATAGGCATGGAGTAGCGATGGATATTTGGATGACATTTATCATGTAACAGTCACAACCTAGAGCGATACACAATAGCTCCAATTCATCAATCATATGTAAGCATGTATTCCGTATATAGTCATACGTGCTTGCAATAAGAACTTGCATGACATATTTTGTCCTACCCTCCCGTGACAGCGGGGTCCTAATGGAAACTAAGGGTAATTAACGTGCTCCTTTTAATAGAAAATTGGAACAAAGCATTAGCACTTAGTGAATACATGAACTCCTCAAATTACAGTCATCCCCGACGATTGTCCCAATTATTGTCACCTTGGGGTTCTACGGTTCAGAACAGTAGCAGGTGCATACAACTTGCAGATAGGATCAGGAACTCAAATATATTCATGAAAACATAATAGGTTCAGATCTGAAATCATGGAACTCGGGCCCTAGTGACAAGCATTAAGCATAGCAAAGTCATAGCAACATCAATCTCATAACATAGTGGACACTAGGGATCAAGCCCTAACAAATTGACTCGATTACATGACAAATCTCATCCATCTCCATCTACCTCCAGTATGCCTACGATGAAATTACTCACTCTCGGTGGTGAGCATCATCGGGTTGTTGATGATGACGACGACGAATCCCCCTCTCCCGAGCCCCGAACGGACTCCAGATCAGCCCTCCCGATGAAGAATAGGAGGTGGCGGCGACTCCATATTGTAAAACGTGATATTTCTTTCTCCCTGATTTTTTTCTCTGGAAGACGGTACTTATGGACTTGGGTTTAGGGCAAATGGAGGCCTGTGGGACCCACAAGCTCAGGTGGAGCGCCCCAGGGGGAGCGCCCCGTGAGCTTGTGGCTCACAGGTGGCCCCTCTCCGGTAACACTTTGTGCTAGTATTTTTTATATATTCCAAAATAATTCTTCGTAAATTTTCGTCCGATTCCGAGAACTTTTTATTTCTGCACAAAAACAACACCAAAGTAGTTCTACTGAAAACAACGTCAGTCCGGGTTAGTTTCATTTAAATCATGCAAATTAGAGTCCAAAACAAGAGCAAAAGTGTTTGGAAAAGTAGATACATTGGAGACGTATCAACTCCTCCAAGCTTAACTCATCGCTTGTCCACAAGAAATTCAGTTGACAAACTGAAAGTGACAAAGAAATTTTTGCAAACTCTTTTGTTCTTGTTGCCGTATATAAGCTTAGCTAGTAATCAAGTTTTCAGCAAAGATCATGAACGAACCACATATATGATAACATGGAGAACTCATATTCATTCATGTCAATGGCATAATCAACTAGTGAGCAATAATAATATATCTTAAATGCCAATACTTTGTCAAAACAATCATGATATAATATGATAGAATGGTATCTCGCTAGCCCTTTCTGAGACCGCAAAACATAAATGCAGAGCACCTCTGAAGTTAAAGCAATGACTAAATATTGTAATTCAGGGTAGAAGAAATCCAGTCATGCTCACACCCAACATTAATTAGACAGAATGCATGTTACACTAAGAATGACAACATCACTCTCAGGATTGGTGCTTGAATGAGAAGGTGATGACTCAACAATAAAAGTAAATAGATAGGCCCTTCGCAGAGGGAAACAGAGATTGCAGAGGTGCCAGAGCTCATTTTTTAAAAAATAGAGGTAATTGTATTTTGAGAGGTGTGCTTTTCCTGTCAACGTTATGACAAAGGTTTTCAATATCTTCTATTCTAAACACATTAATAGCAGTTCCCAAAGCAAAAAAGGTTTTACTCCCCCACAACCATACAAACACAAGTCATGGCAAGCCGAATCCATGGGTGCCCTCCAATCAATCAACTGTCCAGGGGGGCATTTTGTTTTTGTTTTATTAAGTTATGCAGGACTGGGCATCCCTGTTACCAGCCTCCCTCAAAGTTGACGAGTGAATAAACACTCGCCGGTGAGTAAAACACACTTACACTTGTAGAAAAACTACTTTATATGAGGGACATTAGTCCCGGTTTGGAAACGGACCGGCACTAATGAGACCATTAGTGTCGGTTCCAACGACTAGGGGGGCGGGCATCATTAGTCTCGGTTCGTGACATGAACCGGGACTAAAGGGGTTGTGGCAGGTTGGTGTCAGGCTGGGGCCCCACCAGTCCCTTTAGTCCCGGTTCGTGGCACAAACCGGTACTAGAAGCTCACATGTAGTCCCGGTATGTGTCATGAACCGGGACTAAAGGTTTTCCTATATAAACCCTTCGTCCAGCCCGCGATCGAGCTCTCTGTTCTTCCCCTTTCCTCTCTTCTCTGTTCTTCCCCAAAGCTCGAGCTCATCCTTCATTTTGCCGAAAATTTGTCAAGATTTGAAGGCCCCCCATCCATCCAAGTGATCACAAAGGTTAGCAACTTTGTCCTTTTATCTCTCATTGCTAGATTAGCTCTTGCAATGCTCTATAAGTATAGTGATTTGTGGGTTTTACTTTGGGAGTAATTATATGTGGTAGTTTATTTGATTTATATGCAATTTGAGCTCAAATTAACTCTTAGTTCGCATATGTAGGTGTGGTTTACTTAGTGCCTTCCCGTCCCTGTCCTAACCACCGTCGATCGCCCACACCGTCCCGTCGCCGGTACCACCTCGGTGAGCCTCTTATTATTATTTTTTTTATAAACAAAATCATGTTTGTGTGATTTAAATATATAGTTACTTGTATAATTTTCTTACCCGTACGTTGTTTATTATACATAGTGGCATGGTTTTGATATCCGTCCCCGTCGGCCCTCGTCCGGTTTATGATTCGGATGTGGTATATATTCTCTTTTATAACTATTTATTGCATTTCGTGTTTATGACAATTATGCCGACCAACGTGACATAGATGTTTTTATCTAGGAGGTATGTGAACCGGAAATTCCAACCGACCCTCTTGTCGAGAGGTTAAATTAAGTTGAACAAGAAAACGTGTATTTGAAAGAAAAATTGAAAAGAATTGAAGAAGAGAAGATGAAACTGGAGTTGTATGTTGCCGATGTCGTTGATGATGACAAGGTCAAGATGGATGCAATGCGCTTGAAGATTAGAAAGATTAGAAAATATGCCATTGATAGTGAGGCTTGGTATCATTATGTTGTCAGATCAATTATTACCTTAGTTGCAATCTTGATCGCATTTGTTGTTGCATTTAAATGCTTTAGCTAGAGAGTTTGTATGTTGTTTTATGAGAATAAGTGTGTATGAACTTTATGTATGAACTTGTATTAATTTGGACTTTTCGGTGTTGTGTAATGAAGATGAGCCGGCAATGGATGTACGATGACCGATGCTCTCCCCGGTTCATTAAGGGCGTGCATACTTTTCTACTTGCGGCTGAGGCAAACAAGCGGGCGGATGGTTTTATGTGTTGTCCATGTGCTGCCTGTAAGAATGATCTCAATTACTCTAAGTCAAGAACCATTCACGTCCACCTGTTTGAGTCCGGTTTCATGCCCCACTATAATGTTTGGACCAAGCACGGAGAAAGAGGGTTTATGATGGAAGACAATGAAGAAGAAGAGGACGACGACAGCTATCCTGGCCATGGGTTCCCTGAATATGATGGTACAACAATGGGGGAAGAAGCTGAGCCGGCAATGCGGGAAGAAGCTGAAGAAGAGGCATCAGATGAGACCGCTAATGATCTTGGTCAGGCCATTGTCGATACAAAGAGAAATTGCGCAACTGAAAAGGAGAGGCTGAAGTTGCAGCGCATGTTAGAGGATCACAAGAAATTGTTGTACCCAAATTGCGAAGCTGACAAGAAAAAGCTGGGCACCACATTGGAATTGCTGCAATGGAAGGCAGAGAATGGTGTATCTGACAAGGGATTTGAAAAGTTGCTGATAATGTTAAAGAAGATGCTTCCAAAGGACAACGAATTGCCCAACTGTACGTACTAAGCAAAGAAGGCTGTCTGCCCTCTAGGATTAGAGGTGCAGAAGATACATGCATGCCCTAATGACTGCATCCTCTACCGCGGTGAGTACGAGGATTTGAATGCATGCCCAGTATGCGGTGCAATGCACTATAAGATCAGCCACGATGACCCTGGTGATGTTGAGGGCGAGCGCCCCAGGAAGAAGATTCCTGCCAAGGTGATGTGGTATGCTCATATAATACCATGGTTGAAATGTTTGTTCCAAAACAAAGAGCATGCCGAGTTGATGCGATGGCATAGAGAAGACCGTAAGAAAGACGGGAAGCTGAGAGTACCCACTGACGGGTCGCAGTGGAGAAAAATCGAGAGAAAGTGGCGGGACTTTGCAGATGACGCAAGGAACATATGGTTTGGTCTAAGCGCAGATGGAATTAATCCTTTTGGGGAGCAGAGCAGCAGTCATAGCACCTGGCCAGTGACTCTATGTATGTATAACCTTCCTCCTTGGTTGTGCATGAAGCGGAAGTTCATTATGATGCCAGTGCTCATCCAAGGTCCTAAGCAACCCGGCAACGACATTGATGTGTACCTAAGGCCATTAGTTGAAGAACTCTTACAGCTGTGGAATGAAAAAGGTGTACGTGCGTGGGATGAGCACGGACAGGAGGAATTTGACCTACATGCGTTGCTGTTTGTGACCATCAATGATTGGCCTGCTCTCAGTAACCTTTCAGGACAGACAAACAAGGGATAGCACGCATGCACGCACTATTTGGATGATGCCGACAATATATATTTGGATAATTGTAAGAAGAATGTGTACCTGGGACATCGTCGCTTTCTTCCGAGCAGGCATCCCGTAAGAAAGAAAGGCAAGCATTTCAAAGGTGAGGCAGATCACCGGAAGAAGCCTCGCCACTGTACTGGTGATGATGTACTTGATATGGTCGAGGATTTAAAAGTAATCTCTGGAATGGGTCCTGGCGGACAATCTGTTCTGAATGACGCTCACGGACGCGCACCCATGTGGAAGAAGAAATCTATATTTTGGGACCTACCCTATTGGAAAGACCTAGAGGCCCGCTCTGCAATCGACGTGATGCACGTGATGAAGAATCTTTGCGTGAACCATCTAGGCTTCTTGGGCATGTATGGGAAGACAAAAGATACACCGGAGGCACTGGAGGACCAGCAACGTATGCACGGAAAAGACGACATACATCAAGGTCGTGCCAGCTACGCTCTTACCAAGGAAGAGAAGGAAATCTTCTTGAATGCCTGCTCAGTATGAAGGTCCCGTCTGGCTTCTCATTGAATATAAAGGGAATAATAAATATGGCAGAGAAAAAGTTCCAGAACCTAAAGTCTCATGACTGCCACGTGAATATGATGCAACTGCTTCCGGTTGCATTGAGGGGGCTTCTATCGAAAAACATTCGATTAGCCATTGTGAAGCTATGTGCATTCCTCAATGCAATCTCTCAGAAGGTAATCGATCCAAAAATCATACCAACGTTAGAGAATGATTTGGCGCAACGTCTTGTCAGTTTTGAGTTGGTGTTCTGATAACCCACAAGTATAGGGGATCGCAACAGTTTTCGAGGGTAGAGTATTCAACCCAAATTTATAGATTCGACACAAGGGGAGCCAAAGAATATTTATAAGTATTAGCAGCTGAGTTGTCAATTCAACCACACCTGGAGATTAATTATCTACAGCAAAATGATCAGTAGCAAAGTAGTATGATAGTTTTGATAATAGTGGCAACAGCAATAGTAATGGTAACAGTGATAGCAGTGATATTGTAGCAAGTGCAACAATAACAGCAGCAGTAGTAACATAGCAGGAACAATATGTAGGAAAATCGTAGGCATTGGATCGGCAATTTGTTGGATGATATTCATCATGTGACAGTTATAACCTGCGGCGATACGGCACTAGCTCCAGTTCATAAATATAATGTAGGCATGTATTCCGTAAATAGTCATACGTGCTTATGGAAAGAACTTGCATGACATCTTTTGTCCTACCCTCCCGTGGCAACGGGGTCCTATTGGAAACTAAGGGATATTAAGGCCTCCTTTTAATAGAGAACCGGAACAAAGCATTAACACACGATGAATACATGAACTCCTCAAACTACGGTCATCACCGGGAAGTGTCCCGACTATTGTCACTCCGGGGTTGCCGGATCATAACACGTAGTAGGTGACTATAACTCGCAAGATCGGATCTAGAACATAGATATAATGGTGATAACATAAACGGTTCAGATCTGAAATCATGGCACCCGGGCCCAAAGTGACAAGCATTAAGCATGGCAAAGTCATAGCAACATCAATCTCAGAACATAATGGATACTAGGGATCAAGCCCTAACAAAACTAACCCGATTACATGATGAATCTCATCCAACTCCTCACCGACCAGCAAGCCTACGAAGGAATTACTCACTCCCGGTGGGGAGCATCATGGAATTGGCGATGGAAAAGGGTTGGTGATGACGAAGATCGAAGATCCCCCTCTCCGGAGCCCCAAACGGACTCCAGATCTGGCCTCCCGATGAAGAATAGGAGGCGGCGGCGGCTTCATCTTGTGAAACGTGATAATTCTTTCTCCTTGATTTTTTTCTGGAAATATGTGATTTTATAGCGTCGGTTTCAGGGTCTGCGGGGCCACCAGGTGGGGACAACCCACCTGGGCGCGTCTGGAGGGGGTGGCGCGCCCTCGTGGGTTGTGCCCACCCAGGTGCCCCCCTCCGTTCTTAGCTCTAGAAATTCTCTTTATTTGTATAAAAATTCCTCGCAAAGTTTCGTTCCAATCCGAGAACTTTTATTTCTGCACAAAAACAACACCATGGTAGTTCTGCTGAAAACAACGTCAGTCCGGGTTAGTTTCATTCAAATCATGCAAATTAGAGTCCAAAACAAGAGGAAAAGCATTAGGAAAAGTAGATACGAAGGAGACGTATCAACTCCCCCAAGCTTAAACCTTTGCTTGTCCTCAAGCAATTCAGTTGATAAACTGAAAGTGAAAAAGAAAATCTTTTACGAACTCTTTTGCTCTTGTTTGCATAAATAAGCTTAAACAGCACCCAGGTTTTCTGCCAAGATTATAACCAACCATGTTGACAATAACTCTTAAAAATTATATTAACTCATATCAATGACATAATCAGCTAGCGAGCAATAATAAGATATCTCAAACAGAAACACGTTGTCAAAACAACCATGATATAATATGACAATAGTGGTATCTCACTAGCCCTTTCTGAGACCGCAAAACATAAATGCAGAGCACTTCCAAAGTTGAAGCAGTGACTAAACATTGTAATTCATGGTAGAAAAGATCCAGTCATGATGCACCCAACATTAGCTACACACAATGCATAAGCATGACAGTAGTGCTCTCAGGTTCTGGCGCTTATTTTAGAAGGTGATGACACAACATAAAAGTAAATAGATAGTCCCTTCACAGAGGGAAGCAGTGATTTGCAACGGTGCCAAAGCTCAAGTTTTAAAACAGAGGTAAATGAAATTTTGAGAAATGCACCCTTCTTGTTTACTTCGCGACCATCAGTTATCAATATCTTCCTTGCTAAACACATTAGCGGCAGTTCCCAAGCGATAAAGTAAAGGTTATTACTCCATAGGAGTTTTTGTTTGATTATTTGTAAGCTCTTTTTGCAATTTGGGACTGGGAATCCCTATTACCGCCCCTCTCGTGCAATGACGAGTGAATAAACACTCATCATGAGAATAATCCGCTTAGCATGGAAGATACTGACTACCTCCTGTCGCTCTATGAACAATCCAGGCACACAAAAAGGAATATTTATTTGAAGTTTTTTTTAGAGGTGGCACATGCAAATTTACTTAGGACGGCAGGGTAATACCGCATGTAGGTAGGTATGGTGGACTCATCTGGAATAACTTGGGTTTCAGGTTTTTGATGCACAAGCAGAATTCCCGCTTAGTACAGGTGAAGGCTAGCAAATAGGTTGAGAAGCGGCCAGCTAGAGAGCAACAACGTCATGAACATGCATTATGCATAAGTAACATTGGATACTAGCATGAGTAGGATATGAACACCATGAACATAAATATCATAGAGGCTATGTTGGTTTTGATTCAACTACATGCATGAACATGTGCCAAGTCAAGCCACTCGAACATTCAGAGGAGGATACCATATCATCATACTACATCACAATCATTTTAACGCAATGTTGACATCCAAGATAAATCATTGTCCACTCCTAGCTCCTTATGCATGGCATGAGAAACTATAATCTCTAATTGTCATTGCAAACATGTTTGATCATAATAGGCTGAATCATGGATACTAGGTTAAACGTATTTATAAAAACAGAACAAGTTGAGTTCATACCCGTTTCTCTCTGCCACGACCAGTTCATCAAATATCGTCATTATTGCCTTTCACTTGCACGACCGAACGATATGAAAATAATAATAGTGCTAGAGTGCCATGGACTAAGCTGGAATCTGCAAACATTTTATTCAAAAGGAACAAGGTAATATGGGCTCTTTGTTAGATCAACAATAATGCATATGAGAGCCACTCAACAGTTTCATCGTGGTCTTCTCCTCGGTACGACTCAATAAAAAGAAAAGAAATTCAGAGAAACACACTGAAATATTTTTGGAGTTTTTGGTTTTCTGAAACAAAGCAACTTAAAGAAAGAAAATCAAAAACGAGAAAAGTATTTACACGGGAGAGCTCCCAACAAGCAAAAGAAGAACAAGGAAATCTTTTTGGGTTTTCTTTTTAGTGTTACAACAATTTAAACTAGGAAGAAAAACCAAAAAGAAGCAGGAGATACATTTTTGGATTATCTCAAAGTTTTTCAAACACACAAGAAGAAAGCAAGAAAATAAATTTAATATGGATGATACAATGAAAAAGTGTGGACACCGACAACTGAAATGAAACGAGTGAACATGAATGTAATGTCGGTCGAAATACGTACTCCCCCAAGCTTAGTCTTTTGGCCTGACTTGGTAATTGGTCAGTAGCCTGCATAATGGTCGGAGTGATAGCTCACGAAGGCTCTCGGTGCGGATGCTACAGCCTGCCGTGCGGCCACAATCGCCGCGTTATAAGCTCGGGCCTCGCTCTCAAGAACATAATATCTTCCCCTGCTGTGAACATCAAAGAGAGTAGGCGCAGGCAAATATGTGTCGACCACGGAACTTTGATTAAACAACAATTTATAGGTGAAATTATGGGGTTCACCTCTAAGGATCTTATGACGTTTCATAGCATCAAAGTCTAAGTACTGCGTGGGTAAAACGGGGTTATAGGGCAAAGGTGAAACACCCAGCTCTCTTGCTAAGCGTGTGGCATAAATTCCACCATAAAAATAACCACTACTAGCGTTGTGTTGCAACCTGCGTGCAACAATCGCTCCAAGATTATAACTTTTATCACCGGTGAGAGCGGTGCGTATGAGACTCAAATCTGGAGCACAAAGTGTACTACAATCTTGTTTTCCTACAATACATTTTCCATTAAATAATGCAAAGTACTAGATTGCGGGAAAATGAATGCTCTTTATTCTACCTTGCGTCACTCCCCTCATCTCACCAAAGCAAAGGCTAGTCAAGAATATCTCAAACTCAGATCTTGGTGGTTCATCAAGCGAACCCTAGAATGGGATTTTGCAGTGCTGAGCAAATCTCTCTAAAGATATGGTAAATGGATTCTCATACAGTTTAAATGACACCCTAGACTCACGGGGATGGAATTTAAATCCTTTGACAAATGATTCAGTGAGAGTGAGGTGTTGGTTGCACTTATCTGAAATGTAGGGACCGAGCTCGGCATTGTGAACATATTGCTCAAATTCTTCCTTAATGCCCACACTCACCATATAATCGTTGCATGGCCATAAGCATGTTTTGGTGGCGGCATCTCGTATGGAACTTTCACTTGGTTCAACATAAGACCGACGAGCGGAGCTGCTACTAGAAGATGCCTCCAAGGATCTCCTCCTCGAAGAACTTCTTCCAAAGAGGTTCATCATATTCACGTACAATTTTTTGAAAAATTTTGGGTGACAAAAATTTGTCAACAAAACTTCACAAGATTGGTAGCAACTACTCATAGGGATGCATAGAGGCCTTAGCAAGCATTCAAACTACTTAGAACTCTAAGAATTCAACATGCAAGCTCATCTACAGCAGCACCAGGAGCAACTAATTATTCAAAATATAAACAACTAAAGCAAAAACTAATTGGACCAACGGAGGAGTTACATACCAAGCAACAATCCCCCGAAACAGTTTCGGAAACGGAGCTTAGAGCAAAGAGACCGAAATCCGCGGGTTTGAGAGCAAGAACACGAGAGAGAGAGAGCAATGGTGATTTTTTTCTGGAGGTAGGTGGTGATGTGGGATGAAGAGATAAGTGAGGGGCCCACATGGGGACCACAACCCACCAGGGCGCGCTTGGGGGTCCTGGCGCGCCCAGGCGGGTTGTGCCCACCTGGTGCACCTCCCTCTGATGTTATTTGCACCAAAAATTCTTAAATATTCAGAAAAAAATCGTATTAAATTTTCAGAGCATTCTGAGAACTTTTATTTTTGGGTCATTTTTTATTGCACGGGAAATTCAGAAAACAGACAAAACATGGCATTTTATTTTATTTAACTAATGAAAACAGAAAACAAAAGGTAGGGACAGAAGGTAGTGCTCACTAAATTCATCAACTTCATACCTCTCAAAAATGATCCATTAATAAGGTTTATCAAGTCTTTTTAACAACCACTTTCGATTAGCATGAAACCGAAGAACTTTCGTAAATCACTAAGTTACCTCAACGGGGATATGAATATCCCCAACAATAAGTATTTCATATTGCTTTTTAACAGTAGGCAGAGATAGTTGAAAATTCCAATAATGATTGTCGGAGATTTTTCAATAACATTAATACCATTCACTTGGAATTGTTTCTTCGAAAAGTGCACCTTATGCTCATTATCATTGATATGAAAAGTGACCTTGCTTTTATTGCAATCAATAACAGCCCCTGCAGTATTGAAGAAGGGTCTACCAAGGATAATTGACATGTTGTCGTCCTCGGGCATCTCAAGTATAACAAAGTCAGTCAAAATATTGACATTAGCAACAACAACGGGCACATCCTCACAAATACCGATAGGTATGGCAGTTGATTTGTCAGCCATTTGCAAAGATATTTCAGTAGGTGTGAGTTTATTCAAATCAAGTCTTTTATATAAAGAGAAAGGCATAACACTGACACCAGCTCCCAAATCACATAAAGTAGTTTTCACATAATTTCTTTCGATGGAGCAAAGTATAGTTGGTATTCCCGGATCTCCAAGTTTTTTAGGTACTCCATCTTTAAAAGTATAATTAGCAAGCATGGTGGAGATTTCTGCCTCCGGTATTTTTCTCTTATTGGTGATGATGTCTTTCATGTACTTTGCATAAGGAGGCATTTTTAAGATACCAGTCAAGCGAGTACGCAAAAAGACTGGCCTAATCATTTCAGCAAAGCGTTCAAATTCTTCATTATCTTTCTTTTTAGTTGACTTGGGTGGAAAGGGCATAGGTTTTTGAACCCATGGTTCTCTTTCCTTAGCGTGTTTTCTAGCAACAAAGTCCCTTTTATCATATCTTTTATTCTTGGGTTGTGGGTTATCAAGATCAACTGCTGGTTCTATCTCAACATCATTGTCTGGTTCTTTATTATTTGTTTGAGTATCTTCACGAACCTCATCATTATCTTTTTCATTATCAGAAGGTTCGTGTTCACTACCAGATTGAGTTTCAACATCAAAGATAGAAACTTCATTATCATTATCAGGAGGTTTTTCTACTTCAGGTTCACTAGTAGCATGCAAAGTCCTATCATTTTTCTTCTTCTTTTTCTTTTTAGACAGACTATGTGCATCAGTGTTAACCCTTTGGGAGTCTTGTTCAATTCTTTTTGGGTGTCCCTCAGGATAAAGTGGTTCCTGAGTCATCCTACCTCCTCTAGTCATTACTCTAACAGCATGATCATTGATATTATTATTCATTTCATCTAACAACTCTTTTTGAGATTTAGCAACTTGTTCTAACTGAGTCTAAACCATAGAAGCATGCTTCCCCACACCTCTAACATCATTTGAGATTCTAAATAACAAGTCACTCAAGCGACCAATCATATCAGAATTGTATTTCAATTGTTTCATAACATTTGCATTGAAGTGATCTTGCTTTCTAATGTAATTTTCAAACTCATAAAGTCATTGGCTAGGGTGCATATTGTGAGGATTATCATTGTCATTGAATTTCATTAGAGAATTTACCTCTACCACCTTAGGTGGTGATAGTGTATCAAGCCCATGTATTTCTTCAATAGGAGGTAAAATTTTGACATCCTCAGCTTTAATACCTTTTTCTCTCATAGATTTCTTTGTTTCTTGCATATCCTCAGGGCTGAGATATAAGATACCCCTCTTCTTCAGAGTGGGTTTAGGCAGTGGTTCAGGAGGAGTCCAATCATCATAATTTTTCAATATGTTATTCAATAATTCTTCAGCTTGCCCAATAGTTCGTTCCCTGAAAACACAACTAGCACAACTATCTAGGAAATCCCTAGAAGCATCGGTTAGTCCATTATAGAAGATATCAAGTATTTCATTTTTCTTAAGAGGATGATCCGGCAAAGCATTAAGCAATTGGGGAAGCCTCCCCCAAGCTTGTGGGAGACTCTCTTCTTTAATTTGCACAAAGTTAAATATTTCCTGTAAGGCAGCTTGTTTCTTATGAGCAGGGAAATATTTTTCAGAGAAGTAATGAATCATGTCCTGGGGACTACGCACACAATCAGGAGCAAGAGTATTGTACCAAGCTTTAGCATCACCCTTTAATGAGAACGGAAATAATTTGAGAATATAGTAATAGCGAATTTTCTCATCATGAGCAAAAAGGGTGGCTATGTCATTCAACTTAGTAAGATGTGCCACAATAGTTTCAGTTTCATAACCATGGAAAGGATCAGATTCAACCAAAGTAATTAACTCTGGGTCGACAGCGAATTCATAATCCTTATCATCAACAAAGATAGGTGAAGTAGCAAACTTAGGATCACATTTCATTCTAGCATTCAAAGATTTTTCTTTATACTTGCATAATAATTTCTCTAGATCATCTCTATCCTTACAAGCAAGAATATCTCTAGTTGCCTCCTCAGCCATAACATAGCCTTCCGGTACCTTTGGCAATTCATATCTAGGAGGGCTAGTTCTAATAGGTGTTTCAAGATTTTCAGTTTCAAGTTCTTCATCAGTTTCAACAATTTCATCAGTTTCAGCATTCTCAAAAGCTTTAGTTCTAGCAAGTTGTTCATCAAGAAATTCACCTATTGGCACATTATCATCAAGCAAGGTACTAGCATCATCATAAACATCATTCATAGCAGAAGTAGCGTCATCAATAACTTGTGACATATCAGGATTAATAGCATATGGTGGTGTTGCAAGTTTACTTATAACAGAAGGTGAATCAAGTGCGGAGCTAGATGGCAGTTCCTTACCTCCCCTCGTCTTAGAGGGAAAAATCTTAGTCTTAGCATCCTTCAGATTCTTTATAGTGACAATTTGATAATAATCCCAAGTGACTCAACAAATATAGCTATGCTCCCCGGCAACGGCGCCAGAAAAAGGTCTTGATAACCCACAAGTATAGGGGATCGCAACAGTTTTCGAGGGTAGAGTATTCAGCCCAAATTTATAGATTCGACACAAGGGGAGCCAAAGAATATTTATAAGTATTAGCAGCTGAGTTGTCAATTCAACCACACCTGGAGATTAATTATATGCAGCAAAGTGATCAGTAGCAAAGTAGTACGATAGTTTTGATAATAGTGCCAACAGCAATAGTAACGGTAACAGTTATAGCAGTGATTTTGTAGCAAGTGCAGCTGTAACAGCAGCAGTAGTAACTTAGCAGGAACAATATGTAGGAAAATCGTAGGCATTGGATCGGCAATTTGTTGGATGATATTCATCATGTGACAGTTATAACCTAGGGCGATACGACACTAGCTCCAGCTCATAAATATAATGTAGGCATGTATTCCGTAAATAGTCATATGTGCTTATGGAAAGAACTTGTATGACATCTTTTGTCCTACCCTCCCGTGGCAGTGGGGTCCTATTGGAAACTAAGGGATATTAAGTCCTCCTTTTAATAGAGAACCGGAACAAAGCATTAACACATGGTGAATACATGAACTCCTCAAACTACGGTCATCATCGGGAAGTGTCCCGACTATTGTCACTCCGGGGTTGCCGGATCATAACACGTAGTAGGTGACTATAACTTGCAAGATCGGGTCTAGAACATAGATATAATGGTGATAACATAAACGGTTCAGATCTAAAATCATGGCACCGGGGCCCAAAGTGACAAGCATTAAGCATGGCAAAGTCATAGCAACATCAATCTCAGAACATAATGGATACTAGGGATCAAGCCCTAACAAAACTAACTCAATTACATGATAAATCTCATCCAACTCCTCACCGACCAGCGAGCCTACGAAGGAATTACTCACTCCCGGTGGGGAGCATCATGGAATTGGCGATGGAGAAGGGTTGGTGATGACGAAAATTGAAGATCCCCCTCTCCGGAGCCCCAAACGGAATCGAGATCTGGCCTCCCAATGAAGAACAGGAGGCGGCGGCGGCTCCATCTCGTGAAACGCGATAATTCTTTCTCCTCAATTTTTTCTCGAAATATGTGATTTTATAGCGTCGGTTTCAGGGTCTGCGGGGCCACCAGGTGGGGACAACCACCTGGGCGCGCCTGGAGGGGGTGGTGCGCCCTGGTGGGTTGTGCCCACACAGGTGCCCCCTTCCTGTGGTTCTTGACTCCAGAAATTCTCTTTATTTGTATAAAAATTCCTCGCAAAGTTTCATTCCAATCCGAGAACTTTTATTTCTGCACAAAAACAACACCATGGTAGTTCTGCTGAAAACAGCGTCAGTCCGGGTTAGTTTCATTCAAATCATGCAAATTAGAGTCCAAAACAAGAGGAAAAGCATTAGGAAAAGTAGATACGACGGAGACGTATCATGTTCCCACCATCCTTCTTCAATATCATGACGCACGTCCTAGTTCACTTAGCCGAAGATATTGCCATTCTGGGTCCTGTATTTCTACACAATATGTTCCCCTTTGAGAGGTTCATGGGAGTCTTAAAGAAATATGTTCATAACCGTGCTAGGCCAGAAGGAAGCATCTCCAAGGGCCATGAAAATGAGGAGGTCATTGAGTTTTGTGTTGACTTTATTCCTGACCTTAAACCGATTGGTGTTCCTGAATCGCGGCATAAGGGCAGACTGGGTGGAAAAGGCACGCTAGGACTGAAAGCAATAATATGTATGGACGGGCATTCTCTCACTCAAGCACACTACACAGTTCTATAAAATTCCTCCTTGGTGGCTCCGTATATCGAGGAACACAAGAATATTCTACGCTCGAAACACCTAGAGCAGTCTGACGACTGGATTACACATGAACAAATGGGGACTTTCACCGGTTGGTTACAGACACGTCTCATGCATGACGACGCTGTTGAAGATGAGCTGTACTTGCTATTCAAGTTACCATCTTTGAATATATTGACTTTCAAAGGGTACGAGATAAATGGGAATACATTTTACACGATCGCCCAAGATAAAAAGAGCACCAACCAAAACAGTGGTGTCCGCTTTGATGCAGCAACCAAGAGGGGAAAGGACATATATTATGGTTACATAGTGGACATATGGGAACTTGACTATGGACGTGATTTGAAGGTCCCTTTGTTTCGGTGCAAATGGGTCAGTCTGATAGGAGGAGGGTAACGGAAGACCCGCAGTACGGAATGACAACAGTGGATCTCAACAATCTTGCGTACGCAGATGAACCATTCATCCTAGCCAATGATGTGGTGCAGGTTTTCTATGTGAAGGATATGTCTACCAAGCCTAGAAAAAGAAAAGATAAGGAAGCGAATACATCATACGATGAGCCAAAGCACCACATAGTTCTTTGAGAGAAAAGAAACATCGTGTGAGTGGAGGACAAGACAGACATGTCAGAAGATTATGAAAAGTTTCATGAAATTGCTCCTTTCACAGTGAATATTGACCCGAGTATCCAGTTAAATGATGAAGATTGTCCATGATTACGGCGCAAAGGGACACACGCGAAGAAAAAGTTTTACACCCAAAGATCCCACTCTGGGATGTGACCGGCTTCACTGTCATCACTTTCTTCTCTAGTGAGTTTCCGGACTTAATTATATATCTGGAAAATCCCACTTCGGACAAACCGGAGAGAATATTTGTAATAGTTAGGGTACTTATGTGTGATTAATTTCTCATCAATTTTCAACCCTTTCTGACATCATTTGCTATTTTTCATGCATTTACTATTTTTTTTAGCTAAATGACCCTGAAATTGAAAAGCACTACAAATGAACTCTGAAAAGGTTGAAAGTTGGCATGGTATCATCATTTCACCCACATAGCATGTGCAAAAAAGTTGAGAGGGTTACGGCAAAAACAGGATGCACTTTGTGTACAAATGGACAATCTCTTTCGAAGTATCAGGGTTTTGGGCTAAAACTCATCTGTTACAAAAGGCATTTCATTTTTTAAAACTTATTTCAACTCCAGACTTTTTGTGCGTTCAGTATGCACCATTCGAAGCCACGTCAACAATTTTCAAACATTTCTGACTTCATTTGCTATTTTTCATGCTTTTACAGATTTTTTGAGCTAAAAGACCCTGAAATTGAAAAGAATTACAAATGAACTCTGAAAAGGTTAAAAGTTGCCATCATCGTTTCACCCACATAGCATGTGCAAAAAAGTTGAGAGGGTTACGGCAAAAACTGGATGCACTTCGTGTACAAAATGGACAATCTCTTTCGAAGTATCAGGATTTCAGACGGAAACTCATCTGTTACAAAGGCATTTCATTTTTTTTAAATAACCTAAGAATTACCAAATTGAATATAATGAAAAAACACACTAATATTAAATAGAAGAAAAAAGAATCACTGAAAAATCTATTTTTAAAGTAAAGTTATTGACAAACTAGTGATTCACATAAATTTCAAATAATTCAAATTTAAACTATTCAAATTTGAAAACTACTAGCACTAACAGAAAGTTGATAATTTTTTTACCTAAAGCAAAAAGATTCACAAAAAAACTCTAAATAAAGCAAAAAACAACTCAGAAACAAAAGAAAATAAATAAAGTAGAAAATGAAAAAATGAAAAAAAAAAGAAAAAAAGCCCGCCTACTGGGCCACCACGGCCTGCATACGACTAGAAACCCAACCTCTAGTTGGGCCAGGATGCAGGCCCGCAAGGCCCAGTAGGCCCACAGGGCAGCGCAGGTGTGGTAAGCCCAGAAGGCCTGCTTTAGAGAGGAGCTCGAAGGAGCAGCCGCGGCGGGGCTTATAAACCAGTGCGGCTGCCCTTCGCTGGGCGAGGTGGGACTAAACTTCCTGCACCACGCCTGCGCGAGCATCAGCCTTTAGTCGCGGTTGGCTGGCCAAAAGTGACCTTTAGTCTCGGTTGGTGGCTCCAACCGGGACTAAAGGTGCCTCCTATATATACAACACTTACGAATTTTGGCCACCATTCTCCCTTCGACGCCGAACCAGACGCCGCCAGGCTGCCGCCGTCGCCCGTCGCCCGCGCCTCCGCCGGCGCCGACGACGCCGCCAGGCTGCCCCCGAGCCCGTCCTCGTCGTCGCCGACGCTGCCGTGCCTCTCCGATCCGATCCGACGCCGCCCCCGACGCGTGCCGCCCGCGCCCCCGCGCGCCTGCCCTGACGCCGCCGTCGATCGCTGCCCACGCCGCCCGCGCCCGCCGGCCTCGAGACCTCGCCCACTGTGAGCTCACGCCGCCCCGGCCCTCCGACGATTTTTTTCACTAGCATATATGTTTTAGATTATTATTAATTAGTATATATACAATGTATGTATATATGTCTGTTTTAGATGCTTAGTTATAGTATTAATTAATTAGTATATATGTATAGCAATTTTGACATTAATCAGAGGAATTAGTATACAATGTATAGAAATTTTGAGGAATTTTGAAGAATTTTGACCAATGTGTATACAATGTATAGGAATTTTGAAGAATTTTGACCAATGTATACAATGTATAGGAATTTTGAGCAATTAGTATATGTATGTATACAATGTATAGAAAACATTTGAGGAATTTTGACCAAGCATAGAAAAAATTTGCGGAGAAAAAAGATGCTTATTTTAATTAATGTTGTATTTGCAAAAGTTTGTTATGATTTATATGTATTTTTTGTATGTATGTATACTAGATGATTAGATGTATAGAAAAAAGTTAAGAAATTTTGACATTTGAGGAATTTTTACATTTTGATCCAATATGTGTATATAAATTAGTATATATATATATGTATGAATACAATGTATAGAAAAAAGTTGATGAATTTTGACATTTGATTCAATATATAGCAATTAGTATTTGCAAAAGTTGCATATTTTAAGGTTGTATTTGCAAAAGTTTGTTATGTATTTGCAATTAATTAGTATATGTATGTATATATATATACAATATATTCTCTTAGTCTTTACCTAATATTAAAAGGAGGAAGCTTTCATGGTTCTCTATGCATCGATCGTTTATATCCGTTGATTTTATGTTAATTATAAATATCGACGGCTGAGATTTTAAAGTACCGCATAACGGTTTGATACATGATGATGGACCAGTCCATACGTCCCCCCTTGACCTGCAGCCCTACACGCACGCACGTCATGCACATCCTCCCAACATGAACTCCACGACCAAAAAACTCGGCCATCGGCTAAAAAAAAAAATACTCGGCCCTAACAGAGTCCAGAAGCACCACGGCCCCCATCCGATTTTGATGAAAACCAAACCCCCTCAGCTATAAACTCAGCACCACCAACGGAGCCTGAAGCTCCACGACCTGGACTGGCACTGAACGTCGTAGGAAGTTGGATGCAGATTTAGCACGCAGTAGATACGCTCGTGGAGACAAGGCGGTTTGTTGCGGATTTTGCTTTACCGGATTCGCCGGCGGAGTTGGGATTGATCCCGCATGTCCACCTGCTGCCGTTGTCGAGCACGAGCGGGATGGTGCCCAGCACGGGAGCATGCTTGGCGGCAAGCTTGCCGATTGCCGCGCTTGACCGCCAGCGGATGCCCTGGCTGTACACGACGGAGATGGAACATGGAACCCGTGTCCGTGCCGCTGCAGCCTGGACGGAACTCCGCCGAGGCCATGAGCTCCCGACCCGGGCATAGAAGCTGTAGATCCTGCGCATCGTAGGTCCGCGTCCGCCAAGGCTACGAGCTCCTTAGCCGGGCCCAGGCATAGGCGCGTACTGAAGCAACGCCCGCCTGGGCGAGCTCCTCCTGCTTCCAGAGGAGGCGAACGAGCCGAGCCCGACCATGAGGCTTGAGTCTCTCCGACGAGAGACGACGTCATCGGCACTGCTCCTTCAGGCGGGCGCGGGACGATGGTCTTTGACTTCCAGCGTCTCGCTGCATGACACGCTCCAGCCGACGTCGGGATCGTCTCAATGAAGAGACTACCCCCGAAGCGGAGCCACAAGCCCATAACTAACTACAAAAACAAGGACCCTCAAGGATCAGTCAGGGTTGTAGCCGACGGGTCACTCGCTTTCACGTGTTCAGCTTCACGACGGTCCTCCATTTGGTGTCCATGGGAGATATAGCCATGCTCATGCAGTTCGACTTTGGCGTCG
This sequence comes from Thinopyrum elongatum, assembly GCA_011799875.1. Taxonomy (NCBI): domain Eukaryota; kingdom Viridiplantae; phylum Streptophyta; class Magnoliopsida; order Poales; family Poaceae; genus Thinopyrum; species Thinopyrum elongatum. The sequence goes on along the minus strand of CM022298.1, from coordinate 669,276,936 downwards.
CCTGTGCTGATAGTGTTATTGTGTCACGCTGCTGCTCGGTGCACTGCATGTGCTGGTGGACATGATCAAGTCCGAGAAGGCACGCCATTGTCACCTCTCCTCGGTCCTCAGCGGCACCCTCATTGGCTGCAAAGCCGCCGGGATTTCGCTGCCCTCTTCCCTAACGTCCAAAACTCCATATTGGCTAATATTATTAAAGTTCAAATGCAGAGCTACGGTCTGACCGGATCATCTGGTTCTATGGCCTCGACGGTTGAGTCGGAGGAGTCCATGGTATACAGTTCCATCTGGTAGCTGGAATAGTTTCGTCCATCGGTGTGGCGGCTTTGGCCGAGCCAAAGAGACGAGCTCAGGATCAGGGCCAGTTTTTTGTGTGCTCGACTGTCTATTTTTCTAGGAGTATTCAGGATGCAGCATCTGCATGCATATATGCAACCAATATTGTTCTCTAAATAAAGTTTCAGAACGAGGACAATGAGCTGCTGCTAAGTAATAATTTCTCTCGGGATACTCAGGTATACTACTCATAGTTGAACACAAAACTACAATTTTGCTTATGTTAATTTTTTTGGCATTGTACCTTCCTGATGGATAACCTGCTGATGCTGCCTGCTCTGGCCTTTTTGAATGCTACGAGTATGCAATCATGGAGAAGAATTCAGAAGAGAGAGATTATGCAATGATGGGAGAGGATAAGAGCGTGTGGTGGGAAAAGATACACTTTTCACTGAATACTTATTTTTAGCTAACATAGGGATACTCACTTTATAGTCAGACCTCCCAAGAATTTATCCCCTAATCTGATTAGTGTTACATGCATGTGTAATGGTGTGCTAAAATATACAACTAATATGGAGGGAGTCCTTTCTCAAGTGATTTGATCAGGTATAGTACCTTATGGAAGTTATTATTTTATTTCATAATTTTGTTTCTGCTGTACTATTTAAGGTATTTCCTTTTCAGATTTTGTTCTGCTAGATAATAGTCCTTCTAAGAAGATCTTTGTGTGGATCTTTTAGTTGATATGATATATAGACAACTGGATATGATATGTAACATAGCTGTCTACTTCTTTTGTACGGACTTTCGACCATATGTGATATACTAATTCATTTGGTGTGCAAATAGTGAACCATCCTTATGATTTAGAATAACCTGGTAATTTTGTAGCAAACCGATTCTCCCGTTGCATAGTGGTTTTGCAGGTGACATGTAAATTGAAAAGAAGATGGTGATGTTGAATAGTACCTCTTAAAATTAGATTATCATTGGGGTCATTATTTGTCCCTTTTCTGGATCAGTTACTGCATGCCACATGTATTACGATTAGTATTGAAAATTGTTTTTTGACGTAAAGAAAATTATGGCATCGTTTAATCAATGGTACTTCTATTGCAAGTTGAAGATGTCAGCTAAGAGGAATTGAGACCTTTATGGTCATTCCAAAAGTGGGGGCTACTCAAGAAATTCAATAAGAAAACGACTTTAAAGCTCGGGTCTTGGTAGTGGGCTGGATACATGGAAGATAACAAAAACTGCAATCAGTATACAATGCAAGTAATTATGAGTATGTGCAGGGGACAGCATCGTCGGCGAGGAGTAGCGGCGGCAAGGGTGGCTCTTGGACTAGATGGACGGACTGTGGGGATGGGCATGCACCAAGCGTAGAAGAGACATGTGGTGCTCGCCATCATTACAAGTCAGCTGAATTACAAGCCGGTATAGAGAGGGGCTTGTGAATACGGCATCCTAGAGTGTGATGACCAGGCTCTTATCGCCTTGAGATTGATCACGTTCGTTGTGAGTAGGTGGACAACGTGAGCACCTTCGGCAATGGTGGTGAAGAGAGTGGCAATACGAATGAATCACTTGGAGCCTGCAAGGATTTTTTTTTTCCCGTTGCAACGCACGGGCACATTTGCTAGTCCTTTAATAAAGAATTTATCAAGAATGCCCCCATATGGATGTGCACAAGTTGATTCAATTTTTTCTGATCTCATCTACGTACCCTAGCTTCTATATGTCACGTTGTCTTTGTGTCAAAGTATTGAAGAAATCCATGGCTTCATAATTAGCCGGAAGTAACATACGCATGATGGTACGAAGCTCTACAAAATTGTTTTGGAACGGAGTTCCTGATAGGATAATTCGCTTTTTGTTACAAAGTTCAGCAAAGACCTTCCAAATAGCGATATTCGGAAGGCTCTTGCTGAAATTCGTACCAAAAAACTAATTATTCTATCCGGGACTCCGTTCCAAAACAACTTTGGAGAGCTTCGTACCATCATGCGCCTGTTACTTCCGGTTAATGATGAAGCCATGATTTTCTTGAATCCTTTGACACTAGACAACGTGATATATAGAAGGGTATATGAGATCAGGAAAAATATGGACCATTTTCTGCACATCAAGAATGGCGCCATTTTGTTAAATCCCTTAAAGGTTAAGAGAATCCGTTATGATTCTGAATCCTGTTCCTAGCCAGGGACTAAAAGTTCCTCGTATATAAGAAATCACAATCCAAGCATTTAAAAAAATGTTAAATATTGCATAGATCGAATTTATTCTCGACGTCTACGATGTTTGGCCCACATCCTCGTCGTCGACCCGTTCGAGACGACGTCCTGCTTCAGAGGGGCCATGTCCGGGACTGGGCTCCACTGGGCTGGCACTGAGAGGTGCTACATTCAGGGGCGCGTAGCTTGGTGAGGAACACGGGTCCCGTCGTCGACCCTGAGCTTCTTTGATGACGGGCGCGTGGGCCACATTCGGTGCGGAGGCTGATGTCCCCCGCGGAGGTTGTACGTCAGCGTGTCAGGGAGGAGGACGAGCATGTCCGTCGCTACATGCTTGCGTTGGACGTCAATTTCTCCAATACCTGGCAGGTTCTTCAGGGATCTCACCCGAGCTATGATCCCGTGGTCGTTCCTTCTCTTTGGGTGTCCACTGCGAGTGATGTTAGCTAGTGATGTTATATATATATATATATATATATATATATATATATATATATATATATATATATATATATATATATATATGTATATGTATATATATATATATGATCATATTCGAGATTATATTCGATGATGCATATTATCTGGATTATTCGAGATGTATATATTAGTGATATTATTCGAGATAGATATATATTATCTACTATGATTCTGTTTTTCCTTATTGATTGCATGCATTCTAATTTGAATACTAAATTGTTTTATCTTTCTTTTGGATTAGTTAAATAAAAAAGCTATGGACAATATCAGCAGAGAAGGAGAAGAAGCCCTGTTCGAGATCATACGCTCCCCGAGCCGGCCAGATGAGAATGAAGAAGATGATGGCTCACAATACCTGAACAATATCGGTGAGGGTGATATGATATTCGATGAAGACGAACGAATAGATGAAGTCCAGAACAATGATGACGAAGGAAATAATGTTGTTCTTCAAATAACAAAGACCGGCGAGGTATATTTATATAAGGCATCGATCTCTGGTGATCATCACATGTTTTAATTGATTTGTATATATATTAACGAATCGATTTTTTCTTCTTTTAGCCCTCCGAATCGAGCAAATCTTCTACAAGCAGCAGGGCAGTTCGAGGCCCGGCCAAAAAGTTGAAGGATGGCGTAAAGTACAACATAGATGCCATCAAATCTAATGGCGAACCTGATGAACCTAAGAAGAATGCGAAGAAGTTCATTCGTCAATGCGGAGTTATTGTTAGGGACCAAATCCCGATCTCCATTCAAGAATGGAAAAAGCCAGCAAAGGGAGATCGAGATGTTACTTTTGTCGACCAAAGAGCAAAAGATCTGCTTTGGGAAACGCTCATGTCACATTTCACCCTATCAGATAATTTGACAGATGCAGATCTGGAGAAAGTCAAGAACTCTGCTCTTAAGAAGATGGCGAAAGCATTCAACAACCACAAGAAAACTATATGGGCCGCGTACGTCGCGGCAGGAAAGCAGACTCCAGAATTCAAGGGAACACTAGAGAAGGCAAGAGATCACTGGGGCGGTTTCGTGAACTTCAAGGAATCGGAAGTAGCTTAGGAACGGTCGAGAAAAAACAAGATTAATGCCGCGAAAAAGGAGTGGCATCATAAGCTGGGGCCAGGTGGCTACGAGGTAGCCCGGCCTAAGTGGGATCTCACTGAGCAAGAGATGATGGATGCAGGGGTCACTCCAGTTACATTGACCTGGCCCCCCAGGTGTAGGACTTGGTTCTATGTGCATGGGGGGACATTGGACCCAAAGACAGGCGAGGTTTTGGAGTGGGCATGTCTTAAAGGAGCCGATGCAAATTTACTTGAGGCAATAGAAGAGGCTCGAACGGGGTGTTCACGCCCAACAGAGAGAACGACGAGCTTACGCGCGCCCTGAAGAATCCCGAACACCCGGGAAGAACACGAGGCAAAGGCGTTGTTCCGTGGTTTGAGGAGTTTGCGGACTGGAACGCCGACTACAGAAGCCGTGCGAGAAAGAAGCAGCAGGAGGAGCAGAAAAGGAAGCTGGAGGAGGAGCTGAGGAAGCAGGAAGCAGACCGCCTTTGCAACGTAGAATCAAAGCACGCGGAGTTGGAACTCGCTTTCAGGCGGCAGCAGCAGCAGGTCGACTCACTTAGCCAGGAAAGGGGGTCTCAGCAGCGGCAACAGCTAGCCGATCCAAAATTGGATAGCACCGTCCTATCCATGCCGAGAAGCAGCGTGGGTTCCGCTGATACGTCTCCAACGTATCTATAATTTTTGATTGTTCCATGCTGTTATATTATCATTCTTGGATGTTTTACAATCATTTTATATCATTTTTTGGTACTAACCTATTGACATAGTGCCCAGTGCCAGTTGCTGTTTTCTGCATGTTTTTTACATCGCAGGAAATCAATACCAAACGGAGTCCAAATGCAGCGAAACTTTTTGTGGATTTTTTTGGACCAGAAGACATCCAGTGGGCCGGAGAAGCACCTGGGGGGGTGCTCTGAGGGGAGCACAACCCACCAGGGCGCGCCTGGAGGCCCAGACACGCCCAGGTGGGTTGTGCCCACCTCGGGAGCCTCCCGCACCGCCTCTTTGCTCTATAAATACCCCAATATTCCAGAAACCCTAGGGGAGTCGACGAAAATCAATTCCAGCCGCCGCAAGTTCCAGAACCACCAGATCCAATCTAGATACCATCACGGAGGGGTTCATCATCCTCATTGGTGCCTCTCCGATGATGCATGAGTAGTTCATTGTAGACCTTCGGGTCCGTAGTTAGTAGCTAGATGGCTTTCTCTCTCTCGTTTGATTCTCAATACAATGGTCTCTTGGAGATCCATATGATGTAACTCTTTTTTCCGGTGTGTTTGTTGGGATCCGATGAACTTTGAGTTTATGATCAGATCTATCTTTTTATCCATGAAAGTTTTTTGAGTCTTCTTTGATCTCTTATATGCATGATTGCTTATAGCCTCGTATTTCTTCTCCGATATTTGGGTTTTGTTTGGCCAACTTGATCTATTTATCTTGCAATGGGAAGAGGTGCTTTGTGATGGGTTCGATCTTACGGTGCTTGATCCCAGTGACAGAAAGGGAAACGACACGTATGTATCGTTGCCATTAAGGATAACAAGATGGGGTCTATTTCTACATAAATAGATCTTGTCTACATCATGTCATCATTCTTATTGCATTACTCCGTTTCTCCATGAACTTAATACACTAGATGCATGCTGGATAGCGGCCGATGTGTGGAGTAATAGTAGTAGAAGCAGGCAGGAGTCGGTCTACTAATCTTGGACGCGATGCCTATATAATGATCATTGCCTGGATATCATCATGAGTATTTGAAGTTCTATCAATTGCCCAACAGTAATTTGTTTCCACCGTTTGCTATCTTTCTCGAGAGAAGCCACTAGTGAAAACTACGGCCCCCGGGTCTCTTCTTTAATATATTTGCCTTCAAGATCTATTTTGCTATTCGCTCTTTTATTTGTTTGCAACTTTTATTTTCAGATCTATTAAACCAAAAACCCAAAAATACCTCGCTGAATTTTATTTGCTTTTATTTGCATCTTTCAATCTACTACAATTTTATCTATCTTGTTACCCGAAAGGGATTGACAACCCCTTTAACACGTTGCGTTGCAAGTATTTGTTCTTTGTGTGCAGGAGCTGTTTACGTGGTGTTGCGTGGTTCTCCTACTGCTTCGATAACCTTGGTCTCATCACTGAGGGAAATACCTACCGTCGCTGTGCTGCATCATCCCTCCCTCTCTGGGGAAAAACCGACGTAGTTTTAGCAGACATCAAGAAGAGTTTCTGGCGCCGTTGCCGGGGAGGATCAAGTCAAGATAGTCCCCCGTCCACGTGCCATTTTTGGCGCCGTTGCCGGGGAGACATCATCAACATCTACCAGGTTCCTAATTACAAATCTCATCTCCTTGCAATTTACATTATTTGCCATTTGCCTCTCGTTTTCATCTCCCCCACTTCACCAAAATTTGCCATTTTATTCGCCTTCTTTTTCGTTTGCCTTTTTCTCGTCAGATCTCATGTTTGCTTGTGTTGCCATGTGCCTTCTATTTGCTTGCATCTTCGCTTGCTAAAAATCTATTGTTATGGATCCTCATCCACTTGCTAATCTTTTCAAAAGATCCAATTATGATGAACCAATTGCTAGTGAATTGAGTTCACTAGATTATCTTTATGAAGTTTTGCTTGAGATTTATGAATCTGAAAATTGTGATGAAGTGTTAAACGAAGGAATTTATAAAGTTCTTCATGATAGCTCCTTGAATTAAAAGCATGAGTGCAATGATGTTATTATAAATTCTATTAATGTCAATTGTGCTAATAATATGCAAAACCCCAAGCTTGGGGATGCTAATTTTGGTATGTCCACTACTTATTGCAATGATCATGATTGGGGTGATTCTTCTTATGATCTTGAAAATTTATTTAAGCCTCATGATGAATATATTATTGATAATAATGTTTGCAATAATATTGAAAGTGGGTTTGGAAGAGTGTCAGCTTTAGGTAATAATAATCCCACATATTTGGAGAGTGTTCAATCTTATAATTTTTTTGATAGAAGTGGGCTTGGAGAGGTCATGACTTTATTTGATGATAATCCCACTATTTTGGAAGAGTGTCAACTTTGCATGCATGTGGATCATGTAGAGAATATGTTATGTGATAGCTATATTGTTGAGTTTGAATATGACCCCACATATAATTATTATGAGAGAGGGAAATATGGTTGTAAAAATTTTCATGTTACTAAATTACCTCTCTCCATGTTGAGATTGCTATTGTTTTCTTCCATGCATATGCTACATCTTGCTTGTCTTACTAATTTGTTTTTCTATAAAATTCCTATGCATCGGAAATATGTTAGACTCAAATATGTTTGTCACATATTTTATGATGCTCTCTTTGTGTTTTCATTATTATCTTTCATGTGAGCATCAATAAAATCTTATGCCTAGCTAGGGGCGTAAAACGATAGCGCTTGTTGGGAGGCAACCCAACTTGTATCTTTTTGCTTTTTGGTTTTCTTGCTGTTTTCAATAAAATAATCAATTATGCCTCTGGTTAGATGTGTTTTTGTGGTTTAAATTAGTGTTTGTGCCAAGTAAAGCCTTTGGGATAGCTTTGGTGATAGTTGATTTGATCTTGTTGGAAAATAGAAACTTTTTCGTCCAGTGAAACAATTTTTAAAATTCACATAAATGACGAAAAATTCTGAAGTTTTAACACATGATTTATATACAAATTTCTTCTGTTGTCCTAATTTTTCATAATTTTTCAAGTTACATAAGTATGAGAACAATTCGTATCTTTTCAGACTATTCTGTTTTTGACAGATTCTGTTTTCTTTGCATTGTATGCTTATTTTGATGAATCTATGGTTTCCTTTGAAGAGTTTTTGCCATAGAAAAGTTAGAATACAGTAGATATAATGTAAGAACAAAATTTGAATGGGTTTTCTACAGTACTTAAAGTAAAGATTGGTTTTCTTATACTAACGGATCTCACGAAGGTTTTGTTGAGTTTTGTGTGATTGAATTTTTCAAGTTTTGGGTGAGATTACGATGGATGAAGGAATAAGGATTAGCAAAAGGCTAAGCTTGGGGATGCCCGAGGCACCCCAAGGTAATATTCAAGAAGTATCAAGCAACTAAGCTTGGGGATGCCCCCGAGTGGCATCCCCTCTTTCTTCTAACGACCATCGGTATTTTACTTGGAACTATATTTTTATTCGTCACATATTATGAGTTTTGCTTGGAGCGTCTTGTATGATATGAGTCTTTGCTTGTTTTGCTTTTTAATTTAAGTCTTGAATCCTTGCTAGACACACCTTTTTGAGAGAGCCAAAAACTATGCTATGCTTGCTCCTGTGCTTCACTTAAATTTTTAGAGCCTTGGAATTGCTCTAGTGCTTCACTTATATCTTTTTGAGCACGGTGTGCTTTGTTATTTTTGAAGAAATGATCTCATGCTTCACTTAGATTTATTTGGGAGTTAGTAAAATTTTGAAAAATTCTCTCTTGCTTCACTTAGATTAATTTGAGAGAAAGAAATATTATGCTCATGTTCTTCACTTATATTTGTTTGAGCTTATTAAAAGCAACATATGAAACTAGTCCCAAAGTGATAGATATCCAAGAAGGATATAATAAAAACTTTCATGAAGATCATTAGACAAAATAAACTTGGTTCTTTGTAATAGTTTCGAGATATGACGATATAATATGTGAGCCATGTTGATGAGTAATTATGCTTTAGTAAGAATATTGGTGTTAAGGTTTGTGATTCCCTATACAAGTACGAAAGTCAATAATTATGCAATGAAATTATATCTTACTTATGGTGCATTATTCAGTGTTACTTATGCTTAATGCTTGCTTACGAGATTATTCCTTCATTTTTATTTTTTACTTGAGTCTCCATCTTCTCTTATAAAGCACCAACTAAGGGGCACTATGATCGTACTTGAGCATTGGGTGTAGCTAAAATTCGAATGTGTTTCATGAATAGATCAATGATTGAGCATGATGGGCTAGAGATAACTTGCTTTAGCATTGATATTTTGAAAGACATGGTTGCTTGTTGATATGCTTGAGTATTTAAGTTATCATGTCGAAACTAGACTATTGCTTTGAACCATATAAAAGTCCAAATGTCCATGCTATTAAGAAAAGAATGTGATGAACATGTTAGGCAGCATTCCACATAAAAAATTCTGTTTTTATCATTTACCTACTCGAGGATGAGCAGGAATTAAGCTTGGGGATGCTGATACGTCTCCAACGTATCTATAATTTTTGATTGTTCCATGTTGTTATATTATCATTCTTGGATGTTTTACAATCATTTTATATCATTTTTTGGTACTAACGTATTGACATAGTGCCCAGTGCCAGTTGCTGTTTTCTGCATGTTTTTTACATCGCAGGAAATCAATACCAAACGGAGTCCAAACACAGTGAAACTTTTTGTAGATTTTTTTGGACCAGAAGACATCCAGTGGGCCCGAGAAGCACCTGGGGGTGCTCCGAGGGGAGCACAACCCAACAGGGTGCGCCTGGAGGCCCAGACGCGCCCAGGTGGGTTGTGCCCACCTCGGGAGCCTCCCGCACCGCCTCTTTGCTCTATAAATACCCCAATATTCCAGAAACCCTAGGGGAGTCGACGAAAATCAATTCCAGCCACCGCAAGTTTCAGAACCACCAGATCCAATCTAGACACCATCACGGAGGGGTTCATCATCCTCATTGGTGCCTCTCCGATAATGCGTGAGTAGTTCATTGTAGACCTTCGGGTCCGTAGTTAGTAGCTAGATGGCTTTCTCTCTCTCGTTTGATTCTCAATACAATGGTCTCTTGGAGATCCATATGATGTAACTCTTTTTTGCGGTGTGTTTGTTGGGATCCGATGAACTTTGAGTTTTTGATCAGATCTATCTTTTTATCCATGAAAGTTATTTGAGTCTTCTTTGATCTCTTATATGCATGATTGCTTATAGCCTCATATTTCTTCTCCGATATTTGGGTTTTGTTTGACCAACTTGATCTATTTATATTGCAATGGGAAGAGGTGCTTTGTGATGAGTTCGATCTTACGGTGCTTGATCCCAGTGACAGAAAGGGAAACGACACGTATGTATCGTTGCCATTAAGGATAACAAGATGGGGTCTATTTCTACATAAATAGATCTTGTCTACATCATGTCATCGTTCTTATTGCATTACTCCGTTTCTCCATGAACTTAATACACTAGATGCATGCTGTATAGCAGTCGATGTGTGGAGTAATAGTAGTAGATGCAGGCAGGAGTCGGTCTACTAATCTTGGACATGATGCCTATATAATGATCATTGCTTGGATATCGTCATGAAGTTCTACCAATTGCCCAACAGTAATTTGTTTCCACCGTTTGCTATTTTTCTCGAGAGAAGCCACTAGTGAAAACTACGGCCCCCGGGTCTCTTCTTTAATATATTTGCCTTCAAGATCTATTTTGCTATTCGCTCTTTTATTTTTTTGCAACTTTTATTTTCAGGTCTATTAAACCAAAAACCCATAAATACCTCGTTGAATTTTATTTGCTTTTATTTGCATCTTTCAATCTACTACAATTTTATCTATCTCGTTACCCGAAAGGGATTGACAACCCCTTTAACACGTCGGGTTGCAAGTATTTGTTCTTTGTGTGCAGGAGTTGTTTATGTGGTGTTGCGTGGTTCTCCTACTGGTTCGATAACCTTGGTCTCATCACTGAGGGAAATACCTACCGTCGCTGTGCTGCATCATCCCTCCCTCTCTGGAGAAAAACTGACGTAGTTCTAGCAGACATCATCCGCCCTGGGCGATGATGCATTGCTGGATAGATACCTTGTGGATGATATCATAGATACGACAACTTGTGAGCTACACATAAAAGTGAAGAACATATCCATGAAGGTGGCGGACGTCTATGCTTATATAAATCCCCCTGAAGCAACCATCCATTGCAATCCGATTCCAGCTGGCTATGCTCATGTCGGGGTTGATGAAGTGGAGGCACGATATTTGGGGCTAGAGCTTAACATTCCTGGAGGTGACAAGGAGCGCACACTGGGAGAGGCCATACATCGTATCATTCTATGGAGGAAGGATTGCATCGTCTTTCCAAGGCCACCGACACCGCGTCAGCCGGCTCCTCCTCCAAGTCCGCCATCGCGTCAGCAGACTCCCGCTCCTCCAAGTCCGCCACCGCATCAGCAGACTATCGCTCCTCCAAGTCCGCCACTGCGTCAGCAGACTCCTGCTCCTCCAAGTCCGCCACCGCGTCAGCCGACTCCTCCTCCTCCAAGTTCGGCACCGCGTCAGCCGACTCCTCCTCCTCCAAGTCCGGCACCACGTCAGCCGACTCCTCCTTCTCCAAGTCCGGCACCGCGTCAGCCGTCTCCGCTGCCTCAGCGGGCTCCGCCGCCTCTGCAAACAGCGGAAGAGAGGCGCCGCAGCTACGACGTCTAGCGGTACAACAGGAGGCAAGAAATACAAATTTGGTCCAAGCCTCAAGCCTCTTCCAATGTTGCCTTTCCACATGACTGACGAGGAAACCGAGGTCGAAGTGCAAGCCCAAGTGAAGGCCCATTTTGGACCGAAACAGCCGCCGCCGCCAAAGGAGAAAGTACCTAAGCATGTCATCAAGCACTTTATTGATAATGCTAAACCAGCTGCTCCCAAGCCTAGGGACTCAGACTAAGAGCGCTCTATCAGGAAGTTATATCATGCACAACAAAAGAAGGAGTCGAGCTCGAGCTCGAGCCAAGCGGCTGCTAAAAAATGCGGGAAAACTGTTCCCCAGCTGGGAGAACAAACAATGCAATCGATCTCCCCGCTCATTGTACCAACACATGGGAGTAAAGCCGATCAGCTGGTAATAACCGATGATCATAGAAGGCAGGCTGAAGAGGCCGGTGTCACTGTAGAACAACTGCTAGGCACCGAGGACTTCCAAACGTTTAAAGAGCAGGAACTAAAATTGAAATATGTCCGCGGCGAAACTATGGTCAAGCCTGAGCAGATCCCGCTTCTATCAACGAGAATGTATGAATTGCATCAATGGTACATGAGAGAAGTAAAGACTACCGATCGAGAGTCCCTCATGGTGACCGTCAAGGAAGAGCATTACTACCATGCAAAAGATATGTGGGTTGAGTTTCAAGAATTGTTTCAGTTATTCAATCAAGACGCACTCGACAAATCTATCGTCAGTTGCTATTGTCTGTAAGCGGTTTCTTTCTGTAATTTAAGTCTCTAGCTAGCTGTAGTGCTCATTCATTATCTGTAATTATCCTCACTATATTCTTTTCTGTGGTATTATGCAGAATAAAGATCTATGAAATGAAAAAAGCTGGACGCTATGACATTGGGTTCATTGACCCAAATACCATTAATCAAGAGACATGGTCACGTGAATATGATCGACCACACACAGAGAGAAAAGCTTGCTAGAGTTCTTGAAGCGACTAAATACCCAACCAGAAATACTATTTCCTTACAACTTCGGGTGAGTGACACTGTCTTGTACTACAAATTATGTTTTTTGCTTACTAGATGTTAATAAGGTGTAGTTGATGAGTTATGAACATGCCCGCTTAATTATACAAACGTCTGCGTATGCAGTTTCCTCTGGATCTTGTTAATCATTGAAGTTGACAAGGAAAAAGTTCAAGTACTGGACTCACTATATAAAGAAACTAGTGAATACTCAATCGTGAAGGGGATGGTCAACAGGTAATTTCAATCGTTATCGCACTATGTCGGCCTCTTTAGTTCATTTCCTGATATCAACTAATTAATAACTCATTTATTTATTTTCTTTGCCGGCGGGCAGGGCTTGGAAAAAGTTCATCAAACAGGTTGAACGACAATGGAAACAAAAGCTGACATGGGTGCGACCCAAGGTAATTAATTAAGTAGCTAGTACTAGCTAGCTGCCATCTCTTTAATTCTAGTTTTAATATCATTAACATGTTTATTAATTATTATCTAATTGAATTCTATTCTCGTAAAGACCATGAGGCAGACGCCCGGGACTGATTTACGTGCATACTATGTTTGCGAGAACATTCGCATGATGACGTCCAAAAGGTCCAAAATTGATAGACAACTTTGGGTACGTTTGCCAGAACACTATTCATAATTCTTTTTATATATCATGATCTAATATATATACACACAACTAATATATTCATATTGATCTTCTTTTTTAATAAAGACGATGGAGATGCGGGATAAGCTCCTACCAACGGATCGCGTACGAGCAATTCAAGAGGAAATAGCGGGATTTTTGCTCGACCAGGTCATAGATCCCAAAGGAGAATTCCATTACCCGTTGTAATGCCTCCATGTAATGATATGCAAATTGTAGGAGAAATTGTATATACCAAATTGTATATATATATATATATGTGTATGCGTGAATGGTCGTGCGAGAAATTCGATGATATATATATGATCGATTCTACAAGAAATTCTATTTATATATGCATAACGTGTACAATATGTAGTAGCGTACAATATGTTTGAAATGAAAAAGAATTAAATGAAAAACACAAAATTAAAAGGAGAAATAAACCATAAACCCATAAACCCCTAAATCTTTTAGTCCCGGTTGGTGTAGCCCCCATCCTCCCGACGCGGGCTCGTGCCACGTGGTGGGCCTTTGGTCCCGGTTCATGACGAACCGGCACTAAAGGGGGTACCTTTAGTCCCCACCCTTTAGTGCCGGTTGCAGAACTGGCACTAAAGGTCCTTACGAACCGGGACAATAGCCCGATTCTGCACTAGTGTTAGCATGCAAGATATTGACTGCCCCGTCGCTCCATGAGCAGTACGGGCACACACAATAGATATTTATTTGAAGGTTTAAAGATGACACATGCAAATTTATTTGGAACGACAGGGTAATATCGTATACTAGATCACGATGGCGCGCGTTGCTGCGCCCGTCCATTTTTACAATATAATGGTAGGAATTATCTTCATATATAGATGCATTGAACATCAAAAATGAAATTTTACAACCTAGCCCCTATGTTTGTCATTATCAAAGAGATAGTTTGAATAAGTTTACAATATAGTGGTCCTAGTCAAGGAGGTGGTTTGATCAATTTGCAATTAAGTAGCATGTCAATAGGAACTATTTTTTTTCCTTAGATTTAGTGGGCTTGAAGTTCGTTCGAGCTCAGGTTTCAGGTGTATTGAGCTTTCAGTAACGATGCTTGATGGTAACATGTGTGTCGTGAGCTTGGAGCCTCTGTACATATGAATTTTTTGAAGAGTAGAGAAATATAATATAGAACAAAACAAAGATCCCTCGAAAAAAACAAAAACAAAACAAAGATAATTTTTTTTCTATTTTTTATACATAAATAGGTAATGCTTTGGACGTTTAGCTATGTGACTAAACACCACATAATCAGTTACAAGCACAACCTTTATTACCACATTACTCTTTACTACAACATTTCTGAAGTTACAGGTTTTAAGCAGCATTGACAACATAATTAAGCAACCAATACTTAAACCACGGAATGATCATGTAAGACACCTATGGTGGGGCTTTGTGTGCCCAAATTTCAATTGTCAGATTCTCTCAAAAGTATAATTGTCTTGCTTTTTTTTGTATGAATAATCTTGCATTTTGTTTTAAGCATTTGGATGATAACCTGGATTAGTCACGACCTTAGCGGTTCATAAAAAAGAAGAGCTCGAAGAAAAATATGCCAGTTAAAAAATTTCTTGTCATCATCATACCTGGCTTACGAATACTTACAAAGTTTTTTCATCATATTGTCTAGTATATTTATGTAATCTAACTCATCAACACACATGCTTGCCTTACCTTTGTATCGAGGTGGAACAAAAACAACATTAATCCTCGGGCGTTTGCTTACCTGAAATCATCCATGCTAGCTATTATCTTGTAGAGAAGTTTAAAATTGTAAAGTTGAAAAACACCACACTGAAAGCTATGTAGTTATTGATCAAACGGCACGGCTACACTAAATCAGGAAACACAGAATACTTGGCCATGCTTGAAGCCTTCGACACAAGGTCAGCTACTGTTTTATTTGCGTGCTCCCTGGTGTAGTAGGAAAGAAATCAACAGGAGTTCTTCTGCTCGTCTTGATATTGGCAACACACTATGTTGATTGGACCCAGAAAGTGATGTTCAAGCATCAGCCCTTCGACAATTTTATTTGCACATTTTTTATTTTCCTAAATTTCCTGATGCATAGAGCAGCGACAGCAACCGATACTGCAATTATTTCAATGAATCGTACACCAAGAGAGTGGCCTAATATTCTACGAATAAAGGCATAATAGTACATGGATATTAAACTGTCCATTAGCCGCTGGAGATTGACATAATCTACTGCAAGGTAGAAGCCAACCTAGGAGAACCAGCCAACCCAGAAGTACCGGGCTCGAATTCCTTGTTCTCCCGAAGAAGTCTTTCACCTAGCTTCATGTATATATAAGTATAACACAACCGCTGGACACTCTGCACCTTGCCAAGTAATTCATACTGGAGCAGAGCAGCAAAAGTGAGGAACACAGATAGTGTCTAAAATTATACAAGGACAATTGTATGTTTACAACATTCATACAAAAGAAACCTGACACAGTAACCAGTTGCACTTTGATCAATTGGAAGAATTGGGAATTTAAACAAAATACATACTTTCAGGAAACAATGCATCACCTTCGAACCCGACATAACCGAATTGGTGTAGCTAGAGAACCTGTATCCATCTGGGAGTAGAGAGAACAACACAGATGAAAATAAGTTCTAAAATTCAATAAAAAATTGGGGGAAGAGGAGGAAAAACTTCACAGCGGTGAAGACGAATTAGTGACCTATGCGTCAACCATGACTGCGATAGAAGATTTTGCCGAAGAAAGGATGAGAGTTGGGAAGGAGCAGCCGGACTATGGAGATTATATGGACGAGCGTGGAGTAAAGGAGGAGCTGAATCGGCATGGTAACTGAACTGTAGTTATCGGCCACCGGCGAGTTGCACGCATCGATTGCCATTAATGGCCTCAATCCGCACGAGACTCCAATCGACAGCCAACGGTTCGCTAGCCACTCCACCAACCTATAGCGTCGCACGGCAAGGTGGCCCTATCGCTCGCGTCTGTCAGAACGCACGGGCGATCGCCATGATGAGAGCCACCAAGCCCTGACCGAAACCTCCGCCACACCCTATGGATCGCATCACGGCTCACACGTGAGGGTTCACGTTCTACCTTTTCTTTGGGGGGACGGACCTCATAGTTAGCCCGTTAGGCCCAATTAAACAGAAGGTGTCCAATATTGTTCCCGGAGTAGCGGCCCATGACATGAGGCGCTCCGTGCGTGGTGGGATGGTCATCCAACGACTAGAAATGCTCATTTTCAGATATCTAAGGGCCGCAAACGCAAGTGGTCTGAGAGGGCTCGAATAGTGCGCGATTATAATGTCACTAAATAGGTAGATATGGTGGACTCTTATGGCATAACTTGTTTCAGGAGTTTGGATGCACAAGCAATATTCCCGCTTAGTACAGGCGAAAGCTAGCAATAGGATTGAGAAGCGACCAATTAGAGAGCGACAACAGTCATAATCATGCATTTTGAATAATCAACATTGAACATGAGCATGAGGAGGATGTAAACACTCTGAACATAAATATCATATAGGCAATATTGGGTTTGAATCAATTACATGCGTGAACATGTGCCAAGTCAAGCCACTTGAATTCTTCAGAGAAGGATACCATCCTAAAATACTACATCATAATCATTTTAATGCATGTTTACACACAAGATAACATATTATCCACTTCTAGCTACTTAAACATGGCATGAGTAACTATAATCTCTAATTGTCATCATACACATATTTACTTATAATAGGCTGAATTTGGACTACTGAGTTAAACATATTTACAAAAACAAAAAGAAGTAGAGTTCATACCAGTTTTTCTTCACCACGATCACTTCATCAAATCATCGTCATTATTCCTTTCACTTGCACGACCGAATGATGTGAAAATTATAATAGTGCAAGTCTGTCGTGGACTAATTGAAATATGCAAACTCTATACATAAGAGAAGACAAGGAAATGTTTGGTCTTTCATTATATCAACAACAAAGCACATAAGAGCCATTTGGAAATTATTTTTGATGTCTTCTCTTTTTGGAACACGGCTCGACGGGACACAAGAAAAATTCAAAGAAACGATAGAGAAGAAAAGAGCAAAAAGAAACAAAGAGAAAAATGGAAGAGAAAAAACGGAAATCTTTTTGTTCTTTTCTGAAATTTTTAACAAATAAGAAGAGTTCAGAGAAACACACTGAAATATTTTTTTAGTTTTTAATTTTACTAAAGAAACGAAAAGAAAGAAGTTAAACAAAAAGCGAGAAAAACTATTTACACCGAAGAACTCCCAACAAATAACAAAAGAAGAAATGGGAAATATTTTTGGGTTTTCTTTTTAATACTAAGGATTAACTAACAACAAAAAGAAAAAAGAAAAAGATGCAAGAAATATTTTTGGATTTTCAAAGTTTTTCGATCACGCGAAAGAAAGCAAAATAAAAGCGAAACATGGATATACAGTGAAAACGATGAACACCGACAATTGTAATGAATGTGTGAACATGGAATGAAATGTCGGTGAGAATACGTACTCCCCCAAGCTTAGGCTTTTGGCCTAACTAGGTCTATGGACACTGAAAGAACCCCTTGGGCCCAGGTTGGAACGGGGCCGACTGGGGCACCTGAGCATCCGAAGGATGAGTTTCCTCTGCTGCAGCTAAATCATTCTAGTATGCAAAGATATCCTCAGGCATGATAATGTATCTTCCCCTTAAAAGGTCATACAAGGAATGCACAGGCAGAGTAATAATCTCACGGGTACCCTGGCTAAACACCAGGTTATACTGATAAAGAGGTTCACCATTGTTAATAAAATCATGCTCCTTCATGCTCTCATAACTAGGTATTTTTAAGCAGGAGACTCTCCTCGCTATGTATGATTGCAAATCTCAATTCTCTAGCAAGACGAGTAGCATAAATACCACCATAAATAGTACCCTTAGACCTATGAGTATGCAGACGGCGTGCAACAATAGCTCCCAAACTGTAAATCCTATCGCCGAAAAGTGCACTATGCAAAATAGCAAGATCAGGGCAACTAAGTGTTTCGATCTCCTCCCTAGCAGTCAAACATCTCCCAATAAATAATGCAAAGTAGTGTAAAACAGAAAAAATGCAAACTAATTGCTCTAACTCTGGAAACACCCCTAATCTCTCCCACTGCTACGGTTTGCATGAATCTCTCAAACTCACTGGGTCGAGGCGCAAGTATGTTACCCTTAGTAGGAAGCATGCAAAACTGCAAATGGTATCTCGAAGGTTTTATCATAGAGATGAAGTGATACCGTAGGCACCTCCCTCCTAGGCATGAATCTAAAACTTTGCACGAAAGTAGTGGTAATTAAGGAGCTGGTACTAGTTATTCTCATCTGTGAGGGAGTCAGCTGGTACGTCTCCAACGTATCTATAATTTTTTATTCTTTCATGCTATTATAGTGTGACGCCCCCGACCTCGACCGTGCACTAATCATACACGCATCATGCACGATCAGGATCAGAGACTCAGGGTAGGATATCACAACACAACTCTAGAAACAAATTCAAACATAAAGGTTCATATTACAAACCAGGGGTCACGAGGACCCGAATACATAAGTCACCAAACACAAATTATCTGAGTACAGACATAGTTAGACAAGTTTGCCTTAAGAAGGCTGAGCATAACAACGACAACTAGATCAAAAAGGTGCAGGCCTCCTGCCTGGAGCCTCCGAACTACTCCTGGCCGTCGGCGAAGTCGACGTCGAAGTAACCTCCAAGCTCGAAAGAGTCTGGCTCTTGGGCTCCGCCATCTTATCGCAGCAACTGGGTAGAAGAAAAGAAGGTGCAAAGCAACCGTGAGTACTCATCCAAAGTACTCGCAAGACTTACACCAAAACTATGCTAAATATGCATTGGTATCAAAGGAATGGGGCTATATTTTTGGACTGAACTACAGAAATGCCAGAACAGGGGAAGAGCCTATCCTATCGAAGATTAGCATCTTGCAGCATCAGAAGAGAGTAGCATACAGTAATATAGCAACTTGTAAGTAATAGCAACGCCCAGAGGTCCCTCCTCGACTACCCCGCGAGGAAGCGACCTCGGAGCCACAATTTAATTTAAAAGCTTAAATTATCCAGTTCTAGTTGTAGTAGATCAGGATACAACTCCGAGTCATGTTACCGTGGACACGGCTATTCGAATAGATTTAACTTCCCTGCAGGGGTGCACAATGTTACCCAACACGCTCAATTACCCCTGTCCGGACATACTTTCTTGGGTCATGCCCGGCATCAGAATGATCGACACGCCATAGTCCTACCTAGGCTCTCCAGAGAGGTCAGCACGCCGGTCTAAATCCTAAGCGTGAAGGGGTCATGGGCCAATCGCCCTAAGCACTCCTGCGTGTTGCGAGGGCGGCCGGAACCAAGCGCGACTATGGACGCACCACTAGAAGTAACCAGCTCATCCGAGTGCGCGCAACTCAACTGTGACGTCTAACAAATCTTTCGGGAGAATGTATGACGCAGGGGCCCATAACTATCCCGCGTGGTGGTTAGCGCAAAAAGGTCAAAGACCCACTCAGATTAAATACCCAAATCCGTTAGCGTTTTAGTAACTGGCAGAGACGACCAGGGCTCAAGTCTCGTCTGACACCCTGTCGCACCGACTTGGTAACACGTGGCCTAGTGTCGAGGTATGAGGCCTACCTCCCTTCCGGTTGGTCTCCTGCCCGGACGATCGGCCTCAATATCTCTCACGGGTACCCTTGAGGCCTGCCCGACTTCCATATGAACAACTCGCGGGTGCTCTTGGAGCCGACCCATCTTCAGTTCCGCAGTAACATTTTAATAGTAATAGGGGGTCCTTACCATCAAGGTGAACTCAGAGGAATCACCCTCGTTAAGTTCACGCTTGAGGTAATCCACGACAGAGCCATCATTGAGAGTGACGTAGCAGGAATCACCCTCGGTAAGCCACACTTGATGGGCTACACTACAGAGTTATCATCGGGGGTGAGATACGAGGAATCACCCTCGGCACTTGATAATCGCTCTACAGAGTCGTACAACTACATGCTACTGGGCACTTTCCCGAAACAGATCGATAGTAAGCATGGCAACCTAGACAAGGGTGTAGGGCCACTGGTGGTACTCTAGCATGACTATACCAGGCATATAGGACAACAGGTAATTATCAACAAGGGTACAAAAACAGGCTATGCATCAGAATAGGTACTATCGGAACAGTAGCAGTAGCAGTTCTAATGCAAGCATAAGAGAGAGAGAGAGAGAGAGAGAGAGAGAGAATGGGCGATATTGGAATGATCAAGGAGGTTTTGCTTGCCTGGAAGCTGTGCAGAGAGGGGCTGAGTGTCGGCGACGTAGTCGTACTCGGCGGTGTCAGCGGGGGTCTCAAGGTCTACCGGAGAGGGAAGAGGGGCAAGAAACAATAAATACACGAAAATCAAATGCAACACACTACATGGCATGGCAATATGATACATAGAAGTGATCTAATGCACTGCTAAATGTTTTAACAGACTCGAGAAAATATTCGGGAATATTTTCCCGAAGTCATGCACTATTCATTCACTGAAATGCGGTCAAAAGTTCAAGGTTCATCACTTTAGAGTGATCCATCATGAATGCAGATGACATAATGAGATTTGTTATATTTTTCTGATCATTTTTCATATATAAATTGTTTTCATCTGAGTTACGGTTTAATTTATATGATTTTTCAAAGTTTTAAACATTTTCTGGAATTTCTGGAATTAATCCAAATTCGAAAAAGAAAAAGAAAAATGCTAGGTGCACCGGGTGCAGTGCACCCAAAGATGCACACAGCGGCTGACAGTGGGCCCCGTTGACTGCCCAGTCAGCAGTCAACGTTGACTCATTGATTGGTCAATGGGGCCCGCGGGACCCACTCGTCAGTTGCACGGGGAGGGCCACGTGGCTGCCGCGTCAGCGCCACATCGGCGCCGGCGCAGGAGGAGCACCGACAAGCCATTTTTCGCGGCGGAGGGCTACGGGCGGCGTCGGGATTCCGCTACGGGAAGTCTTTTTGCGCGCGGGAGGCGGCGTTCGAACGGGCGAAGCCAGTCGCGTCCATTGGTGGCGGTGGCGTGGCCGGAGACGGTCGGAAATGACGGCGGCGACCACGGAGGTGGACCCCGGAGTACGGGCGTAGATGGATCCGGTGATAGAGAGCGCGGAGGAGGGCATACGCGGTCGCGTTGGGCTCCTAGAAGCCCCAGGAGCACAATGGCGAGCTCGGAAGCGGGCTGCGGCTATGGTGGCTATGGCGGCGAGCTCGTTCGCGGCGGCGAGTACGGCCACGACGAGGACGGCGACTACAGGCGCGGAAAGGAGGGGGAAACAAGGGGGAAAGAATCGCAAGCTCACTGGGGTCCTATAGGTGAGCTAAATGGGCTCGAGGAAGGCGCGAGGTGGCCAGAATCGACGGCGAGGTCGCGGTGGCTGTAGGAGGAAGAAGAGGTCGGGGATGGCGTTCGAGGGCGTCCGGGGTCGCGTGGCTTGACGAGGAGGCGTGGTCGATGGAGGCGGGGCTCGTGGACACCGAGAGGAGGCGCGGGGAGCTCAGTGGCCGTGGTGGAGCTTGGCCATGGCGACAACGGTGTTCTGGCGAGATCGAAAGGAGGGAGAGAGCGGCAAAGGGGATCTCTGGGTGGCCTAGGGTTTGCGGGGGGGAGAGAGAGAGGCCATGGGAGCTCCTTATCCATGAGGGGGAGCCGCGGGATGACCGGTGCGTGGCCATCCGCGCATGGACGGTGCGCACGCCATGGCCTCCCTTCCTCTGGCGAGAGGTTAGGGAAAGGCCGGCTTAGGCGGGCCGGGCCAGCCTGTGCACCGGTTGGGCCTAAGTGCACAGTGCACTTTAGCCATTTTCCCTTTTTAATTCTCTGTTTTATTTTCCTGTGCTATTTTGCATTTTGTTTTGCCACAAAATGACTTTTGTAAAACATGTGACTTAGCGATATAAAAACAATGCAATATTTAGCACTGCCCTAAAAAGGTTTGGAGGCAAGATGATTTCATTTGAATTTTTAATAAATGCAAAAGCACTGAAAAAGTGTTGTTTTTGCTGTTTTCATGTTGAATGAGTCCTCAAAGGATTTTTGGTGATGTTGTTTTCCTTAACATAAATTGTTATGGAATATTTCCAAAATTATGAACGATTTAGTTCTTGAATTGGAACAACTTTGAAATTCACTTTAAATTTGAATTCCATTTCAAAGTGGAATTTGAAATGAGATATGATTTCAAAGATGATCAAGCACTGATAATCATGATGACTTGACATTGATCATGGGGGATTACTGTAGTTTAATTACAGGGGTGTTACAACTCTCCTCCTCTGAAAGAAATTCTCGTCCCGAGAATTAAGAGGTAGAAGGGAAAAGATCGAGGTATTCTTCACGAAGACAATCTTCATGTTCCCAAGTGGCTTCATCTTCAGAATGATTTGACCACTGAACTTTAAGGAACTTGATTGCCTTCTGACGGGTTCGACGTTCAGTTTAATCAAGAATGCGGATCGGATACTCTTTATAAGAGAGATCATCTTGTAATTCAAGCATTTCATGATCCACTGTTCGGCTTGGTTCCTTGAAGCAACGGCGAAGTTGCGACACATGGAATACATCGTGTACCTGAGAAAGGTTCGTCGGCAGCTCCAATTGATAAGCCACATAACCACGTCTGCGGAGAATACGAAACGGGCCGATGTAGCGAGGAGCTATCTTGCCCTTGATTCCAAAACGGTGAGTGCCCTTCATCGGGGTGACTCGAAGATAAGCTTGTTCGCCAGGTCGATAGACCATTTCTTTGTGTTTGCGATCATAATTGCTCTTCTGACGAGACTGAGCTGCTTTCAGATTTTTGCGAACAATACAAACTTGTTCTTCTGCTTGTTGGATAATATCCAGACCGAGGAGTGCTCGTTCCCAGTTTCTGACCAATTCAGAGGGGTTCGGCAGTTACGGCCATAAAGAACTTCAAAGGGGGCCATCTTCAAGCTAGCTTGGTAGCTATTGTTGTAAGAGAATTCAGCGTACGGAAGAGATTCTTCCCATTTCTTACCAAATGAGATGATACATGTGCGAAGCATATCTTCAAGAATTTGGTTGACTCATTCCACTTGACCTTGGGACTGGGGGTGATAAGCTGAGCTAAAGGAGAGATGAGTTCCCAAAGCTTCTTGAAAACTTTCCCAGTACTTTGAGGTATAGAGACTACCACGATCTGAACTGATCTCCAGTGGAATACCATGGAGTGACACAATTCTGGAGATATATAATTCTGCTAACTGACTAGCAGTGATAGTCTCCTTGACTGGCAGGAAATGAGCAACCTTGGAGAATTGGTCGACAATGACAAGAATAGCATCATGACCCTTCTGTGATCTGGGATAACCAGTAATGAGATCCATTTGAACCTTGTCCCATTTCCATTTAGGAATAGCAAGGGGTTGAGAATTTCAGGAGGCCTTTGGTGTTCTGCTTTAATGCGACAGCAAATGTCACACTCATTGACATATTGAGCAATGTCTCGCTTCATATTAGGCCACCAGTACCTTTGACGGATGTCTTGGTACATCTTAGTACTACCTGGATGAATATACAGCGGTGTGTCATGAGCTTCTTTCATAATATCTGAGGCAGTATCCAGCTCACCTTTTGATGGTACAACGAAACGTCCCTTGTAGAACAGGGTACCATCCTTATCAAGAGAGTAGCCTGAGGTGCTACTATCTATGAGATCGCGCTTAATCTTTTCGACTTCAGGATCAAGCTTCTGATTAGCCTTGATGCGGCGCTCGAGATCTGGTTCAATAACCAAATTGCTGATAGAACCTTGAGGAACAATGTGGAGGTTCATCTTGTGAAGTTCTTCATAAAGAAGAGGTTGAGCTTGCTGAACCATGAGATTATTGCAATAAGACTTGTGACTCAAAGCATCGGCCATAACATTAGCTTTACCAGGGGTGTATGAAATACCCAAGTTGTAATTGGCTATTGCTTCCATCCATCTCTGCTGATGAAGATTTAGGTCTGGTTGAGTAAACAGATACTTCAAACTTTGATGGTCCGTGTAAATCTCGCAACGATTACCGAGAAGGTAACGGATCTTACGAGTTTTCTGTTGAGTTTTGTGTTGTGAAGTTTTCAAGTTTTGGGTAAATATTTGATGGACTATGGAATAAGGAGTGGCAAGAGCCTAAGCTTGGGGATGCCCAAGGCACCCCAAGTTAATATTCAAGGACAGCCAAGAGCCTAAGCTTGGGGATGCCCCGGAAGGCATCCCCTCTTTCGTCTTCAATCCATCGGTAAATTTACTTGAGGCTATATTTTTATTCACCACATGATATGTGTTTTGCTTGGAGCGTCTTGTTTGATACGAGTCTTTGCTTTTTAGTTTGCCACAATCATCCTTGCTGCACACATATTTTTGAGAGGGACAAGCATGAATCGTGAATTTATTAGAATACTTTATGTGCTTCACTTATATCTTTTGAGCTAGGCAATATTCTCTAGTGCTTCACTTATATCTTTTTAGAGCACGGCGGTGGCTTTATTTTATAGAAATTGTTGAACTCTCTTTCTTCACTTATATTATTTTGAGAGTCTCTAAATAGTATGGTAATTGGCTTAGGTTATGAATTTAGTCCTAATATGATGGGCATCCAAGAGAGATATAATAAAAACTTTCATATAAAGTGCATTGAATACTATGAGAAGTTTGATTCCTTATGATTGTTTTGAGATATAAAGATAGTAATATTAGAGACATGCTAGTGAGTAATTGTGGATTGGTAGAAATACTTGTGTTAAAGTTTGTGATTCCCGTAGCATGCACGTATGGTGAACCATTATGTGACGAAGTCGGAGAATGATTTATTTATTGATTGCCTTCCTTTGTGTGGAGGTCGGGATCGCGTGATGGTTAACTCCTACCAACCCTTCCCCTAGGAGCATGCGTGTAGTACTTTGTTTCGATGACTAATAGACTTTTGCAATAAGTATGTGAGTTCTTTATGACTAATGTTGAGTCCATGGATTATACGCACTCTCACCCTTCCACCTTTGCTAGCCTCTCTAGTACCGCGCAACTTTCGCCGGTGCATTAAACCCACCTTCCGCAAAACAGCCACCATATACCTTCCTCAGAACAGCCACCATACCTACCTATTATGGCATTTCCATAGCCATTCCGAGATATATTACCATGCAACTTCCACCATTCCGTTTATTATGGCACGCACCATCATTGTCATATTGCTTAGCATGATCGTAAGATAGCTAACATGATGTTTTCATGGCTACGCTAGATCTTTGCATATCCCGGTACACTGCCGGAGGCATTCATATAGTCATATCTTGTTCTAGTATCGAGTTGTCATTCTTGAGTTGTAACTAAATAAAAGTGTGATGATCATCATTATAGAGCATTGTCCCATGTGAGGAAAGGATGATGGAAACTATGATTCCCCCATAAGTCGGGATGAGTCTCCGGACTTTATGAAAAATAAAAGAGGCCAGAGAAGCCCAAATAAAAAAAAGGCCAAAGAAGCCCACCAAAAAAAGAGAGAAAAAAATGAGAGAAAAGAGAGAAGGGGCAATGCTACTATCCTTTTTCCACACTTGTGCTTCAAAGTATCACCATGATCTTCATGATAGAGAGTCTCCTATATTGTCACTTTCATATACTAGTGGGAATTTTTCATTATAGAACTTGGCTTGTATATTCCAATGATGGGCTTCCTCAAATTTCCCTAGGTCTTCATGAGCAAGCGAGTTGGATGCACACCCACTTAGTTTCTTTTTGAGCTTTCATACACTTATAGCTCTAGTGCATCCGTTGCATGGCAATCCCTACTCACTCACATTGATATCTATTGATGGGCATCTCCATAGCCTGTTGATACGCCTAGTTGGTGTGAGACTATCTCCTTCTTTTTGTCTTCTCCACAACCACCATATTCTATTCCACCTATAGTGTTATGTCCATGGCTCATGCTCATGAATTGCGTGAGAGTTGAAAAAGTTTGAGAATACTAAAGTGTGAAACAATTGCTTGGCTAAAACCGGGGTTGTGCATGATTTAATACTTTATGTGATGAAGATTGAGCATAGCCAGACTATATGATTTTGTAGGGATAACTTTCTTTGGCCATGTTATTTTGAGAACACATGATTGCTTTATTAGTATGCTTGAAGTATTATTGTTTTTATGTCAATATTAAACTTTTGTTTTGAATCTTATGGATCTGAACATTCATGCCACAATAAAGAAAATTACATGGATAAATATGTTAGGTGATGTCTGCTTGAACTACGTCGGTATTTCCCCGAAGAGGAAGGGATGATGTAGTACAACGACGGTAGGTATTTCCCTCAGTGATGAGACCAAGGTTATCGAACCAGTAGGAGAACCACGCAACACAACGTAAACAGCCCCTGCACACAAATAACAAATACTCGCAACCCGACGAGTTAAAGGGGTTGTCAATCCCTTTCGGGTAACGGCGCCAGAAATTGGCGAGATGACGTGAGAAAGTTGTAATGGATTGGATAAATAGATCGCAAATAAAATAAAGTGCAGCAAGGTATTTTTGTATTTTTGGATTAATAGATCTGAAAATAAAAGCAAATGAAAATAGATTGCGAAGGTAAATATATTAAAGAAGAGACCCGGGGGCCGTAGGTTTCACTAGTGGCTTCTCTCGAGAAAAATAGCAAACGGTGGAAAAGAAATTACTGTTGGGCAATTGATAGAACTTCAAATACTCATGACGATATCCAGGCAATGATCATTACATAGGCATCACATCCAAGATTAGTAGACCAACTCCTGCCTGCATCTACTACTATTCCTCCACAAATCGACCGCTATCCAGCATGCATCTAGTGTATTAAGTTCATGGAAAAATGGAGTAATGCAATAAGAACGATGACATGATGTAGACAAGATCTATTTATGTAGAAATAGACCCCATCTTGTTATCCTTAATAGCAACGATACATACGTGTCGGTTCCCCTTCTGTCACTAGGATCAAGGACCGTAAGATCGAACCCATTACAAAGCACCTCTTCCCATTGCAAGATAAATAGATCAAGTTGGCCAAACAAAATCCAAATATCGAAGAAGAAATACGAGGCTATAAGCAATCATGCATATAAGAGATCAAAGAAGACTCAAATAACTTTCATGGATAAAAACATAGATCTGATCATAAACTCAAAGTTCATCGGATCCCAACAAACACACCGCAAAAAGAGTTACATCATATGGATCTCCAAGAGACCATTGTATTGAGAATCAAACGAGAGAGACAAAGCCATCTAGCTACTAACTACGGACCCGTAGGTCTAGAAAGAATTACCCACGCATCATCGGAGAAGCACCAATGAGGATGATGAACCCCTCCGTGATGGTGTCTAGATTGGATCTGGTGATTCTGGAACTTGCGGCGGCTGGAATTGATTTTCGTCAACTCCCCTAGGGTTTCTGGAATATTGTGGTATTTATAGAGCAAAGAGGCGGTGCGGGAGGCCACCAAGGTGGGCACAACCCATCAGGGCGCGCCTGGGCCTCCAGGCGCGCCCTGGTGTCTTGTGCTCACCTCGGGCTCCCTCTTCGGTACTTCTTTGGCCCACTGGATGTCTTCTGGTCCAAAAAAATCCACAAAAAGTTTCGCTGCATTTGGACTCCGTTTGGTATTGATTTCTTGCGATGTAAAAAAACATGCAGAAAACAGCAACTGGCACTGGGCACTATGTCAATAGGTTAGTACCAAAAAATGATATAAAATGATTATAAAATGATTGCAAAACATCCAAGAATGATAATATAACAGCATGGAACAATCAAAAATTATAGATACGTTGGAGACGTATCAGCATCCCCAAGCTTAATTCCTGCTCATCCTCGAGTAGGTAAATGATAAAAACAGAATTTTTGATGTGGAATGCTGCCTAACATGTTCATCACATATTCTTTTCTTTGTAGCATGGACATTTGTACTTTTATAAGGTTTAAAGCAATAGTCTAGTTTTGACATGAAGACTTTTATACTGAAGCATATCAACAAGCAACCATGTCTTTCAAAATATCAACACTAAAGCAAGTTATCCCTAGCCCATTATGCTCAATCATTGATCTATTCATGAAACACACTCGAATACTAGCTATACCCAATGCTCAAGTATGATCATAGTGCCCCTTAGTTGGTGCTTTATAAGAGAAGATGGAGACTCAAGTAAAAAATAAAAATTGCATAAAGTAAAAGAAAGGCCCTTCGCGGAGGGAAGTAGGGATTTGTAGAGGTGCCAGAGCTCAAAGCGAAAATTGAGAGATAAAAACACTTTGGGAGGCATAATTTTCCCACCAACGAAAACGACTTAGAGTTCCCAACACTTTCCATGCTAGATATATCATAGGCGGTTCCCAAACAGAAAATAAAGTTTATTCTTTTTTCCACCATACTTTCACTTTCCATGGCTAACCGTATCCACGGGTGCCCTCCATACCAACACTTTCCGAGGAATTTATTATTTGACAACATAAAGTAAATTCATTTTTTATTTCAAGACTGGGCATCCCTAATACCTTTGTCATACTCTCGTGCAATGACAAGTGAATAAACACTCATCGTGAGATTAACACATCTAGCATCGAAAATATCGGCCACCCCTCACCGCCTCGTGAGCGGAACGAGCACACAAAAGAGAAATTTATTTTGAAAAGTAGAGATGGCACATACAAATTTGCTTAGAATGGCACGGAAATACCGCATATAGGTAGGTATAGTGGACTCATATGGCAAAACTGGTTTAAAGGGTTTTGGATGCACAATTAGTGATCATACTTAGTGCAAATGAAGGCTAGCAAAAAGATTGAGAAGCGTCCAACCAAGAAACAAAAAATCTCATAAGCGAGCATTAAGCATAACTAACACCGAATAATGCACCACAAGTAGGATGTAATTTCATTGCATAACTATTGACTTTCGTGCTTGCATAGGGAATCACAAACCTTAACACTAATATTCTTACTAAAGCATGATTACTCATCAACATGACTCACATATCATATCATCATATCTCAAAACTATTACAAAGAACCAAGTTTATTTTGTCCAATAATCTTCATGAAAGTTTTTATTATATCCTCCTTGGATATCTATCACTTTGGGACTAATTTCATATGTTGCTTTTAATAAGCTCAAACGAATATAAGTGAAGAACATGAGCATAGTATTTCTTTCTCTCAAATTAATCTAAGTGAAGCAAGAGAGAATTTCTTAAAAAAAATACTAACTCCCAAATAAATCTAAGTGAAGCATGAGAGCATTTCTTCAAAAATAACAAAGCACACCGTGCTAAAAAAGATATAAGTGAAGCACTAGAGCAATTCCAAGGCTCTAAAAATTTAAGTGAAGCATAGGAGCAAGCATAGCATAATTTTTGGCTCTCTCAAAAAGTTGTGTCCAGCAATGATTCAAGACTTAAAATAAAAAGCAAAACAAGCAAAGACTCATATCATACAAGACGCTCCAAGCAAAACTCATAATATGTGACGAATAAAAATATAGCTCCAAGTAAAATACCGATGGTCGTTAGAAGAAAGAGGGGATGCCACTCGGGGGCATCCCCAAGCTTAGTTGCTTGATACTTCTTGAATATTATCTTGGGGTGCCTCGGGCATACCCAAGCTTAGCCTTTTTCTAATCCTTATTCCTTCATCCATCGTAGTATCACCCAAAACTTGAAAACTTCAATCACACAAAACTCAACAAAACCTTCATGAGATCCGTTAGTATAAGAAAGCAAATCACTACTATAAGTACTGTTGCAAACCCATTAATATTTTATTTTTGCATTATATCTACTGTATTCCAACTTTTCTATGGAAAAAACTCTTCAAAGAAAACCATAGAATCATCAAAACAAGCATACAATGCAAAGAAAATAGAATCTGTCAAAAACAGAACATTCTGTAAGAATCTGGATATTTCAAATACTTATGTAACTCCAAAAATTCTGAAAAATTAGGAAAACGCAGGAAATTTGTATATCAATCTTGTGTAAAAAATTCAGAATTTTCCGTCGCTTCTGTAATTCTAAACAATTATTTTTCTGGACGCAAAAGTTTCTGTTTTCCAACATGATCAAATCAACTATCACCCAAATCATCCCAAAGGCTTTGCTTGGCACAAACACTAGTTAAAACACAAAAAACACAATCATAACAGTAGCATAATTATGCAAACACTCAAGAACATAAAGAAAAAGACAAAAATAAATTTTATTTATTGGGTTGCCTCCCAACAAGCGCTATCGTTTTACGTCCCTAGCTAGGCATAAAGATTTCAATGATGCTCGCATGAAAGACAAGAATTGAAGCACAAAGAGAGCATCATATAGCATGTGAAAATCACATTTAAGTCTAACATAGTTCCTATGCATAGCAATTTTATAAGCAAACAAATTATCAAGTGAAGCAAAAACTAGCATATGCAAGGTAGAAGAAAGAAACAATAACAATCTCAACATAACGAGAGGTAATTTAGTAACATGAAAATTTCTACAACCATATTTTCCTCTATCATAATAATTACATGTAGGATCATAATCAAATTCAACAATATAGCTATCATATAAAATTTTCTCTCCATGATCCACATGCATAAAAGTTTTACAATCTTCCAAGGTAGTGGGATTAACATCAACTAAAGTCATGACCTCTCGAAACCCACTTTCATCAAAAAATTCAAAAGATTGAACACTCTCCAAATATGTGGGACTATTTTTACCTAAAGTTGACGCTCTTCCAAACCCACTTTCAATATTATTGCAAACATTATTATCACTAACATATTCATCATGAGGCTTAAATAAATTTTCAAGATCATAAGAAACCGTATGACCCCAATCATGATCATTGCAATTAGTAGTGGACATAGCAAAATTATCATCCCCAAGCTTGGGGTTTTGCATATTATTAGCACAATTGACATTAATAGAATTTATAGTAAAACCATTACAATCATGCTTTTCATTCAAGGAGCTATCATGAATCACTTCATAAATTTCTTCATCACAATTTTCAGATTGATAAATCTCAAGCAAAACTTCATAATGATAATCTAGTGAATTCAATTTACTATCAATTGGTTCATCATAATTGGATCTTTTGAAAAGATTAGCAAGTGGACGAGGATCCATATCAATATATTTTTAGCAAGCAAAGATGCAAGCAAATAGAAGGCACATGGCAACACAAGCAAACAAGAGATCGAACGAGAAAAAGGCAAACGAAAAAGAGGGCGAATAAAACGGTAAATTTTTGTGAAGTGGGGGAGATGAAAACGAGAGGCAAATGGCAAATAATGTAAATTGCAAGGAGATGAGATTTGTGATTAGGAATCTGGTAGATGTTGATGATGTCTCCCCGGCAACGACGCCAGAAATTCCTTTTGATGTCTGCTTGAACTACGTCGGTATTTCCCCGAAGAGGAAGGGATGATGCAGTACAGCGACGGTAGGTATTTCCCTCAGTGATGAGACCAAGGTTATCGAACCAGTAGGAGAACCATGCGACACAACGTAAACAGCCCCTACACACAAATAACAAATACTCGCAACCCGACATGTTAAAGGGGTTGTCAATCCCTTTCGGGTAGCGGTGCCAGAAATTGGCGAGATGACGCGAGAAAGTTGTAATGGATTGGATAAATAGATTGCAAATAAAATAAAGTGCAGCAAGGTATTTTTGTATTTTTGGATTAATAGATCTGAAAATAAAAGCAAATGAAAATAGATCGCGAAGGCAAATATATTAAAGAAGAGACCCGGGGGCCATAGGTTTCACTAGTGGCTTCTCTTGAGAAAAATAGCAAACAGTGGAAAACAAATTACTATTGAGCAATTGATATAACTTCAAATAATCATGATGATATCCAGGCAATGATCATTAGATAGGCATCACGTCCAAGATTAGTAGACCGACTCCTGCCTGCATCTACTACTATTACTCCACACATCGACCGCTATCCGTCATGCATCTAGTGTATTAAGTTCATGGAAAAATGGAGTAATGCAATAAGAACGATGACATGATGTAGACAAGATCTATTTATGTAGAAATAGACCCCATCTTGTTATCTTTAATAGCAACGATACATACGTGTCGGTTCCCCTTCTGTCACTGGGATCAAGCACCGTAAGATCGAACCCATTACAAAGCACCTCTTCCCATTGCAAGATAAATAAGTTCATCGGATCCCAACAAACACACCGCAAAAAGAGTTACATCATATGGAACTCCAAGAGACCATTGTATTGAGAATCAAACGAGAGAGACAAAGCCATCTAGCTAGTAACTACGGACCCGTAGGTCTACAAAGAACTACTCACGCATCATCGGAGAGGCACCAATGAGGATGATGAACCCCTCCGTGATGGTGTCTAGATTGGATCTGGTGTTTCTGGAACTTGCGGCCGCTGGAATTGATTTTCGTCGACTCCCCTAGGGTTTTTGGAATATTGGGGTATTTATAGAGCAAAGAGGCGTTGCGGGAGGCCACCGAGGTGGGCACAACCCATCAGGGCGCGCCTGGGCCTCCAGGCGTGCCCTGATGTCTTGTGCTCACCTCGGGCTCCCTCTTCGGTACTTCTTTGGCCCACTGGATGTCTTCTGGTCCAAAAAAATCCACAAAAAGTTTCGCTACGGTTGGACTCCTTTTGGTATTGATTACCTATGATGTAAAAAACATGCAGAAAACAGCAACTGGCACTGGGCACTATGTCAATAGGTTGGTACAAAAAATGATTATAAAATGATTGTAAAACATCTAAGAATGATAATATAACAGCATGGAACAATAAAAAATTATACATACATTGGAGATGTATCATTTGGTAGCATTCCACATAAAAAAAAATCTGTTTTTATCATTTACCTACTCGAGGACGAGCAGGAATTAAGCTTGGGGATGCTTGATACGTCTCCAACGTATCTATAATTTTTGATTGTTCTATGCTATTATATTATCTGTTTTGGATGTTTTATATGCATTAATATGCTATTTGATATTATTTTTGGGACTAACCTATTAACCCAGAGCCCAGTGCAAGTTTTTGTTTTTTTCCCTGTTTTTGAGTTTTACAGAAAAGGAATATCAAACGTAGTCCAAACGGAATAAAACTTTGACGATGATTTTTCTTGGATTCCAAGTCAGAGAGTCCTCGAGGCGACGACAAGCTAGGGGGGCGCGCCCTAGGGGGGGCCTAGGGCTTGTGGCCGCCTCGTAGACCCCCTGACTCCCTTCCTTGGCCTATATATTCCCATATATTCCCAAACCATCAGAAGCGTCTACAAAAATACTTTTCCGCCGCCGCAACCTTCTGTTCTTGTGAGATCCCATCTTGGGGCCTTTTCCGGTAATCTGCCGAAGGGAGATTCGATCACGGAGGGCTTCTACATCAACTCTATTGCCCCTCCGATGAAGCGTGAGTAGTCTACCTCAGACCAACGAGTCCATAGCTAGTAGCTAGATGGCTTTTTCTCTCTCTGATCCTCAATACCATGTTCTCCTCGATGTTCTTGGAGATATATCCGATGTAATCTTCTTTTGCGGTGTGTTTGTCGAGATCCGATGAATTATGGATTTATGATCAGATTATCTATGAATATTATTTGAATCTTCTCTGAATTCTTATATGCATGATTTCATATCTTTGTATTTATCTTCGAGTTATTGGTTTGGTTTGGCCAACTAGATTGATAGTTCTTGCAATGGGAGAGGTGCTTAGTTTTGGGTTCAATCTTGCGGTGTCCTCACCCAGTGACAAAGTAGGGGTAGTGAGGCACGTATTTGTATTGTTGCCATCAAGGATAAAAAGGTGGGATTTTCATCATATTGCTTGAGTTTATCCCTGTACATCATGTCATCTTACTTAAGGCGTTACTTCGTTCTTTATGAACTTAATACTCTAGATGCATGCTAGATAGCGGTCGATGTGTGGAGTAATAGTAGTAGATGCATAATCGTTTCGGTCTACATGACACTGACGTGATGCCTATATGCGTAATAATTGCCTTGGATATCATCATAACATGCGCTTTTCTATCAATTGCTCGATAGTAATTTGTTCACCCATCGTATTACTTGCCTTCATGAGAGAAGCCTCTAGTGAAACCTATGGCCCCCGGGACTATTTTCCATTATATATTTTCAGATCTATAAACCAAAAATACCAAAAATATCTTGCTGCAATTTTATTTACTTTTATTTAGTTTTATCTTTTAGCAATCTTTTATACCTATCTCTATCAGATCTCATCCTTGCAAGTGACTGTGAAGGGATTGACAACCCCTTTATCGCGTTGGGTGCAAGTGTTTGATTGTTTGTGCAGGTGCGTAGATTGGGGACTTGCTTGTACCTCCTACTGGATTGATACCTTGGTTCTCAAAACTGAGGGAAATACTTATCTCTACTTTGCTGCATCACCCTTTCCTCTTCAAGGGAAAAACCAACGCAAGCTCAAGAAGTAGCACGGCCATCCGGGTATCATGAGGTAATTTTTCTTTGACCCTTAGCGTTACAATTCTCCTGTTTTTAAAGCGGTATTCACCTTTATTTTGTGCTGCCCACAGTAATCAACCCTCCGAGGGTAACTCCGACATCCCTGCCTCCTCAGCCAGAGTCGAAACTCCACCTGTGCTCGACCTTGGAACGGTCTTGCTACCAAGGTGGGATCGGAAAGTCGAAGCAGCTTTAAAGAGTTCTTACATTCCCCCGGAACACAGGGCCGTACTCGGGAATACCCTATCCCAGTTTTGGTCTACCGAGGCTGGGATGCTGGATACATTTGCCGACCTTGCCAAGGGCTTTGAGGTATGTGAAAGGCTAAGCTTCTAGCATTTAATTCTCAAAGGTTGACGCAAGACATTAAATTTTATGTAGAAGGTTTTATGCACTGTCCGAGGTTTACATGCTTTTAAGAATGATGTATAAGAGTTTTTTTACCCCTTCCGGGGATGAAGTAGCCCCTGAGCCTTAAGATAGTTTTAATAAAACTGGCTTGAGGGTCAAAAAAATAATTTATATTAAAATTGTGCAGCAGCCCCCAAGACTCTGGATAGCAAAACCATCAAGAGGATCTATTTGTTCCTCGGCTCCTAACCTGTTACTCTTATATGCTTTGATATGCAGGGGCCTATGTTTTCCTCGGCTTCCAATTTGCGAGAACTAGAGGATCTAAATCACCGGCTAATGCAGTACGAGGAGGACATGATCATGATAGAGTAAAATATGCAGGCGCCGTAAGGTAAGAAGTAGGTCCAATGCACCATGCTTTGAATGACCGAGAATCGTAATGTAGTAAAGTTATTTCACCTTTTGCAGCCCCCGGGGAGGAGCTGGCTATGCTTCGTGCCAAACTATCGGAGGCACGAGCCGAGCTAGAACGTCAAAGGATGATGGCACTACGAGGCGCCCAGGACCTTGATGAGGCCACAAAAACTCGGTAGGCGGCCCAATCTCAGACTGCCAAGGTCCAGGAGATGTTGAAGGGTGTGATTTCTGAATGCAATGTGCTCGAATCCTTGAAACAGAAGAACGCCTATGAGTTGGATCAGCTTGCAGTAGATAGCCGAGAAGCCATTGCCCTGGCCGATGCCATGAAGGCAGAACTTCGCCGGGCGATGGATATTTTTTATGGTAAGCCACACATAATGTTGCATGCTGAAAGTGCAACTAATCCCTGGGTGGTTTTGGTAATTCTTAACAACATATAGCTCATTGAACTAATACTCTTTCAAGATGATCATTTCAGAAAGTTCAATGAATGGCATGGCATGGACTAGAGATGTGGACCCCTCAAAATGCTAAGGACATATATTGGCAAAAGCTCAAGACTCTACATTTTCTTTTTAGTGATCCAAGATCACATTGAGTCCATAGGAAAAGCCAATACTATTAAAAGGGGGTGAGGTGTTGCTTAATGGCTTGCTTACTCAAAATGCTTAGTGATATGCTCCAAAAGCCCTCAACCACTTTCTCATTTCCACATATGTCCTAAACCTAAAGTCAAACTTGGCCCCACTGATTTGATCTATCTGGCGCCACCGAGTTCACTTGACATAGCCATAGCCCGAAACCCTAATCAATTCAGTCTCACCGATACGGATCTCAGTCTCACCAAGATGGGATTGCAAACTCTTTGTTTCCCTTCGTAATGTTTTGGTCTAACCGAAATGAGAGATCGGTCCCACCAAGTTCGCAATGCAAACTCTCTGTTTCCTTTTCGTAATGTTTCGGTCTAACCGAAATGAGCGATCGGTCCCACTGAGTTTGCCTGACCAACTCTCTGTTTGCCTATTACTGAAATCGGTCCCACCCATGTGATCGATCTCACCGAGATCAAGTTATGCCCTAACCCTAGCACATCGGTCCCACCGAGTTGATCACGTCGGTCCCACCGAAAATCCTAATGTTCACATTTTGAACTGAATCGGTTTGACCGAGTTTCACTATTCGGTCCCACCGAGTTTGGTAAATTGTGTGTAACGGTTAGATTTTGTGTGGAGGCTATAAATACCCCTCCACCCCCTTCTCCATTTGTGAGAGAACCATCAGAACATGCCTACACTTCCACTACTCATTTTCTGAGAGAGAACCACCTACTCATGTGTTGAGACCAAGACATTCCAATCCAACCACTAGAATCTTGATCTCTAGCCTTCCCCAAGTTGCTTTCCACTCAAATCATCTTTCCACCATATCCAAATCTGTGAGAGAGAGTTGAGTGTTGGGAAGACTATCATTTGAAGCACAAGAGCAAGGAGTTCATCATCAACACACCATCTATTACCTTTTGGAGAGTGGTGTCTCCTAGATTGGTTAGGTGTTAGTTGGGAGCCTCCGTCAAGATTGTGGAGTTGAATCAAGGAGTTTGTAAGGGCAAGGAGATCGCCTACTTCATGAATATCTACCCAAGTGAGGCAAGTCCTTCGTGGGCGATGGCCATGGTGGGATAGACAAGGTTGCTTCTTCGTGGACCCTTCATGGGTGGAGCCCTTCGTGGACTCACGCAACCGTTACCCTTCGTGGGTTGAAGTCTCCATCAACCTGGATGTACGATAGTACGACCTATCGGAACCACGCCAAAAATCTCCGTGTCTACATTGCGTTTGCTCCCTCCAAACTCCTCCCCATTACCTTCATACGCAATGATTTACATTCCGCTGCTATACCCTTAGAATTGCATGTGTAGGTTGATTGCTTGACTTGTGCTAAGTTGCTAAAATCTGCCAAGACTTAAAATTGGGAAAAGGCTAGATTTTTATTTGGTCAAGTAGTCCAATCACCCCCCCTCTAGACATACTTTCGATCCTACAAGTGGTATCAGAGCTTTGGTCTCCATTTGCCTTGATTTCCATAGCTTTGGTGATCATAGCCTTGGTTTCACAACCTAGGAGAGTATGGCGTCTAGCGAGGGAAATTACCACCGTAGAGGTCCTTACTTTGATGGTACTAATTTTGCTAGTTGGAAGCATAAGATGAAAATGCATATTCTTGGACATAACCCCGCCGTTTGGGCTATTGTGTGCATTGGTTTACAAGGTGAATTCTTCGATGGGAGAGAACCGAACCGTGAAGCTACCACTGAAGAATTGAAGATGTTGCAATACAACGCTCAAGCTTGCGATATCCTCTTCAATGGATTGTGCCCCGAAGAATTCAATAAAATCAGCCGTCTTGAGAATGCAAAGGAAATTTGGGATACTTTGATTGATATGCACGAAGGTACCGACTCCGTTAAGGAATCCAAATTGGATGTGCATCAAAGTCATCTTGACAAGTTCAAAATGAAGGATGGTGAAGGTGTCGCTGAAATGTACTCTAGGCTTGCTCTCATCACAAATGAGATTGCCGGCTTACGAAGTGAAGAGATGACCGATAGATTCATCATCAAGAAGATCCTAAGAGCCTTGGATGGAAAATATGATACCGTGTGCACTTTGATCCAAATGATGCCCAATTACAAAGATCTCAAACCAACCGAAGTCATTGGAAGAATTGTTGCTCATGAGATGTCACTCAAGGATAAAGAGGAGCTTCACAACGAGTCTAGTTGTGCTTACAAAGCCTCATGTGATGCTCCTACATCAACAAGTGAGAAACAAGCCTTCAATGAAGAATTGAGCCTAATGGTGAAGAACTTCAACAAGTTCTACAAGAGTAGAAGCAAAGAAAGAAGTTCCAAGTCAAGGTCCTACAATGACAAAAGATCTTCTAGTCGTGAGCAAAATTGCTATAATTGTGGAAGACCCGGACACTACTCCAATGAGTGTACGGCCCCACACAAAAGAAGGGAAGACTCACCTAAGAGAAGAAGTAGAAGAGAAGAATCACCTCCAAGAGAGAGAAGGAGTAGAGATGATCGTTATGAACGAAGACCCTCTCGCAGAAGCAATGACTCGAAAAGGAAGGGCAAGTCATCAAAGAGCTACACAAGATGAAGACATCAAGCTCATGTTGGTGAATGGGTATCCGGTTCTGACTCCGACCACTACTCCGAGAGAAGTTATCACTCCGACTCTGAATATACTCAAGATGAAGGTGTTGCCGGTCTAGCACTTGTGTCAACCAACTCCTATGACATATTTGATTCACCAAATGAAGGAATTGGAAGATGCTTCATGGCTAAAGGCCCAAAGGTATCACACCCCCAGTATGTTGATTTCAATAGTGATGAAGATGATTTGCTAGGAGATGATGATTTACTTGTTGACAACTCTAGTGATGAAAACTATGATGAACTTGCTATTAATCATGCTAATCAAGATAAAACGAATGACAATGATAAGGAGGAGATTGAGCGTCTAACTAAAGAACTAAACACTCTTAAGTTAGCTCATGAAACTACTTTAGAAGATCATCGAGAACTTTTAAAGACTCATGAGAAGCTACGCTTTGAAAAGCTCAATCTAGAGCAAGAGCATGAGTTCTTAAATGCCATCAATGATGATCTTCAGAAGAAAATTTCTTCTTACATTGCCAAGCGTTTACTCTTGTAAACTTACATGCCACAAGTAAAATCTAGCAACAAGAGTAAGAAAGATTCTTCTTCTAGTAGTAACAATAATCATGCTAAATCCAATATTGTTGCTTCTAGTAGTTCTCTTGATTCCACTAATGATTCTCTTAGCCAAGTTACACTTGAGCAAGAAATAAGCTTATTAAAGGGAATTATAGAGAAAGGTGTTTACAAGAGCCTTGCCGGAAGTAAGCAATTTGAGGAAATTGTATGCAAGCAAGGAAGGCACCGGAAGAATCAAGGTGTTGGTTTTGAACGAAAGTTCAATGCCAATGGAGTTGAGTGGGAAGAAGTTCAATACCCCAAGACGAAGTTTGTTCCTCAACAAGAGAAGTATGATCTGTAACACCCCCAGTGGTTAGCTACAGCAATCACCCTGTTGATAATGCCATGTCATCATGATCAATAGTGCTTAATCAACATTAGTAATAAACCCCTTTTCAAATTCAAACTCAAATGGAAATTCAAACTAAAAGTGGAAATAAAAGTTGTTCAACATAGAAACTAAAATGTTCGATAAATAGCAAATATTACAGAGACTATTCTAAAATTGTAATCAACAATTAGTAAATTAACTAAGTGACTCTAACAGTAGAAAGACAGGGTTGGTTAATACCTTTTTAGTTAAATAAAATCCCAAATGAAAACCTTTGTACTCAAAACCATTTTATTGCAGTGGCATACAATGCACTGTGATTTATGGGCTAGGTCTCATATTTTACAAAAACCATTTAGTGCCCAAATGATTTGCAAAACAGAAAAGAAAAAGAGAAAAAGAGAAAAGGCCTGATAAGCTACTGTGCACTTAAGCCTGCCGCTACAGCTCCGGCCCAGCCCATCTAGCTCGTCCCCAACCTCCCCTTGTTCACGCTCGCTCGTTGTCGCCGCGCCCGCACGCCGTGCACCGCCCCCCCCTCGCTCGACAGCGCGTCGCTCGCGCCCGCGCTGGAGATAAGGGCAGCCCCGCGAGCCCCCCTAGCCTCCTCTCGCTCGCTCGTCCCTCCTCCCTCTCTCCCTTCATCGATTTGGATCGGGGCCGAACGCAACCGTCGCCATGACCTCGACGTAGGCGAGGCCACCGAGCTCCCCCTGCCTCTTCGTCGAGTCCCTCCGCTCCGCCGTCACCTACCACATCGCCTGCTACCGTTGGATCAGGCCGGGAGCCGTTGTGTCGAGCGCCACGAGCTCGTCATCTTCCTCGGCTCCGACGAACTCCTCCGGTGATTGCGACCGCCTCTGCTGCTCCCGTTGCTCGCCGGGCCTACTTGTGCCTCCTCGGTGAGCTCCTCTTCCTCCTCGCCATTTTTCCCTTTGGTCCTGCGCTTGTAGACGCCGTTTGCCGCAAGGCCGAGCTCCGGCCGCCGCCACCGCACCTCGTGCCGCTGTTGCAGTGCGGCTCTGACTCCACCGAGCGCGCCACCGAGTTCGTGCCATTGCGTAGCCGCCGCCTAGTCACTTAGTTTGACCGCTGGAGCCCCGCCTCGACGTTTTCGTGCACCACCGAACTCCGGCCGCCACCGTGAGCGTCGTTCCGGCGAACTCCGGCCTCCCTAGCTCACGAGATTGCCACAGAGCGACTCGGTTCGTTCCCCGCTTTCGACCAAGCCGCTCCCCGCGCTAAAAGAGCCCCTGTGGGTGATTTCCGACGGACTCCGGCGAAGTTCCGGCCGTCGCCGCCGCGATTCGTCTGGCCGGCGGTGGTGTCCGACATGGCCGGTGGGTCCCACCCCCAGTGCCACTGCTAGCGGGCCAGGCCAGCCCCAGTTGACCAGTTGACTTGGTCAACTGGCTGACTGGGCACTGCCCAGTCACTGACTGGTGGGGCCCCTCTCCCTGTGTCTATGACATATGGGCCCCCCTGTCAGGTGCCTAATTAACTAATTAGGTTAATGAAAATAATTAAATTAGCCTAACCTGTCACTGACTGCTGGGCCCCACCTGCTAATTAACCCAATTATTTAATTTAACCCCTCTGTTAAAGCCACCGTGTATGACAAGTGGGCCCCACCTGTCTGGTTTGACCCTGGCCAGCCCCTGTTGACCTGCTGATGTCATGCTTAGGTCATGCTGACATCGCCTTACACTGTTTCGTATAATGTTGAATTTAAATAAATAATTAAATTCCAGAAATTAATAAAACTTTAGAAAATCATATCTTTTAATCCGTAACTCCGATGAAAATAATTTATATATGAAAAATGACCAGAAAAATGAGACGAATCCGAATACGCTACCCACATACCTGTTAGATGCCTCTAACTATCTGAACATGCAACTTTTTGCCTGTTTCAGATAAATGAATAGTGCATGACTCTAATAAAATAAATCCAAACAAATTCCAAAAATAACTAAATGACTTAGACATGTCTTTAGGCAACCCTGCACTGCACGTTAGCATAGCCTGCTTTGTGTTGCTCATGTTTGCTGTGTATTTATACTGTTTCCTCCCCCTCTTCTCTCTCGTTAGACTCCGACGCAGTTCCTGGTACTGACACAACTCCGGAGCCCGACGCCGCCGTTGACGACCTTGCCCTTGCCGCCGAGCAACCAGGCAAGCCCCCCCTGAAGATCCCGATATCGCCTATTCTTTCTCTCATGCTTGCATTAGAAATTGCTGCCGCTACTACTTTACCTATTCTGATGCATAGCCTGTTTATTGTAACCTGTTATTGATACCTTACCTGCTTATCCTAAACTGCTTAGTATAGGCTGGGTAGAGACCTATCAGTGACCCCACTTATCCCGACTGCCCCGCAGGATTATCCGAAGACCCGATCAACGGGATTGAAGACCAGACCCCGGCACCACACATCACCCCCCTTCGTTGTAACGACACTGCAGCGTTACTATCGAGTTCCGAGGGTGAGACCTCGTGTAGCACTTCTGATGTTAACTCTATAGAGTAGCTATTCGGTCATGGTCATCGAGGGTGATTCCTCCTTCACCACTTCCGGTAACGACGTTGTCGTGCAACACATCAAGTGTGAACCCATCGAGGGTGATTCCTCCGAGTTCACCTTGATGGATACATCGAGTAGGAATCCAACGAGGTTGATACCTCGGATTCCCTTGATGTTATGGACACAAGGATACTTGGATTTTACACTGTTACTTGGAAAGGCGGGTCGACCCTGAGGGGTACCCGCGTG
This sequence comes from Thinopyrum elongatum, assembly GCA_011799875.1. Classification (NCBI taxonomy): domain Eukaryota; kingdom Viridiplantae; phylum Streptophyta; class Magnoliopsida; order Poales; family Poaceae; genus Thinopyrum; species Thinopyrum elongatum. The sequence goes on along the minus strand of CM022298.1, from coordinate 669,234,469 downwards.
AGCCTAAGTGGCGAGTGTTGTGGAGACGGGTTGACCTGGATGGTGCCCGAGTGATGAATACGAGGCGCGGCCAGGCATTCTTAGCCCTTGCAGCAAGTCGTCGAGACAGGGCGACGGGGTCACATCTTTCGTGAGTCTCTGCTCGTTACCGCAAGCCCTAGTCCACTAACGATTTGGATATTTGATCCGAGCAGGCCTCTGGCCTGATAGCACTCACCATCACGTGGGCATAGTATGGGCGTTCTGCATCGTGGCATCAGCCGAAAGTTCTGTCAGACATCCAGTTCAGTATTGTGGCACGATCGGATCGTACCGACCATCCGAGGCGGTGCTGGTATCCACCCTGCACACAACGACCCGGAGTGCACAGGGCGATGGCCCAAGACCCCTGAGCGCTTAGGTTGTAGACCGGCGGGGACCTCTCTGCTGAGCTGTAGGTAGTGCTGCGGTGTATCGTTTGGCCGAGGCCGGGCATGACCCAGGAAAGTGTGTCCGGCCGGAGTTAATCGAGCGTGTTGGCTAAGTTGGTGCACCCCTGTAGGGAAGAACACACCTATCAATAGCCGGTCCTACAGTAAAGGACACTCGGAGTTGTATCCTGATTGATACAATTAGAATTGGATACTATGGCTCTGGGATTGCTTCTCGCAGGGACTCGAGAAGGGATCTCCGGATGAGGTTGATGACTGTATGGCTCTGGGATTGCTTTCTCGCAGGGAGTCGAGAAAGGATCTCTGGGTGAGGATGAGACTTAATGATACTACTACTTTATATGGTGCTAATCTACACTCTTCTATTGCTGCAAGACCGCTGAAGATGCTAGTCTTCGATAGGACTAGGATTTCCTCTCTATTCTGGCATTTCTGCAGCCCAGTCCACATATACAGCGTCTCTTTGATAATGTTGCATATGTAGAGTAGATCCTTGCTTGCTGAGTACTTCGGAGTACTCACGGTTGCTTTGCTTTCTTTTTCTCCCCATATCAGTTTGTCGTGACCAGATGACGGAGCCCTTGAGACAGCTGCCCCACCGATGATTACTACTACCACCTCGAGGGTGTTACTACTATGAGTTGGCCGACGACCAGCAGTAGGATCGGAGGGTCCCAGGCAGGAGGCCTACGCCTTTCGATCATAGTGTTTTTCTTTTGCCCCGCCTTCTAAGGGCCTTTCTGTGTTTTCTTTTATATCTGTACTCAGATATCTGATGCTTCCGCTGACGCTTGTAAGCCATCGAGCTATGTATTCGAGCCCTCGAGGCCCTGGCTTGTAATATAAAGCTTGTATGACTTTATTTATGTTTTATAGTTGTGTTGTGATATCTTCCCGTGAGTCCTTAGGCTTGATCATGTGCATTTGCGTGTATGATTAGTGCACGATTGAGCCGGGGGCGTCACAAGATCCTACTTCCTTCGAGGGGACACAAGCTCAAGATGATCTTCCACCACAAGACCACAAGCTAAAAGGCAAGGACAAGCTTGAAGAAGAGATTGATGCATTTGAAGAAGCTCCAAAGGCCTTGGTCAAGTGGGTTCCCAAGACTACATCAAGTTCCACTTCATCAAGTTCATCTACAACCCCAAGGATTCCCATCAAGATGGTGTGGATCCCGAAGAAGAAGAACTAGAGAGTTCTTTAGGGTGACTCCGCCAACATACTTCACTCACATTCACATTGACAACGACAAGTGCAATCAACTTCCACATCTTGCACTAGTTCAAGGAGTCACAAACCCTCTTGTTGATAAGACAAGGGACAAGGTAACCTAATGCTTTTATGGACATCATCTTGTGTGTACTTCACTCTATGTCTATGGATATCCTTGCTTGTTCCTTGTGGGACTAACCCATGTAGGTATTGAAAGTGCAACTCACTCGAATGGATTGCTCCAAATGATCTACATCAACATTGAGCATCCACATCTTCAACATCTACATGAAGTCATCATCGACAAAACCCAAGGTTAGTTCATCCCTCTTAGGAGGGACATCACATCTAGGGGGATCTTTACTCTAAGAATTGAGCTAAAGCAACTCTAATGGTGTGAACACAACAATGCTTTATGTAAAAGTGGTAACCCCACTTGTGCTTAAACGATGAGTATGACCTATGATCAAATGTTCTCATTTGACTCCTAAGTCAATATACTCATATATAGATGACTTAGTCATTGCCAAATGCTTGATAGATGCTAGAGTGTTTGTGCATGCTTTGCCACATATTTCATTTGCTATCTTATTGTGTGAGCATGTTGATTGCATATTTTTTATTATTCGAGGACATCCATTTGTTGCTTTGATTGTTTGGCTCTTTTTATTTTGCCAAATGGATCGACAAGAATGCCTAAGAACTTCCTCTAACTATCTATGCTTTTCTCGTCTCAAACTCTATTCTTGCTACATCACAAAGTTTGATCAAGTCAGATTCGAACCCTCTGGGTGAGGAGCACTCGGAGCCACCGATTCATCATAGACTTAAACTTCCAAAACCTCTCACTGTATTTTGGTCTGACCGATTCATTCCATTCGGTCATACTGAGTTCATTGAGTTGATCTAGGTTTTCAATCTCGATGCAATCGATTTGAGTAACTCGGCCACACCGAGTTGCAGTAACCGCTTGCGATTCTGCATCTCGGTGCCACCGAGTCGTTCCACTCGGTCACACTGACAGGGTCAGGATATATATACCCACGGGTCGAATTTTCGAAATTTCTCCAAAATCCCTTCGCCCGCGCGTATCCTGCTCTGCCGACTCCAGTCTCTGGATCGTCTCCTCATCGCCAGTGACCTCCTGCCACTGGTCTCCGCTGCCGTCAACGGGAATCTTCGCCGCCGTTGCCGCCGTAGTGAGTTCACCGCCAAGTTAGGGTATGAACTCAACCCCTATGTGCAATCGTTACCTCCGATTCTTGCACTTAGGTCAATGCCATGATTCTTACCACGTATGAGATTACTCTATCCAGCAAAAAATTCCTTTAGATTAGTTTTGATTCAAAAATTTAGGGTTAGGTTTCCGCCGAACTCATCTCGAACCGACCGAGTTGTAGAAATCGGTCTCACCGATTTGGCCTAGGCCATTGCACTTGTAATTTTTGGTCTGACCGAAACTTACGAATCGGTGCGACCAAGTTCAACTCTCAGTGAAACCCTAGCAATCTCGGAGTCACCGAACTGTGTCTCGGTCTAACCGATTCCACTAGTTTAGACTCTCATGTTGCTTCGGTGTCACTGAGTTTAACTAATCGGTAGATCCGAAATGCTTTCTGTAGAAAACTAAAACTAAGTTTTTGACTCAATTGTTTTGCAAAATCTCTGTACTTTGTGATGCTCATCCACTCTATCCAAACTACATCTATTCACAGGGTCAGCTTTCAGCTTTCAGTTTGCAGTGTCAGCTATGTCAGATCAAAGTGACAGCTAGAACAAGTCTGAGGAGCAAGTTAGCATGAGTGAGGGTACTAGTCCCTCTGGCAGCTATGATGAGGGTAGCAGAAGCACCCCAAGCAACTTGCCCAAAGCAGCTACCAGGACAAGGAGAAAGAGAAACTCAGATTCTGAGGATGAAGATTATGTTGCTGTTGAGGAGGAGGTCAGCTCAAAGAAGAAAGTTGTCAAGAAAGAATTTGGCACTATAGCTTCAACCAAGCCTGGTCTGCACAAGAAAGCTCTTGCCAAGAGAGTGCCCATGTCTAAGGCCAGAGCCTCAACTCTTGAAGCCTACATATCAACTATTTAAGAGGCTGCTGGTGAGGGCAAGAAGAGAAAGGAAAGGGTCAAGAAGACCATGGCCAGAGTGATTGGCAAACCCTCTATGATGAGAGACCCAGCTGAGGATGAAGAAGAAGATGAAGAAGAGGATGATGCACCAGCACCCAAAGCTCAGAAGCTGATGGGGGATGCCATCAAGTCTGGGGCTGCTCCATCAAAGCCCAAGACTGCCCCCAAAGCTACTGCTCAAGCCTCTAAGACTGCACCAAAGAGAAGCACCAGAAACATACCTGCTACAGAAAAGAACAAGGCCCCAGTGCCTGAAATGGAAGAAGAAGAGGAAGCCCAAGTGCTCAGAAAGTTGAAGCCAAAGATCCCTGATCATGATGATAATCATCCAGTGGCTGAAAACATGAAGGAAAGAAAGGATGCAGGTCTCAGATTGTGGAGATAATCAGACCCCTATGCTGCAAGGAGAAAAACTGCTGTGGACTACAGATTTCACACCAAGGAACAACAGGACTTTTATGAGACAATTCTATTGGATAAGAAGCCCATAGTCAGTGACATGAGATGGGTTGATTGGGAATACATTGATGAAAATGAAGACCACTTCCCTGGAGTACATGAGAGCTTCAGACTCAATGGAGTTGACACCTTTGTGGGTCAGAAATTGACCAAGTGGAATGATGAGCTTATCATGCGGTTTTATTCAACAGCTCACTTTTACCCAGATGGAAGAATTGTTTGGATGTCTGAGGGTACAAGGTACCAGTCAACTGTTGCAGAATGGGCCAAGCTTATCAATGCCCCTGAAGAGCAAGAGGATGACACTGATGTCTATGCAAAGCGCAAGAAAGATCACAACTCCATGGCCAACATGTACAAGGAGATACCTGACAAGGCCTTGGAAACTCACAAGTTAGGCTCAGTGTACTATCTGTTGTCTGGACTGGCCACCATAAACACCATTTTGAGGCACACCCTGTTGCCCAAATCAGGAGATCACAGGATGATCAGAGGCCACTCCATTAACTTGCTTCAATTGTTTGATGTGCCACAAAAATTCAAGGTGATGAGCTTGATAGTTGAAACCATCAAGAGAACTGCAGCAGACCAAAAGAGATCATGTGGGTATGCTCCACACATTCAGATGCTCATCAACTCCAAGATGGGCAAAGGCATATATTTGTTGGACAAAGAGAACCTTCCCTTGAGGCCTGATTTTGAGGACAACACAATTGTCATGGATGCTACAGATCCTACTTTAGTAGAGGCTCAAGAGAAGAGAGAAAAAGCAAAAGCAGAGAAGGCAGCCAAGATGCCAAGTGTTGAAGAGGCATCCCAAGTTTTTCTCAAGTCTAAACAGGATCAACTTAACTATCTCATTCAAGCTACTTTGAGGATTGAGAAAGGATTGGCCACCCTGACTCAGAGTCAAGAGAGTATTGAGAGAATTTTTGAGACAAAACTTCATGACTTGGATGTCAAGGTGACAGAGATTCAGACTTTTGTGGAGAAGATCCAAGAAGAGCTTGAGGATAGGAGTGACAAGACCACCACTGATGCTTATCAAAGGGTGCCCAGAAGACAGAGGTCTGCAGCAGTGCCAGTGACAGACACTAGAGCTACAACTTCAGCTCCTGCAGCCACAACTTCAGTTGCCCCTCCAGTTGCAACTCCACCAGCTCCTACAACCTCTTCAGATGCATTTGTTGCAGGACTCCTCTCCACACCACCTCCCGAAGATCAAGCTTAGAGAGCCGCATAGCACTATGCATTTTCAAGCTTTTTGGTAACTTGTTTCCAAAGGGGGAGAAAGTGTATAGATCATAGGCTTCGAGAGAGAGAGAAAGCTTTGCTTCTTTTTGCCTCTTTTGCTAATTATTTGTTTGCCTGCTTGGATGATACTCTATGGTTGTGCGTGTGAGATACTTGTATGGTCATGTGCTTGATCATATCATACTTTAATGCTTGTGCTTGGATGATGATATTCTCTATCTCTCATGTATGATCATTCACTTTGTCTTGGTGATGAGTGTATATTTCATATTCTATCATTTTGAGCGCTCCACCAAGATGTATGTGACATGGAAGAGTAACCCATGATCCTAATCGATTGTGCATTTGCATTCACAAGTAAATTTTTAAATAATGCAAAAATTTAGGGGGAGCTCTTGCTTATCACATACTTCTCAAAGCGACGATGTATTTCATTCTTATTATCATTTATCGAAGCTTTGATCTATATGTTGTCATCAATTACCAAAAAGGGGGAGATTGAAAGTGCAACTAATCCCTGGGTGGTTTTGGTAATTCTTAACAACATATAGCTCATTGAACTAATACTCTTTCAAGATGATCATTTCAGAAAGTTCAATGATTGGCATGGCATGGACTAGAGATGTGGACCCCTCAAAATGCTAAGGACATATATTGGCAAAAGCTCAAGACTCTACATCTTCTTTTTAGTGATCCAAGATCACATTGAGTCCATAGGAAAAGCCAATACTATTAAAAGGGGATGGGGTGTTGCTTAATGGCCTGCTTGCTCAAAATGCTTAGTGATATGCTCCAAAAGCCCTCAACCACTTTCTCATTTCCACATATGTCCTAAACCTAAAGTTAAACTCGGCCCCACCGATTTGATCTATCCGGCACCACCGAGTTCACTTGACATAGCCATAGCCAGAAACCCTAATCAATTCGGTCTCACCGATACGGATCTCGGTCTCACCGAGATGGGATTGCAAACTCTCTGTTTCCTTTCGTAACGTTTTGGTCTAACCGAAATGAGCGATCGGTCCCACCGAGTTTGCAATGCAAACTCTCTGTTTCCTTTTCGTAACGTTTCGGTCTAACCGAAATGAGCGATCGGTCCCACCGAGTTTGCCTGACCAACTCTCTGTTTGCCTATTACTGAAATCGGTCCCACCGAGTTCATGTGATCGGTCTCACCGAGATCAAGTTATGCCCTAACCCTAGCACATCGGTCCCACCTAGTTAATCACGTCGGTCCCATCGAAAATCCTAATGTTCACATTTTGAACTGAATCAGTTTGACTGAGTTTCACTATTTGGTCCCACCGAGTTTGGTAAATTGTGTGTAATGGTTAGATTTTGTGTGGAGGCTATAAATACCCCTCCACCCCATTCTCCTTTTGTGAGAGAGCCATCAAAACGTGCCTACACTTCCACTACTCATTTTCTGAGAGAGAACCACCTACTCATGAGTTGAGACCAAGACATTCCAATCCAACCACTAGAATATTGATCTCTAGCCTTCCCCAAGTTGCTTTCCACTCAAATTATCTTTCCACCATATCCAAATCTGTGAGAGAGAGTTGAGTGTTGGGGAGACTATCATTTGAAGCACAAGAGCAAGGAGTTCATCATCAACACACCATCTATTACCTTTTGGAGAGTGGTGTCTCCTAGGTTGGTTAGGTGTTACTTGGGAGCCTCCGTCAAGATTGTGGAGTTGAACCAAGGAGTTTGTAAGGGCAAGGAGATCGCCTACTTTGTGAAGATCTACCCAAGTGAGGCAAGTCCTTCGTGGGCGATGGCCATGGTGGGATAGATAAGGTTGCTTCTTCGTGGACCCTCCGTGGTTGGAGCCCTCCATGGACTCACGCAACCGTTACCCTTCGTGGGTTGAAGTCTCCATCAACGTGGATGTACGATAGCACCACCTATCGGAACCACGCCAAAAATCTCCGTGTCTACATTGCGTTTGCTCCCTCCAAACTCCTCTCCTTTACCTTCATATGCAATGATTTACATTCCGCTGCTTTACTTTTAGAATTGCATGTGTAGGTTGATTGCTTGACTTGTGCTAAGTTGCTAAAATCTGCCAAGACTTAAAATTGGGAAAAGGCTAGATTTTTATTTGGTCAAGTAGTCTAATCACCCCCCCTCTAGACATACTTTCAATCCTACACATGCCTTTGGCCCCGATGCCCCTCCGAGCTTGCTGATAAGTCCATTTTGCATCATGCTTTTATATTGATATTTATTGCATTATGGGCTGCTATTACACATTATATCACAATACTTATAACTTTTCTCTCTTATTTTACAAGGTTTACATGAAGAGGGACAATGTCGGCAGCTGGAATTCTTGGCTAGAAAAGGAGCAAATATTAGAGACCTATTATGCACAACTCCAAAAGTCCTGAAACTTTACGGAGAATTATTTTGGAATATATAATAAATATTGGGCAAAGAAAATACCACAGGGGACCCACCAGGCAACCACAAGCCTGGGGGGCGCGGCCTACCCCCCTGGGCGCGCCCCTCTGGCTTGTGGCCCACCTGGCAGGCCACCGGTGCCCATCTTCTGCTATATGGTGTGTTCTGACCTGGAAAAAATCAAGAGGAAGCTTTCGGGACGAAGCCCCGCCGTCTCGAGGCGGAACTTGGGCAGAACCAATCTAGGGCTCCGGCGGAGCTGTTCTGCCGGGGAAACTTACCTCCGGGAGGGGGAAATCGAAGGCATCGTCATCACCAACGATCCTCCCATCGAGAGGGGGTCAATCTCCATCAACATCTTCACCAGCACCATCTCCTCTCAAACCCTAGTTCATCTCTTATATCCGATCTTTGTCTCAAAACCTCAGATTGGTACCTGTGGGTTGCTAGTAGTGTTCATTACTCCTTGTAGTTGATGCTAGTTGATTTATTCGGTGGAAGATCATATGTTCAGATCCTTAATGCTATTCAATACTCCTATGATTATTAACATGAATATGCTTTGTGAGTAGTTACGTTTGTTCCTGAGGACATGGGAGAAGTCTTGTTATAAGTAATCATGTGCATTTGGTATTCGTTCGATATTTTGATGAGATGTATGTTGTCTTTCCTCTAGTGGTGTTATGTGAACGTCGACTACATGACACTTCACCATTGTTTGGGCCTGGGAGAAGGCATTGGGAAGTAATAAGTAGATGATTGGTTGCTAGAGTGACAGAAGCTTAAACCCTAGTTTATGCGTTGCTCCGTAAGGGGCTGATTTGGATCCATATGTTTCATGCTATGGTTAGATTTATCTTAATTCTTCTTTTGTAGTTTGGGATGCTTGCGAGAGGGGTTAATCATAAGTGGGAGGCTTTTCCAAGGAAGGACAGCACCCAAGCACCGGTCCACCCACATATCAAATTATCAAAGTAACAAACGCGAATCATATGAGCATGATGAAAACTAGCTTGACAGTAATTCCCATGTGTCCTCGGGAGCGCTTTGCTTTATATAAGAGTTCGTCCAGGCTTGTCCTTTTCTACAAAAAGGATTGGGCCACCTTGCTGCTCCTTAGTTACTTTTGTTACTTGTTACCCGTTACGAATTATCTTATCACACAACTATCTGTTACCGATAATTTCAGTGCTTGCAGAGAATACCTTGCTGAAAATCGCTTGTCATTTCCTTCTGCTCCTCGCTGGGTTCGACACTCTTACTTATCGAAAGGACTACAATAGATCCCCTATACTTGTGGGTCATCAAAACTCTTTTCTGGCGCTGTTGCCAGGGAGTGAAGCGCCTTTGGTAAGTGGAATTTGGTAAGGAAACATTTATATAGTGTGCTGAAATTTACTGTCACTTGTTACTATGGAACATAATCCTTTGAGAGCTTTGTTTGGGGTATCTTCACCTCGAACGGAAGAACAAAGAGTTTCTCCTCAACCTACTGCACCTACTGAAAATATTTATTATGAAATTCCTTCGGGTATGATAGAGAAACTGCTCGCTAATCCTTATACAGGAGATGGAACATTACATCCTGATATGCATCTAATCTATGTGGATGAAGTTTATGGATTATTTAAGTTGCAGGTTTGCCCGAGGATGAAGTCAAGAAGAAGGTCTTCTCTTTATCTTTTAAGGAGAAGGCATTGACATGGTATAGGCTATGTGATGATATTGGATCATGGAACTACACCCGATTGAAATTGGAATTTCATCAGAAGTTTTATCATATGCATCTGGTTCATTATGATTGGAATTATATATATAATTTTTGGCCTCGTGAAGGAGAAAGTATCGCTCAAGCTTGGGGGAGGCTTAAGTCAATGTTATATTCATGCCCCAATCATGAGCTCTCAAGAGAAATTAATATCCAGAATTTTTATGCTCGACTTTCTCGTAATGATCATTCCATGCTCGATACTTCTTGTACTGGTTCTTTTATGAAGAAGGATATTGAATTCAAATGGGATTTATTGGAAAGAATTAAACGCAACTCTGAAGATTGGGAACTCGACGAAGGTAAGGAGTCAGGTATAAACCTTAAGTTTGATTGTGTTAAATTTTTATGGATACCTATGCTTTTCGTGAATTTAGCACTAAATATGGACTTGACTCTAAGATAGTAGCTTCTTTTTGCGAATCATTTGCTACTCATGTTGATCTCCCCAGGGAGAAGTGGTTTAAATATCATCCTCCCATTGAAGTGGAAGTAGTAGAAACTATTAAAGTTGAAGAAGAAACTATTACTTACAATGTTGATCTTATTGTTCCTACTGCTTATATTGAGAAACCACCTTTTCCTGTTAGGATAAAGGATCATGCTAAAGCTTCAACTGTGGTTCGTAAGAGTTATACTAGAACACCTACACTCCCTGAGAAAATTAAAGTTGAACCTAGTATTACTATGGTTAAAGATCTCTTGGTCGATAATATTGATGAGCATGTTATTTATTTCTGTGGTGAAGCTGCTAGAATTGCTAAGCCCAATATTAAAGATAAAATAGACCTGTTGTTGGCATGCCTGTTGTTTCTGTTAAAATAGGAGATCATTGTTATCATGGCTTATGTGACGTGGGTGCTAGTGTGAGTGCAATTCCTCTTACTTTATATCAAGAAATTATGAATGATATTGCACCTGCTGAGATAGAAGATATTGATGTTACTATTAAGCTTGCCAATAGAGATACTATTTCACCAATTGGGATTGTTAGAGATGTTGAAGTCTTGTGTGGGAAAATAAAATACCCTACTGATTTTCTTGTTCTTGATTCCCCACAAGATAATTTTTGTCCCATTATATTTGGTAGGCCTTTCTTGAATACTGTTAATGCTAAGATAGACTGTGAGAAAGAAATTGTTACTGTAAGCTTTGGGGATGTGTCTCATGATTTTAATTTCTCTAAATTTCATAGACAACCCCATTATAAAGAATTACCTAGTAAGGATGAAATTATTTGTCTTGCTTCTATTGCCGTGCCTCCTACCGATCCTTTAGAACAATATTTGCTAGACCATGAAAATGATATGTTTATGAATGAAAGAAAGGAATTAGATGAAATATTCTTTAATCAAATGCCTGTTTTGAAACATAATTTGCCTGTTGAAATCCTTGGAGATCCTCCTCCACCCAAGGGTGATCCTGTGTTTGAGCTTAAACGATTACCTGATAATTTGAAATATGCTTATCTTGTTGAAATGAAGATATATCCTGTTATTATTAGCGCTAACCTTTCAGAGCATGAAGAAAAGAAATTATTGAAAACTCTGAGGAAGCACCATGCCGCTATTGGATATACTCTTGATGATCTCAAGGGCATTAGTCCCACTCTATGTCAGCACAAAATTAATATGGAGCCTGATGCTAAACCAGTTGTTGATCATCAACGATGGTTAAATCCCAAGATGAAGGCAGTGGTAAGAAATGAAATACTAAAGCTTCTGGAGGCAGGTATAATTTATCCTATTGCTGATAGTAGATGGGTAATTCCCGTTCATTGTGTCCCTACGAAGGGAGGTATTACTGTTGTTCCTAATGATAAGAATGAATTGATCGCACAAAGACTTATTACAGGTTATAGAATGGTAATTGATTTTCGCAAATTAAACAAAGCTACTAGAGCAGATCATTACCCTCTACCTTTTATAGATCAAATGCTAGAAAGACTGTCTAAACATACACACTTCTGCTTTCTAGATGGTTATTCTGGTTTCTCTCAAATACCTGTGTCAAAAGAGGATCAAGAAAAACTACTTTTACTTGCCCTTTTGGTACTTTTGCTTATAGACGTATGCCTTTTGGTTTATGCAATGCACCTGCTACCTTTCAAAGATGTATGACTGCTATATTCTCTGATTTTTTGAAAAGATTGTTGAGGTTTTCATGGATGATTTCTCCGTTTACGGAACTTCCTTTGATGATTGCTTAAGCAACCTTGATCGAGTTTTGCAGAGATGTGAAGAAACTAATCTTGTCTTGAATTGGGAGAAGTGCCACTTTATGGTTAATGAAGGTATTGTCTTGGGGCATAAAATTTCTGAAAGAGGTATTGAAGTTGATAAAGCTAAAGTAGATGCTATTGAAAAGATGCCGTGTCCTAAAGATATCAGAGGTATAAGAAGTTTCCTTGGTCATGCTGGTTTCTATAGGAGGTTTATTAAAGACTTCTCTAAAATTTCTAGGCCTCTCACTAATCTCTTGCAAAAAGATGTTCCTTTTGTTTTTGATGATGATTGTGTAGAAGCATTTGAAATACTTAAGAAAGCCTTGATTTCTACACCTATTATTCAGCCTCCTGATTGGAATTTACCCTTTGAAATTATGTGCGATGCTAGTGATTATGCTGTTGGAGTTGTTCTAGGATAAAGAGTTGATAAGAAATTGAATGTTATTCGTTATGCTAGTAAAACTCTAGACAGTGCCCAGAGAAATTATGCTACTACTAAAAGAGAATTTTTAGCAGTTTTTTTGCTTGTGATAAGTTCAGATCTTATATTGTTGATTCCAAAGTAACTGTTCACACTGATCATGCTACTATTAAATATCTTATGGAAAAGAAAGATGCTAAGCCTAGACTTATTAGATGGGTTCTCTTGTTACAATAATTTGATTTGCATATTATTGATAGAAAGGGAGCTGAGAATCCCGTTGCAGACAACTTGTCTAGGTTAGAAAATGTTCTTGATGACCCACTGCCTATTGATGATAGCTTTCCTGATGAGCAATTAGCTGTCATAAATGCTTCCCGTAATACTCCATGGTATGCTGATTATGCTAATTACATTGTTGCTAAATTTATACCACCTAGTTTCACATACCAGCAAAAGAAAAAGTTTTTCTATGATTTAAGACATTCTTTTGGGATGACCCACATCTTTATAAAGGAGTAGATGGTGTTATTAGACGTTGTGTACCTGAGCATGAACAGGAACAGATCCTACGCAAGTGTCACTCTGAGGCCTACGGAGGACACCACGCTGGAGATAGAACTGTACACAAGGTACTACAATATGGTTTTATTGGCCTACTCTCTTCAAGGATGCTCGTAAGTTTGTCTTGTCTTGTGATGAATGCCAGAGAATCGGCAATATTAGTAGACGTCAGGAAATGCCTATGAATTATTCACTTGTTATTGAGCCATTTGATGTTTGGGGCTTTGATTATATGGGACCTTTTCCTTCCTCTAATGGGTATACACATATTTTAGTTGCTGTTGATTACGTTACTAAGTGGGTAGAAGCTATTCCAACTAGTAGTGCTGATCATAACACTTCTATTAAGATGCTTAAAGAAGTTATTTTTCTGAGGTTTGGAGTCCCTAGATATTTGATGACTGATGGTGGTTCACAATTTATTCATGGTGCTTTCTGTAAAATGCTTGCTAAATATGATGTCAACCATAGAATTGCATCTCCATATCACCCTCAGTCTAGTGGTCAAGTAGAATTGAGGAATAGAGAGATTAAATTGATCTTGCAAAAGACTGTTAATAGATCTAGAAAGAATTGGTCTAAGAAACTTGATGATGCATTATGGGCTTATAGAGCTGCTTATATAGAATCCTATGGGTATGTCTCCATATAAAATGGTTTATGGAAAAGCATGTCACTTACCTCTTGAATTAGAACATAAAGCTTATTGGGCAATCAAAGATCTCAACTATGATTTCAAACTTGCTGGTGAGAAGAGGTTATTTGACATAAGCTCGCTTGATGAATGGAGAACCCAAGCCTATGAGAATGCCAAGTTGTTTAAAGAAAAAGTTGAAAGATGGCATGACAAAAGGATACAAAAGCGTGAGTTTAATGTAGGTGATCATGTTTTGCTATACAACTCTCGTTTAAGATTTTTTGCAGGAAAGCTTCTCTCTAATTGGGAAGGACCTTACATTATCGAGGAGGTCTATCATTTCGGTGCCATCAAAATCAACAACGCCGAAGGCACGAATCCGAAGGTGGTAAACGGTCAAAGAATCAAACATTATATCTCAGGTACTCCCATAAATGTTGAGACAAATATAATTAATAGCATAACAATGGAGGAGTACATAAGGGATACTTTCCAGAATGTTTCAGACCCGAAAAGGAATAGGTATGTGGTACGGTAAGTAAACCGACTCCAAAACTGTTCTAATAGCATTTTTTCTCCGTTTTGGAATATTTAAAAAATTAGGAAAATTAAAAGTAGTCCGAAAAGTGCATGAGGAGGCGACAAGCCAGGTGGGCGCGCCCTACCCCCCTAGGCGCGCCCCCGTGGCTTGTGGCCACCTCGTGTGCCCTCCGGACTCCGTTTTCTTGCACAATACTTCTTTTGGTCGGTAAAAATTCATTATATAATCTCCCAAAGGTTTTGACCACCGTACCATGGCAAAATCCCCTGTTTTCCTTTTGAGCTGTTTTCTGCCAGAGTTTTCGAGGCCAGGCATCATGTCTTCCCCCTCCTCCAACAATGGGGACGACAATGCTTGGCTGATGAAGATAGAGATGAAGAAAGAAGAACTCGGGGAAACCAACGAGGGTGATAAGATCAAGAAGGTCGTGGGAGATCAAGTTCCGACAGCAGAAGAAGAAGTCATCCTTCAACCATACTACAATCATCTTACTCCTACTGAAATTGAAGCTTTTAAGATCATTGAAGTAGTTCATGTGCAAAATAAATATCTCACTCATGAAAACATTCTGTTGCAAGAGCATATCATCGCCCTCCAGAGAATCATTCATAGGTTGGAGTATCTCCTGCGCTTGAAGTGTGGCACTACACTAGCAACAACTCCATCATCATCACCTCCGAAGAAAGAGACATAAATACATGGGTATGGGCACTTCCCTTGGCAACCACCAAGCTTGGGGGAGGTGCCTGTAGGAGATATGCCCTAGAGGCAATAATAAATGTTATTATTTATCTCCATGCTCATTATTATGTTTATGTTCCATGCTATAACTGCTATGGTTCTCGAGTCTGCAATAACCACGAGGCTCGGAGGAAGACTCATATGCACGTGTGGAATAATAAACGGTAAAATGTATTCCTAGTCAAGCCTCTATGACTGGCTCAAGTGTTGCATGATGGTTCTGTTTTCCTGATCATGGGCATGTCTATGCCAGCAACTTTGAGGGCACAATGTTAGAAGAACATTTGTGTTGAATCGACCCGAACTGATGTTATGCTATGAGATACATTCGTCATGAGTTAATGGTTAATAACACAGAGATAGTTAATGTTTGCATGATTCCTCAGACCATGAGAGTATCGAGTTTCTTCATGCTTGATTCATGAACTTTGGGGTTTGTTAAACGTCATCCGTAAATGGATGGCTATTACGGCGGCTTACGGGTTCATGGGAAAGTATGTCAAGTAACTTGATAGCTCAAGATTGGGATTTGCTCCTCCGACGATGGAGAGATATCTCTGGGCCCTCTCGGTGTTATGGTATCCATCATCGTCTGGCCAGACACTTTGTGATTTGATCACGGGGATGCCGGAACACGGTAACGAGAAAAGAGAACAATACCGGACGCGTAACTAGCATAGTGGACAAGTTGTTGATCCACGGGAATGCCAACATGTCTCACCTCGGGTATTTGTAACTTCGTGAAGCAACAGGAATAGCACACGCAACTGGAGGTTCACTCGAAATTTTATTCGTGTGGTTATAGGGGTCAATATGGGTGTCCACGCTCCGATGTTGATCATTGATCAGAAAGAGTTCCGGTCATGTCTATACTTCACCGAACCTATAGGGTCACACGCTTAAGGTCATCTATCTGTTGAACGCTAGACAGGGAGTCTGAGAGAAAGTCGCCGAAAATGTTTCGGAGACACGGAAGAGTTCCGAGAGAGAGAACACCGAAAAAGTTTTGGTAAAACCGAAAAGTTGTTTCGGATAAAACCATTGTCCAAAAAGGTTTCGGCAAGCACCGGGAATGTTTTGGAGGTTGCCAGATTGGTCTGGTAATTTCTGGAATTTTTCTGGAGAAAAAACCGAAAAAAGTTTTCGGAGCTGCCGGAATTGTTTACCGGGTAAACGAAGATGGTTTTAAATTAAACCACCATACTGGAAATGTCCGGAGCGCGTCCGTATATTTTAGAGGGTGCCGGAAATGTTCTGGGACCTTCGGGAATTTTTCTGGAAATTACACGCGGGAAAACATCTTCTGTCCCAGCGAGGGGGGCAAGATCCCACGTTTCGTGGGGGCTGTTTTGGGGGGGCCCCCTAGGGGGCAGCCCCCTTGTTGGTGGACAAGGTGTTGGGGGGGCCCCCATGGTGGGGGGCAGCCCCCACTATTATGGGATATGTTTGGGAGGAGGTGGCAGCCCCTCATGGGGGCGCCATGGGGCAAAGGGGGGGGGGCCCATGAGACAACTCCCCACCTTTGGTGGGACGCTTGTTTTGTGGGGGGGGCCCACATGTTTTGTGGCTGAAATTTTCAGCCACCCCACCCCCTCCTTCCCCTATAAAAGGAGGTGGAGAGGAGCTCTCCATCCTCACTCAAACTCTCCCACACAAGCCATGCATGATCTGGCATTCTCTCTCCCTCCCACGAAATAGTTTCGTAGTGCCGAAAGGCTGTCTGGGTTCCGGTGGGAACTAGTTCTGGACGGCGAAGCCCTGCCGGATAGGTGACACCGTATGTGTGCAACCCCGTAGAGAGGTCGTAGTTTCGATCTTAGTGCCCGAGGGGCTGTTCGAGAGTGCCTCCCGAAGGGCTGTCCAAGTGACGGTCCGAGTTCTGTGAGTCCTCCCGAAGGGCTGTCCGAGTGACCGCTCGAGTTTCGAAGGTCCTCCCGAAGGGCTGTCCGCGACACCGTCCGGGGGACTGTTCGACCGCCTCCCAGAGGGCTGTCCGAAGGGAAGATGAGGGTATACATCCTCGCGGTTGGGAGGTTGTAAATCCTAGCTGCGGGGATCTGCACCAACGATCGTCATCGACTCTACTTCCGCTGCGCTACGAGTCGGTAACGAAACTGATCAAACCTTGTATGCAGTCTCCATAGTGGTCCTGGGCTGGTGCATAGGTCGGAAAATTTTTGTTTTCTGCTGCATTACCCTACAGTGGCATCATGAGCCGTGCTATGCGTAGATGCAGGTTGCGATCTAGAATACATGGAGATGTATGGGTGTTGCACAATATAATTAGGTAGTAGATGAGTTCTGCTACTGAAAATTATTTGTGCGGGTAGCAGATGAAATCTGTTACCCGATGGTCTTGTTGCATCCCTCGAATTTGCGTAGTCCTGATCTTGACAGCATTGTGGAATCTGACAAAGTTCTGGCAATCCGCGATCCTTTCATGCTGCTCCTGAGTATGCTGATTGACAGATCAACGAAGTGCTAACAGTTCTTTGGGTTCCACTTTAGTCAAAGAAAGATGGATGTTTCGCAGACGAAAGGGCAATGCAGATATGATCTGCACGGGGGTCATGCGTATGACGAAGTTCAGTATGGGGCTCGAGATTTTATTATCTCGTGTTTCATACACCCCGCATTGTTAATCTAGCGACTTGGATAATCATGCTTGATGATGGACGTTGGTAGCTTCGGTTTGTTTCGAAACCTTAGAAGCCACGTAAAACCAGTTCTTGCATGAACCGATTAGAGGCGTCTAACTTGGTTTTGCAGGAGGGTTTGCATGTGCATGTGATGTGGTATAGCAGTGCTCATAATAATTTGATTATGTATGAGATGACTATATGATGTAAATTGATTAACAAGACCTGCGTGTCATGATTTGGCATGATGGCTGGAGCCATATGATTGCACTTTAAATGACCTGCGTGTCGACCTTGTGTAATGCATTATTTTATTAGCTATAGAGATAGCAATATTATCTGGTGCATCGACAAGGTGGTGGCAATCTTCGCGAAGGTGAACACCGACGCGAATGCTGAAGACGAAGAAATACAAGACTTCTCCGTCAGAAAGGGCTATACCATATCATGCTATTATGAATTGCCTGAGATGTTTATCCCTTATGATGCACCCTTCTTGATTGCGCGGTAGTCGCTTTTATTAGGGTGATCTCTCACAAAAATATCAAGTAGTTAGTGTTCTCCCAAGTGTAGCACCGTCTACAACACGTATCTTTTCAGGGTGCGCCATGTACACATGAGCACGAACGATTAGAGAGGTGTAAGGCGGGTGAAGGTCAGACCTCACTGCGTGATCACTTGGTTGTCTTGACGTTCAGGCAGGACAGTCCTGAGCTCGGAACACACGCATCGAAAGATGGACAAGAGTCACATAGAGATGTGATTGGCAAGTTGGCCTACCGATTGAAATTCACGTCATCAGTGATGAACCCGTCAATGGCGTCGAATTGAAATGCGGATCTTGAATCACTCACAATCAATTATGAGAGATATTGATTTGAGTGGGAGCGCACTGATGAATTAACTTGTTTAATTCTCAGTGCAATTAATTTTGAACACTGTCTAAGTGTTTTTTGCATAATAGTTGTAGAATAATGGCTCGCATTTCCACCTTCCCTGTTAAAATTGAATAGCTGTTAAATATCTGGTTAAAACTTTACGGTTGGTAACGTAATGTGAGGATTGTCCTCCAGAGTGCCGAGAAGGACTTTGTCCTATCGCATACTTTCGGTATTCTCTCGCTTATGCTATGGATCATGTGACTCTCGTCCTTCGATCCAAAAGCTAGAATTCCGTTTCAGTCAAGTGCAATATGTTTGCTTCCATCAGACCCGAACTTCGAAAGTTTGGATAGTTATGTGATATTCATGGAATCTGAAAATCATTTTCAGAGACAGACAAAGGCTAAAAGATATGAGATATCCAAAGCAATGTTTGTTTGCAAACTATTAGTAAAGGAGTTTACTATGCATTAGACTGATAAGAGAGGGATCCAGTAGAACGCCTGTCATATGATGAAAGGTGAATAAAACAACAACTTAAAGAGAAAGGGAGTGTCCGAAGGGTGTTAGTGTGACTTACACACCTAGGAAGTCCGGGGCTAACGCCACTCTTAAGTTGGGTGCTTCTTCTGAGAGTAGGAGAAATACTGAAAGTTAAACTGTTAGAAGTATAAAGGCAATAAGATAGAAGACTGGAATATCCAGCTCATGTATGAATGTCATGCAAGTTTTTGATGTATAGAAGGCTGGTCAAAGATATAGTTCTTGGGAATTATGGTTAAACATGTTAATTACTAATTCTTGGGTATTGTGAGTTAATCACAAAGATACCCGCTCGATTGCATTCTGTTGCAACTCGATGTAAGAACTACTATGGCCTGAAAGACTAGCCAGGAATGAGGTTTAGGTATACACAGGGAACATAGTAAATGTTACTATACCTTCCATCAGTGTATTACCGTCTGTATTTATTTTCATAATTCATTTAGAGTTTCACAAACTCTAGCCCATTGCATAAGGTATCTTGCAAGAAGGTTGTTCATAAGAGAACTTTTGATGTTCGGTGTTATGAATAACATAAGGGCCATACTTTCATTATGAATGAGATGTATGTTATGAATATTGATAATAATACATTATCTCAGTATTAACTTTGATAATTCATTTTAGAGTTTTACACACTCTAGCCCATTGCACAATGTTTGTTGCAAAAGGGTTGTTCATAGAAGAACAATTGCTGTTCAGTATTATGAATAACATGAGGGCCATACTTCCATCATCGATGGGACGTATGTTATGAATATTGATGGTAATATGATACATCCATAACACTGACGCTAAATGTCATAAGACTAAAAGAATACCACACAAGTGTGGCACTGCATTTGGTCACATTGGAGAAACCCGCATGGAAAATTCCATTATGATGGATTTTGAAGTCGTTTGATTTTGAATCACCTGACACTTGCAACTTTCTCCGAAAAGTGAAGTGACTGAAATACCGTTCACAGGCCATAAGGAACGAGCAAAGAACTTATTGGTGATCATACATTTTGATGTATGTAGTCCGATAAATGTTGTTGCAAGTAGTGGATTTATCTATCTTCAGAAATGACTCAAGTAGATATATGGATATTTACTTGATGAGACGTAAGTCTGGATCTTTTGAAATCATTTGAAAGGTTTTCAAAATGAAGTAGAAGTTATTGTAACAAGAAAATTATGTTTCTATAATTCGATTGCAGAAAGAAATATTTGAGTTACAAGTTTAGCGAATGTCTGATGAGTTGTGAAAGGGGTTTCATAACTTGCACCTCCCGGAACACCACTGCAAGTGGAAAGTCCGTGAAGATGCAATCGAACCATTTATGACATGGTAAGATCAAAGATGACATAAATAAATTTGCCATTATCCCTTTTTAAGTGATGCTTTAGAGACTGCGGCTTTTACACTGAAAAGAGCTCCATCAGGTCTGTTGAAATGACACCATGGTATGGTACGCCCAACCATGTTATATCTTTTCTTAACATTTGGAATATGGGGCTTGTGTAAAAGGTTACAAACCCATTCCAAATCAGACAAGTGCTACTTTGTAGGTTATCCCAAGTCATTGGGTATTCCTCCCTCACTATACCGAGGCAAATAGGTTTGTCACAAAGAACGGTATGCTTTTTGAAGAAAATGGTTCTTTCAAAAAGGTGAGTGGGAGAATAATGCAACTCGAAGAGATAACCAGTATCTCCGTCATCAGGTCAAAAGAAAGAGACCTTGGAAGTAATTCCAGAGTTTCCTACTGCGACTGATACGGAAGTCTCTACAATAAAATGTATGGACTTCGGTCGAACTTGCAGCTGAACCACGTAGGCAAGGCTCGTGCAAACCTCTCAGGTGCGCAAATGAGATATTGTTGTTAGACAACAATATACCTACGATACACAAGGAAGCGTTGATGGGCCCTAACTCCGGGATTGGCTAAATGCCAATGCAACCTGAGTTAGTTTCCACATAAGTGATTCAAGATTAAAACCTTGATACACCTTTCGGAAGACTTAGAGTCTAATGAATATTTATGGAACTTAAAACTGATACGGATAAAAATGTTTTATCCATAAAGCTCGACTTGTTGCAATAACAAGTTCAAAGAGTTGACTACGATGAGATTGTCTCACCGTAGCGATGCTTAAAGTCGGTTCGGGTTGAACTAGCAATTAATACATATTTCAATCATAAGATATGAAACATGGATGACAAAAGGATTTCCATCTGATGGAAATAAAACTTAGGACTTGTATGTGATACAGTCCAAAGTAATTTGTCGATCCAGAGGATGCTAGTAGGTATGCAAACTTCAGAGTTCCAGCGATGGACAGAAGAGAGCAAAATGGAGTCGGAATCTTCGTGTTTTGATGAAATGGTCAAAGGGGTTTGACTTCATCAATGGGTAACGAAGATACTTGTAATTCAAGAAAGTAAGTGGGAGCATAATAATATTTCTAAAAACCTTGTGTGCTTGACACATTGGTAATTGGAAATAAATTTCTTGACACGAATTAGGACTTCGTTTGAAAATAGTTTTTCGATGAAGTGCTTGGGCTAAAAAGCCTTTATATTAGGCATGATGATCTATGGAGATAGATTTACCTAATGGGGCTTAGCAAAGATACATATTGACAAAATGCTAAAACCTTTTAGCATTAAAAACGTCAAGGAGTGATTCTTGCCGAAGTCACATGGAAAGAGTTTTTGCATGACTCGGTGTCCCAAAACACTGATGAGCAAAATACATGATGGAGATTCCACACACTCTTGTGTTTGAATTAATCATGTATTCCATGGTATGTAAAACAACCAGATATGTCCAATACTCCCAAAGTTGTTGCGAGTATAGATACCAAAGTGATCAAAAGTACTGATCATGGGACAACAGTGAAAAAGGGTCATTGAGTACTATAGTAGCGCTGATGGCATGTTTTCTCGCAAGCGGAGATCATGAAGAGTTCGTTGTAAAAGGTTACATCGATACAGTCTTCATCCATGCTCCAAGCGATTTTCGATTTAAATTGAGGGTTTTGTGTAACACACAATATGGTGGCACAGTAGTTGGAAATTGTTCCAAACAAGTTACTGTGGCGAATTCTATAACAGAGGCGAAGTATGTTGCCGCTTTTAAAAGCGACAAAGAAGATGTTGAATCATATAGTTCATTCATGAACTTAGTATGGTTCCAAGATGGCTTTTGTCAATGGGACACTACTGCAGGTAGTTGCTCCATGACTCAGTCTGAGGAATCCAGGTTCGACCTGTGATTCACATACATACAAAACCAAGTCCACACAAAATATGAATTTTGTGAAAGCGTGAAAACGCGAGGATATGCAAAGATACACACGGAGCTGAAGTCGTTAGATCCGTTGGACATCAGGCTATACCACAAGCGAAGCATATTTACACCAGTGTGCCATAGGTGTAAAGTGCATTAGCATTAACTAGATTATTGACTCTAGTGCAAGTGGGAGTCTGTAGGAGATATGCCCTAGAGGCAATAATAAATGTTATTATTTATCTCCATGCTCATTATTATGTTTATGTTCCATGCTATAACTGCTATGGTTCTCGAGTCTGCAATAACCACGAGGCTCGGAGGAAGACTCATATGCACGTGTGGAATAATAAACGGTAAAATGTATTCCTAGTCAAGCCTCTATGACTGGCTCAAGTGTTGCATGATGGTTCTGTTTTCCTGATCATGGGCATGTCTATGCCAGCAACTTTGAGGGCACAATGTTAGAAGAACATTTGTGTTGAATCGACCCGAATTGATGTTATGCTATGAGATACATTCGTCATGAGTTAATGGTTAATAACACAGAGATAGTTAACGTTTGCATGATTCCTCAGACCATGAGAGTATCGAGTTTCTTCATGCTTGATTCATGAACTTTGGGGTTTGTTAAACGTCATCCGTAAATGGATGGCTATTACGGCAGCTTACGGGTTCATGGGAAAGTATGTCAAGTAACTTGATAGCTCAAGATTGGGATTTGCTCCTCCGACGATGGAGAGATATCTCTGGGCCCTCTCGGTGTTACGGTATCCATCATCGTCTGGCCAGACACTTTGTGATTTGATCACGGGGATGCCGGAACACGGTAACGAGAAAAGAGAACAATACCGGTAACGAGGTAACTAGCATAGTGGACAAGTTGTTGATCCACGGGAATGCCAACATGTCTCACCTCGGGTATTTGTAACATATCGTGAAGCAACAGGAATAGCACACGGCAACTGGAGGTTCACTCGAATATTTATTCGTGTGGGTATAGGGGTCAATATGGGTGTCCACGGCTCCGATGTTGATCATTGATCAGAAAGAGTTCCGGTCATGTCTATACTTCACCGAACCTATAGGGTCACACGCTTAAGGGTCATCTATCTGTTGAACGGTAGACAGGGAGTCTGAGAGAAAGTCGCCGAAAATGTTTCGGAGACAACGGAAGAGTTCCGAGAGAGAGAACACCGAAAAAGTTTTGGTAAAACCGAAAAGTTGTTTCGGATAAAACCATTGATCCAAAAAGGTTTCGGCAAGCACCGGGAATGTTTTGGAGGTTGCCAGATTGGTCTGGTAATTTCTGGAATTTTTTTGGAGAAAAAACCGAAAAAAGTTTTCGGAGCTGCCGGAATTGTTTACCGGGTAAACGAAGATGGTTTTAAATTAAACCACCATACTGGAAATGTTCCGGAGCACGTCCGGATAATTTTAGAGGGTGCCGGAAATGTTCTGGGACCTTCGGGAATTTTTCTGGAAATTACACGCGGGAAAACATCTTGTCCCAGCGAGGGGGGGCAAGATCCCACGTTTCGTGGGGGCTGTTTTTGGGGGGGCCCCCCTAGGGGGCAGCCCCCTTGTTGGTGGACAAGGTGTTGGGGGGCCCCCCATGGTGGGGGGCAGCCCCCACATATTATGGGATATGTTGGGAGGAGGTGGCAGCCCCTCATGGGGGCGCCATGGGGCAAAGGGGGGGGGGCCATGAGACAACTCCCCACCTTTGGTGGGAGCTTGTTTTGTGGGGGGGCCCCACATGTTTTGTGGCTGAAATTTTCAGCCACCCCACCCCCTCCTTCCCCTATAAAAGGAGGTGGAGAGGAGCTCTCCATCCTCACTCAAACTCTCTCACACAAGCCATGCATGATCTGGCATTCTCTCTCCCTCCCACGAAATAGTTTCGTAGTGCCGAAAGGCTGTCTGGGTTCCGGTGGGAACTAGTTCTGGACGGCGAAGCCCTGCCGGATAGGTGACACCGTATGTGTGCAACCCCGTAGAGAGGTCGTAGTTTCGATCTTAGTGCCCGAGGGGCTGTTCGAGAGTGCCTCCCGAAGGGCTGTCCAAGTGACGGTCCGAGTTCTGTGAGTCCTCCCGAAGGGCTGTCCGAGTGACCGCTCGAGTTTCGAAGGTCCTCCCGAAGGGCTGTCCGCGACACCGTCCGGGGGACTGTTCGACCGCCTCCCAGAGGGCTGTCCGAAGGGAAGATGAGGGTATACATCCTCGCGGTTGGGAGGTTGTAAATCCTAGCTGCGGGGATCTGCACCAACGATCGTCATCGACTCTACTTCCGCTGCGCTACGAGTCGGTAACGAAACTGATCAAACCTTGTATGCAGTCTCCATAGTGGTCCTGGGCTGGTGCGTAGGTCGGAAAATTTTTGTTTTCTGCTGCATTACCCTACAGTGCCCCGATATCGTATCACCATCACACCTTTACCTTTATCATTTTTCTTGGTTCGATCCTTTTGTTTATATCTTAATCTAGTAGAATAAAGTTTCAGTATGATCTAGCTTTGAGTTTTGCTTTATATTCCCTCTATGTAATCGAGTCCGTGAGTTATATATATAATAAAGAGTAGTTTTGAGTTGAGGGCTTTGCTTTCTTGCTATGATCTTGAGGGAATAAAATAAGAGAAAGAAATAAAAAGATCATATATTGATCTTATGGAGGGTATTGACTTCACATATAAAGAGTTTGATGAATAAAAGTTGTCGAGAGTTGACAAACATAGTTTTGGTCATTGTTGCAATTAATAGGAAGTAATAAAGAAAGAGAGGCTTCACATAGAAATATACTATCTTGGACATCTTTTGTAATTGTGAGCACTACTTAAAATATGACATGCTAAAAAGTTGATGTTGGACAAGGAAGACAACATAATGGGTTATGTTTTCTTATATTCGAATAGAAGTTATATTGTCATGGATCCTCCAACATGTTGAGCTTGCCTTTCCCTCTCATGCTAGCCAAAATTCTTTGCACCAAGTAGAGATACTACTTGTGCATCCAAACATCCCTAAACCCAGTTTTGCCATGAGAGTCCACCATACCTACTTATAGATTGAGTAAGATCCTTCAAGTAAGTTGTCATCGGTGCAAGCAATAAAAATTTCTCTCTAAATATGTATGATCTATTAGTGTGAAGAAAATAAGCTTTATACGAACTTGTGATATGGAAGAAATAAAAGCGACGGACTGCATAATAAAGTTCTTTATCACAAGCGGCAATATAAAGTGATGTTCTTTTGCATTAAGATTTTGTGCATCCAACCATAAAAGCGCATGACAACCTCTGCTTCCCTCTGCGAAGGGCCTATCTGTTACTTTTATTTCCTACACTTATACAAGAGTCATGGTGATCTTCACCTTTCCTTTTCATACTGTTTCCTTTTGGCAAGCACTATGTGTTGGAGAAAGATCCAGATATATATACCCACTCGGATATAGGTTATCATAAAGTATTATTGTTGACATTACCCTTGAGGCAAAAGGTTGGGAGGGGAAACTATAAGCCCCTATCTTTCTTTGTGCCCGACTGAAGCTTTGAACTCATAAGTATTGCGTGAGTGTTAGCAATTGTGAAAGATTAAATGATAGTTGAGTATGTGGACTTGCTAAAAAGCTCTTATATTGACTCTTTCCGATGTTATGATAAATTGCAATTGCTTCAATGACTGAGATCATAGTTTGTTAGTTTTCAATGAAGTTTCTGATCCATACTTTACCTTGTGAACGAATTGTTAATTTGGCATAAGAAATTATATGACAATATATGTTGCCTTTCTAAACATGATCATGATGCCCTCATGACCGTATTTTATTTTATCGACACCTCGATTTCTAAACATGTGGACATATTTTTCGATTTCGGCTTTCGCTAGAGGACAAGCGAGGTCTAAGCTTGGGGGAGTTGATATGTCCATTTTGCATCATGCTTTTATATTGATATTTATTGCATGATGGGCTGCTATTACACATTATATCATAATACTTATGCCTTTTCTCTCTTATTTTACAAGGTTTACATGAAGAGGGAGAATGCCGGCAGCTGGAACTCTGTGCTTAAAAAGGAGCAAATATTAGAGACCTATTCTTCACAACTCCAAAAGTCCTGAAACTTTACGGAGAATTATTTTGGAATATATAAAAAATATTGGGCGAAGAAAATACCAGAGGGGACCCACCAGGCAACCACAAGCCTGGGGGCGCTCCCCTGTGGCTTGTGGCCCACCTGGCTGGCCACCGGTGCCCATCTTCTGCTATATGGTGTGTTCTAACCTGGAAAAAATCAAGAGGAAGCTTTCGGGACGAAGCGCCGCCGTCTCGAGGCGGAACTTGGGCAGAACCAATCTAGGGCTCCAGCGGAGCTGTTCTGCCGGGGAAACTTCCCTCCGGGAGGGGGAAATTGAAGCCATCGTCATCACCAACGATCTTCTCATCGAGAGGGGGTCAATATCCATCAACATTTTCACCAGCACCATCTCCTCTCAAACCCTAGTTCATCTCTTGTAACCGATCTTTGTCTCAAAACCTCAGATTGGTACCTGTGGGTTGCTAGTAGTGTTGATTACTCCTTGTAGTTGATGCTAGTTGGTTTATTCGGTGGAAGATCATATGTTCAGATCCTTAATGCTATTCAATACTCCTCTGATTATGAACATGAATATGCTTTGTGAGTAGTTACGTTTGTTCTTGAGGACATGGGAGAAGTCTTGTTATAAGTAATCATGTGAATTTGGTATTCGTTTGATATTTTGATGGGATGTATGTTGTCTTTCCTCTAGTGGTGTTATGTGAACGTCGACTACATGACACTTCACCATTGTTTGGGCCTAGGGGAAGGCATTGGGAAGTAATAAGTAGATGATGGGTTGCTAAAGTGACAGAAGCTTAAACCATAGTTTATGCATTGCTTCGTAAGGGGCTGATTTGGATCCATATGTTTCATGCTACGGTTAGATTTATCTTAATTCTTCTTTTGTATTTGCGGATGCTTGTGAGAGGGGTTAATCATAAGTGGGAGGCTTGTCCAAGGAAGGACAACACCCAAGCACCGGTCCACCCACATATCAAATTATCAAAGTAATGAACGCGAATCATATGAGCATGATGAAAACTAGCTTGACAGTAATTCCCATGTGTGCTCGGGAGCGCTTTGCTTTATATAAGAGTTCGTCCAGGCTTTTCCTTTGCTACAAAAAGGATTGGGACACCTTGCTGCACCTTTGTTACTTTTGTTACTTGTTACCCATTACGAATTATCTTATCACACAACTGTCTGTTACCGATAATTTCAGTGCTTGTAGAGAATACCTTGCTGAAAACCGCTTGTCATTTCCTTCTACTCCTCGTTGGGTTCGACACTCTTACTTATCGAAAGGACTACAATAGATCCCCTATATTTGTGGGTCATCAAGACTCTTTTCTGGCGCCGTTGCCAAGGAGTGAAGCGCCTTTGGTAAGTGGAATTTGGTAAGGAAACATTTATACAGTGTGCTGAAATTTACTGTCACTTGTTACTACAGAAAATAATCCTTTGAGGGGATTGTTCGGGGTATCTTCACCTCAACCGGAACAATAAAGAGTTGCTCCTCAACCTACTGCACCTACTGAAAAGATTTATTATGAAATTCCTTCGGGTATGATAGAGAAACTGCTAGCTAATCCTTATACAGGAGATGGAACATTACATCCTGATATGCATCTAATCTATGTGGATGAAGTTTATGGATTATTTAAGCTTGCAGGTTTGCCCGAGGGTGAAGTCAAGAAGAAGGTCTTCCCTTTATCTTTGAAGGAGAAAGCATTGACATGGTATAGCCTATGTGATGATATTGGATCATGGAACTACAACCGACTGAAATTGGAATTTCATCAGAAGTTTTATCATATGCATCTGGTTCATCGTGATCGAAATTATATATATAATTTTTGGCCTCATGAAGGAGAAAGTATCGCTCAACCTTGGGGGAGGCTTAAGTCAATGTTATATTCATGCCCCAATCATGAGCTCTCAAGAGAAATTAATATCCAGAATTTTTATGCTCGGCTTTCTCGTAATGATCAATCCATGCTCGATACTTCTTGTACTGGTTCTTTTATGAAGAAGGATATTGAATTCAAATGGGATTTATTGGAAAGAATTAAACGCAACTCTGAAGATTGGGAACTCGACGAAGGTAAGGAGTCAGGTATAAACCTTAAGTTTGATTGTGTTAAATCTTTTATGGATACCGATGCTTTTCGTGAATTTAGCACTAAATATGGACTTGACTCTGAGATAGTAGCTTCTTTTTGTGAATCATTTGCTACTCATGTTGATCTCCCCAGGGAGAAGTGGTTTAAATATCATCCTCCCATTGAATTGGAAGTAGTAGAAACTATTAAAGTTGAAGAAGAAACTATTACTTACAATGTTGATCTTATTGTTCCTACTGCTTATATTGAGAAACCACCTTTTCCTATTAGGATAAAGGATCATGCTAAAGCTTCAACTGTGGTTCGTAAGAGTTATAGTAGAACACCTACACCCCCAGAGAAAATTAAAGTTGAACCTAGTATTACTATGGTTAAAGATCTCTTGGTCGATAATATTGATGAGCCTGTTATTTATTTCTGTGGTTAAGCTGCTAGAATTGCTAAGCCCAATATTAAAGATAAACATAGACTTGTTGTTGGCATGCTTGTTGTTTCTGTTAAAATAGGAGATCATTGTTATCATGGCTTATGTGACGTGGGTGCTAGTGTGAGTGCAATTCCTCTTACTTTATATCAAGAAATTATGAATGATATTGCACCTGCTGAGATAGAAGATATTGATGTTACTATTAAGCTTGCCAATAGAGATACTATTTCACCAATTGGGATTGTTAGAGATGTTGAAGTCTTGTGTGGAAAAATAAAATACCCTACTGATTTTCTTGTTCTTGATTCCCCACAAGATAATTTTTGTCCCATTATATTTGGTAGGCCTTTCTTGAATATTGTTAATGCTAAGATAGACTGTGAGAAAGAAAATGTTACTGTAAGCTTTGGGGATGTGTCTCATGATTTTAATTTCTCTAAATTTCGTAGACAACCCCATTATAAAGAATTGCCTAGTAAGGATGAAATTATTGGTCTTGCTTCTATTGCCGTGCCTCCTACCGATCCTTTAGAACAATATTTGCTAGACCATGAGAATGATATGTTTATGAATGAAAGAAATGGATTAGATGAAATATTCTTTAATCAAATGACTGTTTTGAAACACAATTTGGCTATTGAAATCCTTGGAGATCCTCCTCCACCCAAGGTTGATCCTGTGTTTGAGCTTAAACGATTACCTGATACTTTGAAATATGCTTATCTTGATGAAAAGAAGATATATCCTGTTATTATTAGCGCTAACCTTTCAGAGCATGAAGAAAAGAAATTATTGAAAACTCTGAGGAAGTACTGTGCCGCTATTGGATATACTCATGACGATCTCAAGGGCATTAGTCCCACTCTATGTCAGCACAAAATTAATATGGAGCCTGATGCTAAACCAGTTGTTGATCAGCAACGACAGTTAAATCCCAAGATGAAGGAAGTGGTAAGAAATGAAATACTAAAGATTCTGGAGGCAGGTATAATTTATCCTATTGCTGATAGTAGATGGGTAAGTCCCGTTCATTGTGTCCCTAAGAAGGGAGGTATTACTGTTGTTCTTAATGATAAGAATGAATTGATCCCACAAAGAATTATTACAGGTTATAGAATGGTAATTGATTTTCACAAATTAAAAAAGCTACTAGAAAAGATCATTACCCTCTACCTTTAATTGATCAAATGCTAGAAAGACTATCTAAACATACACACTTCTGCTTTCTAGATGGTTATTCTGGTTTCTCTCAAATACATGTGTCAAAAGAGGATCAAGAAAAAACTACTTTTACTTGCCCTTTCTGTACTTTTGCTTATAGACGTATGCCTTTTGGTTTATGCAATGCACCTGCTACCTTTCAAAGATGTATGACTGCTATATTCTCTGATTTTTGTGAAAAGATTGTTGAGGTTTTCATGGATGATTTCTCCATTTACGGAACTTCCTTTGATGATTGCTTAAGCAATCTTGATCGAGTTTTGCAGAGATGTGAAGAAACTAATCTTGTCTTGAATTGGGAGAAGTGCCACTTTATGGTTAATGAAGGTATTGTCTTGGGGCATAAAATTTCTAAAAGAGGTATTGAAGTTGATAAAGCTAAAGTAGATGCTATTGAAAAGATGCCGTGTCCTAAAGATATCAAAGGAATAACAAGTTTCCTTCGTCATGCTGGTTTCCATAGGAGGTTTATTAAAGACTTCTC
Source organism: Thinopyrum elongatum (assembly GCA_011799875.1). Taxonomy (NCBI): domain Eukaryota; kingdom Viridiplantae; phylum Streptophyta; class Magnoliopsida; order Poales; family Poaceae; genus Thinopyrum; species Thinopyrum elongatum. Next base: position 669,203,998 of record CM022298.1, on the reverse strand, counting down.
TAAAATTTCTAGGCCTCTCACTAATCTCTTGCAAAAAGATGTTCCTTTTGTTTTTGATGATGATTGTGTAGAAGCATTTGAAATACTTAAGAAAGCCTTGGTTTCTGCACCTATTGTTCAGCCACCTGATTGGAATTTACCCTTTGAAATTATGTGCGATGCTAGTGATTATGCTGTTGGTGTTGTTCTAGGACAAAGAGTTGATAAGAAGTTGAATGTTATTCATTATGCTAGTAAAACTCTAGACAGTGCCTAGAGAAATTATGCTACTACTAAAAAAGAATTTTTAGCAGTTGTTTTTGCTTTTGATAAGTTCAGATCTTATATTGTTTATTCCAAAGTAACTGTTCACACTGATCATGCTACTATTAAATATCTTATGGAAAAGAAAGATGCTAAGCCTAGACTTATTAGATGGGTTCTCTTGTTACAAGAATTTGATTTGCATATTATTGATAGAAAGGGAGCTGAGAACCCCGTTGCAGACAACTTGTCTAGGTTAGAAAATGTTCTTGATGACCCAGTGCCTATTGATGATAGCTTTCCTGATGAGCAATTAGTTGTCATAAATGCTTCCCGTAATACTCCATGGTATGCTAATTATGCTAATTACATTGTTGCTAAATTTATACCACCTAGTTTCACATACCAGCAAAAGAAAAAGTTTTTCTATGATTTAAGACATTACTTTTGGGATGACCCACATCTTTATAAAGGAGTAGATGGTGATATTAGATGTTGTGTACCTAAGCATGAACAGGAACAGATCGTACGCAAGTGTCACTCCGAGGCCTGCGGAGGACACGGCTACTTCTTGAGCCTGCGTTGGTTTTTCCCTTGAAGAGGAAAGGGTGATGCAGCAAAGTAGAGATAAGTATTTCCCTCAGTTAGAGAACCAAGTTATCAATCCAGCAGGAGAAGAACACACAAATCACCTAATACCTGCACACACAATCAAACACTTGCACCCAACGCGATAAAAGGGTTGTCAATCCCTTAACGGTCACTTGCAAAGGTGAGATCTGGTAGAGATAGATGTAAAAGATTACTAAAACTTGAAAGTAAATAAATTGCAGCAAGGTATTTTTGGTATTTTTAATATATAGATCTGAAAATATAATGAGGGAAATAGACCCGGGGGCCATAGGTTTCACTAGAGGCTTCTCTCTTGAAGGCAAATATCACGGTGGGTAAACAAATTACTGCCGAGCAATTGATAGAAAAGCGCAAAGTTAAGACAATATCTAAGGCAATGATTATGCAATATAGGCATCACGTCCATGTCAAGTAGACCGAAATGATTCTGCATCTACTACTATTACTCCACACATCGACCGACTCCTGCTTGCATCTGGAGTATTAAGTTCATGAAGAACAGAGTAACACATTAAGTAAGATGACATGATGTAGCGGGATAAACTCAAGCAATATGATGAAAACCGCATCTTCTTATCCTCGATGGCAACAAAGCAATACGTGTCTCGCTACCCCTACTATGTCACTGGGTGAAATCACGCAAGTCTGAACCGAAAGCTATGCACCTCTCCCATTGCAAGAAAAACCAATCTAGCTGGCCAAACTAAACCAATAATTCGAAGAGAAATACAAAGATACCAAATCATGCATATAAGAATTCAGAGAAGATTCAAATAATATTCATAGATAAGTTGATCATAAATCCACAATTCATCGGATCTCGACAAACACACTGCAAAAGAAGATTACATCGGATAGATCTCCAAGAACATCAAGGAGAACATGGTATTGAGAATCAAAGAGAGAGAACAAGCCATCTAGCTACTAGCTATGGACCCGTAGGTCTGTGGTAAACTACTCACGCTTCATCGAAAGTGCAATAGAGTTGATGTAGAAGCCCTCCGTGATCGAATCCTGATACGTCAATTTTGCATCATGTTTACCTACTGTTATTTATAATGTTTTTATGCATAATAATGTTTTTTGGAGTAATTCTAATGCCTTTTCTCTCATAATATGCAAGGTTCACACAAAGAGGGAGAATTTCGGTAGCAGGAAATCTGGACCTGAAAAAGCTACGTCAGGCTACCTATTTTGCACAACTCCAAATGAGATGAAACTTCACGAGGAATTTTTATGAAATAAATAAGAATTATTGGAGCGAATAACTACCAGAGGGGGCCCACCAGGTGGGCATAACCCACTTGGGCGCGCTAGGGAGCCCAGGCGCGCCCTGGTGGGTTGTGCCCTCCTCGGCCCACCTCCCGTGCCCCTCTTCTGGTATATAAGTCATTTTGACCTAGAAAAAACAAAGAGAGGACTTTCAGGACGAAGCACCGCCGTCTTGAGGCGGAACTTGGGCAGGAGCACTTTTGCCCTCCGGCGGAGCGATTCCGCCGGGGGAACTTCCCTCCCGGAGGGGGAAATCATCGTCATCATCATCACCAACAACTCTCCCATCTTGGGGAGGGCAATCTCCATCAACATCTTCAACATCACCATCTCCTCTCAAACCCTAGTTCATCTCATGTGTTCAATCTTTGTATCAAAACTATAGATTGGTACTTGTGGGTGACTAGTAGTGTTGATTACATCTTGTAGTTGATTACTATATGGTTTATTTGGTGGAAGATTATATGTTCAGATCCATTATGCTATTTAATACCCCTCTGATCTTGAGCATGATTATCATTTGTGAGTAGTTACTTTTGTTCTTGAGGTCACGGGAGAAATCTTGTTGCAAGTAATCATGTGAACTTGATATGTGTTCGATATTTTGATAGTATGTATGTTGTGATTCCCTTAGTGGTGTCATTTGAACGTCGACTACATGACACTTCACCATATTTGGGCCTAAGGGAATGCATTGTGGAGTAGTTATTAGATGATGGGTTGCTATAGTGACAGAAGCTTAAACCCTAGTTTATGCGCTACTTCGTAAGGGACCGATTTGGATCCAAAAGTTTAATGCTATTGTAACATCCCAAATTTTCAATTTGGAATGTTATACATAGGTCATCATATGCATATCATATTTTATTTGCATTTCGTTTGTGATCCTAGAAATCTTAAGCAACTCAAGGACCCACGGAGAGAGTTGGGGATTTCATTTATATTTTCATATTTGAATTTTTCTCAAATTTGAAAAGAGGATCATTTTTGTTTTAATAATTTTTCTCTCCAAAATATTTCCAATATCAAAAATAAAAGAGAGGAGATAAAATGACTTCTCCAAAATAAAAGAAATATTGGAGGAAAAATGTTAAAATCAAATAAATAATTTTATTTGGATTCTATTGCTATTTTATTTGAATTAGAAAAATATGCATTTTTGAAAATTGCATTTTAGGCCAGAAAAATGTTCACTTTGTTCTAAATATTTTATTTAGACGGTGAAATTTGTTTTTGGCATTTTTAGAATTTTTTTTATATTTTATTAGGATTTTTCTTCGGCATAATTTATTTATTAAAAATAAATTCCGAACTGGGCCGGCCGAGCTAGCACCAGGCCAAGGCCCAGCCGCCTCGTCTCCGAGCTCGGGACAGAGTCCCGAGCAAGCACGCTGCCGCCGCCGCCTCACTTTGCCCCCTCCCCCAAGCCGGCCTCGCCCCCTCTCTCCCCCTTTATAAGCCGTCGCCCGACACCCTCTCCTCCCCATCGAGCCGCCACCGCCGCCCAAGAAGCAAGCAACAGCAGCCTTGCGCCGCCGCTGCCTTGCGCCGCCGCCGCCTGCCCGTGCCGCGCCGCCGCATCCGCGTCGCCTCGCTCCGTAGACCCGCCGCCTGCGCCGACGCCCCGCCGCCTCGCAGTGCCGCGCCGCCGCCGGATCTCGTCGCCGCCGCCGGTTTTTTTTTTCACGAACCGGTATAACTGCCGTAAAACCACCCCGGTTTTTTTCTAGTTTCGGTTTTTCTTTTTTTTTAGATCGGTTTATTTTATTAGGTTAGTTTAATTAGCGAATGTTCGTTCGTTTAGATCTGTTAGTGAATGTTTTTCTTTCGTTAGTTTCTGTTAGCGAACGTTCGTCCGTTAGTTTTTTCTTTTTTGTTTTATTTTTCGCCAGGGACCTATCCGCGATTATTTTTATCGCAGATTAGCCCCTGATCTTCAAACCCTCGCAGCTTTTCAACCGTTCGTCCAAATCCAGTGAAACCAACGCCAAAATCTTCGTCTCGAACCCCTCTTTCTGGTTAATCAACTTGAACATGGTTTTGACAATTTAAAATTTGGTTTCAAGCAGATTTGAATTCAAAGTTCTTTTGACCGTAGTTTCAGTTCCGTAGCTCCGATTCGTTTGATTCTTTTTGCAAATCGAAGCTTTTCAGTTGAACTTTCAGATTTGATCTTTCTCATATGAGTTTTACCCTTGCATATATGCTTGAGTGCTTATGTATGCTATTGTTTGTTTGCGATATAATTCCCGGAGTGCGAAGCGTGCTGCTACGAGTCTCTAGGGTTTGTAGATCGTCAGCAATGCAAGTAACACATTGATCATACTTCCTTAGTACCCAGTTTTTATGCATTAGTTACAATCCTCAAACACTGCATGATTAGGATGTGATTAACTTGTGGGTATTAGGAAGTAGATGATGAGGTAGAACCTATTGCCCTTTATTATCAAACCTTGGGTGTTACTTCTACGTTATGCTTATACTGCTATGCTATGCTTGTAGACGTGGTTTGGTTGAGTGTATCCATGACAGACGTGAGATTATTTATAAACTAAGGGTTTATTTAAGGTGGCTACTTTAACACACATCTGGGTGGAATGGTTTGGGGCACCCTGGGGATACCAGTGGCTTGCCTGGACACCTGGGGAATCCAGTGTTGTCCTAGGAGATCCCGGGGTTACCGTGTGATCATCCTATGGTTTGCCACCCAGGCTCAAAGGGATCATAAGACTATTCAAGCTAGAAACTTCCGTGTGCAGCCACAAGCCATTATGGGCTCTGGCATAGTTGAGTATGTTGTGTGACCTCTTTCAGTGGTAAACTAGCAGATGTAGCGGATGTAGGTGGTACGGTTTACCCGTCGAAAGAGTTAATGCTTCTGAAAGACTGTGTCTCGGTCATCCGTTTCTCAAACACCATGTAGTGCGAGAAATCCAACGGAGGAGATCGAGTCTTGTGGGGAAAAGTGCGCAAACCTCTGCAGAGTGTACAAACTAATCATGGTTAGCCGTGTCCCCGGTTATGGACATCTTGAGTATCTGGTTCTTGGATTATCATCTTGATCTCATCACTCTTAATTAATTTGATTGGGTTGTTAACTTTTAATTGGGACTGAGTTGGGGTTACCTTCTCAATGTTTTCAACAAACTCAGTAGTAAATAAAATATATTCCTTTGTTGTAGGGAAAAATTAGCTTTTCGCAAAACCATGATAACCATAGAGCCTCCACCAGCCACATATGCATATAGTGATAGCATTTACTTTGTTCATTGCTCTATAGTGTTATCTTGCCAGCATATTCCATGTGCTGACCCGTTTCGGGCTGCAACGTATCATGTTGCAGACATTTCAGACGAAGAATAAGGTGCGCTAGGTCGTTGTCGTGCACTCAGCTATGCCGTTGGAGTTGATGGACTCATTTACCTTTGATGCTTCTGCTGTTATCTTATTTAGATGGCCTTAAGCCATATTTTTGTAATAAGTTCTCTTTTGAGACATTTGATGTAATAAGTGTGTGATTGCACTCTGTTATAAATCCTTCAAGTACTGTGTGTGTCAGCATTACCGATCCAGGGATGACACTTATGCACAGAGACTTTGATCCATTCGGGTTGGGTCGCTACAAAGATGGTATCAGAGCACACGCTAACTGTAGGACGCGACCACTAGGAAAAGCAATAGGATACTCTTCTCTACTCATTTCTAACTCTTCCCCATTTCTACTCTATAGATGACGGACTCAAGGAACAAGTTTGCACAACCGGATGACGACACCCATTTTGGACGACACTTGAAGGAAGTTACTAGGTACCTGAACATCGGTCTACCAAGCTTCACGGGAACCTTCACTGCAACCTTACCAGAAGAGGAACTCAAGTCTACACGCGATGGATACAAGGAGGAAATCTCAATACTAGTGGAGAAGAATGACGACCTGACAATGAAGATAGGAGCATTCATAGGAGACCCCACGCCAGGAGGAGATGATGACCATCCCGATGACATTCGTTCTGAAGACTACATCATCATCGACGACCCCGACTCCGACCCCGATAGTAGTGATGATGATTATGAAGACAAAGCTGGAGGGGATATCACGGAGTCTTCCACCGATCAAAATTTCTAGATGACCACCATATTATCAGTAGTATTTTCCCCATGTATATAGTAGTAGTCCGAGCACTTTTGTAACGGTAGTTAGATTGTTTGTATGTCCTTGTTTGAATTGAGTGGTGTGTTATGAATGTGTTTGTCTCATGTGCATATGGGTAGTGCTTTCTCACTAGACCTCACTCTATTCTAATCTCTTCCCTCTAAACCCATCAGATGCCTCCGAGACGTGACGCCGGTTTTGTCTTCCCACCAGAGCTCACTCAGTTAATCCAACAGCAGAATGCCCTGATGCAGCTACTAGTCCAGAACCAAGGCAACAACAACAACAACTCACCGCCACCACCTCCAGTTGACAACTTAGCTCGTTTTCTGAGGTTGCAACCACCGGTGTTTTCCAGTAGCACCGAGCCGATTGTTGCTGATGACTCGCTACGCAGGATTGGAAGGGAGTTGACCACCGCAGGTTGCACAGATGCTAAGAAGGTGCGTTTTGCCGCACATCAATTGGATGGACCCGCAGCCTCATGGTGGGAGAATTACACAGCCACTTTCCCCATAGCCAATGTCACTTGGGAGCAGTTTCAGCAAGCATTCCGCACTGCACATGTCTCAGCAGGAGCTATGAGCATGAAGAAGCGTGAGTTTCGCAACTTACGCCAGGGAAATCGTACTGTGGGGCAGTACGTGGATGAGTTCAGTAAGTTAGCACGCTATGCCCCGGATGATGTGGCCACAGATGCCGCGAAGCAGGAGAAGTTTATGGAAGGGTTGAATGATGAGCTGAGTATGCAGTTGATGGTGGCAACTTTCAACAACTACCAGGAGCTGGTAGACAAGGCCCTCATGATTGAAGGGAAGCAGCAGCAGATAGAAAGCCGCAAAAGGAAGTATGGACAAGGGAAGTATACCTCTGGAGCAACGCATAAGCCTCGTTTTACTCCTAACCCGGGAGGATTTACCCATAACCATGGAGGACACACTCACACTGGAGGAAGTTCCCATAACCACAGTGGTCCCAGGAATGGAAATGGGAATGGAGCAAGCAGTAACCAGAACCGTTCCAACCCAGCCACACCCACCAAGAAGGATCTGAGCCATGTCACCTGTTACAAGTGTGGGAAGACTGGGCACTACGCCAACGATTGTTCTGAGCTGAAGAATGGCAATGGCAATGGAAGCTCTGGGAAGAACCCTAATCCCTTCACCAGAGGTCAGGTGAACCACGTTAACGTGGAGGAGGTTGAGGAGCAGCCTGATGCAGTTATCGGTAAGTTTTTGGTTAAGTCATTTACCGCTCTCGTTCTTTTCAATACTGGTGCATCGCATTCATATATATCAAGGGGATTTGTGGACAAGTTTAAGTTACCCACCTTAGCCCTTAGGTCACCCATGTTAGTAAGTTCACCAGGTGCAGAGTATATGGCCAGCCGATGGTGTGATCGGTTACCCTTAACCATTGGTAGCCACGTATTTCCCTGAGACCTAATAATTTTGGAGTCACAAGGATTGGATATAATACTAGGCATGGATTGGCTGTCGAAGTATGGAGGGAACATTGACTGTGCTAGTAGGTCAATTCTGCTCACCACGCCAGAGGGAAAAAGGATTAAGTATGTATCCAGGCATGCGCCGAAGAGGACACAAGTAATTTCCCTCACAGGAGTTGTTCAGGAGGAAGTGCCTATAGTGAAGGATTACCCGGATGTATTTCCAGAGGAACTACCAGGCATACCGCCGGATCGAGACATTGAGTTTTTGATAGAGCTGTTGCCAGGCACCGGACCGATATCGAAAAGACCATACCAGATGCCCGCAAATGATCTGGAGGAAATTAAGAAGCAGATTAAGGAGTTATTGGAGAAAGGTTACATTCGACGAAGTTCATCACCATGGGGAGCCCCAGTGCTCTTGGTTGAAAAGAAGGATGGATCTTTGAGAATGGTTGTTGATTATCGTGCATTGAATGAAGTGACGATCAAGAACAAGTACCCACTACCAATGATCAACGATTTGTTTGACCAGCTGCAAGGAGCTAAAGTATTCTCTAAGATCAATCTACGATCAGGATACCACCAGCTGAAGATCCAAGAACAGGATATACCTAAGACAGCCTTCACCACAAGGTATTTGCTATATGAGTACACGGTTATGTCATTTGGATTGACTAACGCTCCTGCCTATTTCATGAGTATGATGAATAAGGTGTTCATGGAGTTCTTGGATAAGTTTGTTGTGGTGTTCATTGATGATATCTTGGTATACTCGAAGAACGAAGAGGAGCACAAGGAGCATTTGCGTCTAGTCCTCGAGAAGCTCAAGGAACATCAACTATATGCCAAGTTCACCAAATGCGAGTTTTGGGTTGAAGGAAGTTGGATTCCTTGGACATGTTATATCAGGAGAAGGTATAGCAGTAGACCCTACCAAGGTTTAGTCTGTCACTGAGTGGTTGGCACCCACCTCAGTTGGAGAGATCCGCAGCTTTCTTGAACTCGCGGGATATTACCGGAGATTCATTGAGAATTTTTCCAAGATTGCGAAGCCTATGACAGAGTTGTTGAAGAAGGACACCAAGTTCAAATGGACAGAGGAATGTGAGGCAAGTTTTCAGGAGCTGAAGAAGCGTTTGGTTACAGCCCCAGTGCTAATTCTACCGGATGTACGCAAGGATTTCCAAGTGTATTGCGACGCTTCTCGTTTAGGACTTGGAGGAGTACTTATGCAAGACGGAAGAGTTGTTTCGTATGCCTCACGTCAGCTTCGACCGCATGAGTTGAATTATGCCACGCAAGATTTGGAGTTAGCAGTTGTAGTGCATGCACTCAAGACTTGGAGACACTTTCTTATTGGAAACCATTGTGATGTGTACATGGACCACAAGAGTTTGAAGTACATTTTCACTCAGAAGGAGCTGAATCTCAGGCAAAGGAGATGGTTGGAGCTTATAAAGGGTTATGACATGAAGCTGCATTATCATCCAGGAAAGGCCAATGTCGTAGCAGACGCTTTGAGCCGGAAGAGTTATGTCAATACCCTCGAAAGCGGAGGATTACCAAAGGAGTTAGCCGAAGATCTCAGGGAGCTTCGTTTGGAGATAGTCCCTAGAGGTTTTGTCGTAGCAATGGAAGTTCAGTCAACATTATTGGGGAAGATTCAAGAAGCTCAGAAGGATGACAAGGAGATTGCTGAGATAAAGGAGAAGATGAGCAAAGGAAAAGCCAAAGGTTTTCGTGAGGATGAGCTTGACACTTTATGGTTTGAGGACCGTGTATATGTACCCAATAATGCAGAGATCAGGAAGTTAATACTTCAGGAGGACCATGACTCGCCATACTCGATACACCCCAGAAACACCAAGATGTATTTGGATTTAAAAGAGCGTTTCTGGTGGACTGGTATGAAGAAGGATATTGCCGAGTATGTAGCCGTATGTGATGTATGTCAAAGAGTGAAGGTAGAACATCAGAAGCCAGCAGGATTACTACAGCCTATGCCGATACCCGAATGGAAGTGGGATAAACTTGGCATGGATTTCATCACCGGATTGCCCAGGACCCGATCGGGATATGATTCAACTGGGTAGTAGTGGATCGTTTGACCAAAGTGGTTCACTTTATCCCAGTGAAAACCACCTATACGAGTGCGAAGTTGGCCAAGATATATATGACCAAGATCGTATGTTTGCATGGAGTTCCGAGGACCATCGTATCACATAGAGGAACACAGTTTACTTCAAAGTTTTGGCATCAGTTGCATCAGAGTTTGGGGACCAGGCTAGAGTTTAGTACAACCTTTCATCCGCAGACAGATGGACAGACCGAGAGAGTCAATCAGATTCTGGAGGACATGTTGAGAGCTTGTGCGCTAGATTATAGATCTAGTTGGGATGACAATCTGCCTTACACGGAGTTCTCATATAACAATAGTTACCAAGCAAGTTTGAAGATGGCACCTTTCGAAGCTTTGTATGGAAGGAGGTGCAGGACACCGTTAATGTGGGATGAAGTTGGAGACCGTCAGTTGTTTGGACCAGATTTGATCAAGGAGTCCGAAGAGAAGGTTAAGTTGATTCGAGATAGACTGAAGATAGCTCAGTCCAGGTAGAAGAGTTATGCCGACTCAAAACGCAAGGAGGTAGTCTATGAAATCGGAGACACAGCATATCTTCGGGTGTCCCCACTTTGAGGAGTTAAGCGTTTTGGAGTCAAGGGAAAGCTAGCACCACGATTTGTGGGACCATACAGAGTTTTGGAACGTATGGGTGAAGTTGCCTACAAGTTGGAATTACCCGAAGGTTTGTCAGGAGTTCATGATGTGTTCCACGTTTCTCAGTTGAAGAAGTGCCATGCAGAGATGGCCGATATTCCTCTAAGAGATACAGTGCCCCTGGAAGCTATTCGGTTGGATAGTGACCTAACCTACGAGGAGAAACCTGTCAAGATTCTCGAGTTTGCCAGCCGAGTTACACGCAGCAAGGTTATCAAGTTTTGCAAAGTTCAGTGGAGTCACCATACCGAGGAGGAAGCCACCTGGGAATGAGAGGAAGACCTACGGAAAGACCACCCACACCTATTTTCTAGCCAACCCGAATCTCGAGGACGAGATTCATCGTAAGGGGGGTAGGTTTGTAACATCCCAAATTTTCAATTTGGAATGTTATACATAGGTCATCATATGCATATCATATTTTATTTGCATTTCGTTTGTGATCCTAGAAATCTTAAGCAACTCAAGGACCCATGGAGAGAGTTGGGGATTTCATTTATATTTTTCATATTTGATTTTTTCTCAAATTTGAAAAGAGGATCATTTTGGTTTTAATAAATTTTCTCTCCAAAATATTTCCAATATCAAAAATAAAAGAGAGGAGATAAAATGACTTCTCCAAAATAAAAGAAATATTGGAGGAAAAATGTTAAAATCAAATAAATAATTTTATTTGGATTCTATTGCTATTTTATTTGAATTAGAAACATATGCATTTTTGATAATTGCATTTTAGGCCAGAAAAATGTTCACTTTGTTCTAAATATTTTATTTAGACGGTGAAAATTGTTTTTGGCATTTTTAGAATTTTTTTATATTTTATTAGGATTTTTCTTCGGCAGAATTTATTTATTAAAAAAAACATCCGAACTGGGCCGGCCCAACTAGCGCCAGGCCAAGGCCCAGCCGCCTCGTCTCCAAGCTCGGGACAGAGTCCCGAGCGAGCACGCTGCCGTCGCCACCTCGCTTTGCCCCCTCCCCAAGCCGACCTCGCCCCCTCTCTTTCCCTTTATAAGCCGTCGCCCGACCCTCTCTCCTCCCCATCGAGCCGCCACCGCCGCCCAAGTAGCAAGCAACAGCAGCCCCGCCGCCTGCGCCGACGCCCGTCGCCCAGCCGCCTCGCAGTGCCACGCCGCCGCCGGTTTTTTTTTTTCACGAACCGGTATAACCGCCGTAAAACCACCCCGGTTTTTTTTCTAGTTTCGGTTTTTCTTTTTTTTAGATTGGTTTATTTTATTAGGTTAGTTTAATTAGCGAACGTTCGTTCGTTTAGATCTGTTAGTGAACGTTTTTCTTTCGTTAGTTTCTGTTAGCGAACGTTCGTCTGTTAGTTTTTTCTTTTTCTGTTTTATTTTTCGCTAGGGACCTATCCGCGATTGTTTTTATCACACATTAGCCCCTGATCTTCAAACCCTCGCAACTTTTCAACCGTTCGTCCAAATCCAGTGAAACCAATGCCAAAATCTTCGTCTCGAACCCCTCTTTCTGGTTAATCAACTTGAACATGGTTTTGACAATTTAAAATTTGGTTTCAAGCAGATTTGAATTCGAAGTTCTTTTGACCGTAGTTTCAGTTCCGTAGCTCCGATTCGTTTGATTCTTTTTGCAAATCGAAGCTTTTCAGTTGAACTTTCAGATTTGATCTTTCTCATCTGAGTTTTACCCCTGCATCTATGCTTGAGTGCTTATGTATGCTATTGTTTGTTTGCGATAGAATTCCTGGAGTGCGAAGCGTGCTGCTACGAGTCTCTAGGGTTTGCAGATCGTCAGCAAGGCAAGTAACACATTGATCATACTTCCTTATTACCCAGTTTTTATGCATTAGTTACAATCCTCAAACACTGCATGATTAGGATGTGATTAACTTGTGGGTATTAGGAAGTAGATGATGAGGTAGAACCTATTGCCCTTTATTATCAAACCTTGGGTGTTACTTCTACATTATGCTTATACTGCTATGCTATGCTCGTAGACGTGGTTTGGTTGAGTGTATCCATGACAGATGTGAGATTATTTATAAACTAAGGGTTTATTTAAGGTGGCTACTTTAACACACATCTGGGTGGAATGGTTTGGGGCACCCTGGGGATACCAGTGGCTTGCCCGGACACCTAGGGAATCAAGTGTTGTCCTAGGAGATCCCGGGGTTACCGTGTGATCATCCTATGGTTTGCCACCCAGGCTCAAAGGGATCATAAGACTATTCAAGCTAGAAACTTCCGTGTGCAGCCACAAGCCATTATGGGCTCTGGCATAGTTGAGTATGTTGTGTGACCTCTTTCGTGGTAAACTAGCAGATGTAGGGGATGTAGGTGGTACGGTTTACCCGTCGAAAGAGTTAATGCTTCTGAAAGACTGTGTCTCGGTCGTCCTTTTCTCAAACACCATGTAGTGCAAGAAATCCAACGGAGGAGATCGAGTTTTGTGGGGAAAAGTTCGCAAACCTCTGCAGAGTCTACAAACTAATCATGGTTAGCCGTGTCCCCGGTTATGGACATCTTGAGTATCTGGTTCTTGGATTATCATCTTGATCTCATCACTCTTAATTAATTTGATTGGGTTGTTAACTTTTAATTGGGATTGAGTTGGGGTTACCTTCTCAATGTTTTCAACAAACTCAGTAGTAAATAAAATATATTCCTTTGTTGTAGGGAAAAATTAGCTTTTCGCAAAACCATGATAACCATAGAGTCTCCACCAGCCACATATGCATATAGTGATAGCATTTACTTTGTTCATTGCTTTATAGTGCTATCTTGCCAGCATATTCCATGTGCTGACCCATTTCGGGCTGCAACATATCTTGTTGCAGACTTTTCAGACGAAGAATAAGGTGCGCTAAGTCGTTGTCGTGCACTCAGCTATGCCGTTGGAGTTGATGGACTCATTTAGCTTTGATGCTTCCGCTGTTATCTTATTTAGATGGCCTTAAGCCATATTTTTGTAATAAGTTCTCTTTTGAGACAATCGATGTAATAAGTGTGTGATTGCACTCTGTTATAAATCCTTCAAGTACTGTGTGTGTTAGCATTACCGATCCAGGGATGACACTTATGCACAGAGACTTCGATCCATTCGGGTCGGGTCGCTACAGCTATGGTTAGAATTTATTCTTAATACTTTTATCGTAGTTGCGGATGCTTGCGAGGGGGTTAATCATAAGTAGGAGGTTTGTTCAAGTAAGAACAACACCTAAGCACCAATCCACCCACATGTCAAAGTATCAAAGTAGCGAACACAGATCAAACCAACATGATGGAAGTGACTAGATGAAATTCCCGTGTACCCTCAAGAACGCTTTGCTTATCATAAGAGACTGTTTTGGCTTGTCCTTTGCCTCAAAAGGATTGGGATACCTTGCAGCACTTTTGTTACTATTGCCATTACTTGCTCGTTACAAATTATCTTGCTATCAAACTACTCGCTACTTATAATTTCAGTGCTTGCAGAGAATACCTTGCTGAAAACCACTTGTCATTTCCTTCTGCTCCTCGTTGGGTTCGATACTCTTACTTATCGAAAGGACTATGATTGATCCCATATACTTGTGGGTCATCAAGGCTCTTTTCTGGCACCGTTGCCGGGGAGTGAAGCGCTCTTGGTAAGTGGAAATTGGTAAGAAAAATTAATACTACGTGCTGAAATTTATTGTCACTTGTTACTATGGAGAACAATCCTTTGAGGGGTTTGTTCATGGTATCTTCACCTCGATCAGAACCAAAATTAGTTGCCCCTCAACCCACTGCACCTACTGAAAATACTGAATATGAAATTCCTTCGGGTATGATAGAACAACTGCTAGCTAATCCTTATGCAGGAGATGGAACCGAACATCCTGATATGCACATGATATATGTGGATGAAATTTGTGGATTGTTTGAGCTTGCAGGTTTACCCGAAGATGAAGCTAAGAAGAAGGTTATCCCTTTATCTTTGAAGGGAAAGGCATTGGCATGGTATAGGCAATGCGATGATATTGGATCTTGGAATTGGAATCGATTGAAATTGGAGTTTCACCAAAAAAAATATCCTATGCATCTAGTTCATCGTGATCAGAATTATATATATAATTTTTGGCCTCGTGAAGGAGAAAGTATCGCTCTAGCTTGGGGGAGGCTTAAGTCAATGTTATATTCATGCCCCAACCATGAGCTCCCAAAAGAAATTATCATTCAGAACTTCTATGCTCGGCTTTCTCGTAATGATCAATCCATGCTCGATACTTCTTGTGCCAGTTCTTTTATGAAGAAGACTATTGAATTCAGGTGGGACCTCTTGGAAAGAATTAAATGCAACTCTGAAGATTGGGAACTCGATGAAGGTAAAGAGTCAGGTATTAAGCTTAAGTTTGATTGTGTTAAATCTTTTATGAATTCCAATGCTTTTCAAAAGTTTAACACTAAATATGGACTAGACTCTGAGATAGTAACCTCCTTTTGTGAATCTTTTGCTACTCATGTTGATCTCCCTAAGGAGAAGTGGTTTAAATATCACAACTTTTAAAGAAGAAACTAAAGAACCGCTAGTTGCTAAAGAAGAAACTATTATCTACAATGTTGATCCAGTTGTTCCTACTGCTTACATCGAGAAACAACCTTTTCCTGTTAAGATAAAAGAACATGCTAAGGTTTCAACTGTGGTCCGTAGAAGTAATATCAAAGCACCTAAACCCCCTGAGCAAATCAAAGTAGAACCTAGTGTTGCTATGGTTAAGGATCTCTTAGTCGATAATATTGATGGGCATGTTATTTACTTCATTGGTGAAGTTGCTAGAATTGCCAAACCCGATGGGAAAGATAAAAATAGACCCGTTGTTGGCATGCCCGTTGTCTCAGTTAAAATAGGAGATCACTGTTATCATTGTTTATGCGACATAGGTGCTAGCATGAGTGCTATTCCTTTTACCTTATATCAAGAAATTATGAATGATATAGCACCCGCTGAAATAGAAGACATAGATGTTACTATTAAACCTGCTAATAGGGACACCATCAGACCACTTGGGATTGTTAGAGATGTTGAAGTCTTGTGTGGGAAAACAAAATACCCTTCTGCTT
Organism: Thinopyrum elongatum; assembly: GCA_011799875.1. Classification (NCBI taxonomy): domain Eukaryota; kingdom Viridiplantae; phylum Streptophyta; class Magnoliopsida; order Poales; family Poaceae; genus Thinopyrum; species Thinopyrum elongatum. Next base: position 669,188,414 of record CM022298.1, on the reverse strand, counting down.
TTCTTGTTCTTAGTTCCCCACAGGATGACTTTTGTCCCATTATCTTTGGTAGACCTTTCTTGAACACCGTTAATGCTAAAATAGATTGTGAGAAACAAATTGTCGGTGTTAGCATTGGTGATGAGTCTCATGATTTCAATTTTTTCAAGTTTAGCAGAAAACCTCATAAAAAAGAATTGCCTAGTAAGGATGAAATTATTGGTCTTGCTTCTATTGCTGTACCTCCTACTAATCCTTTAGAACAGTATCTGCTAGACCATGAAAATGATTTGCATATGCACGAAAGAAATTAAATAGATAGAATCTTGTTCGAACAACAACCTCTGCTTAAACACAATTAGCCTATTGAAACTCTAGGAGGTCCTCCTCCACCTAAAGGTGATCTTGTGTTTGAATTAAAACAGTTACCTGACACTTTGAAATATGCTTATCTCGATGAGAAAAAGTTATATCCTATTATTATTAGTGCTAACCTTTCAGAACATGAAGAAGAAAGATTATTGAAAGTTCTAAGGAAGCACCGAGCTGCTATTGGATATACTCTTGATGATCTTAAGGGCATCAGTCCCACTCTATGTCAGCACAAGATTAATATGGAACTTGATGCTAAACCCGTTGTTGATCACCAACGTCGGTTAAATCCGAAGATGAAAGAAGTGGTAAGAACTTAAATATTAAAACTTCTGGAAGCAGGTATAATGTATCCTATAGCTGATAGTAGATGGGTAAGTCCTGTCCATTGTGTCCCTAAGAAAGGAGGTATTACTGTTGTTCCTAATGATAAGAATGAACTTATTCCACAAAGAATTGTCACAGTCTATAGAATGGTAATTGATTTTAGAAAGTTAAACAAAGCAACTAGAAAGATCATTACCCTCTGCCTTTTATTGATCAAATGCTAGAAAGATTATCTAAGCACACACATTTTTGTTTCCTTGATGGATATTCTGGTTTTTCACAAATACCTATTTCTCAACCTGATCAAGAAAAGACCACTTTTACTTGTCCTTTTGGAACTTATGCTTATAGACGTATGCCTTTTGGTTCATGCAATGCACCTGCTACCTTTCAAAGATGTATGATTGCTATATTCTCTGACTTTTGTGAAAAGATTGTTGAGGTTTTCATGGATTACTTTTCTGTTTATCGGAAGTCTTTTGATGATTGTTTAAGCAATCTTGATCGAGTTCCAGAGATGTGAGCAAACAAATCTTGTCTTGAATTGGTAGAAGTGCCACTTTATGGTTAACGAAGGTATTGTTTTGGGCAATAAAATTTCTGAAAGAGGTATTGAGGTGGACAAAGCTAAGGTTGATGCAATTGAGAAAATGCCATGTCCTAAAGATATTAAAGGTATTCGTAGTTTTCTTGGTCATGCTGGTTTCTATAGGAGATTTATCAAATACTTTTCCAAAATTTCTAGGCCTCTTACAAATCTTTTGCAAAAGGATATTCCTTTTGTTTTTTATGATGATTGTTTAGAAGCCCTCGAAACACTCAAGAAAGCCTTAATTTCTGCACCTATTGTTCAACCACCTGATTGGAACTTGCCTTTTGAAATTATGTGTGATGCTAGTGATTATGCTGTTGGTGCCGTTCTAGGACAAAGAGTTGATAAGAAACTGAATGTTATTCACTACACAAGTAAAACTCTAGACAGTGCACAAAGAAATTATGCTACTACTGAAAAAGAATTTCTAGCAGTGTTGTTTGCTTGTGATAAATTTAGATCCTATATTGTAGATTCAAAAGTAATTGTTCACACTGATCATGCTGCAATAAAGTATCTTATGGAAAAGAAAGACGCCAAACCTAGGCTTATTCGATGGGTTATTTTGCTACAAGAATTTGATTTGCATATCACTGATAGAAAAGGAGCGGAGAACCCCGTAGCTGATAACCTGTCTAGGTTGGAGAATGTTCTTGATGATCCACTACCTATTGATGATAGTTTTCCTGATGAGCAATTAGCTACAATAAATGTTTCTAATAGTACACCTTGGTATGCTGACTATGCTAATTATATTGTTGCTAAATACATACCCCCTAGCTTTACATACCAACAAAAGAAAAAATTCTTCTATGATTTAAGACATTACTTTTGGGATGACCCGCATCTTTATAAAGAAGGAGTAGATGGTATTATTAGACGTTGCGTACCTGAGCATGAACAGGAACAAATCCTATGGAAATGTCACTCTGAAGCTTATGGAGGACATCATGCGCGAGACAGAACTGCTCACAAGGTATTGCAATCTGGGTTTTTTTGGCCTACTCTCTTCAAGGATGCTCGTAAGTTCGTCTTATCTTGTGATGAATGTCAAACAATAGGTAATATCAGTAAGCGTCAAGAAATGCCTATGAATTATTCACTTGCTGTCGGAGTAAATGACCACGGGTAGCCACATCGGCCCCCCATGGTATTTCAAGACATCGGGGCCAGCCGCGCCACTCACACCCTCTAGAAGCATGACCGCCTTCTTGGGCCGATTGGTCCATAGGGCCGGCTGCTAGGAGGCGGCAAGGCCATGGAAGGCGGCCGCAAGGGGGCTGACTCCGGGCAGGCGGCCCCTCGCCTCCTCGAAGTCATCACCACATTATCACGACAAGACAAGGCATGGCTACAGTACGGCCTGCCGCCCCCGAACCCAGGATGGGACTTTGGCGCAGAGTTGTGTACTGGGCGGACATCCCCCGCCTAGTGCGACGCTATAGCCACGCAGGCCGTGACATCACTAGCGCCAGAAGGAGCCATGCTCCCACGACGGGCGGTCGGTACGGCCCGCAGGCGGCGGGCCCTACCTGTCCGCGAGCCACCAGAAGGCAACCGACCTCAAGCAGGCTGCAGCAAGGGAGGGCTGACTCCTAGTAGGCGGCCCTTCTCCCCCTTGGAGTCTGTGCACCATTAACCAGATGAGATGGGGTATGGCTACAGTGAGCGCTCGTCAGACGGCGGGACTGTAGCCACGCTTCCCTCGACAAAGCTTTTGTCATCAGGGGTGAGGCTATAGTATAAAGCAGTCAACATAGCCCGCAGGCGGCGGGCCCCAGCGGTCGGCGGAGAAGCCGGCATCCAGAGACGCTGACGGCCGGGTCCTACACCCGGCCGGATTACCATTGTACCCCTGGGGGGTAGGCCTATATAAACCCCCCAGGCTCACCCATGCAAGGGGCTCGGGCCAGCACCCACGCCATTCACACATACACGTAGAGAGAGGAGTAGAGCTAGCCTTGCCCTTCTCCCTCCTCTAGCCGAAAACAGCTCAAGGAGCAAGCTTGTAGCTACCTTGTTGATCATAGTCATCATGCGTAGACCCCGCAGAGCGGGACTAGGGGTGTTATCTCCGAGGAGAGCCCCGAACCTGGGTAAGATCCGCAGGCGTATGCGGTCTCGCTCACTCCCGCTTCTAGAGCCCGGCGACGTACTCTTGTCCCCATCCATGATAAGCCACCCCCTGGCATTTGTCGCACGATATCGCCATGTACACGGAGGCGGAGGCAAGGGAGGCTCGAGAAGACGGCGTCGACCTGCTGGAAGAAGGCCGACAGCTGGCACTCAGCCGGTCCGCCATCTACTAGCAGGCCCTACGCCGCTACCACAGCTGAAAGGTCAAGCCATGATCTTTCCAAGAGGGGGACCTTGTGCTCCGGCTGATCCAGCGAACAGCCGGCCAGCACAAGCTCTCGGCCCCTTGGGAAGGGCCCTTCATCATCAGCAAAGCCTTTGGCAGCGACTCCTACTACCTCATCGACGCGCAGAAGCCCAGGGCACGCAAGAGGGACGATTCCGGCAAGGAAACAGAGCACCCATGGAACGCAAATCTCCTCCAAAGATTTTATAGCTAATGCAGTATGTACCACGCTACCTTTCGCATTAAGAGTGAAGGCATCGGATCCCTCGAGGAGCACTCGGGGACTACCCTTTTTATCTGGACGATAAATTTATGCCTGAGAATATGTTGTTCCATTCCTCCGCCTGGCACCGGGTTCCGACCAGTCGGCCCGGGGGCTCGCCGCCTCCTCCTATGTTGGTGCCACCTGCAGTTGGACAAGTAGTGTGCCGAGATCTAAGCCATCTCTTACCTTAAAGCTGTAGCTCGCAGAGCGACTGTCCGGCTGGCAAGAGCTAAAGGCAGGAAACGATGTCCACACGAAAAATGACTAAGGAAAAAAGCATCAACATAGGCTAAGCCGGCTCCTCGCCTCACCCTCCGGCTGCTGATCAGCCGGCCGGCCGGCTTCTCACTTGACTTCCTACGTTCTAAAACGGCCAAAGTACTTGTCTTCCTAAACGGCCAAGCACCAGACCTAGCCATAGACCGCAGAGCGGCTGTCCGGCTGGCAGGGCGATAGCCAAAGGAAGGCGGCAAAGGAAAAAGCCAGAAAAGAGCAGAAAAACAAGGCAAAGTCAGAACCCGGTAGAGCACAACTTGTGCGAATAAAGTTAATTTCACAGCAGAGCTCATAGCTAGTATTCAACAAAGTTTGAATACACCCCCAGCTGGTGGAATTGCGCGAATTTAACATACTTGTTCAAAAGATTACAAGAACAGGAAAGATAAGATAAAGTGGCCATCTAGGCCAAGGGAGCAGCAGGCGGGTCCGACGGGTTGACAGAGGCAGCAGCGAGGGATGGTGGAGTGGCTGACTAAAGGGTCTCGCCCTGATCGCCCCCAGCAGCAGTCGGTGCGATACCACGTGGCTCGTTGGTCGAGGCTTGGTCGGGCTGAGGCCGGCTGTCCGCTCCGTCGTCCGGTGCGTCGTCCTCGCCGTCCTCGTCCTCGCCCTCGTCGCTGGAGGCGATCTCCTCCGCCGAGTCCCCCGCATCCCCCGGGTTCAGCCCGAACCAGTCGGGCGGCACCTCAGCGCCTTCCTCGTCCAGCTCGGGGATGAAAACGGTGGTGTCGGCGTACTCGGTGATCGCTGCCGCGCATTGAGTAAGCGTAGGGCCCACCGCCGCCAGCTCCGGTCCGGCCTCCTGCCAGAAGGTGGCCAGCTGGGCCAGGTCCATCCCAGGATACCATGCCTTGGCGAACTCCAAGGCCGTCCGCGCACCCGCCCGAGCCGCAGCGCCCTTCCAATCCTCGAAGCGGCCGACCGCTACCTCCAGCCAGTCGACAGTCCAACTGGGGGTGCGTGGAATTTGAGCGTCGGGTCAAAAGGCGGCCAACACCTGAGCCCCGGCGCGCTACAGGCGACGAAGCATCCTGTGAGCCGGCTGCAGGCGCGTCTTGACGGCCAGAAGCTGCTCGCCAAGATTCTGGGGCGCGTTGGGCGCAATGTCCACTCCCGTTTTCCTCCGCATGTTGCGACGCGCCTCGATGGCCGGGCTGACGGTGACGGAGTGACCGGGAAAGTATTCTGCACAAGAAGAAGATCAAAGATTAGAAGCCAGAGGCCAACTCCTGCTGCAGTCGATGGCCGTTCAAAAGAAGAAGTAACTTACCATCAATCATGTCCTCGATCTTGCCGTAGCCGTCGGACAGGAGTCTCTCCTTCTCGGCCCAGTTCGAGCGTTGAGTCTCGAACTCGGCCTTGAGGGAGTCTGCCTCTTCCTTCAGCTTCCGGAGCTCCGCCTTGTGCCGCTCCGCCTGATCCGCCAGCTCCTTGGCCAGGCGGTCACATTCCTGGGCCGCCTGGCTGCGCTCCTGCTCCTTGGTATGGAGCGCGGACTCGGCCTCGCCCAGGCGCTGCCGCAGATCTGCCGCGGCCTCTGCCAAAAACGAAGAAAAAAGAAAACCATCAACACCAATGGAAAGTAGTTGACGGGAGATCCGGCCCGACTGCTCAGCAGTCGGCCCGAATCTCGGGGACTACACCCAACGGGTGCGCTGACGAGCCCCCGCAAGGAAGAAGACCAGGCACTTACTTCGGCTCTCCGTCAGATCGGCAGTCCGCTTGGTCAGCTCCTGGAGATGAGAGTTGTAGGCGGCCGCACGGATGTTGTGGTAATCCTGCAACAAAGACAACATAAGAGGTTAACGAGTCAGTACTCAGAGCTCAACCTAAAGTTCCGAGCCACCTGCTCAGCAGCCGGCCCGGAACTCGGGGGCTACACCCATTGGGTGTGCTGGCGTGCCCCCACGGAAGATTACAAAGAAACGAAAACAAGAGACGTACCCGAACGGCCGCCCGCATCGCCAGGAACTCCTGCGTGTACTGCTGGAGAGGGGTGCCTTGGGCGTTGAACCAGGCCAGGACTTCCTGCGAGGCCGCGTTCAAAACACCCGTACCACCCCCAGCCGTCCAATACGGTGGAGCGGCGCTGGTAGCCTCGACGTCGGGCACCGACGAGCTAGCGGCCCCGACCTCCAATGGCCGCGGTGCTGAGGCCGCCCTTCCCGCACGCCGACGCGGCGGGATACGGGTTACGGGAGTCGGACCCACCATCAACTCTCCGCTGGCTGGCGGCACCAACGACGCGTCAGAACGACTGCCCTGGGCGTCGGCAGCCGGCGTGCGCGGGGGCACCTCCGCCTCCGAGATAACAGGGTCCCCTTCCCTCTCTTGGACCGGCTGGTCATCGCCGGCCCCTCCAGTCGGAGCCTGGGCCTCCAGCACCACAGGCTCCGCAGATTGCGAACAGGTGAACTCAGGAGCCTAGCTGCAGGACGCCACCTCTGCTTGTGCCTTGGCGGCCGCGGCCGCCTACTCCTTGGCCGCAGCGTCGGCTTGGGCCTTGGCCGCCGTGTCGGCCTCCGCCTTCTCCCGGGCCGCAGCTTCCCGCTCCTCTCGCGCCTCCCACGCGTTCTTCTCCGTCGCCTCCTGGAGGGCGGCGAGCGGATCCACACGGTGGGGGCCCGCGATGTTGTCTGCCGCCCTGACCACCGAGCCGGACGGGGCTCACGACAAGGAAAGTGGGGCGCTGCGTGCCAAGGGAGGAAGAGAGTAAAAATATCGTAAATATAGAAGAAAAGCAAACGCAAAGCAAGATGCAAGGAAGGACGAGGCACTTACGCGGATACCAGCGGGAGCCACTTTGGGGCCTTCTGGAAGAGGGCCGCCTTCGCGGCATTCTCTTGCCGCTTGGTCGCGGTGGCTGAGGTCCTGGCCTTCTTGGGCCGGCTGCCAAACAACCCGGCATCAGCCCGGTGCTTCGGTGCGCCGGCTGCTGCGGTCGGCACGGCCGAGGGGCTGGCGCCCGCCCTGTCGGCGCCATGGGCACGGCGCGGCTCTTCGTCCTCCTCGTCATTATCCGGCCAATCCCGAAGGCCGCCTCCTTAGGAGCCGCCACCGCCTGTGGCATCGTCCTCCTCCTGAGCGGCCGCCCCCAAGTCGGGGTCGTCCACGTCACTCACCGACCGGTCCGCCATGTACTGGTGACACGGGGCCGGCGTGTCAATGGCCGTCTGACCTGGGAAGCGCTGCACCAAGATCGACTGGTCAGGCGGCAAGAAAGAACCCGGATGAACAAAGGAAAAAAGGATAAGGAGACATACCGGAGGCAGCGGGTTGGCCAGGCTGTACGGCGGCTTGCCGAATTGCCACTCCGTCTCCGACAGCTTGCAGTCAGAGAAGAAGTTCACCATGCGGACCACCTCCATGTCCGGCATCACCTTGGTGGACATCTGGCACGGGTCCTGGCTCCCACTCATGTTGCTGATCAAGTGAGGCCGGGCTTGGAGGGGCAGCACTCGGCGCATCGTGAACGCGGCCAGTAGGTCTGAGACCTTGAGGCCCTCCGACGCCGTCATCTCCTGGAGCTGGAGGAGCACGGTGGAGCACGCGGCCGACAGGGTTCTCGGCCGGAACTTCTAGTTGGCGCGGGGCTCGACAGGCGGGCCGGCTGCGTAGGCCGGCAGGTTGATGTAGTCCCGCGTCGAGTGGATGTTCTCGACGTAGAAGTACGACTTCTGCCACAGTTTGGCCGACTGCAGCAGGGCGAGAGCCGGGAAGCGGACCCCAGGTCCTGTGCGCCGCACCGCGACGCAGGCTCCACACTGGGCCGCCTCGTTCTTGGCGGCGGTGTCGGGCTTGAGATAGAAAAGCTCTCCCCACAGCTCGAGTGTGGGGACCGTGCCGAGGTAGACCTCGCACAGGGTGACGAAGGCGGAGAGCAGCACCACCATATTCGGAGTAAGATGGTGGGGCTGCACTCCGTAGAAGTCCAGAAACAAGCGGCAGAATCCGCTCGCCAGAAGGCCGAAGCCGCGGAGGAAATGCGACCGGAAGACGACGCGCTCGCCGCCTTTCGGCACCGGCGAGATCTCCCTTTCGGGGGGGACACGCACCTTGACATTCGATGCATTGGGGAGCCGTCGCGTCTGGCGGAGGAACACCAAGTGCCCGTGATGGACGTTGGAGCCGTCCCAGTTGCCCGCGTGGCCGCTTTGCGCCATGGGCTCCATGCTCGGCGGCGGCGCAGGGTGGCTGCGGCGCGTGGAGGTCTGGCGGTGGCAGGCTACGACATCACTCTGGTGAGAGGAGAGGCCGCGGCAACAGCAAGAAGAAGAGAAAGGAGAAAGGAAAAGAGAAGGGAGAGGAGGGCGCGCGTGTGTTCTGCCGCCCCCCTCCTCCCCCTACTTATAGCCCTGTGGCGGCGGAGCCGAGGGGGAGAGACGTGGGGGGCGCAAGATTAATTGCGCCCGCTCCCCCCACGACCCCGCAGTTACAGCGCCGTGATGGCGTGTATTAAATGCACCCGGGAATCACAACTGCCCGCCTCGGCCACAACAGATCTGCATGTGTGCCGAGGCCCTGTAGTGGCGGGCCCAGGCCTGCAGCAACGTCTTGTCACGCACGCGGGCTGGCAGGCCGGCCTGGCCAGCTAGCGCCGCGTGGCGGGCGAGCCACGGGCGGCAAGCCTGTCGTCCGGCTGGCACCTAACCCGGCATCCGCCACGACGATTCGAATTCGCCAGGCGGCCGGCCTAGCCTTGGCCGGCTCCTGGCATTCGGCCTCTCTAGAAGACAGACGAAGCCCAACTACCAGGCCACTCAGAGTAGGAAGCTGCCGAGGCTCCTTGTTCTTTCAGCCACGGTGCCCCACCAGCTTCGGGGACTACTGTCGAAGTAAATGACCACGGGTAGCCACATCGGCCCCCATGGTATTTCAAGACATCGGGGCCGGCCGCGCCCCTCACACCCTCTAGAAGCACGACCGCCTTCTTGGGCCGGCTGGTCCATAGGGCCGGCTGCTAGGAGGCGGCAAGGCCACGGAAGGCGGCCGCAAGGGGGCTGACTCCAGGCAGGCGGCCCCTCGCCTCCTCGAAGTCAGCACCACATTACCACGACAAGACAAGGCATGGCTACAGTACAGCCTGCCGCACCCGAACCCAGGATGGGACTTGGCCGCAGAGCTGTGTACTGGGCGGACATCACCCGCCTAGTGCGACGCTGTAGCCACGCAATCCGTGACATCACTAGCGCCAGAAGGATCCATGCTCCCATGACGGGCGGTCAATACAGCCCGCAGGCGGCGGGCCCTACCTGTCCGCGAGCCACCAGACGGCAGCCGACCTTAAGCAGGTGGCAGCAAGGGACGGCCGACTCCTAGCAGGTGGCCCTTCTCCCCCTTGGAGTCTGTGCACCATTAACCAGATGAGACGGGGTATGGCTACAGTGAGCGCCCGTCAAACGGCGGGACTGTAGCCACGCTTCCTCGACAAAGCTTTCACCATCAGGGGCGAGGCTACAGTATAAAGCAGTCAACATAGCCCGTAGGCGGCGGGCCCCAGCGGTCGGCGGAGAAGCCGGCATCCAGAGACACTGACGGATGGGTCCTACACCCAGCCGGATTACCATTGTACCCCTGGGGGGTAGGCCTATATAAACCCCCTAGGCTCACCCATGCAAGGGGCTCTGGCCAGCACCCACGCCATTCACACATACACGTAGAGAGAGGAGTAGAGCTGGCCTTGCCCTTCTCCCTCCTCTAGCCGAAAACAGCTCAAGGAGCAAGCTTGTAGCTATCTTGTTGATCATAGTCATCATGCGGAGACCCCGCAGAGCAGGACTAGGGGTGTTATCTCCGAGGAGAGCCCCGAACCTGGGTAAGATTCACAGGCGTATGCGGTCTCGCTCACTCCCGCTTCTAGAGCCCGACGACGTACTCTTGTCCCCATCCATGATAAGCCACCCCTGGCATATGTCGCACGATATCCCCGACACTTGTTGTTGAACCATTTGATGTTTGTGGATTTGATTACATGGGACCTTTTCCTTCCTCTAATGGGTATACTCATATTTTGGTTGCTGTTGATTATGTTACTAAGTGGGTAGAAGCTATTCCAACTAGTAGTGCTGATCACAACACCTCTATTAAAATGCTTTAAGAAGTTATTTTCCCAAGGTCTGGAGTCCGTAAAATGCTTGACAAGTATGATGTTAACCATAGAATTGTGTCACCCTATCATCCTCAGTCTAGTGGTCAAGTTGAACTTAGCAATAGAGAAATAAAATTAATTTTACAAAAGACTGTCAATAGGTCCCAGAAGAATTGGTCTAAGAAATTAGATGATGCACTTTGGACTTATAGAACAGCATATAAAAATCCTATGGGTATGTCTCCTTATAAAATGGTTTATGGAAAAGCTTGTCATTTGCCTCTTGAGTTACAACATAAAGCTTATTGGGCAATTAAAGAACTCAACTATGATTTCAAACTTGCTGGTGAGAAGAGGTTATTTGATATTAGCTCATTAGATGAATGGAGAACCCAAGCTTATGAAAATGCCAAGTTATTTAAAGAAAAGGTTAAAAGATAGCATGATAAAAGAATCCAAAAGCGTGAGTTCAGAGTTGGAGAATATGTTCTTTTGTACAACTCTCGTTTCAGATTCTTTGCAGGAAAACTCGTCTCCAAATGGGAAAGACCCTATGTTATCGAGGAGGTTTATCGATCTGGAGCTATCAAAATAAATAATGCCGAAGGTACTAACCCGAAGGTTGTTAATGGGCAACGAATAAAACATTATATCTCAGGTACGCCCATTAATGTTGAAAGCAATATTATCCAAACTATGACACCGGAAGAACACATAAAAGAAACCTTCCGGAACACTCCAGAATCATGAAAAAGAGGAGGTACGTGATACGGTAAGTAAACGGACTCCAAAAAATCTGCAAAAATATTTTCTGTCTGTTTTGGAATATAACAAAAATTAGGAAAATAAGAAACAACCAGGAAGGCACCCCTGGTGGGCACAAGACACCAGGGCGCGCTTGGCTTGCCAGGCGCGCCTAGGTGGGTTGTGCCCACCTCGGGTACCTCCCGGACTCCGTTTTTCTTCCGTTTGCTTGTTTCCCAAGATAAAAATTCTTTATATACCCCCCGAACCTATTGACCTCCGTATCACGGAGAAATCTCCTGTTTTCTTTTCCTTGCTGTTTTCTGACAGATCTAATCCACCATGGCCGCTTCAAGCTCCTCCAAGTACAAGTTCTTCGAGAACGTCATCAACCCATATTTGCGAGAAGTGATGCAGCACCCTCAAGCTATCCAGATGTGTGAGGGGGTGCTCCACATCCGTGATGTGCAAGGCCCCAAGGGGACTGGATCCGTGGAGGCTAGGCTTGAAGCTATGGAGCAGGAATTCTTCCGGTGCAAGGGGATGGTGGAACGTGGACTCAATGCCAATCACCTCATGATCGCGGACTACACCCGTGATCTCAAGGTGGATGGTAAGTCCATGAAGGACAACGTCTTCTCCTTCAACGAGCAAATCAACTTCCTCCAAAGCCAGATCTATGACCTTCAAAACCAAGTCTTTGAATATGAGGCAAGGTTTAAACGTATGAGCTTGGCTGCCAGTTGCAGGACCCAAGAGACTCACTCCTCCTCTTATGATGGTGAGCCTCTGCCATGGAAACCTGAAGAAAGACCCTCTACATCATCACCACCACCACCTTCTTCATCACCAAAAGAAAATTGAGTATCAGGTATGGGCACTCCCCTTGGCTTGCGCCAAGCCTGGGGGAGGTGCCCCGGTATCGTATCACCTCCACTATCTTTTGCCTTTATTTACCTTAGTTCGATCCATAGTTATCTTTTGCTTTAGATGAATAAAAGTTTAGTTCGATCCTTTCTTTTCGAGAGTTTGCTTAGTGATCTATCTTTGTAATCATGTGCGAGATATATAATAAAGTTTTGTTTGAGTTTTGTTTTCTTTGCTTTCATGTTCAATAAAAAGAAAGGAAATAAATGAAAAAGATTATATGCTAATCTTATGGTAAGTAATGACATCACATAAGGAAAAGTATAAGTAGTAAATTTTAATGGAGTTTGACAAACATAGCATTGGTCAATGATGCAATTCATGAAAGAATTAATAAGGGAAGAGAAGATTCACATGCAAATACACTATCTTGGAAATCTTTTGTGATTGTGAGCCCACGTCAAAATATTATATGCCAAAATTGTTGACGTTGGACAAGGAAGACAATGTAATGATTTATGTTTGTTCATATTCACATAGAAGTTATATTGTCATAGATCCTTCAACATGTGGTGCTTGCCCCCCATCTTTGCTAGCCAAAAATTCCGCACCAAGTAGAGGTACTACTTGTGCATCCAAAAACCCTTAAACCCAAATCTTATTTTCAAGAGTCCACCATACCTACCTAAGGATTGAGTAAGATCCTTCAAGTAAGTTGTCATCGGTGCAATAAGGCAATAAAAATTGCTTCTAAAAGTGTTAGATCATTTAGTGTAAGAGAAAATTGAGCGTTGTACGAACTTGTGATGGCAAAGAATAAAAGTGACAAACTGCATAATAAAGGTTGCTATCATAAGGGGCAATATAACATGACGTTCTTTTGCACTAAGGGATTGAGCATACAAACAAAAAGCGCATGGCAACCTCTGCTTCCCTCTGTGAAGGGCCTATCTTTTAATTTTATGTTTTTACTTTCATGCAAGAGTCAAAGTCTTTCTCTCTATTCCTTTTTATTTTTCTCTTTTGGCAAGCATCATGTGGCGAGGAAAGATCTAGGCACATATATCTAGTTGGATATGGATAGCCTGAGTTATTATTGTTGACATCACCCTTGAGGTGAATACATTGGGAGGCAAAATTATAAGCCCCTATCTTTCTATGTGTCCGGTTAAAACATTTTGCTCATGTGTATGCGGTGAGTGTTAGCAATCATAGAAGACTATATGATGGTTGAGTATGTGGACTTGCCTAAAGGCTCCGATACGTGACGCTTCCTGAAAAGATGATGAATTGTAGTTGCAAAGTTGACTAAGAACATAGTTTGTTGGTTTCCAATAGAGTTTATGCTTTATACTTCGATGTTGTGATGAACTGTTACTTATTCATGAGAAGTCTATGATAAAAGTTTTATGTTTAAGTTTGTTGCTGTTATAATAATTTACATGATGCTTCTATGTCCGTATTTTGTTTTTATCGACACCTCTCTCTCTAAGCATGTGGACATGATCGGTGCTTAGGTGTTGTTCTTACTTGAAAAACCTCCTACTTATGATTAACCCCCTCGCAAGCATCCGCAACTACGAGAAAAGTATTAAGAATAAATTCTAACCATAGCATTAAACTATTGGATCCAAATCGGTCCCTTACGAAGTAGCGCATAAACTAGGGTTTAAGCTTCTGTCACTCAAGCAACCCATCATTTAATAACTACTGCACAATGCATTCCCTTAGGCCCAAATATGGTGAATTGTCATGTAGTCGATGTTCACATGACACCACTAAGGGAATCACAACATACATACTATCAAAATATCGAACACATATCAAGTTCACATGATTACTTGCAACAAGATTTCTCCCGTGACCTCAAGAACAAAAGTAACAACTCACAAATGATAATCATGCTCAAGATCAGAGGGGTATTAAATAGCATAATAGATCTGAACATACAATCTTCCACCAAATAAACCATATAGTAATCAACTACAAGATGTAATCAACACTATTAGTCACCCACAAGTACCAATCTATAGTTTTGATACAAAGATTGAACACACGAGATGAACTAGGGTTTGAGAGGAGATGGTGCTGTTGAAGATGTTGATGGAGATTGCCCTCCCCAAGATGGGAGAGTTGTTGGTGATGATGATGACGATGATTTCCCCCTCCGGGAGGGAAGTTCCCCCGGCGGAATTGCTCCGCCGGAGGGCAAAAGTGCTCCTGCCCAAGTTCCGCCTCGAGACGGCGGTGCTACATCCCGAAAGTCCTCTCTTTGTTATTTCTAGGTCAAAATGACTTATATACCAGAAGAGGGGAATCGGAGGTGGGCCGAGGAGGGCACAACCCACCTCGGCGCGCCAAATCCCCCTCCGGCAGGGTGCCGGAAAAGTCCCCAAGATGGGATCTCATGGGTACATAAGGTTGCGGTGGTGGAAAAGTGTTTTCGTGGCTCTATCTGGTGATTCTGGAATATATGTGAATATATAAAATGAAGAAGTAGGTCAGGGGGTGTTGAAGTAGGCCACAAGCCAGGGGGCGCGCCCCTGTGGCTTGTCGTCTACTCCAAGCTCTTTTGACTTGGAGTCCAAGTCCAACAGGTGTCTTCTGGTCCAAGAAAAATCATCGTGAAAGTTTTATTCCGTTTGGACTCCATTTGGTATTCCTTTTCTGCGAAACTCAAAAACTAGGAAAAAACAGAAACTGGCACTGAGCTCTAGGTTAATAGGTTAGTCCCAAAAATAATATAAAATGGAATATTAATGCATATAAAACATACAAAATAGATAATATAATAGCATGGAACAATCAAAAATTATAGATACGTTGGAGACGTATCAGACACCACGCTGGAGATAGAACTGCACACAAGGTACTACAATCTGGTTTTTATTGGCCTACTCTCTTCAAGGATGCTCGTAAGTTTGTCTTGTCTTGTGATGAATGCCAGAGAATCGGAAATATTAGTAGATGTCAAGAAATGCCTATGAATTATTCACTTCTTATTGAGCCATTTGATGTTTGATTACGTTATTAAGTGGGTAGAAGTTATTCCAACTAGTAGTTCTGATCATAACACTTCTATTAAGATGCTTAAAGAAGTTATTTTTCCGAGGTTTGGAGTCCCTAGATATTTGATGACTGATGGTGGTTCACATTTTATTCATGGTGCTTTCCGTAAAATGCTTGCTAAATATGATGTCAACCATAGAATTGCATCTCCATATCACCCTCAGTCTAGTGGTCAAGTAGAATTGAGCAATAGAGAGATTAAATTGATCTTGCAAAAGACTGTTAATAGATCTAGAAAGAATTGGTCTAAGAAACTTGATGATGCATTATGGGCTTATAGAACTGCTTATAAGAATCCTATGGGTATGTCTCCATATAAAATGGTTTATGGAAAAGCATGTCACTTACCTCTTGAATTAGAACATAAAGCTTATCGGGCAATCAAAGAGCTCAACTATGATTTCAAACTTGCCGGTGAGAAGAGGTTATTTGACATAAGCTCGCTTGATGAATGGAGAACCCAAGCCTATGAGAATGCCAAGTTGTTTAAAGAAAAAGTTGAAAGATGGCATGACAAAAGGATACAAAAGCGTGAGTTTAATGTAGGAGATCATGTTTTGCTATACAGCTCTCGTTTAAGATTTTTTGCAGGAAAGCTTCTCTCTAAATGGGAAGGCCCTTACATTATCGAGGAGGTCTATCATTCTAGTGCCATCAAAATCAACAACGCCGAAGGCACGAATCCGAAGGTGGTAAACGGTCAAAGAATCAAACATTATATCTCAGGTACTCCCATAAATGTTGAGACAAATATAATTAATACCATAACACCGGAGGAGTACATAAGGGATACTTTCCAGAATGTTTCAGACTCCGAAAAGGAATAGGTATGTGGTACAGTAAGTAAACCGACTCCAAAACTGTTCTAATAGCAATTTTTCTCTGTTTTGGAATATTTAAAAAATTAGGAAAATTAAAAATAGTCCAAAAAGTGCATGAGGAGGCGACAAGCCAGGAGGGCGCGCCCCTGTGGCTAGTGGCCACCTCGTGTGCCCTCCGGACTCCGTTTTCTTGCACAATACTTCTTTTGGTCAGTAAAAATTCATTATATAATCTCCCAATGGTTTTGACCACCGTACCACGGCAAAATCCCCTATTTTCCTTTTGAGCTGTTTTTTGCCAGAGTTTTCGAGGCCAGGCATCATAACTTCCCCCTCCTCCAACAATGGGGACGACGATACTTGGCTGATGAAGATAGAGATGAAGAAAGAAGAACTCAGGGAAACCAACGAGGGTGATAAGATCAAGAAGGTCGTGGGAGATCAAGTTCCGACAGCAGAAGAAGAAGACATCCTTCAACCATAGTACAATCATCTTACTCCTACTGAAATTGAATCTTTTAAGATCATTGAAACAGTTCGTGTGCAAAATAAATATCTCACTCTTGAAAACATTCTGTTGCAAGAGCATATCATTGCCCTCCAGAGCATCATTCATAGATTGGAGTATCTCCTGCGCTTGAAGTGTGGCACTACACCAGCAACAACTCCATCATCATCACCTCCGAAGAAAGAGACATAAATACATGGGTATGGGCACTCCCCTTGGCAACCGCCAAGCTTGGGGGAAGTGCCCCGGTATCGTATCACCATCACACCTTTACCTTTATCATTTTTCTTAGTTTGATCCTTTTGGTTATATCTTGATCTAGTAGAATAAAGTTTCAGTATGATCTAGCTTTTAGTTTTGCTTTATATTCCCTCTTTGTAATCGAGTCCGTGAGTTATATATATAATAAAGAGTAGTTTTGAGTTGAGGGCTTTGCTTTCTTGCTATGATCTTGAGGGAATAAAATAAGAGAAAGAAATAAACAGATCATATATTGATCTTATGGAGAGTAATGACTTCACATATAAAGAGTTTGATGAATAAAAGTTGTTGAGAGTTGACAAACATAGTTTTGGTCATTGTTGCAATTAATAGGAAGTAATAAAGAAAGAGAGGCTTCACATATAAATATACGATCTTGGACATCTTTTGTAATTGTGAGCACTCATTAAAATATGACATGCTAAAAAGTTGATGTTGGACAAGGAAGATAACATAATGGGTTATGTTTTCTTATATTCGAATAGAAGTTATATTGTCGTGGATCCTCCAATATGTTGAGCTTGCCTTTCCCTCTCATGCTAGCCAAAATTCTTTGCACCAAGTAGAGATACTACTTGTGCATCCAAACATCCCTAAACCCAGTTTTGCCATGAGAGTCCACCATACCTACCTATGGATTGAGTAAGATCCTTCAAGTAAGTTGTCATCGGTGCAAGCACTAAATTTTTTTCTCTAAATATGTATGATCTATTAGTGTGAAGACAATAAGCCTTATACAAACTTGTGATATGGAAGAAATAAAAGTGACGGACTGCATAATAAAGTTCTTTATCACAAGCGGCAATATAAAGTGACGTTCTTTTGCATTAAGATTTTGTGCATCCAACCATAAAAGTGCATGACAACCTCTGCTTCCCTCTGCGAAGGGCCTATCTGTTACTTTTATTTTCTACCCTTATACAAGAGTCATGGTGATCTTAACCTTTCCTTTTTACACTTTTTCCTTTTGGCAAGCACTATGTGTTGGAGAAAGATCCAGATATATATACCCACTCGGATATAGGTTATCATAAAGTATTATTGTTGACATTACCCTTGAGGTAAAAGGTAGGGAGGCAAAACTATAAGCCCCTATCTTTCTCTGTGTCTGACTGAAGCTTTGAACTCATAAGTATTGCATGAGTGTTAGCAATTGTGAAAGATTAAATGATAGTTGAGTATGTGGACTTGCTGAAAAGCTCTTATATTGACTCTTTCCGATGTTATGATAAATTGCAATTGGTTCATTGACTGAGATCAAAGTTTGTTAGTTTTCAATGAAGTTTCTGATCCATACTTTACCTTGTGAATGAATTGTTACTTTGGCATAAGAAATTATATGACAATATATGTTGCCTTTCTAAAGATGATCATGATGCCCTCATGTTCGTATTTTATTTTATCGACACCTCGATCTCTAAACATGTGGACCTATTTTTCGATTTCGGCTTTCGCTTGAGGACAAGCGAGGTCTAATCTTGGGGGAGTTGATACGTCCATTTCGCATCATGCTTTTATATTGATATTTATTGCATTATGGGCTGCTATTACACATTATATCACAATACTTATGCCTTTTCTCTCTTATTTTACAAGGTTTACATGAAGAGGGAGAATACCGGCACTTGGAATTCTAGGCTGGAAAAGGAGCAAATATTATAGACCTATTCTGCACAACTCCAAAAGTCCTAAAAATTTACGGAGAATTATTTTGGAATGTATAAAAAATATTGGGCGAAGAAAATACCAGAGGGGACCCACCAGGCAATCACAAGCCTGGGGGGCACGGCCTACCCCCCTGGGCGCTTCCCTGTGGCTTATGGCCCACCTGGCAGGCCACCGGTGCCCATCTTCTGCTATATGGTGTGTTCTGACCTGGAAAAAATCGAGAGGAAGCTTTCGGGATGAAGCGCCGCCGTCTCGAGGCGAAAGTTGGGCAGAACCAATCTAGGGCTCCGGCGGAGCTGTTCTGCCAGGGAAACTTCCCTCCGGGAGGGGGAAATCGACGCCATCGTCCTCACCAATGATCCTCTCATCGAGGGGGGGTCAATCTCCATTAACATCTTCACCAACACCATCTCCTCTCAAACCCTATTTCATCTCTTGTAACCGATCTTTGTCTCAAAACCTCAGATTGGTACATGTGGGTTGCTAGTAGTGTTGATTACACCTTGTAGTTGATGCTAGTTGGTTTATTCGGTGGAAGATCATATGTTCAGATCCTTAATGCTATTCAATACTCCTTTGATTATGAACATGAATATGCTTTGTGAGTAGTTACGTTTGTTCCTGAGGACATGGGAGAAGTCTTGTTATAAGTAATCATGTGAATTTGGTATTCGTTCGATATTTTGATGAGATGTATGTTGCCTTTCCTCTAGTGGTGTTATGTGAACTTTGACTACATGACACTTCACCATTGTTTGGGCCTAGGGGAAGGCATTGGGAAGTAATAAGTAGATGATGGGTTGCTAGAGTGACAGAAGCTTAAACCCTAGTTTATGCGTTACTTCGTAAGGGGCTAATTTGGATCCATATGTTTCATGCTATGGTTAGATTTATCTTAATTCTTGTTTTGTAGTTGCAGATGCTTGCGAGAGGGGTTAATCATAAGTGCGAGGCTTGTCCAAGGAAGGACAGCATCCAAGCACCGGTCCACCCACATATCAAATTATCAAAGTAACAAACACGAATCATATGAGCGTGATGAAAACTAGCTTGACAGTAATTCCCATGTGTCCTTGGGAGCGCTTTGCTTTATATAAGAGTTCATCCAGGCTTGTCCTTTGCTACAAAAAGGATTGGGCCACCTTGCTGCACCTTAGTTACTTTTGTTACTTGTTGCCCGTTACGAATTATCTTATCACACAACTATCTCCTACCGATAATTTCAGTGCTTGCAGAGAATACCTTGCTGAAAACCGCTAGTCATTTCCTTCTGCTCCTTGTTGGGTTCGACACTCTTACTTATCGAAAGTACTACAATAGATCCCCTATACTTGTGGGTCATCACTTGTTGTCGAATTAATGTTTTTTCAGGGGCATTCCCGGATCTTCCGCGTAGCATGCGGGACGCCTGCCAGCACTTCGGTGATCATGAAGAATCGTCCGATGAGAAGGCATTTTGGGTGCAGTTCCCAGCGGTGCCGGGCCCTCCGCTTCTCAGTGATCGGATGAGGCAACTGTCCAAGCTTCAACAAGTGGCCAAGTCTGTCCTGGATGGTGGCTGCGTCGCCCTGTGGCCGAACGCCCTATTGCCGACCAACTTCTTTGGGCTTGTGCAGCGCCTTCAGAGTGTCATAGCTCGGGCTGGGCTGTGGAAGTGATCAACATGTTTGGTGGGTGCTCATGAGGCATATGCAACTATACAGACTTGGTGGCCGGGGATGGACTTGGAGCCGATGTCACGACGTTGTCTGGACGGGAAGACACGGGAAGTTGCCGAATACTACGAGCGGGTTATGCCAGCTGCTCAGATATCAGAACGAAAGTGTACGAAACAAGTGATTTTAGAAGATCTTTAAATTTTTTTTTGATTCCATGGATGTATTTTAATTTGAAAATGAAATTGAATCATTTCGGATGTAGCATGTACGCTTTTATTTTGACTCGACTGCGACTCTTCAAAGATGTAGTTGTCCAGTCATCGGCTTCTGCCCCTTTGTAGAATATACTTAGGGTGTTTCGTTCCTGACTTCAACTTTGAACCGACGTCTCGGCACCCATGGGCAGTTGTGTTCGGAGAAACAAGGCAATCGGACCATAAGGCTAAAACATACACTTAGTTACATGAGCTTTTAGGTGGGGGCAACTTAATAGCCCCTGATACGTCCATTTTGCATCATGTTTACCTACTGTTATTTATAATGTTTTTATGCATAATAATGCTTTTTGGAGTAATTCTAATGCCTTTTCTCTCATAATATGCAAGGTTCACACAAAGAGGGAGAATTCCGGTAGCCGGAAATCTGGACCTGAAAAAGCTAAGTCAGGCTACCTATTCTGCACAACTCCAAATGAGCTGAAACTTCACGAGGAATTTTTATGGAATAAATAAGAATTATTGGAGTGAATAACTACCAGAGGGGGCCCACCAGGTGGGCACAACCCACCTGGGCGCGCAAGGGAGCCCATGCGCGCCCTGGTGGGTTGAGCCCTCCTCGGCCCACCTCTGGTGCCCCTCTTCTGGTATACAAGTCATTTTGACCTAGAAAAAAAATAGAGAGGACTTTCGGGACGAAGCACCGCCGTCTCGAGGCGGAACTTGGGCAGGAGCACTTTTGCCCTCCGGCGGAGCGATTCCGCCGGGGGAACTTCCCTCCCGGAGGGGGAAATCATCGTCATCATCATCACCAACAACTCTCCCATCTTGGGGAGGGAAATCTCCATCAACATCTTCAACAGCACCATCTCCTCTCAAACCCTAGTTCATCTCGTATGTTCAATCTTTGTATCAAAACTATAGATTGGTACTTGTGGGTGACTAGTAGTGTTGATTACATCTTGTAGTTGATTACTATATGGTTTATTTGGTGGAAGATTATATGTTCAGAGCCATTATGCTATTTAAAACCCCTCTGATCTTGAGCATGATTATCATTTGTGAGTAGTTACTTTTGTTCTTGAGGTCACGGGAGAAATCTTGTTGCAAGTAATCATGTGAACTTGATATGTGTTCGATATTTTGATAGTATGTATGTTGTGATTCCCTTAGTGGTGTCATGTGAACGTCGACTACATGACACTTCACCATATTTGGGCCTAAGGGAATGCATTGTGGAGTAGTTATTAGATGATGGGTTGCTAGAGTGACAGAAGCTTAAACCCTAGTTTATGCGCTACTTCGTAAGGGACCGATTTGGATCCAAAAGTTTAATGCTATGGTTATAATTTATTCTTAATACTTTTCTCGTAGTTGCGGGTGCTTGCGAGGGGGTTAATCATAAGTAGGAGGTTTGTTCAAGTAAGAACAGCACCTAAGCACCGATCCACCCACATATCAAATTATCAAAGTAGCGAACACAGATCAAACCAACATGATGGAAGTGACTAGATGAAATTCCCATGTACCCTCAAGAACGCTTTGCTTATCATACGAGACTGTTTTTGGCCTGTCCTTTGTCTCAAAAGGATTGGGCTACCTTGCTGCACTTTGGTTACTATTGCTGTTACTTGCTCGTTACAAATTATCTTGCTATCAAACTACTCGCTACTTATAATTTTAGTGCTTGCAGAGAATACCTTGCTGAAAACCACTTATCATTTCCTTCTACTCCTCGTTGGGTTCGACACTCTTACTTATCGAAAGGACTATGATTGATCCCATATACTTGTGGGTCATCAAGGCTCTTTTCTGGCACCGTTGCCGGGGAGTGAAGCGCTCTTGGTAAGTGGAAATTGGTAAGGAAAAATTATTACTACGTGCTGAAATTTATTGTCACTTGTTACTATGGAGAACAATCCTTTGAGGGGTTTGTTCGTGGTATCTTCACCTCGATTGGAACCACAATTAGTTGCCCCTCAACCCACTGCACCTACTGAAAATCCTGAATATGAAATTCCTTCGGGTATGATAGAACAACTGCTAGCTAATCCTTATGCAGGAGATGGAACAGAACATCCTGATATGCACTTGATATATGTGGATGAAATTTGTGGATTGTTTAAGCTTGCAGGTTTACCCGGAGATGAAGCTAAGAAGAAGGTTTTCCCTTTTATCTTTGAAGGGAAAGGCATTGGCATGGTATAGGCTATGCGATGATATTGGATCTCGGAATTTGAACCGATTGAAATTGGTGTTTCACCAAAAAAATATCCTATGCATTTAGTTCATCGTGATCGGAATTATATATATAATTTTTGGCCTCGTGAAGGAGAAAGTATCGCTCTAGCATGGGGGAGGCTTAAGTCAATTTTATATTCATGCCCCAACCATGAGCTCCCTAAAGAAATTATCATTCAGAACTTCTATGCTCGGCTTTCTCGTAATGATCAATCCATGCTTGATACTTCTTGTGCCGGTTCTTTTATGAAGAAGACTATTGAATTCAGGTGGGACCTCTTGGAAAGAATTAAATGCAACTATGAAGATTGGGAACTCGACGAAGTTAAAGAGTCAGGTATTAAGCTTAAGTTTGATTGTGTTAAATCTTTTATGAGTTCCAATGCTTTTCAAAAGTTTAGCACTAAATATGGACTAGACTCTGAGATAGCAGCCTCCTTTTGTGAAACTTTTTCTACTCATGTTGATCTCCCTAAGGAGAAGTGTTTTAAATATCACACACCTATTAAAGATGAAACTAAAGAACCGGTAGCTGCTAAAGAAGAAACTATCATCTACAATGTTGATCCAGTTGTTCTTACTGCTTACATCGAGAAACCACCTTTTCCTATTAAGATAAAAGAACATGCTAAGGTTTCAACTGTGGTCCGTAGAAGTAATATCAAAGCACCTAAACCCCCTAAGCAAATACAAGTAGAACCTAGTGTTGCTATGGTTAAGGATCTCTTAGTCGATAATATTGATGGGATGTTATTTACATCGTTGGTGAAGCTGCTAGAATTGCCAAACCCGATAGGAAAGATAAACATAGACCCGTTGTTGGCATGCCCGTTGTCTCGGTTAAAATAGGAGATCACTGTTATCATGGTTTATGCAACATAGGTGCTAGCGTGAGTGCTATTCCTTTTACCTTATATCAAGAAATTATGAATGATATAGCACCCGCTAAAATAGAAGACATAGATGTTACTATTAAACTTGCTAATAGAGACACCATAACACCACTTGGGATTGTTAGAGATGTTGAAGTCTTGTGTGGGAAAACAAAATACCCTTCTGATTTTCTTGTTCTTGGTTCCCCACGGGATGAATTTTGTCCCATTATCTTTGGTAGGCCTTTCTTGAACACCGTTAATGCAAAAATAGATTGTGAGAAACAAACTGTCGGTGTTAGCTTTGGTGATGAGTCTCATGAGTTCAATTTTTTCAAGTTTAGCAGAAAACCTCATAAAAAGAATTGCCTAGTAAGGATGAAATTATTGGTCTTGCTTCTATTGCTGTACCTCCTACTGATCCTTTAGAACAGTATCTGCTAGACCATGAAAATGATTTGCATATGCATGAAAGAAATTAAATAGATAGAATCTTGTTCGAACAACAACCTCTGCTTAAACACAATTTGCCTATTGAAACTCTAGGAGGTCCTCCTCCACCTAAAGGTGATCCTGTGTTCAAATTAAAACAGTTACCTGACACTTTGAAATATGCTTATCTCGATGAGAAAAAGATATATCCTGTTATTATTAGTGCTAACCTTTCAGAACATGAAGAAGAAAGATTATTGAAAGTTCTAAGGAAGCACCGAGCTGCTATTGGATATACTCTTGATGATCTTAAGGGCATCAGTCCCACTCTATGTCAACACAAGATTAATATGGAACCTGATGCTAAACCCGTTGTTGATCACCAACGTCGGTTAAATCCGAAGATGAAAGAAGTGGTAAGAACGGAAATATTAAAACTTCTGGAAGCAGGTATAATCTATCCTATAGCTGATAGTAGATGGGTAAGTCCTGTCCATTGTGTCCCTAAGAAAGGAGGTATTACTGTTGTTCCTAATGATAAGAATGAACTTATTCCACAAAGAATTGTCACAGGCTATAGAATGGTAATTGATTTTAGAAAGTTAAACAAAGCAACTAGAAAAGATCATTACCCTCTGCCTTCTATTGATCAAATGCTAGAAAGATTATCTAAGAACACACATTTTTGCTTCCTTGATGGATATTCTGGTTTTTCACAAATACCTATTTCTCAACCTAATCAAGAAAAGACCACTTTTACTTGTCCTTTTGGAACTTATGCTTATAGACGTATGCCTTTTGGTTTATGCAATGCACCTGCTTCCTTTCAAAGATGTATGACTGCTATATTCTCTGACTTTTATGAAAAGATTGTTGAGGTTTTCATGGATGACTTTTCTGTTTATGGGAAGTCTTTTGATGATTGTTTAAGCAATCTTGATCGAGTTTTCCAGAGATGTGAGCAAACAAATATTGTCTTGAATTGGGAGAAATGCCACTTTATGGTTAACGAAGGTATTGATTTGGGCAATAAAATTTCTGAAAGAGTTATTGAGGTGGACAAAGCTAAGGTTGATGCAATTGAGAAAATGCCATGTCCTAAAGATATTAAAGGTATTCGTAGTTTTCTTGGTCATGCTGGTTTCTATAGGAGATTTATCAAAGACTTTTCTAAAATTTTTAGGCCTCTTACAAATCTTTTGCAAAAGGATATTCCTTTTGTTTTTTATGATGATTGTTTAGAAGCCCTCGAAACACTCAAGAAAGCCTTAATTTCTGCACCTATTGTTCAACCTCCTGATTGGAACTTGCCTTTTGAAATTATGTGTGATGCTAGTGATTATGCTGTTGGTGCCGTTCTAGGACAAAGAGTTGATAAGAAACTGAATGTTATTCACTACGCAAGTAAAACTCTAGACAGTGCACAAAGAAATTATGCTACTACTAAAAAAGAATTTCTAGCAGTGGTGTTTGCTTGTGATAAATTTAGATCCTATATTGTAGATTCAAAATTAATTGTTGACACTGATCATGCTGCAATAAAGTATCTTATGAAAAAGAAAGACGCCAAACCTAGGCTTATTCGATGGGTTCTCTTGCTACAAGAATTTGATTTGCATATCACTGATAGAAAAGGAGCGGAGAACCCCGTAGCTGATAACCTATCTAGGTTGGAGAATGTTCTTGATGACCAACTACGTATTGATGATAGTTTTCCTGATGAGCAATTAGCTACAATAAATGTTTCTAATAGTACACCTTGGTATGCTGACTATGCTAATTATATTGTTGCTAAATACATACCCCCTAGCTTTACATACCAACAAAAGAAAAGATTCTTCTATGATTTAAAACATTACTTTCACTACTAGGAAAAGGCCTGCTAGTGGCACACCAGTTTTGCCTACTAATGGCGCACTACTGGTGCGCCACTAGCACCACGCCATTAGAATTAAATACTAATGGCGCACCCCTGGTGCGCCATTAGTATCTGGTATACTAATGGTGCACCACGCAGTGCGCCATTAGTATAGCCCACCGTGCGCCATTAGTATGCCTCCGAGGGGGCCATATGTACCCATGTGCTTTGGCATACTAATGGCGCACTTGTGGGTGATGCGCCATTAGTGTCATTTTTGCAGTGCGCCATTAGTGTGCTGAGTGGTGCGCCACTAGTATGAATATTAGGGGATTTTTTTTCTTTTCTGATATTTTCATAGGTTGCAAAATATATTATTGGACAGAATATAGACAACACCACACAGCAACAGCAGATTCATCAAATACAATAGAAGATTAGTCTCCGAATACAATTCATCATATTAGTCTCCGAATTCAAAAGACCGAACAAAGATAGAACATTACAAGTCTCGAGACCGCGAGTAGCGAGTTTGTCTTCACATTACAAGTCGATATCGATCATCTAAACTACCATCACATAGAAGAGAGCTGCGGTCATCACGATGAGCATAATCGCGATGAAACTGGTCTTCATCTGGTTCCTCCAACGCTCCCTCCTCTCTCCCGCTAGATAGCGCGCATATCTAGATTCCGCCTCCGCCCTAGTGGTGTACCCTTTGTAACTGTTACCGCTGAAACGGTGAACCTATCTCCGACACTCCTCCCAGTCGTCGTAAACTCCGGGAACCTTACCCTTGTACACGACATACGACGGCATCTCTATGCACTAGCCAAACAAAATGTTAGTAGCAATTCACAGACAATACATAAGCAATATATAAGTATGCAACAAAAGGATCGGAAGAGAAAAGCAAGACATTAATAGCACCGATTACATCTAAGTTGAACGACTGTCCAAACCAAAGAGACATACAAGTTCATTAAAGTTTAATTACAACATGAGCCAATCGATGTTTCAGAACTACACATAGCATCACTACTTTCGACTCGACTCAAGGGACCGGAGCATGGATGAAGCCGCCGTCTCTCGTGATGGTCATGAAATCGCAGGCGTTGTCAGCCTGCATTTGTAGCGTTGTGTCTATCTCACTGTTGGACGGTTGATTTCTGAGGTTGAACTGCCCCGAGGTACGAAGGACATCTTGATGGATGATTTCCGCAAACTCTGACTGGATGCGAAAGAATTCTTGTCTGATGTCCGCGTCCTGGATTGCCGACAAGCTCGCGGCCCAATCTTTGAGATTATTTGGTAGCAGAAGGTGATTATGGTCCCGTACGATCGCCCGCATGTGATGGAGGGCGTAGTAGGCATCCTTCTGACCGCCAGGCGGCTGCTTGACGCAGCAGAATGTCGTATTGTGGGCGAACACGTGCTTGCCGTACTTACGAACTGGCCTGGTGAAGGTGCCTCCAGATTTGGCGTAGCCGGGGAAAACATCATCAAGAACTTTCTTGATATTTGTGTAGTCTTTCTTCGACTGACGGTCCGAGTCGAAATACGTGGCCGTGGAATATTTCAGGCTTAAGAGGATGAGTGTGCAATGTGTGTCACTGTACAAAACACGGAATGTTAAAAAAAAACGATCGAAATCTAAGAAATCATATGTTACGGGGCGGTTGAGGGGACGACTTACTCGGGAAAGTAAGGCACGAGGAAGTTATCCTTATCTGGGTTTGCCAGAATGACGCCTTCGAGGTAAGAACTCGCGACTTGCCGGTCCCCAGCGCTGCCCAAGATCTTGGCACGCATGTAGAAGGGGTCGACTATCACGATGTCCGGGGTCTTGTCTCTAATGATCCGCATCTCCATACTCAGCGAAAATAGCCGAACGAAGGTGTAGTGCAGCGGATGAAGGTTAAACATAGCGAAGATGTCATCAAACCGCAGGACGATCGTACCCCCGATGGCGCTATCCACAAAGCCCTTGCCCTCTGGCACCTTGGCCACGAAAACCGGGTATGCCACATCATTCTCTCTGAGACGCCACTTCTCCAAAGAAAGAACATTGTCATGCAGACTCCGCATAGCACCGGTTGCAACATTGAGCATATTAGTCGGTAGCATCGGCCTACCCGCCACATGCACCCTCCTCGAGATATCCTTAGGTGAAGGTGGCCCGTCCTGAGCATGGATCGTACTCGGTGCCTGCTGGCTCGCACCCTTGTTACTCTTTCTTTTCCGTCCCTTCTTCTTCTGCTGTAATGGGACCAAGTTCTGCTCACGGACCGCCTTCTTGAGTATGTTGGGGTTGATAATATTTCGCACCTCGGCTATCTGAGGCTCGGTGAAGTCGGCAGCTAGAGGCGTCTCCTGAGAACTGAACGCCAGACGACGCCTGTTGCAATTGGGTTTCTCCGTGGTACCAGCTAGATCGCGATCGTCTTTTGTAGGGTTGGGTTCTTGAGAAGGAGGCCCCAAGAATTCGTCATCGTACCCATGTTCGGCAAAGTACTTATCGACATTGGTAAATGTACCGTCGTCGTTGTTGTCGTCGTCCGGATCCTGTGCCATATGCATGTTAGGATCCTGTGCCATAGGGATGTCCGGCATGTCCGGTAGCGTTGCGGCGGTCTTGCCATGGCTTGGCGCCGGCACCACTGGCGGTGTTGTCTTTGGGGTGGTGTCCTCCGCCCCCAAACGAATCTGGCTCTTCGGCCAAAGCAGGGGCCAGCTTAGGCAGGCGCTGAGGGTCATCACATCATCTTCATCGGCCCCGGCGGGTCGAATCGGAGGTAACAACTCGTTGCAGCCTAGCAGCACCCGAACCAGTTGAACCCTATACATGGTGGGTGGCATCGGATTACCGTGGAACACGGGGTTGCCCGGTTGAATGATTCTGCCCTTGGCGACATCGACCAACTCATCGTTCACGAAGTGCAGGAGAGTGCACGGAACGTCGGCAGTGCCCTGCGAAAACATGTAGGGCGTCAGGGATGCCCAGTCAAAGGCAAGGAGATGAAGTCCTCGGCCGAGAGGCTTAATTAGTTACCGTGATGATGGCGTCGAGCTCGGCTAATGTCGAGGCACCGCCAACGGCGGGCGTGCAATTGACGGAGGGGCCGCTTGCTGCCGAGGTGCCGGCCGGCGTACACCCGGGTGCATTAAGCTCCAATGCCCGTGCCGGCGTCGAAGACACCAATACTGCCTCCGCCGGAGACACCAATGGCGCCGCCTGCGCGTTGTGCGAGTTGCTGGCCGTGAAGCTGGGAATCGGGGGCGACCCCTATTGGCCGCCCGCAATCCACGTCGTCAGCCCATGAATCAAGGTAGGCATAATGCCGGTGAGCGTCGATCCTAGTTGTTGTTGCACTTGCTCTTGGACAATCTCTGGAATCCGCGCCACTTGTGCCTTGAGTTCTTGAACCTCGCACGACTGGCTTTCCGAGCTGGTCTTTCTCTCCTTTCGCCCACCAGCGTTATAGTATGACGACCATTTTGTGGACAAGCCTTTGCCGGCCACACGACCAGCTGACAACGGCTTACTGAGCTTATCCTTGTTTTTCATTATGTTCAACACCCTATTTAGAGTGCTGTCCCAAGGGGTGCTCTGAGCCGACCCCGCGCTACTGCTTTCAGTCTCCTGCAGAAGGAATGTGAACCATTTAGAAATTTGGCTTCATTAATTAGAATGCAACCATATGGAGCTAATGACGCGGGGGTGTTTTCCTTACCAGAACAAGCTCAAGCGCCCTGGTCTTCGGATCTGTGGTAAGCTCCTTTGTTACCGGGTCCTCCTTGTACCGGGCCCTGACATAGTTCCTGGTCTGCTTGTCACGGTATTTCTCGAAGCGGGGCGGTAGGCTTTGCTCGGCACGCTCCGCGTCCTCCTTGTCCCATATAGGCTCCGCCACTCTGTAACCGCCGGGACCGAGTTTGTGTTCCCCTAAGTTCAACTCCCGCATTTCTTTCCCCCACTGACTTGATTCGGAGGTTGCGCTGCTCTCGCACTTGATCTTGAACTCCTTGTAGTCATCTTCGCTGATCGAAGGATTTTTCGCCTTGATCTTCTCATAACTATCACCTTTGTCAATCATTCTCTTCACCGCGCTTCTCCAAGTAGACAGGGCCGTGCTCATCCTCGTGAGGGCGGCACTGTTCACTTTATTCCCTAAGAGGCGTGTGTTTTCAAATTCAGCGGGGAACTTGTATCGTTCGTGCAGCTTCGTGAAGAGGAGGGTGCGCAAATTCCCTCGGTCCTTATGCCTTAGGTTCTCGGTGTTGATCGAGACGGTGCTCCGGAGCATGCACCCGAGCTGAACCGAGTACCCCTTAACTATTTGTTTGGGCGCCGTTGGATGCCCGTCGGAGTTCACTTCAGTAAATTCTTCCTTGACGGTGCGGAGCACGTTCGGGCGCCGGTCCTTCTATTGCCTCTTCGGTTGGCTGCCATCTGTGCGTGCGCTGCCATCATCAGTGGTGGCATCCTTGGCGGCACCATCCGTGGTGGCATCCTCAGCGGCACCATCAGTGGTGTCATCCCCGACGTCACTAGGGGTTATGTAGTCAGGATCGGTGTCTTCCGCGGCGTCCTCATAGCGGTGAGGTTCTTCCTCCATCTCCTGGGACAGCTCCCAGAATGCCTTGCCACCCGAACCGCCGGCCTCATCATTGTGGGCCATGTTTCCCTCTAAATAGGAAAAAAGTTTGCTCAAAAAGTTGGTTATTGTCAAGGAACAAGATCTCATCATTTAGGGTTTGTGAGGAATTATCATGGTCTCATCATTTAGGGTTTGTCGACACCGAGGCATCCTAAAAGCTAAGGTTTTACCATTTAGGGTTTGTCAACGCCGAGGCACCCTAAAAGCCAAAGCTTTCATCATTTAGGTTCTTATCGACACCGAGGCACCCTAAAAGCCAAGGTTTTATCATTTAGGGCCTAATCACTTAGCTCTATTGCAACCTATGGCAGTTGCTTTTTCGTCTGTCCACACATGAATTCATCATATGTGTTTAATGCAGCAAGAATAAAGGGGCAGTTGATCCTACTTAATTAAGTACTAAGATACCCCGGCCCATGCATTAGTCACAAGTACCCCATATGTCCTATTTTGAGCAAAGTCATGCTAAAATTCACGGAAAATTTCAGCATGACCTTTGCTGAAAATAGGACATATGGAGTACCCGAATTTGCCGGAACGGAAGTTAATCGACCTTCCGGCAAACTCAAGGGCCTCTCGGGGTACAGCAGCAACATCACAAGTTGACAAAATTCCCAAGTAGTATAGCAGCAGCATCACAAGTAGTACCAATGAACATATAGTCCAGCAAGTTGAAAAAGCTGAAGTTCTCAGCATGAAGAATCACACAACACAGCACCTACATTATGATGATACATTTGGATCTTCATAGGAGCATACAACAATGCAGGCAAAAAGAAGGAGAGATAGGTCAGATTACACAAATAGGTTCCATATTCTGAGAAAAGAACAAGTGATAAAATGTATAGCTGGAGCTTTTAAGAAAAAGTTGCAGAAGCTTGTAAAACTATACTTTGAAGTTGAAGCTTTTAAGAAGAAGAAAATCCAGCCGCGCTAACTAACTGTAAGGTAATGACTACTCATATTGATGTTCAGAATAACTGATCCACTCTCCAAGAAGATGGCAGATAATTATTTCCTCCTTAAATGCAACTAAGCATTAAAACATGGATTTAGTTCTACTGATATGCAAATGGGCAATATAATTATTTATTCCACTAGTGAAGTTTTGCAAATGGGTATAAATCTGCCATTTATTCTAGATTTATTCTACAGCCATAATCGGTATTGCATAATCTAGTGATATAATTACAGATTTATTCTACAGCCATTTATTCTACAGCCACTAGTGAAGTTTTGCATAATGAAGTTCTACGGCCATTTATTCTAGATTTATGCAAATGGGTATAAATCTGCCTCAACGATTCACAACCTGTGTCACTGCTCCCCACGATGTAATGTCCCAAATCATCTATTTCAACATCACCAGGATACAGGATACAGGAGAGTTTGGGATGGGGAATTGGAGATACAGAGGGAGGAGGAAGTTGCAGGGGTGAGTTTCCGAGAATGAGAGAGAGAGAGAGAGAGAGTTTAGAGACTAATCAATGCCTGCTCACTTGCACGGTCTCAGCCACTCTTATACATTTCTCCCACACACACTTACAGGTGGTCCCGGGGGCCACCAGCCAGCTCAGCGAGCTCGCTCATCCTGAATCGCAGCTCACCTCATAGCTGGGTCCTGCACAATCGTCTAGGTTGGCAAGACCAGGCGACTCGATGTCCACCGACGTAGCCGGAGGCGTGACACACGACCAGAGAGGAAGTACCAGAATTAAGATGAGGTTACACTGTTAAAGCTAATGAAATGGGATATCTCATTTCTTGCCTATATTTTTTCCAAGTAAGAAATGGTTGGGATCCATCTCTGTGGCCCATACGAATATACGATGAGTCATCTGACTCATCTCACCTTACCTTATCAAGATTAAGTTTATGTGCCTTTATTTGGTTCTTTCGTACTCAACTGTTTTTTCTTAAGTTTGTGCATTTGTTGTTCTATTTGTTCCGTGCTTGAGGCTAGAAATATTGTTATATTCATTTTCATAGCCATTAGCCTCTTTAGTCCTATAATATTTATAGTTTTTATAGATAATTTTTTTTCTGCAGATAAAATTTATGTCATTGTTTCTCGAGCAGGAACATGCTTTTTCAACTAATTTGGTTTCTCTAGGCCTTTAGTACCAGCCCCTGATTACTGAATGGCTCAAATGTCCAAACATGCTTTCCTATTCATTCACTATGTACACATTTTTATTCAATCTAAAGTCCCGCAGCAACGCGCGGGGTATTATCTAGTAAATTTATATGCGCAGTTGGTATTCTCAAGTAGATACTTTGCTTGAGTAACATCCTTAGCAGATGAAAAAGAAAGTGTGCCTCAGGTTTCACTGAAGCATGAGTCCAAGAGCAAGTGCAACAACAACTGGGATGGAGAGGGCCTCTCACCTGGCGTCCCGGCCTCGATGACGACGATGTGGAGGTTGTGGCGGCTGCGGGGCAGGTCGACGAAGAGTGGCACGCGTCGAGGCGCTGAAGCTCCGACAGCGGCTAGGCATTGAAGATCCGGCGGCACGCGTCGAGGAGGCGGCGGGATCCTCCTCTCCTCTCGCCTGTCTCTGTGTCTCCTGCGATCTGTTCCGCGCGGGTGCCAGGGAAGATGCAGTGGGCGGCGTGGAGACAGAGACGCGTCGGGGTGGGGTCGAAGGGGGAGGAAGGGGAGGATGGGGAGAGGGAGGCGGCGGGGGCGCGTGGGCGGCTGCGGCGCAGTGGGTCGGGGCAGCGGCGGCGGCGGCGCAGTGGGTTGGACGACTAGCTATAGGGGGAGTGGATCTGGCGAGGGAGGGACGAAGGGATCGGGCGACTAGCTATAGGGGGGAAGATTACTAATGGCGCTCCCCCTGGCGGTGCGTCATTAGAATGTTTTTTTATAGCAATGGCGCACCACCGGGACGGTGCGCCATAAGTAATCTTTTTTTTTAGATAGCAATGGCGCACCAGCCAGCGGTGCGCCATAAGTAATTTTTTTTATTATTATTTTTTGTTGCATCTAATAATTTTTTAGAAAATGAATATGAATATGAAACAGTAGTAAATTTTATAAAAACAGTAATAATTTTTAGTTGCATTCATTTGTGAGGTGGAGCGGGGGAGGTTGCGGGGGTCGTCGGCGGTGGTGGAGCGGGGGAGGGTGCGGGGGGTGCTCGGCGGCGAGGGGGATCTGGCGAGGGGGAAGCGATCGAGATGGAGGGGGATCGAGATCGAGTGTCCTCATGAATATTCAATATTTTTTCATGAATTCAAAAAGTGCCTATGAAATTTAAAAATATTCATGAGTTCAAAAAGTGCCCATGAAATTTAAAAATATTCATGAGTTCAAAAAGTGCCCATGAAATACAATCGAGAAATGAAGGCTACAATTTAAATACAATCGATCTTAGCTAGCTAGCTATCTGTTCACAATCTTCTTGCCCTTCTTTTTCGCAAATGGAGTTCTTCTGTGGAACGGACGTCCTTTAGGTAGGGTGGTCCTGCTTCTTCTTGTGGTGTATGCTGCTACTTCATCGTCGTCGTCATGTTCCATCTTCGGGTCGCCGTACTTCTGGAAGTCTTGCTCATTGGTGACTCCATCCATTCCGATGATCTTCCTTTTGCCTCTCCTCACAACAACACGACTGGGCTTTGACGGGTCGGTAATGAAGAAGCATTGGTCCACTTGGGAAGCCAGTACCCATGGCTCATTTTTCGCGGTGACGTTTGCGCCCGCGGTCTTGGATTTGGCTTCGGGTATAACCATGGTGGTGAAATACTGGTCTTCTTTTAGGACGCTCTTGGCCCATCTGACACGGAACATCGGGACCTTCTCTCCAGCGTAGCTCAGCTCCCAGATCTCCTCGATCCTTCCGTAGTATCTGTCCTTGTCGTTACCGGTGTAGGATTCCATCGTTACCCCGGAGTTCTGATAACCATCGCTCTTCATGTCCTTGTCCTCGGTGTAGAATGTGTAGCCGTTGATATCGTACGCCTCATAGGTCATCAGGTTGTGCTCGGCCCCCTGTGACAAGGCGAATAAGGCTCTTCAGCTTGCATCTTCGACACAGACATCTTATCTCCGTCTTGTTCTTTTGAAGCATCTCGGCCTTCGCGGAGCTCAAAAACCTATTCACGATGCCTTCGGCCATCGTGTGGACCATGGTCGCCTGCGGGGTAGAGCAAAACGATATTTTAGAACCAAGAAAAAATTTGGCATGACTTTCCCTAAAAATAGGACCAAAAAGAATGCATAGTGCCAAAATTCTCGCCGAAACGGAAATGAATCAACATTCCGGCAAAATATTGGCAACTATCGCATTTCAAATACTGGTACCTACAAACACAAACATATATGCAGCACCACAAACATACATAGATCTAGCTAGGCCATAAAAAGTGCATGTGCACGTTGTTGGAGGGAGAAAAAAAGTAGATCTAGCTACAACATAAAGATAGCTTTCCCCTTACTTACCTATCAAAAAAAGGTAATTTAACCACTTAATTTTGATGAATCTATGGTGCAAATGAGGTGAGGAGGAGGAGGCAGCCGACACAAGCTTGGAGGAGGAGGTGGAGAGAATGAAGTGGGGAAAGTGAGTGTGTAGGTGTGGCTGTCCAAAATATCTAGCTGGTCCCAGGTTACTAATGGCACACCACCTACAAATGCGCCATTAGTAACCCTGGTTACTAATGGCGCACCAGCTGGTGGTGCGCCATTAGTAGTTTTGCAAAAAAAAAAATAAAAAAAAAATATAGTAGTGGCGCACTGTGTGGCTGGTGCACCATTACTAGTTAAAACTAGTAATGGCGCACTCTGCCCTGGTGCGCCATTAGTATTTTTGGAAAAATAATAATAATAAAATTTTGTTACTAGTGGCGCACTCTGTGGCTGGTGCGCCATTACTAGTTAAAACTAGTAATGGCACACTCTGGCATGGTGCGCCATTAGTATTTTTGGAAAAATAAAAAAAAACTATTACTATTGGCGCACCATGGGTCTGGTGCGCCATTAGTGTCTTTCACACTAATGGCGCACCAACACATGGTGCGCCACTGCTATATAGTAGTGGCGCACCACATGTCTGGTGCGCTATTAGTGGCCATATCATCTATAGCCCTTTTCCTAGTAGTGTTTTGGGATGACCCGCATCTTTATAAAGAAGGAGTAGATGGTATTATTAGATGTTGTGTACCTGAGCATGAACATGAACAAATCCTACGGAAATGTCACTCCGAAGCTTATGGAGGACATCATGCGGGAGACAGAACTGCTCACAAGGTATTGCAATCTGGGTTTTATTGGCCTACTCTCTTCAGGGATGCTCGTAAGTTCGTCTTATCTTGTGATGAATGTCAAAGAATAGGTAATATCAGTAAGCGTCAAGAAATGCCTATGAATTATTCACGTGCTGTTGATCCATTTGATGTTTGTGGATTTGATTACATGGGACCTTTTCCTT
The DNA here is from genome assembly GCA_011799875.1 of Thinopyrum elongatum. Lineage (NCBI taxonomy): Eukaryota > Viridiplantae > Streptophyta > Magnoliopsida > Poales > Poaceae > Thinopyrum > Thinopyrum elongatum. Next base: position 669,152,843 of record CM022298.1, on the reverse strand, counting down.
CCTCTAATGGGTATACTCATATTTTGGTTGCTGTTGATTATGTTACTAAGTGGGTAGAAGCTATTCCAACTAGTAGTGCTGATCACAACACCTCTATTAAAATGCTTTAAGAAGTTATTTCCCAAGGTTTGGAGTCCCTAGATATTTAATGACTGATGGTGGTTCACACTTTATTCATGGTGCTTTCCGTAAAATGCTTGCCAAGTATGATGTTAACCATAGAATTGTGTCACCCTATCATCCTCAGTCTAGTGGTCAAGTTGAACTTAGCAATAGAGAAATAAAATTAATTTTACAAAAGACTGTCAATAGGTCCCGGAAGAATTGGTCTAAGAAATTAGATGATGCACTTTGGGCTTATAGAACAACATATAAAAATCCTATGGGTATGTCTCCTTATAAAATGGTTTATGGAAAAGCTTATCATTTGCCTCTTGAGTTAGAACATAAAGCTTATTGGGCAATTAAAGAACTCAACTATGATTTCAAACTTGCTGGTGAGAAGAGGTTATTTGATATTAGCTCATTAGATGAATGGAGAACCCAAGCTTATGAAAATGCCAAGTTATTTAAAGAAAAAGTTAAAAGATGGCATGATAAAAGAATCCAAAAGCATGAGTTCAAAGTTGGAGAATATGTTCTTTTGTACAACTCTTGTTTCAGATTCTTTACAGGAAAACTCGTCTCCAAATGGGAAGGACCCTATGTTATCGAGGAGGTTTATCGATCTGGAGCTATCAAAATAAATAATGCCGAAGGTACTAACCCGAAGGTTGTTAATGGGCAACGAATAAAACATTATATCTTAGGTACGCCCATTAATGTTGAAAGCAATATTATCCAAACTATGACAACGGAAGAACACATAAAAGAAACCTTTCGGAACACTCCAGAATCATGAAAAAGAGGAGGTACGTGATACGGTAAGTAAACGGACTCCAAAAAATCTGCAAAAATATTTTTTGTCCGGTTTGGTATATAAAAAAAATTAGGAAAATAAGAAACAACCAGGAAGGCACCCCTGGTGGGCACAAGACACCAGGGCGCGCCTGGCCTGGCTTGCCAGGCGCGCCCAGGTGGGTTGTGCCCATCTTGGGTACCTTCCGGACTCCGTTTTTCTTCCGTTTGCTTGTTTCACAAGATAAAAAATCTTTATATACCCCCTGAACCTATTGATCTCCGTATCGCGGAGAAATCTTCTATTTTCGTTTCTCGCCATTTTTCTGACAAATCTCAAAATATGTCATCCCAAGACTCGGAGGGTGAGAGCTATATTGCTGATTATCTCGCAAACCCTAAGGTTTATGGCGATGTGGAGCACTATAGCTGGACTTCGGAGGAAGAAGAAGACTATGATCCTAAAAGGGAGGAGACGACGAGCTCAGACGAGGATGAAGCACCATTGCCTCAACCTGGGGACATGCACGTTGAATTTAAGAAGTCGGGTCTCCCTAACAAAGCAAAGAAGCCTAAGATCCAGTTTATCCCCTTTCATCTTTTTCAGGAAAACAAGCAAGATTTATGCAAAAAGGTATTGGAGCTTGAGCTGGAGATCGGTGAATTGAAGGAGGAGAATTCCATCCTCAAGCGTAAGCTAAGGAAGAAAGACAGACCCGCTACATCATCACCACCACCACCTTCTTCATCACCAAAAGAAAATTGAGTATCGGGTATGGGCACTCCCCTTGGCTTGCGCCAAGCATGGGGGAGGTGCCCCGGTATCGTATCACCTCCACTATCTTTTGCCTTTATTTACCTTAGTTCGGTCCAAAGTTATCTTTTGCTTTAGATGAATAAAAGTTTAGTTCGATCCTTTCTTTTCGAGAGTTTGCTTAGTGATCTATCTTTGTAATCGTGTGCGAGATATATAATAAAGTTTAGTTTGAGTTTTGTTTTATTTGCTTTCATGTTCAATAAAAAGAAAGGAAATAAATGAAAAAGATCATATGCTAATCTTATGGTAAGTAATGACATCACATAAGGAAAAGTATAAGTAGAAAATTTTATTGGAGTTTGACAAACATAGCATTGGTCAATGATGAAATTCATGAAAGAATTAATAAGGGAAGAGAAGATTCACATGCAAATACACTATCTTGGAAATCTTTTGTGATTGTGAGCCCCCATCAAAATATTATATGCCAAAATTGTTGACGTTGGACAAGGAAGACAACATAATGATTTATGTTTGTTCATATTCACATAGAAGTTATATTGTCCTAGATCCTTCAACATGTGGTGCTTGCCCCCATCTTTGCTAGCCAAAAATTCCGCACCAAGTAGAGATACTACTTGTGCATCCAAAAACCCTTAAACCCAAATATTATTTTCAAGAGTCCACCATACCTACCTAAGGATTGAGTAAGATCCTTCAAGTAAGTTGTTATCGGTGCAATAAGGCAATAAAAATTGCTTCTAAAAGTGCTAGATCATTTAGTGTAAGAGAAAATTGAGCGTTGTACAAACTTGTGATGGCAAAGAATAAAAGCGACAGACTACATAATAAAGGTTGCTATCATAAGGGGAAATATAACATGATGTTCTTTTGCACTAAGGGATTGAGCATACAAACAAAAAGCGCATGGCAACCTCTGCTTCCCTCTGTGAAGGGCCTATCTTTTACTTTTATGTATTTACTTTCATGCAATAGTCAAAGTTTTTCTCTCTATTCCTTTTTATTTTTCTCTTTTGGCAAGCATCATGTGGCGAGGAAAGATCTAGGCACATATATCCAGTTGGATATGGATAGCATGAGTTATTATTGTTGACATCACCCTTGAGGTGAATACGTTGGGAGGCGAAATTATAAGCCCCTATCTTTCTATGTGTCTGGTTGAAACGTTTTGCTAATGTGTATGCGGTGAGTGTTAGCAATCATAGAAGACTATGTGATGGTTGAGTATGTGGACTTGCCTAAAGGCTCCGATACGTGACCCTTCCTGAAAAGATGATGAATTGTAGTTGCAAAGTTGACTGAGAACATAGTTTGTTGATTTCCAATAGAGTTTATGCTTTATACTTCGATGTTGTGATGAATTGTTACTTATTCATGAGAAGTCTATGCTAAAAGTTCTATGATAAAAGTTTTATGTTTAAGTTTGTTGCTGTTATAATAATTTACATGATGCTTCTATGTCCGTATTTTGTTTTTATCGACACCTCTCTCTCTAAGCATGTGGAGATGTTTTTCGGTTTCGGTTTTCGCTTGAGGACAAGCAAGGCCTAAGCTTGGGGGAGAGGAAAACTAGAGGCAAATGGCAAATAATGTAAATTGCAAGGAGATGAGATTTGTGATTAGGAACCTGGTAGATGTTGATGATGTCTCCCCGGCAACGGCGCCAGAAATTTCTTTGATGCGGCCTGAACTACGTCGGTATTTCCCCAAAGAGGAAGGGATGATGCAGCACAACTACGGTAAGTATTTCCCTCAGTGATGAGACCAAGGTTATCGAACCAGTAGGAGAACCACGCAACACCACGTAAACAGCTCCTACACAGAAAGAACAAATACTTGCAACCCGACGTAAGAGAGGGGTTGTCAATCCCTCGCGGGTAAAAAGATAGGTAAAATTGTAGTAGATTGGATAAATAAATCTCGCGGAAACGTGAGGTAAAATAAATAACGATAAATTGCAGCAAGGTATTTTTGTATTTTTGGTTTAATAGATCTGAAAATAAAAGCAAGTAATAATAGATCACGAAGGCAAATATAATAAAGAAGAGACCCGGGGGCCGTAGATTTCACTAGTGGCTTCTCTCGAGAAAAATAGCATACGGCAGGTAAACAAATTACTGTTGGGCAATTGATAGAACTTCAAATAATCATGACGATATCCAGGCAATGATCATTATATAGGCATCACGTCCAAGATTAGTAGACCGACTCCTGCCTGCATCTACTACTATTACTCCACACATCGACCGGTATCCAGCATGCATCTAGTGTATTAAGTTCATGGAGAAACAGAGTAATGCAATAAGAATGATGACATGATGTAGACAAGATCTATTTATGTAGAAATAGACCCCGTCTTGTTATCCTTAATAGCAACGATCAATACGTGTCTTGCTGCCCCTTCTGTCACTGGGAAAGAACACCGCACGACCGAACCCATCACAAAGCACCTCTTCCCATGGCAAGAAAAATCGATCTAGTTGGCCTAACTAAACCAAAGATTCAAAGAAGAAATATGAGGTTATAAGTGATCATGCATATAAGAGATCGAAGAAACTCAAATAACTTTCATGGATAAAAACTTAGATCTGATCATAAACTCAAAGTTCATCGGATCCCAACAAACACACCGCAAAAAGAGTTACATCAAATAGATCTCCAAGAGACCATTGTATTGAGAATGAAAAGAGAGAGAGGAAGCCATCTAGTTACTAACTACGGACCCATAGGTCTACAATGAACTACTCACGCATCATCGGAGAGGTACCAATGAGGATGATGAACCCCTCTGTGATGGTGTCTAGATTGGATCTCGTGGTTCTGGAACTTGCGGCGGCTGGAATTGATTTTCGTCGACTCCCCTAGGGTTTCTGGAATATTGGGGTATTTATAGAGCAAAGAGGCGGTGCGGGAGGCCACCAAGGTGGGCACAACCCACCTGGGCGCGCCTGGGCCCCCAGGCGCGCCCTGGTGGGTTGTGCTCCCCTCGGAGCTCCCCTCAAGTACTTTCTTGGCCCAACAGGTGTCTTATGGTCCAGAAAAAATCACGAAAAAGTTTCGCTGCGTTTGGACTCCATTTGGTATTGATTTTTTTGAAGTAAAAAACAAGCAAAAAACAGCAACTGTTACTGGGCACTGTGTCAATAGGTTAGCCCCAAAAAATGATATAATGTTGCTATAAAATAATTGTAAAACATCCAAGAATGATAATATAACAGCATGGAACAATAAAAAATTATAGATACATTGGAGACGTATCAGCCCCCTGTATACGTCGAGTCCTCGGAATTTTCGAGGTCGAACCACCCAAAAATTGGCCTTCTTAAAAGGAAAACAACCCTTCATTTTACACGGACAACCTCTATTGGTCTTAGGTAGTTTAGCACTGTCGTCGGTTCGCCGACGAGTTTATGCTTGTTGTGACAGTTAGCTTTCGGCTTTCTCCAACTGAGGTACTTAACCGGTTAAACCAGAAGTAGCAATCACAGCGGTTCTCCCTTTACCTCCTAACCGAACAAAGCGGGAATGTAGGAGGCAAGCACAACCGCCGGGCAACCCAGCTATTGACGAAAGACACAACTCGAAACCAATGCATATAATGCGAAATACCAAAGATGTAAGACATAGGTCTGCTCTAGAGCACCTCGAAAGTTGTGGTGCATCGACTTGATTCTACAGCCCCCCGTGAGGTTCTATGGTGCCTTGAGGGCATTCATCGTTTGTATCACCTAGAATCATGCATTAATAGAAGGACAAAAAAGTCTTAATCACAGGCCCCTTCTTTATATAAAATGGATTAAATCCTATTTGAATTACAACACGCGATACAAATGATGAACAAAAGTGGAACGCAGCTAACCCTTTGGAGGAGGGCGTGACATCCTTGAATGTCCTTGGGTGCTCGTCCTTAGTGCTGACAAACAGCAGTGCCTCGTCGAATCCGAGGAAGGTCACCTCCGCTTATAGAAGGGCCCGTCGGCGGGTGCGTTCTTGAACGTCGCTTTGAAAGAGCGAAGCTATAGCGGAGATTTATCAAACTTGGCCACAAGGGTCATGTTCAAACGGCCCCCGACCGAACTCCTTATGCTGCGATAGCGAGGCTCAGTTTGGCCATTTAGGATTTATGTGCCCCTGTCAGTTTACCTGAACCGTGCTTCAATATGGTCTGCTCCACCACCACCCATGGAATTTTCAATGCAAAGTTATGCGCCCGAGGAACAAAAACCTCAGTCATAAGGATGGAGCGGTGGAGCGCGTATCCCTATTTAGGGTTACTGGCTGTGCGATCCGAGGTGAAGTTTATACTTCTTGAACACTTTGTTTGGCTCGGGCCGCTTGACTCTGCCCGTGCCTTTGACGCCTCCTCAGCTGCATGTACCTCGACTGCAAAGGCCGTCGTCTGCTCCTCGGTTCTGACGGAGTGCTCCATGTTCCCATTAACCGTGATGATGGCATTTGGCCTCGGCATCTTGAGCTTTAAATAAGCATAGTGGGGGATGGCATGGAACCTGCTGAAGGCAGTCCTTCTGAGGAGCGCGTGGTAACCACTTCGAAAGGGTACAATATCGAAGATTAACTCCTCGCTTCTGAAATTATCCGGTATGCCGAAGACCATGTCCAAGGTGACACTACCCGAGCAATGAGTCTCGACCCCTGATATGATGCCTTTAAAGATTGTGGTGCTAGGCTTGATTCTGGTCGGGTCCATGTGCATTTTCTTAATTGTGTCGGTGTATATTAAGTCAAGGATACTACCCCAGTCCATGAGGACTCGGGTCAGATGAAAGCTGTCCACAATTGGGTCGAGCACTAGAGCCGCGGTGCCTCCGTGACAGATGCTCGCCGGGTGGTCGCTTCGGTCGAAGGTGATCGGGATTTCCGACCATGGGCTGTAGGTTGGCGTTGCTGGCTCTACGACATAAACATCTTGAAGCGTGTGTTTCCTTTTCTTCCTTGTGACGTGCGTGGCATAAATCATGTTCACGTCCTTGACCTCAAAAGGGAACTTCTTCTGGCCTCCATTGCTTGGTCTGGGCTGGTTACCGTCCTCGTTACGAGGTTGGTCCATGCCTTCATTCTCTCTCCCAGGGCGAAGAAAAGCAAATGAGTGCCGATACGGACGATCGCGGTCGTCTGAAACACCGTCGAACGGTCTGTGAAGAAAGAACTCAACTAAAGAGATTCATGTGACTGCTCAAACGACTGGAAGCGGTCATATGGAAGGCCGGCGATCGTGATTTCTTTTCGATCCTTAACAGAATTTCTCCCAATTTTGTCTGGTTTGTTTTCGATTCTCTTTAACTTCCTTATCTCATCAAAACCTGCGCCCCTAACCTCTAATATACAGAACCCTTGCCTCCTTTTCTATAAAAGCTAACAAACCGATCTAGCCCAAGTGTCTCTTAGTTTTGAAGTGTAGGAAGCAATGGCTCATTCGTGGGATGAGAGGCAAACCTCCTCACAAGAGGAGGATGTTCTGGAGCAAGAAGGCTATGACTCCCCATCAAGCAAGAGGGAGAGGATCCGTCGTGTTCATGATTGGTCCTCCTTAGAGGAAGACCCAGAGGAGCCAGCTTATGAGGAGGGAGATGAAGAAGAGGAAGATGAAGAAGAAAAGGAGAAGAAGCCGACGGCCATCCCCATCGAATCCGTCAAAGTCATCATCAACGAGAATAGGCTCGACTTCATCAAGGACACTTCAATCATCATGGGTAAGTGCAGTTTTGGCAACTGCACTATCCAAGAACCATTGGGAAAGTCTCAGGAGATCGATCCAAGGGCACGTAAACACCATCGGCGCCCGCATACAAGTGGGACCCCTAAGGAAGAGGCGCACCACCAACCCTACGCCCACTGCTCAGCCCGAGGTACATGTTAATAATTTTAAGGTTGAAACTAAAGTTATGGATGAGCAAATCAGGGAGATGGAGGTGGCGCTTGCCACTAAGACTCGTGAGGCCTTAAACACGAGCCTGAGGATCATCGCCAATCAAGACGAGACGCTACACATGTACCATTCTCGTATAAAGGATCTGGAGGTTACCGTCAAGCTTCTGATTGACACCCTGACTGGTGTCACGACTCCACCTCTAGTGGAGAACACTGGTGCCAACAAAAAGAATACTAAATGAATCCAGCCGGCTTAGCATGTTAAGCTTGGGGGGATTTTGAAGCCCTTTTGTATCCCCTATCACTCTCCAGTTAAATTTCAGTTAAAGTTTTTCTCTAGTTTGAATAAATTTGGACAATCATGCTTTCCTGATAGAGGGAAGAATCTTATCTAATGAGTCATGGATGCTCTAATGGATGTTCTATTATGATGTTTTGATTGAAATTGCTTTGAATGATTAGGCCCTGTTATGTGCTAAATATTTCTGCTTATAGATGACGATCATAAGTCTTCCACATCTTTAGTATCGATCGGGAAGATGTTAGCAACTTGACAGGATATGTCACCGTTATTTTAGTTTTTCCTATGATTGCTTGGCAAAGTTTAAGAACTAATGAGCCTTGTATGAAAACGAGCAAGTTCCTTATTCGGTAAAAATAAAATAGAAAACAAGAAACTGAATTATGCAAAAACCCCGATAAATAAATAATCAAGCATATCTTACATGTCAAACCTCTAAAGAAGGAAAAGAAAAGATTCAGTGACATGGGATAGGCTTGATTATTCAAGAAAAGGAGAAGTAAGAAAATTTCTTCTTTAAAAACAAAAGGCCTAGGGAACTTGTTCAGCTGAAAGAGTGGAGTAATTATCTCTTAAAGTTGAGGAATGCCTTTTTAGCGATAGATAGTAAGGTGTGGAAGCCTTCATGCTCATTTGATAAAGTCAAAGATGTGGTAGTATATAAGAGGATCTACCATACAATGCAAATTCTAGAATTTCACGATGGACTCATTCATTTTCAACCCTCCGCATCTCATAATAAAGATGACCTCTTTCTTACAAGCGGCGGTATTTGCTTGGGGACAAGAAAACCTCTAAGCTTGGGGAAGTTGATGAGTCAAAATTACGTGATTATTCTGTTAGTATTTTTGTGCCTACTCGGTGAGCTTTGTGGAATTTTACCGCGTTCTTGCACTCCTTTTTGTCGTTTTTCTTTAGGTAACGCTTTTTGGACCAAATAATGCTTTATGGAAGAAATCCCCAGAAATGGTAGTGGAATCACTTATTTAAAGTGATAATCACCTACCACAAAAGAATCAAGCAAGAAGGCTAAAGATGGAACTGTCGCCGCGCCTCCAAAGCAGAAGACGGCGTTCCATACGACCACACCCGCTCATATGGGCAGTCGTATGGTGTGTCGTCGCTGCCGCCAGGTCAACTATATTCACCCCGTGAAGCTAAATCGTGGATCAGACGCCCAGAGGCAGCAAAAACTCATCCAGAAGTAGGAACCCTAGCCTCCGGAGCGATCCGGAGGGAGGAATTGGCAAGAAGGAGGCCGCTGCCTCCACCATCCTCACCGGGAAGGCTTCCACATCATCCCCACTGTCATCATCATCATCATCCACATCCTATTCATTGTAATATCAGGAACCCTAAAGGGCACAACTTGTGTGTTACATGTGTGATTCATTCATGTTTTCCATCTCCGTCGTTATGATGTGTGTTGCCTTCATGAGTGAGTAGTTCCCCTAGTTCTCAGGAATATGGATTAACCCTAGTGTGTAATAGATCCTTTGATATTAGGATTTAATATCCTCTTTCCATGTTTATGTTAATGATCTTCTTGACGTTGGATGAAGTCGACCATCCAATGTATGCCAATTTTGGACGGAATGTTATTACTGCTGGCGGAACGGTTGGTTGCATTGGTGGGTGACGTGACAGGCCCCATCTCCCTTCATCCCGCATTGTTGCAACAGGGGTTAAAGCAGAGACCACCTATAGGTTGCATCCACTGGGACCTCTTTCCCCTTAATCACCGTTTGGTAACCGGAGTGGGGAAGAACGGTGGTGGCGTATGTGATACGGGGCTGCCGAGTGTACGCACGTATCTATACCAGCTCTGCCCACAAATAGAAACATGTAAAGTGGCTTAGGAATTTGAAGTAGCATTGTGCTTAGGCACCACTATAGATGCACACTAGAGGGGATTCTGGACTCCCTGGGAACGCTTTAGCCCTATTGGTTTCAAGACTCATTTACAATCCTCGCTGTTTACTTTTATTGCAATATTCACTCTTACGTTTGCTACACCATTTCCATTACATTACTACTACTTTGGGTACTCACAACTTGCAGGCATAACGTTTAAACCATACAAGAGGCAAAAGATTGATTAATGTGCTCCCTCTGGGATCGATACTCTTACTTCGAAAAGGCTACAACTAAACCATGTGCACTTGCAGGACATCACAACCCTAAAGTCCTGTCTTGATGTAGTGTTTGAGTTACTGGCCACTACCGCTGGCACAAGCTCTTCGAATTCGCTGCCTAACTCAGTTTGGCTTCTTGAGTCTCAACTACAAACTGAAAGACATCGATCAGCTGTGCTACGACAAGAAGCCAAAGGACTAAGGAAGTCCCTGCAGTATTCAGATGCATACTTTTTGGTGCAACAACAAGCATTAGAGGATTTTAGCTCCAAAAATGACAAAGCTAACAAGCTTGCTAAGCTTATTGCAAGCATGGTGGGTATCCAGGATATCGTTTCGTGAGATTTTCTGAAGTGGTTTCAGTTCTGGACTTTTTTGTTGCCCCATTTATTTGCACTGGTGGCCAACTTTGACTCCGAGTGTATGTAATATGCGGCTTTGCTGTTGCCTATATTTGGACTGGTGGAGAACTTTGATGCCTAGTGGATGTAATCTGTGTAATAGCCATAATAGCCCAGCGTTCGATGCTTGCTTATTTATTTCCGTATAGTCTTGTTTATTTATTTCCTTATAGTCACTACAGTTCTTTTTCCTCGGTTTTATAGAGGCCGCAATAACCATGGGCCCACATACGCTTCGTGGTAACCATGGGCCTCCTGCCTGCCGTAGGGACCATAGGCCTCCTACGGGCCGTATGATCCATGGGTCAAACATGGGTCATACTTTTCGTGGGCTACACCCAGACCGCAATATGGGCCATAAACGGGCTAAAAGCGGGACGGTCCATTTATGGGCCGAGTACATAACAGGTCGTTAACAGGCTGGAGGACATCACATGCTTAATAGTATCGACAGGCATAACAGGCCATTAATGGGCCAAAATACATGATAGAATTAAACGGCCCAAAGGATTAACGGGCCACAAATAGGCCGAATGTAACCACTGGCTGAATTTGGCCCAGAGGCAGAACAGACTGGTAACAGACCGAAAGTAATTGAGGGCCGAAACTGAGCCTAAGAATTTATGGGCCCTTGAAAGGCTCATAGGTAACACGGGCTGGAGATGGCCCAACTGTATCATGGGCCGTTAATGGGTCCATAGCCATTTACTATTCTTTATGGGCCAGAATCACCATGGGCCGTTAATGGGCCAAGAGATACAAAAGGCCTCATATGGGCCGAAAGACATCATGGGCCACACCTGGGCCGAAAGTGTGAACGGGCTGGAATCAATTTGGACGACCCAAATGACCCTAACGGGCTGAATTCTGACAGGCCATAACGGGTAACCATGCCGTAAATGGGCCATACACGAACAAGCCGTTAATAGGCTTTGAATGAGATGACCCGCTAACTTTTGACCAAGTCAAATGGGTCGGTCTTTTTAACCTAAATGGGCCACTATTGGGTCATGCCACATGTCGACGTGTCATAGGCGCACTTTGTCCATTGGATGGACGACATCTGTCGCAACACATAGCTGACACGTGGTTCCGTTTATGAATGAGAATTTCACACATTGAAAATTGTCATTGGTTGGGGCTGTTAATGAGTATCGGATCCAAAACCGGCACCCGATAGCTTAACGGCGACCCGTTATGGTGGATGCCACATGTCGGTTACTCTTGACAAAAACACTTGCATGACGCGCCATTTATCATCACGGAAGTGAACACTTCCGTGACAATAAATTGAGCATTGTGATGGAACACTTCCGCGACAGCACATGTATGACTATCTTGATTCTGTCATAAAATCGTCACGGATGTACATGCGTGACAGAAAACGTGACCTACTGTGACACACACGTATTATCACGAAAGTTTTTTTGTAGTGTTCATCTATTGTGCACATAACTATATCATCTCCTCCGTCATTCTGACCAGCAAGCTTAGCAGAATCTTTGACAGTATCCATAGCCTTGTGAATATAGATAGATGCAAGGGAAAATAGGGATAGGATTACGAGTGTGCACAGAGAAATTTTTGAAGAAAATTATTTTCCTGAGAAGTTAGATTTATACTTTGAATTAAGTTTCGGTTGAAGGAAATATCATTGTGACTTGTCATGGATATGTATAGGAGATTTGAATGAAGTTCTTAGGCGAAAGAACAATTTGGTCCTAATCAGTGAGATATGCCACAAATTAAGTCATAATCTCATGGCAACTCCACCCTCTCCACACTCCCATGGTGGCTCCACCCTCTGCATCGCCTCCCATGGGATCTCCAAATTAGCACACGATGGATGGTCTCCTTCACTGGGATTTCTCGGCTGGCTTACCCGTGGCCGATCGGGTGCATTGTCGCTTTCGATCCACAGTTCACTTCTCCACCGGTCCCAATGACAAGGAGTTCTTCTTGGCGGTTTCTTTTGTCATCTGCACCATTCGATCTCTCTAAGGAATCAGTCGTAGTGGCCCTTCAGTGCTACATAGGCAGATCAAGTCCTGGTTTTTGGGTTTCTCAGATTTCCGATCACAAGTTCAGGTTTTCTGTGGCATCCAACAAGGTTGAACATTTCATCTATAAACTTTATGATCATATCTGGCCGGATTTTGTCTGCCATTTTCTTCTTTTTAAACCCTCTGTGGTGGACCATATTCCCTCTTCCTGGGAGGATGATGAAGCTATACAGGCAAATTATGTGGTTTGTCCTATGGCAATTAAACCCAACTTACATGCTCTCCGAATTAGTGCTCAAAATGATTCATATTCATCTAAAGAGCTAGTTAAGTTTGGCTTGTTGAGGGAAGGTTTTGCTGGCCAAAATCTCAATGGTGCCTTTGATCGTGGAATACCAGAAACTCTGTCGGCCTATCTACAGGCACTGAGCACTCCACCGATGACGACCTCAACAATTTCTTTTGGCAGATTTGTCTGCCCGGTTCAATCGCTGGATTTACGAAATTCTGATATAATTAAATGTATCTCTAGTCCTAAAATCATAGAGCCGAACCATAGTTGGAATTCCATTGATGAGAATATTCTATATCATATCCTAGATGCCACGCAGGCCAAATACGATGACTCAGAAATTATGGGCATGTTTAAAGGTGTGGGGGAGAAATGATAAGATTATCTTCATCGGAGAGCTAGTGACAACGATGATCTATGGCGGGGCGTGAAATTCAGTTGTGAATCCATCGATGATGCATCCTTGCTCGGTCTCAAGTGGGTCGCGACTCGCTCAATGTACGGGCTAGTTTGACATTGGTGGTTTCGTATTTGTATGAAAATTTCTGCACTATTATTCACTTGCATCGCAGGTGGAGGTGGCTGGGCAGGTATTTCTTGTTTTTTTATGTCTCATTAGAGTTTGGTGAAGGAAGGCTCTTCTTCCTTTTACCTTCAACTCGTAGTCAGCGACAGATATTTTAAGTTTCTTCTTACCACCACAATTGTCTCACACTTGTTAATGAACAAAAGGAGAGAATCGGAGAATATACACCTGCTATGAAGTCTGAACCCTTGCCCATGAGCTGGTGCCTCAGTTGTCTGACTAATCTAGTACTACTACTAGTAGTAATACTACTTTAACTTTAAGAAATCCAAAGGAGCCTAGCTTAACTTTAAGAAATCCAAAGGAGCCTAGCTTAACTTTAAGAAATCCAAAGGAGCCTAGCTTAACATCATCGGTGGGTTCACAACTCAATTGTTGTTGTAATCTTTGGGTAGCTTCGCCGCCACAAACTTTTGGATGTGATCCATGCTTCCAAAAAGGCTATCTTCTGCGCACCGTGAGAACTCAGCTTTCAACTGTGTGAGGAGGGAAACTAGCAAAAGAGTGAGGGTTGGAAAAAAAATGTTGCTTATTTTAGTGAACTTAGTAACTACTATCCTAATTAGGGCAACTGTAATCTTGGTGATGAGCAACTGCAATCTTGATTATGGGCAACTACAATCCTGATTATGGGTAACAATATGGCTAAAAAATGGTGAGGGTGGCTGATAAAAAAAACAAGGCAACTGTTTACTAAACGGTGACCAAACTACATGCCTACATGAGCACAAAAACAACAAGGCAACCTTTTGGCTGAAAACATGCAACTCTGGTATATTCCAATAGCAAGTGCATCAAAAGAAGAAACTTACTCGCAGTTTTTGATAGACCCCTTTCCTGATCCTGTCCTTCTAGATATCTACTTTGATGAGACCATCGTTCTATGCTTTCACCCTTGTAAGAACGTTTTGTGGCACCCCGGCTCAGAGCAACCGGTTTACCTTGCATTACCAGCCCAGAGATCAAGTCTTCTGGCAACACACAACAACTTGGTACAGAAAACAACAGCTTTATTGATGCTAGCGGAAACATAGGTTCAATATTACATCAAGTAGCGAGGCCAAGCGGCACACACGATGCGGCTGAACAATATGTACATTATTTAATGAACATGAAGGGGCCTTGATCACGATAACTACGCGGCAGCGGAACGACGACGAAGTGGAACTCCATAGCACAGGGACACCAATGTGGACACGAGCTAGACACGGGAAGCACTCCGATCCGGTAAGACTTTCCTGAAATCTGGCATGACACGCCAGGTCAGTACATTGAATGTACTTGCAATCTCAAAACAAGCATAAGCATAATGGCAAACAATATCATGACAATTAAGCAAGTTAAATCCAATGCAACAACATACTACTTATGCAGTGAATCAAACATGTGCACTGAGTCCCGCGGACTCTCTTACCAGACGTGTTACCTCGTAACCAAAATGGTGATCATACCCGGATCACAAACGAAACCAACACTTTGGTTCCCACAAAGATCATCTCATGATCTCACAAATCTCGTCACTTACCCAGTGCCAAGCATATAAATTTAGTCCGCAAGATTACTTAATCATGTTGATCCATGGTGTGACTTACTTACGAGCTATGTCCGTAACCGAGGACGCGGCTATCGATAGATTTAATAAACACTCTGCAGAGGTTAGCACACTGTACCCACACCACGGAATCCATGGCCTCGCACTCCCATTCGGGTGGACCAATGGCATTCCGACAGAACTCTCCCATTGCCATGACACTCTCCCGGCCACTCCGACCAACTCCCCTCTGGGATAAGTCATGGGTGGCCCCGTGTCTACCAAAGACATCAACGACCACCGTCGTGGCAAAACTTAAACGGTCCCAAACATGGGCAAGGTACCATAACAACAATTGGGCACACAAGGTTATGTCTGCTTACCGGGCTAGGGTACCGCACGCCCATAACCTTCCCTCGTTGGAGGTACCGACCAGAGGCATGACAACGGGCTGAATAAAGGCCTTTCCATAAAGGCAAATGTGGTTGCACTGGGAAAACTCGATTCAGTGGCACCATGACTCGATCAACATTATGTTCAATTTGAATTAACATCAGGTTTAACTTGAAATAAAAATAACTCGAGTCACAATAAGCCATGAACATGCAACTATCCGACATGCATCACATAACACTTAAAGTAAACAGATCAACATCATCAAAGTTTCTAATTGCACTAGTCATCATTAAGCTTCACTGGTTTTAACACTCATCACTTTAGTTATGCCATAATATATGAAAATCAATAACTCACATAAAGAAAATACTACCGATCATATCCAAAAGCATAACCACACAATCAAAACTACTTCTACTGCCTCATACTAGTCCATGCATTCAAATACTACTGTAACCTAAGCATTTCAACCAGGGCAAAGTAACTAGCATATGCAATATTCATTTAATTAATTAAATGCATGAAATAACTCATATTCAAGTTGGAAAAATCATAAATATTGAAGTGACACCATGCAAATGTTGGTGTGGCTTGCCTTAGTGTAGAGGAGGTTCACACTTCTCCAGGTTATCTTCAAGACAAGCTTCCCCCTCTGAAAATAATTAAAAACAGCAAAAGAAAATATCAAGAATCATTCTAAAAATCACAAAAAATTCTTGGTAGCAGAGAAAAATCTCAAAATTTGTGTGCTGCTAGAATATTTCAATACAAACACAATGCAAAAAGAATCAATTCATTTGGACTTATGGTTTAAAAGTTATGGCTGGTCAAAGTTGCTGGTCAAAATTTTGAATTAAATTTGAAATAAAAGAAACCCGGGGGGGGTGACGTCGAAGACGTATTCTGAGAATACGCCTCCACTCATACCGCTTCGGGCGCGAGTGGAGAGGCTGACAGTGGGCCCCGCGTATCGGGTTTGGGGAGAGGGAGAGAGAAATAGAGGGGTGGCGGTGCTCCGCCGGAGCTCACGGTGGTGAGGAGGGCTCGTCGGCCAATCTGAGAGGGAGGGATGGATAGAGGAGGTCACAACGCACCTGCCTGTACCCGTGGCTTGGCGGGAGGTGATCGGAGCAGCTCGGAACCAACATCACAAGTGGCGGCTGTGATCGGATCTCGTCGGAGATGAAGAAGACGGCGGGAGGAGGCGATTCCAGGGGCTCCAACAGGGTCAGCTGGCACCAACGGACCACCAGGGAGTCACCGGAGAAGAAGCTGGAGCTCGAGGAGCAGTGGAGAGGTGGGTGAAGGAAATATGCCCTAGAGGCAATAATAAAGTTATTATATTATTTACTTATGTCATGATAAATGTTTATTATTCATGCTAGAATTGTATTAACCGGAAACTTGATACATGTGTGAATACATAGACAAAACAAAGTGTCCCTAGTATGCCTCTACTTGACTAGCTCGTTAATCAAAGATGGTTAAGTTTCATGACCATGGACATGTGTTGTCATTTGATGAACGGGATCACATCATTAGGAGAATGATGTGATGGACAAGACCCATCCGTTAGCTTAGCATAATGATCGTTAAGTTTATTGCTATTACTTTCTTCATGACTTATACATGTTCCTCTGACTATGAGATTATGCAACTCCCGAATACCGGAGGAACACCTTGTGTGCTATCAAACATCACAACGTAACTGGGTGATTATAAAGATGCTCTACAGGTGTCTCCGATGGTGTTTGTTGGGTTGGCATAGACCGAGATTAGGATTTGTCACTCCGTATATCAGAGAGGTATCTCTGGGCCCTCTCCGTAATGCACATCACTATAAGCCTTGCAAGCAATGTGACTAATGAGTTAGTTTCGGGATGATGCATTATGAAATGAGTAAAGAGACTTGCCGGTAACGAGATTGAACTAGGTATGAGGATACCGACGATCGAATCTCGGGCAAGTAATATACCGATGACAAAGGGAACAACGTATGTTGTTATGCGGTTTGACCGATAAAGATCTTCGTAGAATATGTAGGAGCCAATATGACCATCCAGGTTCCGCTATTGGTTATTGACTGGAGATGTGTCTCGGTCATGTCTACATAGTTCTCGAACCCGTAGGGTCCGCACGCTTAACGTTCGATGACGATTTGTATTATGAGTAATGTGATTTGATAACCGAAGATAGTTCGGAGTCCCGAATGAGATCACGGATATGACGAGGAGTCTCGAAATGGCCGAGAGGTAAAGATCGATATATTGGAAGGCTATATTCGGACATCGGAAAGGTTCCGAGTGATTCGGGTATTTTTCGGAGTACCGAAGAGTTACGGGAATTCGTATTGGGCCTTAATGGGCCATACGGGAAAGGAGAGAAAGGCCTCAAGGGTGGCTGCGCCCCTTCCCCATGGACTGGTCCGAATTGGACTAGGGAAAGGGGGCGCCCCCTTCCTTCCTTCTCCTTCTCCCTTCCCCTTTTCCTATTCCATGTGGGAGGTGGAATCCTACTAGGACTAGGGAGTCCTAGTAGGACTCCACACCTTGGGCGCGCCGTATGAGGGCCGGCCTCCTCCTCCCTCCATCCTTTATATACGTGGCCAGGGGGCACCCCATAGAGACACAAGAGAAGATTTGTCTTAGCTGTGTGCGGTGCCCCCCTCCACAGTTACACACCTCGGTCATATTGTCGTAGTGCTTAGGCGAAGCCCTGCGTCGGTAAATTCATCATCACCGTCACCACGCCGTCGTGCTGACGAAACTCTCCCTCGGCCTCAGCTGGATCAAGAGTACGAGGGACGTCACCGAGCTGAATGTGTGCAGATCGCGGAGGTGCCGTACGTTCGGTACTTGGATCGGTTGGATCGCGAAGACGTTCGACAACAACGACCGTGTTACTAAACGCTTCCGCTTTTGGTCTACGAGGGTACGTGAACACACTCTCCCGCTCGTTGCTATGCTTCTCCTAGATAGATCTTGCGTGATCGTAGGAAATTTTTTGAATTACTACGTTCCCCAACAGTGGCATCCGTGCCTGGTCTATGCGTAGATGTTATTTGCACGAGTAGAACACAAAGAGTTGTGGGCGATAATAGTCATACTGCTTACCAGCATGTCATACTTTGATTCGGCGGTATTGTTGGATGAAGCGGCTCAGACCGACATTACGCGTACGCTTACGCGAGACTGGTTCTACCGACGTGCTTCGCACACAGGTGGCTAGTGGGTGTCAGTTTCTCCAACTTTAGTTGAATCAAGTGTGACTACGCCCAGTCCTTGTTGAAGGTTAAAACAGCACACTTGATGAAAAATCGTTGTGGTTTTGATGCGTAGGTAAGAACGGTTCTTGCTCAGCCCGTAGCAGCCACGTAAAACTTGCAACAACAAAGTATAGGACGTCTAACTTGTTTTTGCAGGGCTTGCTGTGATGTGATATGGTCAAGACATGATGTGATATAATTTATTGTATGAGATGATCATGTTTTGTAAAAGAGTTATCAGCAACCGGCAGGAGCCATATGGTTGTCGCTTTATTGTATGCAATGCAATCGCCATGTAATTGCTTTACTTTATCACTAAGCGGTAGCGATAGTCGTAGAAACAATAAGTTGGCGAGACGACAATGATGCTTCGATGGAGATCATGCTGGGGCGCCGGTGATGATGGAGATCAAGCTGGGGCGCCGGTGACGATGAAGATCATGACAGAGCTTCGATGATGGAGATCAAGAGCACAAGATGATGATGGCCATATCATGTCACATATTGAATTGCATGTGATGTTAATCCTTTTATGCATCTTATTTTGCTTAGTACGGCAGTAGCATTATAAGATGATCCCTCACTAAATTTCAAGGTATAAGTGTTCTCCCTGAGTATGCACCGTTGCGAAAGTTCTTCGTGCTGAGACACCACGTGATGATCGGGTGTGATAGGCTCTACGTTCAAATACAACGGGTGCAAGACAGTTTTGCACATGCAGAATACTCGGGTTAAACTTGACGAGCCTAGCATATGCAGATATGGCCTCGGAACACTGAGACCGAAAGGTCGAACGTGAATCATATAGTAGATATGATCAACATAGTGATGTTTACCATTGAAAACTACTCCATCTCACGTGATGATCGAACATGGTTTAGTTGATTTGGATCACGTGATCACTAAGATGATTAGAGGGATGTCTATCTAAGTGGGAGTTCTTAAGTAATATGATTAATTGAACTTTAATTTATCATGAACTTATTCCTGGTAGTATTTGCAAATTATGTTGTAGATCAATAGCTCGCGTATAGCTCCCCTGTTTTATTTTTGATATAGAGAAAACTAAGTTGAAAGATGATAGTAGCAATGATGCGGACTGGTTTCGTGATCTGAAGTTTATCCTCATTGCTGCACAGAAGAATTATGTCCTTGATGCACCGCTAGGTGACAGAACTATTGCAGGAGCAGATGCAGACGTTATGAACGTTTGACAAGCTTGGTATGATGACTACTTGATATTTTAGTGCACCATACTTTACGGCTTAGAACTGGGACTTCAAAAACATTTTTGAACGACATGGAGCATATGAGATGTTCCAAGAGCTGAAATCGGTATTTCAGACTCATGCCCGTGTCGAGAGGTATGAGACCTCTGACAAGTACTTTGCCTACAAGATGTAGGAGAATAGCTCAACCAGTGAGCATGTGCTCAGAATGTCTGAGTACTACAGTTGCTTGAATCAAGTGGGAGTTAATCTTTCGGATAAGATAGTAATTGACAGAGTTCTCTAGTCAGTATCACCAAGTTACTGGAACTTCGTGATGAACTATAATATGCAAGGGATGACAAAAATGATTCCCGAGCTCTTCGTGATGCTGAAATCAACGAAGGTAGAAATCAAGAAAGAGCATCAAGTGTTGATGGTTAACAAGACCACTAGTTTCAAAAAAAGGGGCAAAGGGAAGAAGGGCAACTTCAAGAAGAATAGCAAGCAAGTTGCTACTCCCGGGAAGAAGCCCAAGTCTGGACCTAAGCCTGAAACTGAGTGCTTCTACTGCAAAGGGACTGCTCACTGGAAGCGGAACGGCCCCAAGTATTTGGCGGATAAGAAGGATGGCAAAGTGAACAAAGGTATATTTGATATACATGTTATTGATGTGTATTTTACTAGTGTTCATAGTAGCCCCTGGGTGTTTGATACTAGTTCAGTTGCTAACATTAGTAACTCGAAACAGGATTTGCAAAATGAACAGAGACTAGTTAATGACGAGGTGACGATGTGTGTTGGAAGTGATTCCAAGGTTGATAAGATCACCATCGCACACTCCCTCTACCTTCGGGATTAGTGTTGAACCTAAATAAATGTTATTTGGTATTTGCGTTGAGCATGAATATGATTGGATCATGTTTATTGCAATACGGTTATTCATTTAAGTCAGAGAATAATTGTTGTTCTGTTTACATGAATAAAAACCTTCTATGGTCATACACCCAATGTAAATGGTTTATTGAATCTCGATCGTAGTGATACACATATTCATAATATTGAAGCCAACAGATGCAAAGTTAGTAATGATAGTGCAACTTATTTGTGGCACTGCCGTTTAGGTTATATTGGTGTAAAGCGCATGAAGAAACTCCATACTGATGGACTTTTGGAATCACTTGATTATGAATCATTTGATGCTTGCGAACCATGCCTCATGGGCAAGATGACTAAAACTCCGTTCTCCAGAACAATGGAGCGAGCTACGGACTTATTGGAAATAATACATACCGATGTATGCGGTCCGATGAGTATTGAGGCTCGCGGCGGGTATCGTTATTTTCTTCACAGATGATTTGAGCAGATATGGGTATATCTACTTAATGAAACACAAGTCTAAAACGTTTGAAAAGTTCAAAGAATTTTAGAGTGAAGTGGAAAATCATCGTAACAAGAAATTAAAGTTTCTACGATCTGATCGCGGAGGCAAATATTTGAGTTACGAGTTTGGTCTTCAATTAAAACTATGTGGAATAGTTTCACAAACTCATGCCACCTGGAACACCACAGCATAATGATGTGACCAAACGTCATAACCGTACTTTATTGGATATAGTGCAATCTATGATGTCTCTTACCGATTTACCACTATCGTTTTGGGGTTATGCATTAGAGACAGCTGCATTCACGTTAAATAGGGCAACATCTAAATCCGTTGAGACGACACCATATGAACTGTGGTTTGGCAAGAAACCTAAGCTGTCGTTTCTTAAAGTTTGGGGTTGCAATGCTTATGTGAAAAGTTTTAACCTGATAAGCTCAAACCCAAATCGGAGAAATGCGTCTTCATAGGATACCCAAAGGAGACTGTTGGGTACACCTTCTATCACAGATCCGAAGGCAAGATATTCGTTGCTAAGAATGGATCCTTTCTAGAGAAGGAGTTTCTCTCGAAAGAAGTGAGTGGGAGGAAAGTAGAACTTGATGAGGTAGTAGTACCTTCTCTTGAATTGGAAAGTAGTTCATCACAGAAATCAGTTCCAGTGATGCCTACACCAATTAGTGAGGAAGCTAATGATGATGATCATGAAACTTCAGATCAAGTTACTACAGAACCTCGTAGGTCAACCAGAGTACGTTCCACACCAGAGTGGTACGGTAATCCTGATCTGGAAATCATGTTACTAGACCATGACGAACCTACAAACTATGAGGAAGCGATGATGAGCCCAGATTCCGCGAAATGGCTTGAGGCCATGAAATCTGAGATGGGATCCATGTATGAGAACAAAGTGTGGACTTTGGTTGACTTGCCCGATGATCGGCAAGCCATTGAGAATAAATGGATCTTCAAGAGCAAGACAGACGCTGATAGTAGTGTTACTATCTACAAAGCTCGACTTGTTGCAAAAGGTTTTCGAAAAAGTTCAAGGTGTTGACTACGATGAGATTTTCTCACCCATAGCGATGCTTAAGTCCGTCCGAATCATGTTAGCAATTGCCACATTTTATGAAATCTGGCAAATGGATGTCAAAAACTACATTCCTTAATGGAATTTTTAAAGAAGAAGTTGTATATGATGCAACCAGAAGGTTTTGTCAATCCTAAAGGTGCTAACAAAATATGCAAGCTCTAGCGATCCATCTATGGACTGGTGCAAGCATCTCGGAGTTGGAATATACGCATTGATAAAGTGATCAAAGCATATGGTTTTATACAGACTTACGATGAAGCCTGTATTTACAAGAAAGTGAGTGGGAGCTCTGTAGCATTTCTGATATTATATGTGGATGACATATTGTTGATTGGAAATGATATAGAATTTCTGGATAGCATAAAAGGATACTTGAATAAGAATTTTTCAATAAAAAGGACCTCGGTGAAACTGCTTAAGTATTGAGCATCAAGATCTATAGGGATAGATCGAGATGCTTAATAGAACTTTCACAAAGCACATACCTTGACAAGATTTTGAAGAAGTTCAAAATGGATCAGTCAAAGAAGGAGTTCTTGCCTGTGTTACAAGGTGTAAAATTGAGTAAGACTCAAAACCCGACCACGGCAGAAGATAGAAAGAGAATGAAAGTCATTCCCTATGCCTCAGTCATAGGTTCTATAAAGTATGCCATGCTATGTACCAGACCAGTTGTGTGCCTTGCTATGAGTTTAGCAAGGAGGTACGATAGTGATCCAGGGATAGATCACTGGATAGCGGTCAAAGTTATCCTTAGTTACCTAAAAGGACTAAGGAAATATTTCTTGGTTATGGAGGTGATAAAAGAGTTCATCGTAAAAGGTTATGTCGATGCAAGCTTTTACATCAATCCAGATGACTCAGAGTCTCAATCTGGATACATATTGAAAGTGGGAGCAATTAGTTAGAGTAGCTCCGTGCAGAGCATTGTAGACATAGAAATTTGCAAAATACATACGGATCTGAATATGGCAGACCCGTTGACTAAACTTCTCTCACAAGCAAAACCTGATCACACCTTAGTACTCTTTGGGTGTTAATCACATGGCGATGTGAACTAGATTATTGACTCTAGTAAACCCTTTGAGTGTTGGTCACATAGCGATGTAAACTATGGGTGTTAATCACATGGTGATGTGAACTATTGGTGTTAAATCACATGACGATGTGAACTAGATTATTGACTCTAGTGCAAGTGGGAGACTGAAGGAAATATGCCCTAGAGGCAATAATAAAGTTATTATTTTATTTCCTTATGTCATGATAAATGTATATTATTCATGCTAGAATTGTAATAACCGGAAACTTGATACATGTGTGAATACATAGACAAAACAAAGTGTCCCTAGTATGCCTCTACTTGACTAGCTCGTTAATCAAAGATGGTTAAGTTTCCTGACCATAGACATGTGTTGTCATTTGATGAACGGGATCACATCATTAGGAGAATGATGTGATGGACAAGACCCATCCGTTAGCTTAGCATAATGATCGTTAAGTTTATTGCTATTGCTTTCTTCATGACTTATACATGTTCCTCTGACTATGAGATTATGCAACTCCCGAATACCGGAGGAACACCTTGTGTGCTATCAAACGTCACAACGTAACAGGGTGATTATAAAGATGCTCTACAGGTGTCTCCGATGGTGTTTGTTGGGTTGGCATAGATCGAGATTAGGATTTGTCACTCCGTGTATCGGAGAGGTATCTCTGGGCCCTCTCGGTAATGCACATCACTATAAGCCTTGCAAGCAATGTGACTAATGAGTTAGTTTAAACGGGATGACGCATTACGGAACGAGTAAAGAGACTTGCCGGTAACGAGATTGAACTAGGTATGAGGATACCGACGATCGAATCTCGGGCAAGTAATATACCGATGACAAAGGGAACAACGTATGTTGTTATGCGGTTTGACCGATAAAGATCTTCGTAGAATATGTAGGAGCCAATATGAGCATCCAGGTTCCGTTATTGGTTATTGACCGGAGATGTGTCTCGGTCATGTCTACATAGTTCTCGAACCCGTAGGGTCCGCACGCTTAACGTTCGATGACGATTTGTATTATGAGTAATGTGATTTGATAACCGAAGATAGTTCGGAGTCCCGAATGAGATCACGGACATGACGAGGAGTCTCGAAATGATCGAGAGGTAAAGATCGATATATTGGAAGGTTATATTCGGACATCGGAAAGGTTCCGAGTGATTCGGGTATTTTTCGGAGTACCGGAGAGTTACGGGAATTCGTATTGGGCCTTAATGGGCCATACGGGAAAGGAGAGAAAGGCCTCAAGGGTGGCTGCGCCCCTTCCCCATGGACTGGTCCAAATTGGACTAGGGAAAGGGGGCGCCCCCTTCCTTCCTTCTCCTTCTCCCTTCCCCTTCCTATTGCATGTGGGAGGTGGAATCCTACTAGGACTAGGGAGTCCTAGTAGGACTCCACACCTTGGGCGCGCCCTATGAGGGCCGGCCTCCTCCTCCCTCCATCCTTTATATACATGGCCAGGGGGCACCCCATAGAGACACAAGAGAAGATTTGTCTTAGCCGTGTGCGGTGCCCCCCTCCACAGTTACACACCTCGGTCATATTGTCGTAGTGCTTAGGCGAAGCCCTGCGTCGGTAACTTCATCATCACCGTCACCACGCCGTCGTGCGGACGAAACTCTCCCTCGGCCTCAGCTGGATCAAGAGTACGAGGGACGTCGCCGAGCTGAACGTGTGCAGATCGCGGAGGTGCTGTACGTTCGGTACTTAGATCGGTTGGATCGCGAAGACGTTCGACTACATCAACCACGTTACTAAACGCTTCCGCTTTCGGTCTACGAGTGTACGTGGACACACTCTCCCGCTCGTTGCTATGCTTCTCCTAGATAGATCTTGCGTGATCGTAGGAATTTTTTTGAATTACTACGTTCCCCAACAGTGGGAGGCAGGCAGAGGGGATCGCCGGCGAGCTCGAGCTGAGGACGGCGGCCAGAGGCCTGCCCGGCCAGGCTACGGCTTCTCTACTGCTTGTGGTGGATGGCGGAGTAGATGAGTGAGCTCGAAGAGGCCAGGGGCTCGGTATATATAGGCGGAGGGGGGTGGGGTTCGCGGCTCCGCTAGAGCTCTCTGGAAGGTGGCGCACGGCGACGAGAAGTGCCAGGGAGGGGTGGAGGGGGTGCAGCGATCACGCGGCAACTGTGGAAGCTCGCGAATGAGCACAGGAACTCGGGAGCGGACGAAGACAGTGGCATGGGGTGCACTGTGGCTTTGGCCACGTCGTGCCCGTGCTTGCTGCGGTGTCTCCGGCGTCGGCGAGCGCCAGGGAGAGGTCAAGCGTGAAGAGACGAGGCTGGTGGCGCGGTGCGGCAGTCGACGGCGAGCGCTGAGACGAGCACACACCGAACAGAGGCTAGGGCGCAGCGCAGAGCGCATCGAACACGTGCCAGAGCCCATGTCCACACATGGTCACCACGCTAGCTCAGTCAAAATGACGCCCAGGTGATGCCAAACCGTGTCTAACGTGTTGTCCGTGCAGTGTTTATTCTAGGAGAAGACATGACACACTGCCAGGCCGACCGGATTGAACAAGAGCTAAGGAGCAAGTTTCTGGTTAGAAACTTTGGCACTATGTTTGGAGAGGTTCTAGAAGGATTTTACGGCTAATCTCCTGGGGTTAGGGTTTTCTTAGGAGGGTAATGAAGCTCAAGAAAAATCAGCCTCATTGGATCAAGGAATAATATACTTCCTGTAGAAACCGCATTTTGAGGTCAGAACAAAAAAGATTTTCTATGGCAAAAATATTCCAAATAACTATGAAATATTTTTGCACAGGGAGGTGTGCCAATGTCCAAAGAATATTTGGGAATTTTCTCAGATTTTTGGGAGCAAGAAAAATGAGGGTTGCTTTGGAGCATATTTTGCTGAAATGATTTTCACAGAGGAAAATGAATATTTTTCATTTATGAAAAATATTCCTTGGGCCATTTTGGGATATATCAGAGAGGAAATGATGATTAAGAGAGGGATGGGTCACTTGGGTGAAAATCAAGGACATTCCCAAGTGTTTAAGTCCAAGTGATTTGATTCAAAAAACTCCAAATTCAAAATCAGAGGCAAAGAAGTCTGGAAAAAGAGAGAAGGCAAAAACCAGGCTGTCACAAACCTCCCCCACTTAGGATGAATCTCGTCCTTGAGATTCGGTTGCTCGGGAAAACAATTCTGGATAGGCTGCCCTTAAAAATTCCTCTCTTTCCCAAGTTGCTTCTTCCTCGGTGTGATGCTCCCACTGAACCTTATAAACTTTATCACTTTACTGCGAGTGACTCTTTCAGTCTCATCCAATATTCGAAACGGTCTCTCCTCATAGGTTAAATCCTTAGCAAGCTCCATCATTGCCATATTAGTTCTTTTCTCGGGTGGCGAGATACACCTTCTCAGCTGTGAGACATGGAACACATTGTGCACTTCTGACAATTCCGATGGCAGTTCCAACTGATAAGCAACTGTACCAACTTTGGACATAACTGGGAACAGACCAATATATCTGGGTGCCAGTTTTCCTCGGGTCTGAAATCTCTTGACTCCTTTCATAGGTGTGACTCGAAGGTACACATACTCTCCGGGTTCAAAGCTGATCTGACGGTGCTTTGCATCATAATAACTCTTTTGTCGGGACTTAGCCAACTACAGTCTATCTCGGATCTCCTTGACTTGCTTTTCAGCCTCCATCATTAAGGCAGTTCCGAAAATGCGGCTATCTCTGGTTTGAGACCAGTTTAGCGGAGTGCGGCACTTACGGCCATACAAAGCTTCATATGGTGACATCTTTAGGCTGGTCTGGAAACTGTTGCTGTAGACGGTAGACAATCTTCCCACTTGGGTCCTTGGGCCAAAGCACATGCTCGGAGCATATCTTCAAGTATTTGATTTACTCGCTCTGTCTGCCTGTCTGTCTGAGGATAATAGGCTGTGCTGTATTTTAGTGTGGTCCCTAAGGCTTGATGGAGATGTGACCAGAACGCTGAGGTAAAGAGAGAACCTCAGTCTGAAGTGATTGTTCTTGGCACTCCATGCAAACTGACGATTCTGGATACATATAGTTGTGCGAGCTGATCGGCTCGGTAGGTGGTTTGGATGGGAATGAAGTGAGCTACCTTTGTCAGCATGTCCACCACAACCCATACTGCATCATTGCCTCGGTGAGTCCTTGGTAGGCCTGTGATGAAATCCATGCAGACATCATCCCACTTCCATTGTGGAACGGGTAAAGGTTGAAGAAGTCCGGCGGGTTTCTGGTGCTCCGCCTTTAATTTGCTGCATACATCACAACAAGCGACAAAGTATGTGATGTCTTTCTTCATTCCATCCCACCAAAATATCTGTCGAAGGTCTTCATACATTTTGGTACCTCCTGGGTGAATCGAGTACGAAGATTCTGTTGGGGAACGTAGCAATTCAAAAAAATTCCTACGATCACGCAAGATCTATCTAGGAGAAGCATAGCAACGAGTGGGAGAGTGTGTCCACGTACCCTCGTAGACCAAAAGCGGAAGCGTTTAGTAACGCGGTTGATGTAGTCGAACGTCTTCGCGATCCAACCGATCCAAGTACCGAACGTACGGCACCTCCGTGATCTGCACACGTTCAGCTTGGTGACGTCCCTCGTACTCTTGATCCAGCTGAGGCCGAGGGAGAGTTTCGTCAGCACGACGGCGTGGTGACGGTGATGATGAAGTGATTCCGGCAGGGCTTCGCCGAAGCTCTCCGAAAATATGACCGAGGTGGAAATCTGTGGAGGGGGGCACCGCACACGGCTAAAAACAATTAACTTGTGTGTCTATGGGGTGCCCCCTAGCCACCTATATAAAGGAGGGGAGAGAAGAGGTGGCCGGCCCAAAGGGGGCCCGCCAGGTGTGGGGAATCCTACTAGGACTCCCCAGTCCAAGTAGGATTCCCCTCCTCTTTCCTATTCCTAGTAGGAGAAGGAGGGAAGGTGGAAGAGGGGAGAAGGAAGGAGGGGGGCGCCGCCCCCTCCCAGTCCAATTCGGACCAGCCCATGGGGGGGCGTGTGGCCACCCCTTGAGGCCCTTCTCTCCTTTCACGTATGGCCCATTAAGGCCCACTACTTCCCCGGCGAATTCCCGTAACTCTCCGGTACTCTGAAAAATACCCGAATCACTCGGAACCTTTCCGATGTCCGAATATAGCCTTCCAATATATCGATCTTTACCTCTCGACCATTTCGAGACTCCTCGTCATGTCCGTGATCTCATTCGGGACTCCGAACTATCTTTGGTCATCAAATCACATAACTCATAATACAAATCGTCATCGAACATTAAGCATGCGAACCCTACGGGTTCAAGAACTATGTAGACATGACCGACACATATCTCCGATCAATAACCAATAGCGGAACCTGGATGCTTATATTGGCTCCTACATATTCTACGAAGATCTTTATCGGTCAAACCGCATAACAACATACGTTGTTCCCTTTGTCATCGGTATGTTACTTGCCCGAGATTCGATCGTCGATATCCTCATACCTAGTTCAATCTCATTACCGGCAAGTCTCTTTACTCGTTTTGTAGTGCATCATCCCGTAACTAACTCATTAGTCACATTGCTTGCAAGGCTTCATATGATGTGCATTACCGAGAGGGCCCAGAGATACCTCTACGATACTCGGAGTGACAAATCCTAATCTCGATCTATGCCAACCCAACAAACACCTTCGGAGACACCTGTAGAGCATCTTTATAATCACCCAGTTACGTTGTGACGTTTGATAGCACACAAGGTGTTCCTCCGGTATTCGGGAGTTGCATAATCTCATAGTCAGAGGAACATGTATAAGTCATGAAGAAAGCTATAGCAATAAACTTAACGATCATTATGCTAAGCTAACGGATGGGTCTTGTCCATCACATCATTCTCCTAATGATGTGATCCCATTCATCAAATGACAACACATGTCTATGGTTAGGAAACTTAACCATCTTTGATTAACGAGCTAGTCTAGTAGAGGCTTACTAGGGACTCGGTGTTTTGTCTATGTATTCACACATGTATCAAGTTTCCGGTTAATACAATTCTAGCATGAATAATAAACATTTATCATGATATAAGGAAATATAAATAACAACTTTATTATTGCCTCTAGGGCATATTTCCTTCAATCTCCCACTTGCACTAGAGTCAATAATCTAGTTCACATCGCCATGTGATTTAACACCAATAGTTCACATCTTTATGCGATTAACACCCATAGTTCACATCACCATGTGACCAACACCCAAAGGGTTTACTAGAGTCAATAATCTAGTTCACATCGCTATGTGATTAGCACCCAAAGAGTACTAAGGTGTGATCATGTTTTGCTTGTGAGAGAGGTTTAGTCAACGGGTCTGTCATATTCAGATCCGTATGTATTTCGCAAATTTCTATGTCTACAATGCTCTGCACGGAGCTACTTTAGCTAATTGCTCCCACTTTCAATATTTATCCAGATTGAGACTCAGAGTCATCTGGATCAGTGTCAAAGCTTGCATTGACGTAACCCTTTACGACGAACTCTTTGTCACCTCCATAACCGAGAAACATTTCCTTAGTCCTCTTAGGTAACTAAGGATAATTTTGACCGCTGTCCAGTGATCTACTTCTAGATCACTATTGGTACCTCCCTGCCATACTTATGGCAAGGTACATAATAGGTTTGGTACACAGCATGGCATACTTTATAGAACCTATGACTGAGGCATAGGGAATGACTTTCATTCTCTCTCTATCTTCTGCGGTGGTCATGCTTTGAGTCTTACTCAACTTCACACCTTGCAACACAGGCAAGAACCCTTTCTTTGACTGATCCATTTTGAACTTCTTCAAAATCCTGTCAAGGTATGTGCTTTGTGAAAGTCCTATTAAGCGTCTCGATCTATCCCAATAGATCTTGATGCTCAATACTTAAGCAGCTTCACTGAGGTCTTTTTATTGAAAAATTCTTATTCAAGTATCCTTTTATGCTATCCAGAAATTCTATATCATTTCCAATCAGCAATATGTCATCCACATATAATATCAGAAATGCTACAGAGCTCCCACTCACTTTCTTGTAAATACAGGATTCACCGTAAGTCTGTATAAAACCATATGCTTTGATCACTTCATCAAAGCGTATATTCCAACTCCGAGATGCTTGCACCAGTCCATAGATGGATCGCTGGAGCTTGCACATTTTGTTAGCACCTTTAGGATTGACAAAACCTTCTGGTTGCATCATATACAACTTCTTCTTTAAAAATTCCATTAAGGAATGTAGTTTTTGACATCCATTTGCCAGATTTCATAAAATGTGGCAATTGCTAACATGATTCGGACAGCCTTAAGCATCGCTACGCGTGAGAAAATCTCATTGTAGTCAACACCTTGAACTTGTTGAAAACCTTTTGTGACAAGTCGAGCTTTGTAGATAGTAACACTACCACCAGCGTTCGTCTTCCTCTTGAAGATCCATTTATTCTCTATGGCTTGCCGATCATC
This sequence comes from Thinopyrum elongatum, assembly GCA_011799875.1. Taxonomy (NCBI): domain Eukaryota; kingdom Viridiplantae; phylum Streptophyta; class Magnoliopsida; order Poales; family Poaceae; genus Thinopyrum; species Thinopyrum elongatum. The sequence goes on along the minus strand of CM022298.1, from coordinate 669,122,151 downwards.
GGGCAAGTTAACCAAAGTCCACACTTTGTTCTCATACATGGATCCCATCTCAGATTTCATGGCCTCAAGCCATTTTGCGGAATCTGGGCTCATCATTGCTTCCTCATAGTTCGTAGGTTCGTCATGGTCTAGTAACATGACTTCCAGAACAGGATTACCGTACCACACTGGTGCGGAACGTACTCTGGTTGACCTATGAGGTTTGGTAGTTACTTGATCCGAAGTTTCATGATCATCATCATTAACTTCCTCACTAATTGGTGTAGGCATCACTGGAACTAATTTCTGTGATGAACTACTTTCCAATTCGGGAGAAGGTACAATTACCTCATCAAGTTTTACTTTCCTCCCACTCACTTCTTTCGAGAGAAACTCCTTCTCTAGAAAGAATCCATTTTTAGCAACAAATATCTTGCCTTCGGATCTGTGATAGAGGGTGTACCCAACAGTTTCCTTTGGGTATCCTATGAAGACGCATTTCTCAGATTTGGGTTCGAGCTTATCAGGTTGAAACTTTTTCACATTGCAACCCCAAACTTTAAGAAACAACAGCTTAGGTTTCTTGCCAAACCACAGTTCATATGGTGTCGTCTCAACGGATTTAGATGGTGCCCTATTTAACGTGAATGTAGCTGTCTCTAATGCATAACCCCAAAACGATAGTGGTAAAACGGTAAGAGACATCATAGATCGCACCATATCTAATAAAGTATGGTTACGATGTTCGGACATACCATTACGCTGTGGTGTTCCAGGTGGCGTGAGTTGTGAAACTATTCCACATTGTTTCAAATGAAGACCAAACTCATAACTCAAATATTTACCTCCACGATCAGATCATAGAAATTTTATTTTCTTGTTACGATGATTTTCCACTTCACTCTGAATTTCTTTTGAACTTTTCAAATGTTTCAGACTTATCTTTCATCAAGTAGATATACCCATATCTGCTCAAATCTTCTGTGAAGGTCAGAAATTAATGATACCCGCCGTGAGCCTCAACACTCATCGGACCGCATACATCGATATGTATTATTTCCAATAGGTTATTAGCTCGCTCCATTGTTCCGGAGAACGGAGTCTTAGTCATCTTGCCCATGAGGCATGGTTCGCAAGCATCAAATGATTCATAATCAAGTGATTCCAAAAGTCCATCCGAATGGAGTTTCTTCATGCGCTTTACACCAATATGACCTAAACGGCAGTGCCACAAAATATGTTGCATTATCATTATCAACTTTGCATGTTTTGGTATCAATATTATGAATATGTGTATCACTACGATCGAGATTCAATAAACCATTTATATTGAGTGTATGACCATAGAAGGTTTTATTCATTTAAACAGAACAACAATTATTCTCTGACTCAAATGAATAACCGTATCGCAATAAACATGATCCAATCATATTCATGCTCAACGCAAATACCAAATAACATTTATTTAGGTCCAACACTAATCCTGAAGGTAGAGGGAATGTGCGATGGTGATCTTATCAACCTTGGAATCACTTCCAACACACATCGTCACCTCGTCATTAACTAGTCTCTATTCATTTTGCAACTCCTGTTTAGAGTTACTAATGTTAGCAACTGAACCAGTATCAAATACCCAGGGGCTACTATGAACACTAGTAAAATACACATCAATAACATGTATATCAAATATACTTTTGTTCACTTTGCCATCCTTCTTATCCGCCAAATACTTGGGGCAGTTCCGCTTCCAGTGACCAGTCCCTTTGCAGTAGAAGCATTTAGTTTCAGGCTTAGGTCCAGACTTGGGCTTCTTCCCGGGAGTAGCAACTTGCTTGCTATTCTTCTTGAAGTTCCCCTTCTTCCCTTTGCCCTTTTTCTTGAAACTAGTGGTCTTGTTAACCATCAACACTTGATGTTCCTTTTTGATCTCTACCTCCGCAGCCTTTAGCATCGCGAAGAGCTCGGGAATTGTCTTATTCATCCCTTGCATATTATAGTTCATCACGAAGTTCTAGTAACTTGGTGATAGTGACTAGAGAACTCTGTCAATCACTATTTTATCTGGAAGATTAACTCCCACTTGATTCAAGCGATTGTAGTACCCAGACATTCTAAGCATATGCTCACTAGTTGAGCTATTCTCCTCCATCTTGTAGGCAAAGTATGTGTCAGAGGTCTCATACCTCTCGACACGGGCATGAGTCTGAAATACTGATTTCAGCTCTTGGAACATCTCATATGCTCCATGGCGTTCAAAACGTTCTTGAAGTCCCGGTTCTAAGCCGTAAATCTTGGCGCACTAAACTATCAAGTAGTCATCATATCGAGCTTGCTAAACGTTCATAACATTTGCATCTGCTCCTGCAATAGGTCTGTCACCTAGCGGTGCATCAAGGACATAATTCTTTTGTGCAGCAATGAGGATAATCCTCAGATCACGGAACCAGTCCGCATCATTGCTACTATCATCTTTCAACTTAGTTTTCTCCAGGAACATATCAAAAATAAAACAGGGGAGCTATACGCGAGCTATTGATCTACAACATAATTTGCAATTACTACCAGGACTAAGTTCATGATAAATTAAAATTCAATTAATCATATTACTTTAGAACTCCCACTTAGATAGACATCCCTCTAGTCATCTAAATGATCACGTGATCCATATCAACTAAACCATGTCCGATCATCACGTGAGATGGAGTAGTTTTCAATGGTGAACATCACTATGTTGATCATATCTACTATATGATTCACGCTCGACCTTTCGGTCTCAGTGTTCCGAGGCCATATCTGTATATGCTAGGCTCGTCAAGTTTAACCCGAGTATTCTGCGTGTGCAAAACTGGCTTACACCCGTTGTATTTGAACGTAGAGCCTATCACACCCGATCATCATGTGGTGTCTCAGCATGAAGAACTTTCGCAACGGCGCATACTCAGGGAGAACACTTATACCTTGAAATTTAGTGAGAGATCATCTTATAATGCTACCACTGTACTAAGCAAAATAAGATGCATAAAAGGATTAACATCACATGCAATTCAATATAAGTGATATGATATGGCCATCATCATCTTGTGCCTTTGATCTCCATCTCCAAAGCACCGTCATGATCACCATCGTCACCGAAGCGACACCTTGATCTCCATCGTAGCATCGTTGTCGTCTCGCCAACTATTGCTTCTACGACTATCGCTACCGCTTAGTGATAAAGTAAAAACAATTACATGGCGATTGCATTGCATACAATAAAGCGACAACCATATGGCTCCTGCCAGTTGCCGATAACTCTGTTACAAAACATGATCATCTCATACAATAAAATATAGCATCATGTCTTGACCATATCACATCACAACATGCCCTGCAAAAACAAGTTAGACATCCTCTACTTTGTTGTTGCAAGTTTTACGTGGCTGCTATGGGCTGAGCAAGAACCGTTCTTACCTACGCATCAAAACCACAATGATTTTTCGTCAAGTGTGTTGTTTTAACCTTCAACAAGGACCGGGCGTAGTCACACTTGATTCAACTAAAGTTGGAGAAACTGACACCCACTAGCCACCTGTGTGCGAAGCACGTCGGTAGAACCAGTCTCGCGTAAGCGTATGCGTAATGTCGGTCTGAGCCGCTTCATCCAACAATACCGCCGAATCAAAGTATGACATGCTGGTAAGCAGTATGACTATTATCGCCCACAACTCTTTGTGTTCTACTCGTGCATATAACATCTACGCATAGACCTGGCTCTGATGCCACTGTTGGGGAACGTAGTAATTCAAAAAAATTCCTACGATCACGCAAGATCTATCTAGGATAAGCATAGCAACGAGCGGGAGAGTGTGTCCACGTACCCTCGTAGACCAAAAGCGAAAGTGTTTAGTAACGCGGTTGATGTAGTCGAACGTCTTCGCGATCCAACCGATCCAAGTACCGAACGTACAGCACCTCCGCGATCTGCACATGTTTAGCTCGGTGACGTCCCTCGTACTCTTGATCCAGCTGAGGCCGAGGGAGAGTTTCGTCAGCACGACGGCGTGGTGACGGTGATGATGAAGTGGTTCCGGCAGGGCTTCGCCTAAGCTCTCTGAAAATATGACCGAGGTGGAAATCTGTGGAGGGGGGCACCGCACACGGCTAAAAACAATTAACTTGTGTGTCTATGGGGTGCCCCCTGGCCACGTATATAAAGGAGGGGAGGGAAGAGGTGGCCGGCCCAAAGGGGGCACGCCAGGTGTGGGGAATCCTACTAGGACTCCCCAGTCCAAGTAGGATTCCCCTCCTCTTTCCTATTCCTAGTAGGAGAAGGAGGGAAGGAGGAAGAGGGGAGATGGAAGGAGGGGGGCGCTGCCCCCTCCCAGTCCAATTCGGACCAGCCCATGGGGGGGCGCGTGGCCACCCCTTGAGGCCCTTCTCTCCTTTCCCGTATGGCCCATTAAGGCCCACTACTTCCCCGGCGAATTCCCGTAACTCTCTGGTACTCCGAAAAATACCCGAATCACTCGAAACCTTTCCGATGTCTGAATATAGCCTTCCAATATATCGATCTTTACCTCTTGACCATTTCGAGACTCCTCTTCATGTCCATGATCTCATCCGAGACTCCGAACTATCTTTGGTCATCAAATCACATAACTCATAATACAAATCGTCATCGAACGTTAAGCGTGCGGACCCTACGGGTTCGAGAACTATGTAGACATGACAGAGACATATCTCCGATCAATAACCAATAGCGAAACCTGGATGCTCATATTGGCTCCTACATATTCTACGAAGATCTTTATCGGTCAAACCGCATAACAACATACATTGTTCCCTTTGTCATCAGTATGTTACTTGCCCGAGATTCGATCGTCGGTATCCTCATACCTAGTTCAATCTCGTTACCGGCAAGTCTCTTTACTCGTTCTGTAGTGCATCATCCCATAACTAACTCATTAGTCACATTGCTTGCCAGGCTTCATATGATGTGCATTACCGAGAGGGCCCAGAGATACCTCTCCGATACTCGGAGTGACAAATCCTAATCTTGATCTATGCCAACCCAACAAACACCTTCGGAGACACCTGTAGAGCATCTTTATAATCACCCTGTTACGTTGTGACATTTGATAGCACACAAGGTGTTCCTCCGGTATTCGGGAGTTGCATAATCTCATAGTCAGAGGAACATGTATAAGTCATGAAGAAAGTTATAGCAATAAACTTAACGATCATTATGCTAAGCTAACGGATGGGTCTTGTCCATCACATCATTCTCCTAATGATGTGATCCCATTCATCAAATGAAAACACATGTCTATGGTTAGGAAACTTAACCATCTTTGATTAACGAGCTAGTCTAGTAGAGGCTTACTAGGGACTCGGTGTTTTGTCTATGTATTCACACATGTATCAAGTTTCCGGTTAATACAATTCTAGCATGAATAATAAACACTTATCATGATATAAGGAAATATAAATAATAACTTTATTATTGCCTCTAGGGCATATTTCCTTCAGATTCATGCGCTTCTGCCAAGATTTTCTTTCTCAGGTCTGCTTGCTCAGGTACGCAAATCCGTCCTCGAAACCTTAGAGTACCTTGCTTATCCTTAGAGAAATCCTAGGTCTTGCCTTCTTGCATACGCTCGACATGGTGTTGCAGGGCTGAGTCATCTTGCTGGGCCATGCGGATCTCATCCTCGAGGGTAGGATTAACTTCCAATATATGGGCAAGGCCCGCATCAACAATAACCAAGTTAAGCTGAGCGATCTCTTCTTGGAGTTTGGGAGGCAAGGACTCCATCAGGGCATTCAGGCTGGCAGGCTTGCGGCTGAGAGCATCGGCAACAACATTGGCCTCACCGGGATGGTAATTGATTCCAAGATCATAATCCTTGACCAACTCAAGCCATCTTCGCTGTCGAAGGTTTAAGTCCGGTTGAGTGAATATATACTTGAGACTCTTGTGGTCTGTAAATATCTGACATCTTTTGCCAGTGAGGTAGTGTCTCCAAATTTTCAAAGCGTGCACAACTGCAGACAACTCCAAATCATGTGTAGGATAGTTCCCTTCGTGAGGTCGTAGCTGTCGAGATGCGTATGCTACAACCTTGCCATCTTGCATGAGTACACATCCAATACCTCTCCTGGATGCGTCACAGTATACATCAAAACTGCGGTAGATGTCTGGAAGGGTTAACATAGGTGATGTTGTCAGTCTGGCCTTTAACTCATTGAAGCTTTTCTCGCAGTCTTCAGTCCATTCAAATTTCTTATCTTTCTTGAGAAGCTCTGTCATTGGCTTGGCAATCTTAGAGAAGCCTTCGATGAAGCGGCGGTAGTATCCGGCTAGTCCAAGGAAACTCCGGATCTCAGATACTGTCATGGGTGCTGTCCAATCAAGCACGTCTTTCACCTTACTTGGATCCACGGCTATGCCTTCTGCTGAAAGAACATGCCCCAAAAATCCGACCTGCTTGAGCCAGAACTCACATTTGCTAAATTTTGCATATAGCTGATGGTCACGGAGTCTTTGCAAGACTGCTCTGAGATGTTCCTTGTGCTCTTCTTCACCGTTTGAGTAAATGAGGATGTCATCGATGAAGACCACCACAAACTTATCCAAGAAATCCATGAATACTTTGTTCATCATATGCATGAAGAAAGCAGGGCATTGGTGAGGCCGAAAGACATGACTGTATATTCATAGAGATCGTATCGAGTAGTGAACGCGGTCTTAGGAATATCTTCCTTCTTGATTTTGAGCTGGGGGTATCCGGTCCTCAAATCAATTTTGGAGAATATTTTTGCCCCACTGAGTTGATCGAACAAATCATCAATCCTCGATAGTGGATAATTGTTCTTGATAGTGACATCGTTCAACTGACGATAATCCACAGACATTCGGAGACTGCCGTCTTTCTTGTCCACGAATATTGCGGGTGATCCCCATGGTGAAGAGCTTGGACGGATGTATCCTTTCTGAAGCATCTCATCAAGCTATTTCTTTAATTCCACTAATTCCGAGGAAGGCATCCGATAATACTTATTGTATAACGGTGCGGTCCCGGGCACAAGGTCAATTGCAAACTCAAGCTCTCGGTCTGGCGGCATTCCTGGTAATTCCTCAGGAAATACATCTGGAAACTCACTGACCACAGGAATTAATTCCAATTCTTCAGCTACAGCGGTGAAGACCATGTCTTTCTTGGGTATGCTTCGTCAAGCAAAGAATTTTGAAATCCGACCTTCCTGACTGGTTAATGTGACTTCTCTGGTTGCACAGTTGATGCATACTTGATGCTGGGTCAACCAATTCATGCCCAAAATAATATCCAACTTGGCAGACTCGATAACTATCAAAGAAGGTGGGAAGATAACCCCCTTGATACCAATTTCCAAATTGCGACAGACCAAATTGCTTCTGAGCACGGATCCCGGGGATTGTACCCGCATACTTTTTCTAAAATCGAGCAAGGAAGCTTGTTTTGGGCAACAAAACTCCGCGAAATAAAAGAGTGGGAAGCCCCAGAGTCAAATAAAATTATTGCAGGTATGCTATTAACAGGAAACATACCAATGACGACTTCCGGGTCCTCTTGGGCTTCGTCTGCGGAGAGTGGTGAACTTGCCCTTGGATGGTCTTCTGGACAGGATATGGTCCCATATGGTTGACTTGCGGCCTAAATGGAGAATTTGGCTTGCCGTTCTTGGGGCACTGTCTGGCATAGTGTCTGATTTGCCCACAATTGAAGCATGAATTGTTGCGCTGACATTCTTCACGCACCGGGCTGGTCACGACATTCTTGACTTGAGTAGTGGTCTTGTTCATGTTTTGCTGCCAATTGGGTTTGTACTCAACCTGAGTCTGCTGCCAAGTACGAGCCTTCTGTACTGGTTGTCCATCCTTCTTAGGCTCGAATTTGCGCTTGTGATCATTATTAGCGGGCTTATCGTCGCGCATGAGCTTGTGTTCTCTTTCAGCAATGAGGGCCTTGTTTACGAGAGTTTGGAAATCCGAGAAATCAAATATACGGAGAGTGCATCTAAGGTGCTGGTTCAGTCCTCCAAGAAATTTGTCGATCTTTCTTTCTTCTGTGGCCACATCATAGAGAGAATAACGGGCCAAATGGTTGAACTTATGCAAATACTCACTTACTGACAGGCTTCCTTGGGTGAGAGTGAGGAATTCGCGCAGCTTGACCTTCATAATACCAGCGGAAATATGATATTTGCGGAAGTGGTCCTTGAATTTAGTCCAAGTGATTTCTTCGTCCGCAGGCCACATAGCTTTAGCATTATCCCACCATATAGCTACAGCTCCCTCAAGATAGTGTGTGGCAAATGGAACCTTGTCAGCTTCTTCAGTGCGAGCAATCTCAAGCTTTTTCTCAATAGTCCGCAACCAATCATCGGCTTCCAAAGGATCGATAACTTGACTGAAACTGGGAGGCTTAGTCCTCTGAAAATCTGACAGCTTGGAGTGATGACCATTCTGATTTCCATTCTGCCAAACCATAGCTTGCACACTTTTCAACAGCTCAATCAGATCGTTGTTTCGTCATTCTTCAAACATGCGCATAATTTGTTCAGTGGAGGGCGGATGTGGCGGTAGAGGTGGTGGTGGGTGAAAGGATCGAGATGGACCTAGAGGGGGGTGAATAGGTACAAGTACAAATTTTAATTATTACTTATCAATTTTAGGCAATAAAGCGGAATATGAAAGTGAGCCTAACAATTACAAGTAAGATGCTAAGAGCTAAGCAAGATGAACAAGTAATACAAATATGTGAGTAAGATAGCACAATATGATATAAGTAAGTGCTAACAGACAAGTAACCACAAGTAGAGAGTTAGGGTTAGGAATAACCGCAACTCCGAGAGACAAGGATGTATGCCGATGTTCACTTCCTTGGAGGGAAGCTAAGTCACCATTAGAGAGGTGGATGTTACCACGAAGGCACACCAATGCCACAAAGGCTCACCCTATTCTCCCTTTGAGACAACACCACGAAGGCGTTTCTCAACCACTAGTGGTAGACCTTGGGGTGGTCTCCAAACCCTCACAAACTTTTTGGGGGTAATCACAATGATCGATTCCTCTCCAAATGACTCCTACCGCCTAGGAGTCTCCAACCTCCAAGAGTAACAAGAACGATGGGGAAAAGCTCAAGACTTGCTCAAATCATGAATTCCTTTGGTGCAAAGAAGGGGAAGGAGTGGATCTATCACTTGCTTGGACAACTTCTCACAGATGCTCTCAAATCCCCTTGGGATCTAAGATTTGGTGTATGAGAGTGAGAGAGAGTGAAAATGTGTTCTAGGGTTTATTCAAAGTGAATGGTCAACTCTCTCCAAGGGGGGAAGAGAGCTATATATAGTGTGAGTGGAAATGTGGCCGTTGTAGTGCACGTGATCGGGCAGGCCGGACTTCCGGGCTAGGTGCCGGACATCCGGCCTAGCAAGGCACTTGAAGAATAGGGCAGAAGCAGAGGATAAACCAGAGGGGCCGGACATCCGGGGCCAAGTCCGGACATCTGGCATGTCAGGAAAGCCCGGACATCTGGCAGGTGGCCAAACATCCGGCGAGTTCACAAAACAGAAGATGTTCTCTGGATAGCTCGAGCCGGACATCCGGCATGAAGGCCCGGATATCCGGGGTGTATGGAGAGCCCGGACATCCGGCATGGAGGGCCGGACATCCGGAAGAGGGCACACCCATATATTGTACTCTGGATAGCAGGGTCCGGATATCCGGGGTGCGGGCCGGATATCCGGCAGGTGGCCCGGACATCCGGGGGCCAGCCCGGACATCCGGCATGGCCAGAGGCAGAATAAGCCAGAGCATATAGTGAAGGATCTAAAGAATATTTTGGGAAGGAGCTTTGTGGCAAGAGCAAGTCTTTTACTAACCCTACCGATCCCCTCTTAATAGTGCGGGATCCTATACTCAAGAAAACAAATATGTAATCATTTTGATACTTCTTCCTTGAGTGAAATCCACTTCGTATGCTCACGATCCACACACTTTTGATGAACCGGGGACTAACACCTGAGATTCACTTGACGAACATAGTTAGTCCCCTACATGTATATTGTCATCAACATCAACACATGATGTAAGGGCATGATTGCACTTTCAATCTCCCCCTTTTTGTTTGTTGATGACAATCATACATGTAGTATCATAGATGCAATAAATAAATTTAGCATTGTAAATCATGAGAGCATGATACAAAATATGTTCCTATTTGCTTTAGCTCCCCCTCATTGTGTGCATGAGATGAATATTTTTAGGATGTACAGCACAAACTCTCATGGTAGCATATGTAGCAAAAAGATATAAATGTGTGACACGCACATATGAAACAACCATAACAACATTTCATAGCCACAAAGATAACAACATAGTCTCAAACGATTAAGTACCATAAGTAGCATACATTAAGAGTTTGAATAAAAGCGAACACAAATAGCCAACATATAGCATGACCTCACTAAGATACTACTTCTCCCCCTTTGACAGCAACAAGTAAAAAGGGGCGAAGAACCAAAGAACTCTATCACTCCTGGCGGATGTCATCATCATCAACAAAGAACTCGGCATACACGTCACGAGATGGGAAACCGAAGGTGGAAGAGGACGGAGCTTCGGGAATCGGATCATCATCACTCACGGGACTCCCACGGTCACGAAGGCGCTGCTTCAGCTGGTTCTTGGAAATGATGAGGCACTTCTGAACATCATGGTTTTGCTAACAGTTGAAGGTGATCGCCTTCATGATAGCAGACTGAGCCTTGCCCAAGAACGAGGCAAGACGTCCATGAGGAGCGGTCGAGGAGGAAGGCACAGAGGGACCCATGGGCTGAGACCCACCAGCAGACCTCCTAGGCTGAGTAGGAGCAGCAGACGATGCAGGAGCCAGCACGCGCATATGAGCCGGAGGCTTCCAAACGGAGTGCACAGCAGTCTTAACAACCGCAAAGGGAGCAGTGTGATCAATCATAGCCTGAATGAATGGAGCATGAGGGAATTGGCGCGTCTGAATGAAACTGGAAAGACGGATCTCATGCCAAATGTAATGGGTTGTATCCAGAGGCTCAGTGGGTTTGTCATGCATACGAACCATCAAGTCAATACAATAGTTGCGAGCCCTTGAGCGATCTCCCTTCTTAGGATAGAGAGTGCGAAGCACGCACTGATAGAGAATGTAGTAAGGAGCCCGGAAGATGGATACCTCATTGGGAGGATATCCATGTTCCTCTGGAGTGAGCTGAGTGATAGGCTTAACAAGAGGCATGCAAGCATCAATCCCTTTGGGCTTATACTCTGGATCCAGACTGTGGATGCGATGGCCAACACCGGAGAAGCCCAAAATCTGAACAAACTGAGCATAGGTGATGCTCAGCATAGTGTCATCGGTCATCCATGTGAGAGTGTTGTTTGGACCAAAAAAGCAGGTGGCATAGAACTGAAGGATGGCTGCTTCATTCCAATCACACTTGAAGGTCATTGCTGTACCGAGAGTCATATCATCAATGATCTTGACCGGGTTGTTAGGAAACATGGCAGGATGATCACGCATGAATTGAAGATCCAAGTACTTGTGAGGAGCTAGCCCACGCCCGTGGACAAAACTGGAGTAGAGATCCTGCTGCATATGAGTACGGAAACGAGGATCTTCGGCATCAGCCACCATCTCATATGGGTTGGTATCCCGACGGAACTCAAGATACGGACCAGCCCCCACGGTTGTGAAGTCATGAGTGGGGCGATCCCCGCTGTCGGGAAGCTCCATGGAGATGCAATGACCATGGACAATGGGCATCGCCGCACCACGGACCTGAGGCACGGGAGCCCTCCGAGTGCCTGGTTTCGACTGGCCAACAGAGTGTCTTGGAGCAATGACCTCTTCTTCTTCCTCCCCAACATAGTCCTCATCATCCGGATCAGAGACCGACGGAGTTAGTGATGGTGCCTGACGCTTCTTCTTAGGACCGGTGGTGGTCTTCTTCTTCTTGGGTCGAGCAAGTTCATCGGAATCAGTGGAACCTTGCCGGCGAGCGACTAAAACGGATACATGATAAGGGTACCGATGAGAAGGAGACAAACAGTATGAACAAGGATAAAGCAAATTAAACAGTGGGGATGCGAACATTTTCGAACATGACCATAGGACGAGTCCAAGTGGTAGATCAAAATATTGACATGCCCATGATTAAGTTGTTTAACCAAGTACATAGAGAGGATTTTAGGCTAGGCAAGTGACATCGAATCTCTAGAGAGATATATACACCAAGATAGTCATGAGAGATAGTGAAAGCCTAGGATGGTTGTGCCAAAACAAGAAAAAGGAGGCAAGAGTAGATAGCAGCCATACCCGGGGAAGAAGGAGCAGGCCCGCAATTCTTGGTACATGCCATGAAGAACTCTGGCGGCCGATCCACAAGTGAACACCCGAACCTGTCCCTCCTGAGTGATTCACACCGCAACCTAGAGAATGGATTGGATGGAAACGTAGATCGAGAGGAGATGAAGGTGTAGGCAGAAGATCGGGGCCGGAGGACGGATAAGATGGCCGGGGCAGCGCCGGAGCACAGCCCGGCGGCGGCGGTTGATTAAGATAGATGGGAGAGCAAGGGGGAGAATGGGGAACTGCCCCCCAAATCCTGAGCCCTCCCCCGTTTTGTGTGTCTGCGGGCGACGGGCCGGACATCCGGGGTCAAAGCCCGGATATCCGGCGACTAGAGGTCAGGGAGCAAAATCCAGGGCCCGGATGTCCGACTAAGGCCCGGATGTTTGGCCGCTAGAGGTGCTCAATGGGAAACTTAGCAGCAAAAATCCTGCCAGGGCCCGGATGTCCAGCTGTGAAGCCGGATGTCCGGCAACTGGACAGAGAGCCCAAGCAGGGAAAGATTTTGTAAGGGCCAACAAGATATTTTGATATAGACTCCGCCAAGGAGATTTAGAGATTGTAGGGATGAAAACTTGAGTAATCTATGGCCATACTAAGATGTGCAACAATAACCCAACAATATTAAGTAAAGAAAGGTTCATATATGCACTCCACGAGCGGTGACCGAGGTCACCATGTTTGAGCATATGGGACATAGTACCGCAAAGATTTCGACTTTGGGTACATAGTCACAACTCCATCATTTAAAGCACCATAGTTAGAAAACCATGATAACTTTGAGAGTGTTTGTTCTATTTATGCATTATGTAGGGTGAGAGTACTCATGAATTGAATGTCTCCCCCTAAATATATGCCTACATCAAGACAAGACATTAAGTACATACATGATGGGTACTAGATTTCACATAATGTTGTCAAGCTCCAAGATACAAAGTTCACGCCTAAGTTGACAAAACCTTGCTTCATCCAATGGCTTGGTGAAAATGTCTGCAAGTTGCATATCTGTGCCAACATGAGCAATATCAATGTCACCTTTTTCCACATGATCTCTCAAGAAATGATACCTAATATCAATGTGCTTGGTGCGGGTATGATCTTTGGGATTCTCAGCAATATTGATGGCACTTTCATTATCACATAGAAGAGGTACATGTCTATAGGTGATACCGTAATCCTTCAAAGTTTGCCTCATCCATAGTAATTGAGTTGCACAACTGGCGGTTGCAATATATTCGGCTTCGGCGGTGGAGAGAGCAACACAATTTTGTTTCTTCGAGGACCAACTTACCAAGGAGCGTCCAAGAAATTGACATGCACCGGAGGTGGACTTATGATCCACTTTGTCTCCAGCCCAATCCGCATCCGTGTACCCAATGAGATCAAACTTAGCATCCTTGGGGTACCATAATCCCAACTTTGGGGTGTGAACAAGGTATCTAAGAATATGCTTAACCGCCTTATGATGACTTTCCCTAGGGGAAGCTTGAAATCTAGCACACATGCATACACTGAACATGATGTCTAGTCTAGATGCACAAAGATAAAGCAATGAACCAATCATAGAGCGGTAAATAGATGGGTCAAAAGGGATATCGTTTGTGTCTTCAGTGAGTACATTTTTTGTTGGCATGGGTGTCTTACATGGACTAGCATCAGACATGCCAAACTTCTCTAGAATATCCTTGAGGTACTTTGCTTGAGACAAGAAAATTCCTTCTTGAAATTGTTGAATTTGGAATCCGAGAAAGAACTTCAAATCCGCATTGAGTGGCATCTCAAAGTTCTTGGTCATGGAAGCCGCAAACCTCTTGCACAAATGAATGTTAGGAGAACCAAAAATGATATCATCTACATAGATTTGGCATAAGATCAAATCACCCTTGTCCCTCTTAGTAAAAAGAGTGGGATCGATCACCCCTCTCACAAAACCATCATCGAGGAAAAACTTCTTAAGATGATCATACCAAGCACGAGGTGCTTGTTTGAGGCCATACAAAGCCTTATGAAGTTTATACACATAGTCTTTGTGATCGGGATCAACGAACCCAGGTGGTTGTGATACATATACTTCTTCTTGTAGAGGACCATTAAGGAAAGCACTCTTCACATCCATTTGATGTAATGTAAAACCATTGAAAGCAGCATAAGCAAGTAAGATGTGAATAGATTCAAGACGGGCAACGGGAGCAAAGGTCTCACCAAAGTCCAAACCTTCAACTTGTGAGTACCTTGTGCCACTAACCTTGCCTTGTTGCGGATGATTACACCATTCTCATCTTGCTTGTTCTTGAAAATCCATTTTGTTCCAATGACATTGTGTTCCGTAGTTGGCCTCTTGACTAATGACCACACTTGGTTGCGTTCAAAGCTGTTCAACTCTTCTTGCATAGCAATGAGCCAATCGTTGTCCATCAATGCTTCTTGTACCTTGAGAGGCTCAACACTAGACACAAACGAGAAGTGAGCACAAAAGTTTGTCAATTATTTACGAGTGACTCTACCTTCCGATATGCCGGTGAGGATTTTATCAACATCAACACGACCGGCCACACGGGGCATGATGGAGGTTAGGGTTTCACGAGGTTCAACTTCATGTCCATCATCCACATCCTCAACATATGGATCATTAATGTGAGGTGGAAGATCTTCTTCTTCATATTGCATTTTTTGAGGATCATTATCAACAATTGCATTTTCTCGTTCTTGCTCTTGGTGATGATCTTGCTCATGGAGATGCTCATGGTGAGGGACTTGATCATCTTCTTGTTCTTGAACAACGGGCATTGGTTGAGCAATAGGAGCTTGTGGTGTTATGGGTGTTGAAGTGGTTTGATGATGTGTGAAACTTCCATCTTCTTCTTCATCATCATGAGGTTCTTGTTCCATGGGAAGAAGAGCACCAACACCCATGGACAAAATATCTTGAGACGAATCTTCTTCACCTACATCACTTAGATCAACTTGCTCCCCATGGGAGCCATTAAATTCATCAAACACCACGTCACAAGTTTCTACAACACATCCATTGGATTTGTTGTAGACTCTATAGGCGTGAGAGTTTGATCCATAACCAACAAATATGCCCTCAGTTGTTTTGGATTGAAATTTTCCTAACTGTTCTCTTTTGTTGAGGATGAAACATTTGCACCCAAATACACAAAAGTACTTGACATTTGGCTTGTTCCCGGTTAGGAGCTCATATGGAGTCTTTTCCAATATTTTGCGGAGGAAGAGCTGGTTTGATGCATGGCATGTGGTGTTGACAGCCTCGGCCCAAAAACTATGTGGCGACATGTATTCATCCAACATGGACCTTGCCATCTCCACAAGTGTACGATTCTTCCTTTCTGCAACACCATTTTGTTGAGGGGTGTATGGTGCGGAATATTGATGCTCAATCCCTTCATCACCAAGAAATCCTTCCAAGGTGTAGTTCTTGAACTCGGAGCCATTATCACTTCTTATTGCCAAGATTTCTTTGTCAAACTTGCGTTGTGCTTGCTTGGCAAAATCAATGAAGGTGATATTCGTCTCATCCTTGATCTTGATGAAAAACACCCATGTGTATCTTGAGTAATCATCAACAATGACAATTCCATACTTTTTCCCACCAAGACTATCCCATGAAGGAGGCCCAAAAAGATCCACATGAAGGAGCTCCAAAGGCCTTCAAGTAGACACAATATTCTTGGGTGGGTGCTTTGATTGATGTTTCTTCCCAGCTATGCATGCACTACACACATGATCTTTCTCAAAAGAGACATTGGTTAGTCCAAGGATGTGATTACCCTTTAAGAGATCTTGAAGATTTCTCATGCCGACATGGGCTAGCCAGCGATGCCAAAGCCACCCCTTGTCGGCCTTGGCCATTAGACAAGTTGCATGGAATGTGCTCTCTTTCGAGAAATCAATCGTGTAAAGGTTGCCATCCAACTCTCCAACAAAGGCCACTTTGAGAGTATCTCTCTTAAAGACTTTCACATCCGTTAGTCCAAAGAGTGTATCATAACCAACAGAAGCCATTTGGCGAACAGAAAGCAAATTATATTTAAGGGATTGAACAAGCATGACATTTGCAAGAGACATGTCATTTGTGATAGCCACCTTGCCCAACCCGAGTACCTGTCCTTTTGATCCTCCACCAAACATAATGTTCATAAATGGTTGAATAGCTTCCATGAAATCGTAGAGCAATTTGCTATCTCCGGTCATATGATTGGTACATCCACTATCAATCACCCATTTTACTCCACTAGAGAAGGCAACCTACACACAATTATGACTTGGTTAGAGGCACCCATTTTGCAATGGGACCTCTCAAGTTAGTCACAAGGGTCTTAGGGACCAAAATAACATAGAATCGGAATGCATTTCGAGGACCAACAAATTTTGCATAAACTTCTCCATCCTTAGTCTTACGAAGTACATAGGATGGAGGCATGAACTCTTTTGGCTTGTTGAGAGTGGGCATGCCCCTTGTGGCCTTCCAACTCACAACCTTACCTTTCTCCTTGTGCCCTTATCGTACAAATGTTTCTTTTAGAGGGGTGATGCACTTTTGAGAAGACGTCTTCTTCTTGCTTGTGCTTGGGTCAAACCCGAGCCCCTCTTTGGCAAACACCTCATTGTGTTGGCCCAATACCTCATTAAGGTTCTTTTGTCCTTGAGCACATGTCATGAGACCTTTCTCGATTTGAGCCTTGAGAAAGCGATTCTCCTCAAGAATAGATGCTAGATCACTACTAGAGTTAGTAGTACAAGCATCAACATTGATAATAGGAGAAGAGTAAGCCTTGGCTAGAGTTTCAAGATAAGTAAGCTTGAGCGTCTCAAAACTCTTTGTAAGAAGGGTGAGCTCTTCTTCCTTAGTCTTGAGGGACACGGATAGGAGCTCACAATCCTTAGAGAGAGAAGCAGGAGACTTCACAAGCTTACTTTTATCATTCATCAACTCTTCGCAAGAGTCCTTAGCCTTTTTCAAGGAGGCAAGATCTATAGCACGAACATCAATGTTTGCACCAATTTTCAAGCATAGTTCATCATTTCGTGCTTCCTCATATTGGACTTTCCGCTCAAGGATTTCATATTTTTCCTTTTCCTCGGTTACGAGGGTTTCGAGTTCCTTAATGGTGACGGTGTGCTTACCCACCATCTCCATAAGCATACGAAACATAGTGAGCTTATTTCCTTTGAGGGAGCACATGGCCTTATTTAGTTTAGCAAACATGGGGTCATCTATATCATTATCATCATGATTATCCTCCGCATCAAGGTACTCATCACTAGGAGTAGGAGGAGTGAAGAGAGGAGGATTTGATCGTGGGGTTACCTTGACCTTGTCAGGAGAGTTTTGGTCCTCTTCATCTTCAACCACGGCCTTTGCCATCAGGCACTTGTGAGCGTTGCCCTTGTAGTCTTTCATATAGTTGTATGTGACAACATCACCACTCTTGTTGACTAGCCTCAAGGTGTTTTGAGAATCCTGAGCAACTCCGGCAACACCACTAACATCATCCGGATTGGATTCTTCATGAGCAACCATTGCTTTCCCATCTCTCTTCTTGAGCTTTGAGTTCAAAGGGTTTGGCAACTTCTTCTTGGGAAAGGTCTTGGGAAACCTTGGTTTATCTTCTCTCTTCTTATAGGGGCAATCGTTGGAGAAGTGGTTGGCTTCTTCACAGTTGTAACATTTTCTCACTTTCTTCTTCTGGAATCTTCCCTTGAATTTTCCCGCGCTAAACTTCTTGACAAAGAGGGCAATGTCTTCATATGAAGGGCTCTCATCGGAGTCAATTTCATCACCGTCTTCATCCTCATCATCTTCTTCTTCTTCACTTTGCTCTTCTTCATATACATGCTTGGCCTTCAACGCAAGATTGATTTTTGATGTTCAGGTACCTTGCATGGCAAGATGTTTTGTAGCATTTGCCTTTGACTCTTCAAATAGTTGGAAAGTGGATATGATGTCAACTAGAGTCATTTCTTTGAATCCACGATGTTGTCTTATGTCCCACACCATTTGGTGATGATACGGAGCAAGAGCATGAAGCAACTTATCCACGAGAAATCGCTTAGTCAAGTTGAATACATCTTGTGTCTTGTCACACTCACATGACTCGATGTCAGCGGTGAGAGTCATGAGACGCTCAAGGAGTTGCTTGGGGGATTCACCTTTCTCCATACAAAAGTTTTGCAATTGACCCTTGGCAATTTCATATTGAGCAAGCCGGAGAGTCGAGGTACCGGTCTTGGTCCTCACAATGCTATCCCATAATTCCTTGGCACTTGTGATATGTATGTATGGTCTCCTTTGCTTGTTAGTCATACTTTTTCTTATGCACATGATTGCTGTGTCGTTGAGATTCTTGTCACATACCTCTCTTGGAGTAAGATTCTTCGGGTCAACGGCTTAGTAGCCATACTCCAAGATCTCCAGCATCTCATCATTTCCATATCGAAGATGATCCTGCATAGCAACTCTCCATAAAGCAAAATCGGTAGTGTCATCAAGTAAAGGAGGTTTGCCTTGAGGGTTATACTTTGGTTTCTCTATTTGAGGTCTTGCATACAGCCAAGGAACACTGGAGTGTTCATTACTAGGAGGTTGTTGGCCAAGTGAAGGAGTAGGCCTAGTTGGCCTCGAGGCCACACCACCAGAAAGTGGTGCAAGCATCGTGGTTAGTGTGGCTAGTCTCATTTGAACCAAGGCCTCAAGAGAAGCATCATGCTCCTCCTTTTGCTTAGCAAGCGCCCGTTCCAGATCCTCAGAAGTAAAAGACTTGACTTCCATGGAAGCTGCGCCCTTATCCTTCGGATCCGCAACAAGCGGAGTCCCATCGGGGTTCATCTCGCTCTAGGGCGGTTAAGCCACAAGAATAGAGCACGAGGCTCTAATACCAATTGAAAGGATCGAGATGGACCTAGAGGGGGGTGAATAGGTACAATTACAAATTTTAATTATTACTTAGCAATTTTAGGCAATAAAGCGGAATATGAAAGTGAGCCTAACAATTACAAGTAAGATGCTAAGAGCTAAGCAAGATGAACAAGTAATACAAATACGTGAGTAAGCTAGCACAATATGATATAAGTAAGTCCTAAGAGACAAGTAACCACAAGTAGAGAGTTAGGGTTAGGAATAACCGCAACTCCGAGAGACGAGGATGTATGCCGATGTTCACTTCCTTGGAGGGAAGCTACGTCACCGTTAGAGAGGTGGATGTTACCACGAAGGCACACCGACGCCACGAAGGCTCACCCTATTCTCCCTTTGAGACAACACCACGAAGGCGTTTCTCAACCACTAGTGGTAGACCTTGGGGTGGTCTCCAAACCCTCACAAACATTCCGGGGGTAATCACAATGATCGATTCCTCTCCGAATGACTCCTACCGCCTAGGAGTCTCCAACCTCCAAGAGTAACAGGAACGATGGGGAAAAGCTCAAGACTTGCTCAAATCACGAATTCCTTTGGTGCAAAGAAGGGAAAGGAGTGGATCTATCACTTGCTTGGACAACTTCTCACAGATGCTCTCAAATCCCCTTGGGATCTAAGATTTGGTGTATGAGAGTGAGAGAGAGTGAAAATGTGTTCTAGGGTTTGTTCAAAGTGAATGGTCAACTCTCTCCAAGGGGGGAAGAGAGCTATATATAGTGTGAGTGCAAATGTGGCCGTTGTAGTGCAAGTGACCGGGCAGGCGGGACATCCGGGCTAGGGGCTGGACATCCGGCCTGGCAAGGCACTTGAAGAACAGGGCAGAAGCAGAGAATAAACCAGAGGTGCCGGACATCCGGGGCCAAGCCCGGACATCCGACATGTCAGGAAAGCCCGGACATCCGGCAGGTGGCCGGACATCCAGCGAGTTCACAGAACAGAAGATGTTCTCTGGATAGCTCGAGCTGGACATCCGGCATGAAGGCCCGGATATCCGGGGTGTATGGAGAACCCGGACATCCGGCATGGAGGGCCGGACATCCGGAAGAGGGCACACCCATGTATTGTACTCTGGATAGCAGGGTCCGGATATCCGAGGTGCGGACCGAATATCCGGTAGGTGGCCCGGACATCTGGGGGCCAGCCCGGACATCCGGCAAGGCCAGAGGCAGAATAAGCCAGAGCATATAGTGAAGGATCTAAAGAATATTTTGGGAAGGAGCTTTGTGGCAAGAGCAACTCTTTTACTAACCCTACCTATCCCCTCTTAATAGTGCGGGATCCTATACTCAAGAAAACAAATATGTAATCATTTTGATACTTCTTCCTTGAGTGAAATCCACTTTGTATGCTCACGATCCACACACTTTTGATGAACCGGGGACTAACACCTGAGATTCACTTGACGAACATAGTTAGTCCCCTACATGTATATTGTCATCAACATCAAAACATGATGTAAGGGCATGATTGCACTTTCAGTGGGGAATACGGCTCGGGGGAATGTCCTACCTGTCGTGCTGAGCGACGAACAGGAACATCCTCACCAGCGTGACTGCTGCTGCCTCCCCGCGTCATCCTATTGTTTGTTTTTCCCAATATAAAGCAACCGAGATGAGCAACATCCAAAAATGGGAAGAAAAGCCAGCGACAAACCCAAAAGAAAGCAGCGAAAAACAAGGCGAAGAATAAAAAGTTCCAACGTAATTATACATAGACTCATACATGAAAGGTAAACATCATGACGGGTTCGACTACCCTTATACATGAAGCTAAACATCATGACATGTACGACTACATCCGTACATCAACCTCATGACAACTGCGGATACTCTAACGATCTAGTGCTCTACTGGTGCTGCTGGATCCTCTCCTGAGCCGGACTCAGATCCTGAATTGATAGTGGAAACCTCCGGGTTAAAAGTGATATGACGACGCTGCCTCGAGAACTCTCCCTCAGGGGCAGGTGCGGGGTGAGTCTGGATCATAGGGGCTGCAGGAGTAGCGACAAGGGAAGCCCACGCAGCAGAGGCACTGCGAGGAATCACTGCCAAAGGGTTCGTGGTACTCTGAGTGGTCACCGGAGTAGCAGGGGAAACAGAGGTTGGAGGAATGAACGGGGTAAACCCGAGTGTAGGTGGAGGGTTCCTATTCCGAGCAGCGGCAAGAGCTATACGGGCTCGGGTTAACTCTCGGGCCAACTCATAGATCAAGAGATAACTGGCAGTGATATAGCGAGACAGGTGGCTAGAAGGACGATCGCACGCTGGATCAATAAAAGGGAAGCAGATACGCCCGTTCTCGTGCAGAGACGGGTAGAAGTAGAAACCTGGATGAGCCTGCATGCGAACCTCATTGTAGCGCAGGTCTACAAGAGCCTCGAATGCGGCAAACTGGATGGCCTGAGATGGCATGGAAGTGAAACCACCCTTAGAGGAACGAGTGTAAGCGCCGGAAGGGGAACTGTGGTGTAAAGTGACCTCCGCGTAATACTCATACAGTGAGCCGGCCAGATGCTCCCGATACACTTGGTACACTGGATCAGCACCATCTGGGTAGAGTCGACGCCACACGTTCTAAAGTAGATGCGGTGAGGTGTAGGGTGCTGGCTCGGACTGGTACAGGTACAGAACCGGAGCCATCTACACTCACAATCATTAGACGGTTAGCAATAACAATAAATAAAATGCATGCAATGCAGCAACCAATGCTACTACTACTGGCACTCAAAACTAAACGAACTACCGTTCAACTAGCGCGTCGTCGGTCTAGCATGTCCTACAGTCAGCGTGGCTCTGATACCAAGCGTTGTGGCACCCCAGCTCAGAGCAACCGGTTTACCTTGCATTGCCAGCCCAGAGATCAAGTCTTCTGGCAACACACAACAACTTTGTACAGAAAACAACCGCTTTATTGATGCTAGCGGAAACATAGGTTCAATATTACATCAAGTAGCGAGGCCAAGCGGCACACACGGTGTGGCTGAACAAATATGTACATTATTTAATGAACATGAAGGGGCCTCGATCACGACAATTACGCGGCAGCGGAACGACGACGAAGTGGAACTCCATAGCACAGGGACACCGATGTGGACACGAGCTAGACACGGGAAGCACTCCGATCCGGTAAGACTTTCCTGAAATCTGGCATGACATGCCAGGTCAGTACATTGAATGTACTTGCAAGCTCACAACAAGCATAAGCATAATGGCAAACAATATCATGACAATTAAGCAAAAGTTAAATCCAATGCAACAACATACTACTTATGCAGTGAATCAAACATGTGCACTGAGTCCCGCGGACTCTCTTACCAGACGGGTTACCTCGTAACCAAAACGGTGATCATACCCGGATCACAAACGAAACCAACACTTTGGTTCCCACAAAGATCATCTCATGATCTCACAAATCTCGTCACTTATCCAGTGCCAAGCATATAAATTTGGTGTGCAAGATTACTTAATCATGTTGATCCATGGTGTGACTTACTTATGAGCTATGTCCGTAACCGAGGACACGGCTATCGATAGATTTAATAAACACTCTGCAGAGGTTAGCACACTGTACCCACACCACGGAATCCATGGCCTCGCACTCCCATTCGGGTGGACCAACGGCATTCCGACAGAACCCTCCCATTACCATGACACTCTCCCAGCCACTCCGACCAACTCCCCTCTGGGATAAGTCATGGGTGGCCTCGTGTCTACCAAAGACATCAACGGCCACCGTCGTGGCAAAACTTAAACGGTCCCAAACGGGGACAAGGTACCATAACAACAATTGGGCACACAAGGTTATGTCTGCTTACCGGGCCAGGGTACCGCACGCCCATAACCTTCCCTCGTTGGAGGTACCGACCAGAGGCATGACAACGGGCTGAATAAACGGCCTTCCCATAAAGGCAAATGTGGTTGCACTGGGAAAACTCGATTCAGTGGCACCATGACTCGATCAACATTATGTTCAAGTTGAATTAACATCAGGTTTAACTTGAAATAAAAATAACTCGAGTCACATTAAGCCATGAACATGCAACTATCCGACATGCATCACATAACACTTAAAGTAAACAGATCAACATCATCAAAGTTTCTACTTGCACTAGTCATCATTAAGCTTCACTGGTTTTACTTCACTAGTTTTAACACTCATCACTTTAGTTATGCCATAATATATGAAAATCAATAACTCACATAAAGAAAATACTACCGATCATATCCAAAAGCATAACCACACAATCAAAACTACTTCTACTGCCTCATACTAGTCCATGCATTCAAATACTACTGTAACCTAAGCATTTCAACCAGGGCAAAGTAACTAGCATATGCAATATTCATTTAATTAATTAAATGCATGAAATAACTCATATTCAAGTTGGAAAAATCATAAATATTGAAGTGACACCATGCAAATGTTGGTGTGGCTTGCCTTAGTGCAGAGGAGGTTCACACTCCTCCTGGTTATCTTCAAGACAAGCTTCCTCCTCTGAAAATAATTAAAAATAGCAAAAGAAAATATCAAGAATCATTCTAAAAATTACTAGAAAATCTAGGCAGCAGAGAAAAATCTCAAAATTTGTGTGCTGCTAGAATATTTCAATACAAACACAATGCAAAAAGAATCAATTCATTTGGACTTATGGTTTAAAAGTGATGGCTGGTCAAAGTTGCTGGTCAAAATTTTGAATTAAATTTGAAATAAAAGAAACCCGGGGGGGTGACGTCGAATACGTATTCTGAGAATACACCTCCACTCGTACCGCTTCGGGCGCGAGTGGAGAGGCTGACAGTGGGCCCCGCCTGTCGGGTTTGGGGAGAGGGAGAGAGAAACTGAGGGTTGGCGGTGCTCCGCCGGAGCACACGCCGGCGAGGAGGGCTCGTCGGCCGATCTGAGAGGGAGCAATGGATAGAGGAGGTCACGGCGCACCTGCCTGTACCCGTGGCTTGGCGAGAGGTGATCGGAGCAGCTCAAAACCAACATCTCAAGTGGCGGCTGCGGTCGGATCTCGCCGGAGATGAAGAAGACGGGGGGAGGAGGCGATTCCAGGGGCTCCAACAGGGTCAGCTGGCACCAACAGACCACCAGGGAGTCGCCGGAGAAGAAGCTAGAGCTAGAGGAGCAGTGGAGAGGTGGGAGGCAAGCAGAGGGGATTGCCGGCGAGCTCGAGCTAAGGACGGCGGCCAGAGGCCTGCCCGGCCGGGCTGCGGCTTCTCTACTGCTTGTGGTGGATGGCAGAGTGGATGAGTGAGCTCGGAGAGGCCAGGGGCTCGGTATATATAGGCGGAGGGGGGTGGGGTTCGCGGCTCCGCCGGAGCTCTCTGGAAGGTGGCGCACGGCGACGAGAAGTGCCAGGGAGGGGTGGAGGGGGTGCAACGATCACGCGGCAACTGTGGAAGCTTGCGGACGAGCACAGGAACTCGGGCGCGGACGAAGACAGTGGCACGGGGCGCACTGTGGCTTTGGCCGCGTCGTGCCCATGCTTGCTGCGGCGTCTCCGGCTTCGGCGAGCGCCAGTGAGAGGTCAAGCGTGAAGAGACGAGGCTGGTGGAGCGATGCGGCAGTCGGCGGTGAGCGCTGAGATGAGCACGCGCCGAACAGAGGCTCGGGCGCAGCGCAGAGCGCGTCGAGCGCGTGCCAGAGCCCGTGTCCACACGCGGTCACCACGCTAGCTCGGTCAAAATGACGCCCAGGCGATGCCAAACCGTGTCTAACGTGTTATCCGTGCAGTGTTTATTCTAGGAGAAGAGATGGCACACTGCCAGGCCGACCGGATTGAACAAGAGCTAAGGAGCAAGTTTCTGGTCAGAAACTTTGGCACTGTGTTTGGAGAGGTTCTAGAACGATTTTAGGGCTAATCTCCTAGGGTTAGGGTTTTCTTAGGAGGGTAATGAAGCTCAAGAAAAATCAGCCTCATTGGATCAAGGAATAATATACTTCCTGTAGAAACTGCATTTTGAGGTCAGAACAGAAAAGATTTTCTGTGGCAAAAATATTCCAAATAACTATGAAATATTTTTGCACAGGGAGGTGTGCCAAGGTCCAATGAATATTTGGGAATTTTCTCAGATTTTTGGGAGCAAGAAAAATGAGGGTTGCTTTGGAGCATATGTTGCTGAAATGATTTTTAGAGAGGAAAATGAATATTTTTCATTTATGAAAAATATTCCTTGGGCCATTTTGGGATATATCAGAGAGGAAATGATGATTAAGAGAGGGATGGGTCACTTGGGTGAAAATCAAGGACATGCCCAAGTGTTTAAGTCCAAGTGATTTGATTCAAAAAACTCCAAATTCAAAATCAGAGGCAAAGAAGTCCGGAAAAAGAGAGAAGGCAAAAACCAGGCTGTCACACGTTTGGCATGCCCTCGTTCACAAAATTCTTGCGAATCGAACTAAAGTTCACATCAAGCGAGTCTAGATAAGCAAAGAAACAAAAAAGAAAAGGAAAAGATGTCAGTTGGCAATATAGAAAGGATGAAGAAAGCAAAGAAACAAAAGAAAGTGGGGCTCTAAATCATTTTACCACTAGGTGAAAAAGGCGACAACATGTAATGTTCTTCTTATCTCCCAACCCCATGAAAGCTATTCTCAGTTGGTCGACAATGAACTGGCATACATCTGTTTTATTGATGTATTGTGGGTTCAACACGGATGGATAGGCGCGCAGTGACACCTTCAGGCTGGTCGCCCGCGTGGGGAAACATCTGAACACAATGACAAGCCAGGCACTTAAAAACCTGTGATCGGCATCATCTCCCATATTGCATATCATGTCACACCACTCGTTCACTATTGGTGCAGGCCCCGAGGGGATGTCGTACATATCATGCACGAGCCTAATTGTGTCTGGATGCATGTCGTAAACAACCTTCCCCCCTCCCTTTGGCAAGCCCCAGATCCTGTGAATACTCGCTCCATCAACCGTGATCTTCCCCCTCTCTAGAATAACAAGCTGGGACAACTCCGGGTCGTAACACTTCATGACAAACTTGACGAGTTCGCCTTCCATTGTGCTTGTGCAAATATCAATCACACCCCCAGAACTTATATCTATGATGGCATCCTTTTGTGGCTACTCAATAGAAGCGTTTAGTTTGAATAGCCTTGCTAGTGACGCCCTATTCCTTGGTCGCGGCCTACTACCCCCAACCTGCAACCGCACAAAAAAAAAGAAACATACATTAATACAGAAGTTTTCACTATTAGCCAACCTAGGAACAAAATATCATCTACTATTAAAAAAAAACTTATTCATCTTAAAAAGTTAGGAGCAAAAAAGAAATGACAACCTAGTTTATTGAGCAACTACTGGCCTGGAATTAAGCAATTACATCTATATTTAGGTGCAACTACTGTTCTGTTCTGTTCTATGAAAGTCCCCCTCTATCTTCTGATGCGGCTTATTTTGCTGCTTCTGTTGTCATGCAAAAGTAAATTAAAAAAGGAAATCATGACCTGAAGATTTCACTATAAGCAACCAAACCCACCCACCCCTATGAAAAAAGAAAAATCATCAACTGTTTCAAAAAACCCTATTCCCATCTAGGAGGTGTGAGCTGCACAAAAAATAGCATCAATATTCACTATATTTATTGAGCAACTACTGGCCCTGGATTGAGCAACTATATAACCCACCCTACCTGTTTATTGAGCAACTGATGTCCTTGGATTGAGCAACTTTAGGTGTATTGAGATGCAACTACATAACCCACCCTACTGTCTCTGTTTATTGAGCAACTACTATCCCTTGATTGAGCAACTCCAGGTGTATTGAGATGCAACTACATAACTCCCTACCCCTATTGCTTTCTAGTTTTAGAATTTGCTTCATGCCCGCCTTTCTGTACCCTCTTCTCGCCTCCCTTCTTCAACATCAGGGACATGATCAGCAACCCGTTTTTCTGCCCGTCTACCACGGTCGGGATTCTGATTTGTATGCCCACGCTTGTGTCCGACATTGCTGGTCGTTGGAGCCACTTCCTGTTGTCCCTCAGTTCCACTTCCCGCATCGGTACTTTGCGCGATCCTTTTACTTTTACGTGCCATTCTGTGAGAAGTCAAAAAAGGAAAAAATAACAAGTCCTCAACAATTGCTGACAGATAAGAAACAGAGAGCAAAAATCCTGCTCTTACTTTAAGCAGCCACTGTAAAAAAATGGGGGGGCTACAGCGCCTATTCCAAGCAAAAAAAACAAAAACAAAAATCCTAATTAAATGAGCAATTGCTGTACGAAAAAGAGCTACTACTGTTGAATATCTAAGCTACTACCCATGGGAAGGAAAAACACCTACCATAAAATTCCGTACAAAATCCCAAAAACACGAGCTACTATTGGATGTCAAAACTGGGCAACTACCATCGTAAATCCTACTACCAGATGTCAAAAATGATCAGACATGGAGTATATGCTCCCGAACTCAAATGCTCTCTTATAAACAGTAAAATAAGAAAAAAATAAGAAAAAATTTCAAAAAATTCTGAATTTTTTTGTGGTAAACTTTGACAATTTTTTTGCATGTTTGCAAAATTTCAACACGAAATGACATCCGTGGAAGTCGTGACAAAAAAAACAAAATCGATGTTCCAAAAATGCTAGTTTTGAAAACATTTTGGAGTGCTGATTTTGTTTTTTTGCCACGCCTTCCACGAATGTCATTTCGTGCTGAAATTTTGCAAGCATACAAAACATTTGTTAAAGATTATCACAAAAAAAATTCAGAAATTTTGAAATTTTTACTAATTTTTTCGATTGTACTGT
The DNA here is from genome assembly GCA_011799875.1 of Thinopyrum elongatum. Classification (NCBI taxonomy): domain Eukaryota; kingdom Viridiplantae; phylum Streptophyta; class Magnoliopsida; order Poales; family Poaceae; genus Thinopyrum; species Thinopyrum elongatum. The sequence goes on along the minus strand of CM022298.1, from coordinate 669,094,060 downwards.
TCATGAGGGAGCATTTGAGCTAGGGAGCAGAATAGTACTTTTCCAACTACTGTTGCATTTCCTACTACTTGATGTCAACTTGTATTACTACGCTACTGCCCCCACCCCAGTGAATAAAAAAATCTCACCCCAAAAATCCCCAAACAACCCAAACACGAGCAAGAGCGTATGCAAAAAATGAGCAACTACCGTTGTATTTCTATGCTACTGCCCCGTGAGAAGGAAAACACCTAGCCAGAATTACCAAAAAACACGAGCACTACCGCTGGATGTGAAAAAAATGAACAACTATCGGCGTATTTCTAGGCAACTACTGCATCTATCCGAAGTTAAAAAAATACCCAGAAATCCGCCACAGAACAAACCAACGAATTCGACCGCCATGCCAAACTGTACAGCCCCGCCCCAATACCCCTCCCCTCCACTATCATCCAGTTCATGCCAACCCACCCCCACCCACCCAATGAACGAGCGTGCGCCATGGACATCCCCTTGCTCCGCTTCACCATGGACATCTCCTTGCTCCGCGTCGGCGAAAACCGTCCCAAACCCACCCCCGCGACACCACCTAAAACCCTAGAAAAATCGAGCCTTCGCGGTCGAATCAGACGCGAGAAAAATAGCGTGGGGAGGATGGGGATTACCTCCGGCTGTCGCCGACGACGCGCGCTCGCGAACGGCCTCCTGCGCCGGCGAATCTCCGGCAAACCCACGGTCTAATTGGCACGCAAGCCGTCGAGAATAGAGGGGGGAGGAGAAATCTCTTGCAGTTTGCGAAGGGGATGAGAGGGGGTTTTTTAAATGGGGAGAGGAGAGGCGGTTCGAACCAGGAGGGCAGAGTGGGGGCGGGGCGGTTTTGCCTGAAATTAAAGTCGGGTCCACCACTAATCAAACATCACGTCCCTCTCTCTGTCGCCACGTGTGTCGGGATATCTGGCCGCATCCGATGGCTGACGCACGTGCGCTCGGCGACACCGGAAAGTGCAGCTGCACTTTCTAGCTGTGCTTCTGGGATGTACTGTCAGAAAGAAAACTCAGAGAAAAAATAAAATAAAATTGGAACGCCTAACCATAGCACACTTGGCAGCACCATCATAACCGCGCCGCCACCACCACTTACAAGACATGCAGAAGTGTCGGACGACAAACCTTATGATGGAGAGCCGTTGAATCACAACACCAAAATACCATACACTCTGTGGTATAGTACCTGCCAACCACAACAACCACACTGAGCGGAAATAGAGCCATGTGACTTTTATTTCAGGCAACGCCGTTTTCACTGTCTGATGTGAACGCCAAAGATAACAATACTTGGCATGTAGAAATTAAAACTGCATTGTGACATTGATTTGTGGTTCCTCGCCTTCCGGGTGCCAGAGAGACACTCGAAGTAGAGAGAACGACAAAAGTACAGGTGAAAAGTGAAGCTCTCTCCGGACGCTACGGTTCAGCTCGCAAGCAGATCTTATTATGATGTGATTCTACTAACGAGTATAAAGAAAAATAATAATATTTCAACATAATTACTCAGATGGACAACGGGGTAGTTCTGCTGGAGTTTTCTTTTCAAAGAGAATTTTTTACCTCCATAGAGCCATTGCTCCATTTCAGAATGCCATTCATTTCAAAACTAGTGTTGTGAGGATATGTGCTAGATATATTTCTTTGCAGTTTTTTGTAGTGTGCTTTGCGGTAGTTTCCAGTACTTTGGCAAAAAATCTGAGTATTTTTAGTGCTCTACAGCACTAAAAACGTAAGCACATGAGCATAAATATGTACCAGATCTTGAGGCAGAAATGAGCGGCATCTAGGCATCGTGTCGACAAACTAATCGACATGCTCGAGCCCATTTTTAATGAGCCGAGCGCGTGACCTAATCATGGGCCCGTGTGAGCATGTAGTTACATATTATTTCCGCCGACCGAGCGTCGGCAAATCCTAAACGACGCCTTAAGCGTCCGTTTCTTCTATTTCCGCACTCGGGCGCGCTGCCCTCCTCCGCGCTGTGCCGGCCCATCTTCCTTTTTCCCCCTGTTCCCCCCTGTTTAAACGCGCCAAAACCGGCGCGCGTGGGCGTGATTCGAACCGGCGACTCCTGGTTCTATGTACGCTGCACTAACTACCCAACCACCTCACCTATTTGTGTTTACTTACAACTTTTTCCTTCTTTTTCCTTATTTTCTTTTCTCTTGGAACGGTTTCGCTCCTTTTTTTTCATTTCTCTTTTTATTTTCTCTTTTCTTGGAACGGTATTTTCGGGTTTTCTTTCATTTTTTTCTTTTTACTAAATACGTGAATGACTTTTCAAAATCGATGAATTTATTTTCAAATGTGTGTATTTTTTAAAAAAATCAATGAACCTTTTTCAAATTTTGTTTTTTCAACATTTATGATTTTTTTAAATTGATGATTTTTTTAAACCGATGTACCTTTTCAAATTCATGAACTTTTTTTTAAAATTTGATGAACTATTTTTTGAATTCATGAACTTTTTCAAAATTTGATGATTTTTATCAAAATTGATGAGCTTTTTTCAAATTTGCGATCTTTTCCCAAAATCTATGAACTTTTTTCGAAATCCAGGAAGTCTTTGAATCCGCAAAAATTTTTCAGACCCTTAATCTTTTTTCAAAATCATGAACCTTTTTTGAAAGTTGTGAACTTTTTTCTTCCGGATCCAGGATTTTTAAATGTCAACTGGTCAACTATTGATGTGTCATGCTCTCGTAAGTTACCCTCTCGTTTAGGGTTAGCAGCGGCGCTGCTGGCGATTCCCGATCGCCTGGTGATCGCTGACACTTAATCAATACCGAATCGCCATCTCCCCGGGAGGCGACGAGGGCGGACACAGGTGGTCAGGGGGGAGCGATCTGGCCCATGGCGGAGAAGGGTTCTTCTTCGAAGATGGGGCAGAAAGATGAGATCGATCTTGAGGAGATGCTCAAAAGTATGGAGTTGCTGGACGAGGAATTGGATGAGGTAGTGATCGGGAAGGATGAGGCAAAGAAATTCGAGGCGGAGGCTGGCTGGATGGCGATTGCTTGGGTCAACACGGACAGGCCGTTTAGCTCGACGGCGTTTTTTGACAACATGAAGTTCATCTGGGGTTTGGCCCAAACACCCAAGTTCCGGGAGGCCGGCGAGAATTTGTTTATCTTCCAGCTTTTTTGTCTTGGAGATTGGAAGAAAGTCGTCCATGGAGGACCCTGGTTGTTTAGAGGACTAGGGGTGATCATAGAAGACTATGATGGCAAAACGGATCCTGAGAAGGTGGTCCTCGATGGTCTATTTGTGTGGGCTCAGATCCATAAGATCCCTGATCTCTATCGTCAAGAACCTGTGGTAGACCAACTTGCTCGCAGAATTGGCAAAGTCAGACAGGTTCAGCTCAGCCCCAATCTCATCTATGAGGGTGATTACGTTCGGGTGAGAGTTAGAGTCTTGACAGGCAAGCCGTTAACCCGCTTCACTCCGCTCACGGTTGAAGGGGAGGGTACTCGTATGTTAGTAGTCAAGTACTCCATCCGTTCCATAATGTAGTGCCTATAGATTTTTACAAAAGTCAAACATTACAAACTTTGACTATGTTTATAGAGAAAAGTAGGTACATCTAGAATACCAAATGCACATCATTGGATACATCGTGAGTTATATTTTCAGAATGTACATGTTTGGTATTATAGATATGGACAGTTTTCTCTATACACTTGGTCAAAGTTGGCAAAGTTTGACTTTTACAAAAATCTATAGGCACTACATTGTGAAATGGAGGGAGTATGAGAAAATTCCATTCTTCTGTCAAGTCTGTGGATACATGGGCCATAGTCACGAGGAGTGTGGAAAAGGAGTGTGGAAAAGGAGTATGGAAGGAGGAGGACAAAGAATGGGGCCGCTGGATGATCGCCCAGCGGCATACAGTGGATTACTCGTAGCCCATGGGCGGAAGATTTGGCTTCAGAGGAGGCAGCGGTCGTGGCCGTGTTAACACTTTTGGTCGCGGTTCCAATCCAGCTCGAGGGCGGGGTTTTGGTTCAGACACAAGAACAATGGCCGAGGAAAATAACTCAGAGGTGGCGCAGAATAGAGGGAAGGACCCGGTAGTTAGCAGTAACCCTACAGCTGATGCAGTGCAGGAGGACCTGCAGCAAGGGGACGGCAAATCTGATGGCTCTGGTACAAGCAACTCGCAGGGGAACGTGGAAACATCTTCAGAGATGGGTCAGATGGAAGGGTTGGTCAAGTCCAGTAACAAACGTCCCTCGACAGAGAACCCAAACCCAACTAATGCTACATTGGCTGCTATTCCTTTGGCAGGCTCGATGTTGGTTACCACCAGCACTAAAGGAGGAGGTGATTTGCCACCAGTGCCATCGTTGCCACCAGTATACGTCTCCCCGAGAAAGGATAAAAGGAAGCCAAGGAAACATGTGGTTCAAAGCAGAGAAACTGTGGTTCAAGTCAGGATCACCAAGAAACAACAATTGCATCATCGGCGGCCTTCTCCGGGGAGGACCACCGGGCACAATGAGTATCATAAGCTGGAATTGTCGTGGCGTGGGTACCGCTGCGACAATTCATGAACTTCGTGAGATCACGAAGAAGAGTACCCCAGCCGTGATTTGTATCGTTGAAACGCAAATAGATAGGGCACGTGCTGAAAATTTAAAACGCACATTAGGTTTTGATAGTACATTTGTAGTCGGTAGTTCAGGGAGAAGTGGAGGGTTATGTCTTTTCTGGAATGATGAAATAAAGTTGCAAGTTACTGGCTATTCTAAGTACCACATTGATGCTTCTGTTGATGAACTAGGTCCTGTTCCATGGAGACTCACGTGCATGTATGGCGAAGCGCAGGTACCTGATAGATACAAGACCTGGGATGTTCTTCGAGATATTGCAGGCAACTCAACCTTACCATGGGCAGTTTTGGGGGACTTCAATGAGGTTTTGCACCTGCACGAACATGATGGTGTGGGACAAAGAAGCTGGAATCAGATTGATGGCTTTCGAAGAGTAGTAGACGACTGCGCACTTTTGGACCTGGGGTACAACGGGACGCCATGGACCTTCGAAAAAAAGGTCACCGGCGGCACATATACGCGGGTCCGCTTGGACCGCGCCCTTGCATGTACTGCATGGGGCTCTTCATTTCCCGCGGCTCAGTTGGACCACGTGGCGACAGCAACATCAGATCATTCGGCGATCCATTTGCGGCTGTATGGCGATCCTAGTACTTCCTGTGGGCAAAATTTCGTGTTTTGACCCTTTTTGCTAACAAATTCAGGATCTGACCCTTCTTTGAAAATATTTCGGGATCTGATCCTTTTCCTGCCTACCGCCAAGGGGTCTGGCGGTAGGTTGTTATACCCTACCGCCAACCCTACCGCCAAGGGGTCTGGCGGTAGGCTGTTATACCCTACCGCCAATGGGTCTGGCGGTAGGCCCTGGCCACGCTCTGTGTTGGAAACTTAAAACTTTTTGGCGATAGGGTGTCCAACCCTACCGCCAAAGGGCATGACAGTAGGCTATTATATCCTACCGCCAAGGTGTCTGGCGGTAAGAAAAGGGTCAGATCCCGAATTTTTTTCTAATAAAGGTCAGATCTCGAAATAGTATACGAAAAGGGTCAAAACACGAAATTTAGCCCTTCCTGTGCGCCTCGACCATTCAGGTACGAGAGCATGTGGGAGTCACATCCAGCTTTTGGAGAGGCAATTCTTACTGCATGGGGAGTGGACCAGTCCGGAACTACTGTACACGAGTTAAAAGGTAAATTGAGTTCTTTGGCAGACTCGCTATCTACATGGGATCGAACGACGTTTGGAAGTGTCAGAAGAAATATCCGTAGGCTGAAAAATGAGTTGGAGATTCTGCGCACTGTCCCCGGGCGTACTGGTCCATCTCACAGGGAATTGAAAATAAGAGAAAGTTTGGTGGAATTATATCACAGAGAAGAAGTTATGTGGAGGCAAAGGTCCAGGGTGCAATGGCTGAGCGCAGGAGATAAAAATACTAGGTATTTCCAAATGAGAGCTAGTCGACGGAGAAGGAAAAACTTAATAAAGGTGTTGACGAAACAAGATGGCACTACCACAGATGATCCAGATTGCTTGAAGGAGATGACTAGCTCTTTTTATAACTCCCTGTATACTTCGGAAGGTGTCTCTAATATGCAGGTAGTGCTTGATGCGGTCCCAAGGAGGGTGACCGATCAAATGAACGCACAGTTGACCGCACCATACTGTACTGATGAAGTGAAGAAGGCTCTTTTTCAGATGGCGCCAACCAAAGCTCCAGGACCAGACGGATTCCCTGCACAATTCTTTCAGAAACATTGGGAGATATGCGGAGAAGAGGTTGCAACGGTTGTCCTAAAAATTGTTTCAGGGGCAGAAAGTGCGGAGGAAATTAATAGCACAATTCTGGTTTTAATTCCAAAGGTAAAAAATCCCACAGATCTTTCACAATTCCGCCCTATAAGCCTGTGCAATGTGTTTTATAAGCTGGCCTCCAAGGTTATTGCAAACCGTTTAAAGGTTATATTACCGGAGATTATCTCTGAGGAGCAGTCAGCGTTCGTTCCTGGCCGTCTTATTACTGATAATATCATTGCTGCCTATGAATGTTTGCATTTCATAAAGCGGAACAAAGCACAGAAACTTAGACACTGTGCACTCAAATTGGACATGATGAAAGCATATGATCGTGTGGAATGGGAATACTTGAGAGGAGTCATGTTAAAGTTGGTCTTTGTGGACAGCTGGGTCAATGTTATAATGGGGATGATTAGTTCAGTATCATTCTCGGTGATGTTTAATGGAGAAAAGTTGGAGGAGTTCAAACCATCTCGCAGAATCCGTCAGGGAGATCCTATCTCATCCTATCTTTTTTTGCTTGCAGCAGAGGGCCTTTCATGCCTCTTAAAAACTAGTGTTCTGTCACCAAATCTTCGGGGAATACAAGTGGCTCCCACAGCTCCGCCTGTGAACCATTTGTTGTTTGCAGATGACGGCCTGCTATTTTTCAAAGCGACCAGAGAGGGGGTTGAGGAAGTGTCGCACCTTTTGGAGTATTATGCTAATGCTTCTGGACAGAGAATTAATAAGGAGAAGTCATCTATATTTTTCAGCAAGGGTTGTCCTGAGGAGGATCGAGCAATTGTGAAAAATATTATGCATGCTCATAATGAGAAATTGAGTGAGAAATATCTTGGTTTGCCATCAGATGTGGGAAACTCAAAAAATGGATCCTTCAAATATCTTAAGGACCGACTTTGGAGCAAGGACCAGGGTTGGATGGAGAAAATTTTATCTTCAGCAGGGAAGGAGGTATTGATAAAGTCTGTGGCACAATCTATACCTGTTTTCTCCATGTCTTGTTTCAAGCTGCCTAGGGGCCTATGTGAACATTTAACATCTATTATCCGCTCTTTTTGGTGGGGAAGTAAACAGGGCCAAAGGAAACCGGCTTGGGTCTCATGGGACACGATGGCGATGCCATGTTATATGGGAGGATTGGGGTTCCGAGATTTTGAGATATTTAACATAGCTCTGTTAGCTAGACAGGCTTCAAGAATATTGAATGATCCCTCTTCCCTGAGCGCACGAATTTTGCAGGCAGTGTATTTCCCTGGTTCTTCCTTTCTAGATGCACAAGTTGGGAACCACCCATCGCAGAGTTGGAGGGCTATTATCGAGGGCAAGGAAGTATTAAAACAGGGCCTAATCAAAAGAATTGGAAATGGTGAGACTACCCACATTTGGAATGATAACTGGCTCCCAAGGAAGGAGATGATGAGACCGATAGTCCCACTTATTCAGAACCCACCCATGATGGTCTCGGAGCTCATTGATAAATTAAATGCTAGATGGAACGTTGATTTAATCAACAAAGTATTCTTACCGGCAGACGCGTCCACCATTTTACAAATCCCAATCTGTACGCGGAATCTGGAGGATCATTGGTCATGGAATTTTGAGAAGAAGGGCAGATTCACTGTATGTTCTGCTTATCGTATGATTGTTGCGACTAAGAGGAGGCGAGAAGACTGGCTAGACCAGAGAGCGTGTTCTTCAAATAATAGTGCTATGGAAGCTTCTTGGGTACATATGTGGAGCACTTTGGTCCCAGGAAAAATAAAGGTGTTTTTGTGGAGGCTAGCTCACCAATCAACACCAACCGAAGATGTGCGGCACCATAGGAACATGTCTACGACACCCACGTGTGCAATCTGTGGAATGGAGGATTCGTGGTTTCACTCTCTAATTGAGTGTACCATGGCGAGTGTGTGGGCTTTGGCTGACCAAGGAATACTTGATCAAATGGCCACTACTAGGGAGCCAAATGCACGCAACTGGATATTTGCTATGATCGATAGCTTGTCTCATGAGATGTTTGTCCGCCTTGCTGTGACACTTTGGGCCATATGGACAGCTAGAAGGAAATTGTTGCATGAAGGTACCCATCAGAGCCCGATGGCAACTCATATGTTTATATCTAGCTTCATACAAGAACTGGATCAGCTCAAGCAACCCAACCAAGTTAGAAGAGCAGCATCCGTAGCGGATGAAAGAAGAGGGTGGATCGCACCACTAGCTGGATGCTGCAAGTTTAACGTAGATGCTGGTGTTGCTCGAGCAGGCGGCCGTGGGACAGCATCTGTAGTTTGCCGCGATGCTCACGGCAAGTATCTGGGATCATCGTCTTTAGTGATCAATGGACTAAATGATCCAACAACGCTTGAGGCAATCGCATGTCAGGAGGCTTTGGCACTTGCATCTGATCTAGGAGTTCAAAGGCTACATGTTGCCTCAGACTGCAAACCCATAGTTGATGACATTCATGAAGGATCCGAAGCAGTGCATGGAGTAGTAATCAAGGAGATTAAAGAATGGATGGAAGGCTTTATTTCTTGTAATTTTGTTTTCGAGAAAAGAACTAGTAACACCGAACCACACCACCTAGCTAGATATTCACTTTCTTTATAGCAGGGTAGACATATTTGGCTGGGTCATCCCCACGATCCTAACATTATTCCTGTAAACCTTTCTTCTATAGAGTAATAAAGGATGGTGTGTTGCCCTAAAAAAAAACTATTGATGTGTCAGTTTCCTCTAAAAAAAAACCACTGATGTGTCAGCAGTTTTTTTCTTGAGCGGTGATGGGTCAAAAAAAAAAGAAGAAGAAGAAAGGAGGTGCTCCACCGAGCGTCGCCCCGCACCCCACCACACACCATGGTTTTGGGTACCGCCCGAGAAAACCGGTTACCGGGCGGTTACCGCGTTTCCCAGTACCCCACGAGAAATCAACTTCCCAAGCGAAAAATTCCGAAATTTTGAACTTGAATGAATTTTGAATGGATTTTTGATGAATTTTGTTCGGATTCAAAAAAATTCAAAAGAAATCGTCCGAAATTTGCTCGGAATTTCACGGTAACCGTGGTAACCGAGTTTCTTGGTGACCCACGAGAAAAAAGTGCCCCTCGGTAGCCAAAACCTTGCCACACACACACAGCGTGTTCTCCTCTTCCCCTTTCCCCACCCACCCCACGAGAAAGCAGATCGCCCGAACCCTAATCTCCGTCTTCCTCCCCGCCGCCAGCCTCAGCGAAATAATGCCCCCCCCGACGGCAACCTCTATGAAGTGCCCCTCCCCCCCCCCCCATGCGAGTCCCGCCGTATGATCTTGCTCTCGGTCCCTAATCACTTCCTGTTTGTGATTTGTCGAAATCGAATTGTTTTGTCTGTGGACGGTGAAATTTCAGTCCGATTTCTCGCGGCAAGGTTCCAGGTCACATCACGCCATGATATATTTTGGGTTATTCGGTTTTAAAATCTGTTACACCACTCATCAGGCTTAGCTTGTTTTACTTCATGTATCGGCCGGTGGATCACGTCGGAGGCAGAATCTCTGCACTGGTGTATGCCCTGCCTCTCGTTTGGTCACCTGTTCTTACTTACTGTACATTCTAAACGTAGATATAGAAGTGCATTTCGGCCGGGTTTCCAGCCCCTTGGATTGCAAATCGCCGTTCAACTTGGCCGTGTCACCATGTTCAATGTCCTGAGATATACACAAATTGTTCTTATGTACTCATAGCTTGCTTTTTTTATCTCAGGGATTTGCCTGCTGAGGAGAAGCCACCTTCTGACCTGCTGCGTGCTGTTTCCTTACAGCCCAAAGAGTATGACATAAAAGTTTTTGCTCATTCGATTTCTGTTTCTCCATCTAGATGAAATCCCATGTTATTATTTATATCTTCTATCTAACATAACATACAATTGTTCTTCTACTCATTGAACGAGCCTTCCCACTTCAGGGTTCGGAAGCCTTATTGGGACACCAACCATGTTTTGGCCTGGAGGCATTTCCGTTTGCCTACACCAGTCTACGTCAGAGTGGATTGTTCAGGAGCTTATCACTCATATCCAGAGTTGGGGGGGCCGTTCCCTGACCTTGATGCAATTGAAAGTGCTCTCCATGACTATGCTCGTGGCAATATCATGTAATGTTCTGATCTCTCTGTTTCTTTTTCTCTCTAAAAAAGAATCATCTCTTACCTTCTCTGAAGAACATAACATCTATTAATCATATGCTCTGATCTAAATTAGGCCCAAGGAAACAGAGAATGAGCGTCTTGTACGTGAATTTCTTGAGTGGGCAGATGGTACGAGTATGGTCGCCACAAGAGCGGAAACAGCTAATAGGGAAACTGACAATGTGCAGAGACTGGTTAAAGCTTTACTGGACAAGAAGAGCGACGATGAGGTTCATTCTCTCTCCATCCCGCTCGCCCTCACTCTGTCCCACTACCAGGATTGCCTTGTATTTTATTGTTACTGCTTTGTGCATGCAACGTTACTGATCCAATCCATGCTTATTCTAGCATTCCAAGTATGAACTCGAAGATATTGTTCATTGGCAATCAATCTGCGAAGGTCCCTGTGCATGGTACTATCATCTCAATATCACTGTTAAAACTAAAGGAGCTGATGATGATGCGGGCAGTGCCAATCTATTCTTCGCTGAAGTCACACTTGATATGAGCGATACGCCAGGAGTTTTTCTCAGCAGTTTCTGCAGGGTTGACCCTAACAGCAAGGGTAGTGTACACTCTTATCTTAAATTAAGCATTTTTGGAATACTGTTTGAAATTAGCTGTTAGATATAGATCAGAACGATGCGCCAGGATATTTTCTCAACAGTTTCTGTGGGGTTAACCCTGACGGCAAGGGTAGTATACACTCTTATCTTAATTAAGCAGTTTTGGAGTGCTGTTTGAAATTAGCTGATAGATATAATTGTGAATGCGTTTCTGGTTTATTGTGGAGCTGTTACTATTGACCTGTTTGTTTGTCCATTGTGCCATCTTTCTAGCATACATAGCTTTATGTTTGTAATATCGCAATCGAACTGGTTAACGCACAGCCAGTTGTATGTGATGCAATCATGCATTTTTTTTGCCACTTACTCAGCCATTCTCGTGTATCTGAGCCAGGCTAGTTATCTTACACTTAAATGACAAATCTCACTCATTTCTTCCTTTAGATGAAGTTCCCTGCCATGGTTGTACGAACAATGGAAGTACTGAAATGAAGCACCCCACTAGTTTTGTTGGCGGCCACGTGAACACTTATGTCCCCCATGGTTTTGGTCCCTGTAACGATAATCAGTGTCGCGACGCCCAAAACAAGGTATGGTGATATATATATACCGGCTAGCGTTTTAGTATCTTCAGTGTTACTTACCTGTGGTCCATCTTTTGCAGTTGCATATTTTGCTGCGTCAATGTTAATTATGTGTTTTTTCCTCCGGTGCAGGAAGACAACGATGAAGAAGGAGAACTGAGAAAAGAAGAGGAGGAAAGGATAAGAGAGTCCTTCGATGTAATGTCATAAATTGTGTGGTAAAGAACCATTTTGTGGCAACTTGATTTTGACCAGTTGACTAATTATTTCTTGTGTGTTTATCTTCTGAAGTACCTTGAGGATGTGGAATTTGAGGAGAAACTCCGCAAGGAAGCTGCTGAGCTCTCAGCCTTACATTCCATAATCCAGGTTCGAGTCCCAATCTCCTTCAATTTGTTAGTAGTTGTGTCTCTGTAAAGTTTTTATGCGGTTCGCTGGTGTTTGTATCTCCTAAAACTTGATTATTGTTCTGGGGACACTAAATCTGTTTGGTGTTTGAAACTGGTCAGCTATTTGTTTTTCTTTGCTCTGTTTAGTTGTGCCATGTACAAGATTTGTGGTGCCATTGCATATTTTTGTTTAGATGACTCCATATACTTGTTGAGCGTGCTGAGAAAAGTAGTGTTGATGCTGTGATTTTGGAATGTGAACCACTGTGCAATTAAGAACCGTAGTTGGTCTGTAACAGAACTGGAATAGAACATCATGGTCCACTGTACTACTATATTGCGACTATATATTTTTCGCCATCAGCCAGCCTTTGAAATGTCAGTCTTCCCCAGTTCTCTATATCGGATTGTCTCGTGGAGGCACTGCCCGTGTGTGCAAGTGTTGAATATGTGACATCGCTGTAAACTCATTTAAATATTCAAATTTTGTGTTCTTACTAGTTCTTTCATTGCTGCCATCTTGTAGGAGGATGAAGTAATGACCTGTAAAAACTGAAGAGTGAAGATGTCCCTGCTTACTATCACATGTTTTCATTTGTCAGTAATTTGAACTCAGTGGAGCTTGCGAGTAATTGTTGTTTGTGAATTTGTTACCAAGTTAAACACCTTAGCTATTATGACGTTTGTGTACTGTCATGTGTGAACAAGGCTGGAAGACTTATCCAAATTCTTGTTTGTTTTTAGTATGTATGGAAGTACAAATTCACACTGGTGACCACTATTCTTTCTTCTCTTGTGGATCAGGAAGTTTCGTACACTGAAATCTTATCTTATACTACCTCTGTACTGAAATATAACGCTGCGTTTGGATGTCTGTATTGGAGGCCTTCGAATTGTATTGGTTTCAATTCCAATTCAGCCATGAAACTGTAATGGACATGAATACGAATTCGGTTGTTTGGATGTTTATTGAATTGGCTCATGGAATCGTCCTTAGGTTTCAATACGGAATCATGTTTGGATGTCAAACTATGGAATTGCATAGCAACATTACTATATGCATCAAAACAGAAGTTGTATGACCATAATTGGATGATTATATAGTAATTTTTTTCATCAATTATTCTAGAAATTGAGGATGATGTCATATAATATTGACACAGAAACAAACAAAAATAATTTTACACGAACAAAGTACAACACATATAGTTTAAAGGGCAGTACTAGGCGTCGGCCCAAATTTCGGCCGGGCGCGGTGTGCGATGGTCTTCCTTTCCCCGACTGATTCGTTAAGAAAACGAAGGAAAAGCCATGGCGCCTGTGATCAAGTCCAGCCCGTGATCCTCCGCAGATGTCAGCCTGCTCGGCGGCCGTCCTCGCCCGCTTGCCTCGCCGCCGGTCGCCGCCCTCTTTGCCGGTGGTCGCCGACGCCGCCGACATCCTAGCAAAACGCCTAACGTCTCTATTGTTGCAGCACCTAGCCGTCGCCGTCGTATCACGTCCGTCGCAGCACCACCGTGCCGTCGGCCGCAGCTCTCACCATCGTCGCTCACACCTAGTTGAAGCTTTTTCTCACACGGGTTGAAGCTTTTTTCCACACCGGTTGAAGCTTTTTCCCACCCGTCGATGCTGATTGCCCGGGGTTTGCGCGAACGACGGCCGCCCAATCAACGCCATTTAATGGATGTAACAAAAAACCTCGCTGGTGGTAGCAAAAAACAGCAACGGGCGAACGACGGCCGCCCAATCAACGGCATTTAATGGATGTAACAAAAAACCTCACTGGTGGTAGCAAAAAACAGCGACGGTTGCAGCAAAAAAACGTTTTCGTCGGCCGTCCCGGGTCACATCTCCGTCATTAATGGATGTAGCAAATTTCCTCGTCGGTCGTAGCAAAAGCTGACAACGGTTGCAGCAAAAAACCGTCTCCGTCGTCACGGGTCGTAGCTCCATCATTAGAGGATGTAGCAAAAATTGTCGCTGGTTCCAGCATGCAACCACCACGGTCCGAGCATGCAACACCCGCTGCCTTCAAGCTCGCAGCACCATGATGGTGTGGACATGGCCATGGTGGCTGCGGTCACATCACCGCCGACGAAAACGGATGCAGCTTCTTTCCCCACCCCCGTCGGAGCTTCAGCAAGTAGTGGCAAACATGGATCTCGAGGACGACCTGGGATGTGCTCCTCGCGCGGGGAAGAAGATAAAGAGGAAGGCTGAGAAAAAAAACAAGCAGCCGTGATGGGCCAAGGACACGTGGTGGGCCAAGGAGAAAGAACCAACAACGCGAAACATGGATTTGGGAGACGCTTGTGCGGTGGATCGCTGCGCGATCGAGCGGCGCGCGAGCGACCGGCCGAAGTGAGGCATGAAACATTTTCCTAGTTTAAATAGGTGTTCCAAATTCTCAACGACACATAGTTTCAAATTTAATAACACGATTGTTCAAATAAGTTGAAGTTGAACATTACATAGTTCCAAATGTAACAAACCAAATAGTCCAGATAGGTCCAAGTTTAACAAGACAAACAGGAAAGCATAATTTGCATAACTTCAAGGCAATAATAGCAGCCAAGCCTTCCTCATGTGCATGGGCAGCTGGCCCGTTTTGTTACATACAAAAAAAATAAAACAATGCAAATATATGAAAGTTACCTCCACATATTTAGTCCACACATCGTCACTATCAATGGATAGCTTATGATTGACACAATCCCAACCAAAACCGCTTTGAGAAAGGATCTTGTTAATGACTTCATATTGCTTGTCGAAAGTCCTAAGCCTTCCTAATATGTTCTCCTTTGCGATATCCTTATTACACTTCTCCTTCACATTCTTGATAGCTGCAGTGTGCACATGTGCTTTCCATCCATTTTGTGAATGGTCACCCATGTTGTGATGATGAACAAGTACCTCAAGCATTGCAGCGTCCATCTCATCATTCCATGTGACGTAATTCCTCTTTCCAGGAGCAGTTCCTTCAGCCATGCTGCTACAAAGAAAAACAATTTTGCGCAAAGGAAAGAAGTATGTTGGATCAAATAAATGACGCACGAGGAAAAGAGTATTTTGCACAATTTGTTAAGAAGCTATCATATATATTAATATCAAGATGATGCATGTACATAAGACCACACAAGGCACCATCACGGTCAGTTAAGCTATCACACAAAAGACAATCAGCAAGCAACCATCATCACCTAGGTATTGCACAAAATGAGACGACCACCACCTAGGCACTATGCAAAATGAGTCTACCATCCACTAACTACACCACCATCAACTAACTACACCATCTCTAGTTCAGCATGTCTGAGAAGGTATTCAGCATACATGTCTTCAGATAATTGTTGCCTAAAGTTGGTCCATTCATTATTGACTTGAACAGATGTAATCAAGTCAGCATTGTCCACAGGCTCATGCTCCAAATTTTCTAGGTCAGCATCAACTTCTTGCAGCAATAAATCATCCATCATATGATGCCTATCCCATGCAAAGTTGTGTAACACACAACAAGCATTAATAATTCGAATCTGCAAGGATTTATATTTAAATTAGCATGTCATACAGTCCAAATGTTATTTAACACCATATGGACATTTGTTACCTGGTCCTTTATGTCAAAGAAAGATTGAATTCATAGGATGGCCCATTTTTCCTTACATAAGCCATAAGTTCTCTCCACAACATTTCTAGCACGAGAATGACGCAAATTATACAACTCTATCTGTTTGGGGTTGTTGTTGACTTGAAACTCACTCTTTCAAGTGGTACCTAGTCAATCTGAATGGAGCCAGAAAGCCAGGTCCATTGGTGTAGCCAACATCCACTAAGTAGTATTTTCCTATGATGTACCATCTAGAGTTAGCTAACATTAACACAGAAAAGAAACGAAATGCCAAGAGAAATAATCATACCATGAGGTATAACAAATGCATCTTGACGATCATTTCTCATTGCATCATGCAACACTGGAGTCGGATGCAGATCCCTCACAGCCAGGTAGAACATAAATAAATTTCATGTTCCAGTCAACAACACCTAGCATGTGCTAGGCTACGCTAGGTGCATCGGCTGCAATATAAAATTTTCCCTACGCGCAGATCAACCAGGAACATGCTACCGGAGATGGATCACGGATCGTTACCACTAGACGCGCAGTGCCATACAGTGGAAGTAGAGTTGGGGCAGCGCGTCTCCGGAGTCGTCTCCTCCTTGTCTATCTCCCACGTAGCCGATCAGATCCCACGAACAGGTTCGCCGGAGCGGCGCAAGTGCACCGCATCTAACGGTATCTGCGCGTGTAGGAGGAACAACCATGCGGTGGACTACTAGGTCCGATCACACAGCTGGCGGCGAGTGGAGGTGGCTACTTGCAACATATGGAAAGCCCTAGTGACGGCGCCAAAGTGATCAATCAAATGAGTGTGCCGCACCTCCACTATATATAGGCATCTGTCGCGGGCTCAACTCTTGGGCCTCGTATGGATCCTAAAGCCCAAAGTCTGTTCGGCCTAGATCCGAGTCCGAGTAGGATCTCATCTGGCTCGTGGAGTCGGATCCAGCCTCACAGGTTCCTTCCCTTAAGCACGCGATCCCTTAGGTTCAAGTCGGCTTGGTCGCAGGTTGGGTCACCTCCGACCTGCACGGTTGGTAGCGACCTCTAGCAAGGCGTGCCGACCACCAAGTAGACAATGAAGCCGGTTGGCGAACCTGTACAATGTGTCACACTTCTGTTCCCTTTGCCTCACGATATATGTTGCTGAGCTCAAGGCGAGTCTGTCATCCTTGTGCTAGCCCGGCCTCTTTCTCGTTCCAGTGATGCCGACCACAAATTGTATTATCTCATAATCCTTGTCGCATGGCCATGCTTATCTTGGTCGGATCACACGAGGGGCCCAGAGTATATCTCTCCTGATCGGAGGGGCAAAACGCCTACTGAACAAAATCTTCCGGCTAGACAAAGTGATATATCTGTGCTCCAGACACAAGTCCAATCCCTAATGGACGTCGTTTCGGAAACAAGAATAGTGGTTGGCAAATGTCATCAAGATATGAATGGTTTTGAAACCAGACTATCAGACATTTGCTGCGTTGTTCAAGAGCAATGGCGGAAAAAAGGGGATGATCATGTTGCTCCATCAGATTCTACAGCCTGAAACATTAGCACTCAGATCAAACTATTTGTGCTTCTATACATTTGATGGTGCTTTTATCTGCAAGGACTGTAAACTTTATGCCAACAGGCCTTTTGTTGTATGGCTGGAATTTATTTTGTTGTGATACAACATTTATCGTCCTGCCAAATGCTGTAGAAATTACGACGCTATTTTTTTATAGTGTAGGTTTTTCTTAGTAATGTATTCGACCGAAAGCTTCGTAGGAGCCCAATGTGCCAACATTCGTTAGGCCCATTCCAATTGGGCTAAAAACGATTATGGGCCGTAATTTGCATGTAGCCCACTGAAAATATCTGGGCCTAAATCAGCATAAGCTTTCATATTTTTTGTAGGCCTGTGCACCTAGTGGGCCTTTAACAGGCCTAAACATAATTTGGGCCCTCAGTAACAATAGGCCGTTAACATGTGTAAATATCTTGAGCCATAAATAACATGTGCCTTTAATAGGCCGAAAGTGAGATTGGGCCCTGATTGTGCCAAATAACCCACTGGTCATTAGCAGGCCGAAATGTATCTCAGCTCGTGGTGGCCCATTTACAATGCAGATCGTTCACAGGCCGAAATTCAGACGGGCCGTAAATGCGCCGACCTACTACACGGGCCTATAATATGCTAGAAGTTCAGTCGAGCTTGATTAGTATCAGTTTTATATGGGCCGTTAATAGGCCCGATGTGACGTTGCGCCACATATGGCCCATGGATTTCGTCCAACGTTAACAGGCCGAAAATCACAACAGGCTGGAAGTGGCCCAAATCTACAGTGGGCCTCTAACAGGCCGAATATCAGACATGGCCGAATATGACCCAAATCCTTCACGGTCGTTTATGGGCCGAAAGTTTCAAGGGCCAAAAAATGGGCCCAAATGAAGTAGGGCCTTTAACAAGCCGGAAACACACCGGGCCGTAATTCGGCCCAAATACTTAGCGGACTGTTAACGGGCCAGAAGTGACCATGGGCCGCGATGATGACAAGTTTAGAACGGGCCGTTGACGGGCCGATTTGAGAATAGCCGTACGGGCCTTAACTGCGAATGGGCCATCTGCAAGCAGGCTCTTAATGGGCCAGCCCGCTAATTTTGACTGGGACAGCCTTTTTAACCTAAATGGGCCGCTGTTGGGCCTTGCCACATGTCGACGTATCATAGGCGCCTCCTGTCCATTGGGCGGTTGACATCTGTCCTTTTCTGGTGCTGACACGTGGTTGCTATAGCCAATGATAATTTTACACGTGGAAAATCCCCATTGGTCGGGGCTGTTAACGGATTATCGGATCCAAACCGAAACCCGATAGCTTAACGGCGACCCGTTATGGTGGATGCCACGTGTCGGTCACCCTTGACGAAAGCACTTCTTTGACGCGCGATTTATCGTCATGGAAGTGGACACTTCCGTGATGATAATTTTGTTAATGCCATGGAACACTTCTACGACAGCACAGGTATGACTATCTTGATTCTGTCATAAAATCGTCATGGATGTACATGCATGACAGAAAATGTGACCTACTGTGACAAACACGTATCATCACGGAAGTGTATTTTTTTTGTAGTGTCCACAGCAAAGATGGTAGTCTGAGTAGCATGCCCTACATACCAGTAGATGTCACAAACCTAAAGGCAAAGTACCGCAGAGAGAGCAAGTTGGCTGACATAGAATACACGATTGCCTACTCCGAAGACAAAGCAAAAGAAGATCCCGATTTCTTCTACATGATAAGACTGGACGATGAGGACCGTGTCAGAAACATTTATTGAGTGGATGGTGCAGCAAGAAGAGCCTACAAACATTTCCGTGATTGCATTTCTTTCGACGCGACATATCTCACGAATATGTACTAGATGCCATGTGCTCCATTCATGGGAATAAATAACCACAATCAGTCCTTGCAGTTCGGTTGCGGCCTCGTGCGGAATGAAGATATTGATGGGTTGAACTTGTAGATTAGTGTACCAGATAAGTTACTAATGAGACAAAAACAAACAAAGTAGGTTTCACGTTTATACATAACTTATTTTGGTGAACTACTGTAATACGTTAGCATGTATTGTAGTGCCAACTACATAATAAAATCACTTTCGGAACATATGTCCATGTAGCATGCCTACTGTATTGTTTATTTCCTCACATTCGTTGACATGTAAGGATAAAGAGACATGGTTTAAAGTAGGATGAACATAGTATGACATCATTCATATCATGGGCAAACAGATATAAAACAAACAGGCTATTGTATTATTGTGTGGGCACGTGAAGATCACAACTAGATTACAGATCAAGACCAAAAGAATATCCTTCATCTCTTTTAAACCGTGTAAGGTGAAATGATACGTTAAGACAACTGTGTATAAAAGTGAACAGAGTAACTGACATTGGTTGCAAACCAAGCAGTTAAATGAACACGTCACAGTAACAAGCAGTTCAAAGGCAGGAGGAGTAAGGGCTTACAACAGTGGCTTGAACTGGTATGCTCATGCCCTTCATCTTGCTGGTGTGGCAATCCTTGAAGATTTGCACTGCATTCGGTTCAGGTTCTTTTTGGTCCGCACGGGCTTTCCTCTGTATTTGGAACAAGTCAATATAGATACGATAATATGACACCGAAAAAAGAAGGAAGTAGCAGCTATTTACAAGAGCCTCGCAGTGTGCAATATAGCTACGAGATCCTGTTGTCTGTTGGAATTTTACTTTAGAACGGTTGGTCTTGTTCTTCAAACAGTTAGCCTAGAAGAAGATACACTTGTAAGGCACATACGTAAATACAAGTTCAATATGTGATCTGATCAAATACATATACCCTACCTGATACTTTGGATCAGACCAGTGTTTAACAAGGGCTGTCCAGTCTTCATCTGTAATATATTCCATTGGAGATGTTTGGGCGATTTCATTGTTAGCCTTGCCTTCAAAGTGAGTTTTTCTAAGGTGATACCGATACTGTCGCAGAGCAGACTGAAAAAAACATGAGTGCATGCTTGTTTAGTTGCATCATCTTTTGGATCCAACTTGAACCTCATCTGTTGAAAAAAGAATGTGAGTGTTATTAGGAGGAAGCAAGAAAGTATGGGACAGAGCAAGACAATATTACAAATTGCGATGAATAACATTACTTACGGATAAATGGTCAAGGAAGGTGTTAAACTCGGTATCGTCTTTCTCATTCCTGTACTGGATCCACGTTGGGAGGATACGTGCATGACACCTAACGGCAACGGCTGCCTCTGATACTAACTTGGCTGACTCTGTAGCATCACGTGGCCTTTTTAAACCTGCCTCAAAATGGATCTCCATTCTTCCTCCTTTAGATTTTGTTAATCTATCAAGCATTATCCCTGATGTCTATTTCCTCTTGCGCCGTGATGCTAGTTCAACAACGAATATGGAAAGTGTTAGTGCACATCAAACTGTGAGAGTACATATAAAGGAGCATGCAACTGCAACTTGACTCGGTCAGGTACCGTCTTGGTGTTGATGCTCATGAGGTTCATCTGATCTTGCCAAGTCCTGTTGTGTCAGCAGTGCTTCGAAGTAGTGTTAGGTGTGAAGGCAGCTTGGGAACTGGCCAGTTGCGGAGCAAATGAATGAGTAACTCATTGAGATGCCGGTATAGTTGAAGCGGATGCTGCAGCTGGTGGAGCAGGTGATACTGTGTTTGTAGATTTAGCCGGTGGACTTGGACCTTCTACTGCACTATAAGTACCAGCAGAATCTCGAGGGCAGATCCTTTTTCGTGGCACCCGACGAGTAACACCATTTCCTACTATATTCTTTTCTTTGCTCTTTTTTGACTTTGCCATGTCAAGCCGTACCCACAACACAAAAGAATAAAATCGCTCTTCAGAACTCATTGATGCATGATACAGACAAGCAATACTTTGATGTAAGACAACCATATGAGGATGGAATATGTAAGAAAAACAGGACGGCGTGACATATTCACAGCTACGATGTGTAAACTAAGCAGAAGGATTTTTAAGAAAATAGAAGTAATGCAAGCTAGACACCATATGAAAGATGCAACCAATATCACTCTGCCAAGTTAAAAGTGTCTTGTCATAAGTGGCATTTAGAAAAATTAGAAGCAGTACAACCTAGAAATCGATGCAAGATGCAACCACTATCAAACTGCCACGTTAAAAGCGTCCAATCATGAGTGACTGATGCGGGATACACAACAGCAGTACTTTGATGTAAGAACATGGTATGATAGATGCAGTGTATTCTAGACACAGAAAGGCATGTCATATGCACATGTATAACGTATATACTCAGCAGGTGCAATTTAATCAAAATAGAAGAAATACAGGCTAGACAACATATGCAACATGAAACCAATTATCACACTGTCAACTTAGAGCAAGCACCTGCGATGGTGGAGTACGGGAGAAGAACTCATCATGTAGACTTGGGACTTCAACTGCATTAGCAGTAGCAGTGGCAAATCTAGAGAGTCTCTGTTTGCATCGGTCCGGAGGACCACCAACATCCCCTAACTTACTCTTTTCCTTCCTCTTTTTTGATATTGCCTTATGAAGTCAAAACCACACGAAGATGAATAAAATTAGCTCTGCATAACTGGTTGATGCTTGATACAGACGAACACTACTTTGATGTAAGGCAAGCGCAGGATAGGAGGATGGAATATCTTTACCTAATAACAAAGGACGGAAGCCTTCATAGTTCTCCATACGTCACCGTTTTATATCCGTCAATTATATGTTAACTATAAAAATCAACGACTGAGATTTAAAAGGCAAAAAATGAGTTTTCTCTCGTGAGGTGGTACTAATCCTCTCGTGAGGTCACAGCCGAGTTTTCTCGCATGAGGTGGCAACCGGCCCAGTAAAAAAAAAAGGCGTCCGGGACAGGGATCGAACTCCCAACCTCTCATGCAACGCAGCACATATAGTACCAGATGAGCTAGCCACCATTGTGTGTTCAAGTAACAATTATGTTGCCTATTAAATAGTACCATCTCGCTTTTATACACACTTTCCTAGCGATTTATATATGTCTTGATTCATAATCATCAATGAGCGGTCGACGCAATACGAGGACGACGAGCTTTGCATGGGCCAACGGAAGAACCTTTGACACGTAGATGGTGGTGGGCATATTGCTAGCACAGCCAAAAGATCGATGGCAGAGGTGAAGGTGAGACCCCCGGGTAGCGCTACTGCAGCAAAATAGTGGGGCATGGCGCGGGAGCTCCCGGTGATGCCGTAAAGGGAAGGGTGAACTGGCCAACTGGGCGCGACGGGGCGAAGCAGCCCGGTGGAGTGGCGCCGAGGCGAGCAAAGGAGGCAGCGGGCGCCATGGCGGATGCGAGCAGAGCTCGTAGCGTCGGAGGAGAGAGGTGACGGAGGAGACCACGGTCTCAAAAGAGAGGGGAGGGGGCCGGAGTAAGGAGGCCACCGCGACGGCGCATGGGTGCGGGCCATGGGGATCTGGCGCGAGCACCTGCCCCTGGGTGTGGGTGACAGCTCGAGTCCGGCTGTAGCAGGGAGTTAGAGTTTTTGCCCTGAAAATTTGTGGCCGGCGATGACCACATGTTGCAGAGATGCCCAACTTCATGGACGAATCCGGCCATCGGCCCTGGTGCTAGGGGCGACGACAAGGTGTGCGTGCTGGCTTCCAACGATGTGAGGCGTGAAGCAGTATTGGTGGGTATGTCAAGGCTAGAGCAGGACAAAGAGTGCTACAACTCTATGCAAGGATGATCTCCTATAGTAGCTGCTTATCGTCAGGCTCGTCGGCTGCTAGGTAAAGCCCGTGTTAAAAATCCTATTGATAAATTTTAGGACAAACTTTCCGTTTCAATAAACTGAATTTGCTTACAGCCTCAAAGAGCAGCGTCTGCGAACTCTTATACAGTACGCATTGGCTTTTGTATAAATGTGCAGCTAATCCAAGTTCTAAACTGCATAACATGTCCATCGTCATTAGTATCAATTTTGTGCTGATGCAACTATCATTAGCTTCTGTAGATGAGTAGATGCTTTTTGTCAAGAGGAGTACATGGGATGCAAAAGTATTCCATACTTAACTATATTTTCATGGTCATGCTTTTTCCAGTGAGTCAGCATGGCCTAGTTCTTATTAACACCCTCTGTACTAGAGTTTACGTATGCTTTCTTTGACACCCTCTGTACTACAGTACGTATATTTCCTTGCCAATGTGTGTGTGCTTTGCTGAAGCACATGGGTGCCAATCAGATTAATCAATGGTGAGGATTGTTGCTGACTGACGGTGTGACAGAGGGGATGTGAGGATTCTGGCGGACTGCGGAGCTCCCATGGATCTGTGGCGTTTTCAGCAAAAATATTCAAAAATTTGAATTTGAACGCTACATGTATTGTTAATTAAAGCAACAACTATTATATTTCATGGAAGGTCCTAAGCATTTAGACAAAGGTCTCGCATTCAACTCCTGCGGTTGCATTTTTTCACTGAATTTGTGAAATAAAATATATAATGTATTGTAAAATTAAAACAGCCCATGTAGGGATCAAACTCTCCACCTCAGCCTTCAAACGCAGGCGCGAAGATGACTACTGTGACACTAGGAAATTGATGGCTAAAATGACTATAAAACATATGTATACGTAGCTTAAATAAATTTGAATTTGAAATTCATTTAAATATTTTGAATAGTAACCACTCGGTATTTATCGGTAACCGTGGTAACCGCATCACCCCTCGGTATTTTTCTAGGATTTGGTAGCCAAAACCTTGGACAGTGGAGGTGCGGTTTGTGGCCGCAATTTATGATCGTG
Source organism: Thinopyrum elongatum (assembly GCA_011799875.1). Taxonomy (NCBI): domain Eukaryota; kingdom Viridiplantae; phylum Streptophyta; class Magnoliopsida; order Poales; family Poaceae; genus Thinopyrum; species Thinopyrum elongatum. The sequence continues at coordinate 669,070,027 of CM022298.1, read as the reverse complement.
TAGTTTGTAGGGACTATAACGGATGGACGAAGGGATTTTTTTCCTACCCTTGCAACACATATGCATATTTCCCTATATGGTGGAGACAACAGCCGCCTGCCACCCCAAACTGACACTGAGTGGGGGGCCTTTTAGACTGGATGCTCAGGCAGCTGGGCCTCACCGTGGACGCACACCTCGTGCCGATGCGTGCTCCCCTAAGGTGAATTATTGGGTATAGCAGGACTTGAGCCCAGGATGCACATTGGGTGGCTAGCCGAGGCCTCGAAGACCTTCGCAACCACGTTTGGCATCCTGTAGGCCATGCGCTCACCGAAGCTACCATGCCTTGCCGATCCATACGGTGAAGCCGAATGTCCGGGCTTCATGACGGAGCTAAGGCGGATTACTGTCAAGATCTTAGGCAATGACGCATGCATGCCTAAAAGGTGTCAACCAGGACGCAGGTGAGAAGGAAAAAAATGATATGTAATCCTTTCATGTTTTCTTTTTTGCCCATTCTCGCTATCATGATAGTGTTTTATAGTTGGATCTCCCGTTGCAACGCACGGGCAATTTTCCTAGTATACAAAAAAAGACATCATTGCATATTCACACGTACGATAGGAGGATGGAATATGTATGAAAAACAGTAAGCAGAAGGCATTTCAACAAAATTAGAAGAAATAAAAGCTAGGCACCATATGGACATGCAACCAATATCACTCTATCAGGTAAAAAGTGTCTCGTCCTAAGTGCCATTTCAAGAAATTAGAAGCAGTACAAGCTAGAAGACAATGCAAGATGCAACCTACATCACACTCCCAAGTTAAATGTGTCTTATGGGGAAGTGATTGTTGCAGGTATAAGTTGTAAGCTACGCAGATGCAATTCAACAAAATCAGAAGCAATACAAACTAGACATCATACGGAACACGCAACCACATATAACAGTTCCAAGTTAGAGCAAGCACCTGTGATGGTGGAGTAGGGGAGATGTGCTCATCATCTACACTGCTACGTTGACTGTCCAGCCTTGTGTTGTCTTGCGAATCTTGTTGGGAGGATGGCGGAGTAGAATCTGTAGAGACCCTCTGTTTGAGTTGCTCTGAAGGACCACCATCATCCACTGTCATACTAATTTCCTTCAGCTGTATTGATTCTGCATTGTGAAGTCAAACCGATAAGAAAAAGCAATAAAATTCGCTCTTCAGAACTCATTCATGCATGATACTGATGAACACTACTCGGATGAAAGGCAAACACATAATACGAGGATGGAATATGTACAAAAAACAGGACGGCGTGGCATATTCACACCTATGATGTGGTAACTAAGCAGAAGGCATTTCAACAAATTATAAGCACTGCAAGCTAGACACCATATGAAAGATGCAACCAATATCACTCTGCCAAGTTCAAACTGTCTGGCGTTTCAACAAATTAGAAGCAGTACATGCTAGAAATCATATGCAAGACGCAACCAATATCACAGTGGCGACTTAAAGGTGCCTTATCATAAGTGACTGATGCGGGATATGCAAGAACAGTAGTCTGATGTAAGAACATGGTGTGATCAGATATAGTATGTTCTACAAACAGAAACACGTGTCATATTCACAGGCATTATGTGTAAAGTAAGCAGATGCAATTCAACAAAGTTAGAAGCAATACAAGATAGACATCATACGCAACATGCAACCACATATAATAGTGCCAAGTTAGAGCAAACACCTGTGATGGTGGAGTAGGGGAGACGTGCTCATCATCTACACAGCTACGTTGACTGTCTAGCCTTGCGTTGTCTTGCAAATCTTGTTGGGAGGATGGCGGAGTAGAATCTGTAGAGACCCTCCGTTTCAGTTGCTCGGAAGGACCACCATCATCCAATGCCTTACCAATTTCCTTCCACTTTATTGATTTTGCATTGTGAGGTCAAACTGACAAGAAAAAGAATAAAATTCGCTCTTCAGAACTCATTCATGCATGATACTGACGAACACTACTCTGATGAAAGGCAAAGTCATGATACTAGGATGGAATATGTAAAAAAACTGGACGGCTTGACATATTCACACCTATGATGTGGTAACTAAGCAGAAGGCACTTCAACAAATTAGAAGCACTGCAAGCTAGACACCATATGGAAGGTGCAATCAATATCACTCTGCCAAGTTAAAACTGTCTCGTCATAGGTGGCGTTCATCAAACTAGAAGCACTATATGCTAGAAATCATATTCAAGACGCAAACCAATATCACACTGCCAACTTAAAGGTGTCCCATCATAAGTAACTGATGCAGGATACACAAGAAGAGTAGTTTCATGTAAGAACATGGTGTGATAGACAGATATAGTATGTACCAAAAAACAGGAAGGCGTGTCATATTCACACGTATCATGTGTAAGCTAAGCAGATGCAGTTTACACTAATTAGAAGCAATACAAGCTAGACACCATATGCAACATGCAACCAGATATCACACTGCCAAGTTAGAGCAAGCACCTTGATGGTGGAGTAGGGGAGCGGAGACTTGGAACTTGTAATGCACTAGCAGTACGAGGAGAATCCGTACAGATGCTCCGTTTACGTTGCTGCAGAGGACCACCATCATCGCCTTCCTTACTCTTTTCCTTCCTCTTTTTTGATTTTGCCTTGTCAAGTCAAACCCATAAGAAAAAGGAATAAAATTTGCTCTTCAGAACTCCTTGATGCATGATACTAATGAACACTACTTTCATGTAAGGCAGCCACATGATAGGAGGATGGAATATGTATGAAAAACAGGACGACATGACATATTGACATGTATGATGTATAAAGTGTAAACTAAGCACAAGGTGTTTGAACTAGTTAGAAGCAATGCAAGCTAGAAACCATATGAAAGATAAAACCAATATCACTCTGCCAAATTAAAAGGGTGGCCTCATAAATGTATTTGACCAAATTAGAAGCAATACATGGCAACAGGCTAGAAATAATATGCAATATGCAACGAATAAAGGTGTCTCATCGTAAGTGATTGATGCAGGATACAGAAGAGAGGTAGTTTCATGTAAGAACATGGTTAATAGATAGATGTAGTATGTGCCAAAAATAGGAAGGCATGTCATATTCACAGGTATAATGTGTAAACTAAGCAGATGCAATTTACCCTAATTAGAAACATTACAAGCTAGACACCGTATGCAACATGCAACCACATATCACACTGCGAAGTTAGAGCAAGCACCTGTGATGGTGGTGTAGGGGAAATGCGGTCTTCAAGTACAGAGCTACGTTCGATATCTTCATTTAGGCTTGCTGTTTCTTGAGAATCATGTGGGAAGGATGAAACTACACTCTTTATAAGAGTAGCGCGTCTCATACTAACCCACGGGCGTGACTGTCTCATCATAAGTGATAGATGCAGGATACACAAGAATAGTAGTTTCATGTAAGAACATGGTGTGATAGGCAGATGTAGTATGTACCAAAAACAGGAAGGCGTGTCATATTCACATGTATAATGTGTAAGCTAAGGAGATGCAATTTAACAAATTAGGAGCAATACAAGCTTGGCACCATATGCAACATGCAACCAGATATCACATTGCCATGTTAGAGCAAGCACCTGGGGTTGTGGAGTAGGGGAGATGAGATTTGGAACTTGCACTGTAGTAGGAGTAGCAGGAGAATCTGTAGAGATCATCTGTTTTGGTTGCTCCAGAGGACCACCATCATTCCGTGCCTTCGTCCTTTTAGATTTTGCCTTGTCAAGTAAACACACAAGAAAAATGAATGAAATTCACACTTCCAAATTCGTTGATGCATGATACTGACGAACACAACTTTTATGTAAGGCAACCACATTGTAGGAGGATGGAATATGTACGAAAAACGCTAAGCAGAAGGCATTTCAACAAATTGAAAGCAATGCAATCTAGACACCATATGAAAGATCCAACCAAAATCACTCTACCAAGTTAGATGTGTCTCATTATAAGTGGCACTTCAACAAATTAGAGGCAATACATGTTTGAAATGATATGCAAGATGCAACCAATATTACACTGTCAACTTGAAGGTGTCTCGTCAGAAGTGAATGATGAGGGATACACAAGAAAAGTAGTTTGATGTAAGAACATGGTTAATAGAAAGACGTAGTATGTACCAAAAACAGGAAGGCATGTCATATTCACAGGTATAATGTGTTAACTAAACAGATGCAATTTACCCTAATTAGAAGCATTACAAGGTAGACACCATATGCAACATGCAACCACATATCACATTGCCAAGTAAGAGCAAGCACCTGCGATGGTGGTGTAGGGGAATTGCGGTCATCAACTAGAGAGCTACGTTGACTATTTTCATTTAGCCTTGCTGTTTCTTGAGAATCATGTGGGGAGGATGACACTGCACTCTTTAAACGAGTAGCGCGTCTCACAGTAACCCACTGGGGTGACTGTCTCATCATAAGTGATTGATGAGGGATACAAAAGAGCATTAGTTTGATGTACGAACATGGTTAATAGACATATGTAGTATGTATCAAAAATAGGAAGGCATGTCATTATCAAAGGTATAATGTGTAAAGTAAGCAGATGCAATTTAACCAAATTGGAAGCAATACAAGCTAGACACCATATGCAACATGCAACCACATTTGACAGCGCGAAGTTAAAGCAAGCACCTGGGATGGTTGTGTGTGGCAATTGAGATCATCAATTGCAGAGCTACGTTCACTGTCTCCATCTGCTGACACTACACCCTTTAGAGAGCTGAAACGCTTAGTGCTTATCTTCGAATTACACTGGGGAGCGACTTCTGTCTTTTCTTTTGTGTATTCATCAACACTGCGTCAGAGTCTGAAATACCCATGCATAAAAAACAATAGTGTGAGTATGGGTGAAGTGTGTGCACAAGTAGTACAGTGTAAAAGTAGCAGATAGCAGGTCGGTTAGAAATAAATGACGGGAGACATATGATAGCTCTACAACATGCATGGCACACGAAATTACTAGATTCTAGGATTTTGAAATATGAGCACAGGGATGGCTGGGAAATGCAGATGCTCCTCCTGCACACCACAAGGTGTGGTCCTATGAAAATAATAGTCGACTGAAAAAAAATAGGTTAGTCCATTTTTTCTGCACCGTCCGATGTACAAAGAACGGGCAGATCGCCTTCATCTACCTCCAGCCAGTCAGTGTTGACGATCTTCCTAGAAACGCCAGCGACCACCGACCCAGTCCCCTACCTCCGTCCCCTCAACCTCACCGCACCGCCGTGCTTGGCACCGCCCCCCGGCCATCCCTTCAAGCCCCGCCGACCTCCAGATCGGGCGCAAGCAGCTCCTGCGGCCCACACCCCTATGATAGACACCGATGCGCCGCTTCCTCCACGAACAGGTAGACTAGGTGCTCCGCGCGCCTCAGCGGGTGCTGCTTCTTTTAATTGCGAATCAACTGACCCTGAATTGAAATCCAGGCGGGCTACTGACCTCTAGCCAAGGTGAAATAGTAAATGGGAGGAAACATTGTGCATTTAGTATCACGAAGAAGATGAAGTAAGAAGCGCTCAACTAGTTTCTTTCGTGGGTTGAATATGGTGTGAGCAGAGACGTAAGATTTGCATGAATAAGGGAAGAGGAGTACCTCTTTCTGCTGGCAGTGCTATGTCCTCCTTCTGTTTTTCCAACGATCTTCTTGTGGTTCGCTGGAAACGAGAAGTTGTGGAGGACGGTGGAGCCTTGGACGAACCCATGGCCAAGTTGTTGAGTGTGCTGCGGTGGCCGTCTATCGGTGGCAGGGAACCAGATCCGAGGCAGCGAGCGACGGCGTAGCGGGAACAGCTCCGGTGCGGTGGACGGTTGCGACAGTGGAGCGGCAGTGGTGAGGCACAGGACGGGATGGTCGAAGTGGTTCTGATACGGTGCACGTCGGCGTCGGTGTCGTGGAGGCAGCTCTGCCTCGGCTTCAACTGCTAAGTCCTTGAGGGCGTTGCGGTTGCGGTTGCGTTGGACGACGACGTCGGGGTACCGGCTCCGGTGTGATGGAGGAGGGCGGTGATGGGTTGGGCGCGATGGGGTGGAGGACGGAGGAGGCTGGAGTTTTGCGGCTGGTGGAGAGGGTGTTTTGGCGCCCACCGAGTATGAATGGGGAAACGAAGGGGGGGGGGGAACTAAGGGGGAACAATGTTTTGGTTTGGGACGCGCTTGTTTGAAATTTGGGGAAAGTTACAAACTTTGCTCCTATCTAAAATTTTGGACATATTGCGGGTCGGGGGTAGGACAGTAATCTCAGGTGTCCCAAATGGTGGGCGGGATAGATTTCGGCCGAGCGCATGGGTGTTTAGGCGCCCACGGCGTATGAATGCTTCTCGGAGGCGGTTGAGACTGGCGTCTTGGTGAAGTTACAAACCTACCCCGGTTTAGACCTTTGGACATCGGGCCGATAGGCTACACGGGCCAGAGTCAGGACAGTAATTTCCTACCACCAAACATTAGTCTCGCGCGGTTTCGGGTGACCAGAAGCTTGTTTGGTGCTTCGTTCAATATTTGGGAGCAGAAGCATTAACGTTTTCGGTTCTCTTGAAGTGAACTTTCAGGATTTGTCAAACTTCACAAATCTTGACTCCTGAAAATCCTAAAACTATGATTATTTGGAATGGAGGGGGTACATTTGAATATACATTGTACACGAGTATATATTAAAAAATATGCAACTTAACTCAGTTCATGAATGGTTCCAAATATAATCTCCTTGGTTGCAAAAAAATAGTTAGACATGCGTATGAATATATAGCATGTTCAAACACACAACAAAGATTTATGCCCCCTTTTAGATCTGATTTACAAATGCCATTATCTCGGATTCAAATAGATGAATGCACTTCCTATGAATTCGAATCTTCGAAACCCCCTTTATGTTGAATTCAACATGTATTCTTTTTCATAGCTAGCAATTTGGAATGTATCCATGTAAGTGACAAATGTATAAAGTGCTTCACACTAACAATATGGAGTGCACTAATTAATGTTTATATATGAATTGCAAAAGCAATGCATTGTCTGGATTTCAAACCACTCTCACTCTATGGATCGATAATATGAAATAAACACATGCACATGCTAGAATTCAATAGAGTATGGGTGTCTGATAGACTGATGTTCGTTCATACGCAAATTACAAAATTCATGATCTCATCCAAAAATAATAATGCCATTTATATTTTAATTTAATGCGTAGAACCTCCTTTTACACGTAGATGCACTATGCCTCGGCCCGTTCTCACACACGCGCTATATATCTCTCTATCTAATGCATAAGTGCACACACTTTATATACATTGGCATTTCTTTCTCACACATGCTCACAATCTCTCTCGGGGTGTTGGGGTGTCTCACGCACACACTCTCTATATATCTCCCTCTCTCTTTCTTACTACTATGTACCACTCTTTTCACTAATCTCAGTTGGAAAACACTATTTCTCTCACATGCATATATACACACGCACGGTCTCTACTAGCCCTCTATAGACACATATATGTGCCTACGTGTCTCCCGCACGCACATTATCTTTAGACCTCTCTCGCACACATTGCCCCCCCCCCCCACACACCTCTCTCTTAGTAGTTGGCAGATAAGATTCCATCAGATCATTCGGTAGGATATCCCTGACTGTTAGGTTGGATGGTAATATGAGACAAAGTTTTACCCAAGTCCGGGCCCTTGCAGTTGAGGAAAAAGCCTACTCCTGGTACTGTATATTTGTGATAGGGGTGTGTACAAAGTACACATGAATACCAGGCATTGTGCGTGTGTGTATACTATCGACGAACTAGCCCCCGGGCTTCTATAACATACTCGGGGCCTAGGGTTACAAATCATATATAGTCGGCTTATCATCAGTGGGGATAGAGTCCTCCACGACTCTGGTAGCTTCGTCTTGTACGCCGAGTCCTCCACATGGGTCTTCGTATAATGCGTCTCGGTCCAACCTATGTGGCGTAGGATGGAAACGACCCATGAGTCCTCACGTTGACTCGCCACAACTAGAAATGATGTGCCCACCACACCCCACCGCAATCGGCCACTAAGAAAATAAGCATATACAATAGTACAATGTTATACATGAAAGTTAATTGCATGGTGCATCCAATAATATTTGTTCTGCATTGTGAATGTTTATATTTTCTCCTAAAATATTAGTCACGGGAAAGAGAAACGAAGGGCATATATATCCTTGTCTCCACCGGACACCCCCTCTTTCTACACCACTTTCACGTACGCACACAAACTATCTCTCGGCCCTCTAAAAGTATGCATGCCCCTGACACATTCACGCGTGAAGGTCACTGTATTTCAAGCGAAAGCACTATACGGTCACTGGACTTCAGAATATGCTCATTACGGTCATCGTATACATTCTCGTGGTGATCATACGGTATCTAGCTCACGATACATCTCCGTATTTTGTTGATGACACTGACGGACATTATATTTGATGCATGCTCCGTATTTTGTTGACGACACTTACGGTCATTGTATTTGAAGCGAAAGCACGATATGGTCACTGGACTTCAGAATAAGCTCATCACGGTCACCATATACATTTTGTGATGCTAACCAACCTGTGGTTGGATGGTTAGGAGGACAGTGGTTTCCCCAGCCCACCAGGGTTAAAGTCCTGGTGCTCGCATTTATCCTGGATTAATTTCAGTATTTTCCGGCGATGTGCGTTTAGTGGGAGGAGATGTTCCCCTCGACTACGAGGCACCTATGGTGACTTCGTAAAATCTCAAGATCATATGCTGGCTCACTCTCTCGAAGGTGCTCATAGGGGTAGGGTCTGCGTGTGTGCGCTTATAGCGGTGAGTGTTTGCGCGTATATATGAGCGCTTGCGTCTGTACTGTGTTAAAAAAATACATGTCGTGATCATACGGTCACTGGCTCACCCGTACAACTCCGTATTTTGTTGATGACACGATCAATTGACCAGTCAAACGTTCCACGTGGCGCAACTAGTGTTGCACCATCAGCGCTCGTAACCGTGGGGCCCACCTGTCAGCCCGTATATGAAAGAAAAAATGGTAGTTTGAGTCTGTACTGTGTTAATAAAATACACTTTATGGTGATCATCTGGTCACTGGCTCACCATACAGCTCTGTAGTTTGTTGATGACATGATCAATTGACCAGTCAAACGGTACACATTCAGCAGCGCACATTGCAATAGGGCCCACCCGTCAGCACGTATATGAAAGACAGAAATGGTAATAAATTAGTGGTCGGTGGGGATTCGAAGTCGTGAGACCTCTGGTTGGCAGCCCGCGCTCCCTAACCACAACGAACAAGGATCGCCTTGTGATGATATGCTGAGCCGGCCGTTTTAATTGCACGCACACACGAGCCACTGTGGTGAATACAAACTCATCACACATGCGCACAAACACGCCCGCAACGCCCACATGCATGCATGCAATACTCACACGTACAGATTTAGCTACACTTCAGTCGACTGAATCAACTTTTGGTCAGTCGATTTTCAGGGGGTGGGGAGGCTCGCCGGAGTTAAGGAAGAACCAGCCGCAGCGGGGAGGGGGGCTCGCCGGAGAGGTACCCCACTATCTATCTTAGGGTTCAGGGTGGGGGCGGTGGTCGCCGGCGATGGGGGGGCGCGGTGGTGGGGCGGTGGCGTGGGGATCGCCGGAGAAAAAGCTCGGCACGGGGGGGGGGGGGGGGGGGCGTTAGAGGGATGCGACGGACTTCCTACGGAGGCGAGGAGGGAAAAGGACAGAGGGGGGAGGGGTTGAGCCGGTCCGTGGGTCCGGCTCTTTGGTCGGACTGGTGTGGAGGGAGGAGAGGGCACTGCAGAACGGCAACGGGCGGAGGGCCGGGGGGGCCGGCGGTTCGACCGGTGGTGGCTGGCGGCTCAGGGGGGTGGAGGTTGAAGATGAACTGCAGGCCCTTGATTTCGTATCCAACGGCTAGAAAATCGACTGACCAGAGATGAAAAAGTCAGTCGATTGACGTGTAGCCTCACCCCACACATACACATGCACGCACGCAACACTCGCACGCATGCAGGCATGCAACATTGACACGTACACATGCACTCACGAACACACGCACGCACGCACACATGCGTGCAACACTGAAACGTACACATGCACGCACGCAACACTCGCACGCCAGCATGCACATAGCACACGACGCAAGACACACGCTCAACCTATACGTGCATGCACCCTTTGTTAAGGACATGGATTGTTACGGGTATTAATCAATCTTATCTGTGATAAGCAGAAAATTGATGTTTGCAGCGGTCTTTATGAATCACAACGTATCGAACGGGCTATCAACGTATATATGAATTTTTTTAAAATTCTCTTACATTATATAGTAGGCTTATCTACATGAAATAGATGATGTCACACTCAATGAACAATCATCGGTTTATGAAATGCCCGCTTCTGAACCGCCCTGGCCCACCAAAAGCTCCTCTGCCGTGCGCTGCCTGCGTTGGGTCACTGACATGCAGGCCAGGTACCCAACGAGCCCACACGTCAGTGGAAGAACGGCGTGGTGTTGTACGTCAGAGTCGAGGGCGCCGCTCGCTGCACGCCCGGCTGAACATGCCTCCTTGCCGCATTCAAAAGCCTCCATGAAACTCGTGTGCAAGCCGAGAAACTCACTCTGGACACACGTCCGTTCATGACCGGGCCGGCATTAAACGCAACGCCGGCCTAGCTCCTCCCGTCCGCCGTCTATTTAATCTCCTATTTAAACGAGGCCACACGCCGGCCAAGAATCTCATACCTCCGCTGCTCCCCTATCTCCTCCTTCACCATTTTGTCCACTCTTACAATGGCTTACGAAGAGTAGTTATCTGGCATCCAAGCCGGCTGGGTGGCCCACCGAGCCCCCCGGATACGAGCTATTCAGCTCGCTGATCCACCTGCCTTCCCTCGCCCGACGGAGCCAGTTGCCGCCCCAAGCCGGCGCGTGGTTCAGCAACTCGCCGCTCGAGGCCAGCTCGATGAGGAGCAGCGAGCTGCTCCACGCCGGCACGATGGGGAGCACGGGCGTCGTCATTGCCGTCCACGCCGCCGCCTCATACCGCGCCTCCCGTGTCTACGACCGCGTCTCCCATTTCTGTGGCCGAGACTCCCATGCCTGCGGCCGCGCCATGCAACCAGAGACAGAAGCCGGGTGCGCGAAGAGCGACGAGTCGGTGGCCAGCGCCTCCGCGTCCGTCGCCATCATCGAGGAGAAGTAGATCACGGGAGGCCGCCGCCGCTTGGGTCCCATGAAGGCCACCGCGGAGGCGACGCCGGCGTACACAGCAGGTGTCTTGCTGGATCCTTTTGTTGCGAGGACCTTCGTCGACCCCGCATGGGCTCCACGGAAGCGGAGAAGCCCCCTTCAGACTCCATCTTGGGCATCAGCCAACGATGTCAGTTGAGTGGTGGGGAGGCGAGCCGTCCTTTGCGCTGAAGCATATACCTCCGGGGCTCCCGGCAGTCCGGTGATCGTGCTGCCGGACATGAGGAAGAGAAATTGTCGGCGGGCGACCATTTAGGCTAGGTATTATTATACCTGTGCTGTTCAGGAATAGCACTGCTTAGTTGATTTGAATGTAACGAAATCCGTCATGTTTGTATGTAAATCCTGTATTTTATATGAATTCCGTCATTGTTTATATGAAATATCACCGTGTTTGCATGAATTTCGTCCAGTTGGTTGAGTTGCTGTCAGAATGTGTGCGGCTACGGTTGGATGGCGTAATTTGCGGGTCGCCGGTCGGTCTGCGGCCGGCTCGGGCGGCGTGGTGGGACAAAAAAAGCACAGCTCGTGCGAGCTCGTCTCCAACGCGTGCGCTGGAGGATGCATGAGCACCCGAGCTCTTCCTCGTTCATCGGTGGCAAAGGCATGGGTGGACAAAAGGGTCGCCAATATTTTGGCTACCCCGGGCAAGATCCAAACAGCCCTTCCCAACCCCACCCCTCCCAGCACATTCAAATCCCTCGTTCGCCGTGAAATTTTGCCATGTGTTGTTTTCATGGATATTTTGCTATGTGAAAACAAATTTAAATATGAACGAATAATCGGTGTCCGCGGTCTTCTGTCGGGACCCAGTTGGATGGCCTCATAGTAGTAGTAGTGTAGAGTACTACTAGTACTACTCCTACTAGATAGTGACTGTTTAATACTGTATATACGTACTAATTGCAACGCATGCATGTGTTAGAAGTATAATGACCACGTACGGATTTGATGGTAAGATTTGTGTAAGTTGGATGTCATATTATTGCTCTAACATGTGGTCAAAGTTAGCCTCCAAAACGCATTTTATACCCTATATGGATTGAGGGAGTACATGCATTGCTGAGGTTTCACTTAATCCTTGCGTGCAACGTTTTTATTGAAGCTTGAAATGTGAACATGTGAATGGGAGGGACTACTACAAACCTTCCCAAAAGAACTGTAGTACTAATGGTATCGTACTCCCTCCGTTCACCATCTCACATGATCAGTACTTTTACGAACTATGGAAGTAACAAACTTATTCCACCACTCAGCATCTATTATGGATGCATTATGGATTTTAAATTGAGTCATATAGACCAGAAAGTAGGCACTTAGGGCATCCACAATGTATGCTTTTTGTTTCCTCTAAGCCCTCTCTGCTTTTAGAGGGAGGCCTCTATACATTGCATGAACTGCCTCTAACAAAAAATTGGCTAGCATCATGTCTAACCTTAGAGGCTGCCTCTAACAATGTAACAATCCATCTGGTCCCAATTGTCAGCCTTAGAAAGCATAAGAAAGTAGGAGTACAAGAGAAATACCCCCTCTCTCTCAGTTTACAGGGCGTGCGCGTACCCCAGGTCGTCAATTTGACCAACCTAATACAAGTCATATATTACAAAAAAATATACCAATATAAACTTCAGATGATATATTTTCGAATGTTTAATTTTTGTGTTATATAGTTTATATTAGGGTGATAAAATTGACCACCTAGGTATACGCGCAGGACTTGTAAACTGAAACGGAGGGAGTAGTACTGATTTGACAAATGTGTTGCTAATCAATACTTTTTAAATTTCTGCTAGGGCCCACCTTAGAGGCTGGTTAGAGTCTTTATACATTGTGGTTTTTTCATTTGATAAGAGGCAAACCATGTGGGGCCTACCTTAGAGGCAAGGCTCAATACACTGGAGATGCTCTGTACATATTACTTTTGATGTGTCTCGTCAACTCACAGAACTAGGAGAAGCTTGCTTAGTACGCCGTCTCCCCCGCCCATGGGCATGGTGGCACACAGAATCGTAGGACGAGGAGAAGCTTGCTTACTACGCCTATGCCTGCTCCCTCGCCCACGCGCGCGGTGGCTTGCAGGACGAGGAGAAAATTTTACTACTCCCTCCATTACTCCTCGTCCCTACCTTGGTTAGAGAGATTATCATATTGTTTGAAATATATGTCTTTTAGTAGTAGGAGTAATACAGTGGTACTCCCTCCTTTCCGGTTTATAGGGCTCAAATCTGAAATCTCATCAACCAAGGCACATGGTGAGTGGAGGAATGTATCTCGTACTTTACAAAACTACCCAAACTAAATTGATGCATTAATTGGGATTAATTGTAGTGCAAGCATGCTTGGCCACTAGATGAGTAGTAGCATTACATGCATTGGTGAGTTCCTTTTTAATTCTTACATGCAAATATTTAATGTGCCTCGGTATCTCAAAAGGAGATGGAGATGAGCCCTTTAAATTCTAAAAATGAAAATTTTGAGATAAGCCCTATAAACCGGAAAGGAGGGAGTACATAGGAGTAGTACTACAACAATTTTCTTGGAGTCTGTGGTGCAGCAAGCTACCCTAGGCTATGTCACTACTCCCTTCTTTCCGGTTTAGGGCTCAATTTCAAAATCTCTCCAACCAAGATAGACGGTGAGTGGTGGAATTAATTTCGTAGTTTGCACAAGTAATTAGTACGCTTGTTTTTCTCAAGAAGTTATGTTTACCGATGCATTAATTACAATGAATGCATGCATGACCACTTAATTTCCATGAACTTCTACATGCATTGGTGAGTTTTCTCTTGATACTGCTTGCATCGGGTGATTTAATACACCTCGAAATCCAAACATGTGATGGTACTACTAGTACTAGAATTGAGACTTATAAAACGGAAAAATGATTTTTTTTAGATAAGCCATATAAACCGGAAAGGAGGGAGTAGTAAGTAGTACTACCTCCATAGTGGGTATGTACTCCGTAAAATCAGATTTTCCCAAAACTAAGTCACTAACCTTTATTTGCTTGTTTCCCTTCCTGCCTCGTTGCCTCGAACAGACTATGCCAAACTCCCCTGCCTGCCGCGCGGGAAAAGACCCGCCCTCGCCTTTTTTAGTCTGGGTTTGTATCGATGGATCGCGCGAAGTAGCAAAAACCAAGCCGTGTCTTGTACTCCTCCGTCGTACTAAAAGAGTGGAGACGCTCGCTTTCATGAATTCTGTACTTCCTCTCGCGGACATGTGGGACATATAGCAACCGGGTCGACGTGTCATGCACCAAATAAGAGTGCAGGACAGCAGGGGGGACGCACCCCAGTCGTAGCGCCCCAGTAGTAGTAATGAGCAATGAGACGTCAAATCACAATGCAGCACCTTCCCAGACGGATGAAGCAACCATTATTTCACACTTCGCTGAATCCGCTTCGCCATCATCTCCTTTAAGAAAACTACGCATTGCTTCTGCCATTGCTCTGGCTCAAGAGGGACGCGCATCGCCTTGGTACATCATGACACGTGGGACCGCATGACAGGCCATGCTCCCCCGCTCACCGCTCGGTAAAATCAACTCATTTTTACTACTCCCTCCGTCTCGGTTTACAGGGCATGCATGTCGTTCTAGGTTGAGAATTTAACTAGCTATATAGTAGTATGTGATGAACAATATATGTTTAGAAACTACATCCGCTTAAGAATCCAATGATATACTTTTTGTGACATAGTAACTCATATTTAGTTAGTCAAATGGATGACCTAGAACTACGTGCACACCCTATAAACCGAGATTGAGGGAGTAGTATCTTTTTAGATCAATATAGTCGGGATTCACCAAGGAGCAAAACCAAGTGGTAGGCTGCTCCTGTCGTGTTGGCGTAGCAACTCAAGCAGGGTCAGTCCGCACACGAACTGGCGACACACTTAACAGGACCCCTTTGGCCGACATGTGGCTCATCCACCATCTTGTTCCACGTGCGATGCACCAAATTACAGTTCGGAGTAGCGGTTGGACTTGGAGGCACCCCGATCGTAGCGCCGCAGTAGTAGTAAATGAGCGATGAGGGGTCAAATCACAAAGCCCCACCTTTCCTGCATTAAGCTGGATGGACGAAGCAACCATCATTTCACTCTAGGGCGCAAGAGCATAAAGAAAAGAGAAAACCAATGATGTGTGTGGCAGCTACCTAGGGCACCCTAGGGTAGGAGCCTCCACTACAAATCCGCTTCTCCCTTGTCCTCTTGAAGAAAACCGATGATGCGTGCAGCGGGTAGGGTTTGTAGGAGTACTACGGCGTGCGGGGCCATGGTGTAGTAAACGGGAGAGGGATTGAGTTCGAGTCGACGCCTTAACATGGGTGGCCGCTTGGTTTTACGGGAACAAGGCAGCATTTTGGGTTCGGGGACCAGTGGAGATATACGTAGTACAAAAAATTGTGGACGTAAGTTCGACCGAAAGGCAATGACGCATGGGCCCTGCATTTTGATATACCCGCGACCGCATGAAATTTGCTACTCAAAATAATGCATAAAAGTTCCTCCAAAAACATCTATAACTAATGGGAAGTGAATGTATGCTTAAAATGAAAATGTAATACAAAGAGAAAAAATGAATTGCAGTTAAAAGAATGACATTTCTAACAAAAATGTGAATGTGAACTACATATGTGTGCACGTGACCAACACACACATTGTCAATACAAAATCTAATGCAAGAAATAACTTATGAGTAACATGCACGAATTGATGATGTGGTGCTTGCATGCATAGAGTACAAAAACAATGTGATTTATGACTTGCATGCATGACGTGTTCTTGTGTAGTTGCATGTCCAGGAAAAAAGCTACTAGTGGGTTGTACTAGCTATTTAGGAATAGAGAAGATGTATACATGGAAGTTGTAGGGAAAGAGATGACATGTCTCTCAATTCCTATGAGTAGGGATTGGAAAAGAGATGTCATTTGGTTCACATCATATGAACTTTTCTATTGAATCTAGAGATGACATGTATCTCAATTCCTATGAGGAGGGATTAGAAAAGAGATGTCATTTGGTTCACATCATAGGAAATTTTCTATTGAATATACGCTAATTTTTATTTTCCTTTGAAATTATGGGAGTATAGGAATCCATTCATATGAACCAAGTGGCTCTAAAGCTATAAAAATGATATCATGTTTATTTTCCTTTGAAATGTGGAGTATATGAATCTATTCCTATGAACCAATTGGCTCTAAAGGAAAACATCCTATAAAAATCATATCATATAGAGTTCCTATGATATTTCTCCACACCAAAGGATGGTTGAAATTGTTGCAGGTCATACGATGGTCTTTCTTTGTACACTCCTCCCCCATCTTTATAGTTACCTCTTGAAGAGGAATGAAATGATATATACTGGGTATTCTATATGTGCATTTTGGTATACGAAAACTCGGTAAAAGTTTGCGAGGTTCGAATTTTTAGTAAAGCTATATGCACTACATTTTCGAACAGAGGGAGGAGCATACGGCAGTTGCTAACACTCACGTGGAAGATTTATGTGTCGGAGGAGTGGCTGTTCTGTTAAATGACATGGCAAAACTGACACTGTCGGATGCCGATCTAACGGTTCTTACGGCGTTCGTCAGGAAACGGCTTTTGGCGAACGTTTGTCAGATATGATTTATGGACACATGCATTGCATTGATACGTGCCCCCTCTCTCTCACGCACACACGCACTCTCATGAGTCACGAATCTCCCGAGTCCTCTCGCACCCACCGTCTATCTGTAGGTAGACATCACACACATATGTGCTATTCACACCCTACCCTCAGAACTTCTAAAAAATAAAAGACGTCGCACACCTTTTATTTTAACTCACACGTCACACACTTATACTATTACTCTTGTGGCGAACGTTCTTTGGGCGTAGTATATTGTACTCTCACGAAGAGAAGCGGTGCACGCACGCACTAGTTCTCTCACACCCACTCGTGGGTACACGTAGGAGCGCATTTGTTTACTAAGAGGCATCCCAATTGACATTTTGACTAGTCTAGTTTTCAACTTGATGGAGGGTCGGGGACCGCACGTGAATGATACAGTATTGTGTGTCCTGGACACGGTGGCACGTTATTGATCGACTTTTATTTTTACTTGAACTTTAAATGAAAATAGTGGTTCGCGCGTATTCAATTTAATAACGGCTGGTACAACAAAATCACTCCACTATATATATAAGCAGGAGCCTCGGCGCTTGCTTTACTAGGGTTCCTCTCTTTCACTCTCTCATGCTCTCCAGATCTAAGCATGACATAGGTGGCCACACTCTCTCTCTGCTCATGGCTGGTCACAAATCCGGCCGAACCACCTCGACGGGGGCAGGGGTGTAGGTGCATGGTTCACACGGTCTTCGGCGGCGAGGGAGGAGACCAACAGCTGCCCGCGCGTCCCGATCGGCGGCCGTGCCGTTCTCTCCGAGACAGCGCCGGCTCGGGAGGGCCTCCGACCCCTTCTTCCTCCCTGCGGTATTGTGGCCAAGATGCGGCCTCCCGACGCCGTCTTTGCCACATGCCAACGACTCTCCGGTATATACTCCTTCGAAACCTGCCTTGCTCTACTGCCCCAGCTCCCCACGTGGCTGTGTGTGGATCTTTTTCTACTTCCGTCGGCTGTTCCAAAGCCACCTAGACTTTTACTATTATTAGAGGTAAAGCTAGTTCATACAGTCGAATCTAAGAGTTGGTTCAAACAGGGAAGAAAGTGGGAAAGCTGTAGCATGAATCTAGGACTTGGTTCTAAGAGGAAACGGGGGAAAGTAGTAGATACTGGCTACCCAACCGGTCTCTTGGCTGAAAAGGCGAAGAAAGCGTGGTGGATGGCGAAGGGTGGGGGGAAGTGGACCTGTCTCTTGGTCGAAAAAGGAAAGAAAGTGAGGGGTGTTGGGGGACAACGCAAATGAGAACGAGCAGGTCTAGATTTCCTGTGCTCACATAGGAAAATGTCGCCGAGGAGATAAAAAATGGGACAAATGTAGACATGCTGCCTGAGTGTTTGCCTCTCTCAGCAACCACATCTGCCTCACCACTTTATGCCCCTGCTGTCCCTACGCCCATATCGCTACCGTTAATGTAAAATCACATGAAGCATTAAGCAATGCCACCTAATGTCACTATTAAGTAATGGTCTAGTGCCGTCGATAAATTGAAGCAATGCCACCTAATGTCACTATTAAGTAATGCTAGTGCCGTCGTTAAATTGAAGCAATGCCACCACCATTTTATGAAGTGCTTCCGTCTTGCTTTATTTCCCATGAATTGTGTTTTTGTAGTTACACTTAAATCTCACACCGCTAACATTGCTTCATCCCAGTGGAACTGCACAAATTTTATTGCACATTTACTGACCATGTGCTACTCTCATGACAGTAATACTAATGCTATTGTTCTGCATGTTAATATAGTGGCAGTGTTGATGTGATGTGATGTTACTTACTTAAGGGCACTTTCATACTGTCAATGTAGTGCCAATTATAACACAATAGATGCTGCTGTTAATCATATGCCACTGCAAATAACTGTCACTGTTTAAATAACTATATTTCATATTTGCGCGAACAGGGATGTCTGTCTCCATATCGTTTCTATCTGCGCAATCAAAAGTACACACCTCAGTTTTAGTAGAACTGCACAAAATGAGATGGCTATTCCTACCTGCCGTCGTCTAACCACCCGTCTTCCAGGTATTCCTACATTGGTAGTAACTAGGTAGAATGACCAACGCAATCTAAAAGAAGCTGATTCGTACGTTTTACTTCCTGATTGCAGTGTAGGGACGAGTGAAAACAACTACATCCTAGTAAGGAATGCACTTTCTCCCAGTTCATCCATGGACCGAGGACTAGCTGGCACGGATGCACGGACGTTTTTGGGACAGGTGCACGGACAAGAGGCATTGTGGTCGGCTTATTTCTGCAAATAGCGGTGCTTAAATTTAGTGGAACTGCACAAGAAGTTCAGATGGTCAGTACACTACATGGTTCAGTTCAGCATTCCAACTGAGAACACAATTATAATTGGTTATTCTGGAATGGGAGAACCTAACCCTGGATGGTGGCAACAAGAAAAACTAGAGTGAACTCCAAGAAATTAAAGCCTGCCTAGGGAGGCCCTTTGCTCAGAGAAGCCTTGCTTGATTTTTCCTGATTTGTAAACCATCTCACAACTTTGTCTTTTGTTGTGAACTAGTATATGGTTGTTATGTTCTATGAATCATTGAGATGTATAAAATTGCTTAACTTATGCTTTTCAAGTATTTTATGAAGCCGAGTTTAATGTGAATGTTCCACATGAACGTTGGACTAGCGTGTGAACGTTTGGAATTTACATTGTGGCCTCAGTTAACTACATGAACCACTGTAGCAAGATATGCAGTTGCTTATATGTCAGACAGCAGATTATTGATTGTTAGCTGGTCGATAGCCGACTTTTCTAGTGTTGAAGCGAGCTGAGCCAATGTGCCGTGTTTTGCACAACTGCTTACAAGTGGGGTAGCACCAACAGTGTTTACAAGTACTTAACCAGCCTTACGTACCCTATGTATACGTCGGCGCACAGTTCTCAAACGAGTACTCTATTTCATCAAACACACACTGCTCATATGATAAACCGTGACAACTTATGTCTTACCATGCCATATTCATGAAAAAACTAGCGAGGACGCATCTGTTTCGGCAACAATTAGGATGGTTCTCACATGATTCACGGGCACACAAAAGCAGCAACAGTTCCCATAGATGGATTCAAACAGAGTACTAGCCCCAGAGGGCTCGATAATAGGCAAGGTTCAGATAATTAGACACAATCCAAACTACTATTAAACACTAGCTGGGGCAACTATTTCATGCCTCGATCTAATTTGGGATGGACACAAGACATACCTTGCCATGAACATCATTGAGGACGTCCGGCAGCAGCTCAATCCTATGAACCTTCCTGAAGATAACCTTGTGGCCTTGCCACTCATAAACTTGTTTGTGGAGGCATGCCACGTCATCTTCCTGCGTAGGCTTGACAAGAACAGTATGCCTCACAAACGAAGGAGTAGCTTTGGACTTCTTGTGCTTCAGTACACCCTGGACAACACGCCTGACAACAGTGAGGTTGGAATACATCTCGACATTGGTATAAGTGCAAATGGCTTCCAGGATCCAACAACCTAAGAACTCTATTTTCCCAGTGCGTATATTCAGGTCATCCGCCTCATAGCAAGTGACATGTACAACCACACAATCCTTGTCTGCATCAGCGCTCTAATTGAAACATAAACAAATTCCGAATTACTTTCCAATATAAGAATTACAAGTTATTTAAACCACTATGTAGAGTCAAAAGTATGCATGACAGGGAAGGTAGCATGGCATCGAAGCTAATAAAATTTTGCATTATTTATCACCACATACTTAGATGAAAAACCACAATCGAGATCGGCAAAGAAGAAAATCACCTTGAGAAGCTCAGCAGGGGGGGGACACATCCTCAAACGGGGAAAACTACTCTTGCAGGGCCACGGGGGCTGTAACCTCAAACAGGGCATTGACCATGTCAGTAGTGGCCGTGAGCATATCTGGGGTCGGCTCTGTGGCTTCCTCCATCTTCTTGGAGCTCTCTGTCTCGTGGGGATCAGCCTCCCGCGTCTGCTCCAACATCGGCAAATCTTTGCCTGGTTCTCCTTGGTCCATCATGAAACTGACGAATACTAGGAGACCACTGAAAGGAAAACACAATCGCAATGACAATGAAACAAAAAAGAGAGTGAGGATCGGTTACTGCTTTGCAAAATTTCTTTTTTTTCTGAACAAAAATATACCAACATCACAGATCCGCTTACCTTCCCTTCATTGGGAGAGAAGAACAGTGGCAGATGCGAGTGTTGGCTTTCTTGAAGACAGTGAGGGAGAAGGGGATTCAGCGAAGAGTGAAATGATGGTTGCTTCGTCCGTCAAGCTTAGACTGTGGGCAGGTGGGGTTTTGTGATACGACGGCTCGTTACTGCCGCGCTACGATAGGGGTGACTCTCCACCTGCATACTGCCTTCTAATTTGGTGGATGGCATTTGGGCCCGCGCGCTGCATGGCCCGCATGTCGGTGAAAAAAAGCAAAATGGCATTCAGCAGAGGGAGATGTTTCGATGACCTCGGAGGAGCCAGAAGCGGTAGTGTATCCACTGTACTAGTAGTAATTGTTTTTCTGGGTGGCTGTAGAGTGTCTCCACTGTACTAGTAGTAATTGTTTCTCTGGGCCCAAGACAAAACAGCCCATCCACCCTAGTAAATAATAAAATCAATTCAAAAGGCCATATATTTACTTAATGAGAGGCGCTACCCAGCACACCGCCCCCAAAAAAACCTGGGTGCTCTTCTTGCTCCTCACTCCCACCAACCTCACTTCAGCTCGCTCCACTCGTACCCCCAAATTCCTCACCTCACTCCTATAGAAAACCCCAGCTCCTCTTCTTCCTCAGTACTACAGAAAAACCCCAGCTCCCCTTCTTCTTCACTCGCACTACAACTAGGCTCGTCATTCATTACTCTGCTCAGATCCGTGAGCTCGACGCGACGCCCTCAAGGAAAATGGAGTCGGCTGACCCCAGTGCCAAGAAGATGAGGCTCCCGCCAGCGGCGACGCCTGCTGTACATCCCGCACCCGGCAGCGCGGGGAGAAGCGGCGAGCCCGCCCCCACCGGATCCTAGGAACCCGTAGAATCTCGGGTGGACCGCATCAGCGATCTCCCGGACGCCATCCTTGGGGAGATCATCTCGCTTCTCCCCACCAAGGATTGCTGCCGCACCCAAGTCCTCTCAATTCGGTGGCACCCTCTATGGTGCACCGCGCCCCTTAATCTCAACTGTCATCAGCTATCTCTCTTTAATGATTTTGAACTCCCCAGAGCCATCATCTCCTCCCACTAGGGTTCCGTTCAAAGCCTCTGCATCCCGTCATGCTACCTGAGCAAGCATACCATGCCCTGCATGGTGGACGCCTGACTGAAATCCCCTGAATTCACAGAACTACAGCTGCTTGAGTTCTACTATTCCCCAGGAAATCACCAACCAGATACCGAATGCCAAGTACTTGGGCCCTCAGCACCGATGTCCATCTCGCAGTTTTCCTCCTCTCTCCACACCGCCACCTTTGCACTGTGCTACTTACCAGACAATCTGGTACTAAACCTCCGACTCCCATTTCTCAAAAAACTTCCACTTTATGGCGGGAAACCATGGCCACCTATGGGACCAACGGCCCCTTGCTGGTTCGGCGAGGGGATGGCACGTTGCACAAAGAGTAGAGGAGCGTGAAGCAGCATGACAGAGATCACACAGGTAGTCTTTACCCAGGTTCGGGCCACCGTGAGGCGTAAAACCCTACTCCTGCTTTGGTGGATCGATGGTGGATTGTGGTGGAAAACGCAATGTTCTTGCCCGGCAGGGTTGCCTTGGGACGAGAACGGCTACGCGCGTACGAGTGTACAAGGGTCCGAATCCTTTCTATGGTTGCCATGGTCCTCCTTCTATAGATCAAGGGGTTACCATAGTGGCAAATCAGCCATTATGCATTGATTAGATAGCAAATAGTGTTGTCATACCTAACTCTGCAGGCTGATAGGGCACATTAAATGCGCCGCTCAATGTCACATCATAGCTTGCCCGGCAAGCCCTGCCGGGCTGCTTCGCCAGCTTTGCGCCTGCTCGCTTGACACGTCACAGGACGGGTGTCGCTTGTAGGTATTTACTGTAGGAAGTGGCTGCCATGTGGCATATAGCAGCCATTTAATCACTTTGCGGCTTGACACCGCACCGATCGATGACTTGCGTTGTGATGAGGTGGTGCGGTGGAGTGGTTCTGCCTCCGTAAGTCCCGGTAGGCCTGCCGGGGCGAACCGAAGGCTTGCTTCCGGGTGTGGCCCCATCCTTGCCAGGCTCGCCTGCCCGGCAAGGGAGGTTTTTCCCTTAACAGTATCTTGCTTCTCTGGCTTACTCTTGGTCCTCTTGTGCTGCACGTTGGTCCTTGGAGTTGTAATCTTGTTCTCGTGCCTATGCACAGTCTGGGCAATGGACCCAGGGTTTGTTGCACCGACAGAAACCCCTGGGCCTGTCCTGAACGCGCTGCCGGGCGTCATCGGGGTAGGCCCTAATAAGTGCACAGGCAGGGGTGTGGGAGTGGCTGGCCCCTTGAGATCTTCTTTGGTTCTTCATTAATCTCGAGACCGGGCCAGTTTCCGTTTTTCCCGCGCATTGTGTAAAGCCAATCGTGGTGGGGCCACTTTTGTAATGGCCCGTGAATGACTTTAACGCATGGGGTAGAAACCGCCAATTTACTCTTCCCACCATGCCCTTATCCTCAGCCACGTATGCTGCATGCATTGAGTGGGGCAGGTAAAGGGGGCGCGTGGTGTGGGAGAGCATCAAGGCGAGGGCCCGGTCATCTTGAATTGGTGGAGGAGGACGGCGGTTATACGCCGGGGAATCAGCCCCCAGCCCCCAACGCGCCTATAAAAGGAGGAGCGGGGGAGAGGCGGAGACATTCACCCTCATTCCTATCTTCCTCCACCCTCTGCCTTCTCTTGGATATGCTGAAGGGAAGAGTCCGGGGCCGGGCCCCGGGTCCCAGCTTAGAGCTCTGCATGAGTCTTGGGGCGCTCGGGCGGCGTGGTGGTTGCACTGGAGGTGGCGACTCTGGTGCGCTCGTCGCCGGGCCGCCCGTAGATTCAACTCTAGTGAGAGGTGACGCAAACGACACCACGCCGCGGCCCATAATGGGTGCGGGGCGTGGTGGTCAGTCGTGGCCCATGTCTCCTCTTCTTGCGGTGTTGGAGAGAGGTCGCAGGACGGGTTTTCCATTAGCGAGGGCGAACCCGACCTCCCCTGGGCATCGTCCACTTGTCGTGCAGGAGGGCTCTTTGCTTCCATACACGCTTTTCGAATGTGCAGTGCTTTCTGATGTCGGGACCGTTGGGGACGCCCATGCTCTCTGTGGAATTCTTCGGAGACCATGGTGCCTGCCGCGGCTGCCACGATGGGATCTCCAGACGGTGGCGGTACGGGGGGTAGCGGCAACCCATGACACGCCAAGAACGGGGGCGACCGTTCCGATGAGTCATGTTTGCCGGTGACTCTGCCGCCCCTGTCTGGGCTTCCTCCAGCGCCACCATCTACGCCTGCCCTCCGGTTTCTTCCTCCTTGCCAGGAAGCGGCGCCATCCTGATCCTGGGGAGGCGCCGAATCCCAGTCGTGCTTGCCTCCTTCCTCCTCGATCCCTCCCTGTAATACCCCGAGGGAAATGGAAAAGGGCAAAGGAATCACGGGGCACTTATCTTTTTTCAATCTTAAATCTGTAGGCACTTGCCAAATTTTAGTTCAAATAATGTAATCTCTTGTATCCATGTTTGTGTTATGTAAGGTTTGTACTTGTTTGAAGCATATCAATGAAAAGATAAACGTTTCGGGGACTCGTGCATGTATATGGCCATGCAGAGGTGAAATGCCTCTATATTTTAAAATAAACGAGTTTCCCCGGTAGGCTATCGTGCCGGTACCCTCTATTTGGCTGCCGGGGAGCTAAGCTTGCCGGGCACAAATTGTAATGAGGGACCAGCCCCCCGCCAATCTTTCTTCATCAGAGGCCACTGCGACCATCCTGACCGAAGCAACGTTCGAGTCAAAGGATGGGAGCACCTAAGTTTCAAAAAGCGGTGAGGTTTTCTCATGCACAAGTTTTTACCTACAGAACACGTATGGATAAGAGATAGAACTTATCTGTTTGGCTTGCCGGAGATCGCAGCGTAGGCTCATCTTTCCATCTCTCTTCAGAGGCCAAGTCTTCGACATGAACCTGCAGTTTTATGCAGATGGAAATGATGCCATATGCAATCTTATCTATATGCAGATGCGATGCTCATGATATGCTTATGCATGCATGCAACTTGTCGGGGGCCCCCAGCGCTTCGTTTATTTCTCTATTGCTCAGGATCTGCGCCTGGCTTTGTACAAGGGGTTAGATGCAACTGAGTGAAGGCCTGTACAAAAGGGTGGCTGCCGGGGCAGGACCCGACAGCTGCGCCTTACGAGTAGAACTTGCAGAGATGCTCAATATTCCATGAGTTTTGCAATTGAATGCCATCTCCGGTCTCCAGACGGACTGCGCCAGGTCTGGTGACTCGTACTACCCGGTAAGGGCCTTCCCACTTCGGCGTCAACTTGTTTGCACCCTTGGCGGACTGATCGCGCCTAAGGACAAGGTCGCCTTCCTCAAAACACCGGGAATGAACCCTGCGGCTGTGATAGCGACGCAGGGCTTGCTGATAGCATGCAGCACGCGTAGCAGCCCGGAGACGGTTCTCCTCGAGTAGCACAGCATTGTCACGCCGGTGCTGATCTTGCGCTAACTCATCGTAGGCAAGCACTCGAGGGGACCCATAAATGAGTTTCGTGGGGATAACTGCTTCTGCCCCATAGACTAGGGAGAAGGGAGTCTGCCCAGTAGCTCGATTTGGTGTCGTTCTGAGGGATCAGAGAACTACTGCCAACTCATTGATCCACCACCTACCTCACTTCTGCAGCCTATCAAATGTTCTCGTCTTGAGTCCGCGTAGCACTTCAGCATTCGCCCTCTCAGCTTGTCCATTGCTTCTAGGATGTGCAATAGATGCAAATGAGATCTTGCTTTCGAGGGCATGAACATATTGCATGAAAGCGCGGCTCGTGAACTGGGTGCCGTTGTCGGTGATGATCCGGGCAGGGACCCCGAAGCGGCACACCAATTCTTCCAAGTACATGATAGCTGACTGAGCAGTCACCTTTCTCACGACAGCTACTTCCGGCCACTTTGTAAACTTGTCGATAGCAACGAACAAGAATTCAAAGCCCACGGCAGCTCTAGGGAAAGGGCCGAGGATATCGAGCCCCCAGACCAAAAACAGCCATGACAAAGGGATTGTTTGAAGCGCTTGTGCAGGCAGGTGGATATTCTTGGAATGGAACTGGCAGGCTTCACACTTGGTGACTAGCTCGACCGCATCTTGGAGGGCTGTGGACCAATAGAATCCTTGCCGGAATGCTTTCCCAACTAATGCCCTTGATCCAATGTGGGAGCCGCACATGCCTTTGTGAATTTCAGCCAGCAGTTCCTTTCCTTCTTCCCGGCAGATGCACTTCAATTTCACACCATTGGGCCTTCTTCTGTATAGAGTGTCATTGACAAACTGATACATACTGGCCCTCCGGGCTACTCTTTCCGCCTCATCTTGCTCATCGGGAAGTTCTCTGGTTTGGAGGAAGTGGACTATGTGCCTTGCCCAAGTTGGAGCCTGGGGCTCGGCAACGAGGACTAACGGCACCTCCCCACTCGCGGGGGTGCATTCCTCGACCGCGGGGGCCAGTGGCCCGGCAGGAGGGTGCAGCCTGGCAAGTGATGGGGAGTTGTTTCCGGCAGGGTCCCTGCCAGGAGCCCCGGGAGGCTCTATCGGGAGAGGCTTACTGGAGTCCAATTTCCTCCTCTTTCAGGCCATTGTTGCCGGGGATACGGAGGGCTGAGTAAGATGGAGAACAAAAGTTCCTGGTTCCACAGGAAGTTTTTGCGTAGCACACTTTGACAGATGATCAGCTATGCTATTTTTCTCACGGGGTACGTGCTCTGTTTGCAATCCGTCAAAGCGCTCCTCCAATCTTCTCACTTCCTCAACGTATGCCTCCATCAATGGACTTTGGTAATCCTTGTTGACTTGTCTCACCACAAGTTGCGAATATCCTCGAATGACCAGCTTCTTGATTCCCAATTCTGTGGCAATCCTGAGCCTGGCAAGGAGTCCTTCATACTCTTATGTATTGTTGGTTGCTTCCTCCCGAGGAAAATGCATTTGGACGACGTACTTCAGGTGCTCTCCAGTGGGAGCAACAAGAAGCACGCCAGCCCCTGCACCTTGCAGGGAGAAAGCACCATCAAAATACATGATCCATTCTTGGGGCGCTTCCTTGCCGGGAATAACCGTTTCCATTACTTCCTCATCAGGGGTTGGCGTCCATTCTGCAATAAACTCTGCCAATGCCCTGCTCTGAATTGTTGATGTGCTCTCAAATTTTAGGCCAAAGCTGGATAACTCCAAAGCCCACTCCACTATTCTGCCGGTAGCCTCAGGGTTCTGGAGTATCCTTTGCAACGGAAGGCGAGTGACACCCGTAATCTCATGGGCTTGGAAGTAGTGGCGCAGTTTCCTTGAGGCCATGATGAGGCCAAAAATCAACTTTTGCACACCAAAGTACCTTGATCTATCCCCCTGCAATAGGGAACTAATGAAATACACTGGGCGCTGCACCACTTTCTTCCTTGCCGCGTCCTTGGGGTTGCCCCTGCTGCCGTGCACCTCTCTGTCCTGATCCCCATCTGATCCTACCGGGTTTTGCTCACTCTCTGCTTCCTCTACTTCCCG
The DNA here is from genome assembly GCA_011799875.1 of Thinopyrum elongatum. NCBI lineage: Eukaryota > Viridiplantae > Streptophyta > Magnoliopsida > Poales > Poaceae > Thinopyrum > Thinopyrum elongatum. The sequence goes on along the minus strand of CM022298.1, from coordinate 669,042,294 downwards.
CTGTGCCACTAGGGCTGCACTAACCACTTGATTAGTTGCCGCCAAGTACAGCAGCAACGGCTCTTGTGGCTTGGGGGCAACCAAGGTGGGCACAGAAGATAAGTAGGCCTTTAAATCTTGCAAAGCTGCATCTGCTTCCGGGGTCCACTTCATGGGCCCTGCCCTTTTCAAGATTTTGAAGAACGGCAGGGCGCGCTCGACAGACTTGGAGATGAATCTGCTAAGTGCGGCAACGTACCCTGTCAGACGCCTCACATCTTTGACTGTCCTGGGTGCCTGAATCTGCTCGATAGCTTTGATCTTGTCGGGGTTGGCTTCGATCCCACGATGGGATACGAAGAACCCAAGTAGTTTGCCGGAGGGAACGCCAAACACACACTTCTCCGGATTTAACTTCAGGTTGATCTTGCGCAGATTAGCAAATGTCTCCTCTAAATCCTGGATGAGGGTTGATTTGTCCTTGGTTTTGACCACAATGTCATCCATATAAGCTTCAATGTTTCTGTGCAACTGTGGCTCAAAACCAATCTGGACTGCTCTTGCAAAAGTGCACCCGGCACTCTTTAACCCGAAAGGGATGCGTATGAAGCAGTACGTACCACATGGGGTGATGAACGAGGTCTTCTCTTCGTCTTCCTTGGACATGAAGATCTGATGATATCCAGAGTATGCATCCAGAAAGGAGAGCAAATCACAACCTGAATTGGAGTCCATGATCTGGTCGATGCGCGGCAAGGGAAATGGGTCCTTCGGGCAAGCCTTGTTGAGATCCGTGAAATCTATGCGAAGCCTCCATTTCCCGTTAGCCTTGCGAACGACCACTGGGTTTGCTAACCATGTTGGATGCAGTACTCCTCTGACCAGACCAGCTGCCTCAAGCTCCTTAATCTCTTCGGCAATGAACTGCTGCCTCTCCAAGGCCTGCTTTCGAACCTTCTGCTTAATAGGTCGGGCATGTGGGCAGGCATCAAGGTGGTGCTAGATTACCTTCCTGGGAACACCGGGGATATCAGATGGTTGCCAGGCAAACACATCGATATTCGCCCGTAGGAAGGCAATGAGCGCGCTTTCCTATTTGTCATCAAGGGTGGCGCTGATAGTGAAGGTACCATCAACGCCAGCCAGCCCTGGCGGGACCTTCTTCATAGATGGTGCAGCGACCTTGGATCTTTTGCTGTTGGAACTCTCCGGGAAGTCGTCAACAGGCGCAGCACACTCCGAAGAGGTGCGCTTCCCGGACTCCTTGCTGGTGTCCCTGTTATCCTTCTTCTTTCCTCTGTTCTCCTTGGCGGGAACTGCTGCTGCCGCTGCCTCTGCCGCGACTGCGTCCCGGTACATCTTATCCACGCAAATGATTGCGTCTTTCTCATCTGATGGGATGGAAATGACTCCTACCGGCCCTGGCATCTTCAGGGTATTGTAGGCATAGTGGGATGCTACCATGAATTTTGCCAGAGCTGGGCATCCAAGGATCCCATTGTACGGCAGGGGGAGATCGACCACATCAAACACAATCTTCTCAGTCCGGTCATTCAATTATCCCCAAAATGTCACTGGCAACATAATCTTTCCCTTAGGATGACTCCTACCGGGATTGACTCCTTGCAACATGCCCGTGACTTTTAGCTCCTCCTCTGCTATCTGAAGCTTGCTGATAACCTTTGGGGAAATCAGATTCAACCCGGCCCCGCCGTCAACAGCATCTTTGTGACCTTGAGGTTGTGAATTGTTGGAGAGACCAACAACGACAAACACCCTACCGCAGCAGTGCGGTCAGGATGGTCCTCTTCATCAAAGATAATGGGCGTGCGTGACCATTTGAGCGGCTTCCGAGACTCTGCCGCTGGCTCCACGGCATTGACTTCACGTGCCCACCGTTTAAGTTGGCGGTGAGAGGAGTGCAAAGATGCACCCCCGTTAATGCAAAGGGCGTCAGTGGCCTTCTGGAATTCCTGCTCACTGGTTTCCTCTTCATCCCCTTCATCACTCTCATCATTGCGGACTCCCTTATCTCGGGCCCTGGCAGGTTTTTCCTTGGTTCCTAAAGGGCTTGCCGGGGCGATTTACTTCACCGCCTCGGCCCTTCCTGCCAGCGCCATTCTAAAATTTTTCGTTGTCCCGCTTCTCATACTCAGCCCTCTGCCTCTTAACGAGCTGCTCAACCTGATGACACTCTTGAAGGTTGTGGCCCTTGGTCCGATGGATTTTGCAGCACGGCCCATCGCCTTTCCCAGCCTTCTCGGTAGCCGCAGCCTCCCGACAATCAGCGCACGCGACAGCTTCCTTGCCGGGGACTTCGGCCTTAGCCTTCTTGCCGGTACTAAGCGTGCCCGATCCTTCAACGGTCATCACGGCCTTATCCTTGCGCCTCTTGTTGCGCTTCTTGCTCTTCTTCCACTGACTGATGGATTCATCAGCATCCTCTGAGTCGATGTCGATGCAATCCTCCTATCCAGGGAGTTTCCTTCCTTCCTCCACCCGAGCGCACTTGTCCACCAAGGTGTAAAGCTCCTTCACAGTCTTGGGAAACTACACGTTCATCTTGGAACGAATCCTGCGGTTGCACACATTGGACTGGAAGGCAGCTATCACAGTTGCCGGGTGGATATTTGGGATATTTCTATGGACTTTGCTGAATCTCTGCAAATACTTACGGAGAGTCTCTCCTTCTTTCAGTTGGAGGAGCTGCAAGTCACTGGGCCGTCCTGGTTCTTGATGGCCGCCGGTGAAGGTGCCGATGAACTCATGGCACATGTCAGCCCATGACGAAATGGAGCTCTCCGGCAGGTGCATCAGCCAAGACCTCACATTGGATTTGAGTGCCAATGGGAAGTAGTTGGCAAACACCTTCTCATCTCTTCCTCTGGCAGCTTGAACAGTGATGGTGTAGATGCTCAAGAACTCTGCCGGGTTCAGCCTCCCATCATACTTCTCGGGTATCTCTGGCTTGAACGTGCGAGCGGATGGCCAACGGACTTGCCACAGCTCACGAGTAAAGGCAGGGCACCCAACCTCGAAAGGTAGGCACCCGCCGTCCTCGAGCGCAGGCTCGTCGACGTCGGGACCATCGCACCCATTGGTTTGGCGGCGGTCGTCGTGGCGTCGCTCGATGACAACGCACGCGTCTCCCCTCTGCCTGTCCTTCCGGGCTCGCCGTTGGCCTGGACGTGCTCGAGGGTCGGAAGAGGCCATCAAGACATCATCGGGTTCTTGATTCTACCGCGCCCGCGCTGGTTGCCATGGTGAGGACTGCACCGTGGGAGTGGCCCCTTCCGTATGACCAGCAGCGCGGGCCGTTGTTGCCACTTGGGGAGGCCGCGGCGGGCCAGCTCGCTGTGAGCCCCCAGCCTCGGCGAAGCCAATCAGACTCTGAATGCTGGCTCTCCACTCATCCATCTGATCGGCCACCGGTGGGAACCTCAACAATAGTTGGGCCCGCGCCATGGCCTCAGTAGCGGTGCTCGGCATTGGAGATGATGATGTAGATCGCACCGTCGCTCGGCTTCTGACAGTGCCGGCGGCGGCAGCGTCACGCCCTCGCTGTTGCGAGCCGGCCACTTGGATGGCATGGTGACGTGGTGAAGGCGCTGGTGGGCCAGCGGCTCCATTGGGCATGGTGGTCGGGTCAACCCGCTCCGGGGGAGGCGCACACGCTGCGGTCGCGCCCGTGGCGGGGGCGGGCGGAGGGCGGAGATTCCCCCCGGATCGGGCACCACCACTGTGACTGTGTCCTTCGGCGAGGGGAAGAGGTATGGACGGAATAACCCCTCCGCTCGTACCTCGTGGAGCATGGCCACTGGGATGCTACTGATGCTGCTCACCTCCGAGGCCTCCCACTCCTGCTTCGGTCGCGGGGGAGGTGGTGACAACGCCGCCTGCGCCGATCGCGTCCCCCGCAACGCCCACACCCTCGTGCTCCTCCGTATCCTCCGCGGCATCAGCGGCCGCGGGCGGGGGAGCCTTCAAGGTGGACGGCTGAGCTGAAGCACCGGGTTTCTTCTTGGGCGCCATAGTCGATGGCGCCGTCGGTGATGAAAATGGCAATGAAGATGACGCGCTGCTCACACTTTCAGGTTCGCGCAAGTGATCTCCCCCTACCTGGCGCGCCAAATATGTCACGGGAAACCACGGCCACCTATGGGACCAATGGTCCCTTGCTGGTTCGGCGGGGGGATGGAACGTTGCACAAAGAGCAGAGGAGCGTGAAGCAGCACGGCAGAGATCACACAGGCAGTCTTTACCCAGGTTCGGGCCGTCGTGAGGTGTAAAACCCTACTCCTGCTTTGGTTTTATTGATGGTGGATTGTGGTGGAAAACGCAGCGTTCTTGCCCGGCAGGGTTGCCTTGGGACGAGAACGGCTACGCGTGTACGAGTGTACAAGGGTCCGAATCCTTTCTATGGTTGCCATGGGCCTCCTTTTATAGATCAAGGGGTTACCACAGTGGCAAATCAGTCATTATGCACTGATTAGATAGCAAATAATGCTGCCATACCTAACTCTGCAGGCTGACAGGGCGCATTAAATGCGCCGCTCAATGTCACATCATAGCTTGCCCGGCAAGCCCTGCCGGGCTGCTTCACCAGCTTTGCCCCTGCTCGCTTGACACGTCGCAGGACTGGTGTCGCTTGTAGGTATTTTCTGTAGGAAGTGGCTACCATGTGGCATATAGGAGCCACTTAATCACTTTGCGGCTTGACACCGCACCGATCGATGACTTGCGTTGTGATGATGTGGTGCGGTGGAGTGGTTCTGCCTCCGTAAGTCCCGGTAGGCCTGCCAGGGCGAACCGAAGGCTTACTTCCGGGGGTGGCCCCATCCTTGCCAGGCTTGCCTGCCCGGCAAGGGAGGTTTTTCCCTTAACAGTATCTTGCTTCTCTGGCTTAGTCTTTGTCCTCTTGTGCTGCACGCTAGTCCTTGGAGTTGTAATCTTGTTCTCGTGCCTGTGCAAAGTCTGGGCAATGGACCTAGGGTTTGTTGCACCAACACACTTGAGCGGGTTCGTATATCGGAGGCCTCATTGCACAACATCATCCACTCCAGTTGCCCTGCCCTGGAGTGCTTGGTGCTTATTTGCACAGTTAGAATCGGTTGTCTCCAAATAAAGTCGCCTAACCTTGTAAGAATTGGAATTTCTTTTGACGAAAGGCAGCTCATCATCGAAGATGCCCCTTCACTTCAAAGGTTGATCCTTGATTCTAGTTATTCACCGTCGCAAATAACCGTCCTCTCTGCACCTAAACTGGAGACCTTGGGTGTAATACATGATCTCTGTGCTCATTTCAAGATGGTGTTTGGCTCCACAGTTCTTCAGGTACTGTATATTATCATCTACACTTGTAACCATAAGCTGCATTTTAAATTTCTGCGCATAAGTTATATATCATCTTGGAGTACACATTTATGTTCTATGCTTAATGAAGAGTTTCTCCATGGATAGCCTATCAATGGTGCTGGATTCTGTCAAGATCTTATATATCCAAATGAATAGTTTTGATATAAACAAGATTATTGGCTTGCTGCAATGCTTTCCATGTCTAGAGAAGTTGTATATAAAGGTGATAATTTCACGCACATTGGAAGCCCGCATATAGTGTACTAGAATTAACCGTTCAGCTGTTGCTCTTTCGACACTCTTTTTTTAGACCTTAACTGTTTTCAATCTTCATGTCTATTTAGGCAACAGGACGGGGTAAGAAAGTTATAACCAATCGATGGATTCATAAGCACCGGGTTTTTCTCACTTCTCATGACATTCGATTGAAGACAATAACGCTGGAACGATATGTAGCCAACCATGCAAACACTAGATTTGTCACATTCTTCCTGCTGAATGCGAGGTTACTATTGTCCATCAGGCTTAAGTTTATCTGCAGCATGGTTTTGACGGATGGGTATGTCGAAGAGCAAAAAAAGGAGTTTCAGGTGGACAAAAGAGCTTCTGAATGTGCCGGGCTTCCATTTACAACATCTTGTGGTCATAATCCAGTAAATTTTACGACCCAGGATGTTCATTCTAGGGACCTGACCGATCCATTTGACTGTGACTACTGAAAATAGTGCTGAAGTTAGATGTTGTTGCTCTTTTTAGTCTGGGTTTTGTCTAAACCTGATGAACAATTAACCCTCATGCTTTTGTACAGTTTGTAAGCTGGAGTTAGATGTTGTTTCCCTTTTCAACTCGGCTGTGACTGTCATATTTTCTTTGAAACAAGGCAAATGGCTTGCCATTCGTTTAATTAAGAGTAAAATATTGTAACAAATCCCAACCAAGGGAAATAACATCACTCTTGCCGGCTGCTTGAGCTCACTATGCATTACAGAACCCAAGTGATTAGCCCCCACCAGCGCCCACAAACTTATTTTGAACTAGCACACCAAATGGGTTGTAAATTTTCATAAGAAAGGCTGCATGACCGTGACAGATTTGGATTCTGACATTTGGGACCCACGAGGAAAAAGCCAATCCAAGGTGGTGTTGACTTACTAGCTAGTCAACAAACGATTCTGCCTACCAGCCGTTGGATTGACATCCAACATCTGTCGTGTCTCTTCTTCCTCTAGCCGCCCAAACCAAACCACCCCGTCGGTTCCGCCTGCTCCCGCCTCCCACGTCTGGCTGCGCCTCCGCCGCCCTACCGTACCCTCCAACGTTGGCCAGTCCCTCCCTCTATTCCCCCACACGTCCTGTTATTCTCCAACGACGTCAGCCCTAACACGGACCCGCACCCAAACCAGTCAACCCTCGTACTCCCCTCCGCCTGCGACTGGACCGATGCATCTTCCACGGCTCCTGTTCATTCCGTCCGAGGCCTCGCCGTCGTCCTCCGCCTTGGTTCGCTCGCCGTGCGCGGTGTGCCTCCCTCTTGCATTGTCAACATCGTCAACAACCGAGAGGAACAAGGAGATGACTGTACGTGGAGAGGATAACAGTAGGGACCCACCAGGGTCATGGCAGTACGCAAGCAAGTGCCTTGTTATTACAAGCCCAAAGAAAGGTTCCTCCTAATGGTTGGCATCTGGGGCCCACGCCATTGTCAACATAGTCAATAAACAAGAGAATTACACAACGAGCGGCTAACACCAGGGACGCAGCAGGTCGCGCAGTTGTTATTTACTTTTTTTTAGGAACAAGCAGTTGTTATTTATACTAGTTTTAGAGACGGATCACGGTAATAACGGGGCTGTGCGGGGGCTGTGGCCCGTCTAGCCAGGGTTTTATTTATGTTTACCACATCATGAGCCCAGTTGTGTTTTTTTCTTGCTGAAAATGGCTAGCCCAGTTCTACTTTTTTTTAAAGAAATACCCAACTGAGGCCTACTTGCTTTGTTAGCCCTGCTGGGCTGTAAATCTTTCAAGACGAGGAGAGTTTCATTCGGCTTGCCCAGAAAATGGGCTATCAGTAATGAGAAATGGGTTGTACATTTTTTAAAACACATCAAACCAGGAATTAGTTTCAATTTTTTTTTTCATTTCAAGATTTTAAATTCCATTGATTTTTATGCGTGGATAATTATATGTATTTTATATTTATATAAATTTATTTTTCAAATTAGTTTGAATGTGACTCGAAATTTCGGGATTAAAAACAGTTGACCGCACCGAAATGTGCAAAATTTCGTATAATTTTTAACCGTGGCCACAATATGGGCTGTAATGCTAACAAAAATAAGATGGGCTCCAAAAAAATCCTTAAGAATTAGCAAATGGGCTGTAAATTATTAGAAATAATGGCAGATGGGCTGTATGCTGTTTTCCACACATTTGAGGCTGACTTGTGCGCTTACTATAGGTTGACGCGTACGCTTTCCTAAAAAAAAGGTTGACACACACGCAACGCCGTGTCAACTTAGTCAACACATGAGAGCAGTGACTGTTGGATGTCCATCCAACGGCCGTCGTGCTTCTTCAATCTCTGCTCTTCCTACTCCAGCTGCTCAAACAAGCACCGACGGGACTGCCTGCTCCCTCCTCTCGCGGCCGGCTATGCTGCCGCGCAGGCCTCACCGCCCCACCGTACTCCCATCGCTGGCCTAGCCATCCCTCTACTCACCCACACCTGCTGTTATTCTCCGGTGACGGCAGACGAACCAGTAAACCCTCGTACTACCCTCCGCGTGGGAAACAACTCCCGAGTCTTCCTTGGTTCCGTGTCATTCCCTTCCTAGGCCTCGCCGTCGTCCGCTGTCCTGGTGCTCTTGGCGCGGCGTGGTCAACGAACGACATCCATCAAAAGTGGACTGTACGTGGAGAGGCTGACAGCTGGGTCCACGGTCGCACGCATGGAAATGCCTCCTTATTACGCACAAAATAATGATTCCTCCACCTGACAGCTGGGACCCACTGGAAGGGCCTCTGTATTTCACGAAAAAAATGTTGCCCCCGCTGACAGCTCGGACCCACCAGCTATATCTTCGCACGCAAGGAAGTGCCTCCTTATTATGCATAAAAAAATGAATACTTCCCCTGCTAGCTGGGACCCAGCATAGTTGGAGGCTGACTTGTGGGCCTACTAAGTTGACACGGACGGAGGGCGTCAATATGAATGATTCTAGCTCCAATGACTGTACGTTGTCCATCCAACGACCGTAGTGCTTCTTCAACTTCTGGTCTTCTTGCTCCAGCCGCTCAAACCATCGCCGGTCATGCCACCTACTCCTGCCTCCCGTGGCTAGCTCTGCTGCCGCGCAGGCCTGACCGCCCCACCCTACCCCAACCTATGGCCAGGCCATCTCTCTACTCACCCACAACCCCTGTTATTCTGCGGCGACGGCAGCCTCACACCGCAGCCGAACCAGTCAACCCTCGTACTCCTCTCCACGTGGGCATCCACTGCCGCGTCTTCCCCGGCTCCGCGTCGTCCCCTTCCTAGGCCTCGCCGTCGTCCATCGCCTTGGTGCTCTCGGCGTGGCGTGGTCAATGTGGTCAAGGAACGACTTCCAGCGGAAGAGTACTATACGTGGAGAGGCTGACAGCTGGGTCCACGGCCGCAGCAAGGAAGTGCCTCCTTATTACATGCAAAATAATGATTCCTCCACCTGACAGCAGGGACCCACCAGACGGGCCATCATATTTCATGAAAAAAATGTTTCCCGCCTGACTGCTGGGACCCACCAGCTACATCTTCGCACGCAAGGAAGTGCGTCCTTACCTCCCTGATAGCTGGGACCCACCCGGTCAAACCGTATGTAGGGTTGTCTGTCTGGTCGCGAACGTGTACGTACATACTAGTCGATTGGTCTGTCTGCAGGCTGTAGCGATGAACCATGGCCGAGTAAGGAAGGGCACGTGTCATAGTAGAGGCGCGGACGTAGCATGTCACGCAGTCCCGTCTATATCGTGTACACATACGTACAGCCAGGGTGTGATAACCCACAAGTATAGGGGATTGCAACAGTTTTTGAGGGTAGAGTATTCAACCCAAATTTATAGATTCGACACAAGGGGAGCCAAAGAATATTTGTAAGTATTAGCAGCTGAGTTGTCAATTCACCACACCTGAAGATTAATTATCTACAGCAAAGTGATCAGTAGCAAAGTAGTATGATAGTTTTGATAATAGTGGCAACAACAATAGTAATGGTAACAGTGATAGCAGTGATTTTGTAGCAAGTGCAACAGTAACAGCAGCAGTAGTAACTTAGCAGGAACAATATGTAGGAAAATCGTAGGCATTGGATCAGCGATTTGTTGGATGATATTCATCATGTGAAAGTTATAACCTAGGGCGATACGGCACTAGCTCCAGTTCATAAATATAATGTAGGCATGTATTCCGTAAATAGTCATACGTGCTTATGGAAAGAACTTGCATGACATCTTTTGTCCTACCCTCCGGTGGCAGCGGGGTCCTATTGGAAACTAAGGGATATTAAGGCCTCCTTTTAATAGAGAACCGGAACAAAGCATTAACACATGGTGAATACATGAACTCCTCAAACTACGGTCATCACCGGGAAGTGTCCCGACTATTGTCACTCCGGGTTGCCGGATCATAACACAGTAGGTGACTATAACTTGCAAGATCAGATCTAGAACATAGATATAATGGTGATAACATAAACAGTTCAGATCTGAAATCATGGCACCCTGGCCCAAAGTGACAAGCATTAAGCATGGCAAAGTCATAGCAACATCAATCTCAGAACATAATGGATACTAGGGATCAAGCCATAACAAAACTAACTCGATTACATGATGAATCTCATCCAACTCCTCACCGACCAGCGAGCCTACGAAGGAATTACTCACTCCCGGTGGGGAGCATCATGGAATTGGCAATGGAGAAGGGTTGGTGATGACGAAGATCAAAGATCCCCCTCTCCGGAGGCCCAAACGGACTCCAGATCTGGCCTCCCGATGAAGAACAGGAGGCGGCGGCAGCTCCGTCTCGTGAAACACGATAATTCTTTCTCCTTGATTTTTTCTAGAAATATGTGATTTTATAGCGTCGGTTTCAGGGTCTGCGGGGCCACCAGGTGGGGACAACCCACCTAGGCGCGCCTAGAGGGGGTGGCGCGCCCACCCAGGTGCCCCCCCTCCAGTGGTTCTTGCCTCTAGAAATTCTCTTTATTTGTATAAAAATTCCTCGCAAAGTTTCGTTCCAATCCGTGAACTTTTATTTCTGCACAAAAACAACACCATGGTAGTTCTGCTGAAAACAGCATCAGTCCGGGTTAGTTTCATTCAAATCATGCAAATTAGAGTCCAAAACAAGAGGAAAAGCATTAGGGAAAGTAGATACAATGGAGACGTATCAACTCCCCCAAGCTTAAACATTTGCTTGTCCTCAAGCAATTCAGTTGATAAACTGAAAGTGAAAAAGAAAAATTTTTACGAACTCTTTTGCTCTTGTTTGCATAAATAAGCTTAAACAGCACCCAGGTTTTCAGCCAAGATTATAACCAACCATGTCGACAATAACTCTTAAAAATTATATTAACTCATATCAATGACATAATCAGCTAGCGAGCAATAATAAGATATCTCAAACAGAAACACGTTGTCAAAACAACCATGATATAATATGACAATAGTGGTATCTCGCTAGCCCTTTCTGAGACCGCAAAACATAAATGTAGAGCACCTCCAAAGTTCAAGCAGCGACTAAACATTGTAATTCATGGTAGAAAAGATCCAGTCATGATGCACCCAACATTAGCTACACACAATGCATAAGCATGACAACAGTGCTATCAGGTTCTGGCGCTTATTTTGGAAGGTGATGACACAACATAAAAGTAAATAGATAGTCCCTTCGCAGAGGGAAGCAGTGATTTGCAGTGGTGCCATAGCTCAAGTTTTAAAAACAGAGGTAAATGAAATTTTGAGAAATGCACCCTTCTTGTTTACTTTGCGACCATCAGTTATCAATATCTTCCATGCTAAACACATTAGCGGCGGTTCCCAAGCGATAAAGTAAAGGTTATTACTCCATAGGAATTTTTGTTTGATTATTTGTAAGCTCTTTTTGCAATTTGGGACTGGGAATCCCTATTACCGCCCCTCTCGTGCAATGATGAGTGAATAAACACTCATCATGAGAATAATCCGCTGAGCATGGAAGATACTGACTACCTCCTGTCGCTCTATGAACAATCCAGGCACACAAAAAAGAATATTTATTTGAAGTTTTTTTAGAGGTCGCACATGCAAATTTACTTAGGATGGTAGGGTAATACCGCGTGTAGGTAGGTATGGTGGACTCATCTGGAATAACTTGGGTTTCAGTTTTTTTGATGCACAAGCAGAATTCCCGCTTAGTACAGGTGAAGGCTAGCAAATAGGTTGAGAAGCGGCCAGCTAGAGAGCAACAACGGTCATGAACATGCATTATGCATAAGTAACATTGGATACTAGCATGAATAGGATATGAACACCATGAACATAAATATCATAGAGGCTATGTTGGTTTTGATTCAACTACATGCATGAACATGTGCCAAGTCAAGCCACTCGAACATTCAGAGGAGGATACCATATCATCATACAACATCACAATCATTTTAACGCAATGTTGACATCCAAGATAAATCATTATCTACTCCTAGCTATTTATGCATGGCATGAGAAACTATAATCTCTAATTGTCATTGCAAACATGTTTGATCATAATAGGCTGAATCATGGATACTAGGTTAAACATATTTACAAAAATAGAACAAGTTGAGTTCATACCCGTTTCTCTCTGCCACGGCCAGTTCATCAAATATCGTCATTATTGTTTTTCACTTGCACGACCGAACAATATGAAAATAATAATAGTGCAAGAGTGCCATGGACTAAGCTGGAATCTGCAAACATTTTATTCAAAAGGAGAAGACAAGGTAATATGGGCCCTTTGTTAGATCAACAATAATGCATATGAGAGCACTCAACAGTTTCATCGTGGTCTTCTCCTCGATACGACTCAAAAAAGAAAAGAAATTCAGAGAAACACACTGAAATATTTTTGGAGTTTTTGGTTTTTCTTAAACAAGCAAATAAAAGGGAAAAACAAAAACGAGAAAAACTATTTACATGGGAAAGCTCCCAACAAGCAAAAGAAGAACAAGGAAATCTTTTTGGGTTTTCTTTTTAGTACTACAACAATTTAAACTAGGAAGAAAAACCGAAAAGAAGCAGGAAATAAATTTTTGGATTTTCTCAAAGTTTTTCAAACACACAAGAAGAAAGCGAGAAAATAAATTTAGCATGGATAATACAATGAAAGAGTGTGGACACTGACAACTGGAATGAAATATGTAAACATGAATGTAATGTCGGTGGAAATACGTACTCCCCCAAGCTTAGGCTTTTCGCCTAACTTGGTAATCAGTCAATAGCCTGCATAATGGTCAGAGTGATAGCTCATGGAGGCTCTTGGTGCGGATGATGCATCCTGCCGTGCGGCCACAACTGCCACGTTATAAGCTCGGGCCTCGCTCTCAAGAACATAATATCTTCCCTTATTGTGAACATCAAAGAGAGCAGGTGCAGGCAAATATGTGTCCACAACGGAACTTTTATTAAACAACAGGTTAAAGGTGAAATTATGGGGTTCACCACTAAGGATCTTATGACGTTTCATAGCATCCAAGTCTAAGTACTGCGTGGGTAAAATAGGGTCATAAGGCAAAGGTGAAACACCCGGCTCCCTTGCTAAGCGTGTGGCATAGATTCCACCATAAAAATATCCACTACCAGCGTTGTGTTGCAACCTGCGTGCAAAAATCGCTCCAAGATTATAACTTTTGTCACCGGTGAGAGCGGTGCATATGAGGCTCAAGTCTGGAGCACAAAGTGTACTACAATCTTGTTTACCTGCAATGCATTTTCCATTAAATAATGCAAAGTACTGGATTGCGGGAAAATGAATGCTCTTTATTCTACCTTGCGTCACTCCCCTAATCTCACCAAAGCAAAGGCTAGTCAAGAATATCTCAAACTCAGATGTTGGTGGTTCGTCAAGCGAACCCTAGAATGGGATTTTGCAGTGGTGAGTAAATCTCTCTAAAGATATGGTAAATGGATTCTCATACAGTTTAAATGACACCCTAGACTCACGGGGATGGAATTTAAATCCTTTGACAAATGATTCAGTGAGAGTGAGGTGTTGGTTGCACTTATCTGAAATGTAGGGACTGAGCTCGGCATTGTGAACATATTGCTCAAATTCTTCCTTAATGCCCACACTCAACATATAATCATTGCATGGCCATAAGCATGTTTTGTTGGTAGCATCTCGTATGGAACTTTCACTTGGTTCAACAAAAGACCGACGAGCGGAGCTGCTACTAGAAGATGCCTCCGAGGATCTCCTCCTCGAAGAGCTCCTTCCAAAGAGGTTCATCATATTCACGTACAATTTTCAAGCAACAATCCCCCCAAACAGTTTCAAAAACGGAGCTTCGAGCAAAGAGATCAAAATCCGCGGGTTCAGAAGCAAGAACACGAGAGAGAGAGTAATGGTGATTTTTTTTCTGGAGGTAGGTGATGATGTGAGATGAAGAGATAAGTGAGGGGGCCCACATGGGGACCACAACCCACCAGGGCGCGCCTGGGGGTCCTGGCGCGCCCAGGTGGGTTGTGCCCACCTCGTGCACCTCCCTCTGATGTTATTTGCACCAAAAATTCTTAAATATTCAGAAAAAAATCATATTAAATTTTCAGAGCATTCTGAGAACTTTTATTTTTGGGTCATTTTTTATTGCACAGGAAATTCAGAAAACAGACAAAACATGGCATTTTATTTTATTTAACTAATAAATACAGAAAACAAAAGGTAGGGACAGAAGGTAGTGCTCACTAAATTCATCAACTTCATACCTCTCAAAAATGATCCATTAATAAGGTTGATCAAGTCTTATTCACAACCACTTTCAATTAGCATGAAACCGAAGAACTTTCGTAAATCACTAAGTTACCTCAACGGGGATATGAATATCCCCAACAATAAGCATTTCATATTTCTTTTTAACAGTAGGCAGAGGAAGTTGAAAACTTCCAATAGTGATTGTCGGAGATTTTTCAATAACATTAATACCATTCACTTGGAATTGTTTCTTTGGAAAGTACACCATATGCTCATTACCATTGATATGAAAAGTGACCTTGCTTTTATTGCAATCAATAACAGCCCCTACAGTATTCAAGAAGGGTCTACCAAGGATAATTGACATGTTGTCGTCCTCGGGCATCTCAAGTATAACAAAGTCAGTCAAAATAGTGACATTAGCAACAACAACGGGCACATCCTCACAAATACTGATAGGTATGGCAGTTGATTTATCAGCCATTTCCAAAGATATTTCAGTAGGTGTGAGTTTATTCAAATCATGTCTTTTATATAAAGAGAAAGGCATAACACTGACACCAGCTCCCAAATCACATAAAGCAGTTTTCACATAATTTCTTTTGATGGAGCAAGGTATAGTTGGTATTCCCAGCTCTCCAAGTTTTTTAGGTACTCCATCTTTAAAAGTATAATTAGCAAGCATGGTGGAGATTTCAGCTTCCGGTATTTTTCTCTTATTGGTGATGATGTCTTTCATGTACTTTGCATAAGGAGGCATTTTTAAGATATCAGTCAAGCGAGTACGCAAAAAGACTGGCCTAATCATTTCAGCAAAGCGTTCAAATTCTTCATCATCTTTCTTTTTAGTTGACTTGGGTGGAAAGGGCATAGGTTTTTGAACCCATGGTTCTCTTTCCTTACCGTGTTTTCTAGCAACAAAGTCCCTTTTATCATATCTTTTATTCTTGGGTTGGGGGTTATCAAGATCAACTGCTGGTTCTATCTCAACATCATTGTCTGGTTCTTTATTATTTGTTTGAGTATCTTCACGAACCTCATCATTATCTTTTTCATTATTAGAAGGTGAGTGTTCACTACCAGATTGAGTTTCAGCATCAGAGATAGAAACTTCATTATCGTTATCAGGAGGTTTTCCTACTTCAAGTTCACTAGAGGCATGCAAAGTCCTATCATTTTTCTTCTTCTTTTTCTTTTCAGATGGACTACGTGCATCAGTGTTAACCCTTTGAGAGTCTTGTTCAATTCTTTTTGGGTGTCCCTCAGGATAAAGTGGTTCCTGAGTCATCTTACCTCCTCTAGTCATTACTCTAACAGCATGATCATTGATATTATTATTCATTTCATCTAACAACTCTTTTTGAGATTTAGCAACTTGTTCTAACTGAGTCTGAACCATAGAAGCATGCTTCCCCACACCTCTAACATCATTTGAGATTCTATATAACAAGTCACTCAAGCGAGCAATCATATCTGAATTGTATTTCAATTGTCTCATACCATTTGCATTGAAGTGATCTTGCTTTCTAATGTAATTTTCAAACTCATCAAGGCATTGGCTAGGGTGCATATTGTGAGGATTATCATTGTCATTGAATTTCATTAGAGAATTTACCTCTACCACCTTAGGTGGTGGTGGTGTATCAAGCCCATGTAATTCTTCAATAGGAGGTAAATTTTTGACATCCTCAGCTTTAACACCTTTTTCTCTCATAGATTTCTTTGCTTCTTGCATATCCTCAGGACTGAGATATAAGATACCCCTCTTCTTCAGAGTGGGTTTAGGCGGTGGTTCAGGAGGAGTCCAATCATCATAATTTTTCAATATGTTATTCAATAATTCTTCAGCTTGCCCAATAGTTTGTTCCCTGAAAACACAACCAGCACAACTATCTAGGAAATCCCTAGAAGCATTGGTTAGTGCATTATAGAAGATATCAAGTATTTCATTTTTCTTAAGAGGATGATCCGGCAAAGCATTAAGCAATTGGAGAAGCCTCCCCCACGCTTGTGGGAGACTCTCTTCTTCAATTTGCACAAAGTTAAATATTTCCTGTAAGGCAGCTTGTTTCTTATGAGCAGGGAAATATTTTTGAGAGAAGTAATAAATCATGTCCTGGGGACTGCGCACACAACCAGGAGCAAGAGTATTGTACCAAGCTTTAGCATCACCCTTTAATGAGAACGGAAATAATTTGAGAATATAGTAATAGCGAATTTTCTCATCATGAGCAAAAAGGGTGGCTATGTCATTCAACTTAGTAAGATGTGCCACAACAGTTTCAGTTTCATAACCATGGAAAGGATCAGATTCAACCAAAGTAACTAAATCTGGGTTGACAGAGAATTCATAATCCTTATCATCAACAATGATAGGTGAAGTAGCAAACTTAGGATCACATTTCATTCTAGCATTCAAAGATTTTTCTTTATACTTGCATAATAATTTCTCTAGATCATCTCTATCCTTACAAGCAAGAATATATCTAGTTGCCTCCTCACCCATAACATAGTCTTCCGGTACCTTTGGCAATTCATATCTAGGAGGGCTAGTTCTAATAGGTGTTTCAAGATTTTCAGTTTCAAGTTCTTCATCAGTTTTAACAATTTCATCAGTTTCAGCATTCTCAAAAGCTTTAGTTCTAGCAAGTTGTTCATCAAGAAATTCACCTAGTGGCACATTATCATCAAGCAAGGTACTAGCATCATCATAAACATCATTCATAGTAGAAGTAGCATCATCAATAACTTGTGACATATCAGGATTAATAGCATGTGGTGGTGTTGCAAGTTTACTTATAACAGAAGGTGAATCAAGTGCGGAGCTAGATGGCAGTTCCTTACCTCCCCTCGTCTTAGAGGGAAAAATCTTAGTCTTAGCATCCTTCAGATTCTTCATAGTGACAATTTGATAATAATCCCAAGTGACTCAACAAATATAGCTATGCTCCCCGGCAACGGCGCCAGAAAAAGGTCTTGATAACCCACAAGTATAGGGGATCGCAATAGTTTTCGAGGGTAGAGTATTCAACCCAAATTTATAGTTTTGACACAAGGGGAGCCAAAGAATATTTGCAAGTATTAGCAGCTGAGTTTTCAATTCAACCACACCTGGAGATTAATTATCTGCAGCAAAGTAGTATGATAGTTTTGATAATAGTGGCAACAGCAATAGTAACTGTAACAGTGATAGCTGTGATTTTGTAGCAAGTGCAACAGTAACAACAGCAGTAGTAACTTAGCAGGAACAATATGTAGGAAAATCGTAGGCATTGGATCGGCGATTTGTTGGATGATATTCATCATGTGACAGTTATAAGCTAGGGCGATACGGCACTAGCTCCAGTTCATAAATATAATGTAGGCATGTATTTCGTAAATAGTCATACGTGCTTATGGAAAGAACTTGCATGACATCTTTTGTCCTACCCTCCCGTGGCAGCGGGGTCCTATTGGAAACTAAGGGATATTAAGGCATCCTTTTAATAGAGAACCGGAACAAAGCATTAACACACGGTGAATACATGAACTCCTCAAACTACGGTCATCACCGGGAAGTGTCCCGACTATTGTCACTCCGGGGTTGCCAGATCATAACACGTAGTAGGTGACTATAACTTGCAAGATCGGATCCAGATCATGGATATAATGGTGATAACATAAATGGTTCAGATCTGAAATCATGGCACCCGGGCCCAAAGTGACAAGCATTAAGCATGGCAAAGTCATAGCAACATCAATCTCAGAACATAATGGATACTAGGGATCAAACCCTAACAAAACTAACTCGATTACATGATGAATCTCATCCAACTCCTCACCGACCAGTGAGCCTACGAAGGAATTACTCACTCCCGGTGGGGAGCATCATGGAATTAGCGATGGAGAAGGGTTAGTGATGACGAAGATCGAAGATCCCCCTCTCTGGAGCCCCAAAGGGACTCCAGATCTGGCTTCCCAATGAAGAACAGGAGGCGGCGGTGGCTCCATCTCGTGAAACGTGATAATTCTTTCTCCTTGATTTTTTTCTGCAAACATGTGATTTTATAGCATCGGTTTCAGGGTCTGCGGGGCCACCAGGTGGGGACAACCCACCTGGGCACGCCTGGAGGGGGTGGCGCGCCCTGGTGGGTTGTGCCCACCCAGGTTCCCCCCTCCGGTGGTTCTTGGCTCCAGAAATTCTCTTTATTTGTATAAAAATTCCTCGCAAAGTTTCATTCCAATCCAAGAAATTTTATTTCTGCACAAAAAGAACACCATGGTAGTTCTGCTGAAAATAGCGTCAGTCCGGGTTAGTTTCATTCAAATCATGCAAATTAGAGTCCAAAACAAGAGGAAAAGCATTAGGAAAAGTAGATATGACGGAGACGTATCAGGGTGCAAGAAAGTAAATACGACCACGTACGTACATACGGGCGGGGTCTCGAACGCCTACTCGCGCATACGTACGGCCAGGGCTCATGTACATGGAGAGGCAGCGGAGAGCTGCAACGGCGTCCGGTTCATCGGCAGCCAACCGGCTGGGTCGGAACGGAGAAACTGCGTCGTGTTCATCGAGAGGCAACGGAATGTGTCCTGTTCATCGGGAGACAACCGGCTTGGACGGAACGCCGAAACGAGGCCTGGCATACCGCAGAATAGAGGAAATGGCCTTCTGTTCGACTGCCTACAGTCAAAACGGGATCCTGTTCACCGGGAGGGGTCTGGCGTACCGCAAAACAGAGGAAACGGACTTCTCTTTGACCTCCTACGGTCGAAACAGGGTCTTGTTGATCGGGAGGGGTGTGGCGTACCACAAAACGGAGGAAATAGACTTCTCTTCGACATCCTACGGTTGAAACGGGGGTCTTGTTCATCGAGAGGGGTGTGGTGTACCGCAAAATGGGACTCCATGGGCTACTGTTCATCCATCGTCTACTGCCTCGCTCCAGCCTCCATGGGCTACTGTTCATCCACCGTCGACCTCCTCCAGCCTCCACCTGCGACTGTTCATCCACGGCGTCTCCCTCCTGCCTCCACCAGCTACTGTTCATCCACGGGCTCCTGTTCATCCAGCCTCCACCGGCTACTGTTCAACCAGCCCTCCATGGGCTACTGTTCATCCAGCCCTCCAGCGGCTACTGTTCAACCAGCCCTCCACGGGGTCCTGTTCATCCACCCCCAACCGGCTCGATCGGGGTCCTGTTCATCCAGCGGCAACGGCCTCTACTACCACGGGGTCCTGTTCATCTACCCCCACCGGGAACTGTTCATCCAACCCCCAACAACGCTCACTGTTCATCAAGAGGCAGCAGGTTCGATCGGCTTCAGTTAGCAGCAGTAGTGAAGGAATCGCTCGATCAGGTTCAGTTAATAGCCAGGGATCGATCGATCGCTTGGGTTCAGTAATGCGTAGCAAGTGCAATCGCTCGGGTTCAGTAGGTGAATGCCTCGCTCGGGTTCAGCTAGAGCCCAATGCCTCGCACCCACACACGTACATGTATGAGAGGAACGTGCAATCCCTCCGTGCATCGCTCGGCCCCGACCACCCACCATAACTGGGAACTCCCCGATATTTTCCCCGCCCTCGCTTCTACCATAGTTTTTTCCGTCATGGACGGCCCAAAGAATGTCGTGCATCTGCGTCTCCGGCCCGCCCAAGACGAAAAGCCCATTTTCTGTCATGATTTTTTGTCATAGAAGTAGGAGCCCACCACATCTATAATGATACCGGGTTTTGTCACAATTATCGTCATAGAAGTGTCATAAGCATGATAGGAAAAAAATTCGTTCGGCCCAAAATGTCACGGATGTGTCTTTTTTTGTAGTGGGATCAGGTACAGTATCTGGACCATTCTCGATGTACTGACATTACAATCATGTAGCAACTTTATGAATTTCTTCTCATGAGGACTGAATCCTCTGTGGGCGCTCAGAAATCTTACTAGGTCGAACTTCTTTATCATATCATGGTTGTGTTCTTTGACATATTCGGTGACGACCCACCAGGCTCCATTTGTGTTTAGCTTCATTCTGGCAGGGCATTCTGTCTTGATAATGATGCCTCTCCTTCGTTCCGGCATGACAGGCACAATACCTTTACCCTTCTTGTTCTTATGCGCCTTGTAGCACCTTAGCTCACCTCTGCTGTACTCATTAGTTTTTTTTATTTTCCTATGGTATTCTGTGTTCACAGCAAATCCATGGAACAACGCATAGCTCTCGTAGTATTGCTTGGCATCTTCAAATGAACAAAATCTCTGTCCAACATAAGGTGGTTGAGTTGGCATGATTTCTGATTGTCCCTCTTCTTCTTCCCCTTGCGTTTCGTCATCAGTTTCATCATTCACTTCAGTATTGCTGGTTGTTTCATCTCTTTGAATGTTGCTTGTGCTGGTGCGCACAGGCGTGCTTGTCGTCATTGCTGCAATGATTGCATGTTCTGACACTGATTCTGCATTGTTTGTCATAGTATGGGTGACCGGCTCGTGGAATGACCCTTCCATGTGTTGGGGAACGGTGCATGAAAATGAAAAAATTCCTACGCCCACGCAAGATCTATTCATGGAAATGCATAGCAACAAGAGGGGAGAGTGTGTCTACGTACCCTCGTAGACCATAAGCGGAAGCGTTTAACAACGCGGTTGATGTAGTCGAACTTCTTCACGCTCCAACCGATCAAGTACCAAACGTACGGCACCTCCGTGTTCTACAAATGTTCAGCTCGGTGACGTCCTCCGCCTTCTTGATGCAGCAAGATGGCGAGGTAGTAGATGAGTTCCGGCAGCACGACGGCATGGTGACGGTGATGGTGAAGTGATCTCCGCAGGGCTTCGCATAAGCACTACGAAAATATGACTGGGGGTGTGAACGGTGGAGGGGGGCGCCGCACATGGCTAGTCAATTGTCTCTTGTGTGCTAGGCACCCCCCTCCCACATATATATAGGTGGGAGGGAGGAGCAGCCAAAGGAGGCACTCAAGTAGGAGGAATCCTACTTGGAGTCCCTCAGCCGCGCCCCATGCCTTATATAGGTGCGCGGGAAAGGCAGGGGAGGGTGGCGCCCCCCTTTCTTTTCTCCCATGAGAGGGAAAGGCAGGAGGGGCTAGCCCTCCCCCCTTTCCTTCCCTTAGGGCTTGCTGTCTAAAGAAGGGGCGCACCAGGGGCTGGTCTGTTCCCCCTTTGGCCCATTAGGCCCATATCTTTGCCGGGGGTGCCTGAAATCCTTTCCGGTGACCCGATAAGTACCCGGTACCCTCTGAAACACTTCCGGTGTACGAATACCATCGTCCTATATATCAATCTTTACCTCTCGACCATTTAGAGACTCCTCATCATGTCCGTGATCTCATCCGGGACTCCGAACAACATTCGGTCACCAAATCACTTAACTCATATAATATTATATCGTCATCGAACGTTAAGCGTGTGGACCCTACGGGTTCGAGAACTATGTAGACATGACCGAGACACCTCTCCGGTCAATAACCAATAGCGGAACCTGGATGCCCATATTGGCTCCTACATATTCTACAAAGATCTATATCGGTCGAACCGTTATGACAACATACGTAATTCCCTTTGTCCATCGGTATGTTACTTGCCCGAGATTCGATCATCGGTATCTCTATACCTAGTTCAATCTCGTTACCAGCAAGTCTCTTTACTCATTCCATAATACATCACCTTGTAACTAACTCCTTAGTCATTTGCTTTCAAGCTTATGATGTGTATTACCGAGAGGGCCCAGAGATACCTCTCCGAAACTCGGAGTGACAAATACTAATCTTGATCTATGCCAACTCAACAAACACCTTCAGAGATACCTGTAGAGCATCTTTATGATCACCCAGTTACGTTGTGATGTTTGATAGCACACAAGGTATTCCTCTGGTATCCGGGAGTTGCATAATCTCATAGTCGAAGGAATATGTATTTGACATGAAGAAAGCAATAGCAATAAACTGAACGATCAATATGCTAAGCTAACAGATGGGTCTTGTACATCACATCATTCTCCTAATGATGTGATCCTGTTATCAAATGACAACACATGTCCATGGTTAGGAAACCTTAACCATCTTTGATCAACGAGCTAGTCTAGTAGAGGCTCACTAGGGACACGGTATTTGTTTATGTATTCGCACATGTATTTAAGTTTCCGATCAATACAATTCTAGCATGAATAATAAACCTTTATCATGAATAAGGAAATATAAAATAACAACTTTATTATTGCCTCTAGGGCATATTTCCATCAGTCTCCCACTTGCACTAGAGTCAATAATCTAGTTCACATCACCATGTGATTTTAACACCCATAGTTCACATCACCATGTGACCAACACCCAGAAAGTTTACTAGAGTCAATAATCTAGTTCACATCGCCATGTGATTAACACCCAAAGAGTACTGAGGAGTGATCATGTTTTGCTTGTGAGAGAAGTTTAGTCAACGGGTCTGTCACATTCAGATCCGTATGTATTTTGCAAATTTCTATTTCTACAAAGCTCTGTATGGAGCTACTCTAGCTATTTGCTCCCACTTTCAACATGTATCCAGATTGAGACTCAGAGCCATCCGAATCGGCGTCAAAGCTTGCATTGACGTAACCCTTTATGATGAACTCTTTATTACCTCCATAATCGAGAAATAGCTCCTTATTCCTCTTAGGTAACTAAGGATAATTTTGACCGCTGTTCAGTGATCTACTCCTAGATCACTATTGTACCCCCTTGCCAAACTCATGGTAAGGTACACAATAGGTCTGGTACATAGCATGGCATACTTTATAGAACCTATGGCTGAGGCATAGGGAATGACTTTCATTCACTCTCTATCTTCTACCGTGGTCGGGTTTTTAGTCTTACTCAACTTCATACCTTGTAACACAGGTAAGAACCCTTTCTTTGACTGATCCATTTTGAACTTCTTTAAAACTTTGTCAAGGTATGTGCTTTGTGAAAGTCCTATTAAGCGTCTCGATCTATCTCTATAGATCTTGATGCCCAATACATAAGTAGCTTTACCGAGGTCTTTTATTGAAAAATTCTTATTCAAGTATCCTTTTATGCTATCCAGAAATAATATATATTTTTTCCAATCAACAATATGTCATCCACATATAATATCAGAAATGATACAGAGCTCCCACTCACTTTCTTGTAAATACAGGCTTCACTTCAAGTCTGTATAATATGCTATGATCACCTTATCAAAGCGTATATTCCAACTCTGAGATGCTTGCACCAGTCCATAGATGGATCACTGGAGCTTGCACACTTTGTCAGCACCTTTAGGACCTACAAAACCTTCTGGTTGCATCATATACAACTTTTCTTTAAGATATCCATTAAGGAATGTAGTTTTTGACGTCCATTTGCCAGATTTCATAAAATGCGGCAATTGCTAACATGATTCGGACAGACTTAAGCATCGCTACGGGTGAGAAAGTCTCATCGTAGTCAACCCCTTGAACTTGTCGAAAACCTTTTGCGACAAGTTGAGCTTTGTAGATAGTAATATTACCATTAGCATCAGTCTTCTTCTTGAAGATCCATTTATTCTCTATGGCTTGCCGATCATCGGGCAAATCCACCAAAGTCCACACTTTGTTCTCATACATGGATCCTATCTCAGATTTCTTGGCCTCAAGCCATCTATTGGAATCTGGGCTCATCACAACTTCTTCATAGTTCGTCGGTTCGCCTTGGTCTAGTAACATGACTTCCAGGATAGGATTACCGTACCATTCTGGTGCAGAACGTGTTTTGGTTGACCTACAAAGTTTCGTAGTAACTTGATCTTAAGTTTTATGATCATCATCATTAGCTTCCTCTCTAGTTGGTGTAGGCATCACGGGAACGGTTTTCTGTGATGTGCTACTTTCCAATTCGAGAGAAGGTACAATTACCTCATCAAGTTCTACTTTCCTCCCACTCACTTCTTTCGAGAGAAACTCCTTCTCTAGAAAGGACCCATTCTTAGCAACAAAGATCTTGCCTTCGGATCTGTGGTAGAAGGTGTACCCAATAGTTTCCTTAGGGTACTCTTTGAAGACGCACTTCTCCGATTTAGGTTTGAGCTTATCAGGCTGAAGCCTTTTGACACCCAAACTTTAAGAAACAACAGCTTAGGTTTCTTGCCAAACCACAGTTCATATGGCGTCATCTCAACAGATTTAGACGGTGCCCTATTTAACGTGAAGCAGCTGTCTCTAATGCATAACCCCAAAATGATAGTGGTAAATCGGTAAGAGACATCATAGATCGCACCATATCTAATAAAGTACGGTTCCGACGTTCGGACACACCATTACGCTGTGGTGTTCCAGGTGGCGTGAGTTGTGAAACTATTCCACATTGTTTAAATGAAGGACAAACTCGTAACTCAAATATTCGCCTCCACAATCAGATCGTAGAAACTTTATTTTCTTGTTACGATGATTCTCCACTTCACTCTGAAATTCTTTGAACTTTTCAAATGTTTCAGACTTGTGTTTCATCATGTAGATATACCCATACCTACTCAAATCATCTGTGAAGGTCAGAAAATAACGATACTCGCCGCGTGCTTCAACACTCATCAGACCGCATACATCGGTATGTATTATCTCCAATAAGTCATTAGCTCACTCCATTGTTCTGGAGAACAGAGTTTTAGTCATCTTTCCCATGAGGCATGGTTCGCAAGTATCAAGTGATTCCAAAAGTCCATCCGCATGGAGTTTCTTCATGCGCTTTACACCAATATGACCTAAACGGCAGTGCCACAAGTATGTTGCACTATCATTATCAACTTTGCTTCTTTTGGCACCAATATTATGAATATGTGTATCACTACGATCGAGGTTCAATAAACCATTCACATTGGGTGTATGACCATAGAAGGTTTTATTCATGTAAATAGAACAACAATTATTCTCTGACTTAAATGAATAACCGTATTGCAATAAACATGATCTAATCTTGTTCATGCTCAATGCAAACACCAAATAATATTTATTTAGGCTCAACACTAATCCCGAAGGTAGAGGGAGTGTGCGATGGTGATCGTATCAACCTTGGAATCACTTCCAACACACATCGTCACCTCGCCCTTAACTAGTCTCTGTTTATTCTACAACTCCGGTTTTGAGTTACTAATCTTAGCAACTGAACCAGTATCAAATACCCAGGGGCTACTACAAATACTAGTAAGGTACACATCAATAACATGTATATCAAATATACCTTTGTTCACTTTGCCATCCTTCTTATCCGCCAAGTATTTGGGGCAGTTCCGCTTCCAGTGACCATTTCCTTTGCAGTAGAGGCACTCAGTTTCAGGCTTGGGTCAGCCTTTGGGCTTCTTCATGGGAGCGGCAACTTGCTTGCCATTATTCTTGAAGTTCCCTTTCTTTCCCTTGCCCTTTTCTTGAAACTACTGGTCTTGTTAACCATCAACACTTGATGCTCTTTTTTGATTTCTACCTTCACCGATTTCAGCATCGCGAAGAGCTCGGGAATCATTTTCGTCATCCCTTGCATATTATAGTTCATCATGAAGTTCTAGTAGCTTGGTGATAGTGACTAGAGAACTTTGTCAATCACTATCTTATCTAGAAGATTAACTCCCACTTGATTCAAGCGATTGTAGTACCCAGACATTCTGAGCACATGCTCACTGGCTGAGCTATTCTCCTTCATCTTGTAGGCAAAGTACTTGTCAGAGGTCTCATACCTCTCGACACAGGCATGAGTCTAAAATACCAATTTCAGCTCTTGGAACATCTCATATGCTCCGTGGCATTCAAAACGTTTTTGAAGTCCCGGTTCTAAGCCGTAAAGCATGGCGCACTAAACTATTAAGTAGTCATCATATCGAGCTTGCCAATCATTCATAACATCTGCATCTGCTCCTGTAGTAGGTCTGTCACCTAGCAGTGCATCAAGGACATAATTCTTCTGTGCAGCAATGAGGATAATCCTCAGATCACGGACCCAGTCCGCATCATTGCTACTATCATCTTTCAACTTATTTTTCTCTAGGAACATATCAAAAAATAGGGGAGCTATATTGCGATCTATTGATCTACAACATAGATATGCAAATACTATCAGAACTAAGTTCATGATAAATTAAGTTCAATTAATCAAATTACTAAAGAACTCCCATTTAAATAGACATCCCTCAAGTCATCTAAGGTATACGTGATCCAAATCAACTAACCCATGTCCGATCATCACGTGAGATGGGGTAGTCATCAATGGTGAACATCTCTATGTTGATCATATCTACTATATGATTCACGTTCGACCTTTTGGTCTCCAGTGTTCCGAGGCCATGTCTGTACATGCTAGGCTCGTCAAGTTTAACCCAAGTATTCTGCATGTGTAAAACTGTCTTACACCCGTTGTATGTGAACGTAGAGTCTATCACACCCGATCATCACGTGGTGTCTCGAAATGATGAACTGTAGCAACAGCGCATACTCAGGGAGAACACTTTTACCTTGAAATTTAGTGAAGGGATCATCTTATAATGCTACCGTCGTTCTAAGAAAAATAAGATGCATATAAGATAAACATCACATGCAATCAAAATATGTGACATGATATGGCCATCATCATCTTGTGCTTTTGATCTCCATATCCAAAGCATTGTCATGATCTCCATCGTCACCGGCTCGACACCTTGATCTCCATCGTTGCGTCGTGGTCGTCTCGCCAACTATTGCTTCTACAACTATCGCTAACGCATAGTGATAAAGTAAAGCAATTACATGGCGTTTGCAATTCATACAATAAAGAGACAACCATAAGGCTCCTGCCGGTTGCCGATAAGTTACCAAACATGATCATCTCGTACAATAACGTATATCACATCATGTCTTGACCATATCACATCACAACATACCCTGCAAAAAGAAGTTAGACGTCCTCTACTTTGTTGTTGCAAGTTTTACGTGGCTGCTGATGGGGAACGTGCAATTTCAAAAAAATTCTACGTTCACGCAAGATCTATCTAGGAGATGCATAGCAACGAGAGGGAAGAGTATGTCCACGTACCCTCGTAGACCGAAAGCGGAAGCGTTTAGTAATGCGGTTGATATAGTCGAACGTCTTCGCGATCCAACCGATCCAAGTACCGAACGTACGGCACCTCTGCGTTCTGCACATGTTCAGCTCGATGACGTCCCTCGAGCTCTTGATCCAGCTGAGGCCGAGGGAGAGTTTCGTCAGCACGACGGCGTGGTGACGGTGATGATGAAGTTACCGACGCAGGGCTTCGCCTAAGCACTACGACAATATGACCGAAGTGGAAATCTCTGGAGGGGGGCACCGCACACGGCTAAACAATCAACTTGTGTGTATTTGGGGTGCCCCCTCCCACGTATATAAAGGGGGGAGGGAGGAGGAGGCCAGCCAAGGGGAGGAGGCGCGCCATGGGGGGGGGGCAATCCTACTCCAAGTAGGATCCGGCCCCCCGTTTCCTATTCCAACAAGGAGAAGCGGGAAGAACTGGGACGAGAGAAGGAAAGGGGGGCCGGCCCCCCTAGTCCAGTTCGGTTTGGGTTAGGGGGGGGGCACGCCACCCTATGGCCTGCCTCCTCTCTTCCACTAGTAGGCCCATGAGGCCCAATAACCCCCCGGGGCGGGTTCCGGTAACCCCCCGGTACTCCGTAAAATACCCGATACACCTCGGAACTATTCCGGTGTTCGAATATTGTCTTCCAATATATCAATCTTCATGTCTTGACCATTTCGAGATTCCTTGTCATGTCTGTGATCTCATTCGGGACTCTGAACTACCTTTGGTACATCAAAACACATAAACTCATAATACCGATCGTCATCGAACGCTAAGCGTGCGGACCCTACGGGTTCGAGAACTATGTAGAAATGACCGAGACTCATCTCCGGTCAATAACCAATAGCGGAACCTGGATGCTCATATTGGCTCCCACATATTCTACGAAGATCTTTTCGGTAAAACCGCATAACAACATACGTTGTTCCCTTTGTCATCGGTATGTTACTTGCCCGAGATTCGATCGTTGGTATCATCATACCTAGTTCAATCTCGTTACCGGCAAGTCTCTTTACTTGTTCCGTAATGCATCATCCCGCAACTAACTCATTAGTCACATTGCTTGCAAGGCTTATAGTGATGTGCATTACCGAGAGGGCCCAGAGATACCTCTTCGACAATCGGAGTGACAAATCCTAATCTCGATCTATGCCAACTCAACAAACACCATCGGAGACACCTGTAGAGCATCTTTATAATCACCCAGTTGCGTTGTGACGTTTGATAGCACACAAAGTGTTCCTCCGGTATTCGGGAGTTGCATAATCTCATAGTTATAGGAACATGTATAAGTCATGAAGAAAGCAATAGCAACAAACTAAACGATCATAGTGCTAAGCTAACGGATGGGTCATGTCAATCACATCATTCTCTAATGATGTGATCCCGTTCATCAAATGACAACTCATGTCTATTGCTAGGAAACTTAACCATCTTTGATTAATGAGCTAGTCAAGTAGAGGCATACTAGTGACACTCTGTTTGTCTATGTATTCACACATGTACTAAGTTTCCGGTTAATACAATTCTAACATGAATAATAAATATTTATCATGATATAAGGAAATATAAATAACAACTTTATTATTGCCTCTAGGGCATATTTCCTTCAGTCTCCCACTTGCACTAGAGTCAATAATCTAGATTACATAGTAATGATTCTAACATCCATGGAGTCTTGGTGCTGATCATGTTTTGCTCATGAGAGAGGCTTAGTCAATGGGTCTGCAACATTCAGATCCGTATGTATCTTGCAAATCTCTATGTCTCCCTCCTTGACTTGATCGCGGATGGAATTGAAGTGTCTCTTGATGTGTTTGGTTCTCTTGTGAAATCTGGATTCCTTTGCCAAGGCAATTGCTCCAGTATTGTCACAAAAGATTTTCATTGGACCCGATGCACTAGGTATGACACCTAGATCGGATATGAACTCCTTCATCCAGACTCCTTCATTTGCTGCTTCTGAAGCAGCTATGTACTCCGCTTCACACGTAGATCCCGCCACGACGCTTTGCTTAGAACTGCACCAACTAACAGCTCCACCGTTCAATAAAAATACGTATCCGGTTTGTGACTTAGAGTCATCGGGATCAGTGTCAAAGCTTGCATCAACGTAACCATTTACGACGAGCTCTTTGTCACCTCCATAAATGAGAAACATGTCCTTAGTCCTTTTCAGGTATTTCAGGATGTTCTTGACCGCTGTCTAGTGATCCACTCCTGGATTACTTTGGTACCTCCCTGCTAAACTAATAGCAAGGCACACATCAGGTCTGGTACACAGCATTGCATACATGATAGAACCTATGGCTGAAGCATAGGGAATGACTTCCATTTTCTCTCTATCTTCTGCAGTGGTCGAGCATTGACTCTGACTCAACTTCACACCTTGTAACATAGGCAAGAACCCTTTCTTTGCTTGATCCATTTTGAACTTCTTCAAAACTTTATCAAGGTATGTGCTTTGTGAAAGTCCAATTAAGCGTCTTGATCTATCTCTATAGATCTTGATGCCCAATATATAAGCAGCTTCACCAAGGTCTTTCATTGAACAACTCTTGTTCAAGTATCCTTTTATGCTATTCAGAAATTCTATATCATTTCCAATCAACAATATGTCATCCACATATAATATTAGAAATGCTACAGAGCTCCCACTCACTTTCTTGTAAATACAGGATTCTCCAAAAGTCTGTATAAAACCATATGCTTCGATCACACTATCAAAACGTTTATTCCAACTCCGAGATGCTTGCAGCAGTCCATAAATGGATCGCTGGAGCTTGCACACTTTGTTAGCATCTTTTGGATCGATAAAACCTTCGGGTTGCATCATATACAACTCTTCTTCCAGAAATCCATTCAGGAATGCAGTTTTTACATCCATTTGCCAAATTTCATAATCATAAAATGCGGCAATTGCTAACATGATTCGGATGGACTTAAGCATCGCTACGGGTGAGAAGGTCTCATCGTAGTCAACTCCTTGAACTTGTGGAAAACCTTTCGCAACAAGTCGAGCTTTGTAGACAGTAACATTACCGTCAGCGTCAGTCTTCTTCTTGAAGATCCATTTATTCTCTATGGCTTGCCGATCATCGGGAAAGTTAACCAAAGTCCACACTTTGTTCTCATACATGGATCCCATCTCAGATTTCATGGCCTCAAGCCATTTTGCGGAATCTGGGCTCATCATCGCTTCCTCATAGTTCGTAGGTTCATCATGGTCTCGTAACATGACTTCCAGAACAGAAGTACCGTACCACTCTGGTGCGGATCTTACTCTGGTTGACCTACGAGGTTCAGTAGTAACTTGATCTGAAGTTTTATGATCATTATCATTAGCTTCCTCACTAATTGGTGTAGGAATCACTGGAACTGATTTCCGTGGTGAACTACTTTCCAATAAGGGAGCAGGTACAATTACCTCATCAAGTTCTACTTTCCTCCCACTCACTTCTTTCGAGAGAAACTCCTTCTCTAGAAAGGATCCATTTTTAGCAACGAATATCTTGCCTTCGGATCTGTGATAGAAGGTGTACCAACTGTCTCCTTTGTGTATCCTATGAAGACACATTTCTCCGATTTGGGTTCGAGCTTATCAGGTTGAAGCTTTTTCACATAAGCATCACAGCACCAAACTTTAAGAAACGACAACTTGGGTTTCTTGCCAAACCACAGTTCATAAGGTGCTGTTTCAACGGATTTAGATGGTGCCCTATTTAATATGAATGTAGCTGTCTCTAAAGCATAACCCCAAAACGATAGCGGTAAATCAGTAAGAGACATCATAGATCGCACCATATCTAATAAAGTGCGGTTACGATGTTCGGACAAACCATTACGTTGTGGTGTTCCGGGTGCGTGAGTTGCGAAACTATTCCGCATTGTTTCAAATGAAGACCAAACTCGTAACTCAAATATTCTCCTCCACGATCAGATCGCAGAAACTTTATTTTCTTATTACGATGATTTTCCACTTCACTCTGAAATTCTTTGAACTTTTCAAATGGTTCAGAGTTATGTTTCATCAAGTAGATATACTCATATCTGCTCAAATCATCTGTGAAGGTCAGAAAATAACGATACCCGCCGCGAGCCTCAATATTCATCGGACCGCATACATCAGTATGTATTATTTCCAATAAATCTGTTGCTCACTCCATTGTTCCGGAGAACGGAGTTTTAGTCATCTTGCCCATGAGGCATGGTTCGCAAGTACCAAGTGATTCATAATCACGTGATTCCAAAAGTCCATCAGTATGGAGTTTCTTCATGCGCTTTACACCAATATGACCCAAACGGCAGTGCCATAAATAAGTTGCACTATCATTATCAACTCTGCATCTTTTGGTTTCAATATTATGAATATGTGTATCACTACTATCGAGATTCAACAAAAATAGACCACTCTTCAAGGGTGCATGACCATAAAAGATATTACTCATATAAATAGAGCAACCATTATTCTCAGATTTAAATGAATAACCGTCTCGCATCAAACATGATCCAGATATAATGTTCATGCTTAACGCTGGCACCAAATAACAATTATTTAGGTCTAAAACTAATCCCGAAGGTAGATGTAGAGGTAGCGTGCCGACGGCGATCACATCGACTTTGGAACCATTTCCCACACACATCGTCCCCTCGTCCTTAGCTAATCTTCGCTTAATCCGTAGTCCCTGTTTCGAGTTGCAAATATTAGCAACAGAACCATTATCAAATACCCAGGCACTACTGCGAGCATTAGTAAGGTACACATCAATAACATGTATATCACATATACCTTTGTTCACTTTACCATCCTTCTTATCCGCCAAATACTTGGGGCAGTTCCGCTTCCAGTGACCAGTACCTTTGCAGTAGAAGCACTCAGTCTCAGGCTTAGGTCCAGACTTGGGCTTCTTTACTTGAGCAGCAACTTGCTTGCCGTTCTTCTTGAAGTTCCCCTTCTTCCCTTTACCCTTTTTCTTGAAACTAGTGGTCTTGTTGACCATCAACACTTGATGCTCCTTCTTGATTTCTACCTCCGCAGCCTTTAGCATTGCGAAGAGCTCGGGAATTGTCTTATCCATCCCTTGCATATTATAGTTCATCACGAAGCTCTTGTAGCTTGGTGGCAGTGATTGAAGAACTCTGTCAATGACACTATCAACCGGAAGATTAACTCCCAGCTGAGTCAAGTGATTATGATACCCAGACATCTTGAGTATATGTTCATTGACAGAACTGTTCTCCTCCATTTTGCAGCTATAGAACTTATTGGAGACTTCATATCTCTCAATCCGAGCATTTGCTTGAAATATTAACTTCAACTCCTGGAACATATCATATGCTCCATGACGTTCAAAACGTCGTTGAAGTCCCGGTTCTAAGCCGTAAAGCATGGCACGCTGAACTATCGAGTAGTCATCAGCTTTGCTCTGCCAGGCGTTCACAACGTCCGGCGTTGCTCCTGCAACATGTCTTGCACCTAGCGGTGCTTCCAGGACGTAATTCTTCTGTGCAGCAATGAGGATAATCCTCAAGTTACGGACCCAGTCCGTGTAGTTGCTACCATCATCTTTCAACTTAGCTTTCTCTAGTAACGCATTAAAATTCAAAGGAACAGTAGCACGGGCCATTGGTCTACAAGAACATAGACATGCAAAATACTATCAGGTACTAAGTTCTTTATAAATTAAAGTTCAATTAATCATATTACTTAAGAACTCCCACTTAGATAGACATCCCTCTAATCATCTAAGTGATCACGTGATCCAAATCAACTAAACCATGTCCGATCATCACCTGAGATGGAGTAGTTTCAATGGTGAACATCACTATGTTGATCATATCTACTATATGATTCACGCTCGACCTTTCGGTCTCAGTGTTCCGAGTCCATATCTGCATATGCTAGGCTCGTCAAGTTTAACCCGAGTATTCTGCGTGTGCAAAACTGGCTTGCACCCGTTGTATGTGAACGTAGAGCTTATCACACCCGATCATCACGTGGTGTCTCGTCACGACAAACTGTAGCAATGGTGCATACTCAGGGAGAACACTTGTACCTTGAAATTTAGTGAGAGATCATCATATAATGCTACCGCCGAACTAAGCAAAATAAGATGCATAAAGGATAAACATCACATGCAATCAATATAAGTGATATGATATGGCCATCATCATCTTGTGCCTTTGATCTCCATCTCCAAAGCACCGCCAAGATCTCCATCGTCACCGGCGCGACACCTTGATCTCCATCGTAGCATCGTTGTCGTCTCGCCAACTTATTGCTTCTACGACTATCGCTACCGCTTAGTGATAAAGTAAAACAATTACATGGCGATTGCATTGCATACAATAAAGTGACAACCATATGGCTCCTGCCCGTTGCCGATAACTCTGTTACAAAACATGATCATCTCATACAACAAATTATATCACATCATGTCTTGACCATATCACATCACAGCAAGCCCTGCAAAAACAAGTTAGACGTCCTCTACTTTATTGTTGCAAGTTTTTACGTGGCTGCTACGGGCTTCTAGCAAGAACCATTCTTACCTACGCAAAACCACAACATGCTGTAGTGATTGCTTTTTGATCTTTCTAAAAGAACCCTCTTCATTGAAACCGGTTCAACTAAAGTGAGAGAGACAAACACCCGCCAGTCACCTTTAAGCAACGAGTGCTCGTAGCGGTGAAACCAGTCTCGCGTAAGCGTACGCGTAATGTCGGTCTGGGCCGCTTCATCTCACAATACCGCTGAACCAA
This sequence comes from Thinopyrum elongatum, assembly GCA_011799875.1. Classification (NCBI taxonomy): domain Eukaryota; kingdom Viridiplantae; phylum Streptophyta; class Magnoliopsida; order Poales; family Poaceae; genus Thinopyrum; species Thinopyrum elongatum. Next base: position 669,008,190 of record CM022298.1, on the reverse strand, counting down.
GTAACAACTAGTAACGGCAAGCAATATGTATACACCCACGCCCATAACTCCTTTGTGTTCTACTCGTGCAAATATCATCTACACATAGACCTGGCTCGGATGCCACTGATGGGGAACGTGCAATTTCAAAAAAATTCCTACGTTCACGCAAGATCTATCTAGGAGATGCATAGCAACGAGAGGGGGGAGTATGTCCACGTACCCTCGTAGACCAAAAGCAGAAGCGTTTAGTAACGCGGTTGATGTAGTCAAACGTCTTTGCGATCCAACGGCTCCAAGTACCGAACGTACGGCACCTCCCCGTTCAGCACACGTTCAGCTCGATGACGCCCCTCGAGCTCTTGATCCAGCTGAGGCCGAGGGAGAGTTTCGTCAGCACGACGGCGTGGTGACGGTGATGATGAAGTTACCGACGCAGGGCTTCGCCTAAGCACTACGACAATATGACCGAGGTGGAAATCTGTGGAGGGGGGCACCGCACACAGCTAAACAATCAACTTGTATGTCTTTGGGGTGCCCCCCTCCCATGTATATAAAGGGGGGAGGGAGGAGGAGGCCGGCCAAGGGGAGGAGGCGCGCCATGGGGGGGCAATCCTACTCCAAGTAGGATTCGGCCCCCCCTTTCCTATTCCAACAAGGAGAAGGGGGAAGGAGTGGGACGAGTGAAGGAAAGGGGGGCCGGCCCCCCTAGTCCAATTCGGTTTGGGCTAGGGGGGGGGGCGCCACCCTATGGCCTGCCTCCTCTCTTCCACTAGTAGGCCCATGAGGCCCAATAACCCCCCGGGGCGGGTTCCGGTACTCCGTAAAATACCCGATACACCTCGGAACTATTCCGGTGTCCGAATATAGTCTTCCAATATATCAATCTTCATGTCTCGACCATTTCGAGACTCCTCGTCATGTCCGTGATCTCATTCGGGACTCCGAACTACCGTCGGTACATCAAAACACATAAACTCATAATACCGATCGTCATTGAACGTTAAGCGTGCGGACCCTACGGGTTCGAGAACTATGTAGACATGACCGAGACTCATCTCCGGTCAATAACCAATAGCGGAACCTGGATTCTCATATTTGCTCCCACATATTCTACGAAGATCTTTATCGGTAAAACCGCATAACAACATACGTTGTTCCCTTTGTCATCGGTATGTCACTTGCCCGAGATTCGATCATCGGTATCATCATACCTAGTTCAATCTCGTTACCGGCAAGTCTCTTTACTCAATCCGTAATGCATCATCCCACAACTAACTCATTAGTCACATTGCTTGCAAGGCTTATAGTGATGTGCATTACCGAGAGGGCCCAGAGATACCTCTCCGACAATCGGAGTGACAAATCCTAATCTCGATCTATGCCAACTCAACAAACACTATCGAAGACACCTGTAGAGCATCTTTATAATCACCCAGTTACGTTGTGACGTTTGATAGCACACAAAGTGTTTTCCGGTATTCGGGAGTTGCATAATCTCATAGTTATAGGAACATGTATAAGTCATGAAGAAAGCAATAGCAACCAACTAAACGATCATAGTGCTAAGCTAACGGATGGGTCATGTCAATCACATCATTCTCTAATGATGTAATCCCATTCATCAAATGACAACTCATGTCTATGGCTAGGAAACTTAACCATCTTTGATTAACGAGCTAGTCAAGTAGAGGCATACTAGTGGCACTCTGTTTGTCTATGTATTCACACATGTACTAAGTTTCCGGTTAATACAATTCTAGCATGAATATTAAATATTTATCAAGATATAAGGAAATATAAATAACAACTTTATTATTGCCTCTAGGGCATATTTCCTTCAGCTGCTACGGGTTTCTAGCAAGAACCGTTCTTACCTACGGCAAAAACCACAACGGTGAATTATCAAGTTTGTTGTTTTAACCTTCTTCAAGGACCGGCCGTAGTCAAATTCGATTCAACTAAAGTAGGAGAAACAGACACCCGCCAACCACCTTTATGCAAAACTAGTTGCATGTCGGTCGGTGGAACCGGTCTCATGTACGTGGACATGTAAGGTTGGTCCGGGCCGCTTCATCCCACTGTTGGGGAACGTTGCATGAAAACAAAAAAATTCCTACGCCCACGCAAGATCTATCCATGGAGATGCATAGCAATGAGAGGGGAGAGTGTGTCTACGTACCCTCGTAGACCATAAGTGGAAGTGTTTAACAACGCGGTTGATTTAGTCGAACTTCTTCGCGCTCCAACCGATCAAGTACCGAACGTACGGCACCTCCGCGTTCTACACACGTTCAGCTCGGTGACGTCCTCCGCCTTCTTGATCCAGCAAGATGGCGAGGTAGTAGATGAGTTCCGGCAGCATGACGGTGTGGTGACAGTGATGGTGAAGTGATCTTCGCAGGGCTTCGCATAAGCACTACGAAAATATGACCGGGGGTGTAAACGGTGGAGGGGGCGCCGCACATGGCTAGGCAATTGTCTCTTGTGTGCTAGGCGCCCCCCTCCTACATATATATAGGTGGGAGGGAGGGAGGAGCAGCCAAAGGAGGCGCCCAAGTAGGAGGAAACCTACTTGGAGTCCCTCCCAAGCTGTGCCCCCTGCGTTATATAGGTGCAGGGGAAAGGCAGGGGAGGGTGGCGCCCCCCCCCCTTCCTTTCTCCCATGAGAGGGAAAGGCAGGAGGGGCTAGCCCTCCCCCCTTTCCTTCCCTTAGGGCCTGCTGTCCAAAGAAGGGGCACACCAGGGCTGGTCTGTTCCCCCTTTGGCCCATTAGGCCCATATCTTTGCCGAGGGTGCCCGAAACTCCTTTCCGGTGACCCAATAAGTATCCGGTACCCTCCGAAACACTTCCGGTGTCCGAATACCATCGTCCTATATATCAATCTTTACCTCTCGACCATTTCGAAACTCCTCATCATGTCCGTGATCTCATACGGGACTCCGAACAACATTTGGTCACCAAATCACATAACTCATATAATACTATATCATCATTGAACGTTAAGCGTGTGGACCCTACGGGTTCGAGAACTATGTAGACATGACCGAGACACCTCTCCGGTCAATAACCAATAGTGGAACCTGGATGCCCATATTGGCTCCTACATATTCTACGAAGATCTATATTGGTTGAACCGTTATGACAACATACGTAGTTCCCTTTGTCCATCGGTATGTTACTTGCCTGAGATTCGATCGTCGGTATCTCTATACCTAGTTCAATCTCGTTACCGGCAAGTCTCTTTACTCGTTCCATAATACATCACCTCGTAACTAACTCCTTAGTCATTTTCTTGCAAGCTTATGATGTGTATTACCGAGAGGGCCCAGAGATACCTCTCCGAAACTCGGAGTGACAAATCATAATCTTGATCTATGCCAACTCAACAAACACCTTCGGAGATACCTGTATATCATATTTATGATCACCCAGTTACGTTGTGACATTTGATAGCACACAAGGTATTCCTCTGGTATCCGGGAGTTGCATAATCTCATAGTCAAAGGAATATGTATTTGACATGAAGAAAGCAATAGCAGTAAACTGAACGATCAATATGCTAAGCTAACGGATGGGTCTTGTCCACAACATCATTCTCCTAATGATGTGATCCCGTTATCAAATGACAACACATGTCCATGGTTAGGAAACCTTAACCATCTTTGATCAACGAGCTAGTCTAGTAGAGGCTCAGTAGGGACACGGTATTTGTTTATGTATTCACACATGTATTTAAGTTTCCGATCAATGCAATTCTAGCATGAATAATAAACCTTTATCATGAATAAGGAAATATAAAATAGCAACTTTATTATTGCCTCTAGGGCGTATTTCCTTCACCATGTGCTCCGAGGTACCCGCAACAGATGCTCGTGCACCGCTGTTGAACGTAGTCGAAGCTCCTGCATTTTTTAAATCAGGTACGTGTGTAATCAGTATTGCTTGAATGGCATCTTCAATAAAATCAAATATGGCAACTGCATCTGATTGTTTATGGCAACTGCAGCTTATTCTACAAGGAAAAATTGTAGGTGCCCACACACAGATGACGCATTGGATTGAGGCATTGCAAATGTAATTGTTTCCATTTTTGCACAGGTATATAACCAGGTATGTAAGTTACATTTTCTAAAGTGTTGGAATGTGCAACTTTGAAATCATGGTAACTGTAATCCATATTTTGCATGACAACATGCATAGATGCAAGTCTTGGGTAGCTGCATTTGGTCAGGTATGGCAACTGCAGTTGTCCAGCCATGCTAGCTATAGTTGACCTAATATGGCATCTGCGATTGCCCAGTCATGGCAATCAACATCTTAACATCAAATGCAAGCTAAGTATGAGCACACAAGGCAAATGCAGATAATCACAAATGGCAAATACATACAGACAGTAATCGACAAATCCAGATGATCATAGATGACAAATGGACTTAAACATTGGTGGCAAATGCAGTTGCCCGGTTTGGCAACTGCACTTTCCCAATGATTTTCAAGAAGCAAATGCATGATTTTTCTTGGTTCACAAATTACCTTGAATTGCCACATGTGCTACTTGAAGTTGGTGTGCTGTATCTGCATTACTGATGGCCTGCAATGGTGCAGCTTGCCACGAGACTCCTGGTGGTGTGGTTGTACCGTAAGAACCTGCGAATATGTCAACGTAAATCATAAGATGGGATGCCATATTTTCATGTATACAAACATGTTAAATCTCATTTTTTTTTTCATTCACGCATGATAACCCACAAGTATAGGGGATCAGTTGTAGCCTCTTTTGATAAGTAAGAGTGTCAAACCCAACGAGGAGCTAAAGGTAGAACAAATATTACCTCAAGTTCTATCGACCACCGATAGAACTCTACGCACGCTTAACGTTCACTTTACCTAGAACAAGTATAAAACTAGAAGTACTTTGTAGGTGTGATAGGATAGGTTTGCAAGATAATAAAGAACATGAAAATAAAAGTTAGGTGCTGTTTAGATAAAGAAACAATTAAGTTAGTTTAACGAGTGTGGAAAAGTGGTGGAAGGATTTACGAAATTGTCCCTAAGCAATTGATTACGTTACTATACCGATAGCAAGTTTTATGTGGGAGAGGCCACTTCTAGCATGTCATCCCTTACTTGGAATTCTATGCACTAATGATTGGAACTATTAGCAAGCATCCGCAACTACTAACGTTCATTAAGGTAAAACCCAACCATAGCATTAAGATATATTGGTCCCCATTCAATCACGTATGCATCAATTTCTATGCTAGGCTGAAGCTGCTATCACCCTTGCCCTCCAATACATAGTCCTATCAACATACAACTAACCCTATGGTGTGATCCACACACACGCTCATATGATGGGCACCAAAGGACAGCAACATAACCACAAGCAAATTAAACCAATCATAGCAATTTACCAATTACCTGATAGGACAACAAAGATCTACTCAGACATCATAGGATGGCAACACATCATTGGATAATAATATGAAGCATAAAGCTCCATGTTCAAGTAGAGGGTACATCAGGTTGCGGGTGAATGGAGCACTGTAGATAGATGGGGGAAGGTGATGGAGGTGTTGGTGAGGATGACGGAGTTGTTGGAGTAGATGGCCGTCACACGATGATTGCCCCGGCGGTGTTCCGGCGCCACCGGGAGAGAGGGGGGGAGAGCCCCCCTCCTTATTCTTCCTTGACCTTCCCCCTAGATGGCAGGAGGGTTTCCCCTCTGGTCCTTGGCCTCCATGGCAGCGGAGGGGCGAGAGCCCCTCCGAGATTGGATCTCTCTCTTTGTTTCCTTCTGTTTCTACGCTCTCAGATTCTGGCCTTTCACCGTTTCTTAAATTCCTGGAGATCCGTAACTCTGATTGGGCTGAAATTTTAGCACGATTTTTATCCGGATATTAGCTTTCTTGCAGCGAAAGAAGGGCACCAACCACCTTACGGGGTGGCCACAAGCCCCCTGGCCACGCCCTACGGCCTGGGGCGCACCTCAAGGGCTTGTGGGCCCCTCGGGCATCGTCTCGCATTGATTCCAATTCCCAAAAATCACATATATTCCAAAAAAAATCTCCGTAAGTTTTTATCACGTTTGGACTTTGTTTGGTATGGATATTCTGCGAAACAAAAAACATGCAACAAATAGGAACAGGCAATGGGCACTGGATCAATATGTTAGTCCCAAAAATACACTACTAGGGAAAAGCCTAGCAGTAGCGCTGGTTTTTGGGCTACCAGTAGCGCGGGGGACCGCGCTACTGCTACGACGCTATAGATAAAGGGTAGCAGTAGCGTTGGTTCGCCCGCGCTACTGCTAGCCCTTCTTAGCAATAGCGCTTTATTAAGAACGCGCTACTGGTAGTTACTAGCAGGGCTGCTCTACCCGCGCTACTACTATTATTACGTATTCTATTTCTTTTTTATTTTATGTCATATTCATACATCATTATACAAGTTTTCATACAGTAGCAATTTAGAGATTGTTATTACATCATAATGAGTTATTACTAGTCACTTTGGATCCATCCACTTGAAACTAATCCGCGGTTCTTTCACCCAATGACATAATAACTCATCATCATCATAATATCATTAACAACTTATCATCATAATACATCATTGTCATATAACAACTCCTCATCATCATCAATTTCGTCCATGAGACATCATATAACAACTTGGTCACTAGTTATAATAACAACTCCTCCTCATCATCATCATCATAGTACTCATAATCACTACTCCTCCTCCTCCTCATCATCATCAACTCTAACACATTGTAGCACATAATAACAACTTCTCATCATCATAGTCATATATAATCAACACTAACTAATTGTTCTTAATACCTAGGACCTACTCCTCTCTCCTAGGTAAAATACCATAAAAACAGATAAACCGGTCCATCTTTATAATGGAGAATGGAGATAAACCTATCTCCAACTTGTGGCTTGCGCACATTCATTTTGTCTCCAATTAGTTGCGTGTGCGCATTCATCACTTTGCTCCATTCTTTGATTTTGAGCCTTCCATCGTTTGAAGAAATTGAGTATGCACTGTGGTAAGCCTTCGAAGAAGTTGGTCGTAAGCTAACCATATGCATATCACCTTCGATAAACATCAAGTCAGGCACAACCTCCTTTGGGAGCCTCTGTTGAAAAACATAATAGTAACATATATAGTTAGCAATGTAGTTTACTTAAGAATAATGTATGCAATGAAGTTACCATCATTAACAAAAGCTTACCAAGTTTTTGGCAATGAAGTTACCATCAAGCAATTTATGGACTAGTGGCACGTATCTAGTATAATTTGGGTTGGTAGAGTGATTGGTTTTAAAGGCCTCAACATCTTCTATGAATGAGACAAGATAACCTTTCTCCTCACAATTAAGCTCGGAGTCATAGCTGTAGTATGTGCTGTCTACAACCTTCCGAGTATTTCTTGAAGATAAGAAATAAGATGACAATTATAAATAAATAAGTTTAGTACCGACGAACACCAAATATTTTTAAATTAACAATATAAATTACTTAACTTAACAAATTAGTTTGACAAACTCACATCTAGGCAAAACTGGAGGCATATCCACATCCACCCAGATGTCGATATTATCATCATCATCATAATCTTCGGGACGAATATCAAATCTTATTTGCATGCCCTCCTCAAATCCATATGCCTTGCAGAGAGCTTCTCAATTAGAGCAACCGAAATGGGAGTGATTGACCGCATTGTACAGCTTAACCAGAAACTCATAACCATGTTTAGTTCTTAAGTGAGCCCTCCTCGTCTCCACATTCTCAAAGTCATCTAAACCAAAACCAAGCTTCTCCAATACATATGGTCTAGCATGGCACGAGATGTACTAATCGAATTGAAAAAAATCCAGAAATTACACGTTGTACAAAAGAAGCACAAGTGATGATATTAATTATGATGAAATGCTTGTCGTTGCGTACCGTACAAACATCAAAGGTCTCTTCCAGCTTCACGGTGAAAAACCTATCATTTTGCAGGTGAGGAAACCTGTTGCACAAACCCCGGTCATCGTAGCAGTACCCGCACTCCGGGATCCCATCGTCATCAGACATCTCCTGTGTTTAAAATTCAAAGATTATAACTCGACGGCAAAACCCAAAATGGCGTTAAATGCTCTTTCCGGCATTTCCAACGCACTCGATATTTCCTATATTATAGCACAAGCCATGCAAAAATTCATGCAAAAATCTTGCATGACCTTTGCTAAAAAAGGACATATCGAGCGCCTGAAATTTGCCGGAACGGAAATTAATCAACACTCCGGCAAAACATAGGCCACTCGGAGGTGTTCCCTGCAAACATGGCCACTTGGGAAAGCACATATCCTATTTGAGCAACACTAGATATACATGCTTATATCTACATCATATGAGCATTCAAACTTGATGGTCATTGCATTTCAATGGTTGAAAATATGAACAAAAACATTTCAAAATATCTTATATATAATCCTAACATAACTAAATTTGCCAATATAGGTCTCTCTCTCTAAACTAGTTCTATTAAGCACTTACTAAATAAACTAGTTCTATTAAGTACTTACTAAATAAACTAGTTCTATTAAGTACTTACTAAATAAACTAGTTCTATTAACTTCTTACTAAATAAACTAGTTCAATTAAGCACTTACTATAAATAAACTAGTTATATTAACCACTTACTAAATAAACTATTTCTATTAAACACATGCTAAAAATTCTAGTACCCTAGTTCTAACCTAAATTTTCTTACTTCTATTACTAAATTTAATACCTAAAAATTTCTATTGTTAATACCTAAAAATTTCTACACTAAGTGGAGGGAGTAGGAACGAAGGGAGGGGTGAGTGAGGGTGGAGAGGGAGGGAGGGATTGGGAGAGGGATGAGGCAGGGAGGGAGGGAGGTGGGAGGGAGGGAGGAGGCGGGAGTGAGGAGGGAGTGGGAGGGAGGGAGGGATCGAGAGAGGGACGAGGCAGGGATGGAGGTGGGAGAGAGGAGGCGGGAGTGAGGAGGAAGAGGGAGGGAGGGATCAGGAGAGGGACGAGGAGGGGAGGGAGATGGAAGGAGGAGGATGGAGAAACTACCTCAGTGGAGGAGGAGCAGGAGCGGCGGCAGCGGGCGATGACAGTGGTCGGCGAGGGCGATGACGGTGGTCGGGGAACGGTGGCGACGGCAGACGATGGGGGTGTGGGGGGGAGTGAGAGTGGAGTGGAGAGGGGAGAGTGAGGGGCGGCCGAGGGGCGGCCGGTTGGAGAAGATAGGATGGCTTTAGCAGTAGCGCACGTTAGGATAAAGCGCTATTGCTAAATGCCATAGCAGTAGCACCTTTTACAAGAGACGCGCTACTGCTATGCCTACAGCAGTAGCGCCTTCTGCGAAAACGCGCTACTGCTAAGGCTAAGCATGTAAAAATAAACATCAAAAATACATTGGTCATCAATGATCTTTTTGTGTAGAATCTGAATTGTCAATATGAGTCCTCTCCGGTTTAGGAACCGGTGAAGACTCATATTGCAGCCACAAATCCTACACATAGAGTTCAATTAAGACCAAGTGGTTGTGATAGTTTGAGAAGTAACATATTTAAGGTGGTAAACACCCTGTTCACGGAGCGAGGTGGGACTAAACTTAGTTGTAAGGAGTGGACTAAACTTAGCAGTAGCGAGCGTTGGTGAAAAGCACTACTGCTAAGTTCAATAGCAGTAGCGCATTTACGAAACAGGTGCTACTGCTATACCTAGTCTGGCGGCAAGGTTGTGGCATTTGTAGTAGTAGCGTTGTTTCCTCCTGACGCACTACTGCTACGCGGATAGTAGTAGCGCGGTTTGTTGTCACGCGCTACTGCTAAGTAGCAGTAGCGCCTTATTTTAAACCGCGCTGCTGGTAAGGTTCTGTGTATAAGGTTTTCCCTAGTAGTGATAGTATAAAAAGTTGCCAAAAGTATATGAAAGTTGTAGAATAATGGCATGAAACATTCAAAAATTATAGATCGACGGAGACGTATCAGCATCCCCAAGCTTAATTCCTGCTCGTCATCGAGTAGGTAAATAATAAAAAAGATATTTTTTGATGTGGAATGCTACCTAGCATAATCTTGATCATATAATCTAATCATGGCATGAATATTAAGACACGAGTGATTCAAGGCAATAGTCCATAATTTGACATAAAGACAATAATACTTCAAGCATACTAATAAAGCAATCATGTCTTCTCAAAATATCATGGCTAAAAGAAAGTTATCCCTACAAAATCATATAGTCTGGCTATGCTCCATCTTCACCACACAAAGTATTTCATCATGCACAACCCTGATAACAAGCCAAGCAATTGTTTCATACCTTTAATGTTCTCAAGGTTTTTCAACTTCCATGCAATACATGAGCGTGAGCCATGGATATAACACACTAGGTGGAATAGAATATGATGGTGGAGGTTGTGTGGAGAAGACAAAAAAGGAGAAAGTCTCACATCGACGCGACTAATCAATGGGCTATGGTGATGCCCATCAATTGATGTCAATGCAAGTGAGTAGGGATTGCCATGCAATGGGTGCACTAGAGCTATAAGTGTATGAAAGCTCAAACTGAAAACTAAGTGGGTGTGCATCCAACTTGCTTGCTCATAAAGACCTCGGGCATTTGAGGAAGCCCATCATCAGAATATACAAGCCAAGTTCTATAATGAAAATTCCCACTAGTATATGAAGGTGATAACTCAAGAGACTCTCTATATGAAGAACATGGTGATACTCTGAAGCACAAGTGTGGTAAAAGGATAGTAGCATTGCCCCTTCTCTCTTTTTCTCTCATTTTTTTTTTTGCTCACTCTTTTTTTTGGCCTCTTTTTTTTATTTTTTTTATTTTTATTTTTCGTCCGGAGTCTCATCCCGACTTGTGGGGGAATCATAGTCTCCATCATCCTTTCCTCACTGGGACAATGCTCTAATAATGATGATCATCACACTTTTATTTACTTACAACTCAATATTACAACTCGATACTAGAACAAAACATGACTCTATGTGAATGCCTCTGGCGGTGTACCAGGTGTTGGGGAACGTAGTATTTCAAAAAAATTCCTACGATCACGCAAGATCTATCTAGGAGAAGCATAGCAACGAGCGGGGAGAGTGTGTCCATGTACCCTCGTAGACCGAAAGCGGAAGTGTTTAGTAACGCGGTTGATGTAGTCGAACGTCTTTGCGATCCAACTGATCAAGTACAGAACGCACGTCACCTCCGCGATCTGCACACGTTCAGCTCGGTGACGTCCCTCGAACTCTAGATCCAGCTGAGGCCGAGGGAGAGTTTCGTCAGCACGACGGCGTGGTGACGGTGATGATGAAGTTACCGACGCAGGGCTTCACCTAAGCACTACGACAATATGACCGAGGTGGAAATCTGTGGAGGGGGGCACCGCACACGGCAAAACAATCAACTTGTGTGTTATTGGGGTGCCCCCTGGCCACGTATATAAAGGAGGGGAGGGAAGAGGTGGCCGGCCCAAGGGGGGTGCGCCAGGTGTGGGGAATCCTACTAGGACTCCCCAGTCCAAGTAGGATTCCCCTCCTCTTTCCTATTCCTAGTAGGAGACGGAGGGAAGGAGGAAGAGGGGAGAAGGAAGGAGGGGGGCGCCGACCCCTCCTATTCCAATTCGGACCAGCGCATGGGGGGGCCCCGGCCACCCCTTGAGGCCCTTCTCTCCTTTCCCGTATGGCGCATTAAGGCCCACTACTTCCCCCGGCGAATTCCCGTAACTCTCCGGTACTTCGAAAAATACCCGAATCACTCGGAACCTTTCAGATGTCCGAATATAGCCTTCCAATATATCGATCTTTACCTCTCGACCATTTCGAGACTCCTCGTCATGTCCGTGATCTCATCCGGGACTCCGAACTATCTTCGGTCATCAAATCACATAACTCATAATACAAATCGTCATCGAACATTAAGCGTGCGGACCCTACGGGTTCGAGAACTATGTAGACATGACTGAGACACATCTCCGGTCAATAACCAATAGCAGAACCTAGATGCTCATTTTGGCTCCTACATATTCTACGAAGATCTTTATCGGTCAAACCACATAACAACATACGTTATTCCCTTTGTCACCGGTATGATACTTGCCCGAGATTCGATCGTCGGTATCATCATACCTAGTTCAATCTTGTTACCGGCAAGTCTCTTTACTGGTTCTGTAGTGCATCATCCCATAACTAACCCATTAGTCACATTGCTTGCAAGGCTTCATATGATGTGCATTACCGAGAGGGCCCAGAGATACCTCTCCGATACTCGGAGTGACAAATCCTAATCTCGATCTATGCTAACCCAACAAACACCTTCGGAGACACCTGTAGAGCATCTTTATAATCACCCAATTACGTTGTGACGTTTGATAGCACACAAGGTGTTCCTCCGGTATTCGGGAGTTGCATAATCTCATAGTCAGAGGAATATGTATAAGTCATGAAGAAAGCAATAGCAATAAAACTTAACGATCATTATGCTAAGCTAACGGATGGGTCTTGTCCATCACATCATTCTCCTAATGATGTGATCCCGTTCATCAAATGACAACACATGTCTATGGTTAGGAAACTTAACCATATTTGATTAACGAGCTAGTCTAGTAGAGGCATACTAGGGACACTTTGTTTTGTCTATGTATTCACACATGTATCAAGTTTCCGGTTAATACAACTCTAGCATGAATAATAAACATTTATCATGATATAAGGAAATAAAATAATAACTTTATTATTGCCTCTAGGGCATATTTCCTTCAGTCTCCCACTTGCACTAGAGTCAATAATCTAGTTCACATCGCCATGTGATTTAACACCAATAGTTCACATCACCATGTGATTAACACCCATAGTTCACATCGCCATGTGACCAACACTCAATGGGTTTACTAGAGTCAATAATCTAGTTCACATCGCTATGTGATTAACACCCAAGAGCACTAAGGTGTGATCATGTTTTGCTTGTGAGATAAATTTTAGTCTACGGGTCTGCAACATTCAGATCCGTATGTATTTTGCAAATTTCTATGTCTACAATGCTCTGCACAGAGCTACTCTAGCTAATTGCTCCCACTTTTAATATGTATCTAGATCGAGACTCAGTGTCATCTAGATCGGTGTCAAAGCTTGCATCGACGTAACTCTTTACGACGAACTCTTTTATCACCTCCATAACCGAGAAATATTTCCTTAGTCCTCTTAGGTAACTAAGGATAACTTTGACCGCTATCCAGTGATCTATTCCTGGATCACTATCGTACCTCCTTGATAAACTCATAGCAAGGCACACAACTGGTCTGGTACATAGCATGGCATACTTTATAGAACCTATGACTGAGGCATAGGGAATGACTTTCATTCTTTCTCTATCTTCTGCCGTGGTCGGGTTTTGAGTCTTACTCAATTTTACACCTTGTAACACGGGCAAGAACTCCTTCTTTGACTGATCCATTTTGAACTTCTTCAAAATCTTGTAAAGGTATGTGCTTTGTGAAAGTCCTATTAAGCGTCTCGATCGATCCCTATAGATCTTGATGCTCAATACTTAAGCAGCTTCACCGAGGTCCTTTTTATTGAAAAATTCTTATTCAAGTATCCTTTTATGCTATCCAGAAATTCTATATCATTTCCAATCAGCAATATGTCGTCCACATATAATATCAGAAATGCTACAGAGCTCCCACTCACTTTCTTGTAAATACAGGCTTCATCGTAAGTCTGTATAAAACCATATGCTTTGATCACCTTATCAAAGCATATATTCCAACTCTGAGATGCTTGCACCAGTCCATAGATGGATCGCTGGAGCTTGTACACTTTGTTAGCACCTTTAGGATCGACAAAACCTTCTGATTGCATCATATATACAATTCTTCTTCCAGAAATCCATTCAGGAATGCAGTTTTGACATCCATTTGCCAAATTTCATAATCATAAAATGCGGCAATTGCTAACATGATTCGGACAGACTTAAGCATCGCTACGGGTGAGAAGGTCTCATCGTAGTCAACTCCTTGAACTTGTCGAAAACCTTTCGCAACAAGTCGAGCTTTGTAGATAGTAACTCTACTATCAGTGTCTGTCTTCCTCTTGAAGATCCATTTATTCTCAATGGCTTGCCGATTATTGGGCAAGTCAACCAAAGTCCAAACTTTGTTCTCATACATGGATCCCATCTCAGATTTCATGGCCTCAAGCAGTTTCGCGGAATCTGGGCTCATCATCGCTTCCTCATAGTTCGTAGGTTTGTCATGGTCTAGTAACAAGATTTCCAGATCAGGATTACCGTACCACTTTGGTGCAGAACGTACTCTGGTTGACCTACGAGGTTCTGTAGTAACTTGATCTGAAGTTTCATGATCATCATCATTAGCTTCCTCACTAATTGGTGTAGGAATCACTGGAACTGATTTCTGTGATGAACTACTTTCCAATAAGGGAGCAGGTACAATTACCTCATCAAGTTCTACTTTCCTCCCACTCACTTCTTTTGAGAGAAACTCCTTCTCTAGAAAGGATCCATTCTTAGCAACGAATATCTTGCCTTCGGATCTGTGATAGAAGGTGTACCCAACAGTCTCCTTTGGGTATCCTATGAAGACGTATTTCGCCGATTTGGGTTCGAGCTTATCAGGTTGAAGCTTTTTCACATAAGCATCGCCGCCCCAAACTTTAAGAAACGACAGCTTAGGTTTCTTGCCAAACCACAGTTCATATGGTGTCGTCTCAACGGATTTAGATGGTGCCCTATTTAATGTGAATGCAGCAGTCTCTAATGCATAACCCGAAAACGATAGTGGTAAAGCGGTAAGAGACATCATAGATCCCACCATATCTAATAAAGTACAGTTACGACGTTCGGACAAACCATTACGCTGTGGTGTTCCAGGTGGCGTGAGTTGTGAAACTATTCCACATTGTTTCAAATGAAGACCAAACTCATAACTCAAATATTCACCTCCACGATCAGATCGCAGAAACTTTATTTTCTTGTTACGATGATTTTTAACTTCACTCTGAAATTCTTTGAACTTTTCAAATGTTTCAGACTTATGTTTCATCAAGTAAATATACCCATATCTGCTCAAATCATCTGTGAATGTCAGAAAATAACGATACCTGCCGTGAGCCTCAACACTCATCGGACCGCATACATCGATATGTATTATTTCTAGTAAGTCATTAGCTCGCTCCATTGTTCCGGAGAACGGAGTCTTAGTCATCTTGCCCATGAGGCATGGTTCGCAAGCATCAAATGATTCATAATCAAGTGATTCCAAAAAGTCCATCTGCATGGAGTTTCTTCATGCGCTTTACACCAATATGACCTAAACGGCAGTGCCACAAATATGTTGCACTATCATTATCAACTTTGCATCTTTTGGCATCAATATTATGAATATGTGTATCACTACGATCGAGATTCAATAAACCATTTATATTGAGTGTATGACCATAGAAGGTTTTATTCATTTAAACATAACAACAATTGTTCTCTGACTTAAATGAATAACCGTATTGCAATAAACATGATCCAATCATATTCATGCTCAACGCAAATACCAAATAACATTTATTTAGGTCCAACACTAATCCCGAAGGTAGAGGGAGTGTGCGATGGTGATCTTATCAACCTTGGAATCACTTCCAACACATCGTCACCTCGTCATTAACTAGTCTCTGTTCATTTTGCAACTCCTGCTTCGAGTTACTAATGTTAGCAACTGAACCAGTATCAAATACCCAGGGGCTACTATGAACACTAGTAAAATACACATCAACAACACATATATCAAATATACCTTTGTTCACTTTGCCATCCTTCTTATCCACCAAGTATTTGGGGCAGTTCCGTTTCCAGTGACCAATCCCTTTGCAGTAGAAGCACTCAGTTTCAGGCTTAGGTCCAGACTTGGGCTTCTTCCCGGAAGTACCAACTTGCTTGCTATTCTTCTTGAAGTTCCCCTTCTTCCCTTTGCCCTTTCTCTTGAAACTAGTGGTCTTGTTAACCATCAACACATGATGCTCCCTTTTGATCTCTACCTCCGCAGCCTTTAGCATCGCGAAGAGCTCGGGAATTGTCTTATTCATCCCTTGCATATTATAGTTCATCACGAAGTTCTAGTAACTTGGTGATAGTGACTAGAGAACTCTGTCAATCACTATTTTATCTGGAAGATTAACTCCCACTTGATTCAAGCGATTGTAGTATCCAGACATTCTGAGCATATGCTCACTGGTTGAGCTATTCTCCTCCATCTTGTAGGCAAAGTATTTGTCAGAGGTCTCATACCTCTCGACACGGGCATGAGTCTGAAATACTGATTTCAGCTCTTGGAACATCTCATATGCTCTGTGGCATTCAAATCATTTTTGAAGGCCCGGTTCTAAACCGTCAATCATGGCGCACTAAACTATCAAGTAGTCATCATATCGAGCTTGCTAAACGTTCATAATGTTTGCATCTGCTCCTGCAATAGGTCTGTCACCTAGCGGTGCATCAAGGACATAATTCTTCTGTGAAGCAATGAGGATAATCCTCAGATCACGGAACCAGTCCGCATCATTGCTACTATCATCTTTCAACTTAGTTTTCTCCAGGAACATATCAAAAATAAAACAGGGGAGCTATACGCGAGCTATTGATCTACAATATAATTTGCAAATACTACCAGGACTAAGTTCATGATAAATTAAAATTCAATTAATCAAATTACTTAAGAACTCCCACTTAGATAGACATCCCTCTAGTCATCTAAATGATCACATGATCCATATCAACTAGACCATGTCCGATCATCACGTGAGATGGAGTAGTTTTCAATGGTGAACATCTCTATGTTGATCATATCTACTATATGATTCACGTTCGACCTTTTGGTCTCAGTGTTCCGAGGCCATATCTGCATATGCTAGGCTCATCAAGTTTAACCCGAGTATTCCGCATGTGCAAAACTGTCTTGCACCCGTTGTATTTGAACGTAGAGCTTATCACACCTGATCATCATGTGGTGCCTCAGCACGAAGAACTTTCGCAACGGTGCATACTCAGGGAGAACACTTATACCTTGAAATTTAGTGAGAGATCATCTTACAATGCTACCGCCGTACTAAACAAAATAAGATGCATAAAGGATAAACATCACATGCAATCAATATAGGTGATATGATATGGCCATCATCATCTTGTGCCTTTGATCTCCATCTCCAAAGCACCGTCAAGATCTCCATCGTCACCGGCGCGACACCTTGATCTCCATCGTAGCATCGTTGTCGTCTCGCCAACTTATTGCTTCTACGACTATCGCTACCGCTTAGTGATAAAGTAAAACAATTACATGGCGATTGCATTGCATACAATAAAGCGACAACCATATGGCTCCTGCCAGTTGCCGATAACTCTGTTACAAAACATGATCATCTCATACAACAAATTATATCACATCATGTCTTGACCATATCATATCACAGCAAGCCCTGCAAAAACAAGTTAGACGTCCTCTACTTTGTTGTTGCAAGTTTTACGTGGCTGCTACGGGCTTAGCAAGAACCGTTCTTACCTACGCAAAACCACAACGTGGTGTAGTGATTGCTTTTTGATCTTCTAAAAGAACCCTCTTCATTGAAACCGGTTCAACTAAAGTGACAGAGACAGACACCCGCCAGTCACCTTTAAGCAACGAGTGCTCGTAGCGGTGAAACCAGTCTCGCGTAAACGTACGCGTAATGTCGGTCCGGGCCGCTTCATCTCACAATACCGCTGAACCAAGTAACAACTAGTAATGGCAAGCAATATGTATACACCCACGCCCAAAACTCCTTTGTGTTCTAGTCGTGCAAATATCATCTACGCATAGACCTGGCTCGGATGCCACTGTTGGGGAACGTAGTATTTCAAAAAAAATCCTACGATCACGCAAGATCTATCTAGGAGAAGCATAGCAACGAGCGGGGAGAGTGTGTCCACGTACCCTCGTAGACCGAAAGCGGAAGTGTTTAGTAACGCGGTTGATGTAGTCGAACGTCTTCGCGATCCAACCGATCAAGTACCGAACACACGGCACTTCCGCGATCTGCACACGTTCAGCTCGGTGACGTCCCTTGAACTCTAGATCTAGCTGAGGCCGAGGGAGAGTTTCGTCAGCACGACGGCGTGGTGACGGTGATGATGAAGTTACCGACGCAGGGCTTCACCTAAGCACTACGACAGTATGACCGAGGTGGAAATCTGTGGAGGGGGGCACCACACACGGCTAAACAATCAACTTGTGTATTATTGGGGTGCCCCCTGGCCACGTATATAAAGTAGGGGAGGGAGGAGGTGGCCGGCCCAAGGGGGTGCGCCAGGTGTGGGGAATCCTACTAGGACTCCCCAGTCCAAGTAGGATTCCCCTCCTCTTTCCTATTCCTAGTAGGAGAAGGAGGGAAGGAGGAAGAGGGGAGAAGGAAGGAGGGGGTGCCGCCCCCTCCTAGTCCAATTCGGACCAGCCCATGGGGGGGCGCACGGCCACCCCTTGAGGCCCTTCTCTCCTTTCCCGTATGGCCCATTAAGGCCCACTACTTCCCCCGGCGAATTCCCGTAACTCTCCGGTACTTCGAAAAATACCCGAATCACTCGGAACCTTTCAGATGTCCGAATATAGCCTTCCAATATATCGATCTTTACCTCTTGACCATTTCGAGACTCCTCGTCATGTCCGTGATCTCATCCGATACTCTGAACTATCTTCTGTCATCAAATCACATAACTCATAATACAAATCGTCATCGAACATTAAGCGTGCGGACCCTACGGGTTCGAGAACTATGTAGACATGACCGAGACACATCTCCGGTCAATAAACAATAGTGGAACCTGGATGCTCATATTGGCTCCTACATATTCTACAAAGATCTTTATCGGTCAAACTGCATAACAATATACGTTATTCCCTTTGTCACCGGTATGAAACTTGCCCGAGATTCGATCGTCGGTATCATCATACCTAGTAAAATCTCGTTACCGGCAAGTCTCTTTACTTGTTCTGTAGTGCATCATCCAGTAACTAACTCATTAGTCACATTGCTTGCAAGGCTTCATATGATGTGCATTACCGAGAGGGCCCAGAGATACCTCTCCGATACTCGGAGTGACAAATCCTAATCTCGATCTATGCCAACCCAACAAACACCTTCGGAGACACCTGTAGAGCATCTTTATAATCACCCATTTACGTTGTGACGTTTGATAGCACACAAGTTGTTCCTCCGGTATTCGGGAGTTGCATAATCTCATAGTCAGAGGAATATGTATAAGTCATGAAAAAAGCAATAGCAATAAAACTTAACGATCATTATGCTAAACTAACGGATGGGTCTTGTCCATCACATCATTCTACTAATGATGTGATCCCGTTCATCAAATGACAACACATGTCTATGGTTAGGAAACTTAACCATATTTGATTAACGAGCTAGTCTAGTAGAGGCATACTAGGGACACTTTGTTTTGTCTATGTATTCACACATGTATCAAGTTTCTGGTTAATACAATTCTAGCATGAATAATAAACATTTATCATGATATAAGGAAATAAAATAATAACTTTATTATTGCCTCTAGGGCATATTTCCTTCACCAGGATGTGCAATGATCTAGCGTAGCAAAGATATCAAAAGACGGACAAGCCATGGAAATATCATGCTAGCTATCTTACGATCATGTAAAGCAATATGACAATGAATGCTCAAGTCATGTATATGATGATGATGGAAGTTGCATGGCAATATATCTCGAAATGGCTATGGAAATGCCATGATAGGTAGCTATGGTGGCTGTTTTGAGGAAGGTATAATGAGGCTTATGTGTGATAGAGCATATCGTATCACGGGGTTTGGATGCACCAGTCAAGTTTGCACCGACTCTCGAGGTGAGCAAGGGCAATGCATGGTACCGAAGAGGCTAGCAATGATGGAAGGGTGAGAGTGTGTATAATCCATGGACTCAACATTAGTCATAAAGAACTCACATACTTATTGCAAAAGTTTATTATCCCTCGAAACAAAGTACTAATACGCATGCTCCTAGGGGGATAGATTGGTAGGAAAAGACCATCGCTCATCCCCGACCGCCACTCATAAGGAAGACAATCAAAAAATAAATCATGCTCCGACTTCATCACATAACGGTTCACCATACATGCATGCTTCGGGAATCACAAACCTTAACACAAGTATTTCTACCAATCCACAATTACTCACTAGCATGACTCTAATATCACCATCTTTATATCGAAAAACTATTGCAAGGATCAAACATATCATATTCAGTGATCGACAAGTTTTTATGTAGGATTTTATGACTAACCATGTGAATGACCAATTCCTGATGACTCTCTAAATAGATATAAGTGAAGCATGGGAGTTTAATTATTTCTACAAAAGATATGCCCACGCTCTAACGAATATAAGTGAAGCAAAAGAGCATTCTACAATTGGCGGTTTTCTATGTGTAGAGAAACAGGCAATCCAAACTTCAAATGATATAAGTGAAGCACATGAAGCATTCTATAAAAGCCATACTCAAAAGATATAAGTGAAGTGCAAAGAGCATTCTATAAATAAACCAAGGACTATCTCATACCAGCATGGTGCATTTATTAAAAGAAAAATAAAAGGCACACGACGCTCCAAGAATTTACGCATATCATGTGAACAAAATAAAAACCGAGACATACCGATAATTGCCGAATAAAGATGGGATGCCTTCCGGGGCATCCCCAAGCTTAGACGCTTGAGTCTCCTTGAATACTTACTTGGGGTGCCTTGGGCATCCCCAAGCTTGAGCTCTTGCCTCTCCTCATTCTTCTCATATCAATACCTCCTCGATCTTCGAACACTTCATCCACACAAAACTTAACCAAACTTTTATTAGACGGGTTAGTGCATATAACATCAAATCCCATCATGTCCTGCCGTAACATTATTGTATCATTATAATCAATCATTACCCACTGTATGCTATCACAATTCTATGGCCCCAAGTCACAGGAGGCTCAACAAGATTTCAAACATAAGCAAATAATGAAACTATAACGGCAATCTGTGAAAACAGGACAGTCTGTAGTAATCTGAACATTAACCATACTTATGTACATCTAAAAATTCTGAAAAATTAGGAAAAAACATAAAATTCGTATATCAGTACTGTTTAAAAATTTCAGAAACTTTTGACATTCCAGTAAAAAATGTAAATTTGCGCACTACAGCCAAAGTTTCTGTTTTTGCACTGCACATACCAAACAAGCAATCTAATCATCCTAAAGGCAAATCTTGGCACATTATTTTTATAATACAATGGATTTGTACAAGGGGATAATTGTTTTTGTTGAAAATTTTCTGTAATCAAGGTTCACAAAGTTTCCATGGGCATGAACAAAGTTCAAGGCTAGCTCCCACTTTAACAATGCTCGTCTTTCTCACTTTCGCTTTTCTTTTTGAAAAGTTTGAGGTTCCCCCTCTATTTTTTGTTTTTAATCTTTTTAAAAGCACACAACAGAATAAAATGACTCTCTAAAACTTCTAGGTTGTCTCCCTAGCAGCGCTTTCTTTAAAGCCATTAAGCTAGGCATAAAGTGCTCAAGTAATGGATCCACCCGGATCGCAAGGTATATCAAAGCCAATTTTAATTAACAATGATTTGTATTTTAGTAGCGAGCACAAAGTAATATATATCATGAAACAACGAAGTCTAACTCTCTTCCTATGCATCGGCATGTCATAAAAGAACAATTCATGTACATCAAGTAAAGGCCAATGCATAGTATAAACAGTTTCTTGCAATTTTATTGTGTTGGAAACATAGAGAGGTGGAGATGTAGTTCTTCTCTAATAATAATTGCAAGTAGAATTAGCAAGCACATGCATATTATATCCATCAAAATCATCATGTGTAGTAGTAAAACGCAACCCACCAATATAATCCTTAATAAGCGCAAACTTCTCCGATATAGTGTAGTTGGGAGAATTCAAAAAGATAATAGGACTATCATGTGTGGGTGCAATAGCAACAATTTCTTTATTAACATAAGAAACTATAGCAAGTTCATATCCATAAGCATAATTCATATTGGCATCTTGGCCACAAGCATAGCAAGCATCATATTCATCAAGAAGAGATATTTCAAATGAATCCAAGGGATCATAGCAATCATTATAGCATTCATCCTTCGGTAAGCACGAAGGGAAATTAAACAATGTATGAGTTGAAGAGTTACTCTCATTAGAAGGTGGGCACGGGTAGCTAATCCGCTCTTCCTCCTTTTGGTCTTCGCTCTCCTCGTCATCTTTTTCATCCAATGAGCTCACAGTGTCATCAATTTCTTCTTCCATAGTTTCCTGCAAAATATTAGTCTCTTCTTGGACAGCGGAGGAATCCTCAATATATGGTTTAATATAAGCATTAGAAGCATAGTTTTCATAGCAATATTTAAGTATGGCAAAATTTTCAGATTTGTAAAGAGTAGCATCATACTTTTCAATCAAAGAAGCAATTTCATAAGCACCCTTAAAAGCAACAAATTCTTCAATTTGTTCAACATCATAGTAATTATAAACACCCTTGGAATAAGAAGATAAGATTCCATTATCACTAAACTCACATTGGTAGGGAAGGTGTTTCTTAGGGTATTCAGAACAACAAGTAAAATCATATAATTCACATAAATTCCAAGCATAGCATTGCATAGTATTAGTTTGATGCAGTAAAAGTTTCCCTTTTTGAGATAAGCGGTGTCACACAAAATAAGAATGCTCATTTAATGATTTTCCCTCAACTAAGCTAGTTGAGTTTTCAGCACGAGCACATACGGATCGAAGATGATCCAAGTAGAAAGCTTCAGCAGTGTGATAGATTTTGGGTGGTTCTTCAACCATTGGTTTAGCAGGTACAACTATTTTTTTTTGGTATTTTACGTTTCCTACCCATAACTAAAGATACAAAACAAGAGCACAAAATAAAAACTACTTAGTGATAAAGCAAATAAGCACACACAAGAATATTCACCCCACGCTATTGCTCCCCGGCAATGGCGCCAGAAAAAGGTCTTGATAACCCACAAGTATAGGGGATCAGTTGTAGCCTATTTCGATAAGTAAGAGTGTCGAACCCAACGAGGAGCTAAAGGTAGAACAAATATTCCCTCAAGTTCTATCGACCACCGATACAACTCTACGCACGCTTAACGTTCGCTTTACCTAGAACAAGTATAAAAGTTAGGTGCTGTTTAGATAAAGAAGCAATTAAGTTAGTTTAACGAGTGTGGAAAAGTAGTGGAAGGATTTGTGAAATTGTCCCTAAGCAATTGACTACGTTACTAGACCGATAGCAAGTTTTATGTGGGAGAGGCCACTGCTAGCATGTCATCCCTTACTTGGAATTCTATGCACTTATGATTGGAACTATTAGCAAGCATCCGCAACTACTAACATTCATTAAGGTAAAACCCAACCATAACATTAAGATATATTGGTCCCCCTTCAATCCCGTATGCATCAATTTCTATGCTAGGCTGAAGCTGATATCACCCTTGCCCTCCAATACATAGTCCTATCAACATACAACTAACCCTATGGTGTGATCCACACGCGCGCTCATATGATGGGCACCAAAGGACAGCAACATAACCACAAGCAAATTAAACCAATCATAGCAATTCACCAATTACCCGATAGGACAACAAAGATCTACTCAGACATCATAGGATGGCAACACATCATTGGATAATAATATGAAGCATAAAGCACCATGTTCAAGTAGAGGGTACAGCGGGTTGCGAGAGAGTGGACCGCTGTAGAGAGATGGGGGAAGGTGATGGAGGTGTTGGTGAAGATGACGGAGTTGTTGGAGTAGATCGCCGTCACACGATGATTTCCCCGGCGGCGTTCCGGCGCCATCGAGAGAGAGGGGGAGAGAGCCCCCCTCCTTCTTCTTCTTCTTCCTTGACATCCCCCCTAGATGGGAGGAGGGTTTCCCCTCTCATCCTTGGCCTCCATGGCGGCGGAGGGGCGAGAGCCCCTCCGAGATTGGATCTCTCTCTCTGTTTCCTTCTATTTCTATGCTCTCAGATTCTGGCCTTTCACCGTTTCTTAAATTCCTAGAGATCTGTAACTCCGATTGGGCTGAAACTTTAACACGATTTTTATCTGGCTATTAGCTTTCTTGCAGCAAAAGAAGGGCACCAACCGCCTTACGGGGTGGCCACAAGCCCCCTGGCTGCGCCCTACGCCCTGGGGCCCGCCTCAAGGGCTTGTGGGCCCCTCGGGCATCGTCTCGCATTGATTCCAATTCCCAAAAATCACATATATTTCAAAAAAAATCTCCGTAAGTTTTTATCGCGTTTGGACTTCGTTTGGTATGGATATTCTGCAAAACAAAAAACATGCAACAAACAGGAACTGGCACTGGGCACTGGATCAATAAGTTAGTCCCAAAAATAGTATAAAAAGTTGCCAAAAGTATATGAAAGTTGTAGAATAATGGCATGAAACATTCAAAAATTATAGATACGACGGAGACGTATCAACGCATCATGTGGAAGTTTAGTTTTCAAATCATGGCAAAAATAGTCCACCATGCAAGGCAACTACAGTCGACAAGCATTCGACGAAGTGCAGTTGGTCAGGCATGGCAACTGCAGTTGTTAAAACATGACAACTGTAGTTGAGCAGTCATGGCAACTGCAGTTGTTCAGTCATGGCAACAATAGTTGAACCAACATTGCAACTGCATGCAATCACATATGGCAATGGCAGTCATACATTAATTGGCAAATGCAGTTGTCCACGGATGAAAAATACAGTTGACCAGGCTTGGCAGGTGCACTTTTATCATTTTTTGCATCAGCTACAAACGCCAATGTCATCTATTTTTTCATTTTTGTCACATCTCGTAATTGCCTTGTCTTTCTCTAGTTTCCTTTTCCGATACATTGTGCGCACGATCATTTTTCTTATGTCTCACCTGTATAAGATGTTGAGGGCAGGTATCTGGTTGCCACCTGTTGCCACGTGTTGCATGATGGTCCCGTGTTTTCAAAATACTCGTAAGTCTGCCATCCTTGCATGATTTTTTGCCACATCAACATGCATGCATTTTTTGGGTTCACAATACCTTGATTTGCCACATGTGCTACTTGAAGTTGGTCTCTCGCATCTTTATTACCGATAGCCCCCTGTGTTGCAACTTGCTCTGGTTTTCCTGCTTGCGTGGTTGTGTCATAAGAACCTGTGAACAATGTCATTGTAATACATAAGTAGAATGCCATTTCCAAGTCCACAAACATGTCAACTTTCACTTTTTCTTCACGCATCGTACCCATGCCCGCATACTGCTCTAGTAGTGGCAGCAATGGTCCTGCTGAAATGAGTTCATTGTACCCAATTGCATCCCAAGGGGGCGCTTGTGGCTGTCCAGAAAACCAAGGATCGGTCCCGTCTTCAGGATTCATTTTCTGCTTCTCCCACTGTTTTCACACACTCCTGTAGAACGATTTTAATCACTGCATGAATGAGAACACATTATTATTCCAATTCCATTTTGTTGTTTCCACAAAAGGAAATACGTCAATCTTATCACATGACTGGCATAAACCACTAGCATAGCATGCCAAGTAGAACATTTGTAGTTGTGCATCTTGTTGACAGGGCATGCATATTCATTCTCTTTCTACAATCTAGATGGCAACTACCATGTAAGATTGGCGGCAACTAACTATATAACATGGTGGCAACTACCAGCAAAGTTAGGTGGAAACTATTTTCCTTTATAGTTGCCGGCGAAATACTCTGTTCTGCCCTGCTCCCCCTCCGTATTCAACATTTTCCCCCATCCTTTTTTTTGTCTAACTCTTAGTGAGCCTTAACATACTTTCGAGCACAGTTTGATTGCAACCCCAACCTAACAACTTAGTACGAACTTCTGATTGCCCGCATTTATGAAGATCAAATCTAGGATACATGATGGCAACTTTGTGGATTTTGGAGGGAAGAGGAGAACGCCCATGAACGGCGAGATTCATGTGTTTTTAGATCCATGCGGCACAAATCTAGGATATCTGTGGTCTGGTTGCCATGACCATGTGGATCCAGTTGCCATATATGCGGGTAATCTCGAAGTGAAATTAGTAGGGGGAGAAGATAGGAGAACGATTAGACCCAGGATGTTTCTCACCTTTTTGTTGAGTTTGTTGCCGTGTTTTTCGTTGAGGGGGCGCTAGTGATCTGATCTGGTTGCCATGGCAAATAGAGAAGGAAGAGGAGGGAGGTAGGGGAGATTTGTCGATCCGGAGGTTGGAGACGACCGACGGTGGCTACTCTGGCTCGCGGGCGGGGAGGGACGACGACCGAGAGGTGGATTTGGTCGTGCGGGCCGCGGGGGTGGCTCGCCCGGACATGTGGGCGATCGCGCTGCACACCGGACGTGCGGGCTGCGACGGGGGGCGCCCGGACGTGCTCGTGCGGGCGGGCATGCGTCGATCCCACACGGGGCGTGCGGCAGATACCCCTTAGGTGCCACACATGTGGTGAATATCGGCGTCCAAAATTAGTTATTTTTATATCTATATCTTT
This sequence comes from Thinopyrum elongatum, assembly GCA_011799875.1. NCBI lineage: Eukaryota > Viridiplantae > Streptophyta > Magnoliopsida > Poales > Poaceae > Thinopyrum > Thinopyrum elongatum. The sequence goes on along the minus strand of CM022298.1, from coordinate 668,981,551 downwards.
AATTGAAGATGCTCAAATGACGTCAGAAATTTCACGACTTGCAGACGCAGTCGACGCCCTCTACATCGTCATTGGATCCCCTACACGAATGTCAAAGCGTTCGCTTTCATGCACACACACCTCTAGGGAACTACAAGTTAGCGGCAATACACAATTCGGTCTAGATGGCAATTTGAGCGAACACTTCTCAGGATGGGAAATTATGTTGGGGTTAGCAATTGTCATCATTTTACGTTGATGTAGCATCGCAATTTTCCTTCAGCAATATTGTGACGCCCCCGGCTCAATCGTGCACTAATCATACACGCAAATGCACACGATCAAGCCTAAGGACTCATGGGAAGATATCACAACACAACTCTAAAACATAAATTAAGTCATACAAGCTTTATATTACAAGCCAGGGGCCTCGAGGGCTCGAATACATAAGCTCGCATACAAGCGTCAGCGGAAGCATCAGATATCTGAGTACAGATATTAAAAGAGAAACAGAAAGGCCTTTAGAAAGGCGGGGCAAAATAAAACACTACGATCGAAAGGCGCAGGCCTCCTGCCTGGGACCCTCCGAACCTACTCCTAGTCGTCGGCCAGCTCGTAGTAGTATCCATCCTCGGGGTAGTAGTAGCGATCATCGGCGGGGGCAGCTGTCTCAGGGGCTTCGTCATCTGGTTGCATCAAAAGGGGTATGGGGGAAAAAGAAAGCAAAGCAACCGTGAGTACTCATTCGAAGTACTCAGCAAGCAAGGATCTACACTACATATGCAACATTATCAAAGAGTGGCTGTATATGTGTACTGGGCTGCAGAAATGCTAGAATAGAGAGAAGGCCTAGTCCTATCGAAGACTAGCATCTTCAGAGGTCTTGCAGCATTAGAAGAGTGTAGATTAGTACCGTATAAAGTAGTAGTATCATTAAGTCTCATCCTCACCCAGAGATCCTTTCTCGACTCCCTGCGAGAAAGCAATCCCAGAGCCATACAGTCATCAACCTCGTCCTGAGATCCCTTCTCGACTCCCTGCAAGAAGCAATCCCAGAGCCATAGTATCCAATTCTAGCTGTATCGATCGAGATACAACTCCGAGTGTCCGTTACCGAGGATCCGGCTATGCATAGTTTAGTTCTTCCCTGCAGGGGTGCACCAACTTACCCACCACGCTCGCTTAACTCCGGCCGGACACACTTTTCCGGGTCATGCCCGGCCTCGGCCAAACGACACACCGCAACCCTACCTAGAGCTCAGCAGAGAGGTCCCCGTCGGTCTACATCCTAAGCGCTTAGAGGTCTTGGGCCATCGCCCTGTGCACTCCGAGTCGTTGCGTGCAGGGGGAAGCCAGGCACCAGGGGGGCGCCGGTCCGTCTCGGCCGCAATGCTGAACTGGACGTCTGACAGAGCCTTCGGCTGATGCATACGATGCAGAGTGCCCATAACTTTTCCCACGTGATGGTTAGTGCTATCGGGCCAAAGGCCCACTCGAATCAAATATCCAAACCGTTAGTACCTTGTGGCTGCGGTAAAGAGCAGAGACTCACGAAAGATGTGACCCCGTCGCCCCATCTCGAGGACTTGCGGCAAGGGCCAAGAATGCCCGGCCATGCCTCGTATTCATCACTTGGGCACCATACAGGCAACCCGTCTTCACATCACACGCGGGTACCCCTCAGGGTCGACCCGCCTTTCCAAGTAACAATAGTACAGTCCAAATATCCGTGTGTCCATAACATCAGGGGAATCCGAGGTATCACCCTCGTTGGATTCCTACTCGATGTATCCGTCAAGGTGAACTCGGAGGAATCACCCTCAATGGGTTCACACTTGAGGTGTTGTACGACGGCGTCGTTATCGGAAGTGGTGAAGAAGGAATCACCCTCGATGACCACGACCGAATAGCTACGCTACAGAGTTAACGTCAGAGTGCTATACGAGGTATCACCCTCGGCACTCGATATTAACGCTGCAGTGTCGTTACAACTAAGGGGGTGATGTGCGGTGCCAGGACCTGGTCTTCGATCCCACTGATCAGGTCTTCTGATAATCCAGCGGGGCAGTCGGGGTAAGTGGGGTCATTGATAGGTCTCTACCCAGCCTATACTAAGCAGTTTAGGATAAGCAGGTAAGGTATCAATATCAGGTTACAATAAACAAGCTATGCATCAGAATAGGTAAAACAGTAGCAGCAGCAATTTCTAATGCAAGCATGAGAAAATAGAATGGGCGATATCGGGATGATCAAAGAGGGGGCTTGCCTGGTTGCTCTGGCAAAGGCAAGGTTGTCAACGGTGTCGTCGGGTTCCTGAGCTGCGTCGGTCTCGGGGAACTGCGTCGGGGTCTAACGAGAAAGAAGAGGGGGAGAAAACAGTATAAATATAGAGCAAACATGAGCAACGCAAAGTACGGCATGACAATATGCCGTGCCGGGTGTGTCCTAACGTATGGTTGCACGTCACCGAGGAAGGGGGAATCCATCCGGGAATGTTTTCCCGGTTCCGGACATTAGTCAGGCAGATGACCGGAGGGGAACGGTTCCATGTTCGGATAGTTAGGGACGTGTGACGGATGAACGGACCGCGTATTTGGATTCATCTCGAAATTCTGAGCAACTTTCATGTACAACGTCTTTCGATCTGAGCTACGGATTATTTTATATGATTTTTCAAAGTTTTTAACAATTTTTGGGAATTTAATTAATTATTTAATCCAACATTATCCAGAATAGTAATTGATGACGTCAGCACGACATCATGCTGATGTCAGCAATCAACAGTGCAGTTGACCTAGTCAACTGACGTGTGGGGCCCACATGTCAGCCTCTGTTAGTTAATTAACAGTAGTTAATTAGCTTAATTAAACATTAAGTTAATTAAACTTAATTAGTCTTAATTAATCAGAGTTAATTAGGTTAATTAGTAATTAATTATTTAATTAATATTTATTATTATTATTTCTTTTCTTTTCGTTCTGTGAGGGGGTGGGGCCCCTCTGTCAGTGGCCCATGGCCTAACGGGCACGGGCGCTGGGCGCAGCCCGAGCGGGCACACGCCTAGGGGCGCGCGGGTGTGGCCGCTGGCCGGCGTGGCCGCTGGCGGCCCCGAGCGGCGCAGCGGGGCTGTGGGGCGGAGGCGGGCGCGAGCGGGGCCGGTCGGGGGCACGTAGCCGACGCGGTGAACGCGCCGAGCGCGCGCGCGGGCGCAGGCTGGCGAGGAGCCCGATAGGGCGGTGCGGCGCGGGGCCGCTGGGGTGAAGGCGAGGCGCGCGGCGGCGCGCGCGAGTTGCAGCGGTGGCGGTGGTGGCGGGGTCGCGCGGGCGAGCGCGTGCGTGCGCGGCAGAGGCTGGCGGTGGGCGCGGCGACCGCAGGGAAGAGGAAGGGGAAGAGGGGTGGCGGAGGCCGTCGGCCTCACCAGCGGCTGCAGGGGAGAGGGGGCGGCGAGGCTCGGGGTCAGCCGGTGGTGAGGAGGACGAGGAGGCGGCGTGGCGACGGGTGGCGAGGTGGCGTCGGGCGGTGGTCGACGGCGACGGGCGCAGCAGCGCCGGCCTCCAACACGATCCGATCTGGATCGGGGCAGAGGGAGAGAGGGATCGGGGTAGCGAGTGGGGGAGGAATGGGGTGCGGTTAGGTTTGGGTTTGGGCTAGCGGGGGGTTATGGGGGAGTGGGTGGCCGGCCTGGCGGTCCAGCTGGGCCACGGCCCAGTGGGGAGGGAGGTTCTGTTTTTTTCTTTTTATTTTGTTTTAGCTTTTATGTTTTCTCTTTTTCTTTTCTGTCTTTTGCAAAATTATGTGGCCTCAATTATAGTTTTGTAAAATAAGTAGCTTTGTCCAATAAATATAGTGCAATATTTAACACTGATAGAAAATGGTTTGGAGTCCATATGTTTTCATTTGGATTTTATTTAATTGAAAAAGTGTTAAATAACTCTGTTTTGTGGTTGTTAGAGTCACGTAATTTATTTAGTATATGTTGAATATAATTTTAGAATTGTCTCTGGATTATTTAAAATATTATGAACAATTTAGTTTTCAAATTTGAACAACTTTTATTTTCACTTTATTTTGAATTTCTATTTGAATTTGAATTTGAAAAGAGATATGATACTAATGATGATTAAGCACTGTTGATCATGATGACATGGCATAATCAAAAGGGTGATCATTGTAGCTTAATACATGGGGTGTTACAAATATGGCAAATCCTGGGCATGGCAATTCTCGCCATTTTCATGAATTCAAAAACTGTCTGTGATTTTGAAAATTGTACGCGAAATACAAAAATGTTCATGAATTTCAAAAATAGTGCATGATTTCAAAAATTGATCCTAGTTCAGAAAATGTTCAAGATTTTTTTAAATACTCTCAAATTTCAAAAAGGTGCACAATTTCAAAAATGTTCCTATATTTCAAAAATATATTCACGTATGTTAAAAAATGTTAAGGAATTTAAAAATTGTTCTTGAATTTGAAGTTTTTTTGCATGATATTCAAAAATAATTTGAATTTGAAAAAACATTTGCAGATTTATAAAACTACACGGATTTGAAAACGTTCACGAGTTTAAAATAAGTTCGCGGATTTGAATAAGGGAAAAATAAAAGGAAAAGTTAAGAAAACATAAAAGAAAAAGAAAGGAAAACCAAAAGAAAACACAAAGGAAATAAAGCAAAGCTGGTTCAGTGAAGGTTATAGAATCTTCCGAAAACTGGTGGGGAGAAAAAAGCAAAATGGGCTGCCCATACAAGCGCGCGTGAGGGTATGCGAAGCGACTTATGTGTGAGCAACTAACTTGAGGTTACCCCTTGTGGGGGACCTCCAGGGGTCACTTTTGGTGCCCATAAAGCTGATGGAAATATACCCTAGAGACAATAATAAAATGGTTATTATTATATTTCCTTAATCATGATAAAAGTTTATTATTCATGCTAGAATTGTATTAACCGGAAACTTAAATACATGTGTGGATACATAAACAAATACCGTATCCCTAGTGAGCCTCTACTAGACTAGCTCGTTGATCAAAGATGGTTAAGGTTTCCTAACCATAGGCATGAGTTGTCAGTTGATAACGGGATCACATCATTAGAAGAATGATGTGATGGACAAGACCCAACCATTAGCAGAGCATATGATCGTTCAGTTTATTGCTACTGCTTTCTTAATGTCAAATACATGTTCCTTCGACCATGAGATCATACAACTTCCGGATACCGGAGGAATACCTTGTGTGCTATCAAACGTCACAACATAACTGGGTGATCATAAAGATGCTCTACAGGTATCTCCGAAGGTGGCTGTTGAGTTGGCGTGAATCGAGATTGGGATTTGTCACTCCGTGTATCGGAGAGGTATCTCTGGGCTCTCTCGATAATACACATCACAAGAAGCTTGCAAGCAAAGTGACTAAGGAGTTAGTTGCAAGTTGATGTATTACGGAACGAGTAAAGAGACTTGCTGGTAACGAGATTGAACTAGGTATAGAGATACCGACGATCGAATCTCGGGAAAGTAACATACCAACAGACAAAGAGAATTACGTATGTTGTCATAAAGGTTCAACCGATAAAAGATCTTCATGGAATATGTAGGAATCAATATGGTCAACCAAGTCCTGCTATTGGTTATTGACCGGAGAGGTGTCTCGGTCATGACTACATAATTCCCGAACCCGTAGGGTCGCACGCTTAACGTTCGTTGACGCTAGAGTAGTATTGGGATATTTGATGAGTGGTAACCAAATGTTGTTCGGAGTCCCGGATCAGATCCCGGACGTCACGAGGAGTCTCAGAATGATTGAGAGGTAAATATTTATATATGGAAAGTCGTATTTTGGGTTCCGGAAAAAGGTACAGTTTTTTCGGTATTGTACCGGGAAGCTTCCAGAAGGTTCTGGAGGATTCCGGAGGAGGTCCGGAAGTCCACAAGTGGGTTCATCACGACCCAAGGGCTAGCATGGGCTGCGGGGAGGCGCCCTGGCCTTATTGGGCTAGGCGCACCAAGTCCTCAAAAGCCCATGTGGCTAGGGTAGGCAAAAAAGGAAAGAGTCCTATTAGGAATAGGATTGGACTTGGAGGGGCTGTTTCCCATGCCCCTCCACCTATATATAGAGGGGAGGGGCGCCCCAAGAGGATACACCAAGCCCTTGGCGCCCCTCTCTCTCCCGTTACTCCGTAGTTTCACCGCCTCGTCCCGGCGACGCTTAGCGAAGCGCTGTCGGTGCTCCATCACCACCATCACCACCATGCCGTCGTGTTGGTTGTGATCCCATCTACTTTTCATCTCCCGCTTGCTAGATCAAGAAGGAGGAGACGTCATCGAGCCGCATATGTGCTAAACTCGGAGGTGTCGTCCGTTCGGCACTAGATCGGTGGATCATGATCGGATCGCGAAGAGTACGACTACATCAACCGCGTGATAAACGTTTCCGCTTAGCGATCTACAAGGTTACGTAGATGCTCTTCCCCTATGCATCTCCATTGATAGATTTTGCGTGTGCGTAGAATTTTTTTTATTTTCCATGCAACGTTCCCCAACAAAAGCATGCCAAGTGGTGCGTCCAGCTGCTGCCACATGCTCTCTCGGATTTTTTATATGCTTTTTCAGGTTTTAGATGGACTTTTCCTCGGTTTTCTAGCTTTGGATTTTCCCTAGGTTTGGAGAGAAAAATCATAATTTTTTTTGCTTCCGCAAGAAGCACATGTGCTTCTTGGAAAGAAAAATACATGTGCTTCCACGTAGAAACAGTGATTTGTTTCAGCAAGAAGCACAGTTGTGCTTTTCAGAAAGCGAAAAATATGTGCTTCCACAAGAAGCACAGATTTACTTTGCTTCTGGTGGAGGCAAATAGTTGCTTCCACAAGAAGCACAACTATGTTTCTTGAAAAGGGAAAAGAAGTGGAAACAAAAACGTGCTTCCTGCTCTGGGTTTTTTCTTCTATTTTTGTGGCTTCCGGTCTTTTTGGTTTTCGTTTTCTCAGTTTTTTGCCTTTTTTTTCTTTTTTAACAAGTTTTTCTAGTTTTTCACGTGAAAAAAGTTTGTTGAAATCTATTAACATGAAATCTAGTTTTGAAGATCTCGTTATGAGAAATAACAATGGTGAAATCAGTTCAAGATTTGAACGCATGGTTCAAGAGATAAAATGTTCTGAATAAACGAATTTATTAAAAAAAAGTAAAAACTCCTAGGTAGCGATAAGTGGCGCACATGTCAGCGTCTGGGAAGATGGGAGTGACATGTACAACGGGTAATTTTTTTTATGGTTGCAAGGGTAATCCTTAATTATTGATTTCCGCGAAATAGGGATCAACTTTTTTTAGATCAAAATGACTACCATCTGAAGGCCTTGAGTACTGCATGCACTAGGAAGTGGACAGGCCCTGCTGGTCGATCTGGGCCATGAACGTTTTGTACTACTACTTATATGGGCCGCGTAGTTGAGCCTGTTCGGTTGACATCCTTATCCATGCCTCTCAAGAAAAAAAAAATCCATGCCCCCGGCGATGGCGGCGTGTCCAGTCAGCCGCGGCGGCGCCTCCATGGCCCCCGGCGGGTGCGGCGAGGCGTTCGCGTGGTACCTTATCTTAGCTAGATTATTTTAGAGGTATCTTCCCCTTCTCTCTTCCTTTCTTCCCTGGGGAGCGGTACCATCGGCGGCGGCGCTGGTGGTTAATTGCAACGACGGCAGCAGCGCCGCCGCCGGTCACCACCATGCTCTCTCCCATTGGCTAACTCAGCTCCTTCGCGCAAGCTGGACTTGCTTAGGTATACATAACCTCACCTTTTGTTTCCTTTTTCTTAACCTTTTTTTTTAACGGTCACCGGGGGGAGAGGATCCCCACTTGAATATATTGCTCAAAAAGCTGCCAAAGCCAAGAGTCACCCCTTAAGCTTTGGCCGATCTAGTTTATAAGGAAAACCGGATCAAAAACCTGGACAAGTTGACTCATTTATAAGGAAAACCGGGACGAAAACCATACATGAAACAGGAAAAGGAAGAGAGAAAAAGAGACACCCAAGACAGTGCCCGCCTAGCTAGCATACCGGAGAACCACCACATGAAAGACACAAGTAGATGTGGGGTGCCGTCGAGGGATCACAATGCGAGGACGTTACAAGAGGCCTAACGCACGACTGGCGTGCGCACCTGATCCCCACGGTGCTACTCAGGAGCATCCACAATCAACGAGTGCCACAACACGAACCTTGACTGAGGGCTCCGCCACGAAAATCAGAACAATTAACCAGTTGAGGAGGATTCTTGCGCCATCACAGAGCAAAGATGAACCGAGACAACACCAAGAGCCAAAGCTCGCCGCAACACATTGGCAGCCACGGGAGGTCTTGAGCTTGCGGAGCAAAGGGCGAGACATCTTCACAAGGGGGAAAATTGGCCGCCCTGCGGCATCAGAGGCACCGCCGCCTACCCCCAAAGAACACCACCAAACTACCACCGCCACCAAACACCAACCACCACCACAACCACCTGGCGCAACAACCAAGACAACAGAAGGAACGAAAGTCGTCGTTAGGGCCTCCAAGATGACGCCTCCAAGGAGGTAGTGATGTGAAGGACACAACACCGTCACCCAATCCGGCAAGCCCGATCTTAGGCTTTCGCCCAGAGACCACATAACAAAGAACTATGGGTGCTGGAGCTCCACGACGGTACCTCTTGCGAGGGAAGCGACATCCATAGACGCCGCTACCGTCGGCATTGACAAGGCCGATGCAAGGTTTTCACCCAGAGTTTGAGCACGTACCCACAGCAAGACGACAACGAGAGGGGTTAACAACATGACAACGACGCCTTCAGTAAGGTTAGCGACGCCCACGGGCGCCACCATCGCTGTCTCCAATGGAGCAGGGCTTTGACCCCCAATTGATAATACAACCTCTCAATGGACCGGCTGAGTGAAAGAAATTGCTCACCAGCACCACCACGAGGGGCCATGGCAGCCCCGACACCGCACATAGCCAAAACCATGGCACCGCAGGCAGGATCCGAGCGAATCCATTCTGTCGACGGACGCACAGCCAAACCGAGGGGAGGTCCGACCGGCGACCGCACCACCACCCGCGCCCAAATCGGAAGAGTGGACAGAACCACCACCCCAGAGACCACGCAGCCACCACCACGTGAGCAGCCGCACCTGCCACCCATCCCACCGCCGGATCCAGCCTTGACCGGCCGGAGCCGCAGCTCCGGCGCCCGCAGCCAGCCCCACTCCCGGATCTGGCGCTCTTGCCAGATCAGCCGCCTAAGGGGGCATCCACGAGCAGGAATAGCGGCCCCCCAGCCGCCGAGCGCGCAGGACACCGTTGAAGACAGCAGGCGGCAGATCCGCCGCCGCCCATGGCACAGGTGGCGACCAGCACACGCACGCCACAGCGCACCAACTGCAGGCCCCCGGAGACGCCTCCAACCAGCCGGATCCGCCGCCTGCACCGCGCCCTGAGCCCGAGACCGGCCCGGATCTGGCCGCCACGGGCCGCCCGCGCGAGCCGTCGCCAGCCCGCAGAGCGCTGCACGCGGTCGGGACGCGCCGCCGCGCCGCCACGCCGACCCCCAACCGCTGGTGCCCGGAGAAGCCAGAGCATACCCAGATCGGAGGCGGCCTCCCACGAGGAGAGGCGTCCCGCGCCACCCACCACACCGCGAGAGAGCAGAGGTCCTCCGCCACCGCCGTCGGCCGTCCGGGCTTAGCCCGGAGGCTTCCTCCAGCGGTGGCGGAGGGAAGGGGAGCAGGAACGGCGGGGCGGCGGCTAGGGCTTGAGCTCCACCCGAGTCGCCCGAGCGGGGGGCGACGCGGGGGCTTCTATGTCTAAGATCCTTTTTCTTAACCTTGTGCCGTGCCTTGCATTCGGAATGAGGAACTGTGATGCCTAGTGTACTACAGAATCAAAAAATAGTGCAGAAGATAGTTCACAGCAATGAATGCAAGGTTCCTCATTCTCCAACTATTTCATTGCAAATCGAGTCCAATTTCAAATGTTTCCACTTCATAGTTGTTACAACACAGTGGCTCATAAGCTACATCAGGAAAAGAAGCTGACATAGTTGACTAATAAGCAACCAAACTTTCTAGTCCTAAATATACTACTGCTACGAACTGCACTAGTACCATGTACTAGTCCGCTGTGGTAATACTGTATCCCTCAAACGCGTAAGACTATTCCGCTGTGGTGATACGATCTTCAAGATCTGTTATGGCGCGCGGCGATTGTTAGATGCGACAAAGGGCTTAGGCGGCATCTACAGATCCTGCAAACTTCCCAATAACATGTTTATCACCTTTGTCATCGATGGCCGGTTTTTTGGGTTCCACTGAATACACCAAAGTGCCACAATAGCCAGCTGTCTCGCCTTTTCTTGCTCTTCTAGTGTCACTTCCAGAGTAAGCACCAGTTCCTCTCCCGTCACTACTTTCTCATAGACCCACTCCGGGAGATATACCTGGTTCTGAATCCCAATACTTGGGCCTGAGTTCCTCCTCCCACTCACCATTTCTGACACCAGCATGCCAAAACTGTAAACATCTGACTTGTAGGATATCCCTCCAAAGTTCCTAGAATATAGTTCTGGTGCAATGTAGCCCATAGTGGCTCTTGCTGCGGTCAAGGTAATGATGCTTTGGTCCCTTGCACACAACTTTGCAAGGCCGAAGTCTGAGATCTTCGGATTAAAGCTGTAGTCCAGTAAGATATTGTGAGGCTTGATGTCCAAGTGGAGGATGCGCTGATTGCATCCTTGATGCAAGTATTCTATTCCTCTAGCAATGCCTAAAGCAATATCTAGCATTTTTTCTGGTGCCAGGAGTTCTCGAGGAACGATGTAATTACCTGAGAATATATATTTCTCCAATGAATCTTTAGGCATGAATTCGTAAATAATAGCCCTTCTTGTACCTTCAGAGCAAAAGCCAAGAAGGCGGACAATGTTTGTATGGTGGATTCTCCCGATAGCTGCAACTTCAATGATGAATTCCTGCCCCTCTCCATTAGAGTTCTCTAGCATCTTGATCGCCACAGGAACTCCATTTGGTAGCTCACCCTTGTACACACTTCCAAATCCACCTTGTCCTAATTTATCCTTGAACCGTCTCGTTATCTTCTTAATTTCGGAGAAAGTGTACCTTGTGTGTTTTGATGTACCATATGTCTTGAGGAACATTTCAACTTTCAAATGTATCTCTTCATTGTATCTTGTCTTTAGTGAAAGGTAAAGAGCAGTGGCTACCATCAACAGAAGAACAACAAATGCGGCCGAAGATGATGTAGTTGAATACATGGAAATCAGCATGTTCATTAGGGTTGGAAGTTATTGCTTTAGCGATTATAATGGGGATGAGAGAATATAAGAGTGGGAATAGCTAGATAATTACTTTATAAGCAGCAGATATATACTTTATTTCCATCTTTTTTTTAATAAAAGTAAAGTTTGGGTTGGAGCTGTACCTGCAATGATTTTGACACGTGAACCTGCAAATACCAAAGAGGAGATTAAAATTTGATTGTTTATTTAGTACATAATAGGAAAATTAACTAATTAATTTGAGAAAAGAAGTATTATATCCAACATTGATGTATGGCCAGTGGGGGTGGGGCAGGATGGAGTGAGAAAGATCAGAAGAAAGCTTCCATTACCAACTCTGGTAAGTGGTAACAGAGGAGTCTTTAGGGTCAATCAAGAATCATAAGGGTGGGTCCTGCTCAGTGGCTTGATTGGATTAAGGGTTATATCTCACCTTACAGTCACAGTCTCATATGTCTTGGCCCTTTCACCCGTCAAAACACCCTCCTATTGTAGAAATTTCCTGCTTGTATATACCTTGCACTGCTACTGGCAACCAGATGTCACGTTGGGGACACACAACCTCCCAGTTAAACTTTCTGCAGGCATATCATGCATTTATTCATTTCTTGCTTTCGCTTCTTATATTTCTCACCATCAGGTTGTTCTTACTCTGTTCTTTGTGGTAATTATTCCATTTTATATTCTTCACCATGCAAATCTTTTTTTTTTTCACAGTACCACATTATATCAATATTAGTACAGCTCATGCGGCATCAGGCTCTAGTACTTCATATCCCAGCATAAATATGGTACCACAATAATGCCTGGAAGTGAATGCATGGTGATGGATTTGAGCTGCCTAACTATAACATGTTTTGAGTTTTCTGACATGAGTCAATGTTATTTGTCATATCAAACTGTTGGCCTGTCACTCCACTCCCTGAGAAAAATGCTGATAGCAATGCATATTTGCAGCGTTACTAAGATTACCAGTACGAGCTAGCATGTATTTTGGACCGAGTTTAGTCTAAATTGTTGCAACCCGATTTATCTTGGTAAGTCTTGTACAGGGGGGAAAGGAGGGAAACTAGAAACAGAAACGGCTGTAACATGTTGGCTTGCGTCCAATAGCAACCATAGAAACTTGAAGTTCTTGGAATATGTTATAGGAATTCTGAAGTAAGTATATTACAACTGAGAGATTGCTTGTGTTTATCTCAAATGTGTTTTTGTTTATCTTCATAATTATCATGAAAATGCTAAAAAATTATAGTAGTATACTGTCATATGTAAGAGATGGCCATTCGCTAATTGATGAAATAAACCATAATCATTGCCATAATTATCATGGAATACTTAACAATGGAGTTGCTTAGTTTTTTCTTAATTTAATTTTGGACAACCCAAGTGAAGGGGAGCCTTGGCGCAGTGGTAAAAGCTGCTGCCTTGTGACCATGAGGTCACGGGTTCAAGTCCTGGAAACAGCCTCTTATAGAAATGTAGGGAAAAGCTGCGTACAATAGACCCAAAGTGGTCGGACCCTTCCCCGGACCCTGCGGAAGCGGGAGCTACATGCACCGGGCTGCCCTTTTTTTTTAATTTTGGACAACCCAAGTTTTTATCCAATGTTTACAAATATGTGACCCATTTTTGTTTCCTAATTTCAGAAGATTCAGATGAGAATTTACATGAGCTTATAATGTGTTTACTCAAGCTACCTACCCAAATGGTTTGTCATACTGTTTATACAAAATAATTTGACAAAAAAACTCCTGGAAATGTCGCACAGTAGAAATTAATGATACCTTTACGAGGTTGAGACAAGCAGAATGTTTCGTTCTTTTGTGACCTGAATGCGCAGCGTTGCCCGTTCTTCTCACATTTTTGGCACTCAGAGGGAATGGATGACGGCTCCTGTTCACTCCAGTTGGCTGCTATGTCATAAAAATGGAGGGCTCCTTCAACACCATGCTTGGACGCTGAGCCATAATATCCTGTGCCAATTATCGGGAGGGCGGCATCTGATATGACCTTGCAGTCTAATGGAAGATCATACATGAATGCATAAGTTGCCACCAAATACGAGAAGTGGGTTTTGTTGCTAAGGCAGGAGATTGGGCCGGTGATAGTATCGGCAGCTGAGGCAGAAGCATAGTAACTGCCTCTGTCATCATAGACGGGATACTGAGTAATCCCACTTGGCGTGAACTCCCTTGAGCAGCCTACAAGCCTTCCAGTTCTGCTATAATGTGGAGTACAGTGGTGGCCAGTGTCAGCCGGCGGTGAACTTGTCGATATGAGATTCTGAATCATTGTGCACGCGGAGGTAAGCGGGGTGATGTTTAGGAGGGCACCGGTGTAATTTATGGCGTTGACATTGCATGGGCCAAGAAGTGGGTGAAGCATGATAGTGGATTGGCCTGAGCATGCTAGCTTCGCACATGTTGCACCGCAGGATGATGATGTATTGCTGGAATCAAGCCGGAGTGGGAACCGGATCTCGGGTCCATCTTTGCTGCACCGGGACGGCGGACAGTTTCTGAAGAAATTTTGGTCATCCCAAGCTGCTGAAGCTGTGGCCATGTCGGCTCCATGGCTGACAAGGCAGACCACTAGGGCCATGACAAGAAATATTCTCATCTTTCTCCTGCACTGTGGAGATGGATGAAGGTAAGCCAGGTATTGTGATTACAAAAACATAAGAAGCATAAGAAAGTCAGTAGTCTAAGTTGTGCTTGCCTGAGTAAGAACTTCCTCCTTCCGTGGATAGGTGCAAACCTCCTGTATGTTGTTTTCTAGTAGGTGACTGCATCGTTGTAGATAAGCTTTGTAGACTGCATCACTACAGTAGAATCCAAGACCTGACACTAACATGTATCAACCCCCTTGTCAAGTCAGAGGCATATACCAGCATCCCTGCCTGATTATACTAACTAGGAGGAGTTAACAAGGATCATATACATATCGCAACATCCTCTTTATGATGACATATGGCAGCAGTGATGTGGATGTTAACCATCTCTGACCGGGTCATTCTACAGTTTTTTTTTTCATTCCATCACCCATTGTATATGTCGTGTTTGTTTTCACCCTTGTTTCCTTGCAGTCCATTAAACATGAGAAAAAAGCACGCAACAAAGCCAGAACAAGAGAGAAACAGTTGACTATCGTCGATGCCTCTATGGTGGTTCCTGGTGCATTTCATGGTCGCAGTTCTTGCCGTGGATGTTCAGGGGCGACATGATATTAATGATAATAGCAGGTACGCCTGCGCTCCTTTCTCTTGCGGACATCTCCAAGATGTCCAGTACCCTTTCCGCCAGCAAGGAGATCCATGGTGGTGCGGTTCTCCGTCATATGAGTTGACTTGCACCGATAGCAATGCTACAATTCAGATCAACACAGGGACATACTTTGTCACTGAGATTGACTACAAGTATTCTTCCATCCGGGTTGTGGACGCCAACTTGGACATGAGCAGCAGCTGCCCTCTTCCTCGCTGGGATCAACGCCCTTATCTACATGGCCTCCAGCAGTCCGACGGCTTCATCGTATTTGACCCTTTTATAGTTACGTGGGCTAGCTTTGTGAATTGTTCACGGGTGGTCAGGAACAATAGTGACTACATACCTGTCGCTTGCCTGAACACGAGGTATTCTTTTGTCTATGTGTTGATTGACTCTGTTTCTGTTGGGAACCTTGAGCCTTCTTGCGGGTACTTGGCCATGGCTGCTTTGGGTGGTCGGAGCTTGGGACACGATAATGCAACTCATGGAATTTTGGCAGAATCCATGAGGAGAGGATTCACCGTTAGGTTTCCTTTCAAATATGAAAGGACTCCGGAGGACTTCAAGGGGTGCCTAAAGGATTGCTTTGTGTGAGTTTGGAATCTATACACCGTGCTTCTGTTTTGGAACATACATATATGCCTGACTTTTCTACATTTTCTCCATTGTCTGCAGCTTACGCCCTGGATATTCAGTGGCTCGTCGTGTCCCGCGTTGGATTATGAGCATTTTGTTTGTCGATCTTGGATTCTTGAATTGTGCATTTGGAACAACAGTTCCTTCCAATGAACATCTAAGCACACTACGGTTTGCAATAGTATACTCCACAACGATATTGAAGTTGATTTCTGGTACGTTGATCGAACTACATATACTAGACAGACGAGTATTTTCTTGGCACCCAACGTAAAATTGTTCTATATGTGCAGTACTATGCCGGTTAGTGGTTGCTCCCCTGGTGGTACTGTTCTTCCTAGCCCACAAATACTGGAAAACAAGGATCACAATCGATGCAGTTGAGAAGTTCCTACGGATGCAGCAAACGATCGGCCCAACAAGGTTTGCCTACACGGATATTGTTGCAGTGACAAGCCATTTCAGAGACAAGCTGGGCCAGGGAGGCTACGGCTCCGTATACAAGGGCGTTCTACTCCCGGGTGATGTCCATGTGGCCATCAAGATGCTAGATGGCAAATCCAGCTGCGATGGAGAAGATTTCATCAGCGAGGTCTCCACCATTGGCAGGATCCACCATGTCAATGTGGTGCGTCTGGTCGGGTTCTGCTCAGAGGAAATGAGGAGGGCACTAGTCTACGAGTATATGTCCCATGGTTCTCTGGACAAGTACATCTTCTCGGCAGAGAAGAGTTTCTCTTGGGACAAGCTTAATGAAATCGCCTTGGGCATTGCCAGGGGGATCGACTACCTGCATCAAGGATGCAACATGCAGATTCTGCACTTCGACATCAAGCCGCACAACATCCTTCTTGACAGCAATTTCGTCCCAAAGGTTGCCGATTTCGGCCTTGCCAAGCTGTACCCAAGGGACAACAGTTTTGTGCCGTTGAGCACCCTACGGGAAACCATTGGGTACATAGCTCCTGAGATGATATCCCGGAGCTTCGGCGTCATATCGACCAAGTCAGACGTTTACAGCTTCGGGATGCTGCTGCTGGAGATGGCCGGAGGACGGAGGAATGCCGACCCTGGCGCAGCAAACTCAAGCCAGACATTCTACCCGTCGTGGGTGTATGACCGGCTAACCAAACAGGAACTGGGTGAGATACGTGCTGAGATGCATGAGTTGGAGAGGAAGCTTTGTGTTGTTGGGCTTTGCTGCATTCAGATTCAGTCTCATGATCGGCCGGCGATGAGCGAAGTCATAGGGATGCTCGAAGGCAGCGTGGATGGCCTGCAGTTGCCTTCGAGGCCATTCTTCTGTGATGATGGGCAGACCCCTGTAGCGGAGTCTTACGATTTCTGCTCTAGGCGGACTGCCATTTCAGAGGAGCATGAGTAAAATTTTGTCTATATATGTTCGATGTCCTGTAACGAACTTGGAAAATTTTGCAGTAATGGTTGTTTTGGAGTAAAAGGATGTGAATTATCTACCTTTTTCTTGCGGTTGGACCATTTTTCTTTTGAATGTTGTCTCAAATTCAATCATATCAAGTGTAACATTTCATTTGACCTCCGAAACCTTAGGATGATCTCCCTTGCGAAAAACGTGTGAACTATTTTTTTTTTTTTTGAAGAAAAACATACATCAGCGAATTACAAAGGAAGAATGTATACGCAAAATACGATGAGCTGTTGGCGAAAACCTGAGGATACATAGTACTCCTGGTTGGTTTGCCAGTGTCCTATCTCCTGATTGCACATCTGTCTGTGCAGCCCAGCTGAAGAAGCATGGCACTGTTGTCGCGTGTCGCCTGACAAATGATAATTCAAACTAAAAGCTTCATATTTCCGAGTCAGGTTAAGTTATAAATTTCTTAGAGATGCCCTGACTCCTGAGATACTGCACCTTTTGGAAGAACAACTATACTAGGCATCCCCGTCGATTGTCATTACAGCTCTTATTGGCGTTATAAAAGCCAAAACTGAAGTTGCTAATTCATTGCGCACAAAGCGGAGGTCAAAAGACCCTAAAACTTGGTTACAGTCACACTGTGGCTATTTTTCATGAAGAACAAGCTACTTTGGTGTTCAAAAGTGGCCCTGCTAAATAAAGGGGAGCACCCAATTTTTTATATAAAAAAACAGAGCAGACAGGAATGTAACATTTGGGAGTAAAATTACAACAGTATCAAGAAGACCAAAGACATGTTATTTAGAGAAGAACTTCTGTCAACAAAGAAGAATTTCAAACCACAATAAAAGGATCATTGTTCTGAAAATCTGAGCAATTGCTGATCACCCTACACAGATAAAGGAAATGTTATATTGCGTGGCATTCCTTGGCAATATATATCAAGAGAAAAAGTGCAAAGAAAAAATGGCGAGGAAAACTACCAAAATAAAAATTTGTCAAATAAAGTGCAATTGCCAAGGGGCGCATGCACCCTAGGTGATATGATTTCAATAATGCATGCTGTTTCTAGAAACAGCCTAAGCACACTTATCATTATCATGTAAGCCAAACCAAGGTTTGACACAATGTACTAATATTAGTTACTTCTCTCAGAAGTTGCAATATAGAGTTAGACTCACAAAACAAAAAATAGAATAGCCGTGTCTAGACTTTGCAGGTTGCTTAACAAGTGGTGAATGGTTAACTACTGAATCACAAGTCTCTGTCACCCTCAACTTCATGCTTATAAATAGTGGTTATGTTCTCGCAATCTGATTATGCTTTTGAGAGTTCAAATCATCAGGCTGCACCCACAAACCGAAATGGGACCAACACAGGATTGTATCTGATCTATTCACACACTTTCCACCAAACTTGTAGATTATGCAGCACCAATTCATGGATAGATGGGGCACGAGGTCATCCCTTATCTGAATTTTTTCGATAAAGAGCGCTTTTATTATCTCAAAATGTAGCATCAAAGGGAAACAAAGTATTAAGAGTATCACCCGGCCTCTGCATAATTAGGATGCACACAGCCAAACACCAGTAGTCTGATAATCAGAAAGATAAAAGACCGACAATTCGGCAACAGTAAAGTCCATAGACCGACACTATGCCTATATCGAAAGGGATGGTGGACCGATCCGAAGATTATGCTGCCATCCATGTTGGGAGAAAACCTCCGTAGCCACCTACTCCAACAGCGTACACACCGCCTTGAACAGCGGTTGATACTCCGCTCGTTGTAGCGTACACCACGTATGAAGCGAGTGCGTACAACGGAAAATAACCTGCAAAGGAGAAGCATTTTTGTCATTAAAAACAACATCATTTCTACATAGCCAAAGTGACCATAGTAAGGCATACACTCCCATCCTTATTAGCATTTTGTACATATTTAAAATACCGTCCAGCCAATGACCAAAAATATTGTTAACACTTGTGGACGGATACAAATTTTATGCTATTTGGATGGCTGACCACGTAGAACGCACAAACTTACATTGAAAAAGGAGGTGTTTAATTGTCTCGTCATGAGTACAACAACAACACTTCTTACTTCCCGACCAGTTGCGTCGTGCGAGGTTGTCTTTTATTAGCACAACTCCCCTACGGAGATACCACATGAATATTTTAACTTTAAGTGGTACCTTCGCTTTCCAATTTTTTTGTTATTACTCACCGGTACCTCAGAATGCGTGAGTGCACGATACGTAGAGTCTACTGTGAAAGACCCCGATGTAGTAAGGTTCCAGCGAAACACATCACGACCTTGTGTCAGGTTAATCGAATCCAGACGGGACAAGAGATTATTTCATGACATAAGTCGGGTGCCAATCAAATCCTGCCTAAACGAAATATTTGGTGGGGATGAGCTGAGCACTTGCGCAATAGTATTATTCTTATCACGTGCAATGTTGTATAAGGCTGGGTATTGTTCTCGGAGACTAGCATTACCTAGCCAGATGTCTTCCCAAAAACGAATCTCTGACCCGTCCTTTATCGCGAGAGACCCAAAGCGAAAGAGATGTTTCTTTGCCGCCATTAGGCCAACCCAAAATTGCGAGTCTCCAGGTTTCCAATATACCTGAGACACTGCCTTTTGGCCTATATACTTGTTGCGCAGCATGGTTTGCCAAACACCATCCTCAGTAAGAAGCTTGAACAACCATTTACTAAGTAGGGCCTCATTCTTGACCTGTAGGTCATGAATACCGAGGCCACCCTGGTCTTTCGGCCTACAAACCATACTCCATTTGGCCAGCCTATATTTTTTCTTTTCACCATCTCCTTGCCAAAAGAACCTGGATCTAAAATAGTCTAGTCTTTACAAGACCCCTTTTTGGAGCTAGAAGAACAAAAGCATATAGAGAACCATATTTGTGAGGACAGAGTTTATTAAAACCAGTCGTCCTCCAACTGAGAGAAACTTGCCTTTCCAGCTGCTCAAGCGTTTCTCTAGCCGCTCCTCTACATGCTTCCACTCCGCAATGGTGAGACGCCGATAATGAATTGGTATTGCCAAATATTAAATTAGGAATTGTCCATGTGCACAACCAAAAAGGTCAGCATAATCGGCCGCCGCCTCAACGGCTTCTCCAAAGCAGAACAATTCACTTTTATGGAAGTTAATCTTAAGACCCGACATTTGCTCAAACGCTGACAACAGAAGTTTCAGGTTTCTAGCCTTGTCTAGGTCATGTTCCATAAAGAGAATTGTGTCATCGGCATATTGCAGAATAGAGAGACCGTCATCCACTAGATGTGGCACTACTCCTGTAATCTGGTCATCCTACTTAGCGCGCTCAATCAGAATAGCCAACATGTCAGCCACAATGTTAAATAACATTGGGGACATGGCGTCACCCTGCCGTAGTCCTTTTTTTGACTGAAAGTAATGGCCGACATCATCATTGACTTTGATGGCCACGCTACATCCAGTTACAAAATTTTGGATCCACTTGCGCCATTTATCGGAGAAGCCTTTCATCCTTAGGGCCTGTTGGAGGAAAGACCATTTGACCTTGTCATAGGCTTTTTCAAAGTCAATTTTGAATACTACTCCACTCATGTTTTTCCGGTGCATCTCATAGACAGTCTCATGCAGGATTACTACGCCATCGAGTATATTCCTTCCTTGCATGAAAGTTGTTTGAGTTGGCCGGACAACATGGTCAGCAACCGAGTTTAATCTATTCGTCGCCACTTTGGTGAAAATCTTGAAGCTGACATTAAGAAGGCATATGGGTCTGAACTGTTGAATCTATTCGACCTCCTTAATCTTCGGCAACATGACAATCTCGCCAAAATTAAGTCTGAATAGGTCAAGTCGGTCGACATGCAGACAATTGAACAACTCCAAAAGGTCAGACTTGATGATATCCCGGAAATTCTGATAGAATTCTGCGAGGAAACCATCAGGGCCTGGAGCTTTGTTATGTTCCATTTGGAACACCGCAGCTCGCACCTCCTCTTATGAGAATGGTGCCATTAGGATATCATTTTCTTCTGCCGTGACATGTGGAATATCATCTGTTCGGGTCTCATCAAGGGTGAAATTCCCTTCAGTAGGCGCGCCGAAAAGAGATTTGTAGTATTTGGTGATATACTTTTTGAGCTCCTCCTGACCTTCGATCTGCCCCTCATCTTGTTGGAGACTGTAAATACATTTCCTCCTATGCCGCCCATTGGCGATCAATTGGAAGTATCTTGTATTACTATCACCCATCAAAATGAAAATAAGCTTTGGATCTCTGGTAGTATTTGATGTCCTCTTCTCGCAGTAGACGGGCAACCATCTCATTAGATTGATTTTTAAATTCAATCTCTTGTTGAGATAATGTGCGCGTCTCCGCAATTTTGTCGAGGTCATCAATGATGGTACAAAGCCTTTGTTTTTCTTTTTTATAAATTCCGTTGGTGTGTTTTGCCCATTCAGAGAGGTGTCGCCTCATGGCTCTTATTTTAAAGATCCATCACTGAATAGGTGTACGACCAACGATGGGCCTCTCCCAAACATTCTTGATTATGCCTACGAATCCGTCCCTATGCAGCCATCCCAATTCAAATTTGAAAGGGCGCCAGGTGGCTGGGTTCGTACAGTTAGAATCCAGAATGATGGGCGCATGATCTGATAAGGCCTCAATACGCTCTAGGGCTCGCACGGTTACCAGAGGAAATTTTAGTTCCCATTCAGTATCCATTAGTACCCTATCGAGCTTCTCGTATGTCGGCACAGATCGGTTGTTCGCCCAAGTGAACTGACACCCCGACATACTAGCCTCCCGAAGATCCAAACTATCTATCACGACACTGAATAGGAAAGGCCAATGAGTGTCGAAGCGGTCATTATTTTTCTCTTCCTGGTACCTAAGAATGTTAATGTCCCCTCCAATAAGCATTGGCTACGAGTTATTCTTAGCCAGGTTTACCAATTCCCGAAGGAAAGCAGATTTATGCTCATCTTGGGCAGCCCCATAGACAGCGACAAGAGTCCATGTAAAATTATCAGCTCTATTCCGTAGGTGAAATTTTATATGAAATTCACCGATCGAAAAAGCCAACAAGTCCATGGTTGTTGTCATTATCCCAAGAAGGATTCCTCCAGATCTTCCACGAGCTGGTAGACTATGCCATGTGTAGTCAAAACCACCTAATAGGTGATCGAGGACATGCGAGTGAAAGTCACACTTGCCAGCCTTGGAAATTGCCACAAAATCCAAACTGTGTTCCCGGACACAATCACTGACGTGTTTATGTTTAGCCAAGTCTGAGAGACCTCTGCTATTCCAAAGCATGCCTCTCATGTGGAAACTCGGGTTTGTGTTGAACTCTTCGCCTTCTTGGGCTGTACCCACACACCAAAGTGGGAACAACACATGATTGTATCTGATCTGATAACATCGTTTCCACAAAAATTGTACATGATGTAGCACCAATTCATGGAGAGCTGGTGCACGATAGGTGGGACCCACCTATCGGGTTTGCCTTCCACACACGCACGCCTGGACCGGGACAGAGGCGGGGCTCCGGCGGCGATCCCCGGCGAACGGTGGCTCCTCTCGCGAAGCTGAGGCTACCATCGTGCTCAGGAGACCCTGGAGCTCCCGACGAGGTATTGTATGGTCTTCGGGGAGCCCTATCTCGCCGGCGGCGAGGACACCCGAAGCTCTCCGGTGGAGATGAACTGGGGCTTTCGCCTGAGAGTGACCCCGCGCAAAAATTGAGAGGGGGAGTGGTGCTACGGGGTCATTTAGAAGCTTCTGGAAAGAAAAATGAGGGGAGGGAAGCTCTGGAGGCATCGGACTCCCCCGGACGGTGGCGGCGATGGCCTTGGCCGGAAGTGGGGAAGAAGGCTGTCCCGAGCTCGATTGAGGCTTCGGGGAGTTGATTGGGAGGGTGATAGAGGGTGTGCCGTTCTGCTGATAGCCTCGGGACGGCTTTTATAGCTCAGGCGAGGTCGGTTCCCGCGACTCCCGGAAGTGGTTCATGACGGCGGCCATTGATGATGGCAGTTGAGGCCGGTGAGGTTGGTTACGAGGCCGGTGGGTCGGTGGAGGAGTGGATAGGCTCAGGTGGTTGGAAGTTAAGAGGGGAGCGAGCTGGCGGGTCTGGGCGGCTCGGGCGGTGCCGTGCCCGAGCTGCCGACCATGGCGGCGGTGGTGGTCGGTGAGGACGGCGGTGGTCGGCACTAGGGGACGAGGGAGAGTGTCGGCAGGGTCCGTGGCTTATCCATGAAGCCTACTGGATGACTTGCGCGTGAGGAGAGGCAGCAGAGGGAGTGGTATGAGCTCGATGCCAGAGGTGCAGAAACTGCACTCTGCTCGCGCTCTGTATATGTCCACCAGGTGTTCGATGGATTGCCACAGTGGCAAAATGAACTTATTTGAATTTGAAAGCTTGACATGATGATGAGTCACTCCATAAGGGAGCTACTGGACATGGTGGTTTGGTAGGAGAAGCAAATTCCCAATGTAAGTTTAAGACCTTGCCAAAATCAGTCATGCTCATGAGGTGCTCGACAGAATGTCAGGGTGATCTAGGCAATTTAGTTAGACTTGAAAATTGGTAGGTGGAGATCTCTTTCGATGGTAAAGGTATTGGTGGAGTTGGTTTGGCAAAAGGAGATACTTTCTAGTGCAAGTTTTGGTGAATTTAGTTTCTGGACAGAAATTTTAGAGGAATATTTGGTGAACTTAAAAGGTGCAAATGGAGCTGATATTATGGACTTAAGGGTTTGGTTGGAAGGACTATGAGTGGGAAAAATTTCAGGATTTTTGGAGCAAGGAAAATTAGGGTTGTAGTAGAAACTCAAATACTGGACAGAATTGAAAAGAGATTGTTTCACTCAAATTTTTCAAAAGACCAAGTTAGGTTTTTGCATAAAACTGATATATAGGCATCACATGACACCTCATAATTTTTGTGGGGTTTTAAAATAATTATTTAAAATAGTTGTAGTGCAACAGAAGCATTTAAAGTATAGAAATAGCTATTACAATAATTGTTTTGGGTAATTTTTATTATGAAAATAATTCTTACTATTATTAAAATGTAATTGAAATGATTTGAGAAAACTACCAAAGCCACAATATTATTTCCAAAAATTTCTATATGGAGGGAAGAATTTTGATAAACAGAAACAGAAAATGGTTCTGAAAATAATAAAAGACGTAGTAAAAATTCAAAATTTTAATTCTGGCCAAATTTTATTTAATAAAATTATGATTAAATTTTTGGGGTGTTACAGAGAGTTGATAAGAAATTAAATGTTATTCATTATGCTAGTAAAACTCTAGACAGTGCCCAGAGAAATTATGCTACTACTGAAAAAGAATTTTTAGCAGTTGTTGCTTGTGATAAGTTCAGATCCTATATTGTTGATTCCAAAGTAACTGTTCACACTGATCATGCTTCTATTAAATATCTTATGGAAAACAAAGATGCTAAACCTAGACTTATTAGATGGGTTCTCTTGCTACAAGAATTTGATTTGCATATTATTGATGGAAAGGGAGCTGAAAACCCCGTTGCAGACAACTTGTCTAGGTTAGAAAATGTTCTTGATGACCCACTGCCTATTGATGATAGCTTTCCTGATGAACAATTAGCTGTCATAAATGCTGCTCGTAATACTCCATGGTATGCTGATTATGCTAATTACATTGTTGCCAAATTTATACCACCTAGTTTCACATACCAGCAAAAGAAACAGTTTTTCTATGATTTAAGACATTACTTTTGGGATGACCCGCACCTTTATCAAGAAGGAGTAGATGGTGTTATTAGACGTTGTGTACCTGAGCATGAACAGGAACATATCCTACGCAAGTGCCACTCCGAGTCTTACGGAGGACACAACTGCACATAAGGTATTGCAATATGGTTTTTATTGGCCTACTCTCTTCAAGGATGCTCGTAAGTTCGTCTTGTCTTGTGATGAATGCCAGAGAATTGGTAATATTAGTAGACGTCAGGAAATGCCTATGAATTATTCACTTGTTATTGAACCATTCGATGTTTGGGGCTTTGATTATATGGGACCTTTTCCTTCCTCTAATGGGTATACACATATTTTAGTTGCTGTTGATTACGTTACTAAGTGGGTAGAAGCTATTCCAACTAGTAGTACTGATCATAACACTTCTATTAAAATGCTTAAAGAAGTTATTTTTCTGAGGTTTGGAGTCCCTAGATATTTAATGACTGATGGTGGTTCCGAAAAGGAATAGGTATGTGGTACGGTAAGTAAACCGACTCCAAAACATTTCCAATGATAATTTTTCTCCATTTTGGAATATTTAAAAAATTAGGAAAATTAAAAGTAGTCCCAAAGAGACACGAGGCGACCACAAGGGTGGAGGGCGTGCCCTACCCCCCTGGGCGCGCCCCCCCCCGACCTTGTGACCACCTCGTGTGCCCTCCGGACTCTGTTTTCTTGCACAATACTTCTTTTGGTCGGTAAAAATTCATTATATAATCTCCCGAAGGTTTTGACCACCGTACCACGACAAAATCCTCTGTTTTTGTTTCGAGCTGTTTTTCTGACAGATCTAGATCACCATGACGACTCCAAGCGCCCCCAAGGACAAGTTTTTCGAGAAGGTCATCAACCCCTACCTTGCGGAGGTGCTTTGACACCCTCAAGCAATTGAGATGCGTGAGGGTGTGCTGCACATCCGCGATGTTGAGGGGCCAAAGAAGACCGGAAGCATGGAGACAAGACTCGAAGCAATGGAGCAACAAGTTTTCAAGTGCCAGGGGATGGTGGAACGTGGACTCAACACCAATCACATGATGATCGCGGAGTTCACCAACAATCACAAGCTGGATGCCAAGAACATTGAGGAGGCCATCTTCAAGCTTCATGAGAAAATTGAGCATCTCCAAGCCCAGATCTATGACCTGCAAAACCAGAACTGTGAGTATGAATACAAATTTAAGAGGATGAGTTTGGCTGCAGATTTGAGGATCCCGGAGACTCGTTCATCTTTCTATGATGGTGAGCCTATGCCTTGGAAGATGGATGACAAGCCTACTTCATCAACAACTCCATCATCACCACCTCCGAAGAAAGAGATATAAATACATGGGTATGGGCACTCCCCTTGGCAACTGCCAAGCTTGGGGGAGGTGCCCCGGTATCGTATCACCATCACACCTTTACTTTTATCGTTTTTCTTAGTTCGATCCTTTTAGTTATATCTTGATCTAGTAGAATAAAGTTTTAGTATGATCTAGCTTTGAGTTTTGTTTTGATCTCTATCTATGTAATCGAGTCCGTGAGTTATATAATAAAGAGTAGTTTTGAGTTGAGGGCTTTGTTTTCTTGCTATGATCTTGAGGGAATAAAATAATAAAAAGAAATAAAAAGATCATATATTGATCTTATGGAGAGTAATGACTTCACATATAAAGAGTATGATGAATAAAATTTGTTGGGAGTTGACAAACATAGTTTTGGTCATTGTTGCAATTAATAGGAAGTAATAAAGAAAGAGAGGCTTCACATATAAATATACTATCTTGGACATCTTTTGTAATTATGAGCACTCATCAAAATATGACATGCTAAGAAGTTGATGTTGGACAAGGAAGACAACGTAATGGGTTATGTTTTCTTATATCCGAATAGAAGTTATATTGTCATGGATCCTCCAACATGTTGAGCTTGCCTTTCCCTCTCATGCTAGCCAAATTCTTTGCACCAAGTAGAGATACTACTTGTGCTTCCAAACATCCCTAAACCCAGTTTTGCCATGAGAGTCCACCATACCTACCTATGGATTGAGTAAGATCCTTCAAGTAAGTTGTCATCGGTGCAAGCAATAAAAATTGCTCTCTAAATATGTATGATCTATTAGTGTGAAGAAAATAAGCTTTATACGAACTTGTGATATGGAAGAAATAAAAGCGATGGACTGCATAATAAAGTTCTTTATCACAAGCGGCAATATAAAGTGACATTCTTTTGCATTAAGATTTTGCGCATCCAACCATAAAAGCGCATGACAACCTCTGCTTCCCTCTGCGAAGGGCCTATCTTTTTACTTTGATCTTCTACCCTTATACAAGAGTCATGGTGATCTTCACCTTTCCTTTTTACACATTTTCCTTTGGCAAGCACTATGTGTTGGAGAAAGATCCAGATATATATATCCACTCGGATGTAGGTCATCATAAAGTATTACTGTTGACAATACCCTTGAGGTAAAAAGTTGGGAGGCAAAACTATAAGCCCCTATCTTTCTCTGTGTTCGACTGAAGCATTGAACCCATAAGTATCGCGTGAGTGTTAGCAATTGTGAAAGACTAAATGATAGTTGAGTATGTGGACTTGCTGAAAAGCTCTTATATTGACTCTTTCCGATGTTATGATAAATTGCAATTGCTTCAATGACTGAGATCATAGTTTGTTAGTTTTCAATGAAGTTTTTGATTCATACTTTACCTTGTGAACAAATCGTTACTTTAGCATAAGAAATTATATGAAAATATATGTTGCTGTTCTAAAGATGATCATGATGCCCTCATGTCCGTATTTTATTTTATCGACACCTCTATCTCTAAACATGTGGACATATTTTTCGATATCGGCTTTCGCTTGAGGACAAGCGAGGTCTAAGCTTGGGGGAGTTGATACGTCGATTTTGCATCATGCTTTTATATCAATATTTATTGCATTATGGGCTGTTATTACACATTATGGCACAATACTTATGCCTTTTCTCTCTTATTTTACAAGGTTTACATGAAGAGTGAGAATGCCGGCAGCTGGAATTCTGGGCTGGAAAAGGAGCAAATATTAGAGACCTATTCTGCACAACTCCAAAAGTCCTGAAACTTCACGGAGAGTCATTTTGGATTTAATAAAAAACATTGGGCGAAGAAAGTACCAGAGGGGGGCCACCTGCCATCCACAAGGGTGGAGGGCGCGCCCTACCCCCTGGGCGCGCCCCCCATCCTTGTGGGCCACCTGGCAGGCCCCCGACGCCCATCTTCTACTATATGGTGTGTTTTGACCTGGAAAAAATAAGAAGGAAGCTTTCGGGACGAAGCGCCGCCGTCTCGAGGCGGAACCTGGGCAGAACCAATCTAACGCTCCGGCGGAGCTATTCTGCCGGGGAAACATCCCTCCGGGAGGGGGAAATCATCGCCATCGTCATCACCATCGATCCTCTCATCGAGAGGGGGTCACTCTCCATCAACATCTTCACCAGCACCATCTCCTCTCAAACCCTAGTTCATCTCTTGTACCCGATCTTTGTCTCAAAACCTCAGATTGGTACGTGTGGGTTGCTAGTAGTGTTGATTACTCCTTGTAGTTGATGCTAGTTGGTTTATTCGGTGGAAGATCATTTGTTCAGATCCTTAATGATGATTAATACTCCTCTGATTATGAACATGAATATGCTTTGTGAGTAGTTACGTTTGTTCCTGAGGACATGGGAGAAGTCTTGTTATAAGTAATCATGTGAATTTGGTATTCGTTCGATTTTTTGATGAGATGTATGTTGTCTTTCCTCTAGTGGTGTTATGTGAAAGTCGACTACATGACACTTCACCATGATTTGGGCCTAGGGGAAGGCATTGGGAAGTAATAAGTAGATGATAGGTTGCTAGAGTGACAGAAGCTTAAACCCTAGTTTATGCGGTTCTTCGTAAGGGGCTGATTTGGATCCATATGTTTCATGCTATGGTTAGATTTATCTTAATTCTTATTTCGTAGTTGCGGATGCTTGCGAGAGGGCTTAATAATAAGTGGGAGGCTTGTCCAAGGAAGGGCAGCACCCAAGCACCGGTCCACCCACATATCAAATTATCAAAGTAACGAACGCGAATCATATGAGCATGATGAAAACTAACTTGACAACAATTCCCATGTGTTCTCGGGAGCGCTTTGCTTTATATAAGAGTTCGTCCATGCTTGTCCTTTGCTACAAAAAGGATTGGGCCACTTTGCTGCACCTTAGTTACTTTTGTTACTTGTTATCCGTTACGAATTATCTTATCACACAACTATCTGTTACTGATAATTTCAGTGCTTGCAGAGAATACCTTGCTGAAAACCGCTTGCCATTTCCTTCTGCTCCTCGTTGGGTTCGACACTCTTACTTATCGAAAGGACTACGATAGATCCCCTATACTTGTGGGTCATCAAAGCTCAAAAAGAAAAGTAAGTGGGTGTGCATCCAACTTGCTTGCTCATGAAGACCTAGGGCAATTTGAGGAAGCCCATCGTTGGAATATACAAGCCAAGTTCTATAATGAAAAATTCCCACTAGTATATGAAAGTGACAATATAGGAGACTCTCTATCATGAATATCATGGTGCTACTTTGAAGCACAAGTATGGAAAAAGGATAGTAACATTGCCCCTTCTCTCTTTTTCTCTCATTTTTTCTTGCTTTTTTTTCTTTCTTCCTTTTTTTCTTTTTTTTTCTCCCTTTTTTTCTTTCTCTTTTTTTCTTCTTTGGCTTATTTGGCCTCTTTTTTTTATTTCCTCACATGGGACAATGCTCTAATAATGAAGATCATCATACTTCTATTTACTTACAACTCAAAAAATTACAACTCGATACTAGAACAAAATATGACTCTATATGAATGCCTCTGGCGGTGTACCGGGATGTGCAATGAATCAAGAGTGACATGTATGAAAAAATTATGAATGGTGGCTTTGTCACAAATACGATGTCAACTACTTGATCATGCAAAGCAATATGACAATGGTAATGCGTGTCATAGTAAACGGAACGGTGGAAAGTTGCATGGCAATATATCTCGGAATGGCTATGAAAATGCCATAATAGGTAGGTATGGTGGCTGTTTTGAGGAAGGTATATGGTGGGTGTATGGTACCGGCGAAAGTTGCGCGGTACAAGAGAGGATAGCAATGGTGGAAGGGTGAGAGTGCGTATAATCCATGGACTCAACATTAGTCATAAAGAACTCACATACTTATTGAAAAAATCTATTAGTCATCAAAACAAAGTACTACGCGCATGCTCCTAGGGGGGTAGATTGGTAGGAAAACACCATCGCTCGTCCCCGACCGCCACTCATAAGGAAGACAATCAAAAAATATCTCATGCTCCAACTTCGTTACATAACGGTTCACCATACGTGCATGCTACGGGACTCACAAACCTTAACACAAGTATTTCTCAAATTCACAATTACTCACTAGCATGAATCGAATATCACCATCTTTATATCTCAAAACAATCATAAGGAATCAAACTTCTCATAGTATTCAATGCACTTTATATGAAAGTTTTTATTATATCCCTCTTGGATGCCTATCATATTGGGACTAAATTTATAACCAAAGCAAATTACCATGCTGTGTAAAGACTCTCAAAATAATATAAGTGAAGCATGAGAGTTCAATAATTTCTACAAAATAAAGCCACCGCCGTGCTCTAAAAAGATATAAGTGAAGCACTAGAGCAAAATTGCCTAGCTCAAAAGATATAAGTGAAGCACAAAGAGTATTCTAATAAATCATGATTCATGCGTGTCCCTCTCAAAAGGTGCGTACAGCAAGGATGGTTTTGGCAAGCTAAAAGGCAAAGACTCAAATTATACAAGACGCTCCAAGCAAAACACATATCATGTGGTGAATAAAAATATAGCCTCAAGTAAAGTTACCGATAGACGAAGACGAAAGAGGGGATGCCTTCCGGGACATCCCCAAGCTTAGGCTCTTGGTTGTCTTTGAATATTACCTTGGGGTGCCTTGGGCATCCCCAAGCTTAGGCTCTTGCCACTCCTTAATCCATAGTCCATCAAATCCTTACCCAAAAACTTGAAAGCTTCACAACACAAAACTCAACAGAAAATCTCGTAAGCTCCGTTAGTATAAGAAAATAAATCACCACTTTGGTACTGTTGTGAACTCATTCTTTATTTATATTGGTGTAATATCTACTGTATTCCAACTTTTCCATGGTTCATACCCCCGATACTACCCATAGATTCATCAAAATAAGCAAACAACACAAAGAAAACAGAATCTTTCAAAAACAGAACAGTCTGCGAAGATCCGAATTGTTCTAATACTTATGTAACTCAAAAAATTCTGAGAAATTATGACAACAGAGGAAATTTGTATATAAATATCTAATAAAAAATTCAGGGTTTTTCAATGCTCCAGTGAATTATTAAAATTCTGAGACTGGATGCAAAAGTTTCTGTTTCTCAGCAAGATCAAATCAACTATCACCGCAAGCCATCCCAAAGGTCTTACTTGGCACAAACACTAATTATAACATAAAACCACATATAACCAGAGGCTAGATGAATTATTTATTTCAGAACAGAACCAAAAAAGCAAAAACAAAAATAAAATTGGGTTGCCTCCCAACAAGTGCTATTGTTTAACGCCCTTAGCTAGGCATAAAAACACGAATAGATCTAGGTATTGTCATCTTTGGTATGCAATCCATAAGTAGCTCTCATAATAGATTAATATGGCAATTTAATTTTCTTTCTAGGAAAGTGCTCCATGCCCTTCCTTAACGGAAATTGAAATCTAATGTTTCCTTCTTTCATATCAATAATTGCACCAATCGTTCTAAGGAAAGGTCTACCAAGAATAATAGGACATGTCGGATTGCAATCTATATCAATAACAATGATATCTACGGGCACATAATTCCTATTTGCAACAATAAGAACATCATTAATCCTTCCCATAGGTTTCTTAATAGTGGAATCCGCGAGATGCAAATTTAAAGAACAATCATCAAATTCACGGAAACCTAACACATCACATAAAGTTTTTGGAATCGTGGAAATACTAGCACCCAAATGACACAAAGCATAACACTCATAATCTTTAATCTTAATCTTAATAGTAGGTCCCCACTCATCATACAGTTTTCTAGGGATAGTAACTTCCAATTCAAGCTTTTCTTCAAAAGATTGCATCATAGCATCAACGATATGTTTAGTAAAAGCTTTGTTTTGATTATAAGCATGAGGAGAATTCAACATGGATTGCAACAAGGAAATACAATCTATTAGATAAAAATTATCATAATTAAATTCCTTGAAATCCAAAAGAGTGGGTTCATTGCTACTTAAAGTTTTGACCTCTCCAATCCCACTTTTATCAATTTTTGCATCAAGATCTAAAAACTCTGAAACATTGGGACGCCTTTTAACTAAAGTTGACTCATCTCCAGTCCCATCTTTATGAAGATTTATATTGGAAAACAAAGATTCAATAGGAGTCACATCAATCACTTTATGATCTTCATCATTATTTTCACGGAAACTAGAAGAACATGTTTTTACAAACCAATCCTTTTTTGCACGCATCTTAGCGGTTCTTTCTTTGCACTCATCAATGGAAATTCTCATAGCTTTGAGAGACTCATTGATATCATGCTTGGGTGGAATAGATCTAAGTTTCAAAGAGTCAACATCAAGAGAAATTCTATCCACGTTCCTAGGCAAATCATCAATCTTAAGCAATTTTTCTTCAATCAAAGCATTGAAATTCTTTTGCAAACTCATAAATTCTTTAACACTATTTTCAAAATCAGAGGGCATCTTATTATAATTTCCATAAGAATTGTAGTAGGAATTACAATAATTATTAGAGGAATTACTAGGGAATGGCCTAGGATTAAAATTACCTCTATACGCGTTATTACCAAAATTGTTCCTACCAACAAAATTCACATCCATAGATTCATTATTATTTTCAATCAAAGTGGACAAAGGCATATCATTAGGATCCAAATAAGCACTCTTGCTAGCAAATAATTTCATAAGTTCATCCATCTTTCCACTCAAAACATTAATCGCTTCAATTGCATGCACTTTTTTACTAGTGGAAGATCTTTCGGTATGCCATTGAGAATAATTAACCATAATATTATCTAGAAGTTTAGTAGCTTCTCCTAGAGTAATTTCCATAAAAGTGCCTCCCGCGGCCGAATTTAAAAGATTTCTAAAAGCAAAATTCAATCCGGCATAAATTTTTTGTATAATCATCCACAAATTCAAACCATGAGTAGGGCAATTTCGTATCATCAATTTCATTCTCTCCCAAGATTGTGCAACATGTTCATGATCAAGTTGCTTAAAATTCATAATATCGTTCCTAAGGGAGATGATCTTAGCAGGAGGAAAATACTTGGAAATAAAAGCATCTTTACACTTATTCCATGAATCAATACTATTTTTAGGCAAAGATGAAAACCAAGTTTTAGCACGATCTCGTAGTGAGAACGGAAATAGCTTCAATTTAACAATATCATTATCCACATCTTTTTTCTTTTGCATATCACACAAATCAATGAAATTATTTAGATGGGATGCGACATCTTCACTAGGAAGGCCAGAAAATTGATCTTTCATAACAAGATTCAACAAAGCGGCATTAATTTCACAAGATTCCGCACTAGTGGCGGGGGCAATCGGAGTACTAATAAAATCATTATTATTGGTGTTGGAAAAGTCACACAATTTGGTATTCTCTTGAGCCATCGTGACAAAGCAAGCAATCCAACACATGAGCACACAAAAAGCAAACGAAGAAGACGAACGGAAGAGGGACGAAGAAAAGGTAAAGAGAGGGGCGAAGAAAAAAGCAAATCTTTTCGAAAATCGTTTTAGAAGTGGGGGAGAGGAAAATGAGAGGCGAATGGCAAATAATGTAATGCAAGAGATGAGAGTTTATGATGGGTACTTGGTATGTCTTGACTTGGCGTAGATCTACGGCGCCAGAAATTCTTCCTACTACTTCTTGAGCTTGCGTTGGTTTTTCCCTTGAAGAGGAAAGCGTGATGCAGCAAAGTAGAGATAAGTATTGCCCTCAGTTTGAGAACCAAGGTATCAATCCAGTAGGAGACAACGCACAAATCACCGAATACCTGCACAAACAATCAAACAACTTGCACCCAACGCGATAAAGGGGTTGTCAATCCCTTCACGGTTATTTGCAAAAGTGAGATCTGGTAGAGAGAGATAAACGATAAAGTAAATATTTTTGGTATTTTTGTTTTATAGATCAGAAATTAAAAGATTGCAAAATAGTAGATCGAAAACTTGTATGATGAAAAGTAGAAAGTTATATGATAGAAAATAGACCCGGGGGCCATAGGTTTCACTAGAGGCTTCTCTCAAGATAGAAAATAATATGGTGGGTGAACAAATTACTGCCGAGGAATTGATAGAAAAGCGCAAAGTTATGACGATATCTAAGGCAATGATCATGAATATAGGCATCACGTCCGTGTCAAGTGGACCGAAACGATTCTGCATCTACTACTATTACTCCACACATCGACCGCTATCCAGCATGCATCTAGAGTATTAAGTTCATAAAGAATGGAGTAATGCATTAAGTAAGATGACATGATGTAGAAGAATTAACTCAAGCAATATGATGAAAACCCCATCTTTTTATCCTCGATGGCAACAATACAATACGTGCCTTGCTACCCCTACTGTCACTAGGAAAGGACACCGCAAGATTGAACCCAAAGCTAAGCACTTCTCCCATTGCAAGAAAAACCAATCTAGTTGGCCAAACCAAACCGATAATTCGAAGAGAATTACAAAGATATCAAATCATGCATATAAGAATTCAGAGAAGATTCAAATAATATTCATAGACAATCTGATCATAAATCCGCAATTCATCGGATCTCGGCAAACACACACCAAAAAGGTATTACATCGAATAGATCTCCAAGAACATCGAGGAGAACATGGTATTGAGAATCAAAGAGAGAGAATAAGCCATCTAGCTACTAGCTATGGACCCGTAGGTCTGTGGTAAACTACTCACGCTTCATCGGAAGGGCAATGGTGTTGATGTAGAAGCCCTCCGTGATCGAATCCCCCTCCGGTAGGGTGCCGAAAAAGGTCCCTAGATGGGATCTCACGGGTATAGAAGGTTGCGGCGGTGGAAAAGTCTTTTCGTGGATGCCTCTGTTGGTTTGGGGATATATGAGTATATATAGGCGAAAGAATTAGGTCAGGACGTGCACGAGGGGCTCACAAGGGTGGGGGCGCGCCCTACCCCCCTGGGCACGCCCTCCGTCCTTGTGGCCGCCTCGTGGCTCCTCCGACTTCATCTCCAAGTCTCCTGGTTTCCTTCTGGTCCAAGAAAAATCATCGTGAAAGTTTTATTCCATTTGGACTCCGTTTGGTATTCCTTTTCTGTGAAACTCAAAAACAAGGAAAAAAACAGAAACTGGCATTGGGCTCTAGGTTAATAGGATAGTCCCAAAAATAATATAAAATAGCATATTAATGTATATAAAACATCCAAAACAGATAATATAATAGCATGGAACAATCAAAAATTATAGATACATTGGAGACATATCAGCCGTCTCACCAGCCGATGCAGAACCTTCCTCAAGATCCGTCCCATGAACAAAGCCAACAAAGACTTGCTTCCGGCCGGGTTGAACCCTGGCGGGTCACGCGCGCTGAGCCGTCTCGATGATGTCGGTGCAGGTGTCCGGCTCAGGCTCTGACTCGCCGATCTTGCCGATGAAGACGTGAATTCCGCCAAAGGGGACCCGGTACCCATACTCGATTGAGATAGCCTCGGGGCCCAGCCAGCGTCGTCGATGTAGATCTTGTCGTGGCGACTCTTAGTCATCCTACCAACGGTGTATCCTTCGATCCCTGAGAAGTTGCCCTTCAAGAACTCGAAACCACCGTGCTCTGGCCCCACGGTGGGCGCCAACTGTCGTGGATTTAACACGGCAGATGCCCTTGTGAAAAGACTTAGGTGTGGAGCCATCGCAACATAGGTTAGCTCAAAGGGGTTGAACGGGACAAAGGACACAAAGGTTTACCCAGGTTCGGCCCCTCACAACGAGGTAAAAGCCTACGTCCTGCTTCTAGTTGTATTGCTTGAGTTTCGATTACAAGGGAGCGATCACTCTTGACCTAGCTATCGATCAGTTGTTTCTTGAGTTAACCCGCCGCCGGGTCTCGCCTTTATATACACAGGTCGAGGCCCGAGGCTTTACAAGAGTCCGAGCCGGATCACACAACGTGACTGACCTGGTTCCTAAGTCGCCTTGCCTTACCAGGCAAGCCATCATATGGCGGTTCACACGTCCGGGTCTTGGGCCACCACCAGGCCCGCCTCCCTGAGCCGCCGTCTTCACGCTTCGTCTTCTTGGGCCTAACTGGGCTTTCTTCATTGAGTCACCAACGGTGTAACTGTTGGGGAACGTAGTAATTTCAAAAAAAATTCCTACGCACACACAGGATCATGGTGATGCATAGCAACGAGAGGGGAGAGTGTGTCCACGTACCCTCGTAAACCGAAAGCGGAAGCGTTAGCACAACGCGGTTGATGTAGTCGTACGTCTTCACGATCCAACCGATCCAAGTACCGAACGCACGGCACCTCCGAGTTCAGCACACGTTCAACTCGATGACGTCCCGTGAGCTCCGATCCAGCAAAGCTTCACAGGAGAGTTTCGTCAGCACGACGGCGTGGTGACGGTGATGATGATGCTACCGACGCAGGGCTTCGCCTAAGCACCGCTACGATATGATCGAGGTGGATTATGGTGGAGGGGGGCACCGCACACGGCTAAGAGATCAATGATCAATTGTTGTGTCTACGGGGTGCCCCCTGGTCACATATATAAAGGATGGAGGGAGGAGGAGGCCGGCCCTCACAGGGCGCGCCCAAGGTGTGGAGTCCTACTAGGACTCCCTAGTCCTAGTAGGATTCCACCTCCCACATGAAATAGGAAAAGGGGAAGGGAGAAGGAGAAGGAAGGAAGGGAGCGCCCCCTTTCCCTAGTCCAATTCGGACCAGTCCATGGGGAAGGGGCGCAGCCACCCTTGAGGCCTTTCTCTTCTTTCCCGTATGGCCCATTAAGGCCCAATACGAATTCCCGTAACTCTCCGGTACTCCGAAAAATACCCGAATCACTCGGAACCTTTCCGATGTCCGAATATAGCCTTCCAATATATCGATCTTTACCTCTCGACAATTTCGAGAATCCTCGTCATGTCCCCGATCTCATCCGGGACTCCGAACAAACTTCGGTCATCAAATCACATAAACTTATAATACCGATCGTCACTGAACTTTAAGCGTGCGGACCCTATGGGTTCGAGAACTATGTAGACATGACCGAGACACGTCTCCGGTCAATAACCAATAGCGGAACCTGGATGCTCATATTGGCTCCCACATATTCTACGAAGATCTTTATCGGTCAAACCGCATAACAACATACGTTGTTCCCTTTGTCATCGGTATGTTACTTGCCCGAGATTCGATCGTCGGTATCTCAATACCTATTTCAATCTCATTACCGACAAGTCTATTTACTCGTTCCGTAATACATCATCCCGCAACTAACTCATTAGTTACAATGCTTGCAAGGCTTATAGTGATGTGCATTACCGAGTGGGCCCAGAGATACCTCTCCGACAATCGGAGTGACAAATCCTAATCTCGAAATACGCCAACTCAACAAGTACCTTCGGAGACACCTGTAGAGCACCTTTATAATCACCCAGTTACGTTGTGACGTTTGGTAGCACACAAAGTGTTCCTCCGGTAAACGGGAGTTGCATAATCTCATAGTTATAGGAACATGTATAAGTCATGAAGAAAGCAATAGCAACATACTAAACGATCAAGTGCTAAGCTAACGGAATGGGTCAAGTCAATCACATCATTCTCCTAATGATGTGATCCCATTAATCAAATGACAACTCATGTCTATGGTTAGGAAACATAACCATCTTTGATTAACGAGCTAGTCAAGTAGAGGCATACTAGTGACACTCTATTTTGTCTATGTATTCACACATGTATCAAGTTTCCGGTTAATACAATTCTAGCATGAATAATAAACATTTATCATGACATAAGGAAATAAAATAATAACTTTATTATTGCCTCTAGGGCATATTTCCTTCAGTCTCCCACTTGCACTAGAGTCAATAATCTAGTTCACATCGCCATGTGATTTAACACCAATAGTTCACATCACCATGTGATTAACTCCCATAGTTCACATCGCTATGTGACCAACACTCAAAGGGTTTACTAGAGTCAATAATCTAGTTCACATCGCCATGTGTTTAACACCCAAAGAGTACTAAGGTGTGATCAAGTTTTGCTTGTGAGAGAAGATTAGTCAACGGGTCTGCCACATTCAGATCCGTATGTATTTTGCAAATTTCTATGTTTACAATGCTCTGCACGGAGCTACTCAAGCTAATTGCTCCCACTTTCAATATGTATCCAGATTGAGACTCTGAGTCATCTGGATCGGTGTAAAAGCTTTCATCGACGTAACCTTTTACGATGAACTCTTTTATCACCTCCATAACCGAGAAATATTTCCTTATTTCACTAAGGATAATTTTGACCGATGTCCAGTGATCTACTCCTAGATCACTATTGTACTCCCTTGCCAAACTCAATGTAGGGTATACAATAGATCTGTTACACAGCATAGCATACTTTATAGAACCTATGACTGAGGCATAGGGAATGACTTTTCATTCTCTTTCTATTTTCTGCCGTGGTCGGGTTTTGAGTCTTCACTCAACTTCACACCTTAAAACACGGGCAAGAACTCCTTCTTTGACTGTTCCATTTTGAACTACTTCAAAAACTTTGTCAAGGTATGTACTCATTGAAAAATCTTATCAAGCGTCTTGATCTATCTCTATAGATCTTGATGCTCAATATCTAAGCAGCTTCACCGAGGTATTTCTTTGAAAAACTCCTTTCAAATACTCCTTTATGCTTTCCAGAAAATTCTACATTATTTCCGATCAACAATATGTCATTCACATATACTTATCAGAAATGTTGTAGTGCTCCCACTCACTTTCTTGTAAATACAGGCTTCACCGCAAGTCTGTATAAAACTATATGCTTTGATCAACTCATCAAAGCGTATATTCCAACTCCGAGATGCTTGCACCAGTCCATAGATGGATCGCTGGAGCTTGCACACTTTGTTAGCATCCTTTGGATCGATAAAACCTTCAGGTTGCATCATATACAACTCTTCTTCCAGAAATCCATTCAGGAATGCAGTCTTTACATCCATTTGCCAAATTTCATAATCATAAAATGCGGCAATTGCTAACATGATTCGGACGGACTTAAGCATCGCTACGGGTGAGAAAGTTTCATCGTAGTCAACTCCTTGAACTTTGTCAACAACCTTTTTCGACAAGTCTAGCTTTGTAGATAGTA
The DNA here is from genome assembly GCA_011799875.1 of Thinopyrum elongatum. Lineage (NCBI taxonomy): Eukaryota > Viridiplantae > Streptophyta > Magnoliopsida > Poales > Poaceae > Thinopyrum > Thinopyrum elongatum. Next base: position 668,942,677 of record CM022298.1, on the reverse strand, counting down.
ACACTACTATCAGCGTCCGTCTTCCTCTTGAAGATCCATTTATTTTCTATGGCTTGCCGATCATTGGGCAAGTCAACCAAAGTCCATACTTTGTTCTCATACATGGATCCCATCTCAGATTTCATGGCCTCAAGCCATTTCGCGGAATCTGGGCTCATCGTCGCTTCCTCATAGTTCGTAGGTTCGTCATGGTCTAGTAACATGACTTCCAGAACAGGATTACCGTACCACACTGGAGCGGAACGTACTCTGGTTGACCTACGAGGTTCTGTAGTAACTTGATCTGAAGTTTCATGATCATCATCATTAGCTTCCTCACTAATTGGTGTAGGCATCACTGGAACTGATTTTTGTGATGAACTACTTTCCAATTCAAGATAAGGTACCACTACCTCATCAAGTTCTACTTTCCTCCCACTCACTTCTTTCGAGAGAAACTCCTTCTCTAGAAAGGATCCATTCTTAGCAACAAATATCTTGCCTTCGGATCTGTGATAGAAGGTGTACCCAACAGTTTCTTTTGGGTATCCTATGAAGACGCACTTCTCCGATTTGGGTTCGAGCTTATCAGGCTGAAGCTTTTTCACATAAGCATCGCAGCCCCAAACTTTAAGAAACGACAGCTTAGGTTTCTTGCCAAACCACAGTTCATACGGTGTCGTCTCAACGGATTTAGATGGTGCCCTATTAAACATGAATGCAGCTGTCTTTAATGCATAACCCCAAAACGATAGTGGTAAATCGGTAAGAGACATCATAGATCGCACCATATCTAATAAAGTACGGTTACGACGTTCGGACACACCATTACGCTGTGGTGTTCCAGGTGGCATGAGTTGCGAAACTATTCCACATTTTAAATGAAGACCAAACTCGTAACTCAAATATTTGCCTCCGCGATCAGATCGTAGAAACTTTATTTTCTTGTTACGATGATTTTCTACTTCACTCTGAAATTCTTTGAACTTTTCAAATGTTTCAGACTTGTGTTTCATTAAGTAGATACACCCATATCTGCTCAAATCATCTGTGAAGGTCAGAAAATAACGATACCTGCCGCGAGCCTCAATACTCATCGGACCGCATACATCTGTATGTATTATTTCCAATAAGTCCGTAGCTCGCTCCATTGTTCCGGAGAACGGAGTTTTAGTCATCTTGCCGATGAGGCATGGTTCGCAAGCATCAAATGATTCATAATCAAGTGATTCCAAAAGTCCATCAGTATGGAGTTTCTTCATGCGCTTTACACCAATATGACCTAAATGGCAGTGCCACAAATAAGTTGCACTATCATTACTAACTTTGCATCTTTTGGCTTCAATATTATGAATATGTGTATCACTACGATCGAGATTCAATAAACCATTTACATTGGGTGTATGACCATAGATGGTTTTTATTCATGTAAACAGAACAACAATTATTCTCTGACTTAAATGAATAACCGTATTGCAATAAACATGATCCAATCATATTCATGCTCAACGCAAACACCAAATAACATTTATTTTGCAATAAACATGATCCAATCATATTCATGCTCAACGCAAACACCAAATAACATTTATTTAGGTTCAACACTAATCCCGAAAATAGAGGGAGTGTGCGATGGTGATCTTATCAACCTTGGAATCACTTCCAACACACATCATCACCTCGTCATTAACTAGTCTCTGTTCATTTTGCAACTCCTGTTTCGAGTTACTAATGTTAGCAACTAAACCAGTATCAAATACCCAGGGGCTACTATGAACACTAGTAAAATACACGTCAATAACATGTATATCAAATATACTTTTGTTCACTTTGCCATCCTTCTTATTCGCCAAATACTTGGGGAAGTTCCACTTCCAGTGACCAGTCCCTTTGCAGTAGAAGCACTCAGTTTCAGGCTTAGGTCCAGACTTGGGCTTCTTCCCGGGAGTAGCAACTTGCTTGCTATTCTTCTTGAAGTTCCCCTTCTTTCCTTTGCCCTTTTCTTGAAACTAGTGGTCTTGTTAACCATCAACACTTGATGCTCTTTCTTGATTTCTACCTTCGTTGATTTCAGCATCACGAAGAGCTCGGGAATCGTTTTTGTCATCCCTTGCATATTATAGTTCATCACGAAGTTCCAGTAACTTGGTGATAGTGACTAGAGAATTCTGTCAATTACTATCTTATCCGGAAGATCAACTCCCACTTGATTCAAGCAACTGTAGTACTTAGACATTCTGAGCACATGCTCACTGATTGAGCTATTCTCCTCCATCTTGTAGGCAAAGTACTTGTCATAGGTCTCATACCTCTCGACACGGGCATGAGTCTGAAATACCAATTTCATCTCTTTGGGACATCTCATATGCTCCGTGGCGTTCAAAACGTTTTTGAAGTCCCGATTCTAAGCCGTAAATCATGGCGCACTAAACTATCAAGTAGTCATCACATCGAGCTTGCTAAACGTTCATAACGTTTGCATCTGCTCCTGCAATAGGTCTGTCACCTAGCGGTGCATCAAGGACATAATTCTTCTGTGCAGCAATGAGGATAATCCTCAGTTCACGGAACCAGTCCGCATCATTGCTACTATCATCTTTCAACTTAGTTTTCTCTAGGAACATATCAAATATAAAACAGGGGAGCTATACGCGAGCTATTGATCTACAACATAATTTGCAAATACTACCAGGACTAAGTTCATGATAAATTAAAGTTCAATTAATCATATTACTCAAGAACTCCCACTTAGATAGACATCTCTCTAATCATCTAAGTGATCACGTGATCCAAATCAACTAAACCATAACCGATCATCACGTGAAATGGAGTAGTTTTCAATGGTGAACATCACTATGTTGATCATATCTACTATATGATTCACGCTCGACCTTTCGGTCTCAGTGTTCCGAGGCCATATCTGCATATGCTAGGCTCGTCAAGTTTAACCTGAGTATTCTGCGTGTGCAAAACTGGCTTGCACCCGTTGTAGATGAACGTTGAGCTTATCACACTCGATCATCACGTGGTGTCTCGGCACGACGAACTTTGGCAACGGTGCATACTCAGGGAGAACACTTTTACCTTGAAATTTAGTGAGAGATCATCTTATAATGCTACCGTCAAACAAAGCAAAAATAAGATGCATAAAGGATAAACAACACATGCAATCAATATAAGTGATATGATATGGCCATCATCATCTTGTGCTTGTGATCTCCATCTCCAAAGCACCGTCATGATCACCATCGTCACTGGCGCGACACCTTGATCTCCATCGTAGCATCGTGGTCGTCTCGCCAACTACTGCTTCTACGACTATCGCTACCGCTTAGTGATAAAGTAAAGCAATTACAGGGCGATTGCATTGCATACAATAAAGCGACAACCATATGGCTCCTGCCAGTTGCAGATAACTCAGTTACAAAACGTGATCATCTCATACAATAAAATATAGCATCATGTCTTGACCATATCACATCACAACATGCCCTGCAAAAACAAGTTAGACGTCCTCTACTTTGTTGTTGCAAGTTTTACGTGGCTGCTACGGGCTGAGCAAGAACCGTTCTTACCTACGCATCAAAACCACAACGATAGTTCGTCAAGTTAGTGATGTTTTAACCTTCACAAGGACCGGGCGTAGCCACACTCGGTTCAACTAAAGTTGGAGAAACTGACACCTGCTAGTCACCTGTGTGCAAAGCACGGCGGTAAAACCAGTCTCGCGTAAGCGTACGCGTAATGTCGGTCCGGGCCGCTTCATCCAGCAATACCGCCGAACCAAAGTGTGACATGCTGGTAAGCAGTATGACTTGTATCGCCCACAACTCACTTGTGTTCTACTAGTGCATATAACATCTACGCATAAAACCAGGCTCGGATGCCACTGTTGGGGACGTAGTAATTTCAAAAAAAAATCCTACGCACACACAGGATCATGGTGATGCATAGCAACGAGAGGGGAGAATGTGTCCACGTACCCTCGTAGACCGAAAGCGGAAGCGTTAGCACAACGCGGTTGATGTAGTCGTACGTCTTCACGATCCGACCGATCCAAGTACCGAACGCACGGCACCTCCGAGTTCAGCACACGTTCAACTCGATGACGTCCCTCGAGCTCCGATCCAGCAAAGCTTCACAGGAGAGTTTCGTCAGCACGACGGCGTGGTGACGGTGATGATGATGCTACCGACGCAGAGCTTCACCTAAGCACCGCTACGATATGATCGAGGTGGATTATGGTGGAGGAGGGCACCGCACACGGCTAAGAGATCAATGATCAATTGTTGTGTCTATGGGGTGCCCCCTGGCCACGTATATAAAGGATGGAGGGAGGAGGAGGCCGGCCCTCACAAGGCGCGCCCAAGGTGTGGAGTCCTACTAGGACTCCCTAGTCCTAGTAGGATTCCACCTCCCACATGGAATAGGAAAAGGGGAAGGGAGAAGGAGAAGGAAGGAAGGGAGCGCCCCCTTTCCCTAGTCCAATTCGGACCAGTCCATGGGGAAGGGGCGCAGCCACCCTTGAGGCCTTTCTCTCCTTTCCCGTATGGCCCATTAAGGCCCAATACGAATTCCCGTAACTCTCCGGTACTCCGAAAAATACCCGAATCACTCGGAACCTTTCCGATGTCCGAATATAGCCTTCCAATATATCGATCTTTACCTCTCGACCATTTCGAGACTCCTCGTCATGTCCCCGATCTCATCCGGGACTCCGAACAAACTTCGGTCATCAAATCACATAAACTCATAATACCGATCGTCACCGAACTTTAAGCGTGCGGACCCTACGGGTTCGAGAACTATGTAGACATGACCGAGACACGTCTCCGGTCAATAACCAATAGCGGAACCTGGATGCTCATATTGGCTCCCACATATTCTACGAAGATCTTTATCGGTCAAACCGCATAACAACATACGTTGTTCCCTTTGTCATCGGTATGTTACTTGCCCGAGATTCAATCGTCGGTATCTCAATACCTAGTTCAATCTCGTTACCGGCAAGTCTCTTTACTCGTTCCGTAATACATCATCCCGCAACTAACTCATTAGTTACAATGCTTGCAAGGCTTATAGTGATGTGCATTACCGAGTGGGCTCAGAGATACCTCTCCGACAATCGGAGTGACAAATCCTAATCTCGAAATACGCCAACTCAACAAGTACCTTCGGAGACACCTGTAGAGCACCTTTATAATCACCCAGTTACGTTGTGACGTTTGGTAGCACACAAAGTGTTCCTCCGGTAAACGGGAGTTGCATAATCTCATAGTCATAGGAACATGTATAAGTCATGAAGAAAGCAATAGCAACATACTAAACGATCAAGTGCTAAGCTAACAGAATGGGTCAAGTCAATCACATCATTCTCCTAATGATGTGATCCCGTTAATCAAATGACAACTCATGTCTATGGTTAGGAAACATAACCATCTTTGGTTAACGAGCTAGTCAAGTAGAGGCATACTAGTGACACTCTATTTTGTCTATGTATTCACACATGTATCAAGTTTCGGGTTAATACAATTCTAGCATGAATAATAAACATTTATCATGACATAAGGAAATAAAATAATAACTTTATTATTGCCTCTAGGGCATATTTCCTTCAGTAACCCAGCCCCTCCTGGGCGGGTCACACCTCCGGGTTATATCCCCAACAATGTGGTTCATTATATTTATATTTACTTATTGCATTTTATTTTTTCCCTCTTTTTATTACCCATTATGTCTAAAGTTTTTACAGCCCTTTCGATGAGCCAATTTCGTGATATCTCTCTAATTACTTACCACCATATTGTATAAGTTGTTTCGAACCTTAACGCAATTTGATGAATCTCTTGTTCGGTAAGCCCAGAAATGTCTATCGCCTAGCTTTTCTTCGAAAAAGGGGTGATTACATCTGCACTATCCCATTTGTGTGTGTTACAAGACCACGAGAAAATCCCTATGACCTACGGGACAGTAAGGAAGGAAGGTTCGGGACTTAGAGTGTCGGTCCTCCCACCTCATGCCGGCGGGAGAGGATCTTGTGAATGCATGCACTCAAACTTGGTATGGCATCTCACCATGACCTACCATAGCACAAACCAAGAGGAATTCACAATGGTCAACCCCCTCTCGCTGCCGGTCAAGGCACTAGGTCACGCGGACCCGACGGATGGTCGTGTAGTCAAAACCCGTGCGAGGAATGGACCGAACACCACCCCCACCTGCATGTTGCCCAAAGATATGAATGAAAGGGTGGCGATCTTTAAATACCCGATGTACACCTGCCTCACAAACTAGACAGTCCAGCAGGAGGTTTATGTCTTAAGGCGCCGGTCCCCCCCCCCCCCTCTTCGTGTCGGTGAGAGGGAATCTTGTGAACTTGGTCTTGCATGTCACCATGACCTACCGTAACACAAACCAAGAGGAATTCACCATGTTCAACCCACTCTCACTACCGATCAAAGCCCTAGACCACGCAGTCCCGACGGATGGTTGCGTCATCGAAAACCGCATGATGGAAGGTCAGAACACCACTCTGACCTGCATGTGGCCCAAATATATGTATATGAAAGGGTGGTGTGATGTTTAAATACCCAATGCACAACTTTGATGTGGCACTTGCCTCACAAACTGGATAGTTCGGCGGGAAGGTTTCAGGACTTACGGTGCTCGTCCCCCCACTTCGAGCCGACGGGAGAGAATCTTGTGAATGCATGCCTCAAACATGGCATGTCATCTTATCTTGACCTACCGAAACACAAACCAAGAGGAATCCACCATGTTTAAACCCCTCTCACTGTAGGTTAAAGCCTTAGACCATGTGTGCCCGAGAATGGGCGTATCATCGAAAATTGTGCGTGGGAGGGTCGAAACACCACCCTGACCTGCATGTGGCCCAAAGATATGTATTAAAGGGTGGTGCAATGTTTAAATACCCACTGCACAACTTTGATGTGGCACATGTGTCACAAACCGGACAGTACAGCGGAAAGGTAGAATTAGGGTGCTTCCCTTCCCCCATTTCGAGCCGACGAGAGGGAATCTTGTGAACGCATGCCCTCAAACTTGTTCTGGCATCTCACCATGACTACCATAACACAAACCAAGAGTAATCCACCATGTTCATACCCCTCTCGCTGCCGGTCAAAGCCCTAGAACACGGATGCCTGACGGATGGGCGTGTCATCGAAAACTGTGCGCGGGAGTCAGAACACAACCCTGACCTGCTTGTGGCCCAAATATATGTATGAAAGGGTGGTGCAATATTTAAATACCCAATGAACAACTTTGATGTGGCACCTGCCTAACAAACTGGACAGTTCGGCGGGAAGGGTTAGGACGTGCTCGTCCCCCCACTTCGAGGCGACGGGAGGGAATCTTGTGAGCGCATGCGCTCAAACTTGGTCTGGCATCTCACTATGACCTACCACAACATAAAGCAAGAAGAATCTACCATGGTGAAACCCCTCTCGCTGCTGGTCAAATCCCTAGACCGCGCCGACACGACGGATGGGTGCGTCGCGAAAACCATGCGAGGGAAGGTCAGAACACCACCCGGGCCTGCATTTTTCCCAAAGATATGTATGAAAGGGTGGTGCGATGTTTCAATACCCAAGGCACAACTTTGATGTGGCACCTGCCTGGCTGCCTCACAAACCGAACAGTCTGCGTGGGAAGGTTCAGGACTTAGGGTGCTCGTGCCCCCCCCCCCCCACTTCGAGCAGATGAGAGGGAATCTCTGAACCCATGCGCTCAAAATTGGTCCGGAATCTCACCATGACCTACCGCAACACAAACTTAGAAGAATCCACCACGGTCAATCCCCTCCCACTGTCGGTCAAAGCCCTAAACCGCGCGGGCCCGACGAATAGACGCTTCGTCGAAAACTACACGATCGAGCGAGGGTCAAAACACCACCCCGACCTGCATGTGGTCCAAAGATAATGAAAGGGTGGTGTGATGTTTAAATAGCCTATGCACAACTACGATGTCGCACCTCCCTCACAAATTGGAATGTTCCACGGGAAGGTTCAAGACTTAGGGTGCCGGTCACCTGCTTCGTGCTGGCGGTAGGGAATCTTGTGAATGCATGCGCTGAAACTTGGTCTTGCATGTTACCATTTCCTGTAGTGACGGGAGAGCTCTAGGAGCATGCATGTATTGGATTCAGACGTGAAATGCCATGTCCTAATGCAAGGGTGGTTATCATTGGGGCAAGTGCTGTTGCGCTTGAGACGTGGGGGCGAAGTAGGGGTGAGCGGTGGTACAGGGAGGCAAGGCGAGGCGTCCTGCGCATCGTTCTCTCTCTAGATTGACCAATCGTCTTGTTTTTCTTTCGAGCAGTAGACCAATCGTCGGGCACGCCAAGGCTATATGTCGCGCATACTAAGGGGTTGTTTGGTTTTTGCCCAGGCTAACCCTGTCAACGCACGGGCAAGCCAAAATATTGGTGCAACTTTTTGTCACCCGAGTCTCAGCCAATTGTTGGCGCAAAAATGAACTGATGAAGCGAGGGTAGCGTTGGCGAGCCAAAACCTGAGCTACGATCCAAGCAACGTCCGAGCCCTTGGTCAACGCCAACTATTTGGCATGGCGGGTTTGGGCTCCCAATGAAACAGCCCCTAACTCCTAACAGTAATCGCCTCTGGGCGGTAGTAGCGGGCCGGCCCATTTTGTAGCGAGGGTACTGAGCCCACAGGTTCGCTTTGTTCTTGCTCGTAGCGGCCTCCGTAAGGTTTGCTCGCTCTGTTTTTTCTTTTTTCTTTTCATTTTTTTCTTCCTTTTCTTCTTTGTTTTATACCAGTTTTTGGTTTTCCTTTTCTTTCTTCTTTTATGCTTTGGTTTTCTTTTTTTTTTTCATGTTTATTTTTTTATTTTTTCTGGTTTTTTTGGATTATTTGCTTTTATTTTGTCGTTTTTCATGGCTTTAGTTTCTAATACATGTGTACTCTTTTTACATCCATGTTGTACATTTTTTTGTATATATTTAAAACATTTCTTTTATACCCGTTTAACATTTTCCAAATGCATGTTTAACTTTTTCTTACAAAAACATGTTTAGAATTTATTTCCATATACGTGTATAACATTTTTTCAAATACATGTTGAAATATTTTTTTAATGGTAAAAACCATTTTTTGGCATTGTGTAAACATTTTTGTATATTGTACAAACATTTTTCAAAAATGTCATTGGCACATTTTTTAAACTTGTGAGGATTTTTTAAATGTGATGTACGTTTTTTGAATGTACGAACCTTTTTTATCGAATTTCCTGAATGTGTTTTCCATTTGTATAAACATTTTTTTAAATGTCACATACATTTCTTTTGAAATGCGCGACATTTTATACATACATTTCTTTTGAAATGCGCGACATTTTATACCTGACACCTTTTTCGTACATATGATTAACATTTTTCATACATATATGCGACATGTTTCGTACATATCATTAACATTTTCGTATATATGATTAACATCTTTTTACTTTTTACATTTTTCGTATACAATAGAGATATTTTTCTATACACATTTAGCACTTTCCTAATCCAAGATTAACAAATTTTTTCAAAATTTTATATAAAGCATTTTGTAATATATATATATATATATAATATCGAAATATGAACACAAGTACATTATAAAAAATAAAAAAATGTGAAGAAAAAATAAAAGAATGTGATAACGTCATCTGACATCAACACGATGCGACAGCTGCTTACTCAGCTGGCCCAGTTCGAGCTCAGTGCAGCGAGCCATTCGTAGGCACCGCAGCGGACAGCACATAGCCGCGCCTCTATCTCCCTTGATGCCAGACAGAGTCTCGCTTCAAGCAGCCGTTCGATTAGGTCGGCCAAGCGCGGACACTTTCCTTTTTCCGGGAAATTTTCAATTTATTCATCTTCAATCATGGCAGTATAACGAATATCAGAAATAATAAAAATTACATTCAGATCCGTAGACCACCTAGCGACGACTACAAGTACTGAAGCGAGCCGAAAGCGTGCCGCCATCATCGCCCCTCCATCGCCGGAGTCGGGCATAACTTATTGTAGCAGACAGTCGGGAAGTCGTCGTGCTAAGGCCCTGTAGGACCAGCGCACCAGAACAGCAACCGCCGCAGATGAAGAATAACGTAGATCAGAAGGATCCAACCCGAAGACACACAAATGTAGACGAACAACGACGAGGTCCGAGCAAATCCACCAAAGATAGATCCACCGGAGACAAACCTTCACACGCCCACCAACGATGCTAGACGCACCGCCGGAACGGGGGCTAGGCGGGGAGATCTTTATTCCATCTTCAGGGAGCCGCCGTCGTCTCGTCTTTCTGAGCAGGACACAACCCCTAGCAAAACTGAAATAAAGGACTAAAAACGGAGCCCTCCCGCCGGCCCTTCCCGATATCCTCCATGCCCCCATGGCCCTAGGGCCACCAGAGAGGAGGCGGACCTACGACGGTGCCGGCGGGAGGCAGAAACACTAACTTTTTTTAAAAGGATCAAGAATTCCAAGCGTGGACACTTGCCTTCAACGCTTTTTTTCATCCGTTCTTCTCACATTTTTGCATTCATGTTTTTGCTTTACTTTTTTATTTCACTTCTATTTATAAATATTCTGAATAGGTCTAATATAAACATTATTTATGTACAAAATTAGAAAATTGTTAATCATGCATTTATAAAATGTTAAATGTTTAGAGAAAAAATGTTTCCGATGTATACAAAAATATGTACAATGTGTAAGGAAAAAACTAGACATAAAAAATATAAGTTTTTAAAATGTTAATCATATATTTGGACAATGTTAAACGTGTATATAATTTTTTTGATGTGTACAAAAAATGTACGTTGTGCATGAAAAAAGTAGACATAAAGAAATATGTTTAAAAAATGTTAACCATGTATTTTAAAAGTAGACATTCCAGGCACCATCCAGGCCAGGCAATCATTGACGTGGATGCCAACCAAACTAGCCCATAGTGTTCACGCAAATCGTTTGGTACAGAGCCGTGAGGCATCCGCAGGCCGATAGACTAAAAGTTAAAAATGGGTAAGGCCCGGCGAACCACAGGCTAGTTCTTTATCGACGCCTGGAGTCGATCGCTCTCTGAGCACACAGATGCTGCAACATTTGCATCCCTCCCAACAAAGCTCAAACGAAAAGAACTAAAATTTGCACTCAGTGCCTTAACTTCATGAAGAATAGTGCCCACTTCTGATCTTTCATATTTGCTATCCTCCCACAACTTGATGACTTGCTGTGCATCTGTTTCTATGCGAACATTTAGCACCGCTCGTTCCCATGGGCCATGGCTATCTGCACCCCCATCTCATATAGCTCTGGCTTCCATAATCATGGCACTAGCCACATGTTCATACCATAACGCCTGCCCACGCAAGAGGTTTCCTGAATTATCTCTCCAAACTAGACCCGTGCCGCCCGATCCGGAATCCTTCCCAGACGTTGCGCCCACGTTTATTTTAGTTTCAGATACTCTGGGTGGTTTCCACTTTGCTTTCACCATGGGGGCTTCCTATTGAATCCATGCTCCGGCTAGTTGCAAGATTAGCAGAAGTGGGGGCAGTCCGTAAGTATTTATTATGTTTATTGGTTTTGAACCCTGAATCTTTTGGTTGTAAGATTATGCATCTAAGCAGTTCACCCATCAGTCCTAACTGATGAAGAGAGACGGACAATAAATTTCAACACCCCCTCACGTCTAGGCTTAATAGTCCTTAGACGTGGGATCGATGTAGGCTGCATGATCTTTTATTTTAATACTGTGTTGGCAGAGTCTTTAACTCAAGACATCTTGGCTCGGATACCATATTGTTGCTTCAAAATTCCGAACTGTGGGAAAGGGTCGGACATTATACCCCAACACTTTCTACCCACTTCAGTCCTCATCATAACCAAATCAGTCGCCATGTCGATCACCCATCAAACCGACGCTCGCAACTCTCTGCCTCGTTCGCCATAGTGCCGGGCGTTGCTTTCAGTCCACACTACCCAACATCCGCATAATATCATACATACATAAGCCTCTTTGCTGATGCCACCTTCGATCAAGTAGATGGCCCATGAATCTGGATGAAGAGAGGGGATTTTGACTCCCACAATAGATCACAGTTCCTGCCAAAACATCCTTGCCAAGGTGCGCTCGAACAAGGCATGATGGATAGTTTCCTGAGCTCCACACTAGTGCAGAAAAACCTAGCTATGGCGTGCCAAAAATAGCCTTGCTGGCGTGGACACACAACACCACTAATATGGGGTCATTGCTAAAAGTAGTGGTGGTGTTGGAGAACAGGTCAGCAGTATCCTACGTGGTGCTGCTGTGTCACCTGTCCAACGCCAGTAGTAAGTTAATCTTAACTCTGACATGCCTCCTTGGCCAACGCCAACAAATGGTCTTTTTTGTTAATAAAAAATTTTGCTCATCAACACTAACTAGTTATTTAACAGATACTCATTAACACCATATACTCATCAACACTAGCTACTTACTTAATATATAATCATTAACAGAAGAGGCTCATGAACTTAACAAGTTAATTAAACTTCACAAAAGGCTCATCAAGTACTCATTAAGTACTCTAGTTACTCGATCATCATCAACTAATAAGATGGACTAGCTAGTTAAAAAACTAATCTTCATCAAAGAGTATGCTCAGCTGGCGAAGCTTCTTTCTATTCCCCTCTTCATCTCTTTTGAAATGATCTATGACCATCTTGAGGTCAATCCTCTCTACCCCGAGGAGTCTTCTCTCCTCCTTCAGTTTATCCCGATCCTCGACGAGCTTCTCCCTCTCATCCCTTAGCTGATTAGTCTACTTAACGACCAGAACAGTCACCTTGTGCAGCTCTTTAATCTCCACAGTTAAGTCATTTGCCCCTTGCAGGCTGTTGATGCTATAGTCATGAGCGTCTAAGAAATCATTGTTGGCCATGTCCACATCGTACACCGAATCGTTGTTGCCTCCAGAATTGGCCATGACCTACAAACACATCGTATACGATCAAGATAATATGCCATTTCATATCACTGAATATTGACACAAATGAAAAGTAGTTCCAATATTGCATATGTTGGCACTGTTTTGGCACTGAACTTGCAATGTATAGAACTAAATGCAACTTCATATAACTGAATATTGACACACAAGTGAATAGAAGATTCCCATTATATACCACAAGTGAATGGAATGAAGCACAAAAGATAATATGCAATGAAAAGTAGTTCCAATATTGCATATGTTGGCACTGTTTTGGCACTGAACGTGCAATGTATAGAACTAAATGCAACTTCATATCACTGAATATTGACACACAAGTGAATAGAAGATTCCCATTATATACCACAAGTGAATAGAAGCACAAAAGATAATATGCAATTTCATATCACTGAATATTGACACATCAATGAAAAGTAGTTCCAATATTGCATATCCTGGCATTGTTGAGGCACTGAACTAGCAATGTATAGAACTAATCAAACTACATAGCAACTCAATGCCGAGGGTTGACATATAGCAAACTAGATAGCATCTAATTCCATTTGTTTCGGATATAAGCAAAATTACAGTGGCAGTGACCTACAACAAAAAAGGGAGGGATGATATGCTCACCTGGGTTGGAGCCGAGGGTCGCCTGCTGCCTACTCCGTCGGCATCGCCGTCGCCTGCTGTCGTTGCCGAAACCCTAGCATCGGGAATGCGAATCACACCTCTAATTAAAAACAAATCCAAATGGACCAAATGAGAGAGAGGGAGGCTCAGATGTGTACCTCATGGCTGGAAATCGCTGGAATCGGAGCGGCGACGACGAGCGTCGATAGAGGGAGAGAAAGGGGATCGGAACGAGAACAGAGCAGCGGGGCAGAGAGAGAGGTGGTGGGTCGAAGGGGCCGTTGCCCCCTTGGTTTTGACCCCCCATGGCCTCCTAATACTATTTGGGCTTGGCCCAATAAGAAATTTAAAATAATATAAATTTTTTAAAAAGTCAGTATTTCCATTTAAAATAATATAAATTTGATAAAAGTAAACTACAATATACTATAAAAAAGATCACCACCTAAAAAATAAAAAGGAAAAAAAAGTAAAATTGAAGTCTCAAAGTACATATTTTAAAAAATGTCAGTATTTCCATTTAAAATAATATAAATTTGATAAAAGTAAATTACAATATACTATAAAAAATATCACCACCTAAAAAAAAGAAAAAAAAGTAAAATTGAAGCCTCAAAGTACATATTTTAAACATGTCATTTTTCCATTTAAAATAATATAAATTTTGTAAAAGTAAACTACAATATACTATAAAAAAGATCACCACCTAAAAATAAAAGGGAAAAAAGTAAAATTAAAATCTCAAAGTACATATAATAAAAAATGTCAGTATTTTCTTTAAAAATAATATAAATTTGATAAAAGTAAACTACAATATACTATAAAAAAGATCACCACCTAAAAAATAAAAAGAAAAAAAAAGTAAAATTGAAGTCTGAAAGTACATATAATAAAAAATGTCAGTATTCCCATTTATAATAATATAAATTTGAAGTCTCAAACTACAATGTACTATAAAAATGATAATATAATTTAGAATGTTCACATTGACAAAATATCAATGCTAGCATGGAAACCAATGACACGCCACAACTAATCATAATAGTGTTGGCGTTTCATGTTATACCATGCCAACACTATACTACGCCTTGCACAGATTGTTGATCCCATATACTTCTAATGCTCACCTGTTTTCCAACACCACCACTATGCCCCTACTAATGTCGTACCAAATAAGCCAACGCCATCACTATTTGAAAAAATTTGTGACGGCCTTGATTGAAAATGGCGCGCCACCAACAAAAGTTGTGGCTAGCACTTTTTTCACTAGTGCCACAATCTTCACAAAAATCTATCTGTTCCATATGACGTACTTTCAATATAGCTTTGCATGGAATATAGTTTTTAATAACTTGCCGCCACATGTTCCGGACCCTTGGAGGAACCGGTAGACCCCATAATTTCTTCCAAAAAGATTTATTGTCTCCCCCCTGATCCACCTGGTAGCGACATTGTTTCTTGATTAGCGATAAGAGCTTTGTAAGCAGACCGGACCAAAAAATACCCATTCCTCTCCAGGTGCCAGCCCCAAGTATCATCCATTCCTCCCCCAATAGGTATCCTACATATAGCGTGCACATCAGCCAGTACAAATTGTGTCAGCTATGTACTCAGCGTTCCATTCTCCTGATTCCTCATGAATTAGCTCACTCACTCTATGGATTGTCAGGAATCCATGGGCCGTCCTATGGTATGATCGTGGAGCCATCCCCTACCCTCTTAATTAGGTCTACATGCAGCTCCTCCCTGACATGCAGGATGGCTTTCCAAACATGTGAGCTTCCCTTTTTGTTCTTGGCTTCCATGAAGTCACTATTGCTGAAGTATTTTCCTTTAAGAACCTTAGAACACAAAGAGTTGGGGTTAGTAAGCAATCTCCATGCTTGCTTGGCTAGCAACGCCTGATTCAAAGTAAGAAAATCTCTAAACCCCATTCCACCCTCAGATTTTGCGATGGCAATCTCTTTCCACTTCCTCCAATGCATATTTTCTTGTTTTCATCTCCTCCCCAAAAAAAAACTTGCCACCACACTTGTTAATGTCTTGCAAAGTTTCTTTGAAAGTTTAAAACAACTAATGGAGCAAGTGGATCGGACATGCCTTGACATACAGCCTTGACCAGTACTTCTCTTGCAGCAGCGTTCATAAGTTTCGGCGACCACCCCGGGACCAAACTTTTCAACTTAGTTAGGATACTTTCAAATTGCTCATCTTGTGGATCTCCCAAGAGCCATGGGTAGGCCCAAATATTTCTCTCCCAACGCTTCAGTGCCAATGCCCGTTTGACTATGCATACTCTACTTCATATTGTCATCATAATTTGCACTGAATAATATCGTTCATTTACTTTTATTCAGCATTGCTGATACAAGTCCAGAATAGTTTGCAATCTATTGGCTCCATCATGTGTAGCTTGAGAAAAAAAATAATGCAATCATCGGCAAAAAGCAAGTGTGATACCCAAGGTGAGTTAATTCCTACTTTTATACCTTTTGATAAATGTGCAGCCCCGTACTCCTTGATCATACAACTTAGGCCCTCTACACACAAAAGAAAGAGGTATGATGAGATTGGGTCTCCATGCCTTATCCCTCTCGATGGTTTAAAAGTCTCTGCAAAATGACCATTCACTCTCACCGAGAATGTTACCAATTCCATATGCTAGCTAAATTGGCTTTCGAAGTAGCAACCCATTTACGTTGGGCCGAGCGAGACGAGGCATGAAAATGTCCAATGTCACTCAGTGGGACGACTGGCAAATCATAGGCATTTAACAATGTGATCGAATGGCTTGGAACATCAAGTCGCTGTGGTGGCTTGTAGGTAGCTTGGTTTTTTACTGTTTTTTTTATTTTTGGCTTACGTGAGGCATCAAATTGTACTAAATTCGGCATCCTTTTCAGCACCATGGTCAATCATGCCACCATTAATGACACTAAAGCTATCTTTCATGTGCCCAATATGGACTCTTATTCTAGTCCATATTGAAATAGGGAATGTCCCTCCTTGGGGCGCTGGCCAAGAGGGTTAGGATGAGTCCTCCCCCTAGTCCAATTCGGCCTCCCCTCCTAGGAAGGGGGGCGCCCCCTTCACTAGTTGATATTAAATTAAATATAAAAGCCTTCTAACAATTGCTAGAGCCTTTTATATATAGTTTAACATCGCCAGAAACATTTTCCACATATATATTAATTACTGGGAATACTCGGTATTGCCTGATAAACTTTAAAACCCTTCCGGTGACCCTAAAAATGCTTCTGGTTCCTCTCAGAACTATTCAGAATATTAACAAAACTATTTCAAAAATAAATCCTCGATACTCCCATCATACTAACACTCAGCAGATTGTGATTACTGTTGGGGAACGTTGCTTGGAAAACAAAAAAAAATTCTACGCACGCGCAAGATCTATCCATGGAGATGTATAGCTACGAGAGGGGAGAGTATGTCTATGTACCCTCGTAGACCGTTTAGCGGAAGCGTTTATCAACGCGGTTGATGTAGTTGAACACCTTCATGATCCAATCGATCAAGTACCGAACGTATGGCACCTCCGCGTTCAGCACAAGTTCAGCTCGATGACGTCCTCGCCTTCTTGATCCAGCAAGATGGGCGAAGTAGTAGATGAGTTCCGGCAACACAACGGCGTGGTGACGGTGGTGGTGAACTTGTTCCCGCAGGGCTTCGTCGTGCATTGCGGAAAAACTAGACGGAGGATG
The DNA here is from genome assembly GCA_011799875.1 of Thinopyrum elongatum. Lineage (NCBI taxonomy): Eukaryota > Viridiplantae > Streptophyta > Magnoliopsida > Poales > Poaceae > Thinopyrum > Thinopyrum elongatum. The sequence continues at coordinate 668,925,347 of CM022298.1, read as the reverse complement.
AAACTGTGGAGAGGGGCGCCGCACACGGTTAAGGGATTGTCGTGGGTTGTGTGGCGCTCCCTCCCTCTCATATATATAGGTGGGGGAGGGGAGGCAGCCAGGGCGTGCCCCAAGGTGGCTGATAACCCACAAGTATAGTGGATCGCAACAGTTTTCGAGGGTAGAGTGTTCAACCCAAATTTATAGATTCGACACAAGGGGAGCCAAAGAATATTTGCAAGTATTAGCAGCTGAGTTGTCAATTCAACCACACCTGGAGATTAATTTTCTGCAGCAATATGATCAGTAGCAAAGTAATATGATAGTTTTGATAATGGTAGTAACAGTAACGATAACGGTAACAGTGATAGCAATAATTTTGTAGCAGTTGCAACAGTAACAGCAGCAGTAGTAACTTAGCAAAAACAATATATGAAAAATTCGTAGGCATTGGATCGGTGAATTCGTTGGATGATATTCATCATATAACAGTCATAACCTAGGGCGATACGACACTAGCTCCAGTTCATAAATATAATGTAGGCATGTATTCCGTAAATAGTAATACGTGCTTATGGAAAGAACTTGCATGACATCTTTTGTCCTACCCTCCCATGGCAGCGGGGTCCATAAGGAAACTAAGGGATATTAAGGCCTTCTTTTAATAGAGAACCGAAACAAAGCATTAGCACATAGTGAATACATGAACTCCTCAAACTACGGTCATCACCGGAAAGTATCCCGACTTTTACGGATCGTAACACGTAATAGGTGACTATAACTTGCCAGATCGGATCTAGAACATAGATATAAAGGTGATAACATAAACGGTTCAGATCTGAAATCATGGCACCCGGGCCCAAACTGACAAGCATTAAGCATGGCAAAGTCATAGCAACATCAATCTCAGAACATAATGGATACTAGGGATCAAGCCCTAACAAAACTAACTTGATTACATGATGAATCTCATCCAACTCCCTCACCGACCAGCGAGCCTACGAAGGAATTACTCACTCCCGGTGGGGAGCATCATGGAATTGGCGATGGAGAAGGGTTGGTGATGACGAAGATCGAAGATCCCCCTCTCCGGAGCCCCAAACGGACTCCAGATCTGGCCTCCTGATGAAGAACAGGAGGTGGCGGCGGCTCCGTCTCGTGAAACACGATAATTCTTTCTCCCCTTTTTTTTCTCCGAAAATAGGATTTTATAGCGTCGGAGATAGGGTCAGTGGGGCCACCAGGTGGACACAACCCACCTGGGCGCGCCAGGAGGGGGGGCGCCCTGGTGGGTTGTGCTCCCCCAGGGACCCCACCCCCCTCCGGTGGTCTTGGCTCCAGTATTTTTCTTTTATTGTATAAAAATTCTCCAAAAAGTTGTGTTCCATTCCAGGAACTTTTATTTCTGCACAAAAATAACACCATGGTAATTCTGCTGAAAACAACGTCAGTCCGGGTTAGTTTCATTCAAATCATGCAAATTAGAGTCCAAAACAAGAGTAAAAGCGTTAGGAAAAGTAGATACGACAGAGACGTATCAACTCCCCCAAGCTTAAACATTTGCTTGTCCTCAAGCAATTCAGTTGACAAATTGAAAGTGAAAAAGAAAAAAATTTACGAACTCTTTTTCTCTTGTTTACATAAATAAGCTTTAGTAGCACCCAGGTTTTCAGCAAAGATTATGACTAACCATGTCGACAATAACTCTTAAAAATTATATTAACTCATATCAATGGCATAAGCAACTAGCGAGCAATAATAAAATATCTCAAATGACAACACTTTGTCAAAACAATCATGATATAAAATATCTCGCTAGCCTCTTCTGAGACTGCAAAACATAAATGCAGAGCACCTCCAAAGTTCAAGCAGCGACTAAACATTGTAATTCATGGTAGAAAAGATCTAGTCATGATGCATCCAACATTATCTATACACAATGCATGAGGATGACAATAGTGCTCTCAGATCTAGCGCTTATTTGAGAAGGTCATGGCACAACATAAAATTAAATAGATAGTCCCTTCGTAGAGGGAAGCAGTGATTTGCAGCGGTGCCAGAGCTCAGATTTTAAAAACAGAGATAAATAAAATTTTGAGAAATGCACCCTTCCTGTTTACTTCACGAGCATTAGTTATCGATATCTTCCATGCTAAACACATTAGTGGCGGTTCCCAAGCGATAAAAGTAAAAGTTTACTCCCTCTCCACCAACAAACACACTCCACGGCTAGCCGAATCCACGGGTACCGTCCATACCAACTTCAGTCCTGGGGGAGTTTTGTTTAATTATTTGCAATTTTTGAATTCGGGGCTGGGAATCCCTATTACCGCCCCTCTCGTGCAAGTACGAGTGAATAAACACTCATCATGAGAATAACCCGCTTAGCATGGAAGATATTGACTACCTCCTGTCACTCCATGAACAATCCAGGCACACAAAAACGGATGTTTATTTGAAGTTTTTAGAGGTGGCACATGCAAATTTACTTAGAACGGTAGGGTAATACCGCATATAGGTAGATATATGGTGGACTCATCTGGAATAACTTGGGTTTTAGGATTTTGATGCACAAGCAGTTTTCCTGCTTAGTACAGCGAAGGCTAGCAAATAGGTTGAGAAGTGGCCAGCTAGAGAGCGAAAACGGTCATGAACATGCATTATGCATAAGTAACATTGGATACTAGCATGAGTAGGATATGAACACCATGAACATAAATATCATAGAGGCTATGTTGGTTTTGATTCAACTACATGCATAAAGATGTGCCAAGTCAAGCCACTCGAACATTCGGAGGAGGATACCATATCATCATACCACATCACAAACATTTTAATGCATGTTGACATCCAAGATAAATCATTATCCACTCCTAGCTACTTAAGCATGGCATGAGAAACTATAATCTCTAATTGTCATTGCAAACATGTTTGATCATAATAGGCTGAATCATGGATACTAGGTTAAACATATTTACAAAAACAGAACAAGTTGAGTTCATACCCGTTTCTCTCTGCCACAACCAGTTCATCAAATATCGTCATTATTGCCTTCCACTTGCACGACCGAATGATATGAAAATAATAATAGTGCAAGAGTGTCGTGGACTAGGCTGGAATCTGCAAACATTTTATTCAAAAAGGAGAAGACAAGGCAATTTGAGCCCTTTGTTAGATCAACAATAATGCATATGAGAGCCACTCAACATTTTCATCGTGGTCTTCTCCTCGGTATGACTCAATAAAAGGGAAAAGAATTTCAGAGAAACACAATAAAATATTTTTGGAGTTTTTAGTTTTTCTTGAACAATGCAAATTAAAGAGAAAAACAAAAAAGAGAAAAACTATTTACACGGGAGAGCTCCCAACAAGCAAAAGAAGAACAAGGAAATCTTTTTGGGTTTTCTTTTAAATACTACAACTAACTAAACTAGAAAGAAAAACCGAAAAGAAGCAAACAACATTTTTTGTGATTTTCTCAAAGTTTTTCAAACACACAAGAAGAAAGCAAAAAAATAAATCAAGCATGGATAATACAATGAAAAAGTGTGAACACCGACAACTGGAATGAAATGTATGAACATGAAGGAAATGTCGGTGGGCATACGTACTCCCCCAAGCTTAGGATTTTGGCCTAGCTTGGTAATCACCATCTGTAGCCTGCGTAATAATCTGAATGATAGCTCATGGAGGCTCTTGGTGCAGCCTCCTCAGCCTGCCGAGCAGCCACAACCTCTGTGTTGTGTGCGCGGGACTCGATCTCAAGAACATAATATCTTCCCTTGCTGTGATAATCAAAGAGAGCAGGCACAGGCAAAAAGGTGTCCACAACGAAATTTTTATTGAACAACAGGTTATAAGTATAATTATTGATTTCACCCTTAAGGAACTTATGGCGCTTCATGGCCTCAAAGTCTAAGTACTGAGTGGGAAGGATGGGATCATTAGGCCAAATTGATACACCAAACTCCTCTGCTAATCGTGAAGCATAAATCCCACCATAAAAATATCCACTACCAGCGTTGTGTTGCAATCTGCGTGCAACAATCACTCCAAGGTTATAACATTTAACACCAGTGAGAGCAGTGTGTATGAGGCTCAAGTCAGGAGCACAAAGTGTACTACAGTCTTGTTTGCCTACGATGCATTTTTCCATTAAACAGTGCAAAGTATTGAATTGATGGGAAATGAATACTTTTTATTCTACCTTGCGTCACTCCTCTATTCTCACCGTAGCAAAGACTAGTTAAAAATAACTCATACTCAGACCTTGGTGGTTCATCCAACAAACCCCAAAATGGAATTTTACACACACCACTAAACGCGTCTAGAGACATGGTAATTGAACGGTCATAAAGTTTAAACGAAACTCTAGACTCACGAGGATGAAATTTAAACTCTTTAGTAAACGATTCTGTGAGACTGAGATACTGGTTGCACTTATCTTCAATGTAGGGACCGAGCTCGGCATTGTGAACATATTGCTCAAATTCTTCTTTAATACCTGCCATCACCATGAAATCGTCGCGCGGCCATAAGCATGATTTTGTGGCGGCATCCCGTATTGAACTTGCACTTGGTTCAACATAAGATTGACGGGTTGAGCCCCTACTAGAAGATGCCTCCGAGGACCTTAGCCTCGAAGAACTCCTCCCAAAGAAGTTCATCATATTTGCGTATAATTTTCTGAAAATTTTTGGGTCACGAAATTTTTGTCAACAAAACTTTGCAAGATTGATAGCAACTACTCATAGAGATGTATAGAGGCCATATTGAGCATTCAAACTACTTAGAACTCTAAGAATTCAACATGCAAGCTCATCTACAACAGCACCAAGAGTAGCTAATTATTCAAAATATAATCCACTAAAGCAAAAACTAATTGGACCAATGGAGGAGTCACATACCAAGTAGCAATCCCCCAAAACAGTTTCGGAAATGGAGCTTCGAGCAAAGAGATCGAAATCCGTGGGTTTGAGAGCAAGAACATGAGAGAGAGAGAGAGAGAGCAATGGTGATTTTTTTCTGGAGGTAGGTGATGACATGGGCTAAAGAGATAAGTGAGGGGGGCCCACGTGGGGACCACAACCCACCAGGGCGCGCCTAGGGCTGCTGGCACGCCCAGGTGGGTTGTGCCCACCTGGTGCATCCCGTCTGATGTTATTTGCGTCATAAATTCTTAAATAATCAGAAAAAAATCATATTAAATTTTCAGGGCATTCTGATAACTTTTATTTTTGTGTCATTTTTTATTGCAAGGGAAATTTAGAAAGCAGACAAAATATGGCATTTTATTTTATTTAACTAAGAAAAACAGAAAACAAACGTTGGGAACAGAAAGTTGTGCTTACTAAATTCATCAACTTCATACCTCTCAAAAATGATCCATTAATAAGGTTGATCAAGTCTTATTAACAACCACTTTCGATTAGCATGAAACTGAAGAACTTTAGTAAAACACTAAGTTACCTCTACGGGGATATGCATGTCCCCAACAATAAGCATTTCATATTTCTTTTTGGCAGTAGGTAGAGGTAGTTGAAAACTTCCAATAGTGAATGTCGGAGATTTTTCAATAACATTAATACCATTCACTTGGAATTGTTTCTTTGGAAAGTGCACCGTATGCTCATTACCATTGATATGAAAGTGACCTCGCTTTTATTGCAATCAATAGCAGCCCCTGCAGTATTCAAGAAGGGTCTACCAAGGATAATCGACATGTTGTCGTCCTCGGGCATCTCAAGTATAACAAAGTCAGTTAAGATAGTAACATTTGCAACAACAACGGGCACATCCTCACAAATACCGATAGGTATGGCAGTTGATTTGTCAGCCATTTGCAAAGATATTTCAGTAGGTGTGAGTTTATTCAAATCAAGTCTTTTATATAAAGAGAAAGGCATAACACTAATACCAGCTCCTAGATCACACAAAGCAGTTTTGACATAATTTCTTTTTATGGAGCAAGGTATAGTTGGTATTCCCGGATCTCCAAGTTTTTTAGGTACCCCATCCTTAAAAGAATAATTAGCAAGCATGGTGGAGATTTCAGCTTTAGGTATCTTTCTTTTATTAGAGATGATGTCTTTCATAAATTTTGCATAAGGGGCCATCTTTAGTATATCAGTCAAGCGAGTGCGCAAAAAGACTGGCCTAAGCATTTCAGCAAAACGTTCAAATTCTTCATCATCTTTCTTCTTAGTTGATTTAGGTGGAAAGGGCATGGGTTTTTGAACCCATGGTTCTCTTTCTTTTCCATGTTTTCTAGCAACAAAGTCTCTTTTATCATATCTTTTATTTTTAGATTGTGGGTTATCAAGATCAATAACTGGTTCTATCTCAACATCATTATCTGTTGTTTATCATTGTCTGGTTGAGTGTCTTCATGAACATCATCATTATCTTTTTCATTATCACTAGGTGAATGTTCATTACCAGATTGAGTTTCAGCATCAGAGATAGAAACATCATTATCATCATCAGGAGCTTTTTCTATTTCAGGTTCAATAGAGGCATGCAAAGTCCTATCATTTTTCTTTTTCTTCTTCTTTTTAGGAGGACTAGGTGCATCAGTGTTAATTCTTTGAGAGTCTTATTCAATTCTTTTAGGGTGACCTTCAGGATAAAGTGGTTCCTGAGTCATTTTACCTCCTCTAGTTGCTACTCTGACAGCAAAGTCATTTATATTATTATTCATTTCATCTAGCAACTCTCTTTGAGATTTGGCAACTTGTTCTAGTTGAGTTTGAACCATAGAGGCATGTTTTCCTACACCTCTAACATCATTGGAGATTCTAAATAACAAGTCACTCAAGCGAGCAATCATATCATAATTATATTTCAATTGTTTCATAACATTTTCATTGAACTGATCTTGCTTTCTAATGTAATTATCAAACTCATAAAGGCATTGACTAGGATGCATATTATAAGGATTGTCCCGTTCATTAGATTTCATTAAAGAATTTACCTCTACCACCGAAGGTGGTGCTGTGTCAAGTCCATGTATCTCTTCAATAGGAGGTAAATTTTTAACATCCTCTGCTTTAATACCCTTTTCCATCATAGATTTCTTTGCCTCTTGCATATCTTCCGGACTGAGATATAAGATACCCCTCTTCTTTGTAGTGGGTTTATGTGGTGGTTCAGGAAGAGTCCAATCATCATAATTTTTCAATATATTATTCAATAATTCCTCAGCTTGGTCAACAGTTCGTTCCCTGAAAACACAACCAGCACAACTATCTAGGAAGTCCCTAGAAACATCGGTTAGTCCGTTATAGAAGATATCAAGTATTTCATTTTCCTTAAGAGGATGATCAGGCAAAGCATTAAGTAATTGGAGAAGCCTCCCCCAAGCTTGTGGGAGACTCTCTTCTTCAATTTGCACAAAGTTAAATATTTACTGTAAGGCGGCTTGTTTCTTATGAGCAGAAAAATATTTTTTAGAGAAGTAATAAATCATATCCTGGGGACTATGCACACAACCAGGAGCAAGAGTGTTGTACCATATCTTAGCATCACCCTTTAATGAGAATAGAAATAATTTGAGAATATAGTAATAGCGAATTTTATCCTCATGAGCCAAAAGGGTGGCTATATAATTCAATTTAGTAAGGTGTGCCACAACAGTTTCAGTTTCATAACCATGGAAAGGATCAGATTCAACCAAAGTAATCAACTCTGGGTCGACAGAGAATTCATAATTCTTATCATCAACAAAGATAGGTGAAGTAGCAAACTTAGGATCACATTTCATTCTAGCATTCAAAGATTTCTCTTTCAGTTTGCATAATAATTTCTTAAGATCATCTCTATCATTGCAAACAAGAAAGTCTCTAGCTGTCTCCTCATCCATAACATAACCTTCAGGTATCTTAGGCAATTCATATCTAGGAGAGCTAGGTCTAATAGGTGTTTCAAGATTTTCAGTTTCATGCATTCCATCAGTTTCAACAATTTCATCAATTTCAGCATTATCAATATCTTTAGCTCTAGCAATTTGTTCATCAAGAAAATCACCTAGTGGCACACCATCATCAAGCAAGGTACTAGCATCATCATGAGTAACATTCATAGAAGTAGCATCATCAATAACTTGCGACATATCAGGATTAATAGCATGTGGTGGTGTTGCAAGTCTACTCAAAACAGAAGGCGAATCAAGTGCAAAGTGTGATGGCAGTTCCTTACCTCCCCTCGTCTTAGAGGAAAAAATCTTAGTCTTGGTATCCTTCAGATTCTTCATAGTGATAAATTGATAATAATCCCAAGTGACTCAACAAATATAGCTATGCTCCCCGGCAACGGCGCCAGAAAAAGGTCTTGATAACCCACAAGTATAAGAGATCGCAACAGTTTTCGAGGGTAGAGTATTCAACCCAAATTTATAGATTCGACACAAGGGGAGCCAAAGAATATTTGCAAGTATTAGCAGCTGAGTTGTCAATTCAACCACACCTGGAGATTAATTTTCTGCAGCAATATGATCAGTAGCAAAGTAATATGATAGTTTTGATAATGGTAGTAACAGTAACGGTAACACGATAGCAATAATTTTGTAGCAGTTGCAACAGTAACAGCAGTAGTAGTAACTTAGCAAGAACAATATATGGAAAATTCGTAGGCATTGGATTGGTGAATTCGTTGGATGATATTCATCATATAACAGTCATAACCTAGGGCGATATGGCACTAGCTCCAGTTCATAAATATAATGTAGGCATGTATTCCATAAATAGCCATACGTGCTTATGGAAAGAACTTGCATGACATCTTTTGTCCTAACCTCCCATGGTAGTGGGGTCCATAAGGAAACTAAGGGATATTAAGGCCACCTTTTAATAGAGAACCGGAACAAAGCATTAGCACATAGTGAATACATGAACTCCTCAAACTACGGTCATCACCGGAAAGTATCCCGACTATTGTCACTCCGGGGTTTACGGATCATAACACGTAATAGGTGACTATAACTTGCAAGACCGGATCTAGAACATAGATATAATGGTGATAACATAAATGGTTCAGATCTGAAATCATGGCACCCGGGCCCAAAGTGACAAGCATTAAGCATGGCAAAGTCATAGCAGCATCAATCTCAGAACATAATGGATAGTAGGGATCAAGCCCTAACAAAACTAACTCGATTACATGATGAATCTCAACCAACTCCCTCACCGACCAGCGAGCCTACGAAGGAATTACTCACTCCCGGTGGGGAGCATCATGGAATTGGCAATGAAGAAGGGTTGGTGATGACGAAGATCGAAGATCCCCCTCTCCGGAGCCCCAAACGGACTCCAGATCTGGCCTCCCGATGAAGAACAGGAGGTGGCGGCGGCTCAGTCTCGTGAAACGCGATAATTCTTACTCCCTGATTTTTTTCTCTGAAAATAGGATTTTATAGCGTTGGAGATAGGGTCAGCGGGGCCACCAGGTGGGTACAACCCACCTGGGCGCGCCAGGAGGGGGGCGCCCTGGTGGGTTGTGCCCCCCAGAGACCCCCTTCCGGTGGTTCTTGGCTCTAGTATTTTTCTTTATTGTATAAAAATTCTCCAAAAAGTTTCGTTCCATTCCGAGAACTTTTATTTCTGCACAAAAACAACACCATGTTAGTTCTGCTGAAAACAGCGTCAGTCCGGGTTAGTTTCATTCAAATCATGCAAATTAGAGTCCAAAACAAGACTAAAAGCATTAGGAAAAGTAGATACGACGGAGACGTATCAGTGGCCGGCCGCCCCCTTGGGCGTCTGCCCTATGGCCCCCCCCTTTCCTTCCTATGGGGGTGGAGGAGAAAGCATGAGAGGGGGCCGACGGCTGCTCCTTGCCTTAGCCGCCTCCCTTTCCTTCCCTATAGTGTCGGCGGCCAGGGAGAGGGCGTGCCAGCCCCTTGTGGGCTGGTGTGTTCCTCCCCTTGGCCCATTAGGCCCATATACTCCCCGTAGGTCTCCCGGAACCCCTTCCGGTGATACGATGAATACCCGGCGCATTCCGAAACCTTTCCAGAGGCCAAATACTATCGTCCTATATATCGATCTTTACCTCCAGACCATTCTGGAGCTCCTCGTCATGTCCGTGATCTCATCCGGGACTCCGAACAACATTCGGTCACCAATTCACATAACTCATATAATACTATATCGTCAACGAACATTAAGTGTGTGGACCCTACGGGTTCGAGAATGATGTAGACATGACCGAGACACCTCTCCGGTCAATAGAGGGACCTGGATGCCCATATTGGTTCCTACATATTCTATGAAGATCTTTATCGGTCGAACCTTTATGACAACATACGCAATTCCCTTTGTCTGTCGGTATGTTACTTGCCCGAGATTCGATCGTCGGTATCTTCATACCTAGTTGAATCTCATTACCGGCAAGTCTCTTTACTCGTTCCATAATACATCATCTCATAACTAACTCCTTAGTCACTTTGCTTGCAAGCTTCTTGTGATGTGTATTACCGTGAGGGCCCAGAGATACATCTCCGATACACGGAGTGACAAATCCCAATCTCGATTCACACAAACTCAACAGACACCTTCGGAGATACCTGTAGAGCATCTTTATGATCACCCAGTTACGTTGTGACGTTTGATAGCACACAAGGTATTCCTACGGTATCCGGGAGTTGCATGATATCATGGTCGAAGAAACATGTATTTGACATTAAGAAAGCAGTAGCAATAAACTGAACGATCATATGCTATGCTAACGGATGGGTCTTGTCCATCACATCATTCTCCTAATGATGTGATCCTGTCATCAAGTGACAACACATGTCCATGGTTAGGAAACCTGAACCATCTTTGATCAACGAGCTAGTCTAGTAGAGGCTCACTAGGGACACGGTATTTGTTTATGTATCCACACATGTATTTAAGTTTCCGATCAATACAATTTTAGCATGAATAATAAACCTTTATCATTAATAAGGAAATATAATAATAACAACTTTATTATTGCCTCTAGGGCATATTTCCATCAGTCTCCCACTTGCACTAGAGTTAATAATCTAGATTACATTGTAATGAATCTAACACCCATGGAGTCTTGGTGCTGATCATGTCTTGCTCGCGGAAGAGGTTTAGTCAACGGGTCTGCCACATTCAGATCCGTATGTATTTTGCAAATTTATATGTCTCCATCCTTGACCTTTTCCCAAATGGAGTTGAAACGTCTCTTGATGTGTTTGGTTCTCTTGTGAACCTGGATTCCTTTGCTAAGGCAATTGCTCCAGTGTTGTCACAAAAGATTGTCATTGGACCCGATGCACCGGGTATTACACCCAGATTGGATATGAACTCCTTCATCCAGACTCCTTCATGCGCTGCTTCCGAAGCAGCTATGTACTCCACTTCACACGTAGATCCTGCCACGACGCTTTGCTTGGAACTGCACCAACTGACAGCTCCACCATTCAATATAAATACATATCCAGTTTTTGACTTAGAGTCATCCGGATCAGTGTCAAAGCTAGCATCGACGTAACCTTTTACGACAAGCTCTTTGTCGCCTCCATAAACGAGAAACATATCCTTGGTCCTTTTCAGGTACTTCAGGATGTTCTTGACCACTGTCCAGTGATCCACACTCCTGGATTACTTTGGTACCTCCCTGCCAAACTTATGGCAAGGCACACATCAGGTCTGGTACACAGCATGGCATACATAATAGAACCTATGGCTGAGGCATAGGGAATGACTTTCATTTTCTCTCTATCTTCTGTCGTGGTCGGACATTGAGTCTGACTCAATTTCACACCTTGCAACACAGGCAAGAACCCTTTCTTTGACTGGTCCATTTTGAACTTCTTCAGAACTTTGTCAAGGTATGTGCTTTGTGAAAGTTCTATTAAGCGTCTCGATCTATCCCTATACATCTTGATGCCCAATATATAAGCAGCTTCACCGAGGTCTTTCATTGAAAAATTCTTATTCAAGTATCCTTTTATGCCATCCAGAAGATCTATATCATTTCCAATCAGTAATATGTCATCCACATATAATATCAGAAATGCTACAGAGCTCCCACTCACTTTCTTGTAAATACAGGTTTCACCATAAGTCTGTATAAAACCATATGCTTTGATCACATCATCAAAGCGTATATTCCAACTCCGAGATGCTTGCACCAGTCCATAGATGGATCGCTGGAGCTTGCACACTTTGTTAGCACCTTTAGGATCGACAAAACCTTCTGGTTGCATCATATACAACTCTTCTTTAAGAAACCCGTTAAGGAATGCAGTTTTGACATCCATTTGCTAGATTTCATAATCATAAAATGCGGTAATTGCTAACATGATTCGGACAGACTTAAGCATCACTACTGGTGAGAAAGTCTCATCGTAGTCAACCCCTTGAACTTGTCAAAAACCTTTCACGACAAGTCGAGCTTTGTAGACAGTGATATTACCATCAACATCTGTCTTCCTCTCGAAGATCCATTTATTTTGAATGGCTTGGTGATCATCGGGCAAGTCCACCAAAGTCCATACTTTGTTCTCATACATGAATCCTATCTCAGATTTCCTGGCCTCAAGCTATTTGTCAGAATCTGGGCTCATCATAGCTTCTTCATAGTTTGTAGGTTTGCCGTTGTCTAACAACATGATTTTCAGGACAGGATTACCATACCACTATGGTGAGGAACGTGTTCTGGTCGACCTACGAGGTTCAGTAGTAACTTGATCCGAAGTTTTATGATCATCATCATTAGCTTCCTCTCTAGTTGGTGTAGGCATCACGGGAATGGTTTTCTCTGATGTGCTACTTTCCAATTCGAGAGAAGGTACAATTACCTCATCAAGTTCTACTTTCCCCCCACTCACTTCTTTCGAGAGAAACTCCTTCTCTAGAAAGGACCCATTCTTGGCAACAAAGATCTTGCATTTGGAGCTATGGTAGAAGGTGTACCCAATAGTTTCCTTAGGGTATCCTATGAAGACGCATTTCTTCGATTTGGGTTCGAGCTTATCAGGCTGAAGCCTTTTGGCATAAGTGTCGCATCCCCAAACTTTAAGAAACGACAGCTTAGGTTTCTTGCCAAACCATAGTTCATACGGTGTCGTCTCAACGGATTTAGACGGTGCCCTATTTAACATGAATGCGGTTGTCTCTAATGCATAACCCCAAAATGATAAAGGAAAATTGGTAAGATACATCATAGAACGCACCATATCTAATTAAGTATGGTTACGATGTTCGGACACACCATTACGTTGTGGTGTTCTAGGTGGCGTGAGTTGTGAAACAATTCCACATTGTTTTAAATGAAGGCCAAACTCGTAACTCAAATATTCGCCTCCGCGATCAGATCGTAGAAACTTAATTTTCTTGTTACGATGATTCTCCACTTCACTCTGAAATTCCTTGAACTTTTCAAATGTTTCAGAATTGTGTTTCATCAAGTAGATACATCCATACCTACTCAAATCATCTGTGAAGGTCAGAAAATAATGATACCCGCCGTGTGCCTCAACACTCATCGGACCGCATACATCGGTATGTATTATTTCCAATAAGTCATTAGCTCGCTCCATTGTTCTGGAGAATGGAGTTTTAGTCATCTTACCCATGAGGCATGGTTCGCAAGTATCAAATGATTCATAATCAAGTGATTCCAAAAGTCCATCCACATGGAGTTTCTTCTTGCGCTTTACACCAATATGACCTAAATGGCAGTTCCACAAGTATGTTGCACTATCATTATCAACTTTGCATCTTTTGGCATCAATATTATGAATATGTGTATCACTACGATCGAGATTCAACAAGAATAGACCATTCATCAAAGGTGCATGACCATAAAAGATATTACTCATATAAATAGAACAACCATTATTCTCCGACTTAAATGAATAACCGTCTCGCAATAAACAAGATCTAGATATAATGTTCATGCTCAACGCTGGCACCAAATAACAATTATTGAGGTCTAAAACTAATCCCGAAGGTAGATGTAGAGGTAGCGTGCCGACGACGATCACATCGACCTTGGAACCATTCCCGACGCGCATCGTCACCTCGTCCTTAGCCAATCTTCGTTTATTCCGCAGCTCCTATTTCGAGTTACAAATATGAGAAATCGAACTAGTATCAAATACCCAGGAGCTACTACGAGCATTAGTAAGGAACACATCAATAACATGTATATCAAATATACCTTTGTTCACTTTGCCATCCTTCTTATCCGCCAAGTATTTGGAGCAGTTCCGCTTCCAGTGACCATTCCCTTTGCAGTAGAAGCACTCAGTTTCAGGCTTGGGTCTAGCTTTGGGCTTCTTCACGGGAGTGGCAACTTGTTTGCCATTCTTTTTTAAGTTCCCTTTCTTTCCCTTGCCCTTTTTCTTGAAACTAGTGGTCTTGTTAACCTTCAACACTTGATGCTCCTTCTTGATTTCTACCTCCGCGGCCTTAATCATTGCGAAGAGCTCGGGAATTATTTTCGTCATCCCTTGCATATTATAGTTCATCATGAAGCCTTTGTAGTTTGGTGGCCGTGATTGAAGAACTCCGTCAATAACACTCTCAACTGGAAGATCAATTCCCAGCTGAGTCAAGTGGTTATGATACCCAAACATTTTGAGTATGTGTTCACTGACAGAACTGTTCTCCTCCATCTTGCAGCTATAGAACTTGTTGGAGACTTCATATCTCTCAACCCGGGCATTTGCTTGAAATATCAACTTCAGCTCTTGGAACATCTCATATGCTCCGTGACGTTCAAAACGTCTTTGAAGTCCCGGTTCTAAGCCGTAAAGCATAGCACACTGAACTATCGAGTAGTCATCAGATCGAGTCTGCCAGACATTCATAACATCTGCAGTAGCTCCTGCAGCAGGTTTGTCGTCTAGCGGTACATCAAGGACATAATTCTTCTGTGCAGCAGTGAGGGTAATCCTCAAGTTACGGACCCAGTCTGTGTAGTTGCTACCATCATCTTTCAACTTAGCTTTCTCTAGGAACGCATTAAAATTCAGGGGAACGCTAGCACGGGCCATTGATCTACAACATAGATATGCAAAAACTATTAAGACTAAGTTCATGGTAAATTAAGTTCAATTAATCAAATTACTAATGAACTCCTAGTTAAATTAGCATCCATCAAGTTATCTAAGTGATACATGATCCAAATCAACTAACCCATGTCCGATCATCACGTGAGATGGGGTAGTCATCAATGGTGAACATCTCTATGTTGATCATATCTACTATATGACTCATGTTCGACCTTTCGGTCTCACGTGTTCCGAGACCATGTCTGTACATGCTAGGCTCGTCAAGTTTAACCCAAGTATTCTGCTTGTGCAAAACTGTCTTACACCCGTTGTATGTGAACATAGAGTCTATCACACCCGATCATCACGAGGTGCTTTGAAACGACGAACTTTAGCAATGATCCATACTCAGGGAGAACACTTTTATCTTGAAATTTAGTGAAGGGATCAGCTTATAATGCTACCATCGTTCTAAGCAAAATAAGATGCAAAAAGGATAAACATCACATGCAATAAAAATATGTGACATGATATGGCCATCATCATCTTGTGCTTTTGATCTCCATCTCCAAAGCATCATCATGATCTCCAACGTCACCGGCTCGACACCTTGATCTCCATCATTGCGTCTGGGTCATCTCGCCAACTATTGCTTCTACAACTATTGCTAACGCATAACGATAAAGTAAAGCAATTACATGGCGCTTGCATTTCATACAATAATTAAGAGACAACCCTAAGACTCCTACCAGTTGTCGATATTACAAAACATGATCATCTCATACAACAACGTATATCACATCACGTCTTGACCATATCACATCACAACATACCCTGCAAAAACAAGTTAGACGTCCTCTACTTTGTTGTTGCAAGTTTTACGTGGCTGCTACGGGCAACTAGCAAGAACCGTTCTTAACTACGCAAAACCACAACGGTGATTATCAAGTTTACTATTTTAACCTTCTTCAAGGATCGGCTGTAGTCAAATTCGATTCAACTAAAGTAGGAGAAACAGACACCCGCCAGCCACCTTTATGCAAAACAAGTTGCATGTCAGTCGGTGGAACCAGTCTCATGTGCGTGGACATGTAAGGTTGGTCCGGGCCGCTTCATCCCACAATACCGCCGAATCAAAATAAGACGTTGGTGGTAAGCAGTATGACCATCACCGCCCACAACTTCTTTGTGTTCTACTCATGCATATCATCTACGCATAGACCTGGCTCATGATGCCACTGTTGGGGAATGTTGCATGGAAAACAAAAAAAATTCTACGCACACGCAAGATCTATCCATGGAGACGCATAGCTACAAGAGGGGAGAGTATGTCTAGGTACCCTCGTAGACCATTTAGTGGAAGCGTTTACCAACGCGATTGATGTAGTCGAACATCTTCATGATCCAACTGATCAAGTACCGAACGTACGTCACCTCTACGTTCGCCACACGTTCAGCTCGATGACGTCCTCACCTTCTTGATCCATCAAGACGGGCGAAGTAGTAGATGAGTTTCGGCAACATGACGGCCTGGCAACGGTGGTGGTGAACTTGTTCCTGCAGGGCTTCGCCGTGCACTGCGGAAAAACTAGACGGAGGATGAAACTGTGGAGAGGGGCGCCGCACACGGCTAAGGGATTCTCGTGGGTTGTGTGGCGCCCCTCCCTCTCATATATATAGGTGGGGGGATGGGAGGCAGCCATGGCGCTCCCCAAGGTGGCCGGCCGGCCCGCTTGGGCGCCTGCCCTATGGCGCCCCCCTTTCCTTCCTAGGCGGGTGGAGGAGAAGGCAGGAGGGGGGGCCGGCTGCTCCTTGCCTTAGCCGCCCCCCCTTTCCTTCCCTATAGGGACGGCGGCCAGGGAGAGGGCACGCCAGCCCCTTGTGGGCTGGTGTGTTCCTCCCCTTAGCCCATTAGGCCCATATACTCCCCGTAGGTCTCCCGGAACCCCTTCCGGTGATACGATGAATACCCGGTGCATTCCGAAACCTTTCCGGAGACCAAATACTATCATCCTATATATCAATCTTTACCTCTGGACCATTCCGGAGCTCCTCGTCATGTCCGTGATCTCACCCGGGACTCCGAACAACATTCGGTCACCAATTCACATAACTCATATAATACTATATCGTCAATGAACGTTAAGCGTGCGGACCCTACGGGTTCGAGAATGATGTAGACATGACCGAGACACCTCTCCGGTCAATAACCAATAGCGGGACCTGGATGCCCATATTGGTTCCTACATATTCTACGAAGATCTTTATCGGTCGAACCTTTATGACAACATAGGTAATTCCCTTTGTCTGTCGGTATGTTACTTGCCCGAGATTCGATCGTCGGTATCTTGATACCTAGTACAATCTCGTTACCGGCAAGTCTCTTTACTCGTTCTGTAATACATCATCTCGTAACTAACTCCTTAGTCACTTTGCTTGCAAGCTTCTTGTGGTGTGTATTACCGAGAGGGCCCAGAGATACCTCTCCGATACACGGAGTGACAAATCCCAATCTCGATTCACGCCAACTCAATAGACACCTTCAGAGATACATGTAGAGCATCTTTATGATCACCCAGTTACGTTGTGATGTTTGATGGCACACAAGGTATTCCTCCAGTAACCGGGAGTTGCATGATTTCATGGTCGAAGAAACATGTATTTGACATTAAGAAAGCAGTAGCAATAAATTGAACGATCATATGCTCAGCTTACGGATGGGTCTTGTCCATCACATCATTCTCCTAATGATGTGGTCCCGTCATCAAGTGACAACACATGTCCATGGTTAGGAAACCTTAACCATCTTTAATCAACGAGCTAGTCTAGTAGAGGCTTACTAGGGACACAGTATTTGTTTATGTATCCACACGTGTATTTAAGTTTCCGATCAATACAATTCTAGCATGAATAATAAACCTTTACCATGAATAAGGAAATATAATAATAACAACTTTATTATTGCCTCTAGGGCATATTTCCATCAATTACCTTGAGCTTGTTACCCTGTAGGTTTGATAAATCATAGACATGAACGATACCCCTTCGTTCAATGACCGATAGCGGAATCATGGACATCCATATCGATCCCTATGATTACACGAATAATATTCGAGTGAGCCTTTGGTTATCATGTGATGTTCCCTTTGCTTCGAGATACTTTACAAAACCGACATGAGATATATCAGTATCCTCTTGAGTCATACACATGCTCATTGTACCGGTCTCCTTGTTATTGGTTTGATTCTTCTTTCTCGTTGTCGTGTTCTGGTATCCCCATGATAGAGTCACCTGTGTCTTTTGATACTTGTGAGCTGCGTTGGGATTTCCCCGAAGAGGAGAGGATGATGCAGTACAGTAGAGATAAGTATTACCCTCATTTATGAAACCAAGGTTATCAATCCAGTTGGAGAACCAAGCAACACTATGTAAACAACACCTGCACACAAACAAAAAATACTTGCAACCCAACGCGTAGAGGGGTCGTCAATCCCTCAACGATATTGAGAAAGATTAAATTGTATGGGATTTGATAAATAGATCTGACTAAACTACAAAATAAAATAAATAAAGGAAAATTGCAGTGAGGTATTTTTAGGATTTTTATATGATAAAAGATAGACCCGGGGGCCATAGTTTTCACTAGAGGCTTCTCTCGAGAAAATAGCATACGGTGGGTAAACAAATTACTATTGAGCAATTGATAGAAAAGCAAATAATTATGATGATATCCAAAGCAATGATCATACATAGGCATCACATCCAAGATTAGTAGACCGACTCCTGCCTGCATCTACTACTATTACTCCACACATCGACTGCTATCCAGCATGCATCTAGTGTATTAAGTTCATGAAAAATGGAGTAATGCTTTAAGCAAGATGACATGATGTAGACAAGATAAACTCACGTATGAAATAAATCCCATCTTTTTACACTTAATAGCAACGACACATGTGTGTCATGTCTCTTTCTGTCAATGAGATTGAGCACTGAAAGATCGAACCCATCACAAAGCACCTCTTCCCATGGCAAGATAAATCAATCTAGTTGGCCAAACCAAACCAATAAATCGGAGAAGAAATACGAGGCTATATTAATCATGCATAAAAGAGTCCAGAGAAAACTCAAATAATATTCATGGATAGATCTGATCATAAACTCATAATTCATCAGATCTCAACAAACACGCCGCAAAAAAGAATTACATCGGATAGAACTCCGAGAAAATCAAGGAGAACATTGTATTGAAGAACATTGAGAGAGAAGAAGTCATCTAGCTACTAACTATGGACCCGTAGGTCTGTGGTAAACTACTCACGCATCATCGGAGGGGCAGCAAGGTTGATGAAGAACCACTCCATGATCGTTTCCCCCTCCGGCGAAGTGCCAGAAAGGGCCCCAGATGGGATCTCTCGAGAATAGAGGCTTGCGATGGTGGAAAAAGTATTTTGTGGACTCCCCTGTTGGTTTCCTGGTTTATGGGTATTTATAGAGGCAGAGTTAGGTCAAACGGAGCTCTGTGGGAACCGCAACCCATCAGGATGCGCCTGCTCCCCTAGGCGCGCCCTGGTGGGTTGTGGGCCCACGCTCCCACGTCTGGTCTTCTCTCGAAGCTTCTACTGTCCCTTATGTCCAGAAAAAAAATCTCCAAAAAGTTTCGTGGCATTTGGACTTTGTTTGGTACTGATATTCTGCGAAACCAAAAACAAGCAAAAAACAACAACTGGCTGATACGACTCCAACGTATCTATAATTTTTGATTGTTCCATGCTATTATATTATCATTTTTGGATGTTTTACAATCATTTTATATCAACTTTATATCATTTTTTGGGACTAACCTATTGACATAGTGCCCAGTGCCAGTTGCTGTTTTCTGCTTGTTTTTTACTTCGCAGGAAATCAATACCAAATGGAGTCCAAACGCAGCGAAACTTTTTGGAGATTTTTTTTGGACCAGAAGACATCCAGTGGGCCAAAGAAGTACCGAAGAGGGGGCCCGAGGTGAGCACAAGACACCAGGGCGCGCCTGGGCCCCCAGGCGTGCCCTGGTGGGTTGTGCCCATCTCGGAGACCTCCCGCACCGCCTCTTTGCTCTATAAATACCCCAATATTCCAGAAACCCTAGGGGAGTCAACGAAAATCAATTCCAGCCGCCGCAAGTTCCAGAAACCACAGATCCAATCTAGACACCATCACGGAGGGGTTCATCATCCTCATTGGTGCCACTCCGATGATGCGTGAGTAGTTCATTGTAGACCTACATGTCCGTAGTTAGTAGCTAGATGGCTTTCTCTCTCTTGTTTGATTCTCAATACAATGGTCTCTTGGAGATCTATTTGATGTAACTTTTTTTGCGGTGTGTTTGTTGGGATCCGATGAACTTTGAGTTTATGATCAGATCTGTGTTTTTATCCATGAAAGTTATTTGAGTCTTCTTTGATCTCTTATATGCATGATTGCTTATAGCCTCGTATTTCTTCTCTGATATTTGGGTTTTTGTTTGGCCAACTTGATCTATTTATCTTGCAATGGGAAGAGGTGCTTTGTGATGGGTTCGATCTTACGGTGCTTGATCCCAGTGACAGAAGGGGAAATGACACGTATGTATCATTGCCATTAAGGATAACAAGATGGGGTCTATTTCTACATAAATAGATCTTGTCTACATCATGTCATCGTTCTTATTGCATTACTCCGTTTTTCCATGAACTTAATACACTAGATGCATGCTGGATAGCGGTCGATGTGTGGAGTAATAGTAGTAGATGCAGGCAGGAGTCGGTCTACTAATCTTGGACGTGATGCCTATATAATGATCATTGCCTGGATATCGTCATGAGTATTTGAAGTTCTATCAATTGCCCAACAGTAATTTGTTTACCCACCGTTTGCTATTTTTCTCGAGAGAAGCCACTAGTGAAATCTACAGCCCCCGGGTCTATTTTCTCATCATATATTTTCAGATCTATTTGCTATTTTCCTTCGCGATCTATTTTTATTTGCTTTTATTTTCAGATCTATTAATCCAAAAATACAAAAATACCTTGCTGCAATTTTTACTTATTTATTTTATCTCGCGTTCCCGCGAGATCTATTTATCCAATCTACTACAATTTTACCTATCCTTTTACCCATGAGGGATTGACAACCCCTCTCTTACGTCGGGTTGCAAGTATTTGTTCTTTGTGTGCAGGAGCTGTTTACGTGGTGTTGCGTGGTTCTCCTACTGGTTCGATAACCTTGGTCTCATCACTGAGGGAAATACCTACCATTGTTGTGCTGCATCATCCCTTCCTCTTTGGGGAAATACCGACGTAGTTCAAGCAAACATCACTGGCACTGGGCACTAAGTTAATAGGTTAGTCCAAAAAAATGATATAAAGTTGCTTGTAAATGTATATAAAACATCCAAGATTGATACTTTAATAGCATGGAACAATAAAAAATTATAGATACGTTGGAGACGTATCAAGCATCCCCAAGCTTAATTCATGCTCGTCCTCGAGTAGGTAAATGATAAAAACAAATTTTTTGATGTGGAATGCTACCTAACATGTTCATCACATATTCTTTTCTTTTGTAGCATGGATACTTGGACCTTAAATGATTCAAAGCAATAGTCTATAATTTGACATGAAGACATCAATACTCAAGCATATCAACAAGCAACCATGTATTTCAAAATGTCAACACTAAAGAAAGTTATCCCTAGCCCATTATGCTCAGTCATTGATCCATTCATGAAACACACTCAAATATTAGCTACATCCAATGCACAAGTATGATAATAATGTTCCCTAGTTGGTGCTTTATAAGAGAAGATAGAGACTCAAAAAAATTGCATGAAAGTAAATAGAAAGGCCCTTCGCAGAGGGAAGCAGAGATTTATAGAGGTGCCAGAGCTCATAGCTTAAATTGAGAGAGAGAAAATATTTTGAGAGGCATGCTTTTCCTGTCAACGAAACCGACCGAGATTTCCCAATATCTTCAATGCTAGATAAATCATAGGCGGTTCCCAAACATAAAGTAAAATTTATTTCCTTTCCACCATTCTTTCATAATCCATGGCTGGCCGTATTGAAAGTGCGACTAATCCCCGGGTGGTTTTGGTAATTCATAACAATATATAGCTCATTGAACTAATATCCATTCAAGTTTAATATTTCAGAAAGTTTAATGAATGGCATGGCATGGACTAGGAATGTGGACCCCTCAAAATGCTAAGGAACATGTTGGCAAAAGCTCAAGACTCTTCATTTCTATTTTAGTGATCCAAGATCACATTGAGTCCATAGGAAAGCCAATACTATTAAAAGGGGATGAGGTGTTGCTTAATGGTCTACTTGCTCAAAGTGCTTAGTGATATTGATCCAAAGCCCTCAACCACTTTCTCATTTCCAAATATGTCCAAAACTCAAAGTCAAACTCGGCCCCACCGAAATCTTCTATCCGACGCCACCGAGTTCTTTTGACATAGTCACTGCCAGAAACCCTAGACACTTCGGTCACACTGATACGGATCTCGGTCTCACTGAGATGGCCCTGCCAGCGTGCTGTGACTTGTTGCACTCTTTCGGTCTCACCGAGTCAGTGCAATCGATCTCACCGAGTTGGTTGACATTCGCTCTGTTGTCCTATTGCTTCACTTCGGTCTCACTGAGTTGATGCAATCGGTGCCACCGAGTTAATGTTTGCCCTAAGCCCTAGTACATCGGTCCCACCGAGTTGTCCCAGTCGGTCCCATCGAGATTCCTAATGTTCACATTTTGAACTAAATCGGTCTCACCGAGTTCTTCTATTAGGTCTGACCGAGTTGGGTCAAATGTGTGTAACGGTTGGATTTTGTGTGGAGGCTATATATACCCCTCCAACCCCTTCTCCATATGTGAGAGAGCCATCAGAACGTGCCTACACTTCCACTACTCATTTTCTGAGAGAGAACCACCTACTCATGTGTTGAGACCAAGAAATCCCAATCCTACCACAAGAATCTTGATCTCTAGCCTTCCCCAAGTTGCTTTCCACTCAAACCATCTTTCCACCATAGCCAAATCTGTGAGAGAGAGTTGAGTGTTGGGGAGACTATCATTTGAAGAACAAGAGCAAGGAGTTCATCATCAACACACCATCTATTATCTTTTGGAGAGTGGTGTCTCCTAGGTTGGTTAGGTGTCGCTTGGGAGCCTTCGACAAGATTGTGGAGTTGAACCAAGAAGTTTGTAAGGGCAAGGAGATCGCCTACTTCGTGAAGATCTACTCGAGTGAGGCAAGTCCTTCATGGGCGATGGCCATGGTGGGATAGACAAGGTTGCTTCTTCGTGGACCCTTCGTGGATGGAGCCCTTCGTGGACTCGCGCAACCATTACCCTTCGTGGGTTGAAGTCTCCATCAACGTGGATGTACGATAGCACCACCTATCGGAACCACGCCAAAAATCTCCATGTCATCATTGCGTTTGCACTCTCCAAACCCCTCCCTTTACCTTCATATGCAATGTTTTACTTTCCGCTGCTACACTCTTAGAATTGCATGTGTAGGTTGATTGCTTGACTAGTGCTAAGTTGCTAAAATCTGCCCACAACTAAAATTGGGAAAAGGTTAGATTTTTATTTGATCAAGTAGTCTAATCACCCCCCCCCCCAACCTCTAGACCTACTTTCGATCCTACACGTATCCACGGGTGCCTTCCATACCAACACTTTCCAAGGAATTTATTATGAACAACATATATAATTTTGTTTCATTTCGGGATTGGGCATCCCTATTACCTGCCACACTCTCGTGCAATGACAAGTGACTAAACACTCATCTTGAGCATAACATACCTAGCATGGAAAATATTGGCCACCCCCTGCCGCTTCATGAGCGGTACGGGCACACAAAATGGAAATTCATTTTGAATATTAGAGTTCACACATACAAATTTACTTGGAACGACATGGAAATACCGCAGATAGGCAGGTATGGTGGACTCATTTGGCACAACTTGGTTTAGGATTTTGGATGCACAAACAGCATTCCCGCTTAGTACAAATGAAGGGTAGCAAATAGATTGAGAAGCAACCAACCAAAAAATGAAAATGGTCATAAACACGCATTAAACATAACTAACACCGAATAATGCACCACAAGTAGGATGTAACTTCATTGCATAACTATTGAATTTCGTTCTTGCATAGGGAATCACAAACCTTAACACCAATATTCTTACTAAAGAATAATTACTCAGCAACATGACTCACATATCACTATCTCCATATCGCAAAACTATTGCAAGGAATCAAGTTTATAATATCCAATGATCTTCATGAAAGTTTTTATTATATCCCTCTTGAATATCTATTACTTTGGGACCAAATTCATATCTTATGCAAATTACCATTGCTATTATCAACTCTCAAAAAGGTTTAAGTGAAGAACGAGAGCATATATATTTCTTCAAAATATTTCAACTCCCAAAATAATATAAGTGAAGCATGAGAGTGCATTTCTTTAAAATTTACTAACTCTCAAAATAATCTAAGTGAAGCATGAGAGCATTTATTTAAAATTTACTAACTCTCAAAATAATCTAAGTGAAGCATGAGAGCATTTTTTTTAATTTAAACCACCACCGTGCTCAAAAAGGTTTAAGTGAAGCACATAGAGCAATTGCCTGGCTCAAAAAATTTTAGTGAAGCACATAGAGCAATTCTAACAAATCATGATATCATTATAGCTCTCTCAAATAGGTGTGTCCAGCAAGGATGATTGTGACAAACTAAAAAACAAAACAAGCAAAGACTCATATAATACAAGACGCTCCAAGCAAAACTCATGATATGTGACGAATAAAAATATAGCTCCAAGTAAAATTACCGATGGTCGTTAGAAGAAAGAGGGGATGCCTTCCGGGGCATCCCCAAGATTAGTTGCTTGGGAGTCCTTGAATATTACCTTGGTTTTCCCTGGGAATACCCAAGCTTAGGCTCTTGCCACTCCTTATTCCTTCATCCATCGTGATCTCACCCAAAACTTGAAAACTTCAATCACACAAAACTTAACAAAACCTTCGTGAGATCCGTTAGTATAATAAAGCAAATCACCACTTTAAGTACTGTTGCAAACCCATTCATATTTTTTTATTTCATTATACCTACAGTATTATAACTTTACCATGGCTTATACCCCCCGATAAAATCCATAGATTCATCAAAATAAGCACACAATGCAACGAAAACAGAATCTATCAAAAACAAAATAGTCTATAGTAATCTGAACATTGACCATACTTCTATAACTCCAAAAATTCTGAAAAATTAGGACAACGTGGGAAATTTGTATATCAACTACATGTACAAAATTTAGAGCAAAAGTAGGTTTTTGTGAATTTACAAAATTCCAAAACTGGGCGCTAAAGTTTCTGTTTTTCAATAGAATCAAGTCAACTATCACCCACACCATCCTAAAGGCTTTACTTGGCACAAACACTAATTAAAACATGAAAAAGAACAATCATAACAGTAGCATAATTGTGTATTTATTAAATAACAGAAAATTAATAAAAAATTAAAGGATAACTATGGGGTTGCCTTGCAACAAGCGCTATTGTTTTATGCCCCTAGTTGGGCATAATGCATAGTTTCAAGTGTTGGCATATTTTGTTTTTAACTCCTCATTCACACATCCATAATTCCCTAGAGATCTAGCATGCATATTCTCAATGATCACACTCCTAGGGATAAAGTTAAGGAACTCATTATTGCAAGTAGGTTTCTTTATCAACTCAACAAAATCGGGGTGAATACTAATCATTTTAAGATCTTCGTTATTGCTACTAGAAGTGGCACCATTGGTCTTAGGAACATAGGTAAACTTGCAATTCTTATTAGGAGGAGTCCTTTCAATAGTTTTAACAGAAGAGAAAGCGAAACCCAAATTATTAAAAATTTCTTCCAACTTATCAATACGAGCGGGACTTTCTTCCAGCCTTTCATTTACTATGGGTTCTCTCTCTTTCAGCATTTTAAGGTTATTCCCTACCTTTGACCCAAATTGAGTGACATGATTATGGTTCTTTTTATCCAAATTTTCAATATGCTCTATGGTGGGCATTTTCTTTTCAATAGCATCTAGTCTTTGCATAGCATGTTCCAGAGTTAAAACTGTTTCATTAATAGTGATTGGTGGTGATCCCACTAAATTTCCCATAGCATTGAAAGCATCCAAAGGGGGACAACTCAGGAAATTCCCTTCGGTAATAGTATCAAGAATGAATCTATACCAAGTAGTAATGCACATATAAAAATTGCGAAGAAGGATAATAGTGGATTGCTTATGAATAGATCTATTATGAGCATTACAAATTCTATACCAAGCATCTTTCAAATTCTCCCCCCTCTTTGCTTAAAATTGAGAACTTCATTTTCAGGGGTGCACGAGGCAAGAAAAGAACTAGCCATAACAATAAAGTGGTCGAACGAACAAAAAGGCAAATGAAAAATATTTTGTGATTTTTGTAAAAACTTTTTAGAAGTGGGAGAGATGAAAATGAGAGGCAGATAGCAAATAAAGTAAATTGCAAGGAGATGAGAGTTTGTGTGTAGGTACTTGATAGATGTTGATGATGTCTCCCCGGCAACGACGCTAGAAATTCTTCCTGCTACTTGTGAGCTGCGTTCGGATTTCCCCGAAGAGGAGAGGAGGATGTAGTATAGTAGGGATAAGTATTTCCCTCAGTTATGAAACAAAGATTATCAATCCAGTAGGAGAACCAAGAAACACTATGTAAACATTTCCTGCACACAAACAACAAATACTTGCAACTCAACGCGTAGAGGGGTTGTCAATCCCTCAACGGTATTGAGAAAGATTAAATTGTATGGAATTTGATAAATAGATCTGACTAAACTACAAAATAAAATAAATAAAGGAAAATTATAGCAAGGTATTTTTAGGATTTTTATATGATAAAATATAGACCCCGGGGCCATAGTTTTCACTAGAGGCTTCTCTCGAGAAAATAGTATACGGTGGGTAAACAAATTATTGTCGAGCAATTGATAGAAAAGCAAATAATTATGACGATATCCAAGGCAATGATCATACATAGGCATCACGTCCAAGATTAGTAGACCGACTCCAGCATGCATCTAGTGTATTAAGTTCATTAAAAACGGAGTGATGCTTTAAGCAAGATGAAATGATGTAGACAAGATAAACTCATGTAGGAAATAAATCTCATCTTGTTACCCTTAATAGCAACAATACATGCATGTCATGTCTCTTTCTATCACTGAGATTGAGCACCGCAAGATCGAACCCATCACAAAGGACCTCTTCCCATGGCAAGATAAATCAGTCTAGTTGGCCAAACCAAACCAAAATCGGAGAAGAAATACGAGGCTATATTAATCATGCATAAAAGAGTTCAGAGAAAACTCAAATAATATTCATGGATAGATGTGATCATAAACTCACAATTCATCGGATTCCAACAAACACACCACAAAAAAGAATTACATCGGATAGAACTCCAAGAACATCAAGGAGAACATTGTATTGAAGAACATCGAGAGAGAAGAAGCCATCTAGCTACTAACTATGGACCCGTAGGTCTGTGGTAAACTACCCACGCATCATCGGAGGGGCAGCAAGGTTGATGAAGAACCCCTCCGTGATCTTTTCCCCCTCCGGCGGAGGGCCAGAAAGGGTCCTAGATGGGATCTCTCGAGAACAGAGGCTTGCGGCGGTGGAAAAAGTATTCCGTGGACTCCCCTGTTGGTTTCCTGATTTATGGGTATTTATAGAGGCAGAGTTAGGTCAAACGGAGCTTTGTGGCCCGACAACCCATGAGGGCGCACCCTGGTGTGTTGTGGGCGAACGCTCCCACGTCTGGTCTTCTCCCAAAGCTTCTAGTGTCCCTTAAGTCCAGAAAAAAATCTCCAAAAAGTTTCTTGGCATTTGGACTTTGTTTGGTACTGATATTCTATGAAACCAAAAACAAGCAAAAAACAGCAACTGGCACTGGGCACTAAGTGTTGGGAATCGTTGCATGGAAAACAAAAAAATTCTACGCACACGCAATGATCTATCCATGGAGATGCATAGCGACGAGCGGGAGAGTGTGTCTACGTATCCTCGTAGACCGTAAGCGGAAGCGTTTCACAACGCGGTTGATGTAGTCGAACTTCTTCGCGCTTCAACCAATCAAGTACCGAACGCACGGCACCTCCGCGTTCTGCACACGTTCAGCTCGGTGACGTCCCTCGCCTTCTTGATCCAGCAAGACGTCGAGGTAGTAGATGAGTTCCGTCAGCATGATGGTGTGGTGACGGTGATGGTGAAGTGATCTCCCCAGGGCTTCGTCTAAGCACTACGAAAATATGACCGGGGGTGTAAATGGTGGAGGGGGGCGCTGCACACGGCTAGGCAATTGTCTGGGGTGTGGTAGGCGACCGCCTCCTCATATATATAGGTGGGAGGGAGAGGGGAGCGGCCAGGAGGGTGCCCCAAGTAGGCCGAATCCTACTTGGGGTCCTCCCAAGTGCCCCCCCTACCATATTTAACCGAGGGGGAAGGAAAGAGAGGGGGAGGGGGAAGGAAGTAGGAATCCTAATCCACACTTTCCTTTCCATTCTCCCCTTTCCTTCTACTCCTTTGGCTGGCCCATATGGGGGCCGCACCAGCCCCTTGTGGATGGTGCGCTTCCCCTCTTGGCCCATAATGCTCATATCTTTTGCCGGGGGTGCCCGGAACCGCTTCCGGTGACCCGATAAGTACCCGGTGACCCCCGAAACACTTCCGGTGTCCGAATACCATCATCCTATATATATCAATATTTACCTCTCAACCATTTCGAGACTCCTCATCATGTCCGTGATCTCATCCGGGACTCCGAACAACATTCGGTCAATAAATCATATAACTCATATAACACTATATCGTCAACGAATGTTAAGCGTGCGGACCCTACGGGTTCGAGAACTATGTAGACATGACCGAGACACCTCTCCGGTCAATAACCAATAGCGGAACCTGGATGCCCATATTGGCTCCTACATATTCTACGAAGATCTTTATCGGTCGAACCGTTATGACAACATACGCAATTCCCTTTGTCCATCGGTATGTTACTTGCCCGAGATTCGATCATCGGTATCTTCATACCTAGTTCAATCTTGTTACAGGCAAGTCTCTTTACTTGTTCCGTAATACATCATCCTGTAACTAACTCATTAGTCACTTTGCTTGCAAGGCTTCTTATGATGTGTATTACCGAGAGGGCCCAGAGATACCTCTCCGATACTCGGAGTGACAAATCCTAATCTCGATCTATGCCAACTCAACAAACACCTTCGGAGATACCTGTAGAGCATCTTTATGATCACCCAGTTACATTGTGACGTTTGATAGCACACAAGGTATTTCTCCGGTATCCTAGAGTTGCATAATCTCATAGTCGGAGGAATATGTATTTGACATGAAGAAAGCAATAGCAACAAACTGAACGATCATTATGCTAAGCTAACGGATGGGTCTTATCCATCACATCATTCTCCTAATGATGTGATCCCTTTATCAAATTACAACACATGTCTATGGTTAGGAAACCTTAACCATCTTTGGTCAACGAGCTAGTCTAGTAGAGGCTTACTAGGGACACGGTATTTGTTTATGTATTCACACATGTATTTAAGTTTCTGATCAATACAATTCTAGCATGAATAATAAACCTTTATCATGAATAAGGAAATATAAAATAACAACTTTATTATTGCCTCTAGGGCATATTTCCTTCAGTCTCCCACTTGCACTAGAGTCAATAATCTAGTTCACATCACCATGTGATTTAACACTCATAGTTCACATCGCCATGTGACCAACACCCAAAGAGTTTACTAGAGTCAATAATCTAGTTCACATCGCCATGTGATTAACACCCAAAGAGTACTAAGGTGTGATCATGTTTTTCTTGTGACAGAAGTTTAGTCAACGGGTCTGTCACATTCAGATCTGTATGTATTTTGCAAATTTCTATGTCTACAAAGCTCTGTATGGAGCTACTCTAGCTAATTGCTCCCACTTTCAACATGTATCTAGATTGAGACTCAGAGTTATCCAAATCGGCGTCAAAGCTTGCATCGACGTAACCCTTTACGACCAACTCTTTATTACCTCCATAATCGAGAAATATCTCCTTAGTCCTCTTAGGTAACTAAGGATAATTTTGACCGCTGTCCAGTGATCTACTCCTGGATCACTATTGTACCCCCTTGCCAAACTCATGGCAAGGTACACAACAGGTTTGGTACACAGCATGGCATACTTTATAGAACCTATGGCTGAGGCATAGGGAATGACTTTCATTCTCTCTCTATCTTCTGCCGTGGTCGGGTTTTGAGTCTTACTCAACTTCACACCTTGCAACACAGGCAAGAACCCTTTCTTTGACTGATCCATTTTGAACTTCTTCAAAATCTTGTCAAGGTATGTGCTTTGTGAAAGTCCTATTAAGCGTCTCGATCTCTCCCTATAGATCTTGATGCCCAATATATAAGTAGCTTCACCGAGGTCTTTCATTGAAAAATTCTTATTCAAGTATCCTTTTTATGCTATCTAGAAATTCTATATCATTTCCAATCAATAATATGTCAACCACATATAATATCAGAAATGCTACAAAGCTCCCACTCACTTTCTTGTAAATACAGGCTTCACCATAAGTCTGTATAAAACCATATGCTTTGATCACCTCATCAAAGTTTATATTCCAACTCCGAGATGCTTGCACCAGTCCATAGATGGATCGCTGGAGCTTGCACACTTTGTTAGCACCTTTAGGATCGACAAAACCTTCTGGTTGCACCATATACAACTCTTCTTTAATATCCATTAAGGAATGCAATTTTTGACATCCATTTGCCAGATTTCATAATTATAAAATGTGGCAATTGCTAAAAGCCTCATCGTAGTCAACCCCTTGAACATGTCGAAAACACTTTTGAGACAAGTCGAGCTTTGTAGACAGTAACATTACCATCAGCGTCAGTCTTCTTCTTGAAGATCCATTTATTCTCTATGGCTTGCCAATCATCGGGCAAATCCACCAAAGTCCACACTTTGTTTTCATACATGGATCCTATCTCAGATTTTATGGCCTCAAGCCATCTGTCGGAATCTGGGCTCATCGTAGCTTCTTCATAGTTCGCAGGTTCGCCTTGGTCTAGTAACATGACTTCCAGGACAGGATTACCGTACCACTCTGGTGCGGATCGTGCTCTGATCGACCTACGAGGTTCAGTAGTAACTTGATCTGAAGTTTCATGATCATTATCATTAGCTTCCTCTCTAGTTGGTGTAAGTATCACGGGAACGGTTTTTCTGTGATGAGCTACTTTCCAATCCGAGAGAAGGTACAATTACCTCATCAAGTTCTACTTTCCTCCCACTCACTTCTTTTGAGAGAAACTACTTCTCTAGAAAGGATCCAAACTTAGCAACAAAGATCTTGCCTTCGGATCTGTGGTAGAAGGTGTACCCAATAGTTTCCTTAGGGTATCCTATGAAGACGCACTTCTCCGATTTTGGTTCGAGCTTATCTGGCTGAAGCCTTTTGACATAAGCATCGCATCCCCAAACTTTAAGAAACGACAGCTTAGGTTTCTTGCCAAACTATAGTTCATACGGTGTCATCTCAACGGATTTAGACGGTGCCCTATTTAATGTGAATGCGGCTGTCTCTAATGCATAACCCCAAAACGATAGTGGTAAATCGGTAAGAGACATCATAAAACGCACCATATCTAATAAAGTACGGTTACGACGTTCGGACACACCATTACGTTGTGGTGCTTCAGGTGGTGTGAGTTGTGAAACAATTCCGCATTGTTTTAAATGAAGGCCAAAACTCGTAACTCAAATATTCGCCTCCGAGATCAGATCGTAGAAACTTTATTTTCTTGTTACGATGATTCTCCATTTCACTCTGAAATTCTTTGAACTTCTCAAATGTTTCAGACTTGTGTTTCATCAAGTAGATATACCCATACCTACTCAAATTATCTGTGAAGGTCAGAAAATAATGATACCCACCGCGTGCTTCAACACTCATCGGATCACATACATCGTTATGTATTATTTCCAATAAGTCATTAACTCACTCCATTGTTCCAGAGAACGGAGTTTTAGTCATCTTGCCCATGAGGCATGGTTCGCAAGTATCAAATGATTCATAATCAAGTGATTCCAAAAGTCCATCCGCATGGAGTTTCTTCATGCGCTTTACACCAATATGACCTAAACGGTAGTGCCACAAGTATGTTGCACTATCATTATCAACTTTGTATCTTTTGGCATCAATATTATGAATATGTGTATCACTATGATCGAGATTCAATAAACCATTCACGTTGGGTGTATGACCATAGAAGGTTGTATTCATGTAAACAGAACAACAATTATTCTCTAACTTAAATGAATAACCGTATCGCAATAAGCATGATCCAATCATATTCATGCTCAACGCAAACACCAAATAACATTTATTTAGGTCCGACACTAATCCCGAAGATAGAGGGAGTGTGCGATGGTGATCTTATCAACCTTGGAATCACTTCCAACACACATCGTCACCTCGCCATTAACTAGTCTCTGTTCATTTTGCAACTCCTGTTTCGAGTTACTAATCTTAGCAACTGAACCGGTATCAAATACCCAGGGGCTACTATGAACACTAGTAAAGTACACATCAATAACATGTATATCAAATATACCTTTGTTCACTTTGCCATCCTTCTTATCCGCCAAGTATTTGGGGCAGTTCCGCTTCAAGTGACCATTTCCTTTGAAGTAGAAGCACTCAGTTTCAGGCTTGGGTCTAGCTTTGGGTTTCTTCATGGGAGCGGCAACTTGTTTGCCTTTCTTCTTGAAGTTCCCTTTCTTTCCCTTTTGCCCTTTTTCTTGAAACTAGTGGTCTTGTTAACCATCAATATTTGATGCTCTTTCTTGATTTCTACCTTCGCCGATTTCAGCATCCCGAAGAGCTCGGGAATCGTTTTTGTCATCCCTTGCATATTATAGTTCATCACGAAGTTCTAGTAGCTCGGTGATAGTGACTAGAGAACTCTGTCAATCACTATCTTATCTGGAAGATTAACTCCCACTTGATTCAAGCGATTGTAGTACCCAGACATTCTGAGCACATGCTCACTGGCTGAGCTATTCTCCTCCATCTTGTAGGCAAAGTACTTGTTAGAGGTCTCATACCTCTCGACATGGGCTTGAGTCTGAAATACCAATTTTAGCTCTTGGAACATCTCATATGCTCCGTGGCGTTCAAAACATTTTTGAAGTCCCGGTTCTAAGCCGTAAAGCATGGTGCACTAAACTATTAAGTAGTCATCATACCAAGCTTGCCAGACGTTCATAACGTTTGCATCTGCTCCTGCAATAGGTCTGTCACCTAGCGGTGCATTAAGGACATAATTCTTCTGTACAACAATGAGGATAATCCTCAGATCACGGACCCAGTCCGCATCATTGCTACTATCATCTTTCAACTTAGTTTTTCTCTAGGAACATATCAAAAAATAGGGGAACTATATCATGAGCTATTGATCTACAACATAGATTTGCAAATACTATCAGGACTAAGTTCATGATAAATTAAGTTCAATTTAATCAGATTACTAATGAACTCCCACTTAAATAAACATCCCTCAAGTTATCTAAGTGATTCGTGATCCAAATCAACTAACCCATGTCCGATCATCACGTGAGATGGGGTAGTCATCAATGGTGAACATCTCTATGCTGATCATATCTACTATATGATTCACGTTCGACCTTTCGGTCTCCAGTGTTCTGAGGCCATGTCTGTACATGCTAGGCTCGTCAAGTTTAACCCAAGTATTTTTCTTGTGAAAACTGGCTTACACCAGTTGTATGTGAACGTAGAGTCTATCACACCCGATCATCACGAGGTGCTTCGAAACGACGAACTTTAGCAATGGTGCATACTCGAGGAGAACAGTTTTATCTTGAAATTTAGTGAAGGGATCATCTTATAATGCTACCATCGATCTAGGCAAAATAAGATGCATAAAAGATAAACATCACATGCAATCAAAATATGTGACATGATATGGCCATCATCATCTTGTGTTTTTTATCTCCATCTCCAAAGCATCGTCATGATCTCTATCATCACCGGCTTGACACCTTGATCTTCATTGTTGCGTCGTGGTCGTCTCGCCAACTATTGCGTCTATAACTATTGCTAACGCATAGTGATAAAGTAAAGAAATTACATGGCGATTGTATTTCATACAATAAAAGACAACCATACGGCTCCTGCCGGTTGCCGATAACTTACAAAACATGATCATCTCATACAAAAACGTATATCTCTTCATGTCTTGACCATATCACATCACAACATACCCTGCAAAAACAAGTTAGACGTCCTCTACTTAGTTGTTGCAAGTTTTACGTGGCTGCTACGGGTTTCTCGCAAGAACCGTTCTTACCTACGGCAAAAACCACAACGGTGTTTCATCAAGTTTGCTATTTTAACCTTCTTCAAGGACCAGCCGTAGTCAAATTTGATTCAACTAAAGTAGGAGAAACAGACACCCGCCAGCCACCTTTATGCAAAACTAGTTGCATGTATATCGGTGGAACCGGTCTCATGTGCGTGGACATGTAAGGTTGGTCCGGGCTGCTTCATCCCACAATACCGCCGAATCAAAATAAGACGTTGGTGATAAGCAGTATGACTATCACCACCCACAACTCTTTGTGTTCTACTCGTGCATAACATCTACGCATAAACCTGGCTCGGATGCCACTGTTGGGAATCGTTGCATGGAAAACAAAAAAAAATTCTATGCACACGCAATGATCTATCCATGGAGATGCATAGCAACGAGCGGGAGAGTGTGTCTACGTACCCTCGTAGACCGTAAGCTGAAGCGTTTCACAACGCGGTTGATGTAGTCAAACTTCTTCGCACTTCAACCGATCAAGTACCGAACGCACGGCACCTCCGCTTTCTACACACGTTCAGCTCGGTGACGTCCCTCGCCTTCTTGATCCAGCAAGACATCGAGGTAGTAGATGAGTTCCATCAGCATGACGGTGTGGTGACAGTGATGGTGAAGTGATCTCCGCGGGGCTTCGCCTAAGCACTATGAAAATATGACCGGGGGTGTAAACGGTGGAGGGGGGCGCCGCACACGGCTAGGCAATTGTCTGGGGTGTGCTAGGTGCCCCCCCCCCCCTCCTCATATATATAGGTGGGAGGGAGAGGGGAGCAGCCAGGAGGGCGCCCCAAGTAGGCCGAATCCTACTTGGGGTCCTCCCAAGTGGCGCCCCCCTGCCATATTTAACCGAGGGGGGAGGAAAGAGAGGGGGAGGGGGAAGGAAGTAGGAATCCTAATCCACACTTTCCTTTCTCCCCTTTCCTTCTACTCCTTTGGCCGGCCCATATGGGGGGCGCACCAGCCCCTTGTGGCTGGTGCGTTTCCAGTCTTGGCCCATAAGGCCCATATCTTTTGCCGGGGGTGCCCGGAACCCCTTCCGGTGACCCGATAAGTACCCGGTGACCCCCGAAACACTTCCAGTTTCTGAAGACCATCGTCCTATATATCAATCTTTACCTCTCGACCATTTCGAGGCTCCTCGTCATGTCCGTGATCTCATCCGGGACTCCGAACAACATTCGGTCACCAAATCATATAACTCATATAACACTATATCGTCAACGAACGTTAAGCGTGCGGACCCTACGGGTTCGAGAACTATGTAGACATGACTGAGACACCTCTCCGGTCAATAACCAATAGCGGAACCTGGATGCCCATATTGGCTCCTACATATTCTACGAAGATCTTTATCGGTCGAACCGTTATGACAACATACGCAATTCCCTTTGTCCATCGGTATGTTACTTGCCCGAGATTCGATTGTCGGTATCTTCATACCTAGTTCAATCTTGTTACCGGCAAGTCTCTTTACTTGTTCCGTAATACATCATCCTGTAACTAACTCATTAGTCACTTTGCTTGCAAGGCTTCTTATGATGTGTATTACCGAGAGGGCCCAGAGATACCTCTCCGATACTCGGAGTGACAAATCCTAATCTCGATCTATGCCAACTCAACAAACACCTTCAGAGATACCTGTAGAGCATCTTTATGATCACCCAGTTACGTTGTGACGTTTGATAGCACACAAGGTATTCCTCCGGTATCCGGGAGTTGCATAATCTCATAGTCGGAGGAATATGTATTTGACATGAAGAAAGCAATAGCAACAAACTGAACAATCATTATGTAAGCTAGCGGATGGGTCTTGTCCATCACATCATTCTCCTAATGATGTGATCCCGTTATCAAATGACAACACATGTCTATGGTTAGGAAACCTTAACCATTTTTTATCAACGAGCTAGTCTAGTAGAGGCTTACTAGGGACACGGTATTTGTTTATGTATTCACACATGTATTTAAGTTTCCGATCAATACAATTCTAGCATGAATAATAAACCTTTATCATGAATAAGGAAATATAAAATAACAACTTTATTATTGCCTCTAGGGCATATTTCCTTCACTAAGTTAATAGGTTAGTCCCAAAAAATGATATAAAGTTGCTTGTAAATGTATATAAAACATCCATGATTGATACTTTAATAGCATGGAATAATAAAAAATTATAGATACATTGGGGACGTATCATCTTGCCAGATGATGATGGATGCCATCACACCGAGAGGGCCCTAAGAATATCTCCCCATCGTCGAGGAGCAAATTCCACTCTCGAGCTATCGTGTCCCTTGTCAAACTTTCCCATGAACCTATAAGTTGTCATTATGATCACCAAGTTGCTGATGACGTTTGAGTAACCCCGGAACTCATCATACGGTAAGAAGTTACTACGATACTCTCATGGTCTAAGGAACTAAAATCACGAGTTAACACTCTGTGTTATAACAATTGACTTATGAAGATATTATCTTAAATTATAACAAACAAGTTTGGGTTGATTCAATATGAATCATTCTTCTAACGTCATACTATCAAGGTTGTTTTGAGACTATCATTACACTTAACGATATCTCAAGATCCGGAAAACGTGATCATGAACAACACTTGAGCTAGTCTTAGAGGCGATACTAGAAATCTCATTTTACCGTTTATCGTTCTACACATGCATATGAGTTTTTCACTAAATCACATATTTCCGGATCATAGCAGTTATAGCATAGAATATAAACTCTTAATTATGAGGACGAAAATATAATAATCCAATATTATTGCCCCTAGGGCATACTTCCAACACACTGGGTCTTGCAGGTAAAATACACAAATCTCTTGAGAGTGTAAACATTAATTATGATTAGTCGCGCCCTCGGTTATGGACAACTTTGAGTAACTTGGCCAGGAGTTGTCTGGAAGATCTCATCACCATTTCTCTTAAGTAAAACTTGTTGGGTTGAACATGGGTATAGGCCTCTCCTAGGAAGCAACTGATGGTGGGGCACCTCCATTAGGTTTGAGCCAAAAGGTCTAGGGCTACTATGTGATGCACTATATCTAGTATATTAGAGTAGATCCACCTATTTCAAAGATGGATAAAATCTATATTGCTTTATGCAAAGAAAACCAGCCAACACTTTCCCCAAAAGCATGATTAGGTTTGTCATACTTATTGGTGAAGCTTGCCAATACATTTAATGTATTGAACCTTGTGGCTGCGACGTAGCATGTTGCAGGACTTACGCATGATGAGCAACGATTACGAATTAGGGTTATGATGTCTATACTTAACTTCCACCTGTGAGTGGATGGACATCGCAAGATAATACTGTATTTTTTGTATTTTATTGCAAGTTAGCCATGAGCTAAGCAGGTACGTAATGTAATAAAGACTAGATCTGCGATAAAATACTCATGACATGTGGTTATGTTGGCATTTGATTGTGTAATGTGCGTGCTAGCAACTGGTCCAGTGACTAGCACAGAAAGCGCAAAGATTCAGACTTCTTATCAGGACCGGGTCGCTACAAGCAGAGTACTGCTCTGTAGCTAGTACAGTGGCTGAATGTTGTTGGCTCCGATAGTTACTTGTTGAACTCCATTGCTCCATCGACAAGGTAATTATTGTCTTGTGCGACAATGTATCTACCATATACCTCTCCATGAACACCGTTCATCGTTGACATACCCATTGAGTTAGACATTCACTTTGTACGCGAAAAGGACTCTCTTGGACAGTTTCGTGTCGTTCACGTGCCTACCTCAGGACAGCTTGCTGACATCATGCCGAAAGGGCTACTGATGCAAGCTCCGAATGATTTCGTTGCAGCCTTGGCATCATCTCCAATGACACTCTGACCCGAGGGGGGGGGGGGTGTCGGTGGCGAAGAAGATAACGATGGGCTCCATATTTCATGTGTTTCTCCGTGCCAATCCTATCTATTCATGTTTACAATCTTGTATAGATTCTGCAGTTTGTTTAAACCCGTGATTAGATTTAGATTTAGATTTAGAGATTAGGTGGGTTGTACAATGGGCTGGGCAATTTCCAAACCTACACGGACGAGCACGTGCAACTGGGAAGGCCCAAGGCCAAGCAACCCAACTAACTCCCACTTGGGGCGGATTGGTTGGTAGCAATGGTAGGTAGACGTGTCGCTCACCCCCATCTTCCTATCCCAGCATTCGTGGCCATCCATCCTCCCGTCCAATGGACCTAACCCCCTTCTCCCAACGGCCAGCTTTCGCTTACTTACCCACCCTTCCCGCCTATATATCCCGTTCCCCATACTCTCATGGCACCACACCACAGCACACCACACCAGTACAAGCAGCACCTGTCATTTATCTACCACCTGCTTGCTGCTTCCCTGTGCATCCCGCAAACTTAGACGTCACACAGCCGGCCACTGGTGCGACAACTACTAGCTCGTCGGCCGCTGGTACGTACGTAGATCGATCGATGGCGGCGACCATGACGGTGGAGGAGGTGAGGAAGGCGCAGCGGGCGGAGGGGCCGGCCACCGTGCTAGCCATCGGTACGGCGACGCCGGCGAACTGCGTGTACCAGGCCGACTACCCCGACTACTACTTCAAGATCACCAAGAGCGACCACATGGCCGACCTCAAGGAGAAGTTCAAGAGGATGTGTAAGTACATATTCACCATCTCTGTGTACGGCTTGTTTCCCATACGGGCACTACCTAGTACTACCTATATAGAATATGCATGCATGTTTCTGCATGGATGTCATCACTTTACTCCTTGTATTATATATTAGTTCCCGTAAACTTTTGTTGATGGTTAATTAAAAAGTAAGGTACTAGGAGGCAAATCGACCACTAGCAATATGCCAAGATGTTTTTACTAGTAGTACTAGGCATGTAGCGCATATACGTGAAACGGACACAATAAGCATGGCCATGGAAATTGGGTAACGGCCGCACACGCCGAACCTGTTGTCCATTTAACTGTTGTTCTGTTTTAGCTGCAAAAAAGGTAGGTAAATATGTATACTCCTGCACGTAATTGTTTTTTGATAACCATGCACGTGGGTAGTACACTCGAGTGTGTCGCCTACATATCGGTAGCATGCATGTTTAAAGGCCAACACTCAGCAGTGTTACACTGGATCGGTTCGACCAAAAATTAATTCCTAAAACTTACGGACAGGTTGACTACAGAACGTGTTTATATGTGGACTAATTTCCTCACTAATGGTACATCTAAAGCATCCTTAGATGTACCATTAATTACCGGTTTCATTATTTAATTTTTTCAGTTGAAGCATTTAAATCTTTTTATAGAAAACAAAACTGATTTTCAGAAGAAAAAATTTTAGAATGGTTTTTTTTTCGGCGGGGTAAAGGGAGTTTTATTCCATAGTGACAAGATTATGCTCTCCTAATACAAGATCGTGAATTGACAATGATTTGCAAAATATGGAGTATCTAATACTAGTAGTATTCCGTTGATTTCCTGAAAAAATATCAGTTTTACAAAGAATAGACATGTTTGCATGAACCGCCAGTTTACTAATAATTTCTAAAGACAAGCAATTAATCCAGAATGTCACTACCGGACGCAACTATGACTTGACACTGTACCTAGAATCTTTCTTTTGAGTGCACACTGTACCTATAGCTAGTGGGCCACTCGACAAAGAAAGTACAAGCGAGTAGAAACATATGAGCGAATCCATGAGTTGACTTGAGAGCTAATCTCCTACATTAATTTCTTCAAAAAATAATTAACCTCCTACATTGAAGGGGGAGAAACCCAAATATAGACATCGCTTGCACACCTAATTAACCCATGAATACTTGTCTCCCATCTTGTTTGCCTTTTCTTGGTCAGGACACGCGAGCTAACTCTGCCCGCCGGCCTTTTATTGCAGATGACGGAGTAGAACTTTTCTTTTGAGTGCACACTGTACCTATAACTAGTGGGCCACTCGATAGAGAAAGTACTAGCGAGTAGAAACATATGAGCGAATCCATGAGTTGACTTGAGAGCTAATCTCCTACAGTACATTAATTTCTTCAAAAAATAATTAACCTCCTACATTAAGGGAGCGAAACCCAAATATAGACATCGCTTGCAGACGTAATTAACACATGTCTCCTGTCTGGTTTGCCTTTCCTCGTCTGGACACGCGAGCTAACTCTGCCGGCCTTGATTTGCAGGTGACAAGTCGCAGATCAGGAAGAGATACATGCACCTAACGGAGGAGATCCTTGAGGAGAACCCCAACATGTGCGCCTACATGGCGCCCTCCCTGGACGCGCGCCAGGACATCGTCGTCGTGGAGGTCCCCAAGCTCGGCAAGGCGGCGGCCCAGAAGGCCATCAAGGAGTGGGGCCAGCCGCGGTCCAAGATCACCCACCTCGTCTTCTGCACCACCTCCGGCGTCGACATGCCCGGCGCCGACTACCAGCTCACCAAGATGCTCGGCCTCCGCCCCTCCGTCAAGCGCCTCATGATGTACCAGCAGGGCTGCTTCGCCGGCGGCACCGTGCTCCGCCTCGCCAAGGACCTCGCCGAGAACAACCGCGGCGCGCGCGTGCTCGTCGTCTGCTCCGAGATCACCGCCGTCACCTTCCGCGGCCCGCACGAGTCCCACCTCGACTCCCTCGTGGGCCAGGCGCTCTTCGGCGACGGCGCGGCCGCCGTGATCATCGGCGCCGACCCCGATGTGTCCGTGGAGCGTCCCCTGTTCCAGCTGGTGTCCGCGAGCCAGACGATCCTGCCGGACTCGGAGGGCGCCATCGACGGCCACCTCCGGGAGGTCGGCCTCACCTTCCACCTCCTCAAGGACGTGCCCGGGCTCATCTCCAAGAACATCGAGCGTGCCCTAGAGGAGGCCTTCAAGCCACTGGGCATCGACGACTGGAACTCCGTCTTCTGGATAGCGCACCCAGGTGGCCCGGCGATCCTTGACATGGTGGAGGCCAAGGTAAACCTCAACAAGGAGCGGATGCGCGCGACCAGGCATGTCCTCTCCGAGTACGGCAACATGTCCAGCGCCTGTGTCCTTTTCATCATGGATGAGATGCGCAAGCGCTCTGCCGAGGATGGCCACGCCACAACCGGCGAGGGAATGGACTGGGGCGTCCTCTTCGGCTTCGGCCCCGGCCTCACGGTGGAGACCGTCGTCCTCCACAGCGTCCCCATCACCGCCGGGGCAACCGCATGATCGCCCCTTCTCCATTTATCTTCGTCGTCATGGAAAAACCTACTACGTACAGCTTCTACACTGCCGATGGAGTTTGTACTATAAATATCCTACCGTGCGTGGTTTGTATGTGTTAGTAGATGCATTCGATCTCCTGTTAGTCTGTGTCGCGCACGCGGTCGCATACTTACTAGTAGTAACACAACCGAGCTTTTACAGGTTCATTATAAGCAAAGTGTGGTCATAATGTGGAGTGTGAGGTGTATTACCTGTGTACGAAAAGATTGGCTGTTCAATTTGAACCTTATGTGGTTGGAAAGCAAATGGTAATTCTTTCACAGCTTTATTGAAATATATTCTCCTCTCTCCTACTTTTTTTTATGACCACACTTTTCTTCAGAGTATGTTCATTATGCAGAGTATCTGGTGCTTGGCTTATGTGTCCGGTGTAAGCCGAGTGTTTGTGGGTGATACTCGACTTGCCCCATGCACTAGTAATGCCATTTGGTCTTGGGTTCCCCGCTCGTGCCACATGTCCCTAAGCCGAGTGTAACACTCGGAATACCCATATAAGCCGAGTATACTTGGCTTACTTGCTAGTGTTTTTTTTTTTTTTTTTGCTCATTGAAGCAGCCCTGCAATTTAGCACCTATATACCATACAGTTCAGCGCATATATATCATCATACAGTCCAGCACATATTACTCAGCAAGCACATATAGCATGACAACCTCATAGGGCCATAGAAGCAACAAGTCACATATATAAGTATACAACACTCTCCAACAAGCATACATATAGCATGACAACCTCATATAGGTCCATAGCATGACAAGAATACAAGCAACATAGACACTCCAAGAACAAGTTTAAAACCAACAAGCAGCATAGACACTCTAAGAAATGCAATGATCTCCACTGTCGACGACGTCCGCGATGAAACATACAAGTTCAGAAACACAAGCATGAGTTTGCAAGTTCAAATGCAAACGAGCTACTAGGGGTATGTTTCGGGCTCTTACTCAAAGATGCGCACACCTAAGTTAGAATATGTTGCTTATGGCATTTGTGAGAAAATATTAGTGGTGTGGAAGTTGTGTCTATGGACACAAAATCATATGATTTATGAGAATGCGGTGATGACATCAATGGTGGTTGCTTATCTCATCGAAAGAGGTGAAC
This sequence comes from Thinopyrum elongatum, assembly GCA_011799875.1. Taxonomy (NCBI): domain Eukaryota; kingdom Viridiplantae; phylum Streptophyta; class Magnoliopsida; order Poales; family Poaceae; genus Thinopyrum; species Thinopyrum elongatum. Next base: position 668,882,476 of record CM022298.1, on the reverse strand, counting down.
TTTCATTGCAATCAAATGCAAGCAAGCATATCAAGAACTAACCTGGCCTAGTGTCATTGTTGCCTGCAAATCAAAGGGGCATGAGTCGTAGGCATCACTGGGTTGTCTTACGCAAGGCCAGATGCACCTCCTTGCATATTGTTCAATCTAGCACTCGGACTGAGATGTAAACATTAGACAGTAAGATCTATTAGGTAAGGTAAGGATGAAAATGGCGATTGGAAAGTACCAGAAGACAACTCACAAAGTTGAAGTTAGGAAAATGAGGAAGGATCTTGCAGATCTCTGCCTTGCATAGCCCCTATACTCAGCATATGTTTTTTGAGCATGTAAGGTTACATGTTCTAAAATGATGGATGGATGGAATCATATGCTACTATGGTAATGAACTTTCTGCGAAAAGAATCGTAGGCTACATGTTGTAGTGCCAGCGTCTCCTGCATCTGCTGGATTTGGAGTCGACCCTCCTCCGCCTTTCTCTGGGCCTCCTCCGCCTATCTCCCGGGCCCCTCCCGTAGTCCCACTTCTTCATCTAGGAAGGCCTACATTATGTCATCGCAAGGTCATCACCATTGCAATGCAAGCATGTAATTAATCACGTGGAAGATCAATGAAGAAGAACATACCGACATTGAGTTACGCATGGCCATTACAGGCTGTGGATGATGCTCTATACTAGGTTGTGAACTAGCACGGAGCTCGAAGTGACTTTGAATGCCATCTATAGGGATGGAATGGTTGCCAACCCATACTGCCATTCTTTAGGCCTCCTCCCGCCAACATAGCAACCTCAGGGTCGATGTACTCCACAAGTAGATCAACAGAGGCCCCATGCAGCGCCTTGAACTTCTTAGTGTATCCCTCCACCCCAAATATGGCTCTTGGGTTGACCCATCGAGGCTCCGGAATCTCCAGATTCGGCTACTTCTCCTCACATGTCTAAATGAAAGCCCTAAAGATAGTGATACTCTTGCCTTTATATTTTTTTCTACAATGCGAGCAAAACTCCCTTTTTGATTCATATGACAGTTCTTAGAACAGGTCCTGGGTGCCTGTAGGACCACCTAATTTGGACAGTTTAGGGCCATCTCGTCATTCCTCCTTCCTGTTTTTTATATTGATAGCTGGAACATAGTAACTTACATCCACACTACAAGCCCTCTCTCTTCCGCCCAGCGCGGCCGTCCGCCCGACCGGGCACAAAGAACACATCTTTCTTTTCCATCCCCACAAATAACATAATCTTGCAGGAAAGACCCTAGCATTTTGAAGCAAACACCCTCAAGTCCTTGTTTTCTTACAAACAAAGGCCAAAATTTTGACAAGTCACACAAATTTTTTCGGCTGGAAATTTCGGCAGCATAACGTGTGGGAAGAAATGCATGCACAACGACATTACAGCCGCTGCACGGCCATGGCCTCTGTTTTTTTGTTTCACGGGTAAGAGGAACAATGCATACCATTACTACAAATCCATCGCCGGCTGCTTCACTTTAGTAGACAACCGCGAAGGTCTGCTTTCGTCAGCATGCAATGCTCCATGTCTCTAGCCGTAGACAACCTTACTGCTCCTCGTGATGACTGTCTTGACCCCGAAAATCTTTCTCTTCTTTCCATGCTGACAATTGACAAAGTCACCTGAACTAAGCGCACGATCATCTTCTCTTGCCTTACAACTAACATGCTCTCCATCTCAACAGAAGAAAACAAAACAAAAAACTGCCAGCGCACATTGAGAGGTTGGTTTACACATGGTACCCAGACAAACTAGAAATAACTACGGATTAAATTTTAATGACACAAAGTCAAAAAACAAGAAATTATGCAGATTTTTCTTGTTATTCCACACAAGCAATGCTCAGTACCGACCAAGCTAAAAAAATACTTGATGTGTCCAGTATTAAACCCACAACAATGGAATAAGTGACCATGTACTACAGCACAAGTTCATATACATATGTTTAAAAAAAATCATGATATTAACTTGTGTAGGAGTCCTAGTGTTTATATTTCCTATGCATTTATTTAGGCATGGTATTCCTTGTCTCTCACATTCTAGCACGAGGTGTGTAAGTGTGAGGCGTGCATGGCCGGACGGTGTAGTTTCCGCTAGAAGCACATGCATTCTGGGGTGCTAACTTGCCATGTGAAGACAATGAGGGGTGCAAGTTGTTCAAAAAGCACAAGGGTTGCATGAGCTACTAGACATTGAGATCAGCTAGATGTGCATGTAGTGCAAAGGAATTAGTAGGTCTTGGAGTTAGTTTAGCATGCAACATTGCACAGATGTGCATATCATTGTGAGAAACAATGAGAGATGCTAAAGATTGTAAAAGGGAGAAAGGAGTCATGCGATTAAGTTGCAATAAGTAGTCGTTGGTTAGGAGCATGCAACATTTTTTACTTATTCACTGATGCCTGTTTCAAGATTCAGGATCGAAGTCGTTGGTTAGAATTTCTCTTGTTAGGAAAGACGTGGTGTGGGAGCTTAGTTTGCTAGAATGGCTCCCAAACAGGTTGGTTCTTCCTCCTTGCACCTTTTTAACTGCATGTACATTGTGCGCTATATCTTCAGGTTTTATTCCAGTCAGGATTCCCTTATTCTGTTGCCAGCCGTGCTCTATTTTTTAGTTTTCATAGTTTATGTGTGCAATAGGACATACCCCACTAAGTAGGAACATTCTCGAATACATGATCATGGAGCCAATGATTATTTGAGAGCAACAAATGTATTTTCTTTCTAGCAGTTTTCAGAACAGATAGATCTGTCTGCATAGTAGCAACAGAAATACAGAATTACACTTTTAGAATAACACTTACAGAAAGTTAAGGATATATGTCGCTGTATAAATTCATTATTATTGTGTGTGATTTTTTTAGTGCCTGGAACAGCAGGTGTGAACCCAGCATGTACGAGTTTCTAGATCTCAGAAGCAAGAAAGTTAAAATTCTTGTGTAGTTGACGTGAAGCATTTTTTTCTATGTTAACTGGAAAGAAAAGGCCCCATGTTGCTCCCAACGCCAAGATCAATTGCTTAGAAAAGAAGAGATGATTATGTGCCACACCACCTCCAAAAAGAACAATTACCAACATGAATAGATGCTCGAAACATGGGGAAAATAAATCAAATTTGACTCGATGTTTGGAGCCCACTGATTCTCCAAACTGACAGATCCCTAAATGGAAATTAAAACTACAATGGACATACCCTGGATGCTCTGTAGCTACAATACCTCCTAATGGGGCTCCTCATGCTCCGGTAGAGCACCGATGATGTAGCCCAAACGTGATTCAGTACACGCCACCGGCGACTGCGTCGAACCACTGGTTCCATAATTCAAAACATTCAACATCTTCACACTAAATGTATGCATGCATCCACCTCAGCCACCGCGTTCAAATTTCCTTGGGTACATGTTCTAGTGCAACTTTAAAATCAAGGTATGTGCACAAATAGGAAATCATTTGTACCACTGAAAGGAAGCATTAAACAAATGTTAATGCATATACAGTTTTGGACTCACCTGTGCTTGGATTGGCCCTTTCGAATCTTTTGAAACAAACACAGTGTTGACTGGCCCATCATCCTCGACATCTGACCCAGCGTCCAGGTTTCCATATATATAGGACTAATTTTCTGTACTCCTGGGAGTATGTACTCTTATCTTCAATATACCTCGTATACGCATTGATTATACATCTTTATCATTCTCAATATACTTCATTAAATATTATAAGATACCCCAATACAAGTTTTCTTGAAAAAATATCATTTGCGACGTACTTTTTGTAATATACCTTTTTCACGTACAAACAAATCAGTATATACCTAAACCTTCAAAAATATGAGACACACATGAATTTTTTTCATGAAACTCATTTTGGGGTATCTAATAATTGTTAATGAAGTATATTAAAAATAATAAAGAGTTATAAAAGATTCATCTATGTGGTAATGAGTAGCGGGAGTACACTCCCAGGAGTACACAACCATTTTCCTATATATATATAGAGAGAGAGAGAGAGAGAGAGCACCGTGGCCATCTGGAGTTGAAGTTAGAAAGAGGAGGAAGGATCTTGTAGATCTTTGCCTTGCATAGCCCCTATACTCAGCATACCTTTGTTGAGCATGTTAGGTTACATGTTCTAAAATGATGGATGGATGGAATCATAGGCTACTATGGTAAAGAAATTTCCCCGAAAAGAAGTGTACACCGCGCATCGTAGGCTACATGTTGTAGTGCCAGCATCTCCTGCATCTGCTGGATTTGGAGTAGACCCTCGTTCACCTTTTGCTGGGCCTCCTCCACCTATCTCTCGGCCTCCTCCCGTAGTCCCGCTTCTTCATCCAGGTGAGCCAACATTATGTCATCACAAGGTCATCACCATTGCAATGCAAGCATGTAATCACGTGGAAGATCAATGAAGAAGAGCATACCTACATTGAGTTAAGCATCGCCATTGCAGGCTGCGGACGATGCTCTATACTAGGTTGTGAACTAGCATGGAGCTCGAAGAGAATCCGAATGCCATCTGTAGGGACGGAATGGTTGCCAACCCATAATGCAAGACTTTAGGCCTTCTCCCGCCAACATAGCAACCCTAGGGTCGATGTACTCCTCAAGTAGATCAGCAGCGGCCCCATGCAGCACCTTGAACTTCTTCGTGTATCCCTCCACCCTAAACATGGCTCTTGGTTTGTCCCACCGAGGCTCTGGAACCTCCTGATTTGGCTACTTCTCCTCACGGATCTAAAAGAAAGCCCTAAAGATAGTGATATCCTGGCCTTATGTATTTTTTCTGCAGTGAAAAGTAATAAGATTCATAAAGGATATGCTCATGCATAAAGAATAAATTGATGGAAATAATGAATGCCATTTCTTACCCTCTTCTACACGACGCCGGGGAGGATGAGTTTGCCATGATGATGTGTTGGACTACTCATCAAGCCACACCGAGCCGATGCAGCCGCATGCTCCTCCTTATACTTCTTGCTTGTCCACCTAGATATGATGGTCTCAAAGCAAGGGAGCTTGTTGGCATCGTTGGAAATAAGCCCTAGTCGATAGTAAATGTTATTAATTATTTCCATGTTCGTAATAATGTTCATTTTTGTGCTATAATTGCAATGGTTCTCAAGTCTGCAATATAAAAGAGATTCGAAGAAAATTCATGTGCATGTGTGGAATAATAAATGGCAAGTAGCTAGATCCCTAGTCTCGCCTCTAAGACTAGTTCATGTGTGGCATGATGACCCGATTTTCCTGATCATGGGCAAGCTAAAGTAACGAGATTACCGACAACAATAGGAACACATTGTTAAAAGAACAGTTTTGTTGAATAGACCCAATAGATTGATATACTAGGAGATCACAGCGTCACGAGTTATTAGTATAATCACACAGATGTTAACGTATACATAATTCCTTAGACTACGAGAGTATCGAGTACCTTCGTAATTGATGGTGTGCTTTGGGTCCGTCAAACGTTACCCATAAAAGGATGATCATAACAGTAACTTTCAGGTGCATGTGAAATGTATGACAAGGGACTTGATAGCTTAAGACAGGGATTTTCTCCTTCCACGGTAGAGAGATATTCCTAGGGACCTCTCGGCATTACTTTATCAATAATCGTCTGGCAAGACACGACGTGACATGTTCACGGGGATGCTAGAATACCGAAATGAGAAAAGAGAACAAAATCAGCAACGAGGATAACTTGGTATAGTGGTCAAGTGTTGCTTCACGCAGAAAACAGGAACTAGCACTTGGCACTAAATTAATAGGTTAGTTCATAAGAATAATATAAAATGATATAAAATGGTAGTAAAAGTATATATAAATGATAATATAGGAGAATGAAACAATAAAAAATTATAGGTATGTTTGAGACGTATCGGATATTAATTCGTGTGGGTGTAGGGGTCAATATGGATGTCCGCGGTTCCACTATTGATCATTTACCGGCAGGACTTACATGTCATGTCTACACTTTACCAAACCTGTGGGGTCGCATGCTTAAGGGTCGTCGATTTGTTGAGTATTAGACGAGTTAGGAGCTAGGGAGAAATTCAATGGAGAAGTTTCGAGAATATCAGAATTGTTACGGAGAGAGAACCAGAAGTGTTCCTGAGAAAATCGGAAGTGTTTCAGAGAGAACCAGAAGCGTTTCAGTGAACCCGAAAATTTTGGGAACCCTAAAAAGTACCAGTGGAAGGATCGGGAAGGTTCCGGATTTTTTCCTAGCCTCCCAGAATGTTCAAAGGCTTCATGGGCTAGTCTCATGGGCAAGGCCCAAGTGGGGGCAATCACATGGGCCCTAGTGGCCCATTAGTGGGGCGCCACCCTAGGATTGGTGGCCAAGCCACCATATGGTGTGGACAGGGTTTGGGGTGCCACCTACACCTTGGTGCGCCACCCTAGGAGGAGGAAGCCCATCCTCCAAGCCCGCCCCCCTCCTTGCGCCTATATATAGAGGGGCAGCACCCTCCAAACACATCTAATCGTGGAGCGGAGGCTGCCCCATCTATCTCTCTCCCCATAGAAATTGTTCCATGCCTCAAGGCTGCTCCACCTCTTCCTCTGGTTCTCTAACAACGCCTTCGTTCTCGATGGTGAAGCCCTAACAGATTGATGCTTCCATACACGTGGATACCAGCAGAGAGATCGTCTGTTCGATATTTCGTTTGAGGAAAAATTCTCACAGTTGGGAGGTTGTAAATCCTAGCTGTGAGAATCTGCATTAACCGAGCTACACGAACTCTAATTCCGTTGCACTCTAGTTGGTAATGATCTAATCCAATCTCATCTGCATCTTCATAGTGATCTTGGGATTTGATTTGTAGGACATATTTTGTTTGTTTTGTACCGTATTTCCCAACAATGGCATCATGAGCGATCTATGAGTAGGTGTTGGTTGCGATCTAGAACACATGAGATGTGTGAGTATTGCACAATGGTTTTTGTGCATGTAGTAGATGAGGTCTATTGCTTGAAATTTTTTGTGCGCGAGTCGTAGATGTGATATATTACATGATGTTTTTGTTGCTTCCCTTGAATTTGCTATTTTTCTAATCTTGACGACATGCTAGGATTTTGCTAGAAAGTTCTGCCTATTTGTGATCCTTCGATACTCATAGTATGCTGGTTGTCAGATCAAATGTGTGCTTCCGTTCTTTGGATCTCACCTTAGTTAAGAAAGATGGAATTTTGCAAACTAGAGGGCTTGTAGATGTGATCTATGCGGGGGTCACGCGTTTAACAATTTTTAGTGTGGGCCTAGAGATATTTCGTTAATGCTCGTGTTTCATACACTCTGCATGTTAAATTAGAAACTTGAATAATCATATTTGATGATGAATGTAGGCAGCAATGGTTTGCAACGAAACCCTAACAACCACTATAAAATTTGCATAAAGCGTTAAAGGCATCTAACATGGTTTTGCAGGCTGTGCATGTGATGTGGTATAACTTTCGACATATTAATATGATTTTTATGAGATGACTATATGTTGTAATTAATTAACACGACATAAGAGCCATATGATTTTCACTTTTATGACATGCGTGTCAAATTCATGTAATGCATTTATTTTCTTAGCTATATATAGAGATAACAATATTATTTAGTGCAAGTACATGGTGGTGACAAGTTTTGTGGTGGTGGAAAAGTCGTATGCAAAGAAGCAGTTCTCCAATGAAGAAAAGTTGAAAAAAGAGCCAAGACACTAAACTTATGCCACGACATAGATTTCTACTTCCATGGCAGCGTTTTTAGGCTGCCTCGGTAGCAGTTTCGACTGAAATCTATTTCTGCTGAAAACTACTGCCATGGAGCATTTTTTTGCTGCCACGACAGATTTTTGCAAAAACTACGTGAAGATGACACAAACTTCTACAACGCAAGGGGCTATGTCATATCACCCTTTTAGAAATTGCTTGTGATGTTAATCCCTTTTATGCACCTTGTCTGACACACGGTAGTCGTGTTTCAATAGGGAGATCTCTCGCATGAAAATATCAAGTAGTTAATTAGTGTTCTCACAAGTGTAGCGTCGTCTGAAATACGTGCCACTTCAAGTGTAGCGTTTTCTGGTTTTAGATGGGGGTTTTCAGGTATTTTTTGGTTTTTTTATTTCCCTTAGGTTTTGAAGAATTTTTTCATGGAATAATAATAATAATTTATTATGTGCTTCCACAAGAAACACCGGTTTGATACTCATGGAAGTGTACTTCTTCTTCTTCAAAAAAAGGGAAAGACACAACCCATGCTTCTAGAAAAAGGTGAAAAACTACAACCGTGCCTCCGGACTCCGGTTTTTTCTTCCTTTTTTGGTTATTCGTTTATTTGTGTGAACATTTTTTTGTCTGGCTTTCATTGTTTGGATTTTGGTTTTTCAGTATTCTTTTCTTTTTTTGGGGTTTTGTTTTTTGATTATTTTTTGTGAAAAAATATCGTAGAAATCTATTAACATGTGATCTAGTTTCGAAGATCTCGACGCGAGAAATCCAATGGTTAAAACGGTTCAGGAGATGGATGCACAGTTCAGGAGATAAAATGTATAAAAAAAAGGAATCTATGAGGAAAAGGTAAACTTTTAGGTTGCCACAAGTGTCAAACCAGATAAGATGGGGGAGTGATCTTTACAAGGGGGTACCCTGACTTCGCTATGAAATAGTGCATCACACATATTATCATGTAATGTGTTCTCTAGCCCGATAAAGCTTTGAATTGTTCCAAGTTTTGGTAGTTTTCGGCCGGGTTGGGAAGCTGCTAGAAGTTTTCAGTTGGTTTTATATTTTTTTGGTAGGTTTTCTATTTCAATTTTGAGGCATGCAATGCTGAGGAGGAGTGTGATTTTTTTCAATTTTGCGAACATGTATTGAAAATGGGAACATTTTTTGAAAACACGAATATTTGTTCAAATGTATGAACATCTTTTACAAACACGAACATTTTCTTCAAATCTGCAAAAAAGTTGAAAACGCAACTACCTTTTCAAATTTAAAACCATTTAGTAAAATTTGTGAAAAAAGAAAAAGAGAAGGAAAAAAAGGACAGGAAAATTTGAAAATAAAAAGAAAAAAGGAAACCACAAAATGTAAAAGAAATAACAGAAATTCCCTTTCAGAAACCATTTTTTGGAGGTTCCAAAACCGGTCAGAAACCTTCCGGCAGGTAACTAGCTCTAAAATGGACTGGCCCATCTAACGCTCGCTCAGCGACAACTTGACGCTGAGTGCGTGAAATAGGAAATGGAATTCGCTAGCTGACGCTCACTGCGTCGAACTGTCGGGGTTTCGCACAGGGATATCCAGCGATAGATCTGCTTGGGCCGGCCATTAGAAGCGTTCCACCGATCCCGGTTTTGGGAACCTGCTGGAAGGTTCCAGCTGGTTTTTCCCAGTTTTGGGAACCTTCTAGTAGGTTCCTGAACCGGTTTTTCTTTTCTTTTTCCGTTTTTCTTTCTTTCTTTTTTCCTGTTTGTTTATTCTTTTCTCTCTTTTTTCGTGTTCTTTTTTCCTTTTTTGTGTTTTTGGAAAAATGTTCTTAAATTTCAAAAAATGTTTTGATTTATTATAAAAACGTTCTTTTTTCTTTCTTTTTTTCTTTCTCTTCTCTTTTTTTGTTTCTTTTCCAAACAATTATAAATTAAAAAAAATCATTTTTCTAAAAATGTTCATGTTTTTGAAATTTTGTTCGGAATTTCAAAAACTGTTCGTTATTACAAACTTTGTTCTTATATTCAAAAAAATGTTCGCAATTACAAAATTTCTTCTCAAATTTCAAAAAATGTTCGTGTTTCCAAAATTTGTTCATATTTTTCAAAAAAGTTCAAATACTTGGAAATTTGTTAACTTATTTAAAAAATGTTCTGGATTTCAAAAATTGTTCATATTTTCAATTTTTGTTCTTTTACAAAATTTACTCTCTTTTTTTCATATAAATGTTTGTTTTTTCAAAATTTGTTCTTGTTTTTTCAAAAAATGTTCGGAATTTTCAAAAATTGTTCGCATTTTAAAAAATGTGTAGAATTTAAAAAATTGTTCATTTTATTTATGCTTTTTGAAAAATGTTTTGAAATTACAAAATTTGTTCACATTTTTTTAAACTATTTTTATGAAAATGTTCACTACAGTGTCAGTTCACAACTGTCCAAGCTGGTTAGCTACAGTGCAGATCTCTGCAGGCCGGTCCACTGCAGTGCCAGCCTTTTTTTTAGAGAAGGCCGGTTGTTACAGTGCGGTCCACTACAGTGTCGATCGCTACAGGCGCGTGCTCCCACTTCCCTCGCTGCGTCACAAATGGGCTGGCCCAGTCGCGGCGCACCCTGTGCGAAGGGGCGACCGTTTGACGCAGCGAGCGTCGTATAGGCACGCCCATAGGAAATGTCGAGGAGTCTCTGCTCATAATTACTCCGTGTAGGAAATGGGCCGTGTAGTTGAGCCTGCTCAAGTGTGGGTGGGCTTCCGCTTGACGTCATGATCCATGCCCGGCGGCGGCGGCGCCGTTGTCCAGTCGGCCGCGGCCCCCGGCGGGTGCAGCGAGGCGTCCGTGTGGTAGCTTATCTTAGCTAGATTATTTCACTTCGTTCTCTCCCCTTTCTTCACCGTTGGAGCCGCTGGTGGTTAATTGCAGCGACGGCAGCAGCGCCGCCGCCGGCCACCACCATGCTCTCTCCGGTTGGCTACCGCAGCTCCTCTGCACAAGCTGGACTTGCTTAGGTATACATAACCTCACCTTTCGTTTCCTTTTTTCTTAAGCCTTGTGTTGCGCTTTGTATTTGGAATGAGGAACTGGGGATGACTAGTGGACTGCAGATTAAAAAATTAGTGCAGAAATAAATCACAGCAATGAGTGATAGCTCCTCATTTTCCAACTATTTCGTTGCAAATCAAATTCAATTTCACATGTTTCTACTTCGTAGTTATCACAAATATAGTGGCTCATAAGCTACACCAGGAAGCTGACATAGTTGAATGAACATCCAAACTTTCAGTTGCTACCAACTGCACTGCCATGAATTACCTATATCCCTCAAACGTGTAGGACTAGTACACTATGGTGATATAATATTCATGTTTTGTTATGGTGCGCAGCGATTTTCAGATGGGACAAAGGGCTTAGGGGGCATCTGCAGATCCTGCAAACTTCCCAATAACATGTTTATCACCTTTGTCATTGATGGCCGGTTTCTTGGGTTCCACTGAATACACCAGAGTGCCACAATAGCCAGCTGTCTCACCTTTTCTTTCCCTTCTGGTGTCACTTCCACAGTAAGCACCAGTTCCTCTCCAGTCATGACTTTTTCATAGATCCACTCCGGGAGATATACCTGGTTCTGGCTCTCAATACTTGGGTCTGAGTTCCTCTTTCGGCTCACCATTTCTAACACCAGCATACCAAAACTGTAGACATCTGACTTGTAGGATATCCCTCCAAAGTTCCTAGAGTATAGTTCTGGTGCGATGTAGCCCATAGTGCCTCTTGCTGCAGTCAAGGTAATGATGCTTTGGTCCCTTGGACACAACTTTGCGAGGCCGAAGTCAGAGATCTTCGGATTGAAGCTGTAGTCCAGTAAGATATTGTGAGGCCTGATGTTCAAGTGGAGGATGCGCTGATTGCATCCTTGATGTAAGTATTCCATTCCTCTAGCAATGCCTAAAGCAATAACTAGCATTTTGTCTGGGACCAGGTGTTCTTGAGAAACAATAGAACTACCCGAGAATATATATTTCTCCAATGAATCTTTAGGCATGAATTCATAAATAAGAGCCCTTCTTGTCCCTTCAGAGCAAAAGCCAAGGAGGCGGACAATATTTGTATGGTGGATTCTCCCGATGGTTGCAACTTCGTTGATGAATTCCTGCCCCTCTCCATTAGAGTTCTCTAGCATCTTGATAGCCACAGGAACTCCATTTGGTAGCTCACCTTTGTACACACTTCCAAATCCACCATGTCCTAATTTATCCTTGAACCGTCGCGTTATCTTCTTGATTTCGGAGAAAGTGTACCTTGTGGGTTTTGATGTACCATATGTCTTGAGAAACATTTCAACTTTCAAATGTATCTCTTCATTGTATCTTGTCTTCAGCGAAAGATAAAGAGCAGTGGCCACCAACAACAGAAGAACAACAAATGCTGCCGAAGATGATGTAGCTGAATACATGGAAATCAGCTTATTCATTAGGGTCCGAAGTTACCGCTTTAGCGATTGTAATGGGGATCAGAGAATGTAAGAGCGGGAATAGCTAGCTAATTACTTTATGTGCAGCAGATATAACTTTATTTTCATCTTTTTCTAATAAAAGTAAAAGTTTGGATTGGGGTAGTACCTGCAATGATTTTTACACGTGAACCTGCAAATACCAAAGATGCGAATAAGATTTGGTTGTTTGTGTAATATGTAAAATGAAAATTAACTAATTAACTTGAGAAAGAAAAGTTATATCAAACAGTGATATATGCCCACTGGCCAGTGGGGGGCGGGACAGGATCAGAAGAAAGCTTCCATTACCAACTCTGGTAACAGAGGAGTCTTTAGGGTCAACTGAGAATCATAAGAGGGTAAGAGGGGGGGGGGGGGGGGGTGTTGCTTGCTGGCTTGGTTGGATTAAGGTTTTTAACCCACCCCGCAGTCACAATCTCACATATATTGCCCCCATCACCCGCCGAAACAACCCTCTATTTTTGAAAATTCCTTCTTGTATATCCTCAACCAGTCATGGCCAAATCCCTTCTTGTATGCCCTCAGAACCCATCTGATATACCTTCCACTGTACTGGCAACCAGATGTCATGGCGAGGCACAGGCTCCCAGGTAAACTTTCTGCAGGCATATATGCATTTCTTGTTTTCACTTCTTATATTTCTCCCCATCAGGTGGTTCTTTAAGCTACTCTGTTCTGTGTGATATGTACTCCAGCTTATATTCTTCACCATGTAATCTATTTCTTTTTGTACAGTAGTACATTACCAATATTAGTACAGCTAATGCAGCATCAGGCTCTGGTACTTCATTTTCACGTATGATAATGGTGGGAAGTTAATGGATGGTGATGGATTCAAGCTGCCTAACTAAAACATGTTTTGGGTTTTCTGACATGACTCAATGCTATTTGGCATATCCAACTATTCGACATGTCACCTCGCCAGAACAATGCTGAGAGCAATGCATATTGGCAGCGGAGTTTAGTAAGATTACTAGTATGAGGTATCATGTATTTTGGATTAAGTTTAGCCTAAATTGTTGCAACCCGATTGTCTTGGCAAGCGAAAAACTTTAAGGAATGCAGTTGGTACAGGGGGGAAAGGAGGGAATTAGAAACAAAAATGGCTGTAACTTGTTGGCTCATGTCTAATAACAACCATAGAAACTTGAAGTTCTTGGAATACGTTCTAGGAATTCTGAAGTGTATTGCAATTGAGAGATTGCTTGTGTTTATCTCAAATGTGTTTTTTTCTATCATGAAAATGCTAAAAATTATAGTAGTATACTGTTATGTGTAAGACATGGCTGTTCGCTGATTGATCAAATAAACCCAGGTCATTGCCATAAATTATCATGAAATATTTGATAGAGTTGCTTAGTTTTTTTAATCTACTTTTGGACCACTCAAGTTTTTCTCCAATGTTTACTACGTCCTGGCATCAAAATACGTGACCCCATTTTGTTTCTTAATTTTGGAGGATTCAGATGAGAATTTACACAAGTTTATAATCTGTTTGCTCAAGCTAGCTACCCAAATGGTTTGTCGTACTGTTATGCAAAATAATTTGACAACAGAACTCCTGGAAATGTCGCACAGTAGTATATGAGTACATTCTAAATAGGAATTTCTCAATGATTTTAAGCTACAAACAGGGAGTTAACAGGATAATATAGGATGGCATGGGTTTTGTAAAGTTAGAAATTAATGATACCTTTATGAGGTTGAGACAAGCAGAATGTTTGGTTCCTTTCTGAGCTGAATGCGCAGCGCTGCTCGTTCTCTTCGCATTTTTGGCACTGAGAGGGAATGGATGAAGGCTCATGTTCACTCCAGTTGGCTGCTATGCCATAAAAACGGAGGGTTCCTTTGACACCGTGATTGGATGCTGAGCCATAATATCCTGTACCAAATATCGGGAGGGCGGCATCTGATATTACCTTGCAGTCCAATGGAAGGTCATACATGAATCCATCAGTTGCCACCAAATACGAGAAGTGGCTTTTGTTGCTAAGGCAGGAGATTGGGCCGGCGATAGTATCGGTAGCTGAGGAAGAAGCATAGTAACCGCCTCTGTCGTCATAGACGGGATACTGAGTAATCCCGCTTGGCGTGAACTCCCTTGAGCAGCCTACAAGCTTTCCAGTTCTGCTATAATGTGGAGTACAGTGGTGGCCAGTGTGAGCCGGTGGTGAACTTGTCGATATGAGATTCTGAATCATTGTGCACGCGGACTTAAGTGGGGTGATGTTGAGGACGGTACCAGTGTAATTTATGGCGGTGACATTGCATGGGCCAAGAAGTGGGTGAAACATGATAGTGGCTTGACCTGCGCATGCTAGCTTCGCGCATGTTGCGCCACAGGATGATGATGTATTGCTGGAATCAAGCCGGAGTGGGAACCGAATCTCAGGTCCATCTCTGCTGCACCGGGACGGCAGACAGTTTCTGAAGAAATCTTGGTCATCCCAAGCTGCCGAAGCTGTGGCCATGTCAGTTCCATGGCTGACAAGGCAGACCACCAGGGTTGTGACAAGAAATGTCCTCATCTTTCTCCTTCTGCTCTGCCGAGGTGGATGAAGGTAAGCCAGGTACTGTGATTACAAAGACATAAGAATAAATCAGTAGTCTAAGTTGTGCTTGCCTGGGTAAGAACTTCCTCCGTGCGTGAATGAGCGCAAACTGCAAACCCACGTCGTTTCTAGTAAGTGAAATCGTTGTAGATGGAGCTTTGTAGAGTACATCACTACAGCAGAATCCCAGACCTGACACTGAAATGTATCAACCCCCTTGCCAAATCACAGCAGCATATGCCAGCATCCCTGCCTGATGATACTAACTAGAAGGAGTCAACAAGGACCATATACATATGGAGCATCCCCATTGTGATGACATATGGCATATGGAGCATCTCTATTGTGATGACATATGGCATATAGAGCATCCTTGTTGTGATGACATATGGCAGCAGCGATGTGGACGTTGGCCATCTCTGACCGGGTCTTTCTACAGGCATTTTTTAAATTCCATCATCCCTGTATTTGTTGTGTTTGTTTTCACTCTCCTTTCCTTCCTTACAGTAACATCACTGTGGGTGCTCCTGGAACTTTTATTAAAGGCTGAAAGGGTTGTGCCCAGTACACGAGAAGTAAGCCCACAACAAAGCCAGAACAAGAGATAAACAGTTGACCATCGGTGATGCGTCCATGGTGGTTCGTGGTGCATTTCATGGTTGCAGTTCTTGCTGTAGATGTTCAGGGGCGACTTGACATTACTGATAGTAGGTACGTCTGCGCTCCTTTCTCTTGTGGCCATCTCCAAGATGTCCAGTACCCTTTCCGCCTGCAAGGCGATCCACGGTGGTGCGGCTCTCCATTGTACGAGCTGACTTGTGGCAATAGCAATGCTACAATTCAGATCAACACAGGGACATACTTTGTCACTGAGATCGACTACAAGTCTTCTTTCTTATGGGTCGTGGATGCCAACTTGGACATGAACAGCAACTGCCCTCTTCCTCGCTTGGATCAGCGCCCTTATTTGTATGGCCTCCAGCAGTTCGCCGGCTTCGTCGAATTAGAGCCTGTTTCAGCTACGTGGGCTAGCTTTGTGAATTGTTCACGAGTGGTCACGAACAATAGTGACTACACACCGGTCGCTTGCCTGAGCACGAGGTCTTCTTTTGTCTATGTGTTGATTAACTTTATTTCTGTTGGGAACCTTGAGCCTTCTTGCGGGTACTTCGCCATGGCTGCTTTGGGTGATCGGAGCTTGGGATACGATAATGCAAGTCATGGAATTGTAGTACAATCCCAGAGGAGAGGATTTGCTGTCAAGTTTCCTTTCAGATATGAAAGGAGGTTGGGGGGCTTCAGGGGCTGCCTAAAAGATCGCTTTGTGTGAGTTTGGGACCTATACACCGTACTTCTGTTTTCGAACATACATATATTCCTGACTTTTCTACATATTCTCCATTGCCTGCAGCCTAGGCCCTAGATATTCTGTGGCTCATCGTATCTCGCGTTGGATTGTGAGCATTTTGTTTGTCGATTTTGAAGTCTTGAGTTGCGCATTTCGAACAACAGTTCCTTCCGATGAACATTTCATCATAAAGTTTGCAATAGTAAACTCCACGACGATATTGAGGTTGATTGCTGGTACGTCGACAGAATTACATATACTAGCTACACAAGTAATTTCTTGGTGATCCCACGTAAAACTGTTCTATATGTGCAGTACTGTGCAGGTTAGTGGTTGCTCCCCTGGTGGTACTGTTCTTCCTAGGCCACAAATACTGGACAACAAGGATCACAATCGGTGCGGTTGAGAAGTTCCTACGGATGCAACAAATGATCGGTCCGACAAGGTATGCCTACACAGATGTTGTCGCAGTAACAAGCCATTTCAGAGACAAGCTGGGCCAGGGAGGCTACGGCTCTGTGTACAAGGGCGTTCTACTCCCAGGCGATGTCCATGTGGCCATCAAGATGCTAGATGGTAAATCCAGCTGCGATGGAGAAGATTTCATCAGCGAGGTCTCCACCATCGGGAGGATCCACCACATCAATGTGGTGCGTCTTGTCGGGTTCTGCTCGGAGGAAATGAGGAGGGCGCTAGTCTACGAGTATATGCCCCATGGTTCTCTGGACAAGTACATCTTCTCGGCCGAGAAGAGATTCTCCTGGGACAAGCTCAATGAAATCGCCTTGGGTATTGCCAGGGGGATCAACTACCTGCATCAAGGATGCGACATGCAGATTCTGCACTTTGACATCAAGCCGCACAACATCCTTCTTGACAGCAATTTCATCCCAAAGGTTGCCGACTTCGGCCTTGCCAAGCTATACCCAAGGGACAACAGCTTTGTGCCGTTGAGCGCCCTACGGGGAACCATCGGGTACATAGCTCCTGAGATGATATCCCGCAGCTTTGGTGTCATATCTACCAAGTCTGACGTTTACAGCTTCGGGATGCTGCTGCTGGAGATGGCTGGAGGACGGAGGAACGCCGACCCGGACGCGGTGAACTCAAGCCAGGCATTCTACCCATCGTGGGTGTATGACCGGCTAACCAGACAGGAACTGGGCGAGATATCTGCTGAGATGCACGAGTTGGAGAGGAAGCTGTGTCTTGTTGGGCTACATTGTATCCAGATCCAGTCTCATGATCGGCCAGCGATGAGCGAAGTCATAGGGATGCTCGAAGGCGGCGTGGATGGCCTGCAGTTACCTTCAAGGCCGTTCTTCTGTGACGATGGGCACACCCCTGTAGTAGAGTCTTGCAATTTCTGCTCTGAGCTGACTGCCATTTCAGAAGAGGATGACTGAATTTTTTTGATGTAATATTGTACTACGAGGTGATGATGAACTTGTGAAAAGTTGCAGTAACGTTTTGTTTGGAGCAAATGAATGTGAATCCTCTACCCTGTTTCTTTTCTGAATGTTATCCGAAATTCAGACATATCATGCGCTCCGGGACTCTTAAGCCTGAAGTGCATCTGAGTGTAAAGTTTCATTTGACCTCCCAATGATCTCCCTTGCTGAAAAATGTGTGAACTGTTGTGAAAAAAAAAACTGAAGAAAAGTAACAACAGAGAATTACAAAGGAAAAATGTATGCAGAAGTATGTGATGATTCCAAATGAAGAAAATCTGATGATATCTCTCAGTTTCAGGAAAAAAAAAACTGTAGTGGTCTTCATCGTCCTGTAATTGCTATGGGTTGTAATCACTGTCAGCGAACTCATCCAAACACATCCCCCGACATAAGAAGATGCTAGAAGCTTCTAAATGATGATGGAAGTTCCACCAACATGTATATGCCATCAACAGAGGGAGACAGGGAGTGGAGTGCTGCAATTTTAGGCAGTAGCAGTTCTCTGCTCGACATTAGCTGTTCCAAAATCAGTTCATCATAATGACAACAACAGAGCACTATTCAAGTAGACTGAAGCTGAGAGACATTGTGAAAACAACTTACACTCTCCATGAGATATTTAAATCAGAAGAAAGGCTGTTTGTCAGTGGCCTGCTTGAAATCTGATTGTATTGTAGTAATGTTGTCGACCAGCGGATCTGGTGACACTAATCGATACTCGTAAGCGCATAATGGATCAGTGAACTTGCATGCATTGACCCTGACTCCTGAGGTACTTCGTCGCTGTTGAATCTTCATAGCTGCACCTTTTTGTAGGAACAAGCTACCTTCGTCGCATCCCCATCAGTTGTCATTACGGTTCTTATTGGTGATGTTATAAGAGAAGCCAAGAGTGAAATTGCTAATTCTTTGCTCACGATTTTATTACAGTCATACTGTGGGTATTTTTCCATGAAGAACACGCTACCTTGACGACCCTGCTAAAGTAACCCAGCATGTTTGTTAGCAGAGCAGACATGAAGGTAAAAGTATTGGAGTCGATCTAGCAACCACACCGCCCAATACGTCAGGAGAAACAACTCATACAGCCAAGCAAAATTGCAAATCATTCAACCACGAAATCATCGATCAGCAAAGCCTGAAGTGCAATGCAGAACACTCGCATCTCACAGTATCACAAACATCGAATCACAGCAAGGTAAGGTAAGAACAGAAGCGCATGGTAATAGCAAACGGAGGGATACATAACTTGGTGAATTAGCATGCAACGGGTCTATCATCGTTTTCCTCCCAAAATACAGCGGATACAAGGTGTTCATCAGCGTATGCTACAGATCCGTAACAGATAATAACAACGAGGTCCAAGCTAGAACTCTGAATCTTCGAACATAGCAACTCACCATCGGAGAAACATCATGAATCAATCCTTGCTATGGAACTCGGCCCTGATTAATTAATTACTCTTGGTCGGAATCGGAGAAGGTGAGGTCTTTGAATGCCTCCTTCCGTGCTTGGTCGCTGTATGCTCTGAGCTCGGCCCTGAGAGCGATGGCCTCATCGTCTACCTCGACGTAGCCCTTCTCGTGGAGCTGGCTAAGGACCCAGGCCTGGTATTCGGCGAAACTCGCTCGAGATTTGTAGTACAGACGGGCGCTGGTGTACAAGGCCACCTTCGACTTGTCCATCATCTCCTCCGGCGAAGGCATCAAGCTGGGGTTTTCGCTTCTCAGGGCCTGGAAGAGACGAGGGGCTTGACTGGTATCCACCGCCCGGGTAAGGATCCAGTCGACCTCGTCCCGTGGTAGCCGCGTCTTCTTCCTCCCTATAGCGGCCTCGCCTCCTTTGGTCGCCGCCGCCGCCGCCGCCTTATCTGATTCTGCGACGGCGTCCGTAGCATGACCAGCTTCCTCGCCCAAACTACTGCCGATCGCCGTAGTGCACACCTTCGGGTGAGACTTCTCGCCGGCAGCCGCCTCATCTGCCTTCCTCTTGGCGCTGCACGGCTTGAGAAACTGGTTATTCTGAACGCTTACCGGCACCACCGCCATGATTTTGGTGGTGTGCCGCCTCAGCGGACCCTTCTCAACGAGCCACCTCACCTCACCTCGCAGCGAGATTTCGCCACGGATATTTCGCTTGGGAACGCTTGTTTTGATTTGGGGCTGGAGACGCTGGTGCGGTCTCGATTATAAAAGGACCCCGATATGGCGCTGACGTTCGGTCTGGCAGACCCCCAGACCGAACAACTCGTTCGCTACCAGAGAGAGATCGACCGAACCCACTCGTTCGGAAGGAAAAAGCTCCAGCCCGAACGCCCCACCCACCGATCCCTACAGGCCTTTTTCCTTGCGAAAAAGAAAACCAAAAATAAAGCCCAGATTAAATCACTAGTAAAAGCCCCAGTTTTTATATGTGACTAATAAACACTGGTCTTTTGCACGACAAAAAATGCCATGATCTTTCGCCATTATATGGAAAAAAATTGCCATGTTCAAGTTTATGTTTTCAAAAAAATAGCGCAAAAAAGGAAGAAAGTCATGGCAATCTGCTTCTTTACACTACAAAAAATGCCATCACTACAAAAGTTTACACTATGAAAAAGTTGCCGTGAAGTTTACATACATATAGATACAAGATAGCAAAAAAAAAGAGGTTTACAATACGAAATTTGCCATCATGGCGACAATGCGGTGAAAAATGTTTTTTAACATCTCAACTCGCCATGGCAAGTTTGCCATGTTTTTTAACATACTAATTAAAGAAAATTGCCATGGAAATTTTTTGAGAGATGGAAAATGTTGTGACATGGCAAGTTTGCCATGTTTTTTAACATCTTAACTCTCCATGGCAAGTTTGCCATTTTTTGAACATCTTAATTAAAGTAAATTGCCATGGCAAATTTTGATAGATGGAAAAATGTTGAGACATGGCAAGTTTTGAGAAATTTGTCATGGCAAGTTTGCCATGTTTTCAACATCTTAACTTGCCATGGCAAGTTTGCCATGTTTTTTAACATCGTAATTAAAGAAAATTGCCATGGCAATTTTTGGGAGATGGAAAAATGTTGAGACATGGCAAATTTTGAGAAATTACTCATGGCAAGTTTGCCATGTTTTTAACATCTTAACTTGCCATGGCAAGATTACCATGTTTTTGAACATCTTAATTAAAGAATTTTGCCATGGCAAATTTTGAGAGATGGAAAATGGTGAGACATGGCAACTTTTGAGAAAATGACAACAAATAACAAAAAAAACAAGTAAATATGTTTATTCCCTACAAAAGAATGGCAAATTTGCCATGGAAAAATCTACACAACATAATTCCTCTCTCAAATTTGCTATGTGATCAGACCACCAATTTTACAAAAGTTGCCATGTGTTATAGAAAATGTAGTACTTCTGCCATCGAAAAAAATTAAAAATTGGCATGGCTTCACAAGTATATTTAAAGATGCTACATAGTAAAATTTGCTATGTTCTAGAAATGTAAAATTTGTCATCATATTTAAATTAAATTTGCCATGCTATTTACAATAAATTTGACATGGCAACTTAAACTAAAATTTCTGCATCAAGCATCATGTAGTTTGCAATGGTTTCTCCTCCATCAACTGCATGATGGCAACTTAAACAAGCTAGTTCAACAGGACAACAAAAAAACTGAACATCTGCAGAAAATTCAGTCAGTGGGTGTGTGATGGAGGGAGGGAGTAGCAGGTACCGTTGCATTGGCGACCAGCAGCATGAGGAACACGGCGGTGTGGTTGCCATCGTCTCCAGCATGAGGAACGCGGCGGCGTGGTCGCCCCATGTCGGCCCGACGAGGTCGCCTCCGGCTTCCTCGGCTCCGCGACCCTCGCTGCCCCGGCCGCCATGACCTCCGCCACGACCTCCGCGACCCTCGCCGGAGCCGCCCGAGCACGAGCGCCTGGGAGCGCCGCGCTCAAGCTCCAGGAGCAGCTCCTCCGCCAGTCCGCCGCGGCTTCCGAGTACGTCGCCGGCGCAACCACCCGCACGAGCTCCTCCGCCGTGGTCTCTGAATACGCCGTCGGGGCAGCCTCGCACGAGCTCGAGATGGCGAGGAGAAAAGTGAGCGGCAGAGTGGAGGAGGGAGTGGATAGACTAGAGACTCGTTGGGGAAAAGAGGAAGAGGATAAGAGAAGCCAGGGCGTTCGCGACGACGGGTGTTCTTTCCGAACGAGAAAAAAGATGACGTGGCAGGTGGCTTGTTCCGTGATTCGTGTCAGAAAATCGTACGATAGAAACAGCGTTCGGGCTGGGCGTCTAAAAATCTGATGTTCGGGCGTTATCGATTCCGTTATAAAAAGAAGCCCGTGGCGAACATGCTCCTCCGATCCGGATAAGGGTAGGAGTGGCAAATCCTATTCGCGTCCGTTACGGGAGGTCCTATACCCGCGACCTACGCGCCAGGAAGCAGGCGCACAGGGGGTCGGGCTGGCAATGAGATTGCCCAGGGTATTGGACTCCCATCCCCGTTTCCGAGATAGTCTTTTCATATTTGTTCTCGTACCTATACCCGTCTGCGGGGATAAAAATATTCTCATCCCGATCCCCATCGTTTTTTATCCTTGTGGGAAAACCCATACACACAATCAACAACAACCTTCGATAACATTTCTGTAAAAAAAAGAAATTTTAGCACAATAAATAATATGTTGTGGCTAGGTTAGAGTTTTCTTGCGGATTTTTGGCCAAAGGGGTGGGAAGGGGTGGGATGGGTGGAAATTTGGGTAGGTAAGGGTGGGAATTACATGGGGTCTACTAATTTTAGAGCCCACATGTAAGGCCTTCACGGGTAAGGCGGGTAACAAGCACGGGTAATACTATCCATCTCCATCCCCATCTTGCACGCTGGGTAAGGTATTTGACCCATCAGCTTTCCCGTGGGCATTAAAACCGGCACATCCCCGTCCCTTGATAGGGTAATTACCCACGGGGATGCGGGTAACGGTTAACCATTGCCAGCTTGTAGGGGTGAGTTCGTGCGGACGTCGATGGGCTGGCCCATTTCGTTCGAGGAACTGTTTTCACTATGCTATGTTCGAGCTTGCTTTTTTTCGGTTGTTTCTTTCAGTTTGAACGCTCCAAAACTGGCGTTTTGTTGATGTTTTCGGCGCAGTGAAATTGTGTGTATTCATTTTTTTTTGTGTGTTCCTACTTGGAAGGGAAAAAATGAATTGAACAAAAAATGTAGAAAAGTAATATCCAAAAAAATGTATTGACGCTGATGTCAGGTACTCTTTATGTTACTGAATATTCCAAAGCAATTGCCTTGAAAAATGTCATACAAGGAATTTGCCCAGAAAAAATGTCATACAAGGGATCCAATAAGGTTTTGATCCATTTCCCTAGACTATAACAGTTTTTTGTTGAAATGTCTTAAAGTAGCTGTTGTACCTTGTTATTAAACAGAGAAACATAATTGTTTGTCAGTATATTGTAGCATCCACAAAACGCATAAAAAATATTAAACACTTTTTTATTTTGCAAAATGAAAAAAATGATCTGAATATGCTAATAATCTTTCTTAAAGATAAAGTGCTATTCCCTATAAAATTGAGCATTTATTATTTTATATAAAGTGAACATTCCCTGTTAATCAAATTGAAAAATTCAATTCCACCCATTCCGAAGAAGTTTAGGATAGTGCAGCATTCCAAAGTGTAATTGAAGGGAAATGAATATAGAAGGTAGTGAAAAACGAATTATTTTTGACGAACAGAAAGTGATGTATCACAGATGTTTACTACAAAGTTAGAGAGCACAAATTGCATGTACATCAAGGGGTACTTGAAGAAAAAGGCGGGGGGGGGGGGGGGATTTCTAAACTAATGGTATACCTGCATCAAAAATTGGTAACCTATTTGGTAAACTAATGGTAAACATGAGGAAAGTTTCTATGACTAGTATACCTGCATTACAGATTACTACCTGATGGTAGTTGTCAAACTATTTCCTTAAGTTGCTCATTTCGATAGTCGGAAGCCCTGTTCAAAAATATGTGTGCAGAAATCAGGAAAGAAGTTTTGAAGCTAAAATGATGGGACAAGCAGTGAAGAACACTTAAAAGAAAATTGTTGTTACATGTTTCTGTAGGAATGTTTTCACCGTGTCGAGTTGAATTTCATTGTGACTGCAAGTAACAAGTCCGTAGAAGAATTTCTCTCGTAGTGATTGTATGTCAGCCTATACAAACCAGTAACAAACACTATAGATCAGAAACAGAGTGTTTATAGGGTATGTAAGCACAAATAGCAGTGCTGATTGCATGTAGAAAAGCAGTTCATGCCAGAAAAAGAAAACTCACACTTGAGAATCCTTGCAAACCAATTCTTTTGTACCACTTGATGTATTGCAAGACGAAGATCCCAGAGTCGTATCTGTTTTGATATGAACAGCGAAGAGAGCAATTTAGTTGCAAGTTGCAGAAATTTAGTAAACCAAAAAAACGGACTCGGTTTTAAGCAATCAAAGGAAGAAGACTAGGGAGATTGAAAAATACCTGAACGTGTGCTTAGGAACTTTTATGAATCTATAGTCAAACTGCTTAATATTGAATGCTACGCATTGAGGATATGATGCAACAAACAGTTGTTTGAAATTGTAGGCAACTGTGCTTATTGTATTTACAAATTTATCAGCCCTAAAATCAGGATTCAAAATGTCGAAGACCTTGTCATTCATGTTTGCAACAATTAGTAGCCACTGCTTGTCATTTATGCATGGCAAGTGAACCTAAAAAAACAGTCATGCATAGGAACAACAAGTTATAAGAATGCAAGCGGTCTGAAGAAACGGATTGAGCTTACAAAATGCATTTCTGCAGTAGTAATTACCAGGGAAGCACTCTGTAAGTTGAAACCAACTGATTGCTCATCAAACATCTTAATACACTTGGAATGATCAAGCATAGGGTCCATTAGCTTTTTCTGTGGAAGTTGAATTGTACACAAGATTAGTGATGAAGAAAGAGAAAGAAAATAATGGAAATAATTTAGGATTTTGGGAGTACTATTTCTCACCATATCCTCTCTACTGATAACATGTGTTATACTATCGTGATTTTTTAGCAGTCCCTGTCTTCCTCTAAACATTTGTTCTTTATTCATTGATTTTGAGAAACAGTCAACAACGTGTGGGCTTATCCAACCTCCAGGCATCAATGATAGAGTTAAAGTTCTTTGGTCAACCCAAATGGTTTCACATTCAAATATCCTTGGGCTGCAAAAAATTTAAAAACAGAAAGAACAATCAACTGAATGCTAAATTCAGAATACTTGAAGAACTGTCAAAATCATGTATGAACTTGCGGAATCTTAATCTCGACTCCAATGATGAGATGGCAGAAGTCATTGTTGTGTAGAAATTCTCTATTGCATTTGAAAAAATGAATTGTCGGGTAGCAATTGGCTCTAGATGGTGGGCACTTTCGATTGGAGAAATGTTCTTATGTACTTGCAATGATGTTTTCACAATTCTAGATTTATTCCTCATAGCTGCTTCTGCTTCATGTTGGTCTAGTGCTTGAACTAGAAGTGGGTCTACAACTGGTGTACCGAATGGCTGTGGTGGAGCTCTGGGAGGTTCTAACAGCAGTAAACTCACATAACTTTTGACTGTGAATGAATTTGTATTCACATTTGATGTGGAAACTGTTGGGAAACGTTGCATGGAAAACAAAAAAAATTCTACGCACACGCAATGATCTATCCATGGAGATGCATAGCAACGAGGGGGAGAGTGTGTCTACGTACCCTCGTAGATCGTAAGCGGAAGCGTTTCACAACGCGGTTGATGTAGTCGAACTTTCTTCGCGATCCAACCAATCGAGTACCGAACGTATGGCACCTCTGCGTTCTGCACACGTTCAGCTCGGTGACGTCCGCGCGTTCTTGATCCAGCAAGACGGCGAGGTAGTGGATGAGTTCCGACAGCACGACGGCGTGGTGACGGTGATGGTGAAGTGAGATCCGCAGAGCTTCACCTAAGCACTACGAAAATATGACCGGGGGAGTAAACGGTGGACGGGGGCGCCGCACACGGCTAAGACAATGTTGTGTCCTTGTGTGGCGCCCCCTCCCCACATATATATAGGTGGGAGGGAGGGAGGAGCAGCCAAAGGAGGCACCCAAGTAGGAGGAATCCTACTTGGAGTCCCTCCCAAGCCGCGCCCCCCTTATTTTGGAGTGCGGGGAAAGGCAGGGGAGGGTGGCGCCCCCCCCCCCTCCTTTCGCCCATGAGAGGGAAAGGCAGGAGGGGCTAGCCCTCCCCCTTTCCTTCCCTTAGGGCCCGCTGTCCAAAGAAGGGGCGCACCAGGGGCTGGTCTGTCCCCCCCCCTGGCCCATTAGGCCCATACACTTACCGGGGGTGTCCGGAACCCCTTCCGGTGACCCGATGACTACCCGGTGCACTCCGAAACTCTTCCGGTGTTCGAATACCATCGTCCTATATATCAATCTTTACCTCCCGACCATTTCGAGAATCCTCGTCATGTCCGTGATCTCATCCGGGACTCCGAACAACATTCGATCACCAAAACATATAACTCATATAACACTATATCATCAACGAACGTTAAGCGTTCGGACCCTACGGGTTCGAGAACTATGTAGACATGACCGAGACACCTCTCTGGTCAATAACCAATAGCGGAACCTGGATGCCCATATTGGCTCCTACATATTCTACGAAGATCTTTATCGGTCGAACCGTTATGACAACATACGTAATTCCCTTTGTCCATCGGTATGTTACTTGCCCGAGATTTGATCGTCGGTACCTCTATACCTAGTTCAATCTTGTTACTGGCAAGTCTCTTTACTCGTTCCGTAATACATCACCTCGTGACTAACTCCTTAGTCATTTGCTTGCAAGCTTATGATGTGTATTACCGAGAGGGCCCAGAGATACCTCTCCGATACTCAGAGTGACAAATCCTAATCTCGATCTATACCAACTCAACAAACACCTTCGGAGATACCTGTAGAGCATCTTTATGATCACCCAGTTATGTTGTGATGTTTGATAGCACACAAGGCATTCCTCTGGTATCCGGGAGTTGCATAATCTCATAGTCGAAAGAATATGTATTTGACATGAAGAAAGCAATAGCAATAAAACTGAACGATCATTATGCTAAGATAACGGATGGGTCTTGTCCATCACATCATTCTCCTAATGATGTGATTCCGTTATCAAATGACAACTCATGTCCATGGTTAGGAAACCATAACCATCTTTGATCAACGAGCTAGTCTAGTAGAGGCTTACTAGGGACACGGTGTTTTGTCTATGTATTCACACATGTATTATGGTTTCCGATCAATACAATTCTAGCATGAATAATAAACATTTATCATGAATAAGGAAATATAAAATAACAACTTTATTATTGCCTCTAGGGCATATTTCCTTCAGTCTCCCACTTGCACTAGAGTCAATAATCTAGATTACATTGTAATGATTCTAACACCCATGGAGTCTTGGTGCTGATCATGTTTTGCTCGTGGAAGTGGCTTAGTTAACGGGTTTGCTACATTCAGATCCGTATATATCTTGCAAATTTCTATGTCTCCATCCTTGACTTGTTCACGAATGGAGTTGAAGCGTCTCTTGATGTGTTTGGTTCTCTTGTGAAACCTAGATTCCTTCGCCAAGGCTATTGCTCCAGTGTTGTCACAAAAGATTTTAATTGGATCCGATGCACTAGGTATTACACCTAGATCGGATATGAACTCCTTCATCCAGACTCCTTCATTTGCTGCTTCCGAAGCAGCTATGTACTCCGCTTCACACGTAGATTCTGCCACGACGCTCTGCTTGGAACTGCACCAACTGACAGCTCCACCATTCAATATAAAAACGTATCCGGTTTGTGACTTAGAGTCATCCGGATCAGTGTCAAAGCTAGCATCGACGTAACCATTTACGACGAGCTCTTTGTCACCTCCATAAACGAGAAACATATCCTTGGTCCTTTTCAGGTACTTCAGGATGTTCTTGACCGCTGTCCAGTGATCCACTCCTGAATTACTTTGGTACCTCCCTGCCAGACTTATGGCAAGGCACACATCAGGTCTGGTACATAGCATAGCATACATGATAGAACCTATGGCTGAAGCATAGGGAATGACTTTCATTTTCTCTCTATCTTCTGAAGTGGTCGGGCATTGAGTCTTACTCAACTTCACACCTTGCAACACAAGCAAGAACCCTTTCTTTGACTGATCCATTTTGAACTTCTTCAAAACTTTATCAAGGTATGTGCTTTGTGAAAGTCCTATTAAGCGTCTCGATCTATCCCTATAGATCTTGATGCCCAATATATAAGCAGTTTCACCGAGGTCTTTCATTGAAAAATTCTTATTCAAGTATCCTTTTATGCTATCCAGAAATTCTATATCATTTCCAATCAACAATATGTCATCCACATATAATATCAGAAATGCTACAGAGCTCCCACTCACTTTCTTGTAAATACATGCTTCACCGAAAGTCTGTATAAAACCATATGCTTTGATCACGTCATCAAAGTGTATATTCCAACTCCGAGATGCTTGCACCAGTCCATAGATGGATCGCTGGAGCTTGCACACTTTGTTAGCACCTTTGGGATCGACAAAACCTTCTGGTTGCATCATATACAATTCTTCCTTAAGAAATCCATTAAGGAATGCAGTTTTGACGTCCATTTGCCAGATTTCATAATCATAAAATGCGGCAATTGCTAACATGATTCAGACGGACTTAAGCATCGCTACGGGTGAGAAATTCTCATCGTAGTCAACCCCTTGAACTTGTCGAAAACCTTTTGCGACAAGTCGAGCTTTATAGACAGTAACATTACCATCAGCGTCAGTCTTCTTCTTGAAGATCCATTTATTTTCTATGGCTTGCCGATCATCGGGCAAATCTACCAAAGTCCATACTTTGTTCTCATACATGGATCCTATCTCATATTTCATGGCCTCAAGCCATCTGTCGAAATCTGAGCTCATCATAGCTTCTTCATAGTTTGTAGGTTCGCCTTGGTCTAGTAACATGACTTCCAGTACAGGATGACCATACCACTCTGGTGCGGATCGTGCTCTGGTTGACCTACGAGGTTCAGTAGTAACTTGATCTGAAGTTTCATGATCATTATCATTAGCTTCCTCTCTAGTTGGTGTAGGCATCACAGGAACAGTTTTCTGTGATGGACTACTTTCCAACTCGAGAGAAGGTACGATTACCTCATCAAGTTCTACTTTCCTCTCACTCACTTCTTTCGAGAGAAACTCCTTATCTAGAAAGGTTCCATTCTTGGCAACAAAAATTTTGCCTTCGGATCTGTGGTAGAAGGTGTACCCAATTGTTTCCTTAGGGTATCCTATGAAGACGCACTTCTCCGATTTGGGTTCGAGCTTATCAGGCTGAAGCCTTTTGACATAAGTATCGCAACCCCAAACTTTAAGAAACGACAGCTTAGGTTTCTTTCCAAAGCACAGTTCATATGGTGTCGTCTCAACGAATTTAGACGGTGCCCTATTTAACGTGAATGCAGCTGTTTCTAATGTATAACCCCAAAACGATAGTGGTAAATCGGTAAAAGACATCATAGATCGCACCATATCTAATAAAGTATGGTTACGATATTCGGATACACCATTACGCTGTGGTGTTCTAGGTGGCGTGAGTTGTGAAACTATTCCACATTGTTTTAAATGAAGGCCAAACTCATAACTCAAATATTCGCCTCCGCGATCAGATCGTAGAAACTTTATTTTCTTGTTACGATGATTCTCCACTTCACTCTGAAATTCTTTGAACTTTTCAAATATTTCAGACTTGTGTTTCATTAAGTAGATATACCCATATCTGCTCAAATCATCTGTGAAGGTCAGAAAATAACGATACCCGCCGCGTGCCTCAATACTCATCGGATCGCATACATCGGTATGTATTATTTCCAATAAGTCATTAGCTCGCTCCATTGTTCCGGAGAACGAAGTTTTAGTCATCTTGCCCATGAGGCATGGTTCGCAAGTATCAAATGATTCATAATCAAGTGATTCCAAAAGCCCATCTGCATGGAGTTTCTGCATGCACTTTACACCAATATGACCTAAACGGCAGTGCCACAAATATGTTGCACTATCATTATCAACTTTGCATCTTTTGGCATCAATATTATGAATATGTGTATCACTATAATCGAGATTCAACAAAAATAGACCACTCTTCAAGGGTGCATGACCATAAAAGATATTACTCATATAAATAGAACAACCATTATTCTCTGATTTAAATGAATAACCGTCTCGCACTAAACAAGATCCAGATATAATGTTTATGCTCAACGCTGGCACCAAATAATAATTATTCAGGTCTAAAACTAATCCCGAAGGTAGATGTAGAGGTAGCGTGCCGACGGCGATCACATCGACCTTGGAACCATTCCCGACACGCATCGTCACCTCGTCCTTAGCCAATCTTCGTTTAATCCGTAGCTCATGTTTCGAGTTACAAATATGAGCAACCGAACCAGTATCAAATACCCAGGCGCTACTATGAGCATTAGTAAGGTACACATCAATAACATGTATATCAAATATACCTTTGTTCACTTTGTCATCCTTCTTATCCGCCAAATACTTGGGGCAATTCTGCTTCCAGTGACCAGTACCTTTGCAGTAGAAGCACTCAGTTTCAGGCTTGGGTCCAGCTTTGGGTTTCTTCCCGGGAGTGGCAACTTGCTTGCCATTCTTCTTGAAGTTCCCTTTCTTTCCCTTGCCCTTTTTCTTGAAACTAGTGGTCTTGTTAACCATCAACACTTGATGCTCCTTCTTGATTTCTACCTTCGCAGCCTTAAGCATTGCGAAGAGCTCGGGAAGTGTTTTGTTCATCCCTTGCATATTATGGTTCATCACGAAGCCTCTGTAGCTTGGTGGCAGTGATTGAAGAACTCTGTCAATGACACAATCAACTGGAAGATCAACTCCCAGCTGAGTCAAGTGATTATAATACCCAGACATTTTGAGTATGTGTTCACTGACAGAACTGTTCTCCTCCATCTTGCAGCTATATAACTTGTTGGAGACTTCATATCTCTCAACCCGGGCATTTGCTTGAAATATTAACTTATACTCTTGGAACATCTCATATGCTCCATGACGTTCAAAATGTCTTTGAAGTCCCGGTTCTAAGTCGTAGAGCATGGTACACTGAACTATAGAGTAGTCATCAGATCAAGCTTGCCAGACGTTCAAAACATCAGCTTCTGCTCCTGCAGTAGGCCTTTCACCTAGCGGTGCATCAAGGACATAATTCTTCTGTGCAGCAATGAGTCTAATCCTCAAGTTACGGATCCAGTCTGTGTAGTTGTTACCATCATCTTTCAACTTAGCTTTCTCTAGGAATGCATTAAAATTCAGGAGAACGGTAGCACGGGCCATTGATCTACAACATAGATATGCAAATACTATCAGGACTAAGTTCATGACAAATTAAGTTCAATTAATCAAATTACATAAGTACTACCACTTAAATAGACATCCCTCAAGTCATCTAAGTGATACATGATCCAAATCAACTAACCCATGTCCGATCATCACGTGAGATGGGGTAGTCATCAATGGTGAACATCTCCATGTTGATCATATCTACTATATGATTCACGTTCGATCTTTCGATCTCCTGTGTTCCGAGGCCATGTCTGTACATGCTAGGCTCGTCAAGTTTAACCCAAGTATTCCGCATGTGCAAAACTGTCTTGCACCCGTTGTATGTGAACGTAGAGTCCATCACACCCGATCATCACGTGGTGTCTCAACACAACGAACTGTAGCAACGGTGCATACTCAGGGAGAACACTTTTACCTTAAAATTTAGTTAAGGGATCATCTTATAATGCTACCGCCGTACTAAGCAAAATAAGATGCATAAAGGATAAACATCACATGCAATCAAAATATGTGACATGATATGGCCATCATCATCTTGTGCTTTTGATCTCCATCTCCAAAGCATCGTTATGATCTCCATGGTCACCGGCTCGACACCTTGATCTCCATCGTTGTGTCGTGATCATCTTACCAACTATTGCTTCTACAACTATCGCTAACGCATAGTGATAAAGTAAAGCAATTACATGGCGTTTGTATTTCATACAATAAAGCGACAACCATAAGGCTCCTGCCAGTTGCCGATAATTTACAAAACATGATCATCTCATACAACAATGTATATCACATCATGTCTTGACCATATCACATCACAACATGCCCTGCAAAAACAAGTTACACGTCCTCTACTTTGTTGTTGCAAGTTTTTATGTGGCTGCTACGGGCTTCTAGCAAGAACCGTTCTTACCTACGCACCAAACCACAACGGTGTTTCGTCAAGTTTGCTATTTTAACCTTCTTCAAGGACCGGCCATAGTCAAATTTGATTCAACTAAAGTAGGAGAAACAGACACCCGCCAGCCACCTTTATGCAAAACTAATTGCATGTCTGTCGGTGTAAACCGGTCCCATGTGCGTGGACATGTAATGTTGGTCCGGGCCGCTTCATCCCACAATACCGCCGAATCAAAATAAGACGTTGGTGGTAAGCAGTATGACTATCACCGCCCACAACTCTTTGTGTTCTACTCGTGCATATCATCTACGCATAGACCTGGCTCATGATGCCACTGTTGGGAAACGTTGCATGGAAAACAAAAAAAATTCTACGCACATGCAATGATCTATCCATGGAGATGCATAGCAACGAGGGGGAGAGTGTGTCTACGTACCCTCGTAGATCGTAAGCGGAAGCGTTTCACAACGCGGTTGATGTAGTCGAACTTTCTTCGCGATCCAACCGATCGAGTACTGAACGTACGGCACCTCTGTGTTCTGCACACGTTCAGCTCGGTGACGTCCGCGCCTTCTTGATCCAGCAAGACGGCGAGGTAGTGGATGAGTTCCGATAGCACGACGGCATGGTGACGGTGATGGTGAAGTGAGATCCGCAGGGCTTCGCCTAAGCACTACGAAATATGACCGGGGGACTAAACGGTGGACGGGGGCGCCACACACGGCTAAGACAATGTTGTGTCCTTGTGTGGCGCCCCCTCCCCACATATATATAGGTGGGAGGGAGGGAGGAGCAGCCAAAGGAGGCGCCCAAGTAGGGGGAATCCTACTTGGAGTCCCTCCCAAGCCGCGCCCCCCCTTTCCTTATTTGGAGTGCGGGGAAAGGCAGGGGAGGGTGGCGCCCCCCCCCCCCCCTTTTCCTTTCAACCATGAGAGGGAAAGGCAGGAGGGGCTAGCCCTCCCCCTTTCCTTCCCTTAGGGCCCGCTGTCCAAAGAAGGGGCGCACCAGGGGCTGGTCTGTCCCCCCCCCCCTGGCCCATTAGGCCCATACACTTACCGGGGGTGTCCGGAACCCCTTCCGGTGACCCGATGACTACCCGGTGCACTCCGAAACTCTTCCGGTGTCCGAATACCATCGTCCTATATATCAATCTTTACCTCTCGACCATTTTGATACTCCTCGTCATGTCCGTGATCTCATCCGGGACTCCGCACAACATTCGGTCACCAAAACATATAACTCATTTAACACTATATTGTTAACGAACGTTAAGCGTGCGGACCCTACGGGTTCGAGAACTATGTAGACATGACCGAGACACCTCTCTGGTCAATAATCAATAGCGGAACCTGGACGCCCATATTGGCTCCTACATATTCTACGAAGATCTTTATCGGTCGAACAGTTATGACAACATACGTAATTCCCTTTGTCCATCGGTATGTTACTTGCCCGAGATTTGATCGTCGGTATCTCTATACCTAGTTCAATCTTGTTACTGGCAAGTCTCTTTACTCGTTCCTTAATACATCACCTCGTGACTAACTCCTTAGTCATTTGCTTGCAAGCTTATGATGTGTATTACCGAGAGGGCCCAGAGATACCTCTCCGATACTCGGAGTGACAAATCCTAATCTCGATCTATACCAACTCAACAAACACCTTCGGAGATACCTGTAGAGAATCTTTATGATCACCCAGTTATGTTGTGACGTTTGATAGCACACAAGGCATTCCTCTGGTATCCGGGAGTTGCATAATCTCATAGTCGAAGGAATATGTATTTGACATGAAGAAAGCAATAGCAATAAAACTGAACGATCATTATGCTAAACTAACGGATGGGTCTTGTCCATCACATCATTCTCCTAATGATGTGATCCCGTTATCAAATGACAACTCATGTCCATGGTTAGGAAACCATAATCATCTTTGATCAACGAGCTAGTCTAGTAGAGGCTTACTAGGGACACGGTGTTTTGTTTATGTATTCACACATGTATTATGGTTTCCGATCAATACAATTCTAGCATGAATAATAAACATTTATCATGAATAAGGAAATATAAAATAACAACTTTATTATTGCCTCTAGGGCATATTTCCTTCAGAAACATGCGTGGCTAGAGAAGAGTTTGTTCTCATAATGAACCTTGTTGGTCGACCTGCTGTTAGAGGGAAAAGATAACCAGAATTTTGTTGTTGCACAGCTAGAGATGGAATCAAATCTTGAAAACAATTTGTTATAGCATCAAAGCTTGGATATTCTGATATCAATTGTTCATCAGAAGAACAGAATGCAATTCTTTTTCCTTGCGCCCGTCAATTGAGAGATAGACCCCAAGATAGCATTTGTTTTCCTGGTTGTAGTTCAATGGATTGCCTCTCATAGATTTGTTGATGGACTTCCTCCATTGGTGCTTGCGCAGCATTGTTCCGCATGGCTTGGGGAGCAGAAATGAAATCATCTAGGAACAGTGATATTGTTCACTAAGTGGATAGTTGACATAATCTCTTTGTGAGCAGTATGGTTTGACACGCAGAAAAGAAGTGAGCATGCAAGTAAAGGAAATAATTTATGGAATAAATGATTTGAAATTAGAAATGCGGAACATAACAAATGGAGAGTTAGAAATAAAACCTTGTAAATTTTCTCCTGGTTTAAGAAAACTGAAAAGTGATAGACTGAATTTTTTATCAGGTGATGGCATTTTTATCTTAACTAATTGTATCTCTCTTAAGAATCCTACAGAAAGCAAATTTAGTCAAGTTACAGTAGAAAACATACTGTCAATAAAGTTTCAAACATATTTGGAAGAATTAGTAAGAAGAAATGAAATCTATCGGAGTTGTAATTACCTTGCATGACATCCATCAGAAAGTTGGTTGGTTGTTGTTCTTGGAGAGTTTGTTGTGGAAAAAAATCAGCCAAGGCTAATTCCTCATAAGATGGGCAATTTGTCGCTGGGAACTCAAATGCCATTTCTGGCTGAGTGAAGTTAGTTAATGTCGAGAAATTATTAATGATATCTTCGAAAACTTGGTGCGTAGTAGAAAATGTGTCATCCCCCAGGAAGCTAGGTAACTCTGGAACTTTTAGTAAAAAAAATTCTAGTTGCGCATGAGCAATTCTTTCACAGTAGGTGGCTGTAGCTATGCCTGTAGATGGCATAACTGAAACAATGTTGTCGATGTAACTCATCAATGTAGGAGTATGGTTCCGAACAAGGCCACAGAAGAACTTCTGCGTATTAATTTGAAGGATCAACTTGTCCTGTCTAGGATGGCAGTAGAAGGATTAACAAATTAATTCAGTAAAATAATTGCAAAAGGACAAACAATTTCATATGAATGAAAAAAATAGATCTGAAATACTGACCTGTGTTTGAGCATTGTTAAGGAAATCGGTAACTGGTAGCTGCTCGGTCGGCTTGGGAGTAGTGATTAATCGGTGAAACGGCCTATTAATCGGATTAATTGGTTGACCATTAATCGGTAGATTAAATAAGAACTGCCAACATATATATAGTTTTTTATGTATTATACCATACTCTCATGCTCTCAGCTATGTAATATATCAAAATATGCTACTGTTTGGTCGAACCCTAGCTATTGAGGAGCGAGAGGGGGATGGGAGGGGTTACAGGGAAATTTTTTGGGCTTTGTTTGCCCACAAGTTAATGTGCCAGCAGTGATTAATCGGCCTAATAAACGATTAATTGGTCTAACGGGCCAATTAATCGGCCTGACAAGTTAACACGATGAATAGGTGCTATTTGATTCGGTCACCCTACGAGTAGCGATTAATTGGCCCGTTAACTGATTAATCAGACGAATTCTTGAACGGTGTGTTTGAGCAATGTGTGGGAACTTCTCATGTATGTATTTTTGAATTTGATCTGGATGCTTGTAAGAGTAGAAACTTTCTGTATCATTGAATGGAGTGCATGATATGTGCCTCAACTATTTTTGTAATATTAAAACTAATTAGCTTAGAATACATTGTGAAAATTTGGATTATACAGAAAAGAAACATATCCAAGTGGAAAGGCATTTACCGGTAGTCTGCCAAATTCAGTACTTCTTTCGAAATTTGTGTCAAGAGCAATGAATGTTTTTTATTAAGTTTGCTGGCCATAGATGAAGTCTTGGTAAACTATTTGGTATCTTGAAATCAAATGTTGTAAGGAACTCAAAATATGGAACATGTAGTAAGGATAATATTAGGTGGGCATTTGAAAGAAAACTGAGAAATGTATGTATTAATATTTAGAAGTGGCGATTCCCACTTGTTTCTTGGAAAAATAAACTTACCACCAAAAGCAGTCTGCACCCTTCAGGTTGGCACTCGATTCCTTTTGAAATATTCATTTTTTTTGGAAGCCAGTAAGTAACTTAGGGCGAACAAACACCAGTCATGCTTGTGCACGGAGTTTGTATCAACTATGGAATTGTAGTATTCTTGACTGGCCAATCCTGGAGAATTTGGGGCAATTATAGTTGACAGAACATGAAAATTCTGGAGAATGCTTCGTCGGGTAGATCATCCCTAACTAGAGAGATCAAATACTCTGCAGACTGTGGTACCATGCTGAACATGTTATCTATGATGTTGCAAGTGTGAGAGGTTGGTCTAGTGTGAACAGGAGCACCGCCTAGTGGAATCCCAAGTATTTTGTGGACAACCAATGGAGTTATTGGGAAATTGAAGCCATTTTCAAGTTCAATTGAAGAATTCAGTGTGTTGAAATGATTCACTAGCCAAATGAAGATATTTTCAACATTGCAACACATTGGTATTTTCAGGAAAGTCTCGAATCCCATCTTCGCTACACATGTTTTTTGGTTAGGATGTAGTTTATGCACCATGTCCAGGAACATCTCAATACAGTCCAAATCTTGAGAGTATGTAACCTAAGATTAAAGAACTAATAAAAAGTAAGCCAAAAAATAACGATTAGAGCAACATGATGGATCTTCTGAAAAAAGAGGTGAATCTTATTTCTTTTGGGAACTTTCCATAGTGCATTCTTGATGACTTGTTCTCTGGTATCAAGATGTTGGCTTTCTCTTTTCTTGGTATTTCCATCTTCCATCTGGAAAATTTTGAAAGAAAATTGAGTTCTAATATTGTTGGCACAAAATTAGGATAGCTTTGAGCTGCAGAAGAAATACAAACAGCACAACAAGAAAAGTTGAACTCATATTAATCTTGTTGATTGGGCTTGCTTTGAGAAGTAAAAAAATGAGAATCATGGCTTGATCATTTAAAGTTATTAACATGGCTTGTTGTTGCAGTGCCTAGTGCTTCCAGAAAAGTATCATTGAATGTTTTCAGTAGTAAGAAAAAATGACTGAAAACAAGTAGCATCTCGTATCTAATGAGTAGTTGCAACAGCAACAGTAAAAGTTGTTGCTACACTAACAGGTTCAGTCAACTTGTTGGTACACTAACAGTAAAATGAGTACTTGCATGATAGTCTTAGTACCCCAACACTTGTTTCTCATGAACGTTCAGCTTACCATTTACTGAATTTTCTCCAACAGCAAGTCCAGAAAAAAAGGAACGATGCTCGCTAGACTACACTACACGTTGTTCATAGACAAAGAAAAAGAAAAAGATTGTTGAACCATAGCAGAACTACAAGCTACTCTGGTTGTAGAACTGCCTACCTATAACTACTTGGGGATGAACCCAAAAACAAGTAGCATCTCGTATCTAATTACTTGAATGAACTCTAAAATTCCAACTGAAAAATTTGGGCA
Source organism: Thinopyrum elongatum (assembly GCA_011799875.1). Classification (NCBI taxonomy): domain Eukaryota; kingdom Viridiplantae; phylum Streptophyta; class Magnoliopsida; order Poales; family Poaceae; genus Thinopyrum; species Thinopyrum elongatum. Next base: position 668,844,763 of record CM022298.1, on the reverse strand, counting down.
CAACAAGATCTCGTGGAGAAAAAAGTTGCCAGATCTGACCATTTCCAATGCAAAAAATTCTGAGAGGTAAGAGGAGGATGCTTGAAAAATTAACCTGATGGATCTTAGGATAGTTGTCCTTGAAGTTGTTGCCGATGGTATGAAGGCGGGCGATGGTGGTTTGGAAGCTCGTGGTTTCCAGAGAAATGGAGGAATTGGGGAAGTGTGAGAGAGGGGAAAGTGCGGCCGGCCACCAGTACCAGGATCCGTCTATTGTGGGGTGGAACCCATCTGTCGGTTGGACAAGTGAGCATTTTTGGGACAACTATAAACATAGCACAGAACCTTAGAGAAAAAAAGAAAACAAAATGTCCTAATCCTCTTTGAGACGGCGCGATAGGCCCTGCTGGGCGACGCGCATAAGGCAGCGCGTGTGGCTGTCGGCGAGGATCTAGGCTGGCAGGCGGCATAGAAGGGGGTTGGTGTGGACGGCCGACGAGGATCAAGGCAGACGGCGCGTGTGGCCGCGGTGCGGGCATCGATTAGGTAAAAAAATCTGAATCGCACTAGAAATTCTTCAAGATAATAGTCAAAGAAATCCTTCTAGTTTCTTTTTTCTTGGTCCAAAAAATGTGTTCATGTCTGTTTTTGTAATCCTTGAATGTCCAACAGTTCACACAACCCTGAATCATATGGAAGTATCAGCTAGTACACTCAACAATCAGGGGAAGATGAGGAAAAAATGGTGGAGATGGTGTTGAATATAAGGTAAGCTGATGTAAACTATTGTTAGATTCTTTGTATTATGAGTAGCACTGTCAGTATCTTAATTAGTGTCCTAATTTACATGAAAACAATTGACCAAAACTCTTTCTTTGGCGGGCTAATGGAATCAACCACAAGGAGGTGCTCAAGTGGCTCTTTCTTGTTCCTTGGCATTTTATTTGAATGCCCTGGGCTCCTCAAAAGAGACTAGGAATGCCCAAGAAGATGATCAGAGCTTGATAGCGCACTCCCTAGTCCCTACTACTACAAGTGCATAACATGCTTTACTGAAAAACATACTCATGCAGTAGAAAACGATTCAAAAGCAGCTTTTCAACTTAATTACTCTTCTTAAAACTGTTTTGCGGCACAATCCCTTGTGCTTTCTTGCAATAGAAAGGTTGTTGAGAAAAGAATGAACATGGTCGGCATCTTGTTTTCCATATAAACATGCCTGACAATTAGTACATGACCATTTGCTTATCACTACAAGTTTGTTTCTCGAGCATATGTCAGAATCAAAATTTCATGGAACATTAATTCTTACAATGGTTAGCAGCTGAAGTGAAATGTTAAAATATGATTTCAAATGATGAAGTGAAATGGTAAATTTAATTCCATCTTCAGGTTCTTCTTATAATGCAATCTTTCAATTAAACTACTTGTCCTAGCAAGATGCACCTGATTTTTCTTACAAGAGGTGCATCTTGCTAGGACAAGTAGTTTAATTGAAAGATTGCATTGTAAGCAACTTGCGAACTGTGCTTTCAGATTGATTGATTGTGTCAATTAAACTCGATCATTGAAAGATTTCAACAAAACTCTCTCTTGTTTCAGGTTGACTGTGTCATATTTGGAGCAGCCAAAGCTAGGAAACTAGCAAAAAGAAGTACTAGGAAGAAAAATGTCATTGTATCCGAAACTGTAGTTTCCAAAGTGTCACAGGTTAAAAAAATTCACTGTAACTATGTGTAGCTTCAGTACCAACTTATTCTGATGGATGAAAAACAAATTTGCAGGAAACAGAGGATGTTTTCATGGATGAGTTTGACCAGAACGTATTGCATCAGTCGATGAGAAAAGAAGCTGAGGTCAGTTTGATAAGTTCTTTCCGAGAAGAAGAAGCATTTTCCCTTTCGTATAGGTTTCGTTAACTGAACTACCATTGAGCCTAGATTGATAATATCATGGTCTTTTAAAAAAGCAGGTTATCATAAGCAGTCAGGAAGCTCTAAGCAAAAGTTGTGTTGGTTCGTATTGTGGCAGCCAAGAAGAGAGGAACCGTGATTTGACTGCAACACAAGACATGAATGATAGCATTCCTATAGCTGGGGAAGAACTTGTTATTCATGGTTGTGGGAATGTAAGTTTTCTACTGTAGTGGGAATGTAAGTTTTCTACTGTAGTAGGAACTTGATAGTGTTCTTACTGTTGTTTGTTTGAAACTAATTAGAAATAATCTTATTACCTTGGATTGTTCGGATTCATACTTGTTAATTAAAAAATTGAATATTGTAGGAAGTTGCTACTAAAATTGAACTAAATGGTGTAAATGAGGGACAACAGGCAGACAGTGTTGAGAAGGTAATCATCAATCAAACCCATTAAACGTCGCGTGAATGGCGATCCCTGACGGCATCGATGCACTGTTTAGTCGCTCACGTTGGTTGTTTTGCGTTTACTTCGTTCAGAAGAAAAAGTAAGCCAGAGTAACTCGCCTGGAGCCTCGCGCCTCAACTTCCCCTACGCACGCAATATCTCTTTCCCTCTTTCTCTGTTGTGCCGCCGCCGCCTCTTTCTCTTCTCTTGGGTGCTCCCCTCCTCGCCGTGAACCAGCAACGCCACGACCTCCCCACGCTCTCCCACTGCTGATCTGGTCTGGTGGCCTCCCAGCATCGCCGAGCAGGTGAAGGCGACTAGATTAGGCAGTAGCAGCCCCCGCACGCCGAGTCTTCCTCATCGGCTCATCCTCCCGCGACGCCCCTAACCGCCGCCCCCCTGGCCCCTACGTTTCCTCGAATCTGGTAGATGCTCGCCGGAAAAAGCGCCGGCATGCCGGGAGATGCTGGTCTTGTTGAGCCGCAAGTTGCAGCTGGACAGGGTGTCGTGTCCGTCCGGCAGCGCCGACGAGCGGTGCTGGTGGTGGTGCCATCGAGGTCGGGGATAGCGCTCCGCGGCCCGAATGCCGCGTTCGTCCTCCCCATGAGCTGCCCTTTTCCCTCGGCTTTTCTCCGTCGATTCGTCCTCGACCGCCTCGTCTACAAGGTACGGAATCAACTCCTCTTCCTCCTCCTCACTGTGCCTTCGGCCCCATTGGTCCATACCAGCTCCTCCGGCGCCCTTCACTAGAGAAGGCGACCTCCGGATACCCACTTCTCCCCCGAACCTCAGTCCAGGAAGGCCTTCGGTTCTCCATATATACTTAATCCCTTGAACAGTACCATTTCACTTGATACTGTGAGGGTAAGAAAAGGTGTAACACAACTAATTTGAGAAGCATTGCCTTTTCAATTTTAGTAATAGAACTAATGGGATTTGGTAACAAGTGTGACTGGCAATGTATTCAGAACTGAAAGAGGTTTGGTTTAAGTGGGCACTACAAATTAGACATGGTTCTATGATTGTTCTGCTCCTCTTTGACTGAACCTACTTTGCAAGGATGTGTGCGAGTAGTAGGAAGTTTTATCAGTCTATTACTAAAAATGTTGTAGGCCGATCTGAGCACCAGTTGGTCAAGGTATACTCAGATTCCAGGATCCTAAAAAATTGTAAATTTAGATGTTTGCATAGCCAGATCATTGGTGGGCGCATATTACTGTGCACACAAGCAACTTTAGTTGAGTAGTTCATTGATTATTTTGGACTAATTGAATGTGGTCTTATACCAATCTAATATATGTACTTCTACCTCTGGAGGACTAGCAAGAGTTAAATGATGTAGATTGTCAATGAGGAACGTGTACAACTGATGGGTGTGGAGGGCAGGTCTGCAAGGTGCTCGGAAAACCATTTCTTGATGTGAACAATATGCTCTGGTATTGTTGTTAGTTGCCAATCGATCTAGGATTCAACCTCGTTTGCAAATTCAAGTGTGTTATTTGAAGGATGATGCAAATCCCACACAAGGAACATGTTAATATGCATACTATTGTTCTTCCTGAGTCATTTGTGCAACATATATTTTAAACCATAGCAATTGAAAACTGACTGGTGCAGGTTGATTTTTGTGTGTTCTAAGTTCTACAACTATCAAGGGCTGCTGGTTCTGAAAATTATTCACAAACATGCGGGCTCTGACCTACTTTTCTTTAGGTATCTTTCTTCTTGGCAGTGAGTTGTGCTGATTCACATTAAGGTGCAAGGAAACTATCCGAAATCACTTTATTTCGTCTTCCCATCGGCTACTTCGAAGAGTGGGGCATCCTGACATTTTTCTTCTATGTGCACCATATCCCTCTGTTTTCACACTACTATTTTTCCATTCTTTTGTTTCAGTGTATATGATGCATTTCTTTTGTCTAAGTTAACTCTTCATTCTTCTTATATGCTCTTCCAGATTGATTACCCTTAGACACTCAAGTAAATTGTTCACATTTTCTCTTAAGTTTATTCTCTTGCAGAATCATATATCTATGTTAGGTCATGCCATTTAGTTCTGAATTTTGTATGCTCTTTTTCCACTAAATTTTATAAATGTTTGTTGCTTTCTTAGTCTACCCACCCATTAGGGCTCTTGCACATTTTTTTTCCATGCTCTACAGTTTTAGAGCAGCTGGATGATATGGATCTCTGTTATACTTTAGAATGTCTTCAGTGAATGCAATATGGGTGATACGAGAAGCTTAAGAAGGTGTAGCGCTATTAACAGAAAATGATACATTTGCCATTTTCCCTTAAATTTTGTTAATGTTTTTCTAACCCATTGATTGTTACAGTTCAGCTTGCTGCTTGTAGAACCAGGATGGAGGATATGGCAACTATATTCCGTCAATTATAATGTATGTTCATCAATCGGCATGTACTCAAAGTTGAGGAGAAAAAGAATACTTCTGAGGTAAACAAACAGCTAAATGACAAGAAGCAATTTATGGTTGGTAGTTTCCTTCATTGACGTCTTTGTTGTGTCATGTTCCACATAGTATAATTTGTATCTCTCTGTGTTATGAGTTTATGACAGATCAAGGAGTTGAATTCGTATATCGCCTTGAGGAAGAAGTGAGTACAATTTTTTTCCATGTTGTCTATAGAGTTGAAGATGTGATTTCGCAAACATTCACTGATAAACCTCAATTTCTTAAATTTCATATATACACCTCTTGAAATTGCAGAGTTTTCCGTCCCATTGTAACTCTCTTGGTGCTAATAGATGTGCTCTTCGGTCGCCATGGTGTTGCAGGTATCAAAGTACCCTTGGTAATAAGAGGATTGAACTATCCGATGTTGGTAATAACCAGGTAAATAATGTTCAAATGGCATCACGTAAAATTAAGTATCATATTTTTGTGTTATTATTTATTAGTCTTCTCATGAAAGGTTAACATTCTCACTCAACTACCTCATTAATTTTTCCAGAAATATCAAATCAACAGCTCATTGATTCTGGAATGAAACAAATGGACCAAACAGACCAAGCTATGAGCGTTAAAAAATGGTGCACTACAAACTTACACTTTCTTTTATTGTTCACTTTTTCATAAGCTAATTTACGAAAGAGTCGCAAAGAAAGGAAATTTACAGAAATTTGTTGTTGTAGGTTGTTGCACAGTTTTGAGGAACCACCTCCCAGTGTATTTATCTAGCTTCACCAAGGTTTACAGATAAGTTTCACATACACAGGTGACAAGATATAATAAAGATAATCTGCCTTGGCTTTGTTTAAGAGGGATAACTCTAACCAATAACTCTAATTTCGTTTCAGCCATAATCCTGATGTATGGAAACAATCAGCGGTTCTTTCTTTTTTATCTGAACTGAGTCATTATTCTGCTGTATCGAAACAATTAATGGTTCTTTCTTTCTGATATGAACTGAGAAATAACTCTAACCAGTAACATATCGATTCATGCTGCTGTTTTTTTACCTTTGATAGAAGGATCCACTCATGGTTTTTTCCGTATGTATGTTTTGTGCTACAAAAATTGTATTATATTTATCTTAGTCCCGAGATGGACCTTGCTCATCATGACGGTGAGCTATGTGTTTTTCTACTTTATAATCTTCAAATTTCTAATTCATAGCTCTGCATAGTGGTACCGTATAGTGTATACACACTTCCCAAAGGAAGATCACATTTTGTTATTTATTTTTTAAAGAATTATGAGTGAGTTGATTTATGTCGGTTTACTAAACTCACCTTCATGATTGTCTCTATACAGGCACATACCTTTTTGGTCATTGTAGACATATACTGTTTTAACAATGTGTCGGGGGTTGGGTGCGACATATGCCAATGCATGGCTTATCATGGTGGGAGCGAGTAGAACGTCGCCGGTGCCTGGAAGCGGGATGAGGCGTAGATGCGAACGCTGGCGCACTTTACCCAGGTTCGGGGCTCTCCTAGGAGATAACACCCCTAGTCCTGCTCTGCGGGGTCTCCGCATGATCACTAAGGCACTAGTGAGTACAATGGTGCTCCTCGAGCTGTATGCTAGAGGCAGGAGAAGGCAGGCACGCTCCCTCCTTCCTCTAGGTATGAGTCTAATTCTTCCAGGTTTCCGAACCCTTGGCATGGGTGCCCTGGGGGGGGTTATATAGGCCTACCCCCCAGGGATATGATGGTAATCTGGCCGGGTGTAGGACCTAGCCGTCAGTGTCTCTGGTCGCCGGCTTCTCCGCCGGTTGCTGGGGCCCGCCGCTTGGTGGGTCCCGCCGTCTGTAGCCGTGACGCTGATGACGCAGGCTTGGTCAGGGGAGTATGGCCACAGTCCCGCCGCCTGGCGGGAGATCACTGTAGCCACACCGCGTCACATCTGGTTAATGGCGCGCGGACCCCGAGGGAGGGGAGGGCCGCCTGTTCGAGGCCGGCCTCCCTCAGGTCCGACTGGTCAGGCTCCTGCCGACTTCTGGGCTCTCACTGCCTGGTAGGGCCCGCCACCTGCATGCCGTACTGACAAGCCGTCGTGGAAACAGGGCTATGCCTGTCAGGAGTGACGTCAAGGGCGGAGTGGCAACAGTGCCGCGCCGGGCGGAGACCTTTGCCTGTACGGAGCACTGTGGCCATGCCCTGCCCTGGATATGGGGGGGATGGGCTACACTGTAGCCTTACCCTGTCTTGTCTCCTTAATGGAGGCGCAAACTCTGAGGGCGCCGTGGGCCGACTGCCAGGAGCCGGCCTCTCTGGAGGCCGCCTGGGAGGAGTCGGCCTGTCTTGATGCCGTCTTCTGGAGCTCGGTCGTCTTCGGGCAGCCGGCCGCTTGGCCAGCCGGCCGTCGGAAGGCGGCGCTTCATCTTGGACGTTCCTGGGCGCAGCCGGCCCAATGTCTTTGAACGGCTCAGGGACTCGGGTTAGGCTACCCGTGGCCCATTACTCCGACACAATGCATGCTAGCTACAGATGTAATATGATTCTTTTATAAGTCTTAATTGATTCGAGATATCTTCTCCTGGATAATCCTTTTTTCTTCACTCTGTGGGCCAGTGTCACTCAACTTTTCTTGGAGCATGCTTTTTGTTTCTACATTGGCTTTGGTTAACAGTTTCTCTCGATTTCCTATGTGATTGAGATGCGTGCCTATCTCAATTGTTCTGTTGTGTTCCCTGTTTTTTGCCACTGGCCTATTGTAACTTATAAATAATCTGCAACTGTTGACACCGATTTTTGCCAAAGTAAAATTAAAATAAATGAATTACTTTAAATGTTAAAAATGATGAATTTCCAAATAGGCAAAGGAAATGACTAGTGAATTTTCGCCGCTTAATATAGAGTAACATGCACGAAAGCAGATAAATAAGTAAGGGCCGATATTTGCAAAATTTGTAAAATGAATATTTGTCCCAATGAAATTACGATTAAAGGGACTACGATTAAAGGGACAGATAGTCTGCATGTATACGCAATTTCCGACGGCGAGTTTCTTGTGCCAACATGAAATCGTCATAAGCGGCGCTAATATCGGTAAACTATCGGACCGGTAAATGCGACCCCTATTTCGTCGATCATGAAATATCAACACGATAAAAAAGAGGGGCGGGCGGTGATATATATATATATATATATATATATATATATATATATATATATATATATATCTGTGTGTGTGTGTGTGTGTGTGTGTGTGTGTGTGTGTGTGTGTGTGTAAAAACAAAAATGTCAGGCCATCATATAATTGTTCATTGAAAGAATATCTGCCTATGTTTTTTTTTTCTTTTCATGGAGCGACAAAGAAATTAGAACCATTTTTTTTAGTTAGGCCAAGCTCATTTACACAAGACATATGCGTACATGCATGCGTAGTGAGTAGTTTGCAAGGTTGCATGGATGGCCTATTCATCACCTAAATTTTTTTTAGGGGTATTCATCACCTAATTAAGTGCATGCAGATTGAGGGGTTAGCATCCAAGGCCCATACGGTGATTAAAGAAAAGGTGGGCCAAGCCCTTGGCTAATTAGTAGGAAGTGGCCGGTTCAAAGCATTGGTCAACTAACAATTAAGCAACCCCTAAAAAAAATAGCAATTAAGCAAGAAAATATATTAAAGAAAGGAGCCAGCCGCTTCCCACGTCCCACGATCTCATACACGATTCCACGACTGGAACGTGAGCGCGTGCGTCCGCTGTTGCCCGCTCCTATAAATACTTCTCTCCAGCGTATAGGAGAGGGGTTGGACTGCTCATTCTCTCTTGTTCTGCTGCTGCTGCTGCACACATATACTGCTACAAAAAAAATCCCACACACACATACGTGAGGAGAGGGAGATTTGGAGGAGTTTAGCAAGAAGGTGAGATTCATGGTTCTCCCCTAATCCCTTTGCTTCTCTTGTTGGTGATCGGCCCTATGTTTTCTCAATCTCCGCTCTTGGTTTGGTCATATTGACATGAGCCAAGTAGCATTTTCTCATATGATGGTTCATGATCTGGTCATATCACTAGTAGAAAAACGACTTTACGTGAGCCCCATTAGTCCTGGTTTGAAAACGGACCGGTTCCAATGTGACCATTAGTCCCGGTTCCAACGGCTGGGGGGCGGACATCATTAGTCCCGGTTCGTGTTGAACCTCTAGTACCGGTTTGTAACACGAACCGGGACTAAAGGGGTGGTGGCAGGCTGGGGCCCCACGAGCACATTTAGTCCCGGTTCGTGTCATGAACCGGTACTAGAGGTTTACCTTTAGTCCCGGTTTGTATAACCAACCGGGACTAAATGTGCCTTTATATAAACCCTTCATCGAGCCCGAGCCCATTTCTATCTGTTTTCCCCTTTCTTCATTCCTCTCCTCTGTTCTTCCCCTTTACTCGAGCTCATCCTTTATTTTTGCCAAAATTTCTCAAGATTTGAAGGCCCCCCCATCCATCCAAGTGTTCACAAAGGCTAGCAACTTTGACCTTTCATCTCTCATTGCTAGATTAGCTCTTGCAATACTCTATAAGTATAGTGATTTATGGGTTTTAGTTTGGGAGTAATTATATATATGGTAGTTTATTTGATTTATATGCAATTTGAGCTCAAATTAACTTGTTAGTTTGCATATGTAGGTGTGGTTTACTTAGTGCCTTCCCGTCCCCGTCCTAACCACCGTCGATCGCCCGCACCGTCCCGTCGCCGGCACCACCTTGGTGAGCCTCTTGTTCTTATCCTTAAAAAAATCATGTTTGTGTGATTTAGATAGTTACTTGTATAACTTTCTTACCCGTACGTTGTTTGTTATACATAGTGGCATGGTTTTGATATCCGTCCCCGTCGGCCCTCGTCCGGTTTATGATTCGGATGTGGTATATATTCTCTTTTATAACTATTTGTTTCATTTAGTGTTTATGACAATTATGCTGACCAACGTGACATAGATGTTTTTATCTAGGAGGTATGTGAACCGGAAATTCCAACCGACCCTCTTGTCGAGAGGTTAAATTTAGTTGAACAAGAAAATGAGTATTTGAAAGAAAAATTAAAAAGAATTGAGGAGGAGAAGATGAAATTGGAGTTGCATGTTGCCGATGTCGTCGATGATCACAAGATCAAGATGGATGCATTGCGCTTGAAGATTAGAAAGATTAGAAAATATGCCATTGATAGTGATGCTTGGTATCATTATGCTGTTGGATCAATTGTTACCTTAGTTGCGATCTTGATCGCATTTGTTGTTGCATTTAAATGCTTTAGCTAGAGAGTGTGTATGTTGTTTTATGAGAATAAGTGTGTATGAACTTTATGTATGAACTTGTATTAATTTGGTCTTTTAGGTGTTGTGTAATGAAGATAAGCCGGCAGTGGATGTACGATAACCGATGCTCTTCCCAGTTCATTAATGGCGTGCATACTTTTCTGCTTGCGGCTGAGGCAAACAAGCGGGCGGATGGTTTTATGTGTTGTCCATGTGATATCTGTAAGAATGATCACAATTACTCTAACTCAAGAACCATTCACGTCCATCTGTTTGAGTCCGGTTTCATATCCGACTATAACTGTTGGACCAAGCACGGAGAAAGAGGGGTCCTAATGAAAGAGAATGAAGAAGAAGAGGATGACGACAGCTATCCTGGCCATGGGTTCCCTGAATACGATGGTACAACAATGGGGGAAGAAGCTGAGCCGGCAATGCGAGAAGAAGCTGAAGAAGAGGCATCAGATGAGCCCGCTGATGATCTTGGTCGGGCCATTGCCGATGCAAAGAGAAACTGCGCAAGTGAAAAAGAGAAGCTGAAGTTGCAGCGCATGTTAGAGGATCACAAGAAATTGTTGTACCCAAATTGCGAAGATGACAAGAAAAAGCTGGGCACCACACTGGAATTGCTGCAATGGAAGGCAGAGAATGGTGTATCTGACAAGGGATTTGAAAAGTTGCTGATAATGTTAAAGAAGATGCTTTCAAAGGACAACGAATTGCCCGACGGTACGTATAAAGCAAAGAAGGCTGTCTGCCCTCTAGGATTAGAGGTGCAGAAGATACATGCATGCCCTAATGACTGCATCCTCTACCGCGGTGAGTATGAGGATTTGAATGCATGCCCGGTATGCGGTGCATTGCGCTATAAGATCAGCCGCGATGACCCTGGTGATGTTGAGGGCGAGCGCCCCAGGAAGAAAATTCCTGCCAATGTGATGTGGTATGCTCCTATAATACCACGGTTGAAACGTTTGTTCCAAAACAAAGAGGATGCCAAGTTGATGCGATGGCACAAAGAAGACCGTAAGAAAGACGGGAAGTTGAGAATACCCGCTGACAGGTCGCAGTGGAGAAAAATTGAGAGAAAGTGGGAGGACTTTGCAGATGACGCAAGGAACGTATGGTTTGGTCTAAGTGAAGATGGCATTAATCCTTTTGGGGAGCAGAGCAGCAATCATAGCACCTGGCCTGTGACTCTATGTATCTATAACCTTCCTCCTTGGTTGTGCATGAAGCGAAAGTTCATTATGATGCCAGTGCTCATCCAAGGCCCTAAGCAACCCGGCAACGACATTGATGTGTACCTAAGGCCATTAGTTGAAGAACTCTTACAGCTGTGGAATGAAAAAGGTGTACGTGCGTGGGATGAGCACAAACAGGAGGAATTTGACTTACATGCGTTGCTATTTGTAACCATCAATGATTGGCCTGCTCTCAGTAATCTTTCAGGACAGACAAATAAGGGATACCGCACATGCACGCACTGTTTAGATGATACCGACAGTATATATTTGGATAAATGTAAGAAGAATGTGTACCTGGGACATCGTCAATTTCTTCCGAGCAGGCATCCCGTAAGAAAGAAAGGCAAGCATTTCAAAGGTGAGGTAGCTCACCGGAAGAAGCCTCGCCACCGTACTGGTGATGATGTACTTGATATGGTCAATGATTTAAAAGTAATCTTTGGAAAGGGTCCTGGCGGACAATCTGTTCTGAATGACGCTGACAGACGCGCACACATGTGGAAGAAGAAATATATAGTTTGGGACCTACCCTATTGGAAAGACCTAGAGGTCCACTCTGCAATCGACGTGATGCACGTGACGAAGAATCTTTGCGTGAACCTGCTAGGCTTCTTGGGCGTGTATGGGAAGACAAAAGATACACCGGAGGCACGGGAGGACCAGCAATGTATGCACGGAAAAGACTGCATGCATCCAAAGCAGTATCAGGGTCATGCCAGCTATGCTCTTACCAAAGAAGAGAAGGAAATCTTCTTTGAATGCCTGCTCAGTATGAAGGTCCCGTCTGGCTTCTCGTCGAATATAAAGGGAATAATAAATATGGCAAAGAAAAAGTTTCAGAACCTAAAGTCTCATGACTGCCACGTGATTATGACACAACTGCTTCCGGTTGCATTGAGGGGGCTTCTACCAGAAAACATTTGATTAGCCATTGTGAAGCTATGTGCATTCCTCAATGCAATCTCTCAGAAGTTAATCCATCCAGAAATCATACCAAGGTTAGAGAATGATTTGGTGCAATGTCTTGTCAGTTCGAATTGGTGTTCCCACCATCCTTCTTCAATATCATGACGCACGTCCTAGTTCACCTAGTCGAAGAGATTGCCATTCTGGGTCCTGTATTTCTACACAATATGTTCCCCTTTGAGAGGTTCATGAGAGTCTTAAAGAAATATGTTCATAACCGTGCTAGGACAGAAGGAAGCATCTCCAAGGGCCATGAAACAGAGGAGGTCATTGAGTTTTGTGTTGACTTTATTCCTGACCTAAAGCCGATTGGTGTTCTTGAATCGCGGCATGAGGGCAGACTGGGTGGAAAAGGCACGCTAGGAAGGGACCAAGTAATATGTATGGACGGGCATTCTTGGGCGCAAGCACACTACACAGTTCTACAAAATTCCGCCTTGGTGGCTCCGTATATCGAGGAACACAAGAATATTCTACGCTCCAAACACCCGGAGTAGTCTGACGACTGGATTACACGTGAACAAACGGGGACTTTCACCGGTTGGTTGCAGACATGTCTCATGTATGACGACACTGTTCCAGATGAGTTGTACTTGCTGTCCAAGTTACCATCTTCGAATATATTGACTTTCAAAGGGTACGAGATAAATGGGAATACATTTTACACGATCACCCAAGATAAAAAGAGCACCAACCAAAATAGTGGTGTCCGCTTTGATGCAGCAAACACCAATAGGCCAAAGGACACATATTATGGTTACATAGAGGAGATATGGGAACTTGACTATGGACGTGGTTTCAAGGTCCCTTTGTTTTTGTGCAAATGGGTCAACCTGGCAGGAGGCGGGGTAAAGGAAGACCCGCAGTACGGAATGACAACAGTGGATCTCAACAATCTTGGGTACGCAGACGAACCATTCGTCCTAGCCAATGATGTGGCGCAGGTTTTCTATGTGAAGGACATGTCTACCAGGCCGAGAAAAAGAAAAGATAAGGAAGCGAATACATCATACGATGAGCCAAAGCACCACATAGTTCTTTCAGGGAAAAGAAACATCGTGGGAGTGGAGGACAAGACAGACATGTCAGAAGATTATGAAAAGTTTCATGAAATTGCTCCCTTCACAGCGAATATTGACCCGAGCATCCAGTTAAATGATGAAGATTGTCCATGGTTACGGCGCAAAGGGACACACGCGAAGAAAAAGTTTTATACCCAAAGATCCCACTCTGGGATGTGACCGGTTTCACTGTCATCACTTTCTTCTCTAGTGAGTTTCCGGACTTATATATCTGGAAAGTCCCACTTTGGACAAACCGGAGGGAATCTTTGTAATAGTTAGGGTACTTATGTGTTTTGGCATTTGAAACGCGAATAAATATTATGTACAAACAAATTATTTCATGCATTATGTAGGACTTCATTTGCTATTTTTTTAGCTAAATGACCCGGAAATTGAAAAGCACTACAAATGAACTCTGAAAAGGTTGAAAGTTGGCATGGTATCATCATTTCACCCACATAGCATGTGCTAAAAAGTTGAGAGGGTTACGGCAAAAACTGGATGCACTTCGTGTACATAATGGACAATCTATTTCAAAGTATCAGGGTTTCGGATGAAAACTCATCTGTTACAAAGGCATTTCATTTTTTTAAACTTATTTCAACTCTAGACTTTTTGTGCGTTCAGTATGCACCATTCAAAGCCACGTCATCAATTTTCAACCCTTTCTGACTTCATTTGCTATTTTTCATGCATTTACTGATTTTTTTGAGCGAAATGACCCTGAAATTGAAAAGCACTACAAATGAACTCTGAAAAGGTTGAAAGTTGGCATGGTATCATCATTTCACGCACATAGCATGTGCTAAAAAGTTGAGAGGGTTACGGAAAAAATTGGATTGATACGTCTCCAACGTATCTATAATTTTTTATTGTTCCACACTAGTAGAAAACAGGGCTTTGGTCCAGGCAGGGCCAGCCCATTAATCCCGGTTCACTCACGAACCGGGACCAAAGGGGGCATCGGTCCCGGTTCGTGAGGCCAGGGGGGCGGCCGGGCCTCTTGGGGCATTGGTCCCGGTTCGTCTGGCCCCTTTGGTCCCGGTTCCAGCCGCGAACCGGGACCAATGGACCTCGCTCCTGGCCCACAACCATTGGTCCCGGTTCCAGCCGCGAACCGGGACCAATGGACCTCGCTCCTGGCCCATAACCATTGGTCCCGGTTCGTGGCTGGAACCGGGACTAAAGGGGGACCTTTAGTCCCGGTTCCAGCCACGAACCGGGACCAATGAGATGCCTATATATACCCCCTCGCCCGCGAGCAGAGCAGTGGAGTGCTCTGTTTTTTGGGTCGGCCGTGGGAGAGCTTTGTGGTGCTCTAGCTCACCTCGTATGCACATGAGGTGTTTGATGAAATGCCCGAGCCACACTTAAGTTTTCTCCTCTCGAAGCTCCTTGTCCAAGCTCCATTTTCCTCGAGATTTGTCTAGGTTTGGCGGTCCGTCCTGCCCCGTCCCCGTTCTCACCGCCGTCGATCGCCCGCGCCGATCTCGTATGAACATAGGAAATGTCTGACGACGAAAATGATTTCTGTATGTGCGAATACTGCGAAGACGAGCGCGGCCTGTGCGACAGAAATTTCTTAGTTGGTGGTAGGCGCTTCAGCATCAAGCTGGATGAGACCTTCGAAGTGGATACAGTAAGTCACAACGACAAGTCTTTTTTCGTAATTAAGCATGACTTCTGCTTCTTTTGCTTCAACTTATAATTTTAATTTTTTACTATTCTACTAGCGTATCCCCTGCCATGCAAGAATTTATGTCTTGGATAAGATTGGTTTCAATCCTATGGAAACTATGGAGGTAAAGATAGTTCACTTGAGGACCGAGCATGGTTATACTTTTGCCGCAAAATTATACAATGCAGACACCTACACCTATTTTGAATGCAAAAATTGGAGATCACTATGCAAGGCTTATGCATTTGAGCCTGATATGCTTATCACCTTTGATATTCGTCCGGAAGATGATATTGAAGGTAATATCGACATCTGGGTCGATGTGCAGACGCCTCCAGTTCTACCATTATGTGAGTTTCTCAACCATATTTATGTCTTGGATATTGTTTATTCAAAAATAGTTGACAACTAATTTCTATTGACAGCTTATTTCCATTCAAGCAAACATGTCCAACGCTTGGTAGACATGACCTACTACTGTCCCGGGGCTAAACTAAACTGCGAGGAGATAAGTCATTATGTTTCATGGCTTGAGGATCTTGATACTGTCAAGATAAATTATTTTCCTGGACTTGAAAATCTTAGTACTCAAAACGTGCGACCACTAGCGTGCGTATTGAACTACGGTCATATCTATTTAGGAAAGATGGTAAGATTTTTACTATTTGTCCTCAGTGCATCTTTTGCATACATTATTTTTTAAGCTAAACTTCATTGCTAAGTATGTTACTACGATGTTCTTCAACAGGGACTCCCAATGATAGTTGTGCCTCATTGGGTCGAGCCTAAAGGTCGCATGGCAATGGTTAGCTTACGGCCAAGACATCCTACATTGCACATGAGTGCATTCAGGATTTCTAAAAGCGAGCAAGTCTTAATAGTCAAAGACTGGAGCAAAATTGTGAAGGATCGCAGAGAAGTACTAGGGGGCAGCAATCAGAAGCGCAGCCCACAATTAGGAGACAGGTTCATATGCATGCTCCAATATGATGAAGCAGGAGTGCTACACATGTTCTATGCTATTTTACCTGAGAGAGAGCAGCAGGAGTGATTAGCTAGCTAGAATGAGTTTGAAGATGATGATGTGCTACACTATGACTATGATGATTAAATAGCTAGTGTTGGTGGTAATGACTATGATGATTATTATTAGCTAGTGTTGGTGGTGATTAGATAGCTACACTATGACTATGATGATTAAATAGTGTTGGTGGTAATGACTATGATGATTATTGGCTTTGAATGGTGCATTTTGAACACACAAAAAGTCTGGAGTTCAAATAAGTTCAAAAAAAATGAAATCCCTTTGTAACAGACGAGTTTCCGTATGAAACCCTGATACTTCGAAAGAGATTGCCCGTTTTGTACACGAAGTGCATCTAGTTTTTGCCGTAACCCTCTCAACTTTTTAGCACAAACTATGTGGGTGAAATGATGATACCATGCCAACTTTCAACCTTTTCAGAGTTCATTTGAAGTGCTTTTCAATTTCAGGGTCATATAACTCAAAAAAAATCAGTCAATGCATGAAAAATAACAAATAAAGTCAGAAAGGGTTGAAAACTGATGATGTGGCTTTGAATGGTGCATTTTGAACACATAAAAAGTCTGGAGTTCAAATAAGTTCAAAAAAATGAAATCCCTTTGTAACAGACGAGTTTCCGTATGAAACCCTGATACTTCGAAAGAGATTGCCTGTTTTGTACACGAAGTGCATCTAGTTTTTGCTGTAACCCTCTCAACTTTTTAGCACATGCTATGTGGGTGAAATGATGATACCATGCCAACTTTCAACCTTTTCAGAGTTCATTTGTAGTGCTTTTCAATTTCAGGGTCATTTAGCGCAAAAAGAATGAACTAATAGCAAAAAGAATGAACTTAAAATAATCAATTAAAATATTCTGTTACGATCAACTAAAACAAAACTATAATATTCTTCAATAGCAAAAAGAATCAACTAAAAAGCTTTTATAAAACTCTAATAGCAAAAGGAATCAACTAAAAAGCTTTTATAAACCTCTAGTATTTTTGAAACGAAAATTATATAAAATTTATGCAACTAAAATTATCAAAGTATTTTCTGTTCCACAAAACATTAATGGCAAAATGAATTTTCATAAAGAATGTTTTTGTTAGAAACTTTAATGCAAAAAGAATTATCATAAAGAATTTTTTGTTAGAAACTAAAATAACAAAATCTATTTTTGAATATAATGTTAAAACACAGTAATATTAAATAGCAGAAAAAGAATCACTCAAAAATCTATTTTTATAGTAAAGTATTCACAAACTAGTGATTCACAAAATTTCAAAGAATCAAATTTAAACTATTCAAATTTGAAAACTAATGGCACTAACAGAAAGTTTATAATTTTTGTGACCTAACAGCAAAAAGAACTAAACAAAAATAAAGCAAAAAACAAAAGAAAATAAATAATGCAAAAAACAAAACAAAAAAACTGAAAAAAATAAAAAATGCCTCCTATTCAAAAAATAAAAAAATCTGGTCAAACTATGGTCAAATCTGGTCAAACTATGGTCAAACTACTTATTCAAGAAATATTAGTGTTAATAAATAATTATTGTTTTTTAGAATAATAATTTCAAACTCAAACGGTGCTTAATGCTCAAGTTCAACTCCGAAGGGTTAATAGGATTGACAGCTTAGTATTGTCAGGAAAACAACAAGTGTAGACTTGGAAACTAGGGGGAATAGAACTCGAAAGTTAAGCGTGCTCAGGCTGTAGTAGTGAGAGGATGGGTGACTGGCCGGGAAGTTAGACGATTTGGAATGAGTGGTTCATAATTGAGCAGTGATGAGGGGTGATTAGAGTGGGTGATTAGAGATTGAATTGTCAAATAATTCAGAAATTTGAAAATAAGAAAATATTCAAAAAAAAATCAAAATTTTATTTTTCAAAAAAATTCAAAAAACAAAAATTCAAAAAAATTCCTTTAGTCCCGGTTGGTGTTACCAACCGGGACTAAAGGTGGAGCTCCAGAGAGCGGCCACGTGGAGGGCCTTTAGTCCCGGTTCGTAACACAACCGGGACTAAAGGGGGGGCCTTTAGTCCTGACCCTTTAGTCCCGGTTTGGGAACCGGGACAAATGGGCCTTATGAACCGGGACAAATAGGCCTTTTTCTACTAGTGCCATGCTGTTATATTATCATTCTTGGATGTTTTACAATCATTTTATAGCAACTTTATATCATTTTTTGGGACTAATCTATTGACATAGTGCCCAATGCCAGTTGCTGTTTTTTACTTCGCAGAAAATCAATACCAAACGGAGTCCAAACACAGCGAAACTTTTTGGTGATTTTTTCTGGACCAGAAGACACAAGTTGGGCCAAGGAAGTACCAGAGTGGTGCCTCGAGGGGGGCACAACCCATCTGGGCGCGCCTGGGGCCCAGGCGCGCCCAGGTGGGTTGTGCCCACCTCGGTGGCCTCCCGCACCGCCTCTTTGCTCTATAAATACCCCAATATTCCAGAAACCCTAGAGGAGTCGACGAAAAACAATTCCAGCCGCCGCAAGTTGCAGAAACCACAGATCCAATCTAGACACCATCACGGAGGGGTTCATCATCCTCATTGGTGCCTCTCCGATGATGCGTGAGTAGTTCATTGTAGACCTACGGGTCCGTAGTTAGTAGCTAGATGGCTTCCTCTCTGTCTTTTGATTCTCAATACAATGGTCTCTTAGAGATCTATTTGATGTAACTCTTTTTGCGGTGTGTTTGTTGGGATCCGATGAACTTTGATTTTATGAACAGATCTATGTTTTTATCCATGAAAGTTATTTGAGTCTTTTGATCTCTTATATGCATGATTACTTATAGCCTCGTATTTCTTTTTCGAATCTTTGGTTTAGTTAGGCTGACTAGATCGATTTTTCTTGCCATGGGAAGAGGTGCTTTGTGATGGGTTCGATCTTACGGTGCTCAATCCCAGTGACAGAAGGGGAAATGACACGTATGTATCATTGCTATTAAGGATAACAAGATGGGATCTATTCCTACATGAATAGATCTTGTCTACATCATGTCATCGTTCTTATTGCATTACTCCATTCTCCATGAACTTAATACACTAGATGCATGCTGGATAGCGGTTGATGTGTGGTGTAATAGTAGTAGATGCAGGCAGGAGTCGGTCTACTAATCTTGGACGTGATGCCTATATAATGATCATTGCCTGGATATCGTCATGATTATTTGAAGTTCTATCAATTGCCCAACAGTAATTTGTTTACCCACCGTATGCTATTTTTCTCGAGAGAAGCCACTAGTGAAATCTACGGCCCCCAGGTCTCTTCGTTATCATATTTGCCTTCGAGATCTATTTTTATTTGCTTTTAGTTTCAGATCTATTAATCCAAAAACCTAAAAATACCTTGCTGCAATTTATTGTTATTTATTTTATCTCGCGTTCCCGCGAGATCTATTTATCCAATCTACTACAATTTTATCTATCTTTTTACCCGGGAGGGATTGACAACCCCTCTTTTACGTCGGGTTGCAAGTATTTGTTCTTCGTGTGCAGGTACCGTTTATGTAGTATTGCATGGTTCTCCTACTGGTTCGATAACCTTGGTCTCATCACTGAGGGAAATACCTACCGTAGTTGTGTTGCATCATTCCTTCCTCTTTGGGGAAATACCGACGTAGTTCAAGCCGCATCATAGATGCACTTCGTGTACAAAATGGACAATCTCTTTCGAAGTATCAGGGTTTCAGACGAAAACTCATCTGTTACAAAGGCATTTCATTTTTTTAAATAACCTAAGAATTACCAAATTGAATATAATGATAAAACACACTAATATTAAACAGCAGAAAAAAGAATCACTGAAAAATCTATTTTTAAAGTAAAGTTATTCAAAAACTAGTGATTCACATAAATTTCAAATAATTCAAATTTAAACTATCCAAATTTGAAAACTACTGGCACTAATAGAAAGTTCATAATTTTTGTGACCTAAAGCAAAAAAGATTCACTCAGAAACTCTAAATAAAGAAAAAAAAACTCAGAAACAAAAGAAAATAAATAAAGCAGAAAACAAAAAAATCTGGAAAATAAATAAAAAAATGCCCGCCTACTCGGCCGCCATGGCCTACATACGACTAGAAACCCAACCTCTAGTTGGGCCAGGATGCAGGCCCGCGCGGCCCAATATGCCCCACAGGGCAACACAGGTACGGTAGGCCCACAAAGGCCTTCTTAGAGAGGAGTTCAATACGGATGCAGCGGCGGGGCTTATAAACCGCTCCGAGCCACCTTCGCTTGGCGAGGTGGGACTAAACATCGACGCGCACCTCGCCTGCCAGCACACCACCTTTAGTCGCGGTTGATGGCTCCAACCGCGACTAAAGGCCCCCCTTTAGTCGCGGTTGGAGCCACCAACCGGGACTAAAGGCCTAGCTTCCCGCCGCTTGGCCTGGCCAAAATTGACCTTTAGTCCCGGTTGGTGGCTCCAATCGAGACTAAAGGTGCCTCGTATATAAGAAACTCTTACGAATTTTCAACTCCGCCCTCTCCATTCCCATCGTCGACGCCGAACCAGGACGCCGCCAGGCTGCCGCGCGCCGCCGTCTCGCCTCTCCCCCGACGCCGTCTCGCCTCTCCCCCGACGCCGGAGCTCGTCGCCGCCCCCGACGCCGGTGCCTCCTCCCCGATCCCCGACGCCGGACGCGCCCTTCCTCCCGGAGCCCCGACGCCGCCCGCGCCGCCACCTGCGCCCTCCTTCCCGAGCTCCTCGCCGCGCCGCCTGCCCCGACGTCGTCGCCGCCCCCGACGCGCCGCCCACGCCGCCCGTGCCCTTGGCCTCGACCTCGCCCGCTGTGAGCTCGCGCCCCCCCTCCGGCGATTTTTTTTTCACTAGTTTTTTTATACAATGTATGCATGAATGTTTTGATGTTCTATTTAGATGTTTTAGATTATTATTAATTAGTATATACAATGTATGTATCTAAATTTAGATGTTTTAGATGATTATTTTTTCACTATATCTATGTATATTTTATTTTTTTCACTAGTTTTTTTATACATTGTATATATATATATATATATATATATATATATATATATATATATATATATATATATGTATTGTAGATGAATGGTGGAATTTGCATAGATTTTCTGTTTTTATTTTTTATACTTATAGAAAAAAGTTGCATAGAAAAAAGTTGACCATGTATTAATAATATTTTAATGTTAATATATATCTTAATGTTGTATTTGCAAAAGTTTGTCATGTATTTGCAAAATCAAGTGAAAAAGAATTACAAAAATCACAATCAAGCATTTAAAAAAGTTAAATTTGCATAGAATTTGTTCTTGACGTCTACGATGCCCGGCCCGCATCCTCGTCGTCGACTCGTTCGCACGACATCCTGCTTCAGAGGCGCCATGTCTGGGACTGGGCTCCGCCGGGCTGGCACTGGGGGGTGCTACCTTCCTGGGCGCGCAGCTTGGTGAGGAACCGGGCTCCCGTCGTCGACCCGGAGCTTCTTTGGTGGCGGTCGCGTGGGCCACTTTCGGTGCGGAGGCAGCCGGCCCCCGCGGAGGTGGTACATCGCCGTGTCAGGGAGGAGGACGAGCACGTCCGTCGCTACATGGTTGCGTTGGACGTCAGGTTCTTCAGGGATCTCACCCGAGCTATGATCCTGTGATGGTTCCTTCTCTTTGGGTGTCCACCGCCCGCGCCTCAGGAACCGCGAGTGAACTAGATTATTCAATAATATTCGATTTGTATTAGCTAGTGATGTATTCGAGATAATATTCGAGATGATGTATTCGAGATTATATTATTCGATAATATTCGAGACGATGTATTCAAGATTATATTCGATGATGCATATTATCTGGATTATTCGAGATGTATATATTAGTGATATTATTCAAGATGCATATTATCTACTATGATTCAGTTTTTCCTTATTGATTGCATGCATTCTAATTTGAATACTAAATTGTTTTATCTTTCTTCTGGATTAGTTAAATAAAAGCTATGGACAATACCGGCAGAGAAGGAGAAGAGACTCTGTTCAACATCATACGCTCCCCGAGCCCAGATGAGAATGAACCTGAAGATGATGGCTCGCAATATCTGAACAATACTGGTGAGGGTATGATATTTGATGAAGACGAACGAATAGATGAAGTCCACAACAATGATGACGAAGGAAATGTTCTTCAAATAACAAAGACCGGCGAGGTATATTTATATAAGGCATCTGGTGATCATCACATGTTTTAATTGATTTGTGTATATATTAACAAATCGATCTTTCTTCCTTTAGCCCTCCGGATCGAGCAAATCTTCTACAAGCAGCAGGGCAGTACGAGGCCCGGCCAAAAAGTTGCAGGATAGCGTAAAGTACAACATCGATGCCATCAAACCAAATGGCGAACCGCTTGAACCTAAGAAGAATGCGAACAAGTTCACTCATCAATGCGGAGTTATTGTCAGGGACCAAATCCCGATCTCCATTCAAGAATGGAAAAAGCTAGCAAAGGGAGATCCAGGAGTTACTTTTGTCTCCGAAAGAGGAAAAGATCTGCTTTGGGAATCGCTCATGGAACATTTCACCCTACCAGATCGTTTGACAGATGCAGATCTAGAGAAAGTCAAAAAGAGTGCTCTTAAGAAGATGGCGATAGCATTCAACAACCACAAGAAAAATATATGGGCTGGGTACGTCAAAGCAGGAAAGCAGACTCCAGAATTCAAGGGAACACTGAAGAAGGCAAGAGATCACTGGGACGCTTTCGTGAAGTTCAAGGAATCGGAAATAGCTCAGGAACGGTCGAGAATAAACAAGATTAATGCTGCGAAAAAGAAGTGGCACCATATTCTGGGGCCAAGTGGCTACCAGGTGGTCCGGCCTAAGTGGGATATTGCTGAGCAAGAGATGATTGCTACAGGGGTCACTCCAGTTACATTGAGCTAGCCCGAAAGGTGCATGACTTGGTTTTATGCGCATGGGGGGAAGTTGGACCCAAAGACAGGGCTGGTTTTGGAGCAGGCAAGTCTTAAAGAAGCCTCCGACGATTTACTTGTTGCAATAGAAGAGGCTCGAACGGGGGCGTTCACGCCCAACAGAGAGAACGACGAGCTTACGCGCGCCCTGAAGAATCCTGAACACCCGGGAAGAACACGAGGCAAAGGCATTGTTCCATGGTTTGAGGGGTTTGCGGATTGGAACGACACTTACAGAATCCATGCGAGAAAGAGGCAGCAGGAGGAGGAGAAGAGGAAGCTGGAGGAGGAGAAGAGGAAGGAGGAAGCAGACCACCTTCAACTGGTAGAATCAAAGCACGCGGAGTTGGAACGCGCTTTCAGGCGGCAGCAGGAGCAGATGGACTCACTTAGCCAGGAAAGGGCGTCTCAGCGGCAGCAGCAAGCAGATCCAGCATTGGATAGCACCGTCCCATCTATGCCGAGAAGCAGCGTGGGTTCCACCCCGGCAGATGATGCACTGCTGGCTAGATACCCTGTGGATGATATCAAAGATAGGACTACTTGTGAGCTACACATGAAAGTGAAGAACATATCCATGAATGTGGCGGACGGCTATGCTTTAACAAATCCCCCTGAAGCAACCTTCCATTGCAATTCGATTCCAGCTGGCTATGCTCGTGTCAGGGTTGATGAAGTGATGTCAGGATATTATGAGCTAGAGCTTGGCATTCCTCGAGGTGACGAGGAGCACACACTGGGAGAGGCCATACATCGTATCATTCTATGGAGAAAGGATTGCATCGTCTTTCCAAGGCCACCGACTCCTGCTGCAACAAGTCCGCCGCGTCAGCCGGCTCCTACTCCAAGTCCGCCACCGCGTCAGTCGACTCCTGCCCTCCAAGTCCGCCACTGCGTCAGCCGACTCATCCTCCTCCAAGTCCGGCACCGCATCAGCCGACTCCTCCTCCTCCTCCAAGTCCGACACCGCGTCAGCCGACTCCTCCTCTTCCAAGTCCGGCACCGTGTGAGCCGACTCCTCCTCCTCCAAGTCCAGCACCGCGTCAGCCGTCTCCGCCGCCTCAGCAACAGTGGAAGAGAGGCGCCGCAGCTACGCCGGCTAGCGGTACAACAGGCAAGAAATTCAGATATGGTCCAAGCCTCAAGCCTCTTCTGAAGTTGGCATACGACAGGAGTGACGAGGAAAACAAGTCCATAGTGGATGCCGAAGTGAAGGCCTTTTTTACGAAGAAACCGCCCCAGCCGCCAAAGGAGAAAATACCTGAGGAAGTCATACAACACTTTATTGATAATGCTCAACCGGCTGTGAACAAAAGGGACTCAGACTACGAGCGCTCTATCAAGAAGTTATATCGTGCACAAAAAGAGAAGGAGTCGAGCTCGAGCTCGAGCCAAGCAGTTGGTAAAAAAAGAGGGAAAATTGTTCCCCAACTGGGAGAACAGGCAGTGCAATCGATCCCCCCGCTCATTGTGCAATCACATGTGAGTACCGCCGATCAGCTGGTAATAACCGACGATCATAGAAGACAGGCTGAAGAGGCCGGTGTCACTGTTGAACAACTCCTAGGCATCGAGGAACTCCCCAGGATTACAAATGACGAAGTAGCATGGAAATATGTCCGCGGCCAACCTATGGTCAGGCCTGAGGAGATCCCGCTTCTATCAACGAGAATGTACAAATTGCATGAGTGGTACCTGAGAGAAGTAAAGACCGGGCGAGAGTCCCTCATGGTGAAAGTCAAGGAAGAGCATTACTATCATGAAAACGATCTGTGGGTTGAACTTCTAGAACTTTTTCAGTTATTCAATCAAGACGCACTCGACAAATCTATCGTCAGTTGCTATTGTCTGTAAGTGATTTCTTTCTGTAATTTAAGTCTCTAGCTAGCTGTGCTCCTTCATTACCTGTAATTATCCTCACTATATTCTTTTCTGTGGTATTATGCAGAATGAAGATATATGAAATGAAAAGAGATGGACGCTATGGCATTGGGTTCATTGACCCAAATACCATTAATGAAAAGACATGGTTACTTGAGACGTCGAGAAAAGACACATAGAGAAGCTTGCTAGAGTTTTTGAAGCGACTAAATACCCAACCAGAAATACTACTTCCTTACAACTTCGGGTGAGTGTTACTGTCTTGTACTACAAATTCTATTTTTGCTTACTAGATGTTAATAAGTGTAGTTGATGAGTTATGCACATGCCTGCTTAATTATACAAACATGTGCGCATGCAGTTTCCACTGGATCATGCTAATCATTGAAGTTGACGAGGGAAAAGTTCAAGTACTGGACTCACTACTTAAAGATGTTAATGACTACGCAATCGTGAGGGGGATGGTCGACAGGTAATTTCAATCATTATCGCACTATGTCGGCCTCTTTAGTTCATTTCCTGATATCAACTAATTAATAACTCCTTTATTCATTTTCTTTGCCGGCGGGCAGGGCTTGGCAAAAGTTCATCAAACAGGTTGAAGGCGCATGGAAACAACAGCTGAAATGGGTGCGACCCAAGGTAATTAATTAAGTAGTACTACCTCCGTCCTGAAATACTTGTCATCAAAATGGATAAAAGGAGATGTATCTAGACGTATTTTAGTTCTAGATACATCCCTTTTCATCCATTTTGGTGACAAGTATTTCCGGACGGAGGGAGTACTAGCTAGCTACGTCTGTGCATCTCTTTAATTCTAGTTTCAATACCATTATCATGCTTAATTAAATATTATCTGATTGAATTCTATTCTCGTAAAGGTCATGAGGCAGGCGCCGGGAAATAATTTATGTGCATACTACGTTTGCGAGAACATTCGTATGATGACGTCCGAAAGGACCAAAGATGATAGACAACTTTGGGTACGTTTGCCAGAACACTATTCACAATTTTTACATCATTATCTAATATATATACACACAACTAATACATTCATATTTATCTCCTTCTTTAAAGATGATGGAGATGTGGGATAAGCTCCTACCAAAGGATCGCGTATGAGCAATTCAAGAGGAAATAGCGGGATTTTTGCTCGACCAGGTCATACATCCCAAAGGAGAATACCATTACACCTAATGCCTCCATGTAATGATCTGCAAATTGTAGGAGAAATTGTATATATATATATATATATATATATATATATGTGTGTGTGTGAATGGTCGTACGAGAAATTCGATGATATATATATATGATCGGTTCTATGAGAAATTCTATTTATATATATGCATAACGTGTACAGTATGTAGTAGCGTAAAATATGTTTGAAATGAAAAATAATTAAATGGAAAACACAAAATTAAAAGGAAAAATAAACAATAAACCCCTAAACCTACCCCAGCCCCCCGGCGCGGGCTCGTGCCACGTGGTGGGCCTTTGGTCCTGGGTCGTGACGAACCGGCACTAAAGGGGGGGGGGGGGTTTAGTCCCCACCCTTTAGTGCCGGTTGGTGAACCGGGACTAAAGGTCCTTACGAACCAGGACTAAAGGTCCTTACGATCCGGTCTTCCGGTGCAACATTGTGTGTCATCAAATTTGACTTTTGGCTGCTCGTGTGGTGTCATCGAATTTTGGCTTTTGACTACTCGTGTGGAGTCGTCCTAAATAAATAGTATGCCCATGGCCATTTTTGCTTTGGGTAAATAAATGAAGAAATCTAATGAAGAAACCCACAGGAATATATATTATGTGCTCTGTGATCGACCTTCTAAGATTGTCATCTCTTTGTTAGTATAGACATATTACCTTGCTCTGCTGCTGCAGTTCTATTATGTCTATTCTTTTAACAAGTTCACAAATGCGCCAATAACATTAATGTGCACAGTACCACAGAGGAGGCTATATGAATCAACACTAATGATCTATTTCTGTTAGTGCATTTTTTTAACATCTGGCACTCATCTGGGATGTAAAATCACGTTCAAAAGTGCATCCACATGATTTGTGCGTACATGACGGCAGAGGAGGCGCACCCTTGTAACTTTTAAAAAGGGTTGTATCATATTATGAACTATTTGGGGAAAGTTTGTTCTAAATGCACCTTTTATCTGAAGGAATGTTTTCATTTGATACAGGTTAGTGTTTGTAATAATGGATTCAGTGGACTTGTTTCTTCAGCACATACATCATAAGAGTTATGCGAACAGGTATAGCCTGTTGTTGTTGAGTTGTAGAATTCTAGAATTTTTTATGCATGAGCTGTAGATGCACAAAAATTTAAAAGAAAGCATAATAAAAATCTAACATAGAATTCAATGATTGTGTTGAACTTTTTCTTGCAGTTAGTTGATCTTGTCCAGAATTCAAATGATCAGCATATTTCTGAAATTGAAGATTTCGATGATGACACAGAAGCATGCAATGGAAAGGAAGAATATGTATTCCCTACGCCAGATGAATTGGAGAAGACAAGTACACCCCTTGTTGGCATGGTGTTCTCTACGCTAGAGGAGGCAGCCAGATTTGTGAATGTATATACGTAGATGAATGGATTTGCAATGAAAAAAAAGGAAGAAACTACAAGCAGAGAAAGATCACTATACAGTGCTTCAAGAGTAGGAAGACGCATACCAACAACTCTAGAATAAGGAAAAGGAAGAGGAGTGTAATTGAGAGGACAAACTGCCCTATGAATGTCACAGTCAAGCTAGGATAAGGGAAATGGTTTATTCTATCTGTTTGTCTGGAATATAACCACAGCTTTGTGAGCTTGCCTTCACTCACCAGATTCTTCCTTAGCCATAAACACATGAATGAAGCAGAAATACTCCTGTCTAAGTTGTTGCAAGAAAATAGGGTGAAACCACAGAGAATTATGAGCATTTTCAGGAGGCTGCGTGGTGGGAACTTTGGTAATCTGACTTTTGATGTCAAAAATCTTGATAACCTGAAAGAGGATGAGCGGATAAAGAAGATGAAGAACGCAGATATTGAATGGACTAGGCAATATATCGAGAAGCTACATCTTGAGAACCCTGGATTCATCTATCAGATGCAAATAGATGCTGATGATACTGTGTGAAGCATTTTCTGGACGGATGCTCGGTCAAGATTGGACTACAAGTTATACGGTGAGATTATATCTTTTGACACAACCTATAGCACTAACAAGTACAACATGTCGTTTGCACCGATTGTTGGCATCAATGGACATGGGTGAACAATAGTTTTTGGTTGGGTGCTCTTGCAAAATGAGAAAGCAGATACTTTCACATGGTTGTTTGAAACTTTTGTTGAAGTGATGCAAGGGCAGAAACCAGAGATTATCTTGACTGATCAAGATTCAACAATGAAAGTTGTTGTTCCTCGTGTGTTTGGAGATTCTTTTCATAGATTCTACATATGGCATGTGCTGAAGAATTTGAAGGATAACATGGGTGCTTACACGGCTTTAAGGGAAGGAATGGAAGCAGAATTGAAAACTGTCTTGATGCAATCTGCCACTGTTGATGAGTTTGTTGCAAATTGGCATGAGTTTTGTGTGAAGTATGACTATGCTGAGCAAGATCATATTAAAAGGATGTGGGGAAATCGTGCCCATTTTGTGTCGGCTTACTTTCCAGGCCTGTTTTGCCCATTCATTCGATCAACAAGCCGTAGTGAAAGTTTCAACTCCAACTTCAAGGACTACATAAGAAGGAAAGACACAATAGAAGCATTCATGAAGCAATGTGAGCTATTTCAGGAAAATGTCATCAATATTGAGAACCAGGACAGATTTGTGTCTAATGTGAAAACTCCTATATTTTGGAGCCGCTGTCGTTTAGAAAGATATGCTGCAAAAAAATTCACCCATGGCATATATCTGAAGTTGCTAACAGAATTTGTGAATGCAACAGCTTTTGGTGTGATTGAAATAGAGAAAGACAAGTTGTATGACTTGAAGAGAAATTTTAGTTATGAGCACCCAGAATTCAGTAGGAAGTTGTTTCGAGTTGCTGTTGATAGGGAGGCAGCAACGTTTCAATGTTTCCGTGGGAAGTTTGAAAGAGATGGAATCCTCTGTTGTCATATCTTAAGATTTTTCACTCTGTTTGATATTGTTGAGTTTCCTGAGCGGTACATTGTGAACAGATGGACTATTGCATTTAGAGAGAATCAGTTAAAGAAATTCAAGAATGATCTGATTGAAGTGACAGGAACAAACCCTTCTTAGAATGTTGTTTGATATGCCATTGTAATTAATGAGTAAGGTTGCTAATGCATATTCAGACCTAAGTAAAGATTCTGAGTTTAGTAAAGAATTACTAGAGGCAGTGGAGAAGGTATATTCAAAGTACTTGGAATGGAATAAGACTGTGGAAACAGTGCACTCTGATAGTTTGGGAACTTTGAATGATCCTCCTGTAATACCAACAAAACCTGTGAACAATGGTGAGATGTTGAAATCACAATCTGAGTGTTCAGGCACTTTGAAAGATCCTCCCGTGATACCATCAAAATCTGTCAACAAAGGTCAGAGGTTGAAATCATAATCTGAGAAGAACTCAGCCAAGAAAATTGCTGCAAAAAAAAGCAATGACAAGGAGAAATTGGTTCAACATAAAAAAATGAATGGTAATGGATGAGTAGCTGTAGATTCCGAAATACTTACGTTGGCTTTGGGAAATCATGTTTTTAATTGGTTTTTATGTCTGAATATTTGTGACAGTGAAGGCAAGATGATTCTCCAAAAAAAACGTAATGATGGTTACTTTCGGTCCTGAAGTGAGAGATTGGCGTCAAGTAATTCAATGTGGTTGAAGCTTCTTTTTGTTCGTATTTCATGGTTTTTTGCTAGGATTTTGTTCTTTGTGTGAACTATTGGATATTTCCATGAGGAGATGTTGCTGAGTCAAAAATCTATTTATTATTTGGACAACTATTAAAAGTTGAAACTCATTTGGTATGTACTTTGATATTTACTTTACAAATTATTCGGACCATGTGCATGGAAAAAATATATTGTTACCACTATGACACGGTGAAGTGGCAGTTTATAAATAGGCAGTAAATGCACCAACCTGTAATAAGAAAAGGAGAACAGAGGGGTGTCAGTCTCACAATCATTTAACATGCTTTCATGGTTCACATTCAAACCAGTTAAAATGAACCGCATCGCATGAAAAATGTATAGCATCAAATTCTTTTTTATATCCAAAGTTCATGAATTTGAAACATTTTTCTAAACGCATGTGAACAAAATGTTTGCAAATTCAAAAAGTTTGTCATGAGTTCAAATTATTGAACATTTTTTTCATACTTTTTGGAACTTGTGAACAAATTTGTCTAGTAAAAAAGACGTCCATATTCGTCTAGTAAAACAGTTGTTCAAGTTTTTAAAAAATATTCATATTTCTAAGAATGTTCTACAAAATATGTCCATATTCCTCTAGTTAAAAATGTTCACATTTTTAAAAACTTGTGAACCAATTTTTAAAAGTTGTTCACTAATTTTTAAAAATGTTCACGAGTTTAGAAAATTATATACATGAAAAAAATGTACGTACGTTCAGAAAAGTTATTCACTAATGTTTTTTAAAATGTTGTCAAAAACAAGTTCATACGGTCAGAAAAGTTTTTCACTAATTTTGAAAAATGTTGTAAAAAAATGTTCGTACGTTCAGAAAAATTGTTTTCATGAGTTTAAGAGTAAAAAAATATTTACGAGTTAAAAAAAATGTATACGAGTTTAAAAAGAAGTGTTGACACGTTTAGAAAAGCTGTTCACAGGTTTTTAAGAAAGTTGTTTACAAAATTTAAAAGTTGTTCACTATTGCTACAAAAGTTGCTGTGCACAATTTTTGAAAAGTTGTTCACGAGTTTGAAAAGTTGTTCGTAAGTTTGGAAAGTTGTTCATGTGTATAGAAAAGTTGTTCACAAGTTTTTCATAAAAAAAGTTTCTCGATTTAAAAAAATTGTTGACAAGTTTAGAAAATTTGTTCACAAAATACCTAGAAGTTGTTGACAAGTTTAGAACATTTGTTCACAAGTTTCTTAAAAAAATGTTCCTGAGTTTAAAAAAATATTCACAAGTTTCCAATTTAGGACAACTTTTTTAAAAAGATGTTCACAAGTTTAAGAATAAAAAATGTTCGTGAGTTTGAAAAGTTGTTCATGTGATTACAAAAGTTGTTCACCCGTTCTAAAAAAATGTTCATGTGATTCCAAACAAACAATGTTCACAAGAGTTTTGTAAAAAAAAAACAATTGTTCGTCAGTTTAGAAAAGTTGTTCGCCAATTTGGGAAATGTTCAAACATTTAGAAAAGTTGTGCAAAAGTTGTTCACAAAAATTTAAAAAATAGTTGTTCAACCATGCTCAACTGTTCAGAAAAGTCGTTGACAAGTTTAAAAAAAAATGTTTGCGAGTTTTAGAAAATGTTGACAAGTTTAGAAAAGTTGTTCAAAAGTTTTTAAAAAGTGGTTTACAAAATTTAACAGTTGTTCATTATTTCTAAAAAAATTGTTGTTCACAATTTTTGAAAAAGTTTTTCACATATTATTAAAAAATGTTCAAGAGTTTGAAAAGTTGTTCGTGAGTTTGAAAATTTGTTCACAAGTTTTTCAAAAAAAAATTTCTTGTTTAAAAAAAATTGTTGACAAGATCAAAAAAGTTGTTCACAAAATCCCCAACAGTTGTTGACAAGTTTAGACAATGTTCACAAGTTGCTGAAAAAACTGTTCACAAGTTTCCAAATTAAGACAACATTTTTAAAAAAGGTTGACAAGTTTCAAAATAAATAATGTTCGCGAGTTTTGTAAAGTTGTTCACTAATTTGGGAAAAATGTTCAACCTTATAGAAATGGTGTTCACAAAACTTGTAAACAAAATTGTTCAACCATGCTCAACTGTTCAGAAAAGTTGTTCGCAAGTTTTTTTTCTAATGTTCTCGAGTTTAAAAAAATGTTGACAAGTATAGAAAAGTTGTTCACAAAATTTCAAAGTTGTTCACTATTCCTAAAAAAGTTGTTGTTCTAATCTTTGAAAAGTTGCTCACAAATTATAAAAAAATGTTCACAAGTTCGAAAAGTTGTTCGTGAGTTTGAAAAGTTGTTCAAGTGTATAGAAAAGTTGTAAGTTTTCCATAAAAAAAAGTTCTAAATTTTAAAAAGATTGTTGACAAATTTAGAAAAGATGTTCACAAAATCCCCAGAAGTTGTTGACAACTTTACAAAATTTGTTCACAAGTCTCTGATAAAAATGTTCACGAGTTTAAAAAAATGTTCACAAGTTTCCAAATTAGGAATAAAAAATGTTCGTGAGTTTAGAAAAGTTGTTCACTAATTTCAGAAAAATGTTCAACCATTTATAAAAGTTGTTCACAATTTTTTTAAAAAATAGTTGTTCAAATGATGCTTCAACTATTCAGAAAAGTTGTTCACAAGTTTACAAAAAATGTTCGTAAGATAAAAAAAAATTCACAAGTTTTAAAAATTTGTTCACAAAAATTAAAAGTTGTTGACTATTCCTAAAAAAGTTGTTGCTCACAATTTTTGAAGAAGTTGTTCACAAATTATAAAAAATGTTCACGAGTTTGAAAAGTTATGTGTGAGTTTGAAAAGTTTTTCAAGTGTATAGAAAAGTTGCTCACAAGTTTTTCATAAAAAAAATGTTCTTGATTTTAAAAAAATTGTTTACAAGTTTCGAAAAGTTGTTCACAAAATCCCCAGAAGTTGCTGACAAGTTTAGAAAAATTATTCATAAGTTACTTCAAAAAATGTTCACAAGTTTCCAAATTAGTACAACTTTTTTTTTAAATGTTGACAAATTTTAGAATAAAAAATGTTCGTGAATTTAGAAAAGTTGTTCACTAATTTGGGAAAAAAGTTCAACCATTTAGAAAAGTTGTTCACAAAAGTTTTGAAAAAAGTTGTTCAAACCATGCTTTAACTGTTTAGAAAAGTTGTTCACAAGTTAAAAAAAAATGTTCGCAAGTTTAAAAGAATGTTCACAAGTTTAGAAAAGTGCTCACAAAATTTAAAAGTTGTTGACTATTCGAAAAATAGTTTGTGGTCCACATTTTTTGAAAAGTTGTTCACAAATTATAAAAAAAAAGTGCACGAGTTTGAAAAGTTGTTCGTGAGTTTGAAAAGTTGTTCAAGTGTATAAATAAGTTGTTCACAAGTTTTTCTTAAAAAATGTTCTCGATTTTCAAAAAAATGTTCACAAGTTTAGAAAAGTTGTTCACAAAATTTAAATGTTTTTGACTATTTCTAAAAAATTTGTTGTTCACAATTTTTGAAAAGTTGTTCGAGTGTATAGAAAAGTTAGTCACAAGTTTTTCATAAAAAATGTTCTGGATTAAAAAAATGTTGACAAGTTTAGAAAAGTTGTTTACTAGTTTTTTAAAAAAGTTGTTCACTATTCCTAAGAAAGTTGTTGTTCAAATATTTTTAAAATTGTTCACAAATTATAGAAAAAATGTTCACGAGTTTGAAAGGTTGTTCGTGACTTTGGAAATTTGTTCAAGTGTATAGAAAAGTTGTTCACCCGTTTAAAAAAAATGTTCATGTGATTCCAAACAAAAAAAATGTTCACAGAAGAGTTTTGTAAAAAACAAATGTTCGTAAGTTTAGAAAGGATGTTCACCAATTTGGGAAAAATGCACTACCATTTAGAAAAGTTGTTCACGACTTGTTCACAAAAGTTTTAACAATAATTGTACAACCATGCTCAACTGTTCAGAAAAGTTGTTCACATGTTTTAAAAAATATTCGTGAGTTTAAAAAAAAATTGAAAAATTTAGAAAAGTTGTTCACAAGTTTTTAAAAAAGTCATTCAAAATTTTTAATAGTTTTTAACTAATCCTAAAAAAGTTGGTGTTCACATTTTTTGGAAAAGCTATTGACAAATTATTAAAAAATGTTCACAAGTTTGAAAAGTTGTTCAAGTGTATAGAAAAGTTGTTCACAAGTTTTTCATAAATATGTTCTCGATTTAAAAAAATTATTGACAAGTGTTAAAAACTTGTTCACAAAATCCCTAGAAGTTGTTGACAAGTTTAAAAAAATGTTCACAAGTCTCAATTCGGCGTCCATAGACTCTGAATTAGCCTACAAGTTTAATACGAAAGGATTGTTGCATTAGCCGCAAATTACACGAAGAAATGAAATGGTCTAATGGAAATTACCGTTTGTTTGAACCAAGAGATGAAACCGGGAAAGCCACCTCCATGCTTTGCCAGAAGCTCATACTCTTCAATGGATTCCTTTTGGATCACCGCTCCATCCGAGAATTTGGCGACGTATCGACTGTATCAAATATCCAGGAATAAGAGCAGTTCAAAGGAATTAGAAGTTGCGAAACAATGTACCGAGAACTTACTCGATGTACGGCCGCACTTCTGTTAGGTTGTTGAAGATATACAACGAAATGGTCCACCATTCTTCGACATCCAACGATATTGGTTTCGAAGCACCGGCTGGTGCGAGCTTCCCTTTGTATAGGCTGAGGTTGGATCCACCTTTTTTAGGGTCGCCAGCATTGTACTGACGCTTCGGATTATGCAAATGACAATTTTTGGCTTCGTAGTGTGCTGTCACGAAGTTTGCCGCCTCCTCAGTAATGAATGCCTAGGCCATCGATGCTTCAATTCTACGTTTATTTTTACATTTTGCTCGAAGCGTCTTCTGCATCCTCTCAGTTGCGTAGCACCAACGATTTTGCACACCCCCCCCCCAATCTTGCCTCGGTCGGGAGATGCAAAATCAAATGCTGCATTGGATTAAAGAAGCCCGGTGGAAAGATCTTCTCTAACTTGCAGATCAACTCCGGCGCCAACTCTTCCATTTCTTCTAGCACGCCAGGCGATAGTTCTTTCACACAAAGAACACGGAAGAAATAGCTCAACTCTGCCAGTACTAGCCTTTCATCCTCAGGGATGAAGCCACGCAACATCACCGACATTACCCGCTCAAGCCATATGTGCCAATCATGACTCTTGAGACCAAATATTTTCAATTTTTCAAGACTCGCTCCCCTCTTTAGATTCGCTGCATACCCATCGGGGAACATCAACTGCATTTTCACCAACAAGATAATTTCCCTCATAGCTGGCCTTCCAAGATTGAACCATGCCTTTGGCTTCGTCCAGTTCTGCTTTCCTGTCGGTTCTTGCATGTTTTGTAACGGTCTATCACATAGCGCCTCCTGATCGACTCTAGCCTTAGTATTATCCTTTGACTTCCCCTCTATGCCGAACAATGTACCAAAAAGAGCCTCGGCGATATTCTTTTCAGTGTGCATCACGTCGATGTTGTGTGGGCAAAGGAGGTCTTTGAAGTAAGGCAGATCCCACAAGCATGTCTTGTGAGTCCAGACGTGTTCCGAATTATACCCCTTGAAATACCCTGGACGCTCTGGATCTGGCTCGAGAGCGTTTAACTGATCCAAGATCTGTTGGCCTGTCAACATAGGTGGTGCAGAGTTTTTGACAATTCTACCTTTGATGAAGTTCTTCTTGTCTTTTCTGAACTTATGGCGAGGATCCAGAAACTGTCTATGCAAGTCGAAGCAAGAAAACTTGCGACCCGCCTGCAGCCAACGAAACTGAAGAGCTGCCTTGCATGTGGGGTACGGGAACCTTCCATGCACACACCAGCCAACGAATAGCGCATACGCCGGCAAGTCATGCATCGAGTACATGTACCAGACACGCATTATGAAGTTTTGTTTGCTAGCTGCGTCGTATGTCTTGAACCCATTATCCCAAGCTTCTTGAAACTCATCCTTAAGCGGCTGCATGTACATATTCATATTCTTCCCCGGATAGTTGGGCCCTGCAATTATCAACGTCAGGAAAATGTTCTTTCTTTGCATAATCTGTCCGGGGGGAGATTGAGTGGAATGACAAATACAGGCCAACAACTGTATTGGGTTGCCGTCAGACCAAACATGTTGAACCCATCCGTGCTGATGGCGACTCGAGGATGCCTTGGATCTGCCGCTTTTTGATCATGTAATGCATCGAAGTGCTTCCAAGCATAACCATCCGATGTGTGTACCATCATCAAATTCCCATCTGCATCTAGTTTGGTTCTTTTGCCCATTTTGTGCCATGTCATCTGTCTGGCCGTCTCTTCGACCATGAAAAGACGTTGAAGTCTTGGTACAATTGGCATATACCGAAGAACATTAACGGGGATTTTGGTCTGCATCTTCTCACCCATATCGTTGTCTACCACAACATACCTGGAAGACTTGCAAATGGGACAATAGTTCAAGTCCTCATACTCAAGCCTAAATAAGGCACATCCTTTCTCACAGGCATCTATCTTCTCATAGGGCATCTTAAGTGCATGGAGGATTTTGTCCGACTGGTATAGGTTTGCAGGCATTACATGGCCTTTGGGTAGAAAGCGTCCAAATACTGTCATCATCGCGTCGTAGCATTCTCTGCCCAAGTTGAATTGAGCCTTCAGAGCCATTACTTGTGAGATGGCATCCAACTGACAAAGCTCAGTGTGCTCGTGGAGAGGATGTTTTGAAGACTCCAACATTTCATTGAAGGCCTTTGCAGATTCCTCCATCTCATCGTCCGAATCCCGAGCATTATCAAAGTCTTGCACCATGTCTTCCATCCCGGTACCATGCTCGTCGGTGAGACGACGAACCACCTCAGCTTTGGCATGTTGGGCAGACTCACCATGAAATGTCCACACCGTATAACCGGGCGTAAAACCCCACTTCTGCAGGTGTTTACCCATTTCATCCTCTGTCCTCTTGTGCCAATTGTCGCACCGGACATACGGGCACCAGGTTTTTCTCTGGCCATTTGCAAATGCGGCTCTCACAAACCCATTGATTTTTGTTAACCATTCATTGGTCATGTCTCTCTGACTAGTGTGACCGGTGTACATCCACGCACGATCGCTCATCTTGCCTAGCTACTGGACACACAAGAAATATATATATATAATTCAGCATGTATATTCATCAGTTAATCTAGTTTGTCAATTTTATACGTCCATGCAACCTACACTCTAATAGGTAAAGATAGGTCCTAATCCCACCCGAGTATGTGTAGATTGGGTTCGTTTTCCCATGCTCTGCTCCGGATCCGACGCAAAATTTCGGTAGCACCTCCCCGCTATTCTCCTGATACACGTCTCGGCAATAAACAGAGAGGATGTGTACCTGGAGAACAACAGGGAGGCACTGACGAAATTATGCGTCGGATCCGGAGCAGAGCATATGGGAAAACGAACCCAATCTACACATACTCAGGCTGTCCATGGATAATGTTGGACAATTTGAAAGAATCACGGTTATAAATATGCAAATGCATGCATATTTATAACTATAACCCTTTCGAACGGGAGACACATACTGGTCACGCATACTGATGATTGAAGACACCTATAGCTAGCAAGTTTCATCGGCACAAAGACCGGAACAGAGCAAATAATGAAGGGGGGAGGAGGAGATGTCATTTGTGCTCACCCACGAACGCAGGGGCGGAGCTCGTCGAACACAAGACCCTCGCAGCGACGAAACAACTGCACATTTTAATCCAAAGATGAGTAACATAGCATTATTGTTTTTTCCGTCAACCTAACTAAATATTTACAATAGGATGCCACCGCCAAGTTCTAAAAAAATGATTCGCACTGCTCGTTCCCCGCAACAACACCTAACCTAAAGAGTTATCATTTAGGGTTTCATCGACACCGAAGCACCCGCTAACCTAAACAGTTGACATTTATTCTTCCATCGACGCTGAGGCACTGTGATGACCCCCGGCTTAATCGTGCGCTAACCATACACGCAAATGCACACGATCAAGCCTAAGGACTCACTAGAAGATATCACAACACAACTCTAAAACATAAATAAAGTCATACAAGCTTTATATTACAAGCCAGGGCCTCGAGGGCTCGAATACATAGCTCGATGGCATACAAGCGTCAGCGGAAGCATTAGATATCTGGGTACAGATATATTACAGAGAGAAAGATAGGCCTTCACAGAGGCGGGGTAAAATAAAATACTACGATCGAAAGGCGCAGGCCTCCTGCCCTGGACCCTCCGATCCTACTCCTGGTCGTCAGTCGGCTCCTCGTAGTAGTAGTACTCGCCAGGCGGGTAGTAGTACTGGTCATCGACTGGGGCATCTGACTCAGGGGCTCCGTCGTCTGGTGGCATCAATTGAATATGGGGAAAAAAGAAAGTAAAGCAAACGTGAGTACTCATCCAAAGTACTCAGCAAGCAAGGATCTACACTACAGATGCAACATTTTCAAAAGGAGGCTGTATATGTGGACTTGGCTGCAGAAATGCCAGAATAGAGGGGGAAAGCCTAGTCCTATCGAAGACTAGCATCTTCATTATCCTCAACCATCTTGCAGCATTAGAAGAGTGCAGATTACATAATGTAAAGTAGTAGTAGTACCAACATCAACCTCGACCTGAGATCCTTTCTTGACTCCCTACGAGAAAGCAATCCCAGAGCCGTACTATCCAGTTCATCACAAGTCATGTTCTAGTTGTACCGATCGGGATACAACTCCGAGTGTCCGTTACCGTAGGACAGGCTATCGATAGAAGTTTCTTCCCTGCAGGGGTGCACCAACTTACCCACCACGCTCGCTTAACTCCGGCCGGACACACTTTTCTGGGTCATGCCCGGCCTCGGCTAAGCAACACGCTGCAACCCGACCTAGGCTCTAATGAGAGGTCAGCACGCCGGACTAACCTATGCCCCCGGGGGTCTTGGGCCTTCGCCCCGGGAACCCTGCACGTTGCGAGGACGTTTTGGAAGCAGACCTAGCAACCCCTTATACAAGCGCAGTTGCGTTCCCAGTCCAATCCAAAATGGGCTGCTCCTCGCTGACGTCAATAGAGCTTCGGCTGATGTATACGACGCAGAACGCCCATACTATGCCCACGTGATGGTTAGTGCTATCGGGCCAGAGGCCCCTCGGATCAAATATCCAAACCGTTTAGCGGATTAGGATCGCGCGGTAACGAGCAGAGACTCACGATCGATGTGACCCCGTCGCCCCGTCTCGAGGACTTGCGGCAAGGGCTAAGAATGCCCGGCCACGCCTCATAGTTATCTCGCGGGCACCTCTCAGGTCAACCCGACTACACATCACTTCGCAATATGCTCGCGCGGGTACCCCTCAGGGCTGACCCGTCTTTAGTGTCATGGTTTTAATGCTCAGTCACAGTAATCTAAGTATCCGTGTGTCTGACAACAAGGGAACCCTGAGGAATCACCCTCGACGGAATCCCACATGATGTTATCGTCAAGGTGAACGAAGGAGGAATCACCCTCGAGGTCCACACTTGAAGGGATGCAAGACAATGTCGGTATCGGGGGTGGTGTAGGAGGAATCACTCTCACTTACCACGACCGGTTAACTAACCTACAAGGTTATCATCAGAAGTGCTGATGAGGTATCACCCTCGGCACTCGATGGTAACCCAGTAGTGTCGAGCATTTAAGGGGGAAGTGACGTGCGGTGCCAGGGTCTAATCTTCAATCCCGATGATCGGGTCTTCTGATATCCAGCGGGGCAGTCGGGTCAAGTGGGGGTCTCTGTCGGGTCTCTACCCAGCCTATTCTAAACAGTCTAGGATAACCAGCAAGGTAGCAAGGCATGTTACAATAAACATGCTATGCAGCAGATATAGGAAACAGTAGCAGTAGCAGTTCTAATGCAAGCATAAGAAAGAAGAGAATAGGTGATATAGGCATGCTCAAAATGGGGGTGCTTGCCTGTCTGCTCTGGGGCAAGGGCAAGGTTGTCGGTGGTGTCGTCAGGGACGTAGTCGTACTCCGGAGCTGCGTCTGCCTCGGGAGCTACGTCATCGTCGGGGTCTAATCGAGAGAGAAGAGGGGGAAGAAACAGGTAAACATAATGCAGACATATGCCACACAGTGCGTACTATGCTATGATGCAGTGCAGGGTTGCCTGAATATGCATCTAAGGCATTTTAGTTATTTTTAGGATTATTCTGGGATTTTATAACCGAGAGGTGTGCACTATTCATCTGCCGGATACGGGTCCGGAGTTACGAGTTTTTCTACGTAGGGGGTTCCGACAAAGAAACAGACGGCACGATCAGACTCGTCTCGTCGTTCTGAGCAAGTTTCATGTTTTAACTTTTTCGATCTGAGCTACGGTTTAAAAGATATGAATTTTCGAAATTTATTTGAATTTTTGGAATTAATTTTATTTACAGAAAATGAATTATGACGTCAGCATGAGGTATTGCTGATGTCAGCAAGTCAACAGTCGGCTGACCAGGTCAAACCTGACATGTGGGTCCAGTGGGACCCACATGTCAGCCTCTGTGACTTTAACAGGGTATTTAATTAACTAACTGAGTTAATTAGCGGGTGGGCCCCATCTGTCAGTGAGTCATTTGACTAAACTAATTAGTTTTTATTTAGAAAATGTTTTAATTAAACTAAACAGTAGCGGGGCCCACATGTCAGCCTCACTAGGTTGCCCAGTCAGCACATTGACTGGGTCAACCCAGTCAACTGGGGTCCCCAGGGCCCACGGTCAGCGACCCAGGGCCAGGCCCCACCGAGCCACGTCGGCGGCCGGCGCCAGAACTGCGCCGGCGACCGATTCCGCGGCGGAAGTTCGCCGGAGTGCTCGGAAAACGCCCACAGGGCTCGGTTCGGGCCGTGGCTTGGCGCGTTCGAAAGCTGAGAACGAACCGCGTCCAACGGTGCCAATCCCGCGGGCTAAGGTGGTCGGAGCTCGCCGGAAACAAGCTCGAAGCGGCAGCCAGAGCTCGGGCGTCGACGGATTCGAGGCTACGGAGCTCTAGGAAGCGCGCGCGCATGTGCTATGTACTCCTAGCGACCTACTGATCACGGTGACGCGCTCGAACGAACTCGAGATGCACTGGTGGGTGAGCTTGGAGCTCAACGGCGGCGAGCAGAGCTCGGTCACGGCGGTGACAGCACATCAGATAACTAGGGGAGCTACACGGTTACCTAGGGGAAAGGGGGGAGTGCGGGTGCTCACCGAGCGGCCAAATAAAGCCCTCGAGAGCCTTGTAGCAGCAGGGGTCGACGGGATCGGCGGCGGTGCTCCGGCGTCTGGAGGAGGAAGACGACGGCGTTGCGGCTCTCTGGTGGCTCCCGGCCCGCGTGTGCAGTCGAGGACGACGAGGCGGACGACGGCCTCTCTTCAGTGCAAGGAGAAGAGGCTCGGGGCGGGCGGTGGCCACGGTGGAGGAAGCTGAACGGCGGCGATGGCGTTCGGGCAAAGGGATCTAAAGGGGGAGGAGCGGCGCGAGCGAGGAAGAGAGAGGGAGACTTGCCTAGGGTTGCGCCCTGGGGTCCGCGGCTTGCTCTTATCCGCGCCGCGAAGGCAGCGGCGCCGGGGGATGGGCGACAGCTGCCCATCGCCGGCTCGGGCGTGCACGCGCGCTGACACGGGGAGGAGGAGGACGAACGGAGAGGTGGGCTGGGCCATCCAGCTGGGCTGCCAGGCACAGTGCTCGGCTGGGCCTGCCAGGTAAGCGGCTTCGGCCTTTTTCACTTTTCTGTTTTCCTTTTCTTTTAACCCTTTTCTATTTCAAAATGATTAGGCCACTTGTGCACTTTTGAAAAATGTGGGAGTTGGCCCAAATATTACAATGCAATATTAGCTCTCACCAAAAAGTGGTTTGGACAGATTTGGAAGCCATTTGAATTTGTAATGATTTTAAATGAATTTAATAATGCTGTTTGGATGCTGTTTCAAATTGTTTGAGCCACTTATCTAACTCCAACTTTATTGTTGATGATTTTACCAATGTCCTTGAATTATTTGCCATCCAATGAACATTTTCTTAGCAGTGTTTGATCAACTTTATTTTGCACTTATGAATTTGAATTGATTTTCAGAATGGGGTTTGAATTATTTTGGTTAATCACTATGATTAGGCACTGCAAATGATATGACTTGGCAAGATTAGCAGTTCATCATAATGGCTATTACACAGGGGTGTTACAAGTTCTCCTCCTCTAAAAGAAATTCTCGTCCCGAGAATTTAGGAGGTGGAAGGAAAGAGTCCGGGATATTCTTCCCGAAGATGATCCTCGCGTTCCCAAGTGGCTTCATCTTCAGTGTGATTCAACCACTGCACTTTCAGGAACTTGGTCGTCTTCTGACGAGTACGACGTTCAGCTTCATCGAGGATGCGGATCGGATGCTCCTTATATGAAAGATCATCTTGCAGTTGAAGCATCTCGTGATCCACTGCGCGATGCGGAGATTCCTTGAAGCACTTGCGAAGTTGCGACACGTGGAAGACATCATGAATATGAGAGAACTGTGGCGGCAACTCCAATTTATAAGCCACTTGTCCACGTCTGGCAACTATGCGAAAAGGACCAATATACCGAGGAGCTAGCTTGCCCTTGATTCCGAATCGACGGGTGCCCTTCATCGGAGTGACACGAAGATAAGCTTGATCACCTGGTTGATAAGTCAGACCCCATCGCTTGCGATCATAATTGCTCTTCTGACGGTCTTGAGCCGCCTTGAGATTTTCTCGGACGATGCGGACTTGCTCTTCAGCGTGTTGAATAATATCCGGTCCAACAAGAGGTCATTCCCCAGTTTCTGACCAATTCAGAGGGGTTCGACACTTACGTCCGTATAACACTTTGAATGGAGCCATCTTCAAGCTGGCTTGATAGCTGTTATTATAAGAGAACTCAGCATACGGAAGAGATTCCTCCCATTTCTTACCGAAGGATATAACACATGCACGAAGCATATCTTCAAGCACTTGATTGACGCGCTCAACTTGGCCTTGGGACTGAGGATGGTAAGCTGAACTCCATGTAATGTGAGTCCCCATAGCTTCTTGAAAACTCTCCCAGAACTTGGACGTGAAAAGATTGCCACGGTCCGAACTGATCTCATTCGGAATACCGTGGAGTGAAATGATTCTGGAGATATACAGTTCTGCTAGCTGACTAGCGGTGATAGTCTCCTTGACAGGTAGGAAATGAGCAACCTTGGAGAGTTGGTCAACGACGACAAGAATGGCATCGTGACCCTTCTGAGACTTGGGAAGCCCAGTAATGAAATCCATCTGCACTTTATCCCACTTCCACAAAGGAATAGGGAGCGGTTGAAGAATTCCAGCAGGCTTCTGATGTTCTGCTTTCACGCGACAACATACGTCACATTCAGCAACATAACGAGCGATGTCCTGCTTCATTCTTGACCACCAGTACCTCTGTCGAAGATCGCGATACATCTTAGTGCTACCCGGATGGATAGACAGTGGTGTATCATGAGCCTCCTTCATGACCTTGTCGGTCATAAGCTCGAAGCGAGGTACTACGATGCGGTCTCTGAAATATAATGTCCCATCTTCAGCCACTGAGAAATCCCGATACTTATCAAGGTGAAGCTCCTTCTTCATCAATTCAATTTCAGCATCTTTGGCTTGCGCTTCTTTAACAGCCTTCTGAAGGTCTGGCTGTACCACAAGGTTATTAAGAGAACCTTGGGGAACAATTTGCAGATTCAGCTGAGTCAGTTCTGCGTGAAGACGAGGTTGAGCTCGCCTAACCATGAGGTTGTTGCAATATGACTTGCGGCTCAGGGCATCAGCCATTACATTAGCTTTGTCCGGGGTATATGAAATACCGCAGTCATAATCCGCAATAGTTTCTAACCATCGTTGTTGTCGGAGATTAAGATCCGGTTGAGTGAACAAGTATTTCAAACTCTGATGATCGGTATAGATTTCACACCGATTACCCAGAAGGTAATGTCGCCATAACTTCAATGCATAAATCACTGCTGCAAGTTCAAGATCATGCACTGGATAATTCTCTTCATGTGGACGCAATTGACGTGAAGCATATGCAATCACTCTTCGTTCTTGCATTAGGACACAGCCTAATCCCTGACGAGAGGCATCACAGTATATGACAAAGTCCTTGCGGGAGTCAGGAGGAGCAAGCACTGGAGCAGAAGTAAGCTTGTCCTTGAGGGTCTGGAAACTTTCCTGACACTTGTCTGTCCACTCAAACTTAACGCCTTTGTGGAGCAGGTTAGTCAGGGGCTTGGTGATCTTGGAGAAATTCTCAACGAATCGGCGACAATAACTGGCTAGACCGAGAAAGCTTCGGACTTGCTTAGCATTCTTCGGAGGAGTCCAGTCAAGGATAGCCTGAACACGCTCGGGTTAACGGCAATACCGTCCTTGGAATTAACATGTCCAAGGTAGGTTACTTCAGAAAGCCAGAATTCACACTTGGAGAACTTGGCATATAGTTTGTGCTCTCGAAGTCTCTCCAGAACAAGGCGAAGATGCTCAGCATGTTCTTCCTTATTCTTCGAATACACTAGAATATCATCCAGATATACCACGGCAAACTTGTCGAGGTAATCCATGAATATATAGTTCATCAAGCGGGAGAACGTAGCCGGAGCATTCGTCAGACCAAATGACATGACGGTGTATTCATAGGAACCATAGCGTGTAACGAATGCGGTCTTTGGAATATCCTCTTCACGGACACGGATCTGGTGATAACCCAACCTCAAGTCGAGTTTAGAGAACACCGAGGATCCAGCAAGTTGATCATATAAGTCATTGATCCGGGGAAGCGGATGTTTATTCTGAATGGTTGCCTGGTTGATAGGACGGTAATCTTGGACCAACCTATTCATACCATCTTTCTTCTTGACAAAGAGAGACGGTGCTCCCCAGGCAGAGGAACTAGGATGGATGAAGCCCTGCTTAAGTGACTTATCGATTTCTTCCTTAAGCTCGATAAGATGGTGCGGAGGCATCTTGTAGGGACGCTTCGCTATAGGAGTGGTGCCAGGCTTCAAGTCGATGACGAACTCGACAGCTCTAGCAGGGGGTATTCCTGGAAGTTCTTCTGGAAAAACATCCGGGAA
This sequence comes from Thinopyrum elongatum, assembly GCA_011799875.1. Classification (NCBI taxonomy): domain Eukaryota; kingdom Viridiplantae; phylum Streptophyta; class Magnoliopsida; order Poales; family Poaceae; genus Thinopyrum; species Thinopyrum elongatum. The sequence continues at coordinate 668,799,894 of CM022298.1, read as the reverse complement.
GTCACAGACAACTGGGATATTTTCGATCCCCTCCAAAGGTGAAGTATTCAACGCGTTCAAGGCATAAATTTGAGCCTCAGCGTTCTGAGTGAGATGAGCTTGGTAATTCACTAACTCATTTGATGGGTGTAGGAGGTGTATAACTTTAGTAGCGCAATTGATTGAGGCGTAATGAGCCTTCAACCAATCCATTCCCAAGATAAGATCAATCTTGGAAGAGCTCAGGATAATGGGAAGCGCCTGAAATTTCAACCCCTCAATTTCAACAGTGACTTCGGGGCTGAACAGGGAGGCTCGACATCTACCCGCGGGAGTGTTAACCCCTAACGGATGATGTAGGTTGTCACACTTGACGCCATGCATGAATGCAAAGTCTTCCGACATGAATGAATGCGATGCTCCTGAATCAAATAAAACAGATGCAGGTACTGAATTAACAAGAAGTGTACCCATCACAGTATCTGGTTGATCCGGAGCTTCAGACATGTTGACGTGGTAGTTCTGCCCACGACCATAAGAAGGTCTGGAATTATAGTTGCGCTGCTGAGGAATACCACGGCCAGTTCCACGGCCAGCAGAAGGAAGAGCCAGTTGATTCTGATTCTGAGAACAATCTCTAGCACGGTGACCTGGCTGGCCACACTTGAAGCATAGTCCATTGTCAGGACGGGGTGCTGGAGCTCGAGGTGCTGGAGCTGGCAGAGGCTGCCTCGGTGGTGGAGGAGGCAGACGTGGTGCAACATAAGAGGGCCTGTACACTGGGGCTGCTGGACGGTACATGCTCTGAGGTATCCAGATGCGGCGCTTCTGGGAGGACGAGCCCGAAGATGAGCCCGCCTCACGGGTGCGTCTGGTTGCTTCCTTGTGCTTCTTCAAACCAGTTTCAACCATGATGGCCTTATTCACCAAGGTGGCGAAATCAGGATAGTCTTGGACAAGCAGAGCTAACTGAATATCATGATGCAACCCTTCACGGAACTTCTCCTGCCTTCGTTCATCAGTGGGAACATCCTCTTCAGCGTAGCGAGATAAGTCAAGAAACTCGCGTTGATAAACTTCCACAGACTTGTTGCCCTGAACAAGATTACGGAACTCGGCCTTCTTCCGTGCTATGACAGCTTGAGGAATGTAGCGGGCACGGAAAGCAATCTTGAATTCTGCCCAGGTGACGACTGTACCAGGTGGTAGGGTCTGTCGGTGAGTGGCCCACCATTGTGATGCGGGACCCTTCAGAAGGTATGTCGCGAAGGTGACATAATTGGCAGGGGCGACATCAGCAGACTCCATCTCATAGGAGATGTCACGCAGCCAGTCATCGGCATCCAGTGGGTTGACGGTGTTGCGGAAGAAAGACGGGTTGAGTCGCATAAATTCCGGTAAAGTGATGGAAGGTGGCGGCTGGTCGGCATTGGGATGGGGGAATTGTTGCATAATCCCCGTCATGAACTGATGGTTGAGTTCAAACTGTTGCATCATTGCTGCCATATAGTCAGGCGGTGGCGGCGGAGGTGGATTGTTATCACCCATCCTGCTAATTCAACAGGGGTAGTTTAGCAGTAGCCACGGCGAGTGTTTAGTAACAAACATGAAGTAACACGACAGAATGTAAGTAGTACAGCAGATGCTTAATAGTAGTCATTAAGTCTTACAGATCCATACATAGTCGGTTACATTCGGGCAGCATAACGATGCAAATTGAAAAGCTAGACATGCTAGGCGGCGCGCAGGCTCGCGGTAAGGAAGTACACAGCGAGACATAGCAAAGGCTACATCAACGTCGGAGAAAACCACTGAAACGGGGTAACTGCAAGTGCGGACAACGGACGTTCGTCGCAGAAGGATCCTGCGCTCCATGTGCACTCTGATGCAGAACCTGGTCTCGAACTGAAAGAAGAGGTCCACGTGCAGGCTTGTGACCTCCCACAGCAGGCCAAACGATCCCTGAAGGTATCTCGGTCCTGCTCGGGTAAAGAATGTACTCCGGATGTATACCTGCACGAACAGCTGGTAGCAACTGCGTCATAGCCTCGTAGAGTCATGCTCGAGTGGCAAACAACTCGACAGCAAGAGCACGAACGGTGCGATCCAGAGCCTGAGTATAGTGGATCAGAACTCGCTGATCGTAGCGACGAGGCTCGTACGGGGCACAAACAGCTGTGTAGTATCCGGTAGCATCTCCAGCAGGGGCATACGGAATGTACCGATACTTAGAAGCATCCAAGTCAGCACTGAACTGTCCTCGAAGACGTGAAACAGCAGAGTATGCAGCATCATTTACTGCCATCTCAATCGTCACGCCGATACCGTGAAAACGGTGCAGCTCAGTGTCAGAGTCATCCTGCTGATCGTAGATGCGAACATCAGTGTAGTACTGCTCCTGGTTGAACTCACGATAGACCTCGTAGACCATGTACTCGGGGCACCAGCAGTATCCCAGCCTGATCAAGAGGGCGATCAAAACAGCTGGAAACCCAGGGACGTCTCGAGCACAGGTGCGAAGCACAAGCTGCGTCGTAGGACGAGGGGGAAATAGACGATCCATCTGAAACAGAGAAGATTCAGGATTGTCATTTGACGACGAGAAATATAACAGATCTCGAATGGAAAGGTTAAACAAAACAATGGAAAGGAAAATGATTATCAGACTAATCAGATCAATGACAGGGAAATCGCACTGAATCTAGCTCTCCGGATGGATGGAATTACGAGAACCTAAGTGTCGGTGTTAGTAGTTTTTATTAAACCCAAATAGAAGAGAGGTTAGAGTCCCAGAGCAAAGATCAAGGAATAAAAGATCCTATTACCACCCAGTTGGCGACGTGGGCCCGTAAGCCACACAGCCAAGTTAGTAAAATAGTTTTCGACCTCTAGACTCAACTTCGGCCAAGGAGTTGGGAAGGGGGTTCCTACAGGCAGTTGGCTCTGATACCAACCTGTGACGACCCCGGCTTAATCGTGCACTAACCATACATGCAAATGCACACGATCAAGCCTAAGGACTCACTTGAAGATATCACAACACAACTCTAAAACATAAATAAAGTCATACAAGCTTTATATTACAAGCCAGGGCCTCGAGGGCTCGAATACATAGCTCGATGGCATACAAGCGTCAGCGGAAGCATTAGATATCTGGGTACAGATATATTACAGAGAGAAAGATAGGCCTTCATAGAGGCGGGGTAAAATAAAATACTACGATCGAAAGGCGTAGGCCTCCTGCCCTGGACCCTTCGATCCTACTCCTGGTCGTCAGTCGGCTCCTCGTAGTAGTAGTACTCACCAGGCGGGTAGTAGTACTGGTCATCGACTGGGGCATCTGACTCAGGGGCTCCGTCGTCTGGTGGCATCAATTGAATATGGGGAAAAAAGAAAGTAAAGCAAACGTGAGTACTCATCCAAAGTACTCAGCAAGCAAGGATCTACACTACAGATGCAACATTTTCAAAAGGAGGCTGTATATGTGGACTTGGCTGCAGAAATGCCAGAATAGAGGGGAAAAGCCTAGTCCTATCGAAGACTAGCATCTTCATTATCCTCAACCATCTTGCAGCATTAGAAGAGTGCAGATTACATAATGTAAAGTAGTAGTAGTACCAACATCAACCTCGACCTGGGATCCTTTCTCGACTCCCTACGAGAAAGCAATCCCAGAGCCGTACTATCCAGTTCATCACAAGTCATGTTCTAGTTGTACCGATCGGGATACAACTCCGAGTGTCCGTTACCGTAGGACAGGCTATCGATAGAAGTTTCTTCCCTGCAGGGTGCACCAACTTACCCACCACGCTCACTTAACTTCGGCCGGACACACTTTTCTGGGTCATGCCCGGCCTCGGCTAAGCAACACGCCGCAACCCGACCTAGGCTCTAATGAGAGGTCAGCACGCCGGACTAACCTATGCCCCCGGGGGTCTTGGGCCTTCGCCCCGGGAACCCTGCACGTTGCGAGGACGTTTTGGAAGCAGACCTAGCAACCCCTTATACAAGCGCAGTTGCGTTCCTAGTCCAATCCAAAACGGGCCGCTCCTCGCTGACGTCAATAGAGCTTCGGCTGATGTATACGACGCAGAACGCCCATACTATGCCCACGTGATGGTTAGTGCTATCGGGCCAGAGGCCCCTCGGATCAAATATCCAAACCGTTTAGCGGATTAGGATCGCGCGGTAACGAGCAGAGACTCACGATCGATGTGACCCTGTCGCCCCGTCTCGAGGACTTGCGGCAAGGGCTAAGAATGCCCGGCCACGCCTCGTAGTTATCTCGCGGGCACCTCTCAGGTCAACCCGACTACACATCACTTCGCAATATGCTCGCGCGGGTACCCCTCAGGGCCGACCCGTCTTTAGTGTCATGGTTTTAATGCTCAGTCACAGTAATCTAAGTATCCGTGTGTCTGACATCAAGGGAACCCTGAGGAATCACCCTCGACGGAATCCCACATGATGTTATCGTCAAGGTGAACGAAGGAGGAATCACCCTCGAGGTCCACACTTGAAGGGATGCAAGACAATGTCGGTATCGGGGGTGGTGTAGGAGGAATCACTCTCACTTACCACGACCGGTTAACTAACCTACAAGGTTATCATCAGAAGTGCTGACGAGGTATCACCCTCGACACTCGATGGTAACCCAGTAGTGTCGAGCATTTAAGGGGGAAGTGACGTGCGGTGCCAGGGTCTAATCTTCAATCCCGATGATCGGGTCTTCTGATATCCAGCGGGGCAGTCGGGTCAAGTGGGGGTCTCTGTCGGGTCTCTACCCAGCCTATTCTAAACAGTCTAGGATAACCAGCAAGGTAGCAAGGCATGTTACAATAAACATGCTATGCAGCAGATATAGGAAACAGTAGCAGTAGCAGTTCTAATGCAAGCATAAGAAAGAAGAGAATAGGTGATATAGGCATGCTCAAAATGGGGGTGCTTGCCTGTCTGCTCTGGGGCAAGGGCAAGGTTGTCGGTGGTGTCGTCAGGGACGTAGTCGTACTCCGGAGCTGCGTTTGCCTCGGGAGCTACGTCATCGTCGGGGTCTAATCGAGAGAGAAGAGGGGGAAGAAACAGGTAAACATAATGCAGACATATGCCACACAGTGCGTACTATGCTATGATGCAGTGCAGGGTTGCCTGAATATGCATCTAAGGCATTTTAGTTATTTTTAGGATTATTCTGGGATTTTATAACCGAGAGGTGTGCACTATTCATCTGCCGGATACGGGTCCGGAGTTACGAGTTTTTCTACGTAGGGGGTTCCGACAAAGAAACAGACGGCACGATCAGACTCGTCTCGTCGTTCTGAGCAAGTTTCATGTTTTAACTTTTTCGATCTGAGCTACGGTTTAAAAGATATGAATTTTCGAAATTTATTTGAATTTTTGGAATTGATTTTATTTACAGAAAATGAATTATGACGTCAGCATGAGGTATTGCTGATGTCAGCAAGTCAACAGTCGGCTGACCAGGTCAAACCTGACATGTGGGTCCAGTGGGACCCACATGTCAGCCTCTGTGACTTTAACAGGGTATTTAATTAACTAACTGAGTTAATTAGCGGGTGGGCCCCATCTGTCAGTGAGTCATTTGACTAAACTAATTAGTTTTTATTTAGAAAATGTTTTAATTAAACTAAACAGTAGCGGGGCCCACATGTCAGCCTCACTGGGTTGCCCAGTCAGCACGTTGACTGGGTCAACCCAGTCAACTGGGGTCCCCAGGGCCCACGGTCAGCGACCCAGGGCCGGGCCCCACCGAGCCACATCGGCGGCCGGCGCCAGAACTGCGCCGGCGACCGATTCCGCGGCGGAAGTTCGCCGGAGTGCTCGGAAAACGCCCACAGGGCTCGGTTCGGGCCGTGGCTTGGCGCGTTCGAAAGCTGAGAACGAACCGCGTCCAACGGTGCCAATCCCGCGGGCTAAGGTGGTCGGAGCTCGCCGGAAACAAGCTCGAAGCGGCAGCCAGAGCTCGGGCGTCGACGGATTCGAGGCTACGGAGCTCTAGGAAGCGCGCGCGCATGTGCTATGTACTCCTAGCGACCTACTGATCACGGTGACGCGCTCGAACGAACTCGAGATGCACTGGTGGGTGAGCTTGGAGCTCAACGGCGGCGAGCAGAGCTCGGTCACGGCGGTGACAGCACAACAGATAACCAGGGGAGCTACGCGGTTACCTAGGGGAAAGGGGGGAGTGCGGGTGCTCACCGAGCGGCCAAATAAAGCCCTCGACAGCCTTGTAGCAGCAGGGGTCGACGGGATCGGCGGCGGTGCTCCGGCGTCTGGAGGAGGAAGACGACGGCGTTGCGGCTCTCTGGTGGCTCCCGGCCCGCGTGTGCAGTCGAGGACGACGAGGCGGATGATGGCCTCTCTTCAGCGCAAGGAGAAGAGGCTCGGGGCGGGCGGTGGCCGCGGTGGAGGAAGCTGAACGGCGGCGATGGCGTTCGGGCAAAGGGGATCTAAAGGGCGAGGAGCGGCGCGAGCGAGGAAGAGAGAGGGAGACTGGCCTAGGGTTGCGCCCTGGGGTCCGCGGCTTGCTCTTATCCGCGCCGCGGCGGCAGCGGCGCCGGGGGATGGGCGACAGCTGCCCATCGCCGGCTCGGGCGTGCACGCGCGCTGACACGGGGAGGAGGAGGACGAACGGAGAGGTGGGCTGGGCCATCCAGCTGGGCTGCCAGGCACAGTGCTCGGCTGGGCCTGCCAGGTAAGCGGCTTCGGCCTTTTTCACTTTTCTGTTTTCCTTTTCTTTTAACCCTTTTCTGTTTCAAAATGATTAGGCCACTTGTGCACTTTTGAAAAATGTGGGAGTTGTCCCAAATATTACAATGCAATATTAGCTCTCACCAAAAAGTGGTTTGGACAGATTTGGAAGCCATTTGAATTTGTAATGATTTTAAATGAATTTAATAATGCTGTTTGGATGCTGTTTCAAATTTTTTGAGCCACTTATCTCACTCCAACTTTATTGTTGATGATTTTACCAATGTCCTTGAATTATTTTCCATCCAATGAACATTTTCTTAGCAGTGTTTGATCAACTTTATTTTGCACTTATGAATTTGAATTGATTTTCAGAATGGGGTTTGAAATATTTTGGTTAATCACTATGATTAGGCACTGCAAATGATATGACTTGGCAAGATTAGCAGTTCATCATAATGGCTATTACACAGGGGTGTTACAGGCACCCCCTAACCTAAATAGCATCTGCTTCTTCTGCTTCTTCTTCTTCTTCTTCTTCTTCTTCTTCTTCTTCTTCTTCGTAGGGGAGGAGGAGAGGGAGGAGGAGGAGGACGGAGTGAGGGAGGAGGAGGGGAGGCGGAGGAGAGGAAGGAGGGATCCCTCTTTCGGAGGGGAGGAGGAGCGAGGAGGAGGAGGCGGGGAGGAGGAGGGGAGGAGGAGCGGAGGAGGCCGGAGGAGGGAGGAGAAGGAGGAGGAGGAGGGAGGAGGAGGAGGAGGAGGCGAGGAGGAGGCGCGAGGAGTGAGGAGGAGGAGGGACGGAGGAGGAGGAGGAGGAGGAGGAGAAGAAGGAGGAGAAGGAGGAGGAGAAGGGAGGAGACGGAGGAGGAGGAGGAGGGAGGCGGAGGAGGCAGAGATGGAGTGGAGAGGGGGGGTCGGGGGGGGGGGGGGGGGGGGGTGGGGGGGTGTGGGCCGTAGCCGTTAGGTACCATTTTCTTTGCCGTCAGCTAGCAGACGGCAAAGAGGTGGGGTGGACCATTACAGTGTACTGGCCTCCATTGGACCCCACCCCCACCTCTTTGCCATCTGCTAGTGGACGGCAAAGATTCTTTGCCGTCTGCTAGCAGACAGCAAAGAAATGGCTGATGGCAAATATTATCTTTGCCATCAGCCAGTTCTTGGCCGTATGTTTTCTGTAAGCAGACGGCAACGACCTTCTTTGCCGTCAGCTAGCAGATGGTAAAGAACTGACAGACGGAAAATTCCCTGATTCCAGTAGTGTACATTTGGCACCGGTGCCCTGCACTGGCGAGCTGATGCAGCGGGAAAAAATCAGGGACCCGGACTCCGGAGCACCTTGTTGCCCCGATGCCCAGTTCCTTCATGCCATAAAGATTTAGTATTTTACTGCTTGGCTGCTTGGATGTGTGGACCAAACTTGGCTGCACAAACTGCTGAAGCGGTGCCAAATAATTTTCTAATGGCACCACTGATGAGATGGCAACATTTTTAGATACTTGGTACAAACTGTGACACTGTCTTAACATCCAGAATAACATAGCATAGTGACAGTGTCTGAATCACATCTAATAAATGATTTGTAACAACGAAAGTGGGGCTAACCTTCTCTGCACATGCCAGAAACTTCCTCCCACTGTCCACAGATTCAAACGCAACTAGCTTCATGCATGGAGATTGATGGTGACAACGAGTAGGCAGATCTTCAGCCACCCCGCTCCATTCGTTGCAACTGATGGTCCTAGGGAGCTACAAGAGGAAGAAATGACTCAAATCGACCGTCGGGTTAAAATCCTTCATTCCAAGTCATAACTCGAGAGAGAGAAGAGAGGCATACCCGGGTGCTGAAAAATTCATCGTCGGAGGAGGAACCGCTGGAGAGGTCATTGAAGAACACCATGGCGACCCCGGTGGTAGGATGCGAGACTGCGAGAGAGAGGAAGCAAGCGAGGAAGCGGCTATAGCTTCAGAAGGAAGGAAGGAGGAAACAGGGGAAATGTGACTTGTGGTCGGGGAGAAAAGAGGGTGGGGAAGGGTGGGGGGGGGGGGGGGGCGGGGGTGATGAGTATTCGGCGGTAGGCCAAAAATTTCGAAATGCTTAGGGAAACTTTGCGCGCGGTGCCGCCGGACACCATTCACTTTTAACGATTGTGTGCACCGCAAATGATTCTTCTGCTTTATGCACATGGGATGAGTTTGATAATTCAAATTTTGGTAGAAATTTCCCTGGGTACTGTCCTCATCCACGTCATTGCATAATTTAACATCGCTTGCTAATTTGGGCACACAAAAGAGCGTACAGCACACAGACCACACTTACTGAATCGAGCAATTTTAGTAATTAAACAGAGCCAGTTGACCTAAAACATTGCTCTAACAAAAGACCAACATTAAAAACAAAGCCTAAGTACGCATAATTTTAACAAAGCCGCCGCCGCGCCGGCCTATGCATCGCCGGTGTGAGATGAGACGTCGATGACTTGTCCTAGAGACATGCCGCCGTTGGTGGACTCCGCGCCCCCTTGCTGAAGTCGACCTCGTCCTCGGCGACACCCTCAAGGTTGTAGTACTCTTAGTAGTGGTTGCGCCAGAGCTCGCGTTGGTACTCCACCGCTGGTTCCTCGACAGACAGACTCTTCTCTACCTCGACCTCGGCCACACGCAACTTCTCCTCCCGGCGCTCCTCGATCTCCGCCGCCTCCTACATCTCCAGCTCCCGCTCGGCGATCTCATGAGGAAGCAGGTGCTCCATGGCCAGCGCCGCCTTTTCGGACGTGGGTTTCATGCTGGATTTCGAGGTGGCCTGGAATATCTTGGCGTGTGCGTCCTCAATCTTGGCGTGGATGGCCTCGACCCGGGCCAGGGCGACATCGGCGACACGGACGGCAGCTCGAGCGCTCTCGGCGTTTGCAGCCGCTGTTGCAGCAGCTGCTGCAGCCGTCTCGGCTGCTGCAGTTGTCCTGTTGGCTGCAGCAGACGCCCTCTCAGCAGATGCGGCCGCGCTCAATGTGGATGCGGCGGCACTCTCGGCGCAGGCGGCCGTGCTTGGGGAGGACGCGGCCACCGTACATGCCCTCACGAAGCGTTTCCACGGCGTCATCTTTGCAAGAAGGGGTTGCGGGAATGGGGATCGGGATTCGTGGATTCAGGGGTTGCCGGCACTGGAGCAGACGAGCCGGTGAAGCTTAAGGAGGAAGACTTAAATAGATCCATGAATTTTCATCGCAAACGGTTCCTACAAAAAAAACTGTGTGTGATGTTGTTGATATTTTTTATTAGCTGTGAAAGACGAATTTGGAGTAAAGTGGCAACAGATAGTGTTTAAATGTACGAGAAAAATTGTAGTACTAATACAACTATCATGTCAAAATTTGGAAAATTTCGGGGGTCATTTGACCTTTTAAGACATTTAAGTGATTTTCTAGCTATTTAATGACCGTAATTCATATTTGAACTACATGTACATGCAACAGCTAACCATAACGGTTTGAAAAGTCATATTTGTGTACTTTTGTGCGAGTTAATTCCATGTGCAGTAAATTGGAAGGAATTTTCAAACATATTGGTCTCACGGCTATGACACAAAGCATGGACTGCCATGGCATTTAAATTCCAAAAAATTAAAAAAAGATCAGAAACAGATGAAACCTTGCTTGATTTAATGTCATGCCACCATGATGATGTGGTAAAAAATTTGGCATATTTGACAAAAATTTGGACACACACCCCTCACAAACCGGAGCAACTCAGTAGAAGGCTCGTGGTCCCGAGAGGGAACAATGCATGTTTGATGACGAACGGGCGATAACTTCCTCTTACGGCCTTCAAATTTTTTCTACAGTTAACGTGCACTAATACAACTGTCATTTCAAAATTTAGAAAATTCTAGGGGTCATTTGACCTTTTAAAGACATTTAAGTGATTTTCTAGCCATTTAATGACCGCAATTCAAATTTGAACTACATCTCCATGCAACGGCTAACCATAACAGTTTGAAAAATTATATTTGTTTACTTTTGTGCGAATTAATTCCATGTGCAGTAAATTAGAAGGAATTTTCAAACATATTGGTGTCACGGCCTGGACACATGCATGGAGTGCCATGTCATTTAAATTCCAAAAAATTAAAAAAAGATCAGAAAACACATGAAACCTTGCTTGATGTAATGTCATGCCACACCAAGATGACGTGGTAGAAAATTTGGCATATTTGACGAAAGTTTGGACACAAACCCCTCACAAAACGGAGCAACTCACTAGAAGGCTCGTGGTTCCGAGAGGGAACAATGCATGTTTGATGACGAACGGGAGATAGCTTCCTCTTACGGCCTTCAAATTTTTTCTTCATTTAACGTGCAATAATACAACTTTCATTTGAAAATTTGGAAAATTCTAGGGGTCATTTGACATTTTAAAGACATTTAAGTGATTTTCTAGCCATTTAATGACCGTAATTCAAATTTGAACTACATCTACATGTAACGGCTAACCATAATGGTTTGAAAAATCATATTTGTGTACTTGTGTGCGAGTTAATTCCATGTGCAGTAAATTAGAAGGAATTTTCAAACATATTGGTGTCACGGCCTGGACACATGCATGGAGTACCATGGCATTTAAATTCCAAAAAATTAAAAAATGATCAGACAAACATGAAACCTTGCTTGATGTAATGTCATGCCACCAAGATGATGCGGTAAAAAATTTGGCATGTTTGACGAAAGTTTGGACACACACCCCTCACAAACCGGAGCAACTCACTAGAAGGCTCGTGGTTCCGAGAGGGAACAATGCATGTTTATGACGAACGGGAGATAGCTTCCTCTTACGGCCTTCAAAATTTTTCTACATTTAATGTGCAATAATACAACTGTCATTTGAAAATTTAGAATATTCTAACGGTCATTTGACATTTTAAAGATATTTAAGTGATTTTCTAGCCATTTAATGATCACAATCCAAATTCGAACTACATATACATGCAGCGGCTAACCATAACGGTTTGAAAAAAAAAATATTTGTGTACTTGTATGCGAGTTAATTCCATGTGCAGTAAATTAGAACGAATTTTCAAACATATTGGTGTCATGGCTTGGACACATGCATTGAGTGCCATGACATTTAAATTCCAAAAAATTAAAAAATGATCAGACGATGTAAATATCTGGTGTTCAAAAAAGAAAATGTAAAGATCTGGTAAGACAAACGGGCCCCACACGATTGGCACTCTATTTCGCGCCTCGAGGTTTGAAAGGTGAGTGGCGCGGGTTATTAATCAGACACGGTTCTGTATTGGAAACCGTCAGCTATTAAGTTCACACATGACTTTTGCAGCGGGAATCGTGTGTAATTCAAACTACAGTACTCGTAAATTCCGGTGACCCGCGTGTGTACTGTTCCCGTCGATCTAGATTTCGGCCGCCAATATATACTACCTTCCTCACGTCGTCCCGCTTGCATTCTCATCTACATCCTCCCATCGCTCGCCCTCTCTCTCTCTCTCAAATCTCTGCCATGGCGCTGCCGATCTGCCCACGCGCTGACGAGGAGGCGCCGCCCCCCGAGGACGCTTGATACGTCTCCAACGTATCTATAATTTTTTATGTTCCCTGCTATTATATTATCTGTTTTGGATGTTTTCTATGCATTAATATGCTATTTTATATTATTTTGGGGACTAACTTATTAACCTAGAGCCCAGTGCCGGTTTATGTTTTTTCCTTGTTTTTGAGTTTTACAGAAAAGGAATATCAAACGGAGTCCAAACGGAATAAAACTTTCATGATGATTTTTCTTGGACCAGAAGACACCCAGCAGACTTGGAGATGAAGTCAGAGGAGTCCCGAGGAGGCCACAAGCCAGGGGGCGTGCCCTAGGGGGAGGGGCGTGCCCTGAGGGCTTGTGGGCCCCTCAGAGCTCCCCTAACCCTAATTCTTCCACTATATATTCCCAAATATTCCCAAACCACCAGAAGCGTCCACAAAAATACTTTTCCGCCACCATAACCTTCTGTACCCGTGAGATCCCATCTTGGGGCCTTTTCCGGCATCCTGCCGGAGGGGGATTCGATCACGTAGGGCTTCTACATCAACTCTATTGCCCTTCTGATGAAGCGTGAGTAGTTTACCACAGACCTACGGGTCCATAGCTAGTAGCTAGATGGCTTCTTCTCTCTCTTTGATTCTCAATACCATGTTCTCCTCGATGTTCTTGGAGATCTATCCAATGTAATATTCTTTTGCGGTGTGTTTGTCGAGATCCGATGAATTGTGGATTTATGATAATTTTATCTATGAATATTATTTGAATCTTCTCTGAATTCTTATATGCATGATTTGATATCTTTGTATTTATCTTCGAAATTATTGGTTTGGTTTGGCCAACTAGATTGGTTCTTCTTGCAATGGGAGAGGTGCTTAGTTTTGGGTTAAATCTTGGGGTGTCCTCACCCAGTGACAAAGTAGGGGTAGCGAGGCACGTATTTGTATTGTTGCCATCAAGGGTAAAAAGATGGGGTTTTCATCATATTGCTTGAGTTTATCCCTCTACATCATGCCATCTTACTTAAGGCGTTACTCCATTCTTATGAACTTAATACTCTAGATGCATGCTGGATAGCGGTCGATGTGTGGAGTAATAGTAGTAGATGCAGAATCGTTTCGGTCTACTTGACACGGACGTTTGATGCCTATATGCATAATCATTGCCTTGGATATCATCATAACTTTGCGCTTTTCTATCAATTGCTCGACAGTAATTTGTTCACCCACCGTATTATTTGCCTTCAAGAGAGAAGCCTCTAGTGAAACCTATGGCCCCTGGGTCTATTTTCCATCATATATTTTCAGATCTATAAACCAAAAAAACCCAAAAATACCTTGCTGCAATTTATTTACTTTTATTTTGTTTTACGTTTTAGTAATCTTTTATATCTATCTCTATCAGATCTCATCTTTGCAAGTGACCATGAAGGGATTGACAACCCCTTTATCGCGTTGGGTGCAAGTGTTTGATTGTTTGTGCAGGTGCATAGATTGGAGACTTGCGTGTATCTCCTACTGGATTGATACCTTGGTTCTTAACTGAGGGAAATACTTATCTCTACTTTGCTGCATCACCCTTTCCTCTTCAAGGGAAAAACCAACGCAAGCTCAAGAAGTAGCAGGAAGAATTTCTGGCACCGTTGCTGGGGAGATCTACATCAAGCCTACCAAGTACCCACCATAAACTCCCATCTCTTGCATTACATTATTTGCCATTTGCCTCTTGTTTTCCTCTCCCCCACTTCTAAAACGATTTTCAGAAAAATACAAAAATATTTGCCCTTTTATTCGCCCTTCTTCCGTTCGTCTTTTCATTTGCTCGTGCACTAGATCATTTGTTTTGCCATCATGGCTAGTCCTTCTACCACTGTTAGTACCCCCGAAAGTGAGGTTCTCAATTTTAAGCAAAGGGAGGGAGAAAATTTAAAAGATGCTTGGTATAGAATTTGCAATGCTCAAAATAGATCTACTCGTAAGCAATCTACTACCGTTCTCCTTCGCAATTTTTATGTGGGTGTAACTACTTGGTATAGATACGTGCTAGATACCATTACCGGAGGTAATTTCTTGGGGAGCCATATTTTGGATGCTTATAATGCTATGATAGATTTGGTAGGCTCACCACCACTCATGGTTAATGAAACAATTTTAACTTTGGAACATGTGATGCAAAGGCTTGATATTATTGAGAATAAAATTGCTACCGTAGAGCTCATTGAAAACTTGGATAAAAAGATTCACAATCATATCACTCAATATGGATCTAAGGTAGGAGTCACTTTAAAGAATCTAAGGGAAAAGGAACCCATAGTTAATGAAAAAATAGATCAAGATTCTACTAGAATTGGCAAGCTAGAAGATATTATTACCAACTTGGGACCCGCTTTTGCCTCTGTTTAAACTACTCCAAATTTTCCACCTACTAAAGCTACTAAGTTTATTTATGTTCCTAAGAATAAGGGTGAATCTTCTAGTAAAGGAAACGAAGATCTTAAGATGATAAGTGTTGACCTTAACTTTATTAATATTATTAAGGAACCAATTGCCACGAGTGAATTTCTTGATTTCTTGCCTAGGAGTGTGATTATTGATAAAACCAAAGAATCTCCTAAGGGTTATAGGTGTGCAATTGAGGAGTTGCACACCAAAGATGACAATACCTAGATCTATGTTTTATGCCTAGCTAGGGGCATTAAACAATAGCGCTTGTTGGGAGGCAACCCAATTTTATTTTTAAGTTTTTTATTTTGGTTATGTTTTACAATAAATACACATTATTACTGCTGTAGTAATTGTGTTTTGGTGTTTTAATTAGTGTTTGATCCAAGTAAGACCTTTGGGATGGCTTACGGTGATGGTTGATTTGATCTTGCTGAAAAACAGAAACTTTTGCGTCCAGTTGCAGAATTTTAATAATTCACAGAAGTGACGAAAAACTCTGAATTTTTTACATAAGATTGATATAGAAATTTACTATGTTTTTCTTATGTTTCAGAATTTTTGGAGTTACATAATTATTAGAAAAATTCAGATCTTCGCAGACTATTCTGTTTTTGACAGATTCTGTTTTCTATGTGTTGTTTGCTTATTTTAATGAATCTATGGGTAGTATCGAGGGGTATGAACCATGGATAAATTGGAATGAAGTAGATATGAAACCAATATAAATAAATAATGAGTTCACAACAGTACCAAAAAGTGGTGATTTATTTTCTTATACTAACGGATCTCATGAGTTTTCTGTTGAGTTTTGTGTTGTGAAGTTTTCAAGTTTTGGGTAAAGATTTGATGGACTACGGAATAAGGAGTGGCAAGAGCCTAAGCTTGGGGATGCCCAAGGCAACCCAAGGTAATATTGAAGGACAACCAAGCATCTAAGCTTGGGGATGCCCCAGATGGCATCCCCTCTTTCGTCTTCGTCTATCAGTAAATTTACTTGAGGCTATATTTTTATTCACCACATGATATGTGTTTTGCTTGGAGCGTCTTGTATGATATGAGTATTTGCTTTTTAGTTTGCCACAATCATCCTTGATGTACACCTTTTGAGAGGTACACACATGAATCGTGAATTTATTAGAATACTCTATGTGCTTCACTTATATCTTTTGAGCTAGGCAATTTTGCTCTAGTGCTTCACTTATATCTTTTTAGAGCATGGCGGTGGCTTTATTTTATAGAAATTGTTGAACTCTCATGATTCACTTATATTATTTTGAGAGTCTCTCTAAACAGCATGGTAATTTGCATAGGTTATGAATTTAGTCCTAATATGATGGGCATCCAAGAGGGATATAATAAAAACTTTCATATAAAGAGCATTGAATACTATGAGAAGTTTGATTCCTTATGATTGTTTTGAGATATAAAGATAGTGATATTAGAGTCAAGCTAGTGAGTAATTGTGGATTGGTAGAAATACTTGTGTTAAAGTTTGTGATTCTGGTAGCATGCACGTATGGTGAACCGTTATGTGATGAAGTCGGAGCATGATTTATTTATTGATTGTCTTCCTTATGAGTGGCGGTCGGGGACGAGCGATGGTCTTTTCTTGCCAATCTATCCCCCTAGGAGCATGCGTGTAGTACTTTGTTTTGATAGCTAATAGACTTTTGCAATAAGTATGTGAGTTCTTTATGACTAATGTTGAGTCCATGGATTATACGCACTCTCACCCTTCCACCATTGCTAGCCTCTAGTACCGCGCAACTTTCGCCGGTGCACTACACCCACCATATACCCTTCCTCAAAACAGCCACCATACCTACCTATTATGGCATTTCCATAGCCATTCCAAGATATATTGCCATGCAACTTCCACCATTCCGTTTATTATGACACGCTTCATCATTGTCATATTGCTTTGCATGATCATGTAGTTGACATTGTATTTGTGGCAAGGCCACCGTTCATATTTTTTATACATGTCTCTCTTGATCATTGCACATCCCGGTACACCACCGGAGGCATTCATATAGAGTCATATTTTTGTTCTAAGTATAATTCTTGAGTTGTAAGTAAATAAAAGTGTGATGATCATCATTATTAGAGCATTGTCCCATGTGAGGAAAGTATGGTGGAAGCTATGATTCCCTCACAAGTTGGGATGAGTCTCCGGACTTTACAAAAATAAAAGAGGCCAAAAGAAGCCCAAATAAAAAAAGATAAAAAATGAGAGAAGGGGCAATGCTACTATCCTTTTACCACACTTGTGCTTCAAAGTAGCACCATGATCTTCATGATAGAGAGTCTCCTATGTTGTCACTTTCATATACTAGTGGGAATTTTTTATTATAGAACTTGGCTTGTATATTCCAATGATGGGCTTCCTCAAATTGCCCTAGGTCTTCGTGAGCAAGCGAGTTGGATGCACACCCACTTAGTTTCTTTTTGAGCTTTCATAAACTTATAGCTCTAGTGCATCTGTTGCATGGCAATCCCTACTCACTCACATTGATATCTATTGATGGGCATCTCCATAGCCCGTTGATATGCCTAGTTTATGTGAGATTATCTCCTTCTTTTTGTCTTCTCCACAACCACCATATTCTATTCCACCTATAGTGCTATATCCATGGCTCACGCTCATGTATTGCATGAAAGTGGAAAAAGTTTGAGAACATCAAAAGTATGAAACAATTGCTTGGCTTGTCATCGGGGTTGTGCATGATTTAATACTTTGTGTGATGAAGATGGAGCATAGCCAGAGTATATGATTTTGTAGGGATAACTTTCTTTGGCCATGTTATTTTGAGAAGACATGATTGCTTTATTAGTTGCTTGAAGTATTATAGTTTTTATGTCAATATTAAACTTTTGTTTTGAATCTTATGGATCTGAATATTCATGCCACGATAAAGAAAATTACATGGATAAATATGTTAGGTAGCATTCCACATCAAAAATTCTGTTTTTATCATTTACCTACTCGAGGACGAGCAGGAATTAAGCTTGGGGATGCTTGATACGTCTCCAACATATCTATAATTTTTTGATTGTTCCATGCTATTATATTATCTGTTTTGGATATTTTATATGCATTAATATGCTATTTTATATTCTTTTTGGGACTAACATATTAACCTAGAGCCCAGTGCCAGTTTTTGTTTTTCCTTGTTTTTGAGTTTTACAGAAAAGGAATATCAAATGGAGTCCAAATGGAATAAAACTTTCTCGATGATTTTTCTTGGATCAGAAGACACCCAGCAGACTTGGAGATGAAGTCAGAGGAGTCCCGAGGAGGCCACAAGCCAGGGGCACGCCCTAGGGGGAGGGGCGCGCCCTGAGGGCTTGTGGGCCCCTCGGAGCTCCCCTAACCCTAATTCTTCCACTATATATTCCCAAACCACCAGAAGCGTCCACCAAAATACTTTTCCGCCGCCGTAACCTTATGTACCCGTGAGATCCCATCTTGGGGCCTTTTTCGGCATCCTGCCGGAGGGGGATTCGATCACGGTGGGCTTCTACATCAACTCTATTGCCCTTCCGATGAAGCGTGAGTAGTTTACCACAGACCTACGGGTCCATAGCTAGTAGCTAGATGGCTTCTTCTCTCTCTTTGATTCTCAATACCATGTTCTCCTCGATGATCTTGGATAACTATCCGATGTAATATTCTTTTGCGGTGTGTTTGCCGAGATCCGATGAATTGTGGATTTATGATCAGTTTATCTATGAATATTATTTGAATCTTCTCTGAATTCTTATATGCATGATTTGATATCTTTGTATTTCTCTTCGAATTATCGGTTTGGTTTGGCCAACTAGATTGGTTCTTCTTGCAATGGGAGAGGTGCTTAGTTTTGGGTTCAATCTTGCGGTGTCCTTGAGGGAGTCCTGGATTAGGGGGTCCTCGGGTGTCTGGACTATTTGATATGGGCCGGACTGATGGGCCGTGAAGATAAAAGCAGAAGACTTTCCCCCGTGCCCGGGTAGGACTCCTATATGCGTGGATGGCAAGATTGGTGTCCGGATATGTTATTTCCTTCCCCCACAAACCGACTCTGTACAACCCTAGTCCCCTTCGGTGTGTATATAAACCGGAGGGTTTAGTCCATAGAGGCTATCAGAATTCTCATAGGCTAGACAGCTAGGGTTTAGCCATTACGATCTCGAGGTAGATCAACTCTTGTAACCCCTATACTCATTGAATACAATCAAGCAGGACGTAGGGTTTTACCTCCTTTAAGAGGGCCCGAACTTGGGTAAACGTTGCGTCCCCATCGTCCCTTGTTACCATTGATCCTCAGACGCACAGTTTGGGACCCCCTACCCGAGATCTGCTGGTTTTGACACCGACATTGGTGCTTTCATTGAGAGTTCCATTGTGTCGTCGACAGAAGAATCGATGGCTCAACTTGTCATCAGCGACGATGCTGTTTCCGGGAAGACCTTTCTTCCTGGACAACTCTTTGTGTTTGGCGGCTTCGCTTTGCGTGCCAATTCAACTGGTCACCTCGAGCAGATCGACAGCTATGCGCCTGGTCATTAGATCAGGTTTGGAAGCTTGAATTACGTCGCGGATATCCGAGGAGACTTGGTCTTCGAAGGGTTCTCGGCCTCGGCCACCGCTCTTCATCCACATGAAGGAAGCCCATCGGATCCGTCATCAGATTCCGCTCAAGGATCGACTCTCGTGCCTGCCCTGGCCTTAGATCCAGGGCGGACCACTCTGTCCAAAGACGGGAGGATAAACCCCGCCGGACTCTCTCCCATTACGGAGCTCCCTGCCGGAGACACAGAGGCGACTATACTGTCAGTAGACCCGCAGTCAAACATGACTCTTCCTGACATCGGGGAGCCGGACTCGCCTCTGGACGTCAACTCCGAACTCTCAAGGTCTGCGTCCATTGAGCTCGGTCAAGTGGTTCTTACCGAACCTAGCTCCGCAGATCATCATACGCCCGTCCGGCTTTCGCTCTTAAACGAGACACTGGACCTAATGCGATCTCTCGCCATCACGGAAGTATCACCTCCGAACTACGACCAGCCTAAACTGGGGGCTGAGAGCAGGGAATTTTACGTCCCACCCACCACCCACTTAATAGCCACTGTCGAGGATCTAACTGACATGCTAGACTATGCCTCCGAAGACATCGACGGTATGGATGACGATGCCGGAGCCGAACCAGGTCAAAACCCGCCTATCACTGGGCGTTGGACGGCCACTTCTACCTATGATGTATACATGGTGGACACACCTAAGAAGCAGGACGACGGTGGCACTCAAGATCCAGATCAGGACAAGCCTGTCGATGGTCCACCAAAGCGCCGACGTCAGCGGTGCCGCTCACGATCACGTCGGGCGAAGGACAGCAACACCGGCACCAGAGATAATGACACTCCGGACAATGCCGAAGACCCCGTCGACCCTGCGTTTGAGCAGGATGATAGGGAAGAGGGACAAGTCAACTCCGACGAACTTGTCGATCATGAGGATTCGGAAGATAGTAACTATCTACCGGCCTCCGAGGAGGATGTTAGCCTCGGTAACGAAGATTTCATCGTGCCAGAGGAACCCCTCGAACAAGAACGCTTCAAGCGACAGCTCATCGCCACTGCGAGGAGCCTGAAAAAGAAACAGCAACAGCTTCAAGCTGAACAGGATATGCTCAACGACAGATGGACCAAGGTCCTGGCTGCCGAAGAATACGGCCTCGAGCGCCCGACAAAGAGCTACCCAAAACGCAGGCTACTACCACAATTTGACGACGAAGCCCTTGAGCCAATACCGTCAGGACACAATCATGCTGATCAACCGGACCGACCACCACATGGACGTGATAAAGCGGCTAATTATGCCAAACACCAGCCCGCGCCACCTCACCGTAGAGGCAAAGAAGCAGCGGCTCCGGGCTACACATATGACTTACGTCAGGACTTGGACAATAGAGCTGGCCAAACCAGATCAACCTACGGATCAAGGGGACGTGCTCCCACACAAGACGACGGCTATCAAGCCTGGCGCGACAAGCATAACCAAGTTTGAGCCGAGAACCGAACACGGATGTCATCCGAACTCCGTCGTGATGTTGCCCGATATAGAGGCGCCGCACACCCCATGTGCTTTACCGATGAGGTAATGCAGCACCAGTTTCCGGAAGGGTTTAAACCCGTAAACATCGAGGCATACGATGGAACAACAGATCCCGCTGTGTGGATTGAAGATTTTCTTCTCCACATTCACATGGCTCGCGGCGATGATCTCCACGCCATTAAATACCTTCCTCTAAAGCTAAAAGGGCCAGCACGGCACTGGTTGAATAGCCTCCCAGTGAACTCCATTGGCAGTTGGGAGGATTTAGAGGATGCTTTTCGGGACAACTTTCAGGGCACTTATGTCCGGCCACCAGACGCTGATGACCTGAGTCACATAGTCCAGCAACCCGGAGAGTCAGCCCGCAAACTCTGGACTTGGTTCTTAATTAAAAAGAACCAAGTTGTCGACTGTCCGGATGCCAAAGCCTTAGCGGCATTTAAACATAGCGTCCGCGATGAATGGCTCGCCCGACACCTCGGTCAGGAAAAGCCGAAGACTATGGCAGCTCTCACTGCACTCATGACCCACTTCTGTGCGGGTGAAGATAGCTAGTTGGCTCGTAGAAGCAACAGCACCAGTGACCCTGGCACCTCTGAGGCCAGGGATGGCAATGGAAGGCCACGACGCAGCAAAAATAAGCGTCGGAACAACAATGAGGAAACCGAGGATACGGCGGTCAACGCCGGATTCAGCGGCTCTAAATCCAGTCAGTGAAAGAAGCCGTACAAAGGAAATAGAGACGACCCGTCCAACTTTGATAAAATACTGGATAGGCCCTGTCAAATCCATGGCACCCCTGACAAGCCTACCAACCACACCAACAGAAACTGCTGGGTTTTTAAACAGGCCGGTAAATTAAATACCGAACATAAGGGGAAAGGACCTCAAAGCGAGGATGATGATGAGCCCCCGCCCTCCGAACACAGGGGGACAGAAGAAGTTTCCCCCCAAGGTGAAAATAGTGAACATGATATATGTCACACACATCCCAAAGAGGGAGCGCAAGTGCGCACTAAGGGACGTCTACGCCGTAGAGCCTGTCGCCCCAAAATTCAACCCATGGTCGGCTTGTCCGATCACCTTCAATCGCAGGGACCACCCAACTAGTATCCATCATGGAGGTTCGGCGGCCCTGGTAGTCAATCCCATCATCGACGGATACCATCTTACTAGAGTCCTTATGGACAGCAGCAGCAGTCTCAACTTGATTTACCAAGACACTGTCCGTAAGATGGGTATTGACCCGTCAAGAATCAAGCCTAGTAACACTACCTTTAAAGGAGTAATACCTGGCGTAGAGGCTCGTTGCACGGGCTCCTTAACACTGGAAGTAGTATTCGGCTCTCCAGATAACTTTCGAAGTGAAGAATTGATCTTCGATATCGTCCCTTTCTGCAGTGGTTATCATGCACTGCTTGGGCGAACTGCTTTCGCCCGCTTCAATGCAGTCCCACATTATGCTTACTTAAAGCTCAAAATGCCCGCACCGCGTGGCGTCATCACAGTCAATGGTAATATGGAGCGCTCCCTCCGTACTGAGGAGCACACCGCGGCCCTTGCAGCCGAGGTACAGAACGGCCTCAACAGCTCATCGGTCATCAAGACCCACGACACTGCTAAGCGAGTCCGATCAACATTACAGCATGACAGCTCAGCAAATCCGGAGCTTGAATAGCAGTTCGGCCTCCGCCGATCGCCCCACAAGGTTACGGCATACATACCGCGCGTGCATAATTATGCACTTAAAATACCTTGGGCAGCGCCGGAGGCATACTGCGGAACAGGTCTATAGTACGGCTTGACCCTATTCGGACCTTAGCTTTCTTTTTTTCTTTTCTTTCTCTTTTACCACAGGTTCATTAAAAACCTACCTACTCTACGGTTGTACAAGGACTCCTTTCTGGGATCCCCTTTCTTATAGACGACCATCGACTCCTCCTCTCAAAGGATTTCCAACCAAGGAGAAATGGCGCAGACGTGCAACAGGGCATCATTAGGACCTTCAAGCCACTATTTTCTCAAAAAAGCCCCGTATAAACCTTTCCCTTGTGTAAACTTTCGGCATGTAAAATGGCCTTGGCCTTCGGGCATTATCGGTAATAACACGTCTCAACGTATTAATCAGGGCATAAAGGAAGCAGTTGATCACCACTTTTGTTTGGTACTCATCTATTTTATATTATCATCTGTCTTCCCTCCCTATGCCCGACTGCCACACGTGCCTTAGTCCGGTCTTAAACACCGGGGGCTACATCTAGCCCGGCACATTTTAAAAAGTCTGAACTACTATAGGGTACTCTTCGGCGTCCCGAATATTGCATTATATGCATCGGCTCCGAATCATGTCTTTGGTCTATAGTTGGGTTGCCCGGCTCCTGTGCTTACCACCTTACGTTCCGCTCGTTCGGCTAAGGTAGTAAAGGGAGAACTACTGCGATTGTATTTCTGGTTCGTTCGGTCAAATACCTCAGTAGAGAAAGCCAAAAACTGACTATCATGATAAAGCGAGAGCTGGTCGGCGATTCGGTGACTTAGTCTTATACTACAATCGTTAGCGATTTACTCCATGTTATACGAGGGGCTGGTCTTCGTCCAAGCCGTGTGGAAATGGCTATTCAGCCCGGATTGCTGCACACGCACAAGGGGCTAGTACTTAGCCCCACCGTCAAACTCCTATGGCTAAGTGAAAGTAATAAAGCCGCATAGTCTGATTGCCTGGTTCACCTCGCGGACACCTCCTTTACGGACCAAGACGTTGGATAAAGTGTGGTCACGCGTCACTATGAACACCCCCGTAGCATCTACGTGGGGGCTGAAGCCGACGACTGGCAACTTTCAGAAATAAACGGCCGCACATGAGGAAAACATTGCTTGAAACAAAAGGCGCAATACACATTACAAGCATGGGTTCATAACATAGTTTTTACAACCCGAATACATCTACTCAAATATGACGTCCTTAGAACATTGGCCCTCTACTATTCGGGCCCCTGCCAGGACGTCGTCGAAATATCTATCCGCCCTCCGATGATCTTTTCCTTCGGGCGGGCCTGCGGTCGCCACATCGGTGGCCTTCATCTTCGCCCATTGCATATTAATGGGGGCGAAGGCCATTCGGGCACCTTTTATGCAGGCCGAACGCTTCACAACATCAATCCGAGGCAGCGCGTCGACGAGCCGCCTCACCAAACCGAAGTAGCTACTGGGAATTGGTTCGGCTGGCCAAAGCCGGATTATTAGATCCTTCATGGCCATGCCGGCCACCCTATGCAGCTCCATCAGTTGCTTCAGCTGGTCGTTCAGGGGCGTCGGGTGCTCCGGCGCAAGAAACTGCGACCAGAACAGCTTCTCGGTCGAGTTCCCCTCTTGGGCTCAGAAGAACTGTGCGGCATCGGCGACACTCCTCGGCAGATCCGCAAACGCGTCTGGAGAACTCCACACTCGAGTGAGCAAAGCATATCTTTGACCTCCGAATATACTCTGCAAAAGAAAGGCCTTACCAGCCGCTATCTGCTTCGCCTGACGGATCTCTTCGCGAGCACTCCGGGACTCGACCCGCGCCTCTTTAGCCTTCTGGAGGGCTTTGGCGAGTTCGGACGATTGGGCCGAAGTCTTCTCCTCCAAAGCCTCGCATTTGCTGATGGCATCCTTCAGCTCCTTCTCGACTTCGGTCACCCGAGCTTCGTGTTGGCAGCGGGCGGCCTGCTCAGTCTTCAGTTCTACAGCCGCTTTGTCATCAGCTGCCTTGTTTGCCTTCGCCTCTTTCTGGGCTTGGGCAAGAGCGCCTTTGAGAGTCTCGACCTCGGCTGCTCCAACTATGCTCATAATCAAAGCATTGTATGAGTTAATCTCTGAATATAACTATCACTTATGATATACAATTAAACTTTTAACACTATACACAAACCTTGCGTCTCATCGAACCGCTTGTTAATGCGGTCGATTTCTTCATCGGCCACCTTAAGCTTCCGATTGAGTTCGGAAACTTCTGCGGCCTGGGCGGTTGCCACCAACAAGGAAGCCTGTTAAAATAACAGAGAAGTATGTTAGCTTTCCCAAATTTTATGTGGATCCTCTGTTCGGTTTCTTTTACACCGGACAGAGCCTTAGGGGCTACTATCTGTATACAGGTCTATTCCTCTATATACGAAAAAGTGTTTAGAGCATTACGTCGCATACCTCAAAGCCTGTCAGTAGGCTGGTAACGGCTTTGTTCAGTCTGCTCTTGGCAGACTGAACCTTCTCTACCACCACACCCATCAGGGTGCGGTGCTCCTCCATGATGGAAGCACGTTGCAGTGCTTCCGCCAGAGCGTTCGGCGCCTCTAGATTAGTGGAAGTCGCTGACGGAATTGATGCTCCTCCCCCCTATTTTGAAGGGGGCTACTCACCTGATCCTAGAGCTGCATTGGTCTCCGGAATGGTGTCCGGCTGGGGCCCGGATTGTTGGGGGTCCCCACCGTCGGTTGTCATAGGGGTCGCCTCCCCTATGTCTTCGGCGACCGAGGTATTAACCTCGGGCGCCTTCTCGACAGCCTCGCCCGCCCCTCCATGGCCAGGAGAGGTCCTTCGGGATAACACCTCAGTGTCATCCATGATGATAGGCGAGGGGGCTCATGGCGGCGTCTCGCTCTCTGCCATCTCAGGTGGCAGAGAACTCCCCTCTAATAGCGAAGTGTTTAGAAGATCGCGGGGAGGGCTGAAAGGCACATGGCATAATAACTTATATAATGAAAATAGGAAAACCGAAGATAAATAGTGAGTATCTAAATACTTACGATTCGGCCAGGGGCTTCGCCCTGGAAGGCATTTTGTGGACCAGTTCGGCATCTGAGTCCGAACTGTCCTGGAGGATCATCTTTCCCCTCTTGGGCGTCTCCCCCTTCGGGTCTTCGGAGGCCGCCCTCTTCTTCTTCCTCCCCTTACGAGGGGAGTCACTTTCCACCTCCTCCTCTTCCTCCTCTTCCTCGTCCCGCTCACAGGAGGAGGGAGCTTCGGTCTCTCCGGACATAGCATCCGAAGGACCCTTGTGGCGGGGGCCGCCCTTGGCCTCCTTACCCTTCTTCTTCTTGGCCTTCTTCTCCGGTGCTTGATACGGCGCCGGGACCAGCATCTCCGTTAACTGGGAGGTGGCCGGGTTCTCCGGCAGCAGCGCCGGACAGTTGATCCGCTCCGCCTTCGCCATCTAGCCCTGTACGAAAGACAGGCAATGTGACTTACATTATATTCAAACTACTGACCGGATACGTCTTCGGAAAGCATATGCTTACCGCTGAGGCCGGATTCTCAATGTCGAGTCCGGTATCCTCGGTCTTCTTCGGCCACATTTTTTGGGCCTTGAAGAGCTGCTTCCAAATGTCTTCGTGCATTGTGCCGAAGAAGCACTTCAGGGTCCGTGGCTCCTCCGGATTGAACTCCCACATATGAGAGGCCCGGCGTTGGCAAGGGAGAGTGCGGCGGAAAAGCATCACCTAAATCACGTTTGTGAGACCAGTGTTTTTGCCTATCATATTGGTGATGCGTTTTTGCAGCATCTGCACCTCCGCTGTGGATCCCCAATCCTGGCCCTTGGCGGTCCATGAGGTGAGCCTCGTAGGGGGTCCAGATCTGAAGTCAGGTATGGCCGCCCACTTGGCGTCGCGGGGCTCGGTGATGTAGAACCACTCCTGCTGCCACACCTTGACAGTCTCCACAAAAGCCCCCTTGGGCCAGACGGCGTTGGGAAGCTTGCTCATCATGGCCCCACCGCAGTCCGCGTGTTGTCCGTCGACCACCTTCGGCTTTAGATTGAAAACCTTAAGCCATAGGCCGAAGTGTGGTGGGATGCGGAGGAGAGCCTCACACATGACGATGAACGCCGAGATGTGGAGGAAAGAATTTTGGGCTAGATCATGGAAATCTAGCTCGTAATAGAACATGAGGCCCCGGACAAAGGGATGGAGTGGAAACCCTAGACCTCGGAGGAAATGGGGAATGAATACAACCCTCTCGCCAGGTTCCGAAGTGGGGATGACCTGATCCTTATCAGGGAGCCTGTGCGCTATATCCGCTGATAGATATCCCGCGCTCCGGAGCTCCTTGATGTCCTTCTCAGTGACAGAGGAGGCCTCCCACTTGCCCTTGGAACCGGATCCAGCCATGGCTGGGGAAGGTGGTGGCGGTGGGGAAGATTGAAGTTTTGGGTGCTGGAGCTCGAAGGTGGGAAGGCAGGAGCTAGAAGAAGGCGTGGGAAAAAAAGGAGGAATCTTTACCCTCTTATAGGCAGTAAAATACCAAACGCCCCCTTCTCAAGCCTTAAAACTCGCCTGTTCCCAAAGAGATCATGCGAACAGGCACGGTTG
This sequence comes from Thinopyrum elongatum, assembly GCA_011799875.1. Taxonomy (NCBI): domain Eukaryota; kingdom Viridiplantae; phylum Streptophyta; class Magnoliopsida; order Poales; family Poaceae; genus Thinopyrum; species Thinopyrum elongatum. The sequence goes on along the minus strand of CM022298.1, from coordinate 668,772,787 downwards.
GATTACCCAAAACCGTATTGATGAGAATCCCGCAATGGGCGGGCACGATCTCTGTTTTGACAGGACGTGCCAATGGAGGCTATGCCTCGAAACGAGAAACGAGAGGCGTGAAAATGGTTCGAAATGTTAAAGAGCCAGATGTGACGCTTTGCCGAAAAAGTTGTCAGTAAAAGACACTGTTTTATTTTGATATCTTGCCTTCGTGGCTAAGGGTTAAAATAATTGTACAGAGCCGGACACAGATCCTGTGTGCAGGGAGTTATCTTGAAATGTTTAGGAGAAGGAACCCGCCTTGCAATGACGAAGACAATCCACGTGCCGAGCACATCGTCATCGAAGACTGGTTCAGGGGCTACTGAGGGAGTCCTGGATTAGGGGGTCCTCGGGTGTCTGGACTATTTGATATGGGACGGACTGATGGGCCGTGAAGATAAAAGCAGAAGACTTTCCCCCGTGCCCGGGTAGGACTCCTATATGCGTGGATGGCAAGATTGGTGTCCGGATATGTTATTTCCATCCCCCACAAACCGACTCTGTACAACCCTAGTCCCCTTCGGTGTGTATATAAACCAGAGGGTTTAGTCCGTAGAGGCTATCAGAATTCTCATAGGCTAGACAGCTAGGGTTTGGCCATTATGATCTCGAGGTAGATCAACTCTTGTAACCCCTATACTCATTGAATACAATCAAGCATGACGTAGGGTTTTACCTCCTTTAAGAGGGCCCGAACCTGGGTAAACGTTGCATCCCCATAGTCCCTTGTTAGCATTGATCCTCAGACGCACAGTTTGGGACCCCCTACCCGAGATCTGCCGGTTTTGACACCGACAGTCCTCACCCAGTGACAAGTAGGGGTAGCGAGGCACGTATTTGTATTGTTTCCATCAAGGTAAAAATATGGGGTTTTCGTCATATTGCTTGAGTTTATCCCTCTACATCATGTCATCTTACTTAAGGTGTTACTCTGTTCTTATGAACTTAATACTCTAGATGCATGCTGGATAGCGATCGATGTGTGGAGTAATAGTAGTAGATGCAGAATTGTTTCGGTCTACTTGACACGGATGTGATGCCTATACGCATAATCATTGCCTTGGATATCATCATAACTTTGCGCTTTTCTATCAATTGCTCGACAGTAATTTGTTCACCCACCGTATTATTTGCCTTCAAGAGAGAAGCCTCTAGTGAAACCTATGGCCCCCGGGTCTATTTTCCATCATATATTTTCAGATCTATAAACCAAAAAAACCCCAAAAATACCTTGCTGCAAATTTTTTACTTTTATTTTGTTTTATGTTTTATTAATCTTTTATATCTATCTCTATCAGATCTCACCTTTACAAGTGACTGTGAAAGGATTGACAACCCCTTTATCACGTTGGGTGCAAGTGTTTGATTGTTTGTGCAGGTGCATAGATTGGAGACTTGCGTGTATCTCCTACTGGATTGATACCTTGGTTCTTAACTGAGGGAAATACTTATCTCTACTTTGCTGCATCACCCTTTCCTCTTCAAGGGAAAAACCAACGCAAGCTCAAGAAGTAGCAACACTCAGTCGAAGAGCAGCGACGAGGAGGACCCCTACGCGTCGCCGGACGAGGTTGCGTCGGACCCCCAAACTTTGGAGTGGTTTTGGGGCAAGTACAATCTTTGTCTGTGGAAGTCGCTGCCGCTGGCTGAGATAGCCAGTCAGGTGGTGTTCAAGAAGGAGATGGCGAAGGAGGAGGCCAGGTACCAGGCGGCCTGTGAAGCCCGTGATGCCGCCTGGAAAAAGGAGGTGGTGGAGCTTTGGGGGCGGGCTCGTCGTCGTGCAGAGGAGGTGTACGAAGATGGGTACTTCGCGAGGAAGGTCAAAGGCGCTAGGCGCCTCATCGCTGTGTGGAGGTGGGCCGATAAGCTCCAGCGTGCCACCGACGAGGAGCTCCGGTGGGTGCCCAACAAAATGGCAAGACCGTTCGCGCTCGTCCGCCAGCAAGAGGCAGATCGGTATGTCAAGCGCTGCGAGGCAGAGGAGGCGGAGTACTGCCTCCGCGCTGGGAAGATGCCCCGCACCAGGGAGTTGCTGGCGAGGGGCTGCCGGAATACTTCCCCTAGGAGGGATTATTAGTTTTAGTATTGTTCGTTTTCAATTTTATGCATTGTACCTAGTAGTTAAGTATCATAACGTATATGTGATGATATTATATATATTCTATGATGAACTAATGAACAATTAATATATATTATGAATTCCATTTTCTATCTGTTTTCGTATACTAATTTGTATCTAGCTGTTATCATCCTCATATACAGAATGGAAAGCATATACACACACATTGAAACAGAACATATAATAATGGAAAACAGAGTACACACATTGAAACAGAGCAATAAACAGAGCAATATTATGATTGCTGTGAATACATAGCGATCCACGTCAAAATGACTCTACAAAATAAAACGCGTCCATGAGACCATGACCAGCAGCCCTTGCCTACGGTAGCTCTTGGCTCTGCCTGAACTCATGCAGGCATTCGTCCAAGCGGTCGACATGCTCGCGGTACATCTGGAGCGCAATCTCAAGCTCCAAGTTGGCTATTTCATCAGAGATCACCAGCTCGAGGATGCGACAGCCATGTTCCTCTACTGCGCCCAGGTGGACACCTGGGCCAAGGAGGCGGTCGAGCCTAGCGACCAGCGCGTTGGCATCGAGCGGGCCACGGACAAGGCGAACGACGCGACCCATGCGAATGGTGCGGCGGGCGTCCGGTGCAAGTACGGCACGGCCGGCCTCTGGTGCAAGTACGATGCAGACGGCCTCTGCCCACTCCTGGCGAGGAATGGGGGTACTAACGGGACGTGTACCCAGCTGCGACGCCCTGTCGACAGCAGGCAAGCGTCGATGGATCCGCTCTTGCTGTGCGGCGTGCCGCGCCTCTCGCTCTACGACGCTCCAATGGTCTCGCTGTGCGGCGAGCCGCAGCCTATCAGCGCGGACATGCTTAGCTTGCTCTGCATCGCGCCATCGATCATGTTGTGCGGCGAGCTGCAGCCTCTCGGCGCTGACATGCCTATCTTGATCCGCGGCGCTGAAGCGCCATGCGCCAAGGGTCTGCTCAACCCTTGCGATGACGCGCATCACGGTGTCGTCCATCGCGTTGCCGAGGAGCGCCTCGGCCTCGATGGGCCGTGGCGCCTTCTCATTTTCCTTGTCGAGGAGGTTGATGGCAGAGGCGGCGCTTTGGTGGGTTGGCATGCTTGGAAAAGGTGGACGTGCTACAGGCTGCGCTTGTTGCCTCCGTGCGTCGTGCGCCGCATGCAATATCGCTGGGTGGCGGCGGGAAACCGGTGAGGAAATGGCGGAAAACGGTGGCGTGTTCATAAAACGCCATCAATTAATGGAAACTTAGCATAGAAGGAACATCGAGCTAGCACGACACGTGCGGGCACATTGCTCGCCCAAGGCTATGATCCATATACTTGTGTGCCCAACAGAGCACACTATTCACAGTAAAGAATACTGTTCCGTTTATCCTACTAGAGCAGTGGCAGCAAGCGTCACAAGAAGTAGATGATGATCAGATGATCGTTTATCCTAGTTAATTATGCATGTAATAGCTTACTTTGGTGTGTGGAAATGTCATGTGTGTACTAGCCACCTATGTAATTGGATGTTTGCCACGTATCACACACATCTTGTTTATGTGAAACGTTTCTGTTCTCTTGGCTCAACACAAACAGTTTATCGGAATGAAGTGTATGCCCTCCATTGCACATACCATGATCTGGCTGAACCGTTTCTGTTGCATTGCCTAATCAAAAACAGTTCATCCGAGTGAACCGTATGCCGTATATCACACACACCTTGATCTGGCTGACCATTTCTTTTGTGTTGCCTAATCACAAACAGTTCATCCGAGTGAACTGTATGCCGTATATCACACACAACTTCATCTGGCTGCCCGTTTCTGTTGTTCTGCCTCATCACAAACAGTTTATTCGAGTGAACTGTATGCCGTATATCGCACACGCCTCCATCTGGCTACCCGTTTCTTTTGTTCTACCTCATCACAAACAGTTCATTGAACTAAACCGTATGCCCCGCATCGCACACACAACTAAAATCGGAACCGTGTTTGATGTATCCTTCATCGCAAACGTTTTGTATTTTTTTGATGTTTTTTTACATCACCGTTTGCGATTAATGCATCGCACACAGTTTCGTCAAAGGGTCTCTGATCGTAGTGTCGCGTTAGTAGCATCCTGCAGTAGTGCATGATATATGGAGCCGAAGATGACAAATGGTTGGGTAACGAAGTAAGATATTTCCCAAATTAGTTTATCAATTTTTTTGTACAGTACAATTAACTTGATTTTTTTACGTGGTTGATGCTGTGATCCAGCTCATGCGTCATGGTCATCCTACGGACATAAGGGATAGGCTACCGGTTTACATTGAGACGGTGGCCGGTGTCGCTATGCTCGAAAGAGATGGTAAGGTAGACAACTGCCACGAGGACGCTTTGGCGGGCAGTCATGGAACAACAAAAGGCGACAACTACCTCAGACATGATCTGTCATATAATCATGAAGTAAAACACATTTCTTTTTCTTATTATTATGCATGTCGATCTAATTATCTTTGCTTTCCAGGTTTTCCTACCTATGAACATGGCGAACACCCACTGGTTCCTTGTTGTCGTAAACCCCAGGATGGAGATTCCTATTCTTGATTCACTTTTCGACGACATAGTACGCACACAAGTAAATCACATGCTGAGAATTTGAACGTCTTTCAATAAAACACAGGATTTAACATCATACCTAACTATGAATCATGAGAAACTTCTCATCACATGGACTTGCAGATACGTGGGGTGGAAGCACATCTGAGAGCATCATTGCGAATCAATGGACCACAAATCCATGCATGGCAAGACATTAACGTGACCCTATGGCCAGTAAAGCTTGTTCCTGTGCCAAGACAAGATGACACGTCAGTCAACAAAATTAGGTTTTATTTTTGTTTTTCATTGTTAATACGTGAAATGCTACTAATAGAATTAAATATTGCAGTTCCTCTTGTGCACTCTACATGCTGAAGAACATCAAATTCTTTACGGGAGAAGAACTGACACTGCAATATGACCAAGTACGTAGAGTAACACCTAAATTTCTGTCAAATTATTTAAACATACGGAACGATACTAACGTATCCTACCATGCAGGCCTACATCGATGATTACAGAAGAGAGCTACCTGCTGCGCTTTTCAATTCACCCTACAACAAATTGAAATCCACGAAAAGGCTGAAGATGTACAAATCTAGCCTATCGAATGCAGTTGCGGTTGAAGATCATGAAGATGCAAGCACTTAGTCCAGGAGTGGTTGATTCTTAGATATGGAGTGTACACTTGGCTATAAAGCGATAGAGTAGGTGTGGTTTGGTTTTAGTCCCGAAGAAGGTTTCCTAGCCATGTTCTTAGTCCATTGAGGATTAATCAAGTTGTAATACTTCATAGTACTCGTTCCAAATACTATTCTTCAAAAAAATTGGTCAGTATGGGAGCACCTTCAAATATATATTTGCTTTTTACAACAAGAACTTTTTGTTTGAAGGTTAGGAAAGTGAAGTTGAAATCTGAATTTTATAGTTTAGTTTCGTCAGAGTCTAGACAAGATTCAGACCAATTACACAGTGCACAAGCAAACATAGATGAAGTCCTTAACGAAGAAACAAAATTACACTATGTGTTTCTTCAAATTTTCTATCGCTAATTGCAAGTGTCGTGCCATCTTGAGCAGGACCATACATGTTTCAGTATTATCAACAAAATTTTGTCTCACATATACGAGAGGAAAAAGGTATGAGCATGATCATGCAAGATCAGATGGGCAATAAAAGAGCTTCACAAGGAGAGTAAAATACTTCATGAGTGAACACTCAATCACAGCTAGGCCAGGAAATGGCACAGAGCCAACAAAACATAGCATAATAACAAGAGGTCAAGTTCTTTTGGCCGATTCTCCAGAATCTTGAGAATCGAACCTTCACTCAGCATCTCCCAGGATCGTGAACCTATATATTTTTTGACAATCCTAGTTGTTTTCATCTAACTATTTAGGATTGTAAAAAAATTATGGGTTCAAAATTCCGAGAGAAGTTGGGAGAGGTCCAATTCTCAAGATTCTGGGAGAATCACCCGAAAGAATTGGGCCTAGCACGTAGCGGAGGGGGCTTGCGGGTGCTGCAACGCTTAATTTGGGCCCAACAATTCATGGTTATTCCCAAAGAGAATATATTCCTTATTTTTTTGAAATCGTACGGGATGAATTCTCTTCGTGATCGGTAGTTGGACATTCCTTATTATACACTGCTACAGGACGCGATCTGAAAAGGAATATACTAATGTGTGGTTATCGTAATCATGCAACCGGTTTTTTTACGACCCCCTATAAATACGAAGGCTTTTAACCCTCATCCTCATATCGTAGTTGGTTGTTCTACGCCGCCCAAACTAAGCCAACCCAGCAATACCTAAGCCGATGGAGCGAAAGATGAATCCTCTAGTAACTCAAAATTTCTACCACGATCTCCTACTGCAACCCCTAGTTTTTTCCTGCCACGATCTCTGCAACCCCTAGTTTCAGTTTATGTACTCGTCTTGTAAACAAATTAACTCATGCAGTAGCGTAGTGCACAATTTTTATATTGGTATATATAAGATGTAGTTGTTTCTATGAGTGTTAAACGTATACCATATTAAATCTAATCACACTATTTGCATTTTCATGGAACTCAACATGCTTGTAAACAAATTAACTCATGCACTAGCGTAGAGCATCATTTTTTTTATTGGTATAGATAAGATGTAGTCGTTTCTATGAGTGTTAAACGTATACCATAGTGAATCTAATCACACTTTTTGCATATTCGTGGAACTCAGCAAGCTTGTAAACAAATTAACTCATGCAGTACCATATAGCACAATTTTTATATTGGTATAGATAAGATGCCGTCGTTTCTATGAGTGTTAAACGTATATCTAAACACACTATTTGCATATGTATCGATGATTGTAAACAAATTAACTCATGCAGTACCGTAGAGCACAATTTTTATATTGGTATAGATAAGATGTAGTTGTTTCTATGAGTGTTTAAACTTATACCATGCTGAATCTAATCACACCATTTGCACATTCATGGAACTCAGGATGCTTCTTTGCCGCCACATGAGAAGTTCATAAACGGATTAAACATGCAACAAAGGACGTACATCAAGTTGATAGGACTGGGTGAACTTCTCAAGATACCTACCATCAAAATTAGACGTGTACTGTGCCAGGTCATCGCTTATTCATATGATCCAGAGCAGGACACCTTTATCATTAATGGGAGACCATGTAGGATCACCACTACTGCAGGATGGTCCTAACGCTACAGTACAATCAGAGACCCTTCGACGAAACTATTTGCGATGGCAGAGACATCAAACACGATTCAGATTAGAGTTATGTGTGCAATACGTGACATACAGTTGATTCATACGAACTATTTGCGATGAGCATAACAACAGAAACGGCCAGCCAGATGCAGGTGTGTGCGATATATGACATACAATTCACTCGGATGAACTGCTTGTGTGTGGTACGCGGCAATCAGGTCCGTAATCAGAAATGTGTGCGAAGACCGATAATAACACAGACGATTGCTGCTAATAAGCCGTGTGTGTTGTGGGCAAACGCTTGCTGGTACACAATTATCAGCGATTGATGAAATCATCACAGATGGGTTCCCTAGTTTACTCCGTGTGCGATGTGATTTGCTCTTTCTACAGAAGAACAACATATATAACCAAAATAAACATCCAATTACATAGGTGACTATACAAAATATTCACACACAAATCAATAAACAATTACATGCATTCTAAACTAGGAGAAACGATCATCTAATCATCTACTTCTTGTGACGCTCCCGCCACTGCTCTGTGGCTCGATCCCTCATCTGGGGCAGGACGAAGGCACTTCCTCATGTCAGCGATCCACCTGTACATCTCGTAGCTTTTGTACGCATCCTTGGTCGTGTACTTGACGTGTTCTTCATCTAGTCTCTGCTCCGAGGCACTGTGCCAGGCGATCTTGTCCTTCTTGCTCTCATCCTTCATTCATGTAGTAGGGGTCGATGATGGCCGAGGCGAGGTGAACCAGAGAGTCCTTATTGTTCTTTGTGCTGCCCCAGACCGTGTAGTGGTCACGGATGTCAACAAGATTCCGGCAGGCCAAGACTGAAACCTTGAGCGCTTTTACATCGTTGTTGGTGTCCACCGTAGTGAAATTGTAGTCGAGGCTGTTGATAAACCTGGCGAAGCGCTCACAATGCCTTGTGGCCAGGTGGTAGTGGTAGACAAGGACGTCATGGCGCATGCACAACTGGGCGACGACAACCTTCTGATCATTAACGGCACGACCGCCGGTGAACTCGAGGTCGAAGCCGACCAGTTGGTACTTGTCTTCAACAAGCAACTGCTCCATAGTGTGGATGGAGCTCTCCACTGAGACCGGCTCATTCATGTACACCACCGAGAGGTCCTTTCCCCTCATGTGGGTGTCCTCTACGTGAGGCATGGTGAACTGCCGCCCGTTGTCGTCGTCAGCCGCTGGGAGCGCCATTGGAGCCACGGGGAGTGCCATTGGAGCCGCTGGATATCTGCTCTGTATGTGTTGTCATGGGTGTGCTTATTGTGTTGTGGGGAGCGAGAGCTTAAGGTAAATGGCCGCGAGAATAAATGGGGGCCGGGCGGCCTGGATTCTCAGCACGTTCGCATGGCAGATTTTGCAGCTGGTAAGTACATCGTGGCGCTGCGCCCGGCGCAACCGCATGTATAATGGCAGCACGAACATTTGTGATCGTTCACCGGCCCCAATCGCTGGCAGCGCACGCGGAGGGACGCGAGAGCAGAGCACGCGCGGCGGGATGCGAGCAGAGCGCACCGCGGCCGCCTCAACCGCGAGCAACCACACGCATAGAGTAGTTGAACACGCAGGGAATGGTCATCTACAAGCCGGCCAGCAGTTGCGAGCCGGCGGCATGGTGAGAATCTACGTCGCGTTCCACATCACACGGTGGTCGAATAATTGTTTGCGATGCTACGCAGAGAGTGGCCGTGTGCTGGGTAATTAAATTGCAAATGTTTTTTATTAACCGTATGTGTACATGTCATTTCGTCATCCTCTCGCACGTCTTGTCACCCCGCTGCCGCAGAAGGCTTCGAGCGCAAGCTTGAGCACCGCACATGCGTTCTTTTCGCCAAATGGTGGCTCAAAGTGGCACCAATGAATCGTCGGTGAGCCCGTTCCCGCGCACAGCCGCGCAAGCTTCCCGGCCCACTCGGCAAAATCCCCAAAACCTCAATGTTTACTGGCCTGCTATATAAACCCTCACGGCCGGCGAGTCCTGCGTCGCATTTTCCCCTCCCTCCCCGTAGCTTATCTCGTCTGCTTCACTCACAATCACCAATGGCACCGGTCCGTCATCGTCACTCAACCACTTCGCCGTTATCAAGGACACCTCCAGCTGAGAGGCTACACCATGGCGGCGGTGCAGTCCCTGACATCGTGTACTGCGCGTGGCATCCCTATTGGGTGTGTGCACAACAGCCACCACACGCTCTGCCGCCGCTGCCCATCGGCAGCTGTTGCCGGCCACCGTTGCCGCCACCCCACCGTCTACTGCGGTGGCCGCCACACCACCGTAGAAAGCCAGGGCCATAGCCCGCTCCGCCACCATGGCCCGAAGGCGGGATGTGGCCATCATGGCCGCCACCCCATTGTTGGCCGCCATGGCCATCACCCACTCCGCCACCGCGGCCCGAAGGCGGGAGGTGGCCGTCGTGGCCGCCACCCCACCGTCGACCGCGGGGGTCATCACCCGCTCCGCCACCGCCACCCGAAGGCGGGATGTGGAGGTGGAGCCCCACATGTGCGTCAGCGACCTTGCGCGCTACATCGAGTTCCTGTGAGAGGAGGAGGAGCACCTGTTCGAGCACTCAAAAAGTCTTACCGCCGGCGTGGCTACAACACATGCCGCCGCAGAGGTGCGGAATGAGGAGATCTATGAGGAGTCCCGCCGCTTCGAGAGGGGCCGTCTGGAGCGGCAGAGGCCATTCGAGGTGGGCGTCGCTAAAGGTGCAGCAATGGCAGGCATCGGATTCCAGTTCTCCAGCTCGTCGGTAGGTTCCTCCTCCTCTGCCTCTTACTGAGCGCGCTCTGTAGAGGAGAGGCTGCTGGAAGTAGTACAAAGCCCCTTTCTAGTAGTAGTATTTAGGGGCTATTTTGTTCAGTTCATCTGACTATAGATATGGTTGAACTGTACTACATACTTAAAATTAGCTAGTATATATAGTTGAACTAGCTATTTCAGTATGTGGTTGGCAACAATTAGGGAAAAGTTTGTTCGGTTCAGCTGTCGAGTTAAACTGTTTGTATAAAGAACGATTGATTAATCTATAAAAAAAATCTATGCTTACTGAATTTCAGTTGCAAAATTAGACAGTGCTAGTGATTTTTAGCTGCAAATTTTGACAAATGGCAGTTTTACAAGGTTGACAAATGGCAATGTTACTAGATCTACAAATGCCAATGTTTCCAGTTTGACAAATGGCAATATATCCAATATGCAGATGCAAATCTTACCAAATTGTCTGTACGTGGTTGCACACGGGTCATCATAAAAAATGTTTTGCGATGAAGGGATGTACAAATCCTACGCGCCAGATTTTCTCTTGGCTTAGTGGCGAAGGAACCATAGCTCTCGCTTTGCATACCGTGTTCAATTTGAACTGTTTGCGATGAAGAGATGCGCAAATCCTGCATGGCAAAATTTCCCTTAGCTTAATGGGGAAGGACAATAGCTCTCGCTTTGCATACGAGTGTTCTATCTAAAACGTTTGCGATGAAGAGATGCACAAATCCTGCACGGCAAATTTTCCCTTGGCTTGCTGGGGAAGGACCATAGCTCTCGCTTTGCATACGGGTGTTCTATCTAAAACGTTTTGCGATGAGTGTTTTAAATTTAAAAAACATTGATGTTTTTAAAACAATTCCTTTGATAAGTCTGTACATTCAGAGACAAAAACGCAAGTTTATTCAAACCATAGGTTTCATTCAGTCACACTGTGACTTTACATTCATACAATCGAGATACAATATTAAACCCAAAAAAACTAATTGCGGCGGCGCCGCAGGTGGCGTGCTGTGTCGGCATTGTCGTTGTCGTCCTCCGAGACACAGTCGTTCAAGTCTTCAGGCCAGTCTAGAATGTTCTTGACTTGGAAATCAAAGACCATGTTGTCGCGTGATCAACGGTCGGGGCGCGGGAGGACGGCGACTTGTGGCGCTGTGAGGTAGAGGTCGACGGCGGCGTGCCATGACGCCGAGGGGGGCACGCACACGAGCACGAGCACGGCGGGGTGCAGGCAAATGCATGGGGACCGGCGCCACGGTGTGTGCAGGGGCGAGCATGAGCACGGGCGGGGGCACTGTCGCTAGCATGTACACGAGCTCGCGCAGGTCCGCGGGGACCTCGCTGATGCCTGCGGCTTCCAGCGCTGCAATAGTGCTTGGTGACCAGCCAGTCAATGCCACGGGGATGGTCTCTAGTGCGGGCACGGGGATAGGAGCTGGGACGGTCGCGGGGGCAGCATCCACCGCGGCTAGCTCGTTCAGGGCCATGTACATGAGGCGCCATTCCTCCTTATTTTCTATCTCCTCCAGCTCGGAGTCGACTTCACCAAACTAGAAGACTAGTGGCAGATTATCCTTCTGCGCCATGGCGTTGGTGGAGGTCTGTGAGAGGGGAATTGGAGGCGAAGAGTAAGGCCGCCTGTATTAAACAGCGACTCAGGCGCCATTAATGGAGAGGTTGGGAGCGAGGAGAGCGTCGAGGCCACCGTCGATGCCTCGCGCACCGACGCTGCCACGCGGTTGGCTGCTTTAAACGATAGTTCATGGCATTTTCTCGAGGCCATAGTCGGTGCCTTCGACGAAGACTACGAGGTGTTTTCTCAACGTGCCCGTGCTTACCTCAACTCAAGAGCCAGCAGGTTGGTGCCCGGAGCGGCTCAGGCAACTCAACACACCGAGGAGGGCACCCATGATGTGGAGGCCTCGCCCTCTTCCAAGTCCAAGGACCCAATCATCATCGATATCTCCGACGATGAGGAGTAGCTTGTCTTATTAGCTCACTCTAAGGACCTATGTTCAGCTAGCTAGCTACGCTGGTTAAGCATGTTCGGTTTACCTGTTGTATGTACTGCTCCTGCCTTTCGTTAACAAATTGTAGTGAATTGTCCTATGTACTGTTACCATGCAATCTGATCATCTAGTATATATGTTCTATATATCGTGCAATGTGGTGCTCACTTATTAAATATTTGGATAATTTGTTGTCTTTTTCAGTTAACTGTTTGGTTTAATTCCACAATGTGATGTTAAATTCTTGTGGGTGCTATTTTGTATTGTCTTGCATGTGAGGAATAAGTCGAATTTGGCTGTACAAAATACATGAGAAACAAATACAATTGCTATATTTCCAAATTGTTAAGCATGCTTGGTTTGATTAACTGTCTGATCTTCTAGTATGTTATATATTGTGCAATGTGGTGCCCAGTTAATGTTTGGTTCATTTGCTGTGGTGTTTAGTTAACTATTTGGTTTAATTATGCAATTTGATATTCAATTGTTGTGGGTGCAATTTTATATTGTCTTCCATGTGAGGAATAAATCGAATTTGGCTGTACTAAATACATGAGAAACAAATACAGTTGCTATATTTCCAAATTGTTAAGCATGCTTGGTTTGGTTAAGTGTCTGATTTTTTAGTATGTTATATATTGTGCAATGTGGTGCTCAGTTAATGTTTGGTTCATTTGTTGTGGTGTTTAGTTAACTGTTTCGTTCGATTCTGCAACGCGATGTTCAATTTTTGTGGGTGCAACTTTGTTTTGTCTTTCATGTGAGAAATAAATCAAATTTGGCTATACTAAATACATGAGAATAAATACAATTGCTATATTTCCAAGTTGTTAAGCATGCTTGATTTGGTTAACTGTATGATCTTCTAGTAGTAGTATGTTATATTGTACAATGTGGTGCTCAGTTAATGTTTGGTTCATTTGTTGTGGTGTTTAGTTAACTGTTTGGTTCAATTCTACAATGCGATGTTCAATTGTTGTGGGTACAATTTTGTATTGTTATGCATGTGAGGAATAAATCGAATTTGGCTGTACTAAATACATGAGAAACATATACAATTGTGATATTTTCTAGTTCTTAATCATGCTTAGTTTGGATAAATGGCTTTTCCATGTGGCTCAAATTAATCTGCTGAATCTGCAATGTCTTTATTTTTCATCAACATATTTTTACTGATAGTATGCCAACTCTCACTTAACCCGATCAATAACTATCTTATATGTGTTGCAGCGAAACAATGAGAGGCACTGAGGTTTACCATTGAGGTTTGCACATGCATGGTCCTTTGTCTAATAGCACATTATTGTGCAATTGTAGGAACCATTCTAATATTTAGGTTTTTAACAATTTGGTCTTGCACATGTAGGTCCTGCTGTTAGATGTTTTGACCCACTGTTTGACCCATTTTATGGGGAAATGAGTTGTCCATGAATATCAGTCAACTCAAGAAACTTAGAAAGATTGTTAGGATAAAGAAACTAGCGACGAAAAACAACAAGATCTTTGTCTGCATAATGAAAAAGACATCAGTGAACTACAGGATGATACTAACTCTTATACCTGGTCTTTTTTATTCCTTTGCGCCATTTCCAAAGTTAGAGAAGATATTTATGCATATCTTTGTTTTCAGGCCTTTCCAAAGCAGTTCACTAATGATTACCTCTCAAACCACCTGTATGGTCAGGAGGCGAGGAAGGTATTCATACAACACCAACGGTACAATATTGAAGTCTTTCTCAAGAGGATGAAGGATGGACGGTCAATCATCCATAGGCACTGGCCTAAAATTGCAAAGACCTTCAACATCATTGAAGGCTCAATATTCGCCTTCCACTTCAGCAGTTTTCCAGATGAGATTCATCTATCTATCTACCATCTATGCTGCTAATTTCTAAAGGTTATAGATGTTGCATGTGAAACTTGGTGCTGGTGCAGTTGTGCAATGGGGTAGCTAGATATATGCCTATATGTTGTAACTAAGTGTTAAAGCTATATGATGTTGTACTCTGATGTATTTCAATTATGAAATCCTGGTTTCGTAATAAGAAAATAAAATAAATTATGTGCTTAATATGAAATGTCAATTCGATTAATAAATGGATTAATAACAATAGGCCAATTAGCCTGCTTATTGGGTTTTCCTACTGCAAACGCTTACTGAGACAATACTGTGGGTGATGACCTTAGACAACCCACACAGTTTCTAGGAAGTAAACGTGTTGGATAAATGAACAATCACACACGACTTCCTCTAGAAAACTGTTTGCGTTAGGCCACCTTGCGCAAACGTTTTCCACATAAAAAGTGTGTGTGATGGACAACCTATGCGACACTGTTTCTTCTAGGCTCCGTGCGTGATGCATTCAATAGCGCAAACGATAAAATTGTTAATATCGTCTGCAATGGCAATGCTATCACAGACGATTTGATGGGGACAATTGTGTGTGATGTATGTGCGAATAGAAACGTTTGTCTGGGATTCACCGTGTGGGATGTACATACAAACGAATACGTATTTCTTGGATTGACTGTGTGGGATGTACGTACGAACGGAAACGTATTTCTTGGATTGACTGTGTGGGATGTACATACGAATAGAAACGTATGTCTTAGATTCACTGTGTGGGATGTACTTACGAACTGAAACAATTGGGCCTGTATAATTGTCTGCGATGGCTCGCCCGATCACACACGAGCTCTTTTTGCCCCGCGTGTGTGACCGGAGGGCCTATCCCCGACGGTTTCTAAGTCGTGTGGGAAGGACCCTCCTATCGCACACATAGAAAAGGCGACGGTTTAAAACACCATCGTGAATAGGGGGTAAAAACCGTTTCTATAGTAGCTCGCTGCACTAGTGCACACTACAAGATGTAGCGCATATAACAGGCATGCTCTGCGTGGGGAAGAAGCACGTCCCTTCAAATCTTGACGATACTATGGAGTTGTGGAAGAAACTGAAAGGCCCCAATGACACAAAAATAACATTGAAATGATTGCTAGCCAAGACGATGGAAGACGACACACCTGATTTTGTCAGGCCATTTGTTTTGTACACTATAGGAAAATATCTATGCTCGACAACACAACAGTATGTGGATAACAAATACCTTGGGATTGTTAGAAACATTGAGACGATAAAGGGCACCAATCTTGGACAGCTAACGCTTGACCATCTTATGGCTAGCGTCAAGAAATTTGTAAATGGCGGAGGAAATCTGGAGGGGAACCTACTGCCGCATGTAATTCGCAGTAATACAATCATCAGTTACCTAACATACATTACGTATTCTACGGACATGGTACTACGAGAAGTTAAGGGTGCACCAATTGGACTCTAACATCTCTTATGTATCAAGGTTAAGGCTGCTGATTGCTACTTGTGAGCTGCGTTGGGATTTTCCCCGAAGAGGAAGGGTGAAGCAATATAGTCGCTGATTAGTATTTCCCTCAGTGAGAACCAAGGTTATTGAACCAATAGGAGAACCACACAAATCCTAGTAAGAAGTACATGCACACAAGAGAGCAAATACTTGCACCCAACACGGGCAAGAGGGTTGTCAATCCCCTTGAACTCGTTACTCGCAAGGATCAAATATGATAGTGGTAGATATATGAAGTGCAAAGTAAATAAAAGAGGTAAAATTGCAGCAAGGTGATTTTGGTTTTAGTAATATGATGAAGGTAGACCCAGGGGCCATAGTTTTCACTAGAGGCTTCTCCCTCGAAATAAAAGCATACGGCGGGTAGACAAATTACTGTTGGGTAATTGATAGAAAAGCGCATAGTTATACGGAAATCTGTAGGTGCTCCCGGGAGCGTGCGCTCATGCGCGCGAAAATATTTTTGAAATGTCAAAAAAATTCCAAAAAAAACTCTATGTGTTCTTTGTCACATCCAATGTTACATACACATTTGTAGGCAAAACGATTTAACATTTTGGCCTATGAAAAAAAAACACCAAATGTTATCCCAAAATGTCACCCTAAATTTGTTTTTTTCATCGGCGAAACAACGATGCTCCGTTGTGCATGACGATTTTCAAGGATGCTTGCGACACTAACATGAACATCCACAAAAAAATTCACATTTTTTAAACATTTACTAAATATTTTTTGTTGTCTATTCACGCGGGAGCGCGTTCTCCCGGGAGCCAAAACGCCATTCTCATAGTTATGAGGTTATTCACGGCAATCATCGTGTATATAGGCATTACGTCCGTGACAAGTAGACCGACTCCTTCCTGCATCTACTACTATTACTCCACCCATCGACCAACTCCTGCCTGCATCTAGGGTATTAAGTTCATGACAAACAGAACAACGCTTTAAGAAAGATGACATAATGTAGACAGAATAAAAACAAGCAATATGATTAAACCGTGTTGTTTTATCCTTAGTAGCAATAATACAAATACATGCCTCGCTACCCCTACTTTGTCACTGGGTGAGGACATCGCAAGATTGAACCTACTACAAAGCACCTCTCCCGCTGAAGATAAATCAATCTAGTTGGCCAAATCAAATGGATAGATCGAAGAGAAATACAAAGCTATAACAATCATGCATAACAAAGTTCAAAAAAGACTCAACTACTTTCAATGAATAATCTGATCATAAGCCCACAATGCATCGGTTCCGAACAAACACACCATAAAAGAAGATTACATCGCATAGAGCTCCATGGAGATCAGGGAGAACATTGTATTGAATATCAAAGAGAGAGAAGAAGCCATCTAACTACTAGCTATGGACCCGTAGGTATGTGGTGAACTACTCACACATCATCGAAAGGGCAGCAAAAGGTTGATGTAGAAGTCCTCCGTGTGATCGATTCTCCCTCTGGCAGAGTACCAGAAAATGCCTCCAGATGGGATCATGAAAGAAAAGAGGCTTGTGGTGGCGAAAAAATTGTTTCGGGTGTCTTCTTGGGGGTTTCCCAATATTTGAGAATTTATAGAAGTGGAATTAGGTCAAACTGAGCCACATGGGGCCTAGAAGGTAATAGGGCGCGCCTACCCCCCCTTGCGCACCCTGTTTCCTTGCCGTCTCTTCGCTTCACGTATGGACTCCTCCCGAAGCTTCTAGGGTCTCTTATGTCCAAAGGAAATCGTCAAAAAAATCATAGCATTTGGGCTTTGTTTGGAACAGATTTGTTGGAAAACCAAAAATAGGCAAAAAAACAACAACTAGCACTGGGCACTGAGTTAATAGGTTTGTCCCCAAAAATGATATAAAATTGTATAAAAAGTATCTAAGATTGACAATATAATAGCATGAAACAATCAAAAAATTATAGATGCGTTGGAGACGTATCACTGATCCAGAGTTAGAGTGAGGTGAAGGCACACAAGGTTGACAACATAATCCACAAAAATTATCTAGGAGTTGGAGAGGTAACATGTTAGTATTGTGCCTGGATTATGTACCATATATTTCAAATTATACTAGCGACACTAAACTGCAGAATGTTGAGGACCTGCTGCAGCCTTTCATTCCGCCAGCAGATGGTACGCTGGCCAAACCAAAGACTGGCGGTCTGGTAAATGAGTTACATCAGGCACAAATATATATTGTAACACTGCAACTACAATTGAAGTTATATACTTCTAACTACTTCAAAGTTAGATATTAAGGTACTCATCGGCCGTGTATTGACTGATTTGAAAGAAGTTGGGTCCCTCATGCAGGAGGTCGGTGCACGACAATTTGATGGGATGTGCACCCTTGAAAAGAAAATGGATGAGTGCCTTAGGAGTACCCTTACACATTACAAGTTCCCGCATGACCGCATCAAAGAATTGAACGTAAGCATAGCATTACGTTGTAAATCATTTGATTACGAGATTATTATAATTGGAAATATATGTGTAGAACGTTTTGTCTAAATAATTTTACTATCAAAATACCCAGACTAACATATTGTTTTTTGAAGAACAACCGCAATGGAATATTCCTAGGAGTGGAGGACATACATCTTTCTGACCTCGGAGCACCTTCAGACCCAATGGAGGCCCCTGTTGAGAATGGTTCTAACAAGGGAAAACAAAACGATGTCACAGAGGTTGCTACTAAGGACCATTCTAACCAGGGAATACGAGAGGATGACACCGAGGCCCCCATGAAGAACCTTGATTAAGATTTTGCCATACACATGTTAATTAAATTATGAAACAATATTTTTGTTTCAAAAATAACATGTGATCTTCCACGTACAGATGAAGCATTCCAAAGAGCTGTTGTAACTATCAAGGAGAGCCTCAGGGGTATTTCAAAGATTTTTAAAGAGGTGGATGCTTTGCAGGGTGCTGATACGTCTCCGTAGTATCTATAATTTTTGATTGTTTCAAGCCAATATTCTACAACTTTCATATACTTTTTGGCAACATTTTATATCATTTTTTGGGACTAACATATTGATACAGTGCCCAGTGCCAGTTCCTGTTTGTTGCATGTTTTTTGTTTCACAGAATACCCATATCAAACGAAGTCCAAACGTGATAAAAATTTATGGAGAATTATTTTGAAATATATGTGATTTTTGGGAAGCGGAATCAACGAGAGACGATGCCCGAGGGGCCCAGAAGCCCTAGGGGCGCGACCCCTACCCAGGGCGCGCCTGGCAGGCGCTTGTGGCCACCCGAAGGTCGGTTGGAGGTGTCCTTCGGCTGCAAGGAAGCTTATATCCGGATACAAATCGTGTTAAAATTTCAGCCCAATCGGAGTTACGGATCTCCGAATATTTAAGAAATGGTGAAAGGCCAGAAAATGGGGTCGCGAAACAGAAGAGGAACAAAGAGAGAGATCCAATCTCGGAGGGGCTTTCGCCCCTCCACCACCATGGAGGTCATGGACCAGAGGGGAAACCCTCCTCCCATCTAGGGGGGAGGCCAAGGAAAAAGAAGAAGGAGGGGGCCTCTCTCCCCCTCTCTCCCGGTGGCACCGAAATGCCGCCGGGGCCATCATCGTGACGACGATCTACACCAACAACTTCGCCGCCGTCATCACCAACTCTCTCCCCCTCTATGCAGAGGTGTAACCTCTCTTTTCCCCTCTGTAATCTCTACTTAAGCATGGTGCTCAACGCTATATATTATTTCCCAATGATGTATGGCTATCCTATGATGTTTGAGTAGGTCCGTTTTGTCCTATGTGTTGATTGATCATCATGATTGGTTTGAGTTGTATGTTTTATTATTGGTGCTTTCCTATGATGCTCTCCGTGTCACACAAGCGTGAGGGATCCCCGTTGTAGGGTTTGCAATATGTTCATGATTCGCTTATGGTGGGTGGCGTGAGTGACAGAAGTACAGACCCGAGTAAGTTGGTTGTTTGCGTATGGGAGTAAAGAGGACTTGATACTTTAATGCTATGGTTGGGTTTTACCTTAATGATTTTTAGTAGTTGCGGATGCTTGCTAGAGTTCCAATTATAAGTGCATATGATCCAAGTAGAGAAAGTATGTTAGCTTATGCCTCTCCCTCATATAAAATTGCAATAATGATTACCGGTCTAGTTATCGATTGCCTAGGGACAAATAACTTTCTTGTGACCAAAAGCTCTCTACTAAAACTAACTTAATTGTTTCTTTATCTAAATGGACCCTATCTTTTATTTACGTGTTCCTTATTATCTTGCCAACCTATCCCGTTAGACCTACAAAGTACTTCTAGTTTCATACTTGTTCTAGGTAAAGCGAATGTTAAGCGTGCGTAGAGTTGTATCGGTGGTCGATAGAACTTGAGGGAATATTTGTTCTACCTTTAGATCCTCGTTGGGTATGACACTCTTACTTATCAAGAAAGGCTACAATTGAACCCCTATACTTGTGGGTTATCAAGACCTTTTTCTGGCGCCGTTGCCGGGGAGCAATAGCGTGCGGTGAATATTCTCGTGTGTGCTTATTTGCTTTATCACTAAGTAGATTTTATTTTCTGTTCTAAGTTGTTCTCTGTCTTTATGGATATTGAACACGAAATACAAAAAAATTAGGTGTACTTGCTACTCATGGAGATGGGGAACCTCCTAAAACCCTGGATGCTCGTTATGTGAAAAATATTAAACAGTACTTTGATAATCCTGAGAAAACCCCATTCAACTTGATAATGGGAGACACGTTGGATCAACGTGAATATTTTAGGGATTATCGCTTGACTCAAAAAGGGAAACTCTTATGGGATCAAATTGAAATGTTGCAGATATGATTATACTTGTTGCTCTACGATGAAGGCTCCACACCTTCCCTTTTCATGCGAATTTAATGGTAATGAAACCTTGGCTTCTTATGCTAATGGTATATATGATTACTATGATGTGGAACGAATAGAAGAATTTGTTGCTTTTAAGGGTGCTTATGAAATTGAATCTTTGTTTGAAAAGTGTGAAAATTATGATGATGCTGTTTACAGACCTAGAAATTATGCTACACTTAAATATTGCTATGAGAATTATGAATATAATGTTGATATTAATGAGTTTATTGAGAAAGTATCCACTGTCCAAGAAGAGAATAATATTTTGCAGGAATCTATGGAAGAAGAAATTGATGACACTGTGAGCTCATTGGATGAAAAAGATGACGAGGAGAGCAAAGAACAAAAGGAGGAAGAGCGGATTAGCTACCCGTGCCCACCTTCTAATGAGAGTAACTCTTCAACTCATACATTTTTAATTTCCCTTCGTGCTTATAGAAGGATGAATGCTATGATCCCTTGGATTCATTTGAAATATCCCATTTTGATAAAATTGATGCTTGCTATGCTTGTGGCCATGATGCCAATATGAATTATGCCTATGGAGATGAACTTGATATAGTTCCTTATGTTAAGAAAGAAATTGTTGCTATTGCACCCACACATGATAGTCCTATTATCTTTTTGAATTCTCCCAACTACACTATATCGGAGAAGTTTGCGCTTATTAATATGGATTATATTGATGGGTTGTGTTTTACTACTACACATGATGATTTTGATGAATATAATATGCATGTGCTTGCTGCTCCTACTTGCAATTATTATGAGAGAGGAACTTCATCTCCACCTCTCTATGTTTCCAATACGATAAAATTGCAAGAAACTGTTTATACAATGCATTGGCCTTTACTTGTGTGCATGAATTGTTCTTTTATGACATGCCGATGCATAGGAAGAGAGTTAGACTTCGTTGTTGCATGATATATGTTGCTTTGTGCTCAATACTAAATTAGAAATCATTGCTAATTAAAATTGGCTTTGACATACCTTGGGATCCAGGTGGATCCATTACTTGAGCACTATATGCCTAGCTTAATGGCTTTAAAGAAAGCGCTTCCAGGGAGACAACCCGAAAGTTTTAGAGAGTCATTTTATTCTGTTTTGTGCTTTTAAAAAAAGTTTAAAACCAAAAAAATATAGAGGGGATCCTAAAACTTTTCAAAAAGAAAAGTGAAAGTAAGAAAGACGAGCACCGTTGAAGTGGGGGAGCTCCTTGAACTTTGTTCATGCCCATGGAAACTTTGCAAACCTTGATTACAGAAACTTCTCAACAAAAATAATTATCCCCTTGTACAAATCCATTGTATTATAAAAATAATGTGCCAAGATTTGCCTTTAGGATGATTAGGTTGCTTGTTTGGTTTGTGCAGTGCAAAAACAGAAACTTTGGCTGTAGTGCGTGAATTTACATTTTTTACTGGAACGTCAAAAGTTTCTGAAATTTTACACAGTACTGCTATTCAAATTGTTTATTTTGTCCTAAATTTTCAGAATTTTTGGAGTTACAGAAGTATGGTCAATGTTCAGATTGCTACAGATTGTTCTATTTTTGACAGATTCTGTTTTTGATGCATTGTTTTGTGTGTTTTGATGAATCTATGGATTGTATCAGTGATATAAGCCATGGTGAAGTTAGAGTACAGTAGTGATAATGAAAAAATAAAATATGAATTGGTTAGAAACAGTACTTAAAGTAGTGATTTGCATTATTATACTAACGGATCTCATGAGGGTTTTGTCAAGTTTTGTGTGATTGAAGTTTTCAAGTTTTGGGTGACATCACGATGGATGAAGGAATAAGGAGTGGCAAGAGCCTAAGCTTGGGGATGCCCGAGGCACCCCAAGTTAATATTCAAGGACTCCCAAGCAACTAAGCTTGGGGATGCCCCGGAAGGCATCCCCTCTTTCTTCTAACGACCATCGGTAATTTTACTTGGAGCTATATTTTTATTCGTCACATGATATGGGCAAATTATTTTAGCGTCTTTTGTTTTTATTTCCCCTTTTTCTTTTATGCACCATGCTGGTATGAGATAGTCCTTGGTTGATTTATAGAATGCTCTATGCACTTCACTTGTATCTTTTGAGTATGGCTTTATAGAATGCTTCATGTGCTTCACTTATATCTTTTGAAGTTTGGATTGCCTGTTTCTCTACATAGGAAAACTGTCATTTGTAGAATGCTCTTTTGCTTCACTTATATTTGTTAGAGCGCGGGCAAATATTTTATAGAAAGAATTAAACTCTCATGCTTCACTTATATCTATTTAGAGAGTCAACAAGAATTGATCATTCATATGGTTAGTCATTAAATCCTACATAAAACTTGTAGATCACTGAATATGATATGTTTGATTCCTTACAATAGTTTTACGATATAGAGATCGTAATATGTGGGAGGTACTAGTTAATGATTGCGGTTTAGTAAGAATATTGGTGTTAAGGTTTGTGATTCCCGAAGCATGCACGTATAGTCTCCCGTTATGCGATGATATTGGAGCATGATTTATTATTGATTGTCTTCCTTATGAGTGGTGGTCGGGGACGAGCGATGGTCTTTTCCTACCAATCTATTGTGACGCCCCGGCTTAATCGTGCACTAACCATACACGCAAATGCACACGATCAAGCCTAGGACTCACTTGACGATATCACAACACAACTCTAAAAACATAAATAAAGTCATACAAGCTTTATATTACAAGCCAAGGGCCTCGAGGGCTCGAATACATAAGCTCGATGTCATACAAGCATCAGCGGAAGCGTCAGATATCTGAGTACAGATATAAAAGAAAGACAGATAGGCCTTTGAAAGGCGGGGCAAAAGAAAACACTACGATAGAAAAGGCGCAGGCCTCCTGCCTGGGACCCTCCGAACCTACTCCTGGTCGTCGGACGGCTCCTCGTAGTAGTACTCGTCGGGAGCGTAGTAGTAGTAGCGGTCGGCGGGGGCAGCTGTCTCAGCGGCTCCATCATCTGGTTGCATCAAATGGATATGGGGAGAAAAAGAAAGCAAAGCAACCGTGAGTACTCATCCTAAGTACTCAGCAAGCAAGGATCTACACTACATATGCAATATTGTCAAAGGAAGGCTGTGTATGTGGACTGGGCTGCAGAAATGCCAGAACAGAGGTGGAAGCCTAGTCCTATCGAAGACTAGCATCTTCATCATCTTCAGTGGTCTTGCAGCATTAGAAGAGTGCAGATTAGCATAATGTAAAGTAATAGTAGTGTCTTCAACCTCGCCCAGAGATCCTTCCTTGACTCCCTGTGAGAAAGCAATCCTAGAGCCATACTATCCAGTTCTCATCACAAGTATCCAATTCTAGTTGTATCGATCGGGATACAACTCCGAGCGTCCGTTACCGAGGATCGGCTATGCATAGATTAGTTCTTCCCTGCAGGGGTGCACCAGCTTACCCACCACGCTCGATTAACTCTGGCCGGACACACTTTTCTGGGTCATGCCCGACCTCGGCCAAACGATACGCCGCAACCCGACCTAGGCTTAACATAGAGGTCAGCACGCCGTACTAAACCTATGCGCCCAGGGGTCTTGGGCCATCACCCCGGGGACTCCTGCACGTTGCGTACGCGGCCGGTGAGCAGACCTAGCAGCCTCCAGTACAACGGAGGGTGCTTAACATGGTCCAACCCAGCGCGCGCCGCTCAGTCGCTGACGTCCCTTAAGCTTTGGCTGATGCATACGAAGAAGAGTGCCCATAACTGTTCCCACGTGATGGTTAGTGCTATCGGGCCAGAGGCCCAGTCGGATCAAATATCCAAATCGTTAGTGAATTAGGAGCGCGCGGTAACGAGCAGAGACTCACGATCGATGTGACCCCGTCGCCCCGTCTCGAGGACTTGCGGCAAGGGCTAAGAATGCCCGGCCACGCCTCGTATTTATCTCGCGGGTACTCTCTCTGGTCACCCGACTACACATCAATCGCATCACATGCTCGCGCGGGTACCCCTCAGGGCCGACCCGACTTTATCATGGTTCATGGTTAAAGTCATAGTAACTGTGTGCCCAAACACCAGGAGGAAAACCTGAAGAATCACCCTCGACGGATCCCACATGATGTAGTCGTCAAGGTGAGCTTAGGAGGAATCACCCTCGAGGTTCACACTTGAGGTGTTGCACGACGGCGTCGTTATCGGGAGTGGTGAAGGAGGAATCACCCGCGATGACCACGTCCAAATAGCTACTCTACAGAGTTAACATCAGAAGTGCTAAACGAGGTATCACCCTCGGCACTCGATGGAATGCTGCAGTGTCGTACATCTAAGGGGGGTGATGTGCGGTGCTGGGGCCTGGTCGTCGAGTCTTCCGATAATCCAGCGGGGCAACCGGGACAAGTGGGGTCACTGGGGTCTCTAGCCAGCCTATACTAAGTAGTTTAGGATAAGCTGGTAAGGTATCAATAGCAGGTTACAATAAACAGGCTATGCATCAGAATAGGTAAAGCAGTAACAGCAGCAATTCTAATGCAAGCACAAGAGAGAAGAGAATAGGCGATATAGGCATGTTCAAAAGGGGGTGCTTGCCTGGTTGCTCCGCGGCAAAGATCTGGTCATCAGGGGCGTAGTCGACCTCCGGAGCTGTGTCGGTCTCGGGGACTACGTCAGTGTCGGGGTCTCATGAGAGAGAAGAGGGGGAGGAAACAAATAAATACACAGCAAACATATGCAACACAGAGTATGCCATGCCTACGGTGCAGTGCAGGGTTGCCTAAGGATTTGTCTAAGTCATTTTAGTTATTTTAGGATTTAAGTTAGAATTATTAGCCGGTATATATGCACTATTCATCTACCAGAAATGGGCGGAAAGTTACGGGTTCACCTACGTAGAGGGTTCCGACATGGAAACAGATGGCACGATTGGGTTCGTCTCGCCGTTCTGAACAACTTTCATGTATAAAGTTTTTCGATCCGAGCTATGGTTTATTTTCTACGGATTTTCAAAGATTATAACATTTTTTGAAATTATTTTAAATTAATTAAATCCCGAATTATCTAGAATAGTGAAAGGTGATGTCAGCATGACATTGATATGACGTCAGCAGGTCAACTCTGGCTGACCAGAGTCAAATCTGACATGTGGGGTCACTGGGACCCACAAGTCAGCCTCTATTAGTATTAAACAGAGTTAAATTTAAACTAACTAACTAATTAGATAAGTGGGCCTAGTTAGGCAGTGACTGACTAGCTGATTAATTAACTAACAGTTTAATTAACCTTTTAATTAACATTTCAATTTATTTTTAAAACATTGTAAATGGCAGGGCCCCACATGTCAGCGACACGGGCAGCCCAGTCAGCGGGTTGACCTAGTCAATGGGGCCAGCCGGGCCCATCGGTCAGTGTCACGGGGGCGGCCAGGTCAGCTCCATGTCGGTGGACAGCGCTGGAGATGCGCCGGTGAGGCGAAACGCGGCGCGACGGCCGGAACTTCGCCGGAGCTGGCGGGAAAACTCGTACGGTGGGTGGCCGGGCTCGGACTCAGGCTCTACGGAACGCTGGGAGTGCGCCGCGTCCAATGGCGGTGGTTGCAGCGCGCGAGGAGGTCGGGAACATCGACGGCGACCACCGCGGGCGGCGCCGGACTTCGGGATCGGGCGCATTCGGTGTTGCGGGGCACGGTGAGACGCGCGCGTGTGTGTGTTAGACTCGTGCGAATGTGCCGAGCACGGCTACGTGCTCGGATGTGGGGTGCAGTGTCGATGGCCACGACGACGAGCTCACGGCGGCGGCGGTTACGGCCTAGTTGAAGCGGCGGCTATGGCGCGAGAAAAAAGGAGGGAAGGAGGGGATCTGGTGCGGCTGCTCACCGTGGGGCACACGAGGGCCGGCGGGAGGCTTAGGAGCTGCAGCTGCGGCGAATCGAGGCGGCGGTGCTCCGGCATCCCGAGGAGGAAGAAGAGGCCGGGGCAGCGTTCGGGGGCGCCCGGTGTCCTGCGACTCATCAGGGAGGTATAGCCGAGGGAGGCGGAGCGAGTGGGCGCGGCAAGGCGACGGAAGTAGCTCGCTGGCCGCGTAGACGGCGCGGCAACGGCGACAAACGCACTCGGGTGAGGGCGGAGCGATGGATCTGAGGTGGAGGGGGAAGCGAGATAGGGAATGGGGAGGCGCTAGGGTTCGGCTGGGGTCGCGGGGAACTTATCCACGCGCGGAACCGGCGGATGGGCGACGCGCGGCGATCGGCGGCGTGTCAGCGAACGCGCGCGACAGCGCACAAGGTGGACGACGACCGCAGCTTGGCTGGGCCGCCGGGCACTGTAGAACTAGAGGCCCAGTCGCACAGTTTAGTTTAGGCCTTTTCCATTTCTTCTTTTCTGCTTTTCTTTATTCTTTCTGCTTTGACAATTGTTTAGCCACTTGTAGACTTTTACAAAATAGGAGACTTGGTCCAAATGTTATAGTGCAATATTACCTACCACCAGAAATTGGTTTGGGCAAGTTATAATTTCATTTGCAATTTGGATTAAATAAAATGGATTAAAAAGGTGATGTTTGCCACTGTTTGAAGTTGTTAGAGTCACTTAACTAATTTAGTTAATATTGATCTTATTTTTATAATTGCTTTGGGAATATTTGTAATATCATGAACACTTTTGTTTGGCTGTTTGAAGGAATAATTATTTGACTTGCAATTTAGATTTGAATTTGAATTTGATTTGAGACAAGTGGCATTTTGACTTAGTAAAATATGATGACATGGCAAGTTAATTAGCTAGAAGACAGGGTTAAGATCTGGGGATGTTACAAATCTCCTCCACTACAAGAAATCTTGTCCCGAGATTTAAGTGGGGAAGTGAAGGGTAACTTCGGGAGAACTAACCCTTGTAGGGTCGATTATCTGGGGGACAATTCAGGGAATGCGACAGGAAGTATCTCTCGAGCTGAAACTTAAGAAAACATCGAGATCAAATTAAGAAGTTTCAATAAGAGGTTTCAGGCGGACAGACAATCATTCGATGCTCGAAGCAGAGTGTGGAAGGGGTTCATAGCATCGGGAATGGATCATCTCTCGGAAGGTGGCTCATGATAACACACAAAGCCAAGAGCATATGATACTTCGGAATCAAGGACATACAGGAGAGTCAGGTTCCGATCCCGTGGAACTATGATGAGGGTCGATCAAGAGTAGGGAGAACGGTGTCATCCTACCGGTCAAGGTATGTCAGAGGATAGTCTATCAGTTATGTGGGTAACAACGTCGGTACCAAGGGCGAGGGACAAAGAGAACCATTTTCCTGCTCGTTATTCGAGGCGGACCAATAGGCAAAGTTCCCGTCCATCGGTGGTTACCAGAATGTCATCAACAATAGTAACAGGGTCTCACCGACAGAGTTGTGCATCGAGGTGTTTTCATAAGCAGAGAATTATTTCTGCTTATATCATATAGATCACAAGAAGGTTAAACAAACCAATGGAAAGGAAAATGTGATTATCAGGATTAATCAGACCAAAGGAAAGGAAAATGTGTTTGCACACAAGAATTGAGGGTATGTCCTTCCCAAGGAAAAGCGGAGCATGATATACATGATGGGACAGCAAGTTCAAAAGCATTTAGATAAAGGGGTAAGAGAATTCATGATGTTATCCATACAACGGTGTCTGGTTAATAGATCAAGAAACTTTTGGCAATGTGCTACCAATGTTCTTGTCGATATTCGAAATACCGCAGTCATGCTTCATGGTAGCAATATTATGGTGTTTCAAGCAAACATTGAATTTGAAGATCACAAGAAATACTCAAGAAACAGTTCCAGGAATAACAAGGAACTCGAGGTATGACCAACCCATGACCAAGTCTGTGTTGGCAGGAAGTCAAGGATGTTGCCGATGATATCACAAATCATCGAAGGGCAAGGATGGTATTTCTCATCATGAATTCAATTCACAACTTTAAAGAAACCAAAAGGTTGACAATGATGAAGATACATTTTGTCGAGAGGTTTCATGAAGATGCCATCGATCAGCGACGACATCAAGTAAAAGGAATGATGAAGCGAAAGGTTATTGAAACCACGGATACTGCACAAGCTCGAAACCAAGCTTCTTGTTCGAGGTGAAATGATAAGATGAGAAAGATCGACATAAGATTAGATCATCGTTGGAATTTGTGCTCTGGGGAGAAGGACCAGGTAGCACAGTTAAAATTTAGCACGATAAGGATATAGCCGATCAGGCTACGAATGACTTGAAGGATTATTAAACTCATAAGCAGCAAAAATTACTTAGAGTTATTGAATTAGAGTGCGGAATTGATTCACTTACCAGTGGTCTCGGTTGACGACAACCCAGAGCCCGTGGAGTGACTATGACAGGGAAGGTATCACTCCATTGGAAAATTCATAGGATGTAGTGCAATAGGATGATATCCTCGAGATTGTAAGGGGGGGGGGGGTAATACCCGAGGTAGCTCAGTATAGAGGTTGAACATGCTTAGTTATTTGCAGAAGACAAGTGCTTTAGCTTGTCCGCGAAATGGGATCAAAGAAGAACAATCATGGTCGGGACCACGATTGCAAAGGATCGAAGCAAAATACAAGATGAATTTATAACAAGGGATTATTATTTTTACGAGCAGCTTCCATGATAAGTTCTACATCGGGTCCATGGGCATGAACACGAAGGTTCAAGGTCGACTCCCACTTTTCCAATGCATAACCCTTCATTCACTTCTCATCTTTGAAGAAGTTGTAGAGTTGAAAATTATCTGATGAAATGCCAGTAGAGTATAACCCGCATAACTTTTGGGTTCACTGGTTTTGGGGAAAGCATAGGTTCAACCCATCGGGACATTTTTACGAATCTATACGACACACTAACAGGAGCGATGGATACATGCTCGAAAGCAAAGGGCTGGCGATACGGAATAGATGATGCAATTTGCCAGAGGCATTTTGTAGCAGGGGAAAGTCGTCAATGATTTAAAATACGAAGGAGATGCCGGATAATAATCCACCAAACGATTAGGTGGTTCGCAAAGAATATGATGTGAGTATCAGTACTCAACCAGAAGAAGAAGGAATGTAAAGGAATCGGATTATAGAAACAGCTGAATAATTCGGCGTTCAAGTTGAAGGGAACTATATGGACAATCAATTGCAACATGATTGGCCGAGATCCAACTCATGTCCAAAAGGACGTCTGAGCCGGTAGGACGAATTCTGGGAAAGAACTGATGATTGTGAGTATTCGCACTCACATTGAATCCATAGGAACAGAATGACAATCACAAAGGATTATAATAAATATTGCTAGACAGGTGGAATTAACCATAACGCAAGCAGGCAAGAACTTCAAGAGCAATAGGTTGCAGAGGATTTTCGGGAGATCAGTTAGCAATTCAATGTTTTCTAAAAAGCACTTGAATAATTGGGGATGAACGGACCCCGTGTAAGTATGAGGATTTATTCATAGGTGTGTTCAGGCGGAAAGGAACTGCAAGGCAGTAGGTTCAGAGAATTCTCGAAATGTCGGACAGTATTTCGATATGTCGGATGAAACATCGAGAAGTATCTTCAGAGTCTTCTGATGAAATAGTCGATCATCTGTGGTGAAGGGGCTCTCCGGGATGAAGTGGTTACGAGAACCTAATGTCAAGTTAGTAAAATCTTTAACCCGAGTAGATGAGAGATCAGAGTCCCAGAGTATAGACGAGGAATAAAAGATCCAAATACCGCCCAATTGGCGACGTGGGCCCGTAAGCCACACGGCCATGTTAGTAAATCAGTTTTCAAGTACTAGACTCAACTTCGGCCGAGGAGTTGGAAAGGGGGATTCCTACAGGTAGTCGGCTCTGATACCAACCTATGATGCCCCGGCTTAATCGTGCACTAACCATACACGCAAATGCACACGATCAAGCCTAGGACTCACTTGACGATATCACAACACAACTCTAAAAACATAAATAAAGTCATACAAGCTTTATATTACAAGCCAGGGGCCTCGAGGGCTCAAATACATAAGCTCGATGTCATACAAGCATCAGCGGAAGCGTCAGATATCTGAGTACAGATATAAAAGAAAGACAGATAGGCCTTTGAAAGGCGGGGCAAAAGAAAACACTACGATCGAAAAGGCGCAGGCCTCCTGCCTGGGACCCTCCGAACCTACTCCTGGTCGTCGGATGGCTCCTCGTAGTAGTACTCGCTGGGAGGGTAGTAGTAGTAGCGGTCGGCGGGGGCAGCTATCTCAGGGGCTCCATCATCTGGTTGCTTCAAACGGATATGGGGAGAAAAAGAAAGCAGATCAACCGCGAGTACTCATCCGAAGTACTCAGCAAGCAAGGATCTACACTACATATGCAACATTATCAAAGGAAGGCTGTGTATGTGGACTGGGCTGCAGAAATGCCAGAATAGAGGTGAAAGCCTAGTCCTATCGAAGACTAGCATCTTCATCATCTTCAGCGGTCTTGCAGCATTAGAAGAGTGCAGATTAGCATAATGTAAAGTAATAGTACTGTCATCAACCTCGCCCAGAGATCCTTCCTCGACTCCCTGCGAGAAAGCAATCCCAGAGCCATACGATCCAGTTCTCATCACAAGTATCCAGTTCTAGTTGTATCGATCGGGATACAACTCCGAGCGTCCGTTATCGAGGATCGGCTATGCATAGATTAGTTCTTCCCTGCAGGGGTGCACCAACTTACCCACCACGCTCGATTAACTCCGGCCGGACACACTTTTCTGGGTCATGCCTGGTCTCGGCCAAACGATATGCCGCAACCCGACCTAGGCTTAACAGAGAGGTCAGCACGCCGGACTAAACCTATGAGCCCAGGGGTCTTGGGCCATCGCCCCGGGGACTCCTGCAGGTCGCGTACGCGGCCGGTGAGCAGACCTAGCAGCCTCCAGTACAACGGAGGGTGCTTAACGCGGTCCAAACCAGCGCGCGCCGCTCAGTCGCTGACATGCATTAAGCTTCGGCTGATGCATACGACGCAGAGTGCCCATAACTGTTCCCACGTGATGGTTAGTGCTATCGGGCCAGAGGCCCACTCGGATCAAATATCCAAATCGTTAGTGAATTAGGGGCGCGCGGTAACGAGCAGAGACTCGCGATCGATGTGACCCCGTCGCCCCATCTCGAGGACTTGCGGCAAGGGCTAAGAATGCCCGGCCACGCCTTGTATTTATCTCGCGGGTACTCTCTCTGGTCACCCAACTGCACATCAATCGCATCACATGCTTGCGCGGGTACCCCTTAGGGCCGACCCGACTTTATCATGGTTCATGGTTAAAGTCATAGTAACTGTGTGTCCAAACACCAGGGGGAAAACCTGAAGAATCACCCTCGACGGATCCCACATGATGTAGTCGTCAAGGTGAGCTTAGGAGGAATCACCGTCGAGGTTGACACTTGAGGTGCTGCACGACGCCGTCGTTATCGGGAGTGGTGAAGGAGGAATCACCCTCGATGACCACGTCCAAATAGCTACTCTACAGAGTTAACATCAGAAGTGCTAAATGAGGTATCACCCTCGGCACTCGATGGTAATGCTGCAGTGTCGTACAACTAAGGGGGGTGATGTGCGGTGCTGGGGCCTGGTCGTCGAGTCTTCCGATAATCCAGCGGGGCAACCGGGACAAGTGGGGTCACTGGGGTCTCTAGCCAGCCTATACTAAGCAGTTTAGGATAAGCAGGTAAGGTATCAATAGCAGGTTACAATAAACAAGCTATGCATCAGAATATGTAAAGCAGTAACATCATCAATTCTAATGCAAGCACAAGAGAGAAGAGAATAGGCGATATAGGCATGTTCAAAAGGGGGTGCTTGCCTGGTTGCTCGGCGGCAAAGATCTGGTCGTCAGGGGCGTAGTCGACCTCCGGAGCTGTGTCGGTCTCGGGGACTACGTCGGTGTCGGGGTCTAACGAGAGAGAAGAGGGGGAGGAAACAAATAAATACACAGCAAACATATGCAACACAGAGTATGCCATGCCTACGGTGTAGTGCAGGGTTGCCTAAGGGTTTGTCTAAGTCATTTTAGTTATTTTAGGATTTAAGTTGGAATTTATTAGCCGATATATATGCACTATTCATCTACCGGAAAATGGGTGGAAAGTTACAGGTTCACCTACGTAGAGGGTTCCGACACGGAAACAGATGGCGTGGTTGGGTTCGTCTCGCCGTTCTGAGCAACTTTCATGTATAAAGTTTTTTGATCCGAGCTATGGCTTATTTTCTACGGATTTTCAAAGATTATAATATTTTCTAGAATTATTTTAAATTAATTAAATCCCGAATTATCTAGAATAGTGAAAGGTGATGTCAGCATGACATCAATATGACGTCAGGAGGTCAACTCTGGCTGACCGGAGTCAAATCTGACATGTGGGGTCACTGGGACCCACAAGTCAGTCTCTGTTAGTATTAAACAGAGTTAAATTTAAACTAACTAACTAATTAGATCAATGGGCCCAGTTAGGCAGTGACTGATTAGCTGATTAATTAACTAAAGTCTAATTAACCTTTTAATTAACATTTCAATTTATTTTTAAAACATTGTAAATGGCAGGGCCCCACATGTCAGCGACACGGGCAGCCCAGTCAGCGGGTTGACCCGATCAATGGGGCCAGCCGGGCCCATCGGTCAGTGTCACGGGGGCGGCCAAGTCAGCGCCACGTCGGCGGACAGCGCCTGAGACGCGCCGGTGAGGCGAAACGCGGCGGCGACGGCCGGAACATCGCCGGAGCTGGCGGGAAAACTCGTACGGTGGGTGGCCGGGCTCGGGCTCAGGCTCTACGGAATGCTGGGAGTGCGCCGCATCCAATGGCGGTGGTTGCAGCGCCAGAGAAGGTCGGGAACGTCGACGGCGACCACCGCGGGCGGCGCCGGACTTCGGGATCGGGCGCTTTCGATGTTGCGGGGCACGGTGAGACGCGCGCGTGTATGCGTTAGAGTCATGCGAACGTGCCGAGCACGGCTACATGCTCGGATGTGGGGTGCGGTGTCGATGGCCATGGCGACGAGCTCATGGCGGCGGCGGTTACGGCCTAGTTGAAGCGGCGGCTATGGCGCGAGAAAAAAGGAGGGAAGGAGGGGATCCGGTACGGCTGCTCACCGTGGGGCACACGAGGGCCGGCGGGAGGCTTAGGAGCTGCAGCTGCGGCAAATCGAGGTGGCGGTGCTCCAGCGTCTCGAGGAGGAAGAAGAGGCCGGGGCAGCGTTCGGGGGCGCTCGGTGTCCTGCGACTCGTCGGGGAGGTATAGCCGAGGGAGGCGGAGCGAGTGGGCGCGGCAAGGCGACGGAAGGAGCTCGCCGGCCACGTAGACGGCGTGGCAACGGCGATGAACGCACTCGGGTGAGGGCGGAGCGACGGATCTGAGGTGGAGGGGGAAGCGAGAGAGGGAATGGGGAGGCGCTAGGGTTCGGCTGGGGTCGCGGGGACCTTATCCACGCGGGGAACCGGCGGATGGGCGACGCGTGGCGAACGGCGGCGTGTCAGCGAGCGCGCGCGACAGCGCACGGGGTGGACGACGACCGCAGCTGGGCTGGGCCACCGGGCACTATAGATCTAGAGGCCCAGTCGCACAGTTTAGTTTAGGCCTTTTCCATTTCTTCTTTTCTACTTTTCTTTATTCTTTCTGCTTTGACAATTGTTTAGCCACTTGTAGACTTTACAAAATAGGAGACTTGGTCCAAATGTTATAGTGCAATATTACCTACCACCAGAAATTGGTTTGGCAAGTTATGATTTCATTTGCAATTTGGATTAAATAAAATGGATTAAAAAGGTGCTGTTTGCCACTGTTTGAAGTTGTTAGAGTCACTTAACTAATTTAGTTAATATTGATCTTATTTTTATAATTGCTTTGGGAAAATTTGCAACATCATGAACACTTTTGTTTGGCTGTTTGAAGGAATAATTATTTGACTTGCAATTTAGATTTGAATTTGAATTTGATTTGAGACAAGTGGCATTTTGACTTAGTAAAATATGATGACATGGCAAGTTAATTAGCTAGAAGACAGGGTTAAGATCTGGGGATGTTACATCTTTCCCCCTAGGGGCGTGCGTAGTAGTACTTTGCTTCGAGGGCTAATAAACTTTTGCAATAAGTATGTGAGTTCTTTATGACTAATGTGAGTCCATGGTTTATACGCACTCTTACCTTTCCGCAATTTGCTAGCCTCTCCAGTACCGTGCATTGCCCTTTCTCACCTCGAGAGTTGGTGCAAACTTTGCTGGTGCATCCAAACCCCATGATATGATATGCTCTATCACACATAAGCCTCATTATATCTTCCTCAAAACAGCCACCATACCTACCTATCATGGCATTTCCATAGCCATTCCGAGATATATTGCCATGCAACTTCCATCATCATCATATACTTGACTTGGGCGTTCATTGTCATATTGCTTTGGATGATCATAAGATAGCTAGCATGATATTTTCATGGCTTGTCCATTTTTTGATATCTTTGCTATGCTAGATCATTGCACATCCTAGTACACTGCCAGAGGCATTCATATAGAGTAATCATGAATTAGTTTTATCGAGTTGTAAGTAAATAAAAGTGTGATGATCATCATTATTAGAGCATTGTCCCAGCGAGGAAAGGATGATGGAGACTATGATTCCCCCACAAGTCAGGATGAGACTCCGGATGAAAATAAAATAAAATAAAAAGAAAAAAGAGAGGCCAAAAAGAGCCAAAAAAAAGAAAACAAAAAGAGAAAACAAAAAATATATGATGAAATGAGAGAAAAAGAGAGAAGGGGCAATGCTACTATCCTTTACCACACTTGTGCTTCAGAGTAGCACCATGTTTTTCATATAGAGAGTCTCCTATGTTGTCACTTTCATATACTAGTCGGAATTTTTCATTATAGAACTTGGCTTGTATATTCCGATGATGGGCTTCCTCAAATGCCCGAGGTCTTGATAAGCAAGCAAGTTGGATGCACACCCACTTAGTTTTCAGTTTGAGCTTTCATACACTTATAGCTCTTAGTTCATCCGTTGCATGGCAATCCTTACTCGCATTGACATCAATTGATGGGCATCTCCATAGCCCATTGATTAGCCGCATTGATGTCAGACTTTCTTCCTTTTTGTCTTCTCCATATTATCTCTATCACCATACTCTATTCCACCCGTAGCCACCAAAATACGGCCCTTCCCGCGACCGCATAGGTCGTACAGGCGCTAATTTGACCTGCAGGAGGTTCCAGTGCAAAACAACTAGAGGCAACAGAGTGAATGACGGCGTATCAAACGGGCGCACACGCTCGTTTTTGCGGTCATTTTGATTCTCTGCAGAAACCATCAAGGAGTCCAGAGCGTTTGACGGCGTTCCAAACAAGCGCATGCGCTCGTTCGAGCGGTCGTTTGACATCTTCGACCAAGAGCACAAAAAGAACAGAGCGAACGACGGCGTTCAAAACGGGCGCGGACGCCCATTTCAATGGTCGTTTCATCTGCACGCAGGCAAAGGTGAGTTAAACCGAGTTGAAGACGGCGTTCCATGTGGGCACTTGTGCCCGTATGAGCGCTTGTATTGCGTGCCGGCAGTTCCAATAAGCCTGAGGAAGGAGGTATTTCGCCCCCCCCCCCCATCTCTCTCTTTTCTTCCTCTTCTTCTTCTTCCTCCAAACCTCTCCAAACCCTAGCAAAACTTCGCCCGATCTCTCTACCCGTTCGTTTTCAGTTCGAATTCTTCCGTGTGATCGATCTACGGTATGTTTCTCCTCCGATCCCCAACTTATTTTTCGCGAATACATGTTCTACATGCCTAGCATTGCCATGTTTAGGATATGCTTATTTTTTATTCAAACTTGAGTTTGGCATGGATTGTTGATGTTTTTAGAGGAGTATGATGTTGTGAGTACCGTAGGATCAATATTTTTTTATCATGTTGGACTGAAAAACTGTTTTTTAGATGTTTACACGGAGGTCTTCTCGCATACGCGGTGACTCGAGTTCATCCACCGCACAACCGCAACAACTTTTCACTCAGGGGATCATCTTCACCGACCGTGGAGCAAGGAAGAAGTTCTAGAAGCCCACTACAATGAAGATCAAAGCAACCAAATGGGCTTGTGCGAATACTCTCGCCAAGCTAGGTATCACTCATGATTTTAATTTGCTTTGTCATGATACCGGGTTGCATCATTTTGTTTATCAGGGATGTGAGACTTATGAACGTTGATGTACTCTCTTGCACAATGTTGGATTAATGCCAAATGCACATGAGGAGGAGAGAATCACTTTTCGTCTCCTTAACCAAGACTTTAACATCACTTTTGTTGAGTGGTGTAACTACTTTCGCTTCCCCAACAATCACGCTGATATTAGATATGTTTATGATTTCACTAACCCGCACCCAAGGCAATACTTTTACCAGATGAGTCACCGTGGCATCGAGCACATCCGGAACCTGTTCATCATCTTCATCCACAAACCCTAGCCACCGCCATTTCCATCTCCATAGCCATCTCCACCACCATAGTGCTCTCTCATCTAGTTCATACTTGTAATCGTGCATCGCACAAGGCATCCATTGTAAGACATATTCCAATCAATCAATCTCAAGACATGTTCTTCAATGATTTCTTCTCGCGATCTGATCACCATGTGTGTGTGTAGTTTGGTAAGGTATGGGGTGAGGCATGAGCCTTGCAACCCCAGGTATTTGGTGAAGGGATCAATGGAAGCCTTTGACATAACGTCTCGTATGTGTGAAATAAAATTGTTTCATAAAGTGTCTCTTGTCTTGTCCATGATCTTCATCCCTACAGGTACCCAGGATGATGGAGATTGAGCACCGGTGAGGCTAGGAGCAAGGGGATTGTGAAGTGTTATACCAAACACCGGTGATAGTAAGGTTTAGTAGGGTAACATGGATCATATCCTTGGAGATTCATGAGGTGTAGTCATTAAACGCCCAACGCTTTTATCTGATATTATTATCTTAATTATCAGGGCAACCCCGCAAGACGGATAGGGCCTTCGGTAGGACAACTAATTCTTGATGCAGGACTCGTGCCAGTCAAGATGTACTTTGGACACATCCCCCACTCCGATATGAAGCAAGCACCTTTTGATGGGAGACTTCCCGAGCACAAACTAATATCATTTTTTATCCCAACATCAATATATGGTTCTAAGCATTAAGACCTCATCCCCGTACCTTCTTTTTATTATAAGTGTTTGAATCACAATTTGCTTGCTGATCCGGTCAAAAGTTGGATTTGACACTTTGGCAAAAGCTTGCTAGAGACCATCGCTTCAAGGGAATCTTCCTCTCATGGGTTCGATACCCAGGGTCACCTCTAGGGAAATAGGTGCGGGATACCCTTTCTTGTTCCAATACCGGATCAATAAAAAGGAGATACCACGTATCTATAATTTTTTATTGTTCCATGCTATTATAGTATCAATCTCGGATGTTTTATATAACTTTTTGTGGTATTTTATATCATTTTTTGGGACTAACAAGGAGACGACAAGGCAACAGGGCGCGCCCAGGGGGGTGGTCGCGCCCTGATGCCTTGTGGGCCCCTCGTTTGGCTTCGTCTGACCTAATTCCACTTCTATAAATTCTCTAAAATCAGGAAACCAATAGAGAGCCACCTGAAACACTTTTTCCGCCGCCGCAAGCTTCTGTTCTTCCGTGATCCCATCTGGAGGCCTTTTTCGGTACTCTGCTGGAAGGGGAATCGATCATGGAGTGCTTCTACATCGTCCTTGCTGCCTTCCGATGATGCGTGAGTAGTTCACCACAGACCTACGGGTCCATAGCTAGTAGTTAGATGACTTCTTCTCTCT
This sequence comes from Thinopyrum elongatum, assembly GCA_011799875.1. Classification (NCBI taxonomy): domain Eukaryota; kingdom Viridiplantae; phylum Streptophyta; class Magnoliopsida; order Poales; family Poaceae; genus Thinopyrum; species Thinopyrum elongatum. The sequence continues at coordinate 668,734,499 of CM022298.1, read as the reverse complement.
CTTTGGTCTTCAATACAATGTTCTCCTCGATGTTCTCGGAGTTCTATTTGATGTAATCTTGTTTTGCGGTGTGTTTATTGGGACCCCGTGAATTGTGGGTTTACGATCTGAATATTTATGAGAAGTAATTGAGTCTTTTTTATTATGCATGGTTATTATAGCTTTGTATTTCTCTCTTATCTATCCATTTGGTTTGGCCAACTAGATTGATTATCTTCAATGAGAGAGGTGCTTTGTAATGGGTTCAATCTTGCGGTGCTCAATTCCAGTGACAGAAAGGAAAATGACACGTATCCGTATTGTTGCCATTAAGGGGAAAACAACGGTGTTTATTCATATTGATTGGGTTTACTTTGTCTACATCATGTCATCTTGCTTAAGGCGTTACTCCGTTTTTATTAACTTAATACTCTAGATGCAAGCTTGATAGCGGTCCATGAGTGGAGTAATAGTAGTACATGCAGGCAGGAGGCGGTCTGCTTGTCTTGGACATGATGCCTATATACATGATCATTGCCTTGAATATCGTCATAACTATGCACTTTTCTATCAATTGTCCAACAGTAATATGTTTACCCACTGTATGCAATATGTTGGAGAGAGAAGCCTCTAGTGAAAACTATGGCCCCGGGGTCTACTTTTATCATATCTAAAAACACAAAAAATACTTTGTTGCAATTTTCTTACTTTTATTTTAGTTTGCACCATCAGATTTATCTACCACTATCAGATTTGATCCTTGCAAATTACCACCAAGGGGATTGACAACCCTCTTGATCGCATTGGGTGCAAGTATTTGCTTTGTGTGTGTGCAGGTACTGTTCACTAGGTGTGGTGTGATTCTCCTACTGGATTGATAACTTTGGTTCTTAACTGAGGGAAATGCTTATTTCTACCATACTGCATCTCCTCTCCTCTTCGAGGAAATCCCAAAGAAGCTCGCAAGTAGCATGTACCATGCTAGCCTATCGGATGCAGTTGCAGATGAATGATGAAGATGCAAGAAGTTAGTCCAGTAGTGGTTCATTCTTACATGTGGAGTGTACACTTGGCAATAAAGCGATAGAGTAGGGTGTGGTTGGGTTTTAGTCCCGAAGAAGGTTTCCTAGCCATGTTCTTAGTCCATTGCGGATTACTCAAGTTGTAAAACTTCAATAATATTGGTTCCAATACTTTCCTTTCAAATAAATTTGGTCTGTGTGGGAGCACCTAGAGAAATCTATATTTGCTTTTTGCAACCATGTGACAGTTGTTTCAAGATTAGGAGACAGTGAAACTCAAATATGAATTGTCAGGGTCTGGACAAGATTTAGACCAATTACAGTTCACGAGCAACCCTAGAAGAATAATGGATTATGATTGGTTTATTTTGACAATTTCCTATCGCTAATTGCAACTGTCGTGCCAGATTGAGCAGGACCAGACATGTTTCAAAAAAAATTTGCTCTCACATATACGAGATGAAAAAGGTATGAGCACGAGCATAGACTCACAATAGAAGGTAGCATACTGCATGAGTGAACACTCAATCCCAGCTATCCCAGGAAATGACATAACCAATGTCACGTAGGCGGGCCGCAAAACCGATAAAACAGAGCATAGGATAACAAGAGTAAAGCACATACCCAAGGGGGCCTGCCGGTGCTGCAAAGACCATGGTGTGGCATGGCAGGGCGTGTGCTTAATTGAAGGGATCGCAGGGGCAGTAGGCACCTTCAGGAGCACATCGGGGTGACAATGGTACATCCATCCTGCCTCAGGGAATCACATAACATGTTGTGTCATAGCCCTACAAAAGAGAGGAAAAATTACTACTTGTACTCACCTTGTCACATGTATCCAGCTAACAAACGTTGCACATAACTAAACATCGAAGAATCAGACGCAACATTTTTAACAATCCAATGCTAGTTCCTCTCTCTCTGTTTTTGCAAGGATCATTCCTCTCTCTTTCACAAGGCTAAAACATCATAATAAGAATTTACACTAATCCTCAAATGGTGGATATCCCCTTTGAATCTAAATTTTTGATAAACCACATGCCCAATTATGTTGACCCAGTCTAGCAATTGCACATGAAGAAGGGAGAATATTGAGCAACATAAAGCTATCAATTGTTTATAGTACATTCCAAAATTAATAGATTATCATCTCTCCCTAACCAAATCCGCACCTATCAGCCAATTGAAATAATAAAGCTTGAATTAATTGTATAATTGTACATATGCAACAATCGAACATATGTAGATCTTGCTGTGATGTGGATGAGGTCGCACGAATGGGGCTCGCTGTCGAGGCCGGCCGGCTTCATCCAGTCCCCACTGCCATTGAGAACATGATTCATCTAGATGCCCAACCACCATGCCTTCAGAGGAGATGCATGGCCAGAGCAAGCTGCAGCCATGGCGGAGAGGTGAGCTAGAGGATGCAAACAACCACGTGGGGAGTGGGAAAGAGGTAGCGACTCACCTCGTGGCTATAGGCACACGCATAGAGGACTGCGAGGTGGGATGGCGCCGAATCTTCGCCAACGGCCGCCGCGAGTAGGGAAGACAGCCTCTTCTCGTGTTCTTCGGTGAAGAGGAGGTGCGAGAGCGTGAGGGGATTGGGGTGGAGGGAGGGAGGGGGCGCGACGCGCGGGTCCATCCTGCCGGCAAGGGAGGAAACCCTACAGCCGGCGAGGAGTCAAACCCTAGCGACAACGCTCGCACCGTAGGACAGGAATCAACTGGATAAAAATCGTACCGGAAATAGCCCTGAAATTTGTACCGAGAATGCCCTTGAAATATTTGAGAGGGAATGTCAGATGTGTTTGGAAAAAATTCTTCCGAAAATGTCCATCGGGCTCTTTTATAATACACATGCCGTCAGCGTATTGAATTGGATCTGAACCGTCCAATCCAGCCTGACGGACGGTCCATTTCGACCGGATACACGGTAAAAGGACTCTAATTATATAGGGATGTAAAGCGGCCCGTTTAAACCCATTTATGGTCTAACAGCTTAATAAAGTTTCTTTCGGAGAAAATAAACTATCGAGCTAGCCAAAGTTAACTAAACGGAACTTGCGGGTGCCGTCTATTGGCCGTTTACATCTCTAGTAATTGACAGTGCTACTGTTAACCTTTCTATTGCATTGGCTGGACCGGAGAATCGATGAGTTCATCTAGAGGATAGCCTGTCGCTCCGTCGCAACAGTGGCATCGCCTTGAGGTTCCAATTTGCTCATGAGCAAGCAGCTGGGCAGAGAGGCGGCGGTGCAGCGCTAATTTCTTGCGTTAATCACGCCAGAGTGTAAGTACGCTAGGACCTACGGATCAACAGGCCGGTTCCTTTATGCGTGTACGTGATGGCTCCGTATGTGGTCTATTCTGCAGAGACCGAAGGACAGAGACATTTTTATGATAGCATCTACACGGTTGGAGCATACGGCCAGGTAGGTTTTCTCCCAACATGGATGGCGGCGTAATCTCCGGATAGGATTTGCCCCGTACTAGGCTGGACTGGTTTATTTTTCTGTAAAACGATATACTTTTCTAGGTTTGTTGGACTTGTTGGCTGTGTGCATCACGCTATGCAGAGGACGGGTATTCTTTCAATGTGGTTGTATCACCTCGATATATCAATTGAATGAAATGTTCTTTATAAAAAAAAAATAGGCCGTTCCACCCTGTTTTCCGAAAGAAATAGTACCATATCTCTATCGAAGCTGCATACACCACCCCGAGTTTGATGTTTCCTATTAAAACAAGTTGACTGGAGAAATTCCCAACCGGGGCCAATGCTGCATCCAACTGTCTCTTCTTCGGAACGCATTGCTCCATTTGTGGGAACCAAAAAACAAAAGGACGCGCATAGGGCTGTTGAAGTGTGCTTCACTTCACCGCTCTTGACCTTCCCGAAGCGTACATGTATTTCGTATGATGTGGGCCTTTTCCCCCCAGCTTATATATAATTAAGGACGCCGATAAGTGCCACACGTGTGGGCGTTAGGGGGTCTGTCCACACATTTTGTGTGGTGTATAAGAGGAACAGCCCACATATTTACGTGTGGGCAAAACAAGTAATGCCCACACATCTCTTTTTTTCCCTCCTGATCCATCTCACACGCGTGCGTGTGGGCGAAATAGATAACGCCCACACGCCCCGTACGTCAGGCCTCGTACCTCGTGGTCCCGCACGCCCCACATGACAGTCACCGCGCGCCCGCAGTTGCCATGGTCCAGACCCTCGTCCATGTTCGTTTAACTGCAGTTGCCATGTCGCTGAACTACGGTTGCCATGTCGGACAACTACAGTTGCTATGGTTGCTCAACTGCAGTTGCCATGTATGATCTGGTCTACTGCAGTTGCCATGATTTCAAAACTTTAGGAGTTGCCACCTACTAACACTAGGCAGTTGCCATGTAGCACTACAAAGAAGGCATGGCAAAAAAACATGTTCGGGTAAAAGAGAGAGTTGCCATGTGCTCACAAGTACGCTAGGGCAGTTGCCATGTAAAAGAAAGAGTTGCCATCTGCTTACGTGCTCGCCAGGGCAGTTGCCATGTACCATGCAAAAACACATGGCAACTCGGGTAAAAGAGAGTTGCCATCTGCTTACAAGCAAAGCTAGGGCAGTTGCCATGTACACTGCAGAAACACATGGCAACTGCCAGCTTTGGGTGTGGGCGAGGAGACGGGCGTGTGGGCGAAGTGATAAACGCCCACACACCAGCCTCTCTGCGTGTGTGAAAACTGGTGTGTGGGCGAATTGCTAAACGCCCACACACCAGCCCCCCGTGTGGTGAAAAAGGACGTGTGGGCGACTGGATGAATGCCCACACACCAGTCCAGTCTTACGTGGCACACAAAAACTGCTAGAACGCGCCAAGATTTGTGCAGAATTGGTTGGACGAGGATCCATGCGTGTGGGCGAGTTGCCAGACACCCACACGTGTGGGCGTTAGTCTTTCCGATAATTAATCTTCCTGGCTTCCACTTCGGGCATCATTAACTGGATGGATTTAGCAGTTGGGGTCCATGTGGTTTGATCTGATGTCCCTTTCATACCACCGACAGCATTGTTTATGACCATGCATCGATATCGGTACAACAAAATCAACAGCTCTATGGTGGACCGTAAAAAACCGACGACTGAGATCGCTTGCCGGATCATTCGATTAAAGTATCCTGCCTCGTCCGCGTGGATTTAGTCTTAACTGGAACGCCGCGTATCTTCTCATTGCTGCTGTCTCCTTAAAGTACTATCTTCTTGGTCTTCCACTTCAGGTACGTGCCATGAATTAACTGGATTGGTAGATTTCGCAGTTGGGATCCGTGTGTTTTGATTCGACCCACCGTCCTTTCATTTCATGCTGCCGACATAATTTTTTACGAATTATGACTATGCATTGATACATCAAGATCAACAACTGTATGATTGGACGGTAAAAGATGATGACTAGGATCGCCAGCCGGACCATCCGATCCTGCCTTGTGAATTAGTCTTATATATAACACGCGTGTCTTCTTTCCTTTTGACAATTCCATCGTGCATGCATACGTCAAAGAGTACAGCGCAGCACACTAAACGAGAAGAGAGACATCTAGAAGGACATGCATACACAAAAGATCTCGACACAAAAGAAAAAAACAATGAATACCCGTGCTTTCCATTTTCATTTCTCGATAAAAGGTAACATATTAATATCAATTTGATATTTCCCCTCAAAAAAAAATATCAATTTGATATCAACAATTAGTCGAGACATCGGGTATGCACACAACCAAATTATTTTAAAAAAGAAAAAGTAAAAGGCCCGCAAAGGTCAAGGCGAGACAAACGACCTGCTGCGGCAAAACATCAACAACTATAACCACTGTTAGCAACACCCAGATTCCGATTCTGGTGTGGACATCTTCACCGAGCAAAAGCATATTTGCATAGAATGACTTGCTCCATCGACGAGGAAGGCTACCGGTGCGGGTCACCCGATACCGAGACAATGGACCAGGATGAAACCTACACAACCGGAATTTGCTAAGATGTCAGGTCTGCCACCACAGACACCAAGTGCGCCAACACCTGGACCAATGTGGGGCACACCCCGACCATCACCGGGAGCGATGGATTCCACATGGAGCTGATCTGGCGCGGTGGCGGAGAAGGTAGCATGTCGCGCAAAGCCAGGCGACCAAATTGCGTGCACACTTCCAAAGGCCACATCACCCTAGCCCCGCACCAACATGGGCGCCCCGCATAGACAACCGACCATGACTGGATCACGAAGCACTACGAGATGGTTTGCCTCATTGTTGCTGCATGAGACATGGCTCAAGTTGCCGCGAAGACACCCACAACTAGCCTTTAGGCAATAGGCACAGGCAGCACGACCCCACAGATCGACCCGCTATACCACGGGAACCAAGCCCCACGACCACTCGGCTAGAAGGCATAGCCCGCCACTGCTAGGTCACCATGTTCGGCTGCCACGTTGCACTCACATCTGCAGTGGCAGTGGCACGACCACACGACGAAGGACTCCAGGACTAGCACCAAGGCGCCCGAACACCACAACACGCGCGTCCCGTCCATGGCCGCCACTACGCTCTGGCCAGAGGACTCCCCAGGGATTGAGCGGACGAGCCTGCCAGCACCCTCGGATAGCGATGAGGCGGATGGAGGAAAGAGCAGACGAGGGCGGCCACTAGGGTTTCGACCGAGCACCGCCACCCAGTGGCGTAGCTAGGGGGTGGCCAGGGTGGTCCATGGACCACCCTGGAATTTCTCCATAGCTTGTATATAGTGTAGTAAAAAAAATATTTCTTTGAAAATAAATAAACTTAGGTAAACATTTCTATTGATGGACCACCCTGACTTATTGGGCTAGCTACGCCACTGCCGCCACCTCCCCCCTTCCTTGGTTGGGCTAGTGTCAGATTGTTGGGATGTTCCATTACCACTTAAGCGGTCCTCCTGGTTTTGAATTGCTTTTTGAAATAATAAATTAACTTTGGCCTAAAATATTGAAGATCAAATTGCAATTTTGTTTATTCTTCGTTCTTTTGTCTCCATAATCCCTTATTTTTAGGGAAAAAACTGTAGAACGATTTTGTTTTCTTCCAATGGTACTAAAATGTGCTTCCAGTGCAAGTCGAATTTGCTTATAATCTAACAAAAAATACGTCTGACATAATTATCTATTTTGCTTATAAACATAAAATAATTTGTTTCGATGATTAGAGAATTTTCTCAAGTGTGAAATTTGGTTCCTTGTAACAACAGATTTCATCCAATATAGCAATTTGTTTTGTTCCCAACGGAACAAAAATGTTTTTTCCTGATTAGACTATTTTGTCTCGAGGTAACAAAATTTATCCTACGCATGCAATAATAGGTTGTAGAGTCACTGAAATTTGCTTCAATATGTTGAGAACTTGTCTTGGTGGTTTAGTTGTTTCAGATTTTTTAAATTCTTTTTTTTTGCTGGGAATTTTTTGTTTAATTTGACTAGACAATTTGCTTGTGTGGCAATTGGATTTCTCAATTTAATATTTTTTTTGTCAACTGCAACTGTACATTTGTTTCCATTGCTCCTACTCGCCGGTACCATCGTGTTTCTTCCGTCCATATAACAAGTTTCCGACAGCATATGTCTTTACTTTATTCAAGTCGCCAAAAATACAACGCTTCATATGTGGATACCACATGCTTCCGCTACATATTTGTTTCCATCAACTAGCTAGTACGTTCCCATGATGCATATGTCCGCAGAGCACACGGCGTTCACCGTCCGGGTGGCCAACTTCCAAGTGAAGGTGCCAACCTTTGGAGGCACATAAACACAGGACGTTCTATAAGATCGGCCATCCACCTGAGATCTAAGCAGTTTTTGTTAGGTTGATCTCCACCGTGTGGGCCCAACGGCCCACCGGGCCCTTAGATCCGCGCCCTGATCGGGGGCGCTCAACCCACTATGGTTGATGGGCCCCTGTGACCCGCGCTATATAAACGGAGGTGGGGGCCGGGGCACGAGTTACGAGGTTCGTCGCCAGCTGCACACCCCACCGACAATCCCTTCCGATCTAGGGTTAGCGCGGTGCTCACGGGAAGCACCACCACCACCTCTCCATCTCTCTGTCATCACCGTCCCGCCATGGCCAACGGCGGGAGTTCATCGACCCAAGGAGAAGGAAGGACCACCGATGATCTAGCCTACCCCGATCCAAGCAGTCTATCAATGGTATCAGCCAGATTGGGTCTAGATTTTCGGTACAGAAAAGAAAAGGAAAACCCCTCCCGAGAGAAACCCTAACCCCAAAAGAAAGAGGGGAGAAGGGCAAAGTGCGCCGCCGGAAGGCCGCGCCGTTCCTCTCAATCCGGACGCGCATCGGCAAGCCGAGGCGTCGGACGAAGAACCTACCCCGAAACGGGGCAAAGAGCACCTGACGGCCACGCGGTCGCCGGCAAAGGGCACTGCCGCTGAACCGCTTGACGGCAGTGCGCCCACCTACGGGTGCACGCACTCGCCGACAAGGGGGACAGGGAAGGCGCCGCCGGATCGCCACAACGCCGTCGGGCGCGAGGGGAAGAGAAGGCCGTCGGGCTTCTCTTTTTTCTCTCTGCTAGGTGGCGGTGGAAGGTGAAATGGAAGGGGAGAGAAGACCGGGGCGGCCGCGGCGGCACGAGCTCGCCGTCGCCAGCGCGCCACCGGCCCCCCTGCGCGCGAGAGAGCTGCAAGCACGCGCGGGCGCTCGCCGCCGCAGCGGCGCGGTGGCCCTCGTGGCCGGAGAAGGCCCGCCGGTGGCTTGGGCTCGCAGCCGCGGTGGCGGCAGAGAACGGCAGAGGAGAGCGGCGCGCGAGGGAAGGAATTGGATCGGGGGGGGGGGGGGGGTGGGTGGGGGGGGGGGGAACTCGCCCGTTTTTGTTCGAGCGCAAAGCGTGGCGTGGCCGTCGATCTGATCGACGGCCACCGTGAAACCTAGCCCCCTCCCCAGGCTGCTGGCCAGAAAGGGTGAAAGCCAGCTGGGCTGTTGGGCCGGCAGAGCCAGAGGACCAGGCCGGCTCGCGCGAGTGCGCGGAGGCGCAGGCCTTGTGCCGCTGCGGGCCTCCCGCGCCAGGCCGAGGCCGGCTGGAGATGCCCGTTCTTTTTTTTTTCCGCTTTTAATAGTTTTAGTCCAGTTTTTGGGCAGCTTTTCAAATAGTTTTCCTATTCAAAATCATCCAACGAAATTTTGTTTAGAGAACTGAAGAGTAGACAGAAAAGTTTCTGAAAATGAAAATAGAGAATTTTCAGAAAAAGAAATGTTCATGAATTTTACAAAGAAAATAATAAAGTTCATGAATTTTTATTTGGTCAAAGAAAAGTTTCTGTAAAGAATAAAAAGTTCATGATTTTTTATTCATGTTTTTCCGCTGCGTAAATAATTAGTAGTGCTCCTTTACAAAGAAAATAAAAGTTTAGAAGAATTAAGATTTAAGAGCATGTTAAAGTGATTGTTAAAATGAATATGATTTGTTATTTTTATGTCCAACGTTGTTAATAACATGATCATGTTTATATTGAATTTAAAGGTGCATTTATTTCTAATATTTTGCCCAACGGTAATATAGAATTAATTGCATAACAATTGTATGTTTAATTTGACCAACGTTAGATTATGCATATGATTGTTATAATGACTTCACTTAAATTGTGATTTAAGGAGGTTTCCACTTGATGAGTTGCCTAAAAGACTTTCCGACACTCAGAGGTGACAACTACACTGAGTGGAGGAAGAAAGTAGTCCTGGCATTTGTCTGTCTGAGGTGGACTGGGTTGTGGATGAACCACAGCCGTCAGACCTACAGAGCCAGTCAGAGAGGCCACTGATGATGATGATGCATGGAGAAAAAAAAAAAGATCATGCTCCTGTGAATGTTATACTCCATAGAAACCCAAAAGTGGGTTAATGCAAACAAAAAGTGCATGGCATTTATAAAATACAATTGAGAACACCATTGTGGCTCGATTGCAGAGTGCACTTCCGCAGGGGAGTTGCTTACAAAGATAAAGAGCCAGTTCACTCGCTCTTCAAATTATATGCCACCCAGGTGTTAAAGCAACTGGTGACAGAACACTACACAGGTGTAGTCATGGAAAGAGAGCACTCCTCAGGATCAATATGGCAGCAAAGCTAAAGCCCATGGATAAGGATTTGGAGATCAAACCAAAGCTCCTGGTCCACCTGGTCATGGCTTCACTGCCAAAGGAGTTTGAAACCTTTGTTGTAAACTACAATAGTCACCTGGAACATGGACATTGAAAAGACAATAGCAATGTTTGTCCAAGAGAGGACAGACTCAAAGCCTCACATGGTGGTTCACTCAACTATTGAAGGGAAACAAGAAAAGAATTACAACAAAACAGCAAAGGTTCTCCCTCAAGCCACATGGTAAAGCTCCCTATCAGCATCAGCAGAAGCCTTCCCATGGACAAAGACACTTGTCTCCACTGTAAGAAGATCGGGCACTACAAGAAAGACTGCCCTGATTGGCTGAAGTCCTTAATGGCAAAGCAAGGTAACACACTTGTTTCCTTAGTAAATGAATCCTTACATGAGTTTTTGAAATCTACTTGTGGGATTGATCTCAGGACAACTGTTCATGTTGCAAATTCTTTATAGGGATTCCATTCGACCCGGACTACGCAAAGAAGAGAAAGAGGCATTGAAGTAGCAAATGGAATTCAGCGGAAGATGAAGCTGTCGGCGACATCTCCTTGGAGTTAGCTGATGATTCAAGCTTCTACTTAGAGATGTTTTATTTGTTCCATCATGTCATAGAAACTTATTAGTGTTTTGTTTGGACAAAGAATATTATGAATGTTATTTTGGAACGGCAAGTGTGCCATATGTTAAATAATGCTATGTGGGTGATGCTTTCTACACAGATGAGCTTTATTGTTATCACTTCGTGAAAAGTTTATTCTGTATGCATGTGAAAGAACAAGTTTCCGCGTCGAATAAAGAACAAAAAAAGAAAGAGAACATTCGACTCATCGAAATTATGGCACTGTCGGTTGGGCCATATTTCCAAGGGGAGAATAGAAAGATTAGTCAAAGTGAAATTCTTCCTCCGTTAAGATTCTCAGACTTGAACAATGCATAGATTGCATTAAAGGGAAGTATATAAAACAAATCAAAAAAGGTGCAATCCATAGCACAGGCACACTAGAAATCATTCACACTGATATTTGTGGACCATTCCGGTGAAAAGTGTGGATGGATATGACTCGTTCATAACATTCACAAGATATTACTCTCGCTATGGAATATTTTATCCATCAAAGAAAGATCTGAACATTGGATAAATTTAAAATATTCAAAGCTAAAGTTGAAAATCAGCATGATAAAAGAATAAAGATAGTAAGGTCCGACCGTGGGGGAGAGTACTACGGTCGGCACACTCCAATGGCCAAGTCCCTGGACCTTTTGCAAAGTTCTTGCAGGAGACTGGCATAGTAGCCCATTATTCAATGCCGGGCGAGCCTCAGCAAATGGAGTAGCTAAAGGGCAACCGTACCTTATGGATATGGTGCGCAGCATGATGAGTTACTCCACCTTGCCATTGATTATGGATGGAGGCGCTTAAAACCCCATTCACATTCTCAACAGATGCCAAGCAAGTCGGGGCCCAAAACACCGTACGAGCTATGGACAGGAAGAGTGCCCTCCCTACAGCACTTCAGGGTGTGGGGGTGCCCTGCTGAGCAAAATGTTTATCCAAACATTGCAAAGTTAGATCCCAAACCAGTGAGTTGCACTTCATTGGCTATCCACAGATCAAAGGGTTTTCGTTTACTGTCCACGACGATATACAAGTTTGTAGAACACAAACATGCAGTCTTCTTAGAGGAGAAATGATGGGGGAGCTTGGTAGCTCGGAAAATGATCTTGAGGAGAAGAGGTGCATGCACCTAATCCGATGATTCAGGAGCCATTTTTCTCACTACCAGTTGCAACTCCACCCTGACACCTATGGGGGTAGACCCGGAACCTGTCCCTCAGGAGCACTGAACCCGTTGTTAGACATGAAAGGGAGGTGCAGTATACAAATTTAGAAGAAGTGCCAGAAGTTGAGCCACAGAATGTGCCAGAAACTGAGGCCCTTAGAAGTCTACAGAACACAAAAAGCTCATCTATCTCTCATTATAAGTTAAATAAAGATAGTTCATACAGAAAAGATCCACACTCTTATGAAAAAGCCATGAGAAGCCCTCATTCATCGATTGGGATGAAGCAATGGAAGACGAGATGAAATCGATGAGTTCCAAAGATGTTTGGGACTTAGAGAAATTCCTAAAGGAGCCAAAACAGTAGGCTGCAAATGGGTCTACAAAATTAATTGACTCAAAGGGAATATAGAAAAGTACAAACACACGACTCGTGGCAAAAGGATTTACACAAAGAGAAGAATAGATTACAATGAGACTTTTCTCCAGTCTCATGTAAGGATTCCTTCAGATCATAATGGCATTAGTTGCTCATTTTGATTTAGAGTTTATCAAATGGACGAAAGACGGCATTTCTCAACGGGATTTAAAAGAAAATGTCTACATGAAACAACCCAAGGGTTTTATCATGGAAGGCAAGGAAATATGGGAGTCCCGCCATGAAGAAATCCATTTATGGATTAAAGCAACCTCTAGACAGTGGTATCTAAAGTTTAATCAAACGATTAAAAGTTTTGGATTTAAAGAAAATATTGAGGATAACTGCATTTATGAAAGTTTAAAAATGGGAAATATATTTTCCTAATCTTGTATGTGGATGATACGCTGCTGCTAGCAGTGATTGTTAGTCTACTACAGAAACAAAGAAGTTTTTATCCTCAAATTTTGACATAACAGATCTGGTGAAGCATCATATGTTTTGGGCATAGAATTCACCGAGATAGGAACACTGGAGTCTTACGACTATCGCAAAGCATATTTAGAAAAGGTTCTTAAAAGTATAATATGCATGCGAGTAAAGCCACACCTGCTCCTATATTCAAGGGCGATATTTTTGGGAAATTCCAATGTCCCAAGAACCATACAGATCGATCAAATGAAAGCAGTACCATATGCTTCGGCTGTTGGCAGCTTACAGTATGCACAAGTGGCACTCGCCCTAACTTAGCTTTTATCACCGGGGTACTCGGTAGATATCAAGAGAATCCAGGCAAGAGCACTGGAAGATGGTAAAGAAAGCATTGCGTTATCGCAAGGCACGAAGGACTACATGCTAACATACAGGAGATGTGATTCCCTAGAGTAAAAGGGTATTCAACGCAGATTTTGCGGGGGACAGAGATGATAGAATCCACGTCAGGATACGTATTCACTCTCGCTGGGGGACTATTTCATGGAAAAGCTCCAAACATTCGATAGTTGCATCATCCACGATGTATGCAGAATTCATAGCATGCTTCGAGGCCACGGGGCAGGCATATGGCTAAAGAAATTTATACCTGACTTGAAAGTGGTAGATTGTATCCACAAACCACTAAAGATGTACTGTGACAACAACCACCCGCAGTATTCTATATGCTCACAACAACAAGTCGAGTAATGCTGCCAAAACAATAGATATAGGTATTATGTTGTGAAAGATAAAATCCACGGATCAAACTATAAGTCTCGAGCATATAAGGACAAAGGATATGCTTTGCGGATCCGCTAACGAAAGGCTTACCACCCAATGTGTTCAAGAACACTTCCAGGCATGGGTTTAAGGGAAAGCCTTATGATTCCTGATAGGCCCAAAAGGAACAGAATTTGTTTCTGAACAAAACGTATGTTGTAGCTGTATGATTCTAGGCAATTAAGCTGTGACGATGAAACTGCTCTATGTACCAATATGTGATGAAACAAATAACTAGAAAGTAATATTTAAAAGTAAGTTGAGATCAAGGGGGAGAAATTTAGGTTGATCTCACCGTGTGGGCCCAACGCCCACCGGGCCCTTAGATCCGCGCCCTGATCGGGGCGCTCAACCCACTATGGTTGATGGGCCCCTGTGACCACCTATATAAACAGAGGTGGGGGCCGGGGCACGAGTTACGAGGTCGTCGCCAGCTGCAACCCCCACCGACAATCCCTTCCGATCTAGGGTTAGCGCGGTGCTCACGGGAAGCACCACCACCACCTCTCCATCTCTCTGTCACACCGTCCCGCCATGGCCAACGGCGGAGTTCATCGACCCAAGAGAAGGTAGGACCACCGTGATATCTAGCCTACCCCGATCCAAGCAGTTCTATCAGTTTTAATCTTCACAATTTCATAATGCACATGCACTGAGGCGCCACACGGTTGTTAATACTCTCTACAACCAAGTATCTGAACTGGTATCGAATTCAGAGAGTCACCATTTGCATGCTAGTTTCGAACATTGTGGGGATGTAGATTTGAAATTTGAGGAACCCTAAACATATCACTACCCCATTTGGTGTCATTTAAACATAAACACGTAGCAAAATCATGAACTGGTGGACCATCTGGAATAATTATTCACTGCTCGCTCTCGTGCTGCTTCCCGCTGCCGCCAGCGACGGTCCCGCCTTCATGCTGCTCTGCAGTTGGCACAATGTGGAAGGACCAGAATAACATCGTCTAAACACTCCACTCCCTCTCTCGCTCGCCCGCCTGCGAAGACGTGGCTCGATAATGGCACCCTATGAAGCTCTGGCTCCCGTGCACCAGTGATGTCATGAGAGACTGCTTGTCCCCCTCCTGTGAGTTTCTTCATTCCCCTTTTGCTTTTCCCTCACCCTTGTCCCACGTCCTTTGTAAAACACGATCAGACATAATATTCAGCGGGAAAATGGTGATCATTTCTGGAAAAAATGTGCCTTAGGACGCGCCGGTGGGTTGGTCGCTGTCAATGCTTTGGGAAACTTACTAGGAATGCACGGCTTGTGTCAAAGTAACTACTTTTTTTTGCAGCATAAAAAAATCTAGTTTCTATGTCAAAAGTTTTACATTTACCCATCTCAATTTCTCTTCTCTGTTTATTTAACCAGGCTTTCTCTACGACAATTTGGTCTTGCCTTGTTCTGGAGCGCTCTGAGGTTGCTATTTCATGATTGGATTCATGTAACCTTGCAAGATCGGTGTGAGTTTTTCCAATCAAGAATTCTTCCCTTCCAATTGCCAGAAATTCTTTCCAATTTCGCTGCCGCCTGTCCTGAAGATGGGAGGCTATTACCCGACCACTTGTCCACTTCTGCTCGTCTACGTTCTGCTGCTCCACGTGCATGGTAGCCACTCTCTAAACGCAGACATCAACCCCAATGACCTGGAGGCACTTCTTGCCTTCTACTAGATGGCTTGGATAGCATGGCATCATCTCGTCGGTTGGGTTGGGCAACGACACCGCATGCTGTTCCTGGACCGGCATCTCCTGTCATCTTGGGAGGGTGGTCGGGGTTGGATCTCTCCACAAAGAGCCTTAATGGTGGCACTCTCTCCTTGGTCACCTCGCTCGATGGCCTTGTTAACGCTCAACCTCTCCGGAAACTCGTCTTCGTGGCCACCACCGGAGGGGCTTGGCCGGCTAACGAGGCTGCAATTGCTCGACCTCAGCATGAACATGTTCTCGGGCGCATTCCCAGCGACCTGTACTCACTATCAGAGTTGAAGAGGCTGCTTACGGGGAAATCAGCTGTCCGGTAGTCTTGAAGGACCTGGGTAACTCTCTCAGCTTGTGTATAGATTGATCATTTTTAACATGTTCACTGGTGTCATCCCTGATGTTTTGGGGGGTTTGAGGAGTCTGGAGTTCTTAAACTTGGCCTCAAATTCGTTCAATGGCACATTGCCTGCTTCCCTGTCGAGCTGCTCAATGTTGAGGGTATCAACTAAGGAACAACTCGCTGTCCGGTGAGATTTCCATTGACTTTCAAATTACTGCCAAGGTTGAAGACGCCTGAACTTTGGAAGGAACAAGTTTGAGGGGGAGATACCAGAGAGTTTCTCAAGTATTTTGCGATCCCTGCTACAGTTCTCTATTTCTGTAAATGGCTTCACCAACCTGTCTATCAGCATTGCGAGTCTTGCAGCACTTGCCCAACCTGACAATTTTGGTCTTACCAAAACTTCCGTGGTGGCGAGACAATGCCAACGGCCGGCATCAGGGTTCAAAGCGCTTGCAGCTGCTTGCCCTGTCAAACTGTGCACTCACAGGCATATGTTCCGCCTTGGATGCAGAGCTTGGAGATCCTCAAATTGCTGGACATTTCATGGAACAAGTTGACGAAAGATCCCGCCATGGTTAGGCGATCTGAATAATCTCTTCTACTACGTCGACCTGTCAACCACTTGTTTGGTGGGGAGCTTCCTGAGAGCTTTACACGGATTACAGGATGAACTTAATTTCAAGTAATGGTTCGAGCGGGAATGATTCCATGGAGGAATTCCCGCTTGTTCCTCAAGAAGAATTCAGCTGACAAAGGTTTGCAGTACACCCATCTTAGCAGCTTCGCGCCGTCGCTCATCCTCTCCAATAACTTGCTTGTTGGGCCAGTCTTGCCTGGCCTTGGCTATTTGTAATCTTCATGTACTGGACTTGAGCTGGAACAATTTCTCAGGAGGCATCCCTGACGAGTTTTCAAACATGTTGAACCTGGAAGCGTTAAATATTTCCCGCAATAGCCTCAGTGGGTGGCATACCAGCATCTCTAACAAAGTTGACATTTCTGTCCAAGTTGTGATGTCTCTTACAACAACTTGGCTGGAGATATACCAACAGGGAGCAATTTTCCACATTCGGGAATGAGAATTTTGTGGGCATTTTGCACTCTGCCTTCTTCGGAATGGCTCCTCCTGCTCTGCAAAGGTTCCATTTATCGGAACGGAAACGAAAATCGTCATGATGCTGCGATGATATACATCTCCGTGGAAGCGGGTTTCACTCTCGGGCTTCTGACCGTCTGGAACTGTCTTTCTCGCAAGGGCTTGGAGGGCCGCGTATTTTTTGGCGGTCGACACTTGTTTGATAAGCTCTATGTATAAGACAATGGTGAAGGCGAACAAGCTCAGAAAAAAATGGAGGATGAAGAGCGTCCTTAGAACAAATCACCTGTGGCTCTTCAGAGGTTGTAACTAGGGAGATTGTGTGCAGTTGCTCTTATTTCATGTATGATATGTCCTTTCTCACCTCATGTTCATTAGCTGGATATAGAAGTTAGCAGCAGGGGTCATTTTGAGTTCCCCTTCATGCCAGGGACAATTTATTGTTGGTGATATGCATGATACAACAAAAGTTTACAAACTTGGTGGATGAAGAATGTTGGCTGTTTTGTGTGTGAGCATGTATCTGCTGTCCCTTTTTCTCTGTCTGTGTTGCTGATCATCAAAGATGGTGGTGTGTAACCAGTTCTTTCTTCCCCTTTCAGATTCCCTGCCCGTTACTAGTAATGCTGGTACGGAGTTTGTGCACTGAGCAGTTTACGTACCTGAATTGGAAGACCAAGAAGATACTATAAAGCTGGGTAAAGGGACAACAATGTGGGCGCCCCGCATAGACAAGACCATGACTGGAGAACGCAAGCATACGAGATGGTTTGCCTCATTGTTGCTGCATGAGACATGGCCAAGTGCCGCGAAGACACCACAACTAGCCTTTAGGCAATAGGCACAGGCAGCACGACCCCACAGATCGACCCGCTATACCACGGGAAACCAAGCCCCACGACCACTCGGATAGAAGGCATAGCCCGCCACTGCTAGGTCACCATGTTCGGTGGGCCACGTTGCACTCACATCTGCAGTGGCAGTGGCACGACCACACGACGAAGGACTCCAGGACTAGCACCAAGGCGCCCGAACACCACAAACACGCGCGTCCCGTCCATGGCCGCCACTACGCTCTGGCCAGAGGACTCCCCAGGGATGGGCGGACGAGCCTGCCCGCACCCTCGGATAGCGATGAGGCGGATGGAGGAAAGAGCAGACGAGGGCGGCCACTAGGGTTTCGACCGAGCACCGCCACCCAGTGGCGTAGCTAGGGGGTGGGCCAGGGTGGTCCATGGACCACCCTGGAATTTCTCCATAGCTGTATATAGTGTAGTAAAAAAAATATTTCTTTGAAAATAAATAAACTTAGGAAACATTTCTATTGAGGACCACCCTGACTTATTGGGCTAGCTACGCCACTGCCGCCACCTCCCCCCTTCCTTGGTTGGGCTAGTGTCAGATGTTGGGATGTTCCATTACCACTTAAGCGGTCCTCCTGGTTTTGAATTGCTTTTTGAATAATAAATTAACTTTGGCCTAAAATATTGAAGATCAATTGCAATTTTGTTTATTCTTCGTTTTTTGTCTCCATAATCCCTTATTTTGTTAGGAAAAACTGTAGAACGATTTTGTTTTCTTCCAATGGTACTAAAATGTGCTTCCAGTGCAAGTCGAATTTGCTTATAACTAACAAAAAAACGTCTGACATAATTATCTATTTTGCTTATAAACATAAAATAATTTGTTTCGATGATTAGAGAATTTTCCAAGTGTGAAATTTGGTTCCTTGTAACAACAGATTTCATCCAATATAGCAATTTGTTTGTTCCCAACGGAACAAAAATGTTTTTCCTGATTAGACTATTTTGTCTCGAGGTAACAAAATTTATCCTACGCATGCAATAATAGGTTGTAGAGTCACTGAAATGCTTCAATATGTTGAGAACTTGTCTTGGTGGTTAGTTGTTTCAGATTTTTAAATTCTTTTTTTTTGCTGGGAATTTTTTGTTTAATTGACTAGACAATTTGCTTGTGTGGCAATTGGATTCTCCAATTTAATATTTTTTGTCAACTGCAAACTGTACATTTGTTTCCATTGCTCCTACTCGCGTACCATCGTGTTTCTCGTCCATATAACAAGTTTCCGACAGCATATGTCTTTACTTTATTCAAGTCGCCAAAAATACAACGCTTCATATGTGGATACACATGCTTCCGCTACATATTGTTTCCATCAATAGCTAGTACGTTCCATGATGCATATGTCCGCAGAGCACACGGCGTTCACCGTCCGGGTGGCCAATTCCAAGTGAAGGTGCCAACCTTTGGAGGCACATAAACACAGGACGTTCTATAGATCGGCCATCCACCTGAGTCTAAGCAGTTTTGTTAGGTGATCTCCACCGTGTGGGCCCAACGCCCACCGGGCCCTTAGATCCGCGCCCTGATCGGGGGCGCTCAACCCACTATGGTTGATGGGCCCTGTGACCCGCGCTATATAAACGGAGGTGGGGGCCGGGGCACGAGTGTACGAGGTTCGTCGCCAGCTGCACACCCCACCGACAATCCCTTCCGATCTGGGTTAGCGCGGTGCTCACGGGAAGCACCACCACCACCTCTCCATCTCCTGTCATCACCGTCCCGCCATGGCAAACGGCGGGAGTTCATCGACCCAAGGAGAAGTAGGAACACCGATGATCTAGCCTACCCCGATCCAAGCAGTCTATCAATGGTATCAGCCATTGGGTCTAGATTTTCGGTACAGAAAAGAAAAGGAAAACCCCTCCCGAGAGAAACCCTAACCCCAAAAGAAAGAGGGGAGAAGGGCAAAGTGCGCCGCCGGAAGGCCGCGCCGTTCTCTATCCGGAACGCGCATCGGCAAGCCGAGGCGTCGGACGAAGAACTACCCGAAACGGGGCAAAGAGCAACCTGACGGCCACGCGGTCGCCGGCAAAGGGCACTGCCGCTGAAAACGCTTGACGGCAGTGCGCCCACCTACGGGTGCACGCACTCGCCGACAAGGGGGACAGGGAAGGCGCCGCCGGATCGCCACAACGCCGTCGGGCGGAGGGGAGAGAAGGCGGGGGCTTCTCTTTTTCTCTCTGCTAGGTGGCGGTGGAAGGTGAAATGGAAGGGGAGAGAAGACCGGGGCGGCCGGGCGGCACGAGCTCGCCGTCGCCAGCGCGGCCACCGGCCCCACTGCGCGCGAGAGAGCTGCAGCAGCGCGGGCGCTCGCCCCGCAGCGGCGCGGTGGGCCTCGTGGCCGGAGAAGGCCCGCCGGTGGCTTGGGCTCGCGCAGCGGTGGCGGCAGAGAACGGCAGAGGAGAGCGGCGCGCGAGGGAAGGAATTGGATCGGGGGGGGGGGGGGGGGGAACTCGCCCGTTTTTGTTCGAGCGCAAAGCGTGCGTGGCCGTCGATCTGATCGGACGGCCACCGTGAAACCCTAGCCCCTCCCCAGGCTGCTGGGCCAGAAAGGGTGAAAGCCAGCTGGGCTATTGGGCCGGCAGAGCCAGAGGACCAGGCCGGCTCGCGCGAGCGCGCGGAGGCGCAGGCCTTGTGCCGCTGCGGGCCTCCCGCGCCAGGCCGAGGCCGGCTGGAGATGCCCGTTCTTTTTTTTTTCCGCATTTTAATAGTTTTAGTCCAGTTTTTGGGCAGCTTTTCAAATAGTTTTCCTATTCAAAATCATCCAACGAAATTTGTTTAGAGAAACTGAAGAGTAGACAGAAAAGTTTCTGAAAATGAAAATAGAGATTTTCAGAAAAAGAAATGTTCATGAATTTACAAAGAAAATAATAAAGTTCATGAATTTTTATTTGGTCAAAGAAAAGTTCTGTAAAGAATAAAAAGTTCATGATTTTTATTCATGGTTTTCCGCTGCGTAAATAATTAGTAGTGCTCCTTTACAAAGAAAATAAAAGTTTAGAAAGAATTAAGATTTAAGAGATGTTAAATGATTGTAAAAGAATATGATTATGTATTTTTATGTCCAACGTTGTTAATAACATGATCTTTTATTATTGAATTTAAAGGTGCATTTATTCTAATATTTTGCCCAACGGTAATATAGAATTAATTGCATAGACAATTGTATGTTTAATTTGACCAACGTTAGATTAATGCATATGATTGTTATAATGACTTCACTTAAATTGTGATTAAGGAGGTTCCACTTGATGAGTTGCCTAAAAGACGTTCCGACACTCAGAGGTGACAACTACACTGAGTGGAGGAAGAAAGTAGTCCTGGCATTTGTCTGTGCTGAGGTGGACTGGGTGTGGATGAACCACAGCCGGTAGACCTACAGAGCCAGTCAGAGAGGCCACTGATGATGATGATGCAGGGAGAAAAAGAAAAAAGATCATGCTCCTGTGGAGATGTTATACTCCATAAAAACCAAAGTGGGTTAATGCAAACAAAAGTGCATGGCATTATAAAGAATACAATTGAGAACACCATTGTGGCTCGATTGCAGAGTGCACTTCCGCAGGGAGTTGCTACAAAGATAAAGAGCCAGTTCACTCGCTCTTCAAAGATATATGCCACCCAGGTGTTAAAGCAACTGTGAGACAGAACACTACACAGGTGGTAGTCATGGAATAAGAGAGCACATCCTCAGGATGAGCAATATGGCAGCAAAGCTAAAGCCCATGGTAAGGATTTGGAGATCAAACCAAAGCTCCTGGTCCACCTGGTCATGGCTTCACTGCCAAAGGAGTTTGAAACCTTTGTTGTAAACTACAATATGTCACCTGGAACATGGGACATTGAAAAGACAAAGCAATGTGGTGTCCAAGAAGAGGACAGACTCAAAGCCTACATGTGGTTCACTCAACTATGTGAAGGAGAACAAGAAAAAAGATTACAATCCAAACAGCAAAGGTTCTCCCTCAAAGCCACATGGTAAAGCTCCCTATCAGCATCACACAGCCTTTCCCAGTGGACAAAGACACTTGTCTCCACTGTAAGAAGATCGGGCACTACAAGAAAGACTGCCCTGATTGGCTGAAGTCCCTAATGGCAAAGCAAGGTAACAAAATTGTTTCCTTAGTAAATGAATCCTTGTACACTGAGTTTTTGAAATCTACTTGGTGGATTGACTCAGGAGCAACTGTTCATTTTGCAAATTCTTTATAGGGATTCCATTCGACCCGGACTACGCAAAGAAGAGAAAGAGCATTGAAGTAGCAAATGGAATTCAAGCGGAAGATGAAGCTGTCGGCGACCTCTCCTTGAGTTAGCTGATGGATTCAAGTTCTTAGAGATGTTTTATTGTTCCATCATGTCATAGAAACTTAATTAGTGTTTTTGTTGGACAAAGATAATTATGAATGTTATTTTGGACATGGCAAGTGGGCCATATGGTTAAATAATGCTTATGTGGGTGATGCTTTACTACACGATGAGCTTTATTTGTTATAACTCGTGAAAAAGTTTATTCTGTATGCAATGTGAAAGAAACAAGTTTCCGCGTCGAATAAAGAAAAAGAAAAGAAAGAGAACATCGACTCATCGAAATTATGGCACTGTCGGTTGGGCCATATTCCAAGGGGAGAATAGAAAGATTAGTCAAAAGTGAAATTCTCCTCCGTTAGAATTCTCAGACTTAGAAACAATGCATAGATTGCATTAAAGGGAGTATATAAAACAAATCAAAAAAGGTGCAATCCATAGCACAGGCACACTAGAAATCATTCACACTGATATTTGTGGACCATTCCGGTGAAAGTGTGGATGGATATGACTCGTTCATAACATTCACAGATGATTACTCTCGCTATGGATATATTTATCCAATCAAAGAAAGATCTGAAGCATGGATAAATTTAAAATATTCAAAGCTAAAGTTGAAAATCAGCTGATAAAAGAATAAAGATAGTAAGGTCCGACCGTGGGGGAGTACTACGGTCGGCACACTCCATATGGCCAAGTCCCTGGACCTTTTGCAAAGTTCTTGCAGGAGACTGGCATAGTAGCCAGTATTCAATGCCGGGCGAGCCTCAGCAAAATGGAGTAGCTGAAAGGCGCAACCGTTACACTTATGGATATGGTGCGCAGCATGATGAGTTACTCCACCTTGCCATTGGGATTAGGATGGAGGCGCTTAAAACCGCCATCACATTCTCAACAGAGTGCAAGCAAGTCGGTGCCCAAAACACGTACGAGCTATGGACAGGGAAGAGTGCCCTCCCTACAGCACTTCAGGGTGGGGGGGTGCCCTGCTGAGGCCAAAATGTTTAATCCAAACATTGCAAAGTTAGATCCCAAAACAGTGAGTTGCCACTTCATTGGCTATCCACACAGATCCAAAGGGTTTCGTTTCTACTGTCCAGACAGATATACAAAGTTTGTAGAAACAAGACATGCAGTCTTCTTAGAGGACGAAAGATGAGGGGGAGCTTGGTAGCTCGGAAAATTGATCTTGAGGAGAAGGGGTGCATGCACCTAATCCGATGATTCAGGAGCCATTTTTCTCACTACCAGTTGCAAACTCACCCATGACAACTATGGGGGTAGACCCGGAACCTGTCCCTCAGGAGCCGACTGAAACCCGTTGTTGAGCATGAAAGGGAGGTGCAGTATCAAATTTTAGAAGAAGTGCCAGAAGGTTGAGGCACAGAATGTGCCAGAAACTGAGGCCCTTAGAAGGTCTACAAGACACAAAAAGTCAGCTATTTCTACTCATTATAAAGTTATAACATGGAAATAGTTCATACAGAAAAAGATCCCACCTCTTATGAAAAAACCATAGAAGCCCTCATTCATCGATGTGGATGAAGGAAGGAAGACGAGATGAAATCGATGAGTTCCAAAGATGTTTGGGACTTAGAGGAAATTCCTAAAGGAGCCAAAACAGTAGGCTGCAAATGGGTCTACAAAAATTAAGTATGACTCTAAAGGGAATATAAAAAGTACAAAGCACGACTCGTGGCAAAAGGATTTACACAAAGAGAAGAGATAGATTAACAATGAGACATTTTCTCCAGTCTCATTGTAAGGATTCCTTCAGAATCATAATGGCATTAGTTGCTCATTTTGATTTAGAGTTATATCAAATGGACGTAAGACGGCATTTCTCAACGGGGAATTTAAAAAGAAATGTCTACATGAAACAAACCAAGGGTTTATCATGGAAGGCAAGGAAAATATGGGATGCCGCCTGAAGAAATCCTTTATGGATTAAAAGCAAGCCTCAGACAGTGGTATCTAAAGTTTAATCAAACGATTAAAAGTTTGGATTTAAAGAAATATTGAGGATAACTGCATTTATGCGAAGTTTAAAAATGGGAATATATTTTCCTAATCTGATGTGGATGATATTCGTTGCTAGCAGTGAGTGTAGTCTACTACAAGAAAACAAAGAAGTTTTTATCTCAATTTTGACATAACAGATCTTGGTGAAGCATCATATGTTTTGGGCTAGAAATCACCGAGATAGGAACACTGGAGTCTTACGACTATCGCAGAAAGCATATTTAGAAAAGGTTCTTAAAAAGTATATATGCATGCGGTAAAGCACAACCTGTCCTATAGTCAAGGGCGATAGTTTTGGGAAATTCCAATGTCCCAAGAACCAGTACGAGATCGATCAAATGAAAGCAGTACCATATGCTTGGCTGTTGGCAGCTTACAGTATGCACAAGTGTGCACTCGCCCTAACTTAGCTTTTATCACCGGGGTACTCGGTAGATATCAAGAGAATCCAGGCATAGAGCACTGGAGATGGTGGAAAGAAAGCATTGCGTTATGCGCAAGGCACGAAGGACACATGCTAACATACAGGAGATGTGATTCCCTAGAGATAAAAGGGTATTCAGACGCAGATTTTGGGGGACAGAGATGATAGAAAATCCACGTCAGGATACGTATTCACTCTGCGTGGGGGAGCTATTTCATGGAAAAAGCTCCAACACGTCGATAGTTGCATCATCCACGATGTATGCAGAATTCATAGCATGCTTCGAGGCCACGGGGCAGGCGATATGGCTAAAGAAATTTATACCTGACTTGAAGTGGTAGATTGTATCCACAAACCACTAAAGATGTACTGTGACAACCAAACCCGCAGTATTCTATGCTCACAACAACAAGTCGAGTAATGCTGCCAAAACATAGAGATAAGGTATATGTTGTGAAAGATAAAATCCAGGATCAAACTAAAGTCTCGGCATTAAGGACAAAGGATATGCTTGCGGATCGCTAACGAAAGGCTTACCACCCAATGTGTTCAAGAACAATTAGCCGGCATGGGTTTAAGGGAAGCCTATGATTCCTGGATGCCCAAAGGAACAGAATTTGTTTCTGAACAAAACGTATGTATGCTGTATGATTCTATCGGCAATTAAGCTGTGGACGATGAAACATGCTCTATGTACCAATATGTGATGAAACAAATAAAACTAGAAAGTATAAGGTTTAAAAGTAAAGTTGAGATCAAGGGGGGGAATGTTAGGTTGATCTCCACGTGTGGGCCAACGGCCCACCGGGCCCTTAGTCCGCGCTGATCGGGGGCGCTAACCACTATGGTTGATGGGCCCCTGTGACCACCCTATATAAACAGAGGTGGGGGCCGGGGCAGAGTTACGAGGTTCGTCGCCAGCTGCAACACCCCACCGACAATCCCTTCCGATCTAGGGTTAGCGCGGTGCTCACGGGAAGCACCACCACCAACTCTCCATCTCTCTGTCTCACCGTCCCGCCATGGCAAAGGGGGAGTATTCTCGACCCAAGGAGAAGGGAGGACACCGATGATCTAGCCACCCCGATCCAAGAGTCTATCAGTTTTAATCTTCACAATTTCATAATGCACATGCAACTGAGGCGCCACACGGTTGTTAATACTCTCTAACCAAGATCTGAACTGGTATCGAATTCAGAGAGTCAACATTTGCATGCTAGTTTCGAACATTGTGGGGATGTGAGATTTGAAATTTGAGGAACCCTAAAACATATCACTACCCCCATTGTTTTTTCTTTAAACATAAACAACGTAGCAAAATCATGAACTGGTGGACCATCTGGAATAATTATTCACTGCTCGCTCTCGGTGCTTCCCGCTGCCGCCAGCGACGGTCCCGCCTCATGCTGCTCTGCAGTTGGCACAATGTGGAAGGACCAGAATAACATCGTCTAAAACACTCCACTCCCGTCTCTCGCCCGCCTGCGGAGACGTGGCTCGATAATGGCACCTATGGAAGCTCTGGCTCCCGTGCACAGTGATGTCATGAGAGACTGCTTGTCCCCCTCCCTGTGAGTTTTTCATTCCCCTTTTGCTTTTCCCTCACCCTTGTCCCACGTCCTTTGTAAAAACGATCAGACATGAATATTCAGCTGGGAAAATGGTGATCATTTCTGGAAAAAAAGTTGCTTAGGACGCGCGGTGGGTTGGTCGCTGTCAATGCTTTGGGGAAACTTACTAGGAATGCACGGCTTGTGTCAAAGAATTAATTTTTTGCAGCATAAAAAAAATCTAGTTGACTATGTCAAAAGTTTTACATTTACCCATTCAATTCTCTGCTATGTTAAATTTACTGCATACACCACCCCGAGTTTGATGTTTCCTACTAAACAAGTTGACTGGAGAAATTCCGAACCGGGGCCAATGCTGCATCCAACTGTCTTTCTCTCGGAACGCATTGCTCCATTTGTGGGAACCAAAAAACAAAAGGACGCGCATAGGGCTGTTGAATGTGCTTCACTTCACCGCTCTTGACCTTCCCGAAGCGTACATGTATTTCGTATGATGTGGGCTTTTCCCCCCCCAGCTTATATTATTAAAAGGACGCCGATAAGTGCCACACGTGTGGGCGTTAGGGGGTCTGTCCACACATTTTGTGTGGTGTATAAGGGGAACAGCCCACATATTTACGTGTGGGCAAAACAAGTAATGCCCACACATCTCTTTTTTTCCCTCCTGATCCATCTCACACGCGTGCGTGTGGGCGAAATAGATAACGCCCACACGCCCCGTACGTCAGGCCTCGTACCTCGTGGTCCCGCATGCCCCACGTGACAGTCACCGCGCGCCCGTAGTTGCCATGGTCCAGACCCTCGTCCATGTTCGTTTAACTGCAGTTGCCATGTCGCTGAACTACGGTTGCCATGTCGGACAACTACAGTTGCCATGGTTGCTCAACTGCAGTTGCCATGTATGATCTGGTCTACTGCAGTTGCCATGATTTCAAAACTTTAGGAGTTGCCACCTACTAACACTAGGCAGTTGCCATGTAGCACTACAAAGAGCATGGCAAAAAAACATGTTCGGTAAAAGAGAGAGTTGCCTGTGCTCACAAGCACGCTAGGGCAGTTGCCATGTAAAAGAAAGAGTTGCCATCTGCTTACGTGCTCGCTAGGGCAGTTGCCATTACCATGCAAAAACACATGGCAACTCGGGTAAAAGAGAGTTGCATCTGCTTACAAGCAAAGCTAGGGCAGTTGCCATGTACACTGCGCAAAACACATGGCAACTGCCAGCTTTGGGTGTGGGCGAGGAGACGGGCGTGTGGGCGAAGTGATAAACGCCCACACACCAGCCTCTCTGCGTGTGTGAAAACTGGTGTGGGGCGAATTGCTAAACGCCCACACCACCAGCCCCCCGTGGTGAAAAAGGAGTGTGGGCGACTGGATGAATGCCCACACACCAGTCAGTCCTACGTGGCACACAAAAACTGCTAGAACGCGCCAAGATTTGTGCAGAATGGTTGGACGAGGATCCATGCGTGTGGGCGAGTTGCCAGACACCCACACGTGGGGCGTTAGTCTTTCCGATAATTAATCTTCCTGGTTCCACTTCGGGCATCATTAACTGGAGGATTTAGCAGTTGGGGTCCATGTGGTTTGATCTGATGTCCCTTTCATACCACCGACAGCATTGTTTATGACCATGCATCGATATCGGTACAACAAAATCAACAGCTCTATGGTGGACGTAAAAAACCGACGACTGAATCGCTTGCCGGATCATTCGATTAAAGTATCCTGCCTCGTCCGCGTGGATTTAGTCTTAACTGGAACGCCGCGGATCTTCTCATTGCTGCTGTCTCCTTAAAGTACTATCTTCTTGGTCTTCCACTCAGGTACGTGCCATGAATTAACTGGATTGGTAGATTTCGCAGTTGGGATCCGTGTGTTTTGATTCGACCCACCGTCCTTTCATTTCATGCTGCCGACATAATTTTTTACGAATTATGACTATGCATTGATACATCAAGATCAACAACTGTATGATTGGACGGTAAAAGATGATGACTAGGATCGCCAGCCGGACCATCCGATCCTGCCTTGTGAATAGTCTTATATATAACACGCGTGTCTTCTTTCTCTTTGACAATTCCATCGTGCATGCATACGTCAAAGAGTAAGCGCAGCACACTAAACGGGATAAAGGAAGAGAGACATCTAGAAGGACATGCATACACAAAAGATCTCGACACAAAAGAAAAAAACAATGAATACCCGTGCTTTCCATTTTCATTTCTCGATAAAAGGTAACATATTAATATCAATTTGATATTTCCCCTCAAAAAAAAATATCAATTTGATATCAACAATTAGTCGAGACATCGGGTATGCACACAACCAAATTATTTTAAAAAAGAAAAAGTAAAAGGCCCGCAAAGGTCAAGGCGAGACAAACGACCTGCTGCGGCAAAACATCAACAACTATAACCACTGTTAGCAACACCCAGATTCCGATTCTGGTGTGGACATCTTCACCGAGCAAAAGCATATTTGCATAGAATGACTTGCTCCATCGACGAGGAAGGCTACCGGTGCGGGTCACCCGATACCGAGACAATGGACCAGGATGAAACCTACACAACCGGAATTTGCTAAGATGTCAGGTCTGCCACCACAGACACCAAGTGCGCCAACACCTGGACCAATGTGGGGCACACCCCGACCATCACCGGGAGCGATGGATTCCACATGGAGCTGATCTGGCGCGGTGGCGGAGAAGGTAGCATGTCGCGCAAAGCCAGGCGACCAAATTGCGTGCACACTTCCAAAGGCCACATCACCCTAGCCCCGCACCAACATGGGCGCCCCGCATAGACAACCGACCATGACTGGATCACGAAGCACTACGAGATGGTTTGCCTCATTGTTGCTGCATGAGACATGGCTCAAGTTGCCGCGAAGACACCCACAACTAGCCTTTAGGCAATAGGCACAGGCAGCACGACCCCACAGATCGACCCGCTATACCACGGGAACCAAGCCCCACGACCACTCGGCTAGAAGGCATAGCCCGCCACTGCTAGGTCACCATGTTCGGCTGCCACGTTGCACTCACATCTGCAGTGGCAGTGGCACGACCACACGACGAAGGACTCCAGGACTAGCACCAAGGCGCCCGAACACCACAACACGCGCGTCCCGTCCATGGCCGCCACTACGCTCTGGCCAGAGGACTCCCCAGGGATTGAGCGGACGAGCCTGCCAGCACCCTCGGATAGCGATGAGGCGGATGGAGGAAAGAGCAGACGAGGGCGGCCACTAGGGTTTCGACCGAGCACCGCCACCCAGTGGCGTAGCTAGGGGGTGGCCAGGGTGGTCCATGGACCACCCTGGAATTTCTCCATAGCTTGTATATAGTGTAGTAAAAAAAATATTTCTTTGAAAATAAATAAACTTAGGTAAACATTTCTATTGATGGACCACCCTGACTTATTGGGCTAGCTACGCCACTGCCGCCACCTCCCCCCTTCCTTGGTTGGGCTAGTGTCAGATTGTTGGGATGTTCCATTACCACTTAAGCGGTCCTCCTGGTTTTGAATTGCTTTTTGAAATAATCAATTAACTTTGGCCTAAAATATTGAAGATCAAATTGCAATTTTGTTTATTCTTCGTCTTTTGTCTCCATAATCCCTTATTTTTAGGGAAAAAACTGTAGAACGATTTTGTTTTCTTCCAATGGTACTAAAATTGCTTCCAGTGCAAGTCGAATTTGCTTATAATCTACAACAAATACGTCTGACTAATTATCTATTTTGGCTTATAAACATAAAATAATTTGTTTCGATGATTAGAGAATTTTCTCAAGTGTGAAATTTGGTTCCTTGTAACAACAGATTTCATCCAATATAGCAATTTGTTTTGTTCCCAACGGAACAAAAATGTTTTTTCCTGATTAGACTATTTTGTCTCGAGGTAACAAAATTTATCCTACGCATGCAATAATAGGTTGTAGAGTCACTGAAATTTGCTTCAATATGTTGAGAACTTGTCTTGGTGGTTTAGTTGTTTCAGATTTTTTAAATTCTTTTTTTTTGCTGGGAATTTTTTGTTTAATTTGACTAGACAATTTGCTTGTGTGGCAATTGGATTTCTCAATTTAATATTTTTTTTGTCAACTGCAACTGTACATTTGTTTCCATTGCTCCTACTCGCCGGTACCATCGTGTTTCTTCCGTCCATATAACAAGTTTCCGACAGCATATGTCTTTACTTTATTCAAGTCGCCAAAAATACAACGCTTCATATGTGGATACCACATGCTTCCGCTACATATTTGTTTCCATCAACTAGCTAGTACGTTCCCATGATGCATATGTCCGCAGAGCACACGGCGTTCACCGTCCGGGTGGCCAACTTCCAAGTGAAGGTGCCAACCTTTGGAGGCACATAAACACAGGACGTTCTATAAGATCGGCCATCCACCTGAGATCTAAGCAGTTTTTGTTAGGTTGATCTCCACCGTGTGGGCCCAACGGCCCACCGGGCCCTTAGATCCGCGCCCTGATCGGGGGCGCTCAACCCACTATGGTTGATGGGCCCCTGTGACCCGCGCTATATAAACAGAGGTGGGGGCCGGGGCACGAGTTACGAGGTTCGTCGCCAGCTGCACACCCCACCGACAATCCCTTCCGATCTAGGGTTAGCGCGGTGCTCACGGGAAGCACCACCACCACCTCTCCATCACTCTGTCATCACCGTCCCGCCATGGCCAACGGCGGGAGTTCATCGACCCAAGGAGAAGGTAGGACCACCGATGATCTAGCCTACCCCGATCCAAGCAGTCTATCAATGGTATCAGCCAGATTGGGTCTAGATTTTCGGTACAGAAAAGAAAAGGAAAACCCCTCCCGAGAGAAACCCTAACCCCAAAAGAGAGAGGGGAGAAGGGCAAAGTGCGCCGCCGGAAGGCCGCGCCGTTCCTCTCAATCCGGACGCGCATCGGCAAGCCGAGGCGTCGGACGAAGAACCTACCCCGAAACGGGGCAAAGAGCACCTGACGGCCACGCGGTCGCCGGCAAAGGGCACTGCCGCTGAACCGCTTGACGGCAGTGCGCCCACCTACGGGTGCACGCACTCGCCGACAAGGGGGACAGGGAAGGCGCCGCCGGATCGCCACAACGCCGTCGGGCGCGAGGGGAAGAGAAGGCCGTCGGGCTTCTCTTTTTTCTCTCTGCTAGGTGGCGGTGGAAGGTGAAATGGAAGGGGAGAGAAGACCGGGGCGGCCGCGGCGGCACGAGCTCGCCGTCGCCAGCGCGCCACCGGCCCCCCTGCGCGCGAGAGAGCTGCAAGCACGCGCGGGCGCTCGCCGCCGCAGGGCGGTGGCCCTCGTGGCCGGAGAGAAGGGGGTGGTTGGGTGGAGCCGCCGGTGGCGGCAGAGAACGGCAGAGGAAGCGGCGCGGAGGGAAGGAATTGGATCGGGGGGGGGGGGGGGGGGGACTCGCCCGTTTTGTTCGAGCGCAAAGGTGCGTGGCCGTCGATCTGATCGGACGGCCACGGGAAACCCTAGCCCCTCCCAGGCTGCTGGGCCAGAAAGGGTGAAAGCCAGCTGGGCTTTGGGCCGGCAGAGCCAGAGGAACAGGCGGCTCGCGCGAGGGCGGAGGCGCAGGCCTTGTGCCGCTGCGGGCCTCCCGCGCAGGCCGAGGCCGGTGGAGATGCCCGTTCTTTTTTTTTTCGCCTTTTAATAGTTTTTAGTCCAGTTTTTGGGCAGCTTTTCAAATAGTTTTCCTATTCAAAATCATCCAACGAAATTTTGTTAGAGAATCAAGGAGTAGGACAGAAAAGTTTCTGAAAATGAAAATAGAGAATTTTCAGAAAAAGAAATGTTCATGAATTTTACAAAGAAAATAATAAAGTTCATGAATTTTTATTTGGTCAAAGAAAAGTTTCTGTAAAGAATAAAAAGTTCATGATTTTTTATTCATGTTTTTCCGCTGCGTAAATAATTAGTAGTGCTCCTTTACAAAGAAAATAAAAGTTTAGAAAGAATTAAG
This sequence comes from Thinopyrum elongatum, assembly GCA_011799875.1. Taxonomy (NCBI): domain Eukaryota; kingdom Viridiplantae; phylum Streptophyta; class Magnoliopsida; order Poales; family Poaceae; genus Thinopyrum; species Thinopyrum elongatum. The sequence continues at coordinate 668,702,533 of CM022298.1, read as the reverse complement.
ATTTTAAGAGCATGTTAAAGTGATTGTTAAAATGAATATGATTATGTTATTTTTATGTCCAACGTTGTTAATAACATGATCATGTTTTATTATTGAATTTAAAGGTGCATTTATTTCTAATATTTTGCCCAACGGTAATATAGAATTAATTGCATAGACAATTGTATGTTTAATTTGACCAACGTTAGATTAATGCATATGATTGTTATAATGACTTCACTTAAATTGTGATTTAAGGAGGTTTCCACTTGATGAGTTGCCTAAAAGACGTTCCGACACTCAGAGGTGACAACTACACTGAGTGGAGGAAGAAAGTAGTCCTGGCATTTGTCTGTGCTGAGGTGGACTGGGTTGTGGATGAACCACAGCCGGTCAGACCTACAGAGCCAGTCAGAGAGGCCACTGATGATGATGATGCATGGGAGAAAAAGAAAAAAGATCATGCTCCTGTGGAGATGTTATACTCCATAGAAAACCAAAAGTGGGTTAATGCAAACAAAAAGTGCATGGCATTTATAAAGAATACAATTGAGAACACCATTGTGGGCTCGATTGCAGAGTGCACTTCCGCAGGGGAGTTGCTTACAAAGATAAAGAGCCAGTTCACTCGCTCTTCAAAGATATATGCCACCCAGGTGTTAAAGCAACTGGTGACAGAACACTACACAGGTGGTAGTCATGGAATAAGAGAGCACATCCTCAGGATGAGCAATATGGCAGCAAAGCTAAAGCCCATGGATAAGGATTTGGAGATCAAACCAAAGCTCCTGGTCCACCTGGTCATGGCTTCACTGCCAAAGGAGTTTGAAACCTTTGTTGTAAACTACAATATGTCACCTGGAACATGGGACATTGAAAAGACAATAGCAATGTGTGTCCAAGAAGAGGACAGACTCAAAGCCTCACATGGTGGTTCACTCAACTATGTGAAGGAGAACAAGAAAAAGAATTACAATCAAAACAGCAAAGGTTCTCCCTCAAAGCCACATGGTAAAGCTCCCTATCAGCATCAGCAGAAGCCTTTCCCAGTGGACAAAGACACTTGTCTCCACTGTAAGAAGATCGGGCACTACAAGAAAGACTGCCCTGATTGGCTGAAGTCCTTAATGGCAAAGCAAGGTAACAACATTGTTTCCTTAGTAAATGAATCCTTGTACACTGAGTTTTTGAAATCTACTTGGTGGATTGACTCAGGAGCAACTGTTCATGTTGCAAATTCTTTATAGGGATTCCATTCGACCCGGACTACGCAAAGAAGAGAAAGAGGCATTGAAGTAGCAAATGGAATTCAAGCGGAAGATGAAGCTGTCGGCGACATCTCCTTGGAGTTAGCTGATGGATTCAAGCTTCTACTTAGAGATGTTTTATTTGTTCCATCATGTCATAGAAACTTAATTAGTGTTTCTTGTTTGGACAAAGATAATTATGAATGTTATTTTGGACATGGCAAGTGTGCCATATGGTTAAATAATGCTTATGTGGGTGATGCTTTACTACACGATGAGCTTTATTTGTTATCACTTCGTGAAAAAGTTTATTCTGTATGCAATGTGAAAGAACAAGTTTCCGCGTCGAATAAAGAACAAAAGAAAAGAAAGAGAACATTCGACTCATCGAAATTATGGCACTGTCGGTTGGGCCATATTTCCAAGGGGAGAATAGAAAGATTAGTCAAAAGTGAAATTCTTCCTCCGTTAGAATTCTCAGACTTAGAACAATGCATAGATTGCATTAAAGGGAAGTATATAAAACAAATCAAAAAAGGTGCAATCCATAGCACAGGCACACTAGAAATCATTCACACTGATATTTGTGGACCATTTCCGGTGAAAAGTGTGGATGGATATGACTCGTTCATAACATTCACAGATGATTACTCTCGCTATGGATATATTTATCCAATCAAAGAAAGATCTGAAGCATTGGATAAATTTAAAATATTCAAAGCTAAAGTTGAAAATCAGCATGATAAAAGAATAAAGATAGTAAGGTCCGACCGTGGGGGAGAGTACTACGGTCGGCACACTCCATATGGCCAAGTCCCTGGACCTTTTGCAAAGTTCTTGCAGGAGACTGGCATAGTAGCCCAGTATTCAATGCCGGGCGAGCCTCAGCAAAATGGAGTAGCTGAAAGGCGCAACCGTACACTTATGGATATGGTGCGCAGCATGATGAGTTACTCCACCTTGCCATTGGGATTATGGATGGAGGCGCTTAAAACCGCCATTCACATTCTCAACAGAGTGCCAAGCAAGTCGGTGCCCAAAACACTGTACGAGCTATGGACAGGAAGAGTGCCCTCCCTACAGCACTTCAGGGTGTGGGGGTGCCCTGCTGAGGCCAAAATGTTTAATCCAAACATTGCAAAGTTAGATCCCAAAACAGTGAGTTGCCACTTCATTGGCTATCCACACAGATCAAAGGGTTTTCGTTTCTACTGTCCAGACAGATATACAAAGTTTGTAGAAACAAGACATGCAGTCTTCTTAGAGGACGAAATGATGAGGGGGAGCTTGGTAGCTCGGAAAATTGATCTTGAGGAGAAGAGGGTGCATGCACCTAATCCGATGATTCAGGAGCCATTTTTCTCACTACCAGTTGCAACTCCACCCATGACAACTATGGGGGTAGACCCGGAACCTGTCCCTCAGGAGCCGACTGAACCCGTTGTTGAGCATGAAAGGGAGGTGCAGTATCAAATTTTAGAAGAAGTGCCAGAAGTTGAGGCACAGAATGTGCCAGAAACTGAGGCCCTTAGAAGGTCTACAAGACACAAAAAGTCAGCTATTTCTACTCATTATAAAGTTTATAACATGGAAATAGTTCATACAGAAAAAGATCCCACCTCTTATGAAAAAGCCATGAGAAGCCCTCATTCATCGATGTGGATGAAGGCAATGGAAGACGAGATGAAATCGATGAGTTCCAAAGATGTTTGGGACTTAGAGGAAATTCCTAAAGGAGCCAAAACAGTAGGCTGCAAATGGGTCTACAAAATTAAGTATGACTCTAAAGGGAATATAGAAAAGTACAAAGCACGACTCGTGGCAAAAGGATTTACACAAAGAGAAGAGATAGATTACAATGAGACATTTTCTCCAGTCTCATGTAAGGATTCCTTCAGAATCATAATGGCATTAGTTGCTCATTTTGATTTAGAGTTATATCAAATGGACGTAAAGACGGCATTTCTCAACGGGAATTTAAAAGAAAATGTCTACATGAAACAACCCAAGGGTTTTATCATGGAAGGCAAGGAAAATATGGGATGCCGCCTGAAGAAATCCATTTATGGATTAAAGCAAGCCTCTAGACAGTGGTATCTAAAGTTTAATCAAACGATTAAAAGTTTTGGATTTAAAGAAAATATTGAGGATAACTGCATTTATGCGAAGTTTAAAAATGGGAAATATATTTTCCTAATCTTGTATGTGGATGATATTCTGCTTGCTAGCAGTGATGTTAGTCTACTACAAGAAACAAAGAAGTTTTTATCCTCAAATTTTGACATAACAGATCTTGGTGAAGCATCATATGTTTTGGGCATAGAAATTCACCGAGATAGGAACACTGGAGTCTTACGACTATCGCAGAAAGCATATTTAGAAAAGGTTCTTAAAAAGTATAATATGCATGCGAGTAAAGCCACACCTGCTCCTATAGTCAAGGGCGATAGTTTTGGGAAATTCCAATGTCCCAAGAACCAGTACGAGATCGATCAAATGAAAGCAGTACCATATGCTTCGGCTGTTGGCAGCTTACAGTATGCACAAGTGTGCACTCGCCCTAACTTAGCTTTTATCACCGGGGTACTCGGTAGATATCAAGAGAATCCAGGCATAGAGCACTGGAAGATGGTAAAGAAAGCATTGCGTTATGCGCAAGGCACGAAGGACTACATGCTAACATACAGGAGATGTGATTCCCTAGAGATAAAAGGGTATTCAGACGCAGATTTTGCGGGGGACAGAGATGATAGAAAATCCACGTCAGGATACGTATTCACTCTCGCTGGGGGAGCTATTTCATGGAAAAGCTCCAAACAGTCGATAGTTGCATCATCCACGATGTATGCAGAATTCATAGCATGCTTCGAGGCCACGGGGCAGGCGATATGGCTAAAGAAATTTATACCTGACTTGAAAGTGGTAGATTGTATCCACAAACCACTAAAGATGTACTGTGACAACCAACCCGCAGTATTCTATGCTCACAACAACAAGTCGAGTAATGCTGCCAAAACAATAGAGATAAGGTATTATGTTGTGAAAGATAAAATCCAGGATCAAACTATAAGTCTCGAGCATATAAGGACAAAGGATATGCTTGCGGATCCGCTAACGAAAGGCTTACCACCCAATGTGTTCAAGGAACACTTAGCCGGCATGGGTTTAAGGGAAAGCCTTATGATTCCTGGATAGGCCCAAAAGGAACAGAATTTGTTTCTGAACAAAACGTATGTTGTAGCTGTATGATTCTATCGGCAATTAAGCTGTGACGATGAAACATGCTCTATGTACCAATATGTGATGAAACAAATAAACTAGAAAGTATAAGGTTAAAAGTAAAGTTGAGATCAAGGGGGAGAATGTTAGGTTGATCTCCACCGTGTGGGCCCAACGGCCCACCGGGCCCTTAGATCCGCGCCCTGATCGGGGGCGCTCAACCCACTATGGTTGATGGGCCCCTGTGACCCAC